>CM061552.1:273045854-274345854 GCA_030864225.1 Capsicum baccatum var. pendulum
TAGGATTAAGGAAAAACTAGTGGCGCTGGAAAGAGGATTCAAAGAAATTTCATTTGATATACAGTAGGCTCTCTAATTCGTTATATACAAAAAGTTATGATCGATTGAAGTTGACCCACGTTTAGACGCTCACCAAAGCTCAATCGATAGATTAACTTTCAACGCGTTCTTGAGTTAAGGGAACTCTATGATCTCAATTTATGCTCAAATAAATTTCCAAACTATATAATTGATTAACACACTAAATTCACATTGGATGTATGGCTTTTGGAACCTTTACGCGTAGAAATAACGATTTACGTTCCAGCCTGAAATGTAGGGTGTTACAATTGCTCTCACTTATGTTGTATAAAAGTGCATTATTTTGGATTGCTCTACATACTAGTACATCTGTATTGACCCTCTGTATTTCAGGATTTGAGGCATAGTCCCGGGGTCCCACTAAGCAGTAGATTGGTATGTCAGAGATTTACAGTTGGTGAGCCTCCTTTATTCAGGAAGGCCTAGTTGTTAAACATTGTTAGTCATATATTGAGTTATGGTCCGACTAGGGGCCTTGTCCCAGTTTTTAGACAGATGTTGGTTTCATGTTATTAGAGATTTTGTAGACTGGTGTCATGTGTTTTGAATGTTAAGCACTTCTTTCGAATTGTTCATTTAACTTATGAGATTGACCATGTTTCCGTATCATAATTTTTTGCTTTTCTTTATATTGCATGATCATTGTGTATGATTGCCAGATAGAGATGGATGCCCGGGCCTTTATGGTTCAGGATGCTCGTCGTGGCCAGAGTCTCGGCTCGGATCATGACATAAAATTAACATGAAAATATGTCCCTTTTGAAAAAAAAAAAAACATCTTATAAAATTGAAACTACGCAGAACTTAGCATAAAAATTTGATCCCCCTTGAAAATCATTTATATCTATATGATAAAGCTCACTGATTGTTTATCATGCTTATAAAATCAAGATAGTCTAATTTGAATCTTTATAACCACGTAAAACTCATTTATTAATCAGTAAAATAACATAAACAAGCATAAAAATAATGTTATGACAACAAGAAAAGGAGAATTTCAAGACTTACGTGATAAATGAAATTTAAAAAGAGTCCATGTTAAAGTCACAAATCAGAAAATAAGCATCATATTCTCTATACAATAAAAAGGATATCACACAAAATTTAGTTATATCAACAAAACAAAGGTTATAAGTTCTTGGCACAGAGCCGCTTGGCCGCTACTCACACATCTGGAGTTCCGGATTGAACTAGGGAACGGAATTCAAGGGCAACAAAGGCCCTTACACTGGACTTCATCTATGAATAGAAGAGATTTTCTTTCTAATAAAGCTCATCACGACCATCATAACCTAACTCCGGGACTGCTACGGGCACTCATCCGTCTATTCAAAGTTTCCTTTCTCACTTGAAATTATCCCTATTGCATCGGACTTTTTGGCAATGATTTCAAAAGCGTTGCAATAGAGGGTCTATTGAAACGGTTTGAACCGTTGTTAAAAAAATTGTTGCATTAGAATGATTTGGTGTTAGAACCGTTATTGTTGTGGAATAACCGTTGCAGTAGGGTATCTTCCAGCAACGATTACTTTAACTATTGCCATAAAGTAGCTATGGCTACACTTCATTAGAAAAAAAATCTATTGCGTCGGTTATTCTTCAACAACAACGGTTCTAACACCATAATATTTCACAAGTCGTCCAAAAAAATTAACAAATATACATTTTTCATACAATATAACAAAATCGCTGGATTTCTTTCTCAAACGATTTCCTCCGACCACCATACCACTGCTCCGACCATCCAACCATCATACCACTGCTCTGACGATCGTACCACTTCTTCGATCATTACCACTACTCCCACCACCTTACCACTGCAAAATATCATTTCGGAGTTGCGCCGACCACCTCTTCAAAAAACCATTTCGGAGTTGTTGCCGAAAGTCAGACCGTATCACTACTCCGACCACCACTTCAATTTCATCTCTTAAATTTGCAATTAAATTTTCGAGCAATTTTGAGGTTTTCTTCAATTTGGTGATTTTAAGGCTAGTGTATTCTTCTAATTGATGATTTTGACCTAATATTTTGAGTTTCTGTTTTGTGATTTTCTTCTTCTTCTCTTTGATTGCTGACCGAACATTTGGGGATGGGTTTAAATTTCGATATGCACTAATAATCCAATTAGTTGAAAGTGGAATAGATAAGAAATGATGGATGTGAACGCCTATGGTTTTGGTTTTTTTTTTAGTTGTATTATGAGATATTAAGTGTGATGAATCTTACTGCCTCATGTATTGTTGATGTTTGTTAACTGATTGTGCTCGGTTATGTATTTGAAAGAATCGATTCTCCATAATTATTTTTGTTAACTTAGCTTAGCACAATTTAGTAAACTATGTGCGATAGATAGATTAGAGATTGTTACTTTCATTTGCCCGATGAGTGGCTAGTTGTTGGAATGTACAACCTTATGGAACTGTTGGTTGTCGACTTGATTATTAAGGTGAAAAACGAAGCTTCTGTTCAGGAGATAAAGGAAATTTCTTTGTAGTTTTTATCATCGAATCGAGATGTTTTAGGGAAGGTCAAATCGATCCTCCTCCTTTCTTCTCGGCAATGACTTGTTGAAGTGATGCTTTTTAATCTGTATTGTATATTCTATGTAACTTTCCTTTGGTACATATGTTACATAGAAATAGACTCTTGTTGAACATTTTGTTTATAAACATTACTTTAAGACAGTTTGGCTGGCTTGTCTTACAATCTCCTCGCTCATATACAGTTTGTGCTCAATGGCACTAAGAAAGTGAATTG
Source organism: Capsicum baccatum var. pendulum (assembly GCA_030864225.1). Taxonomy (NCBI): domain Eukaryota; kingdom Viridiplantae; phylum Streptophyta; class Magnoliopsida; order Solanales; family Solanaceae; genus Capsicum; species Capsicum baccatum. The sequence continues at coordinate 273,048,696 of CM061552.1, forward strand.
CTATTTTCCAATCTCTCTTTTGTACCAAGGGAAGAGAACAATGGGACGATGATCCCAACAAATGTACCCAGACATTATGTAACACCCCAACTTAGGAAGGAGTCCTATATTGGCAAAACACAGGAGGGATGCTGGGTATATAAGTAGGCAAGTCTTACTCCATAGTGACGTGTCTTAAAGTTGTGCAGGCCTGGGCCCAAAGCAGACAATATCACTACGGATAAGGGGTAAGGGGTCTCTCGGGCCTTCGTGGTTTAGGATGCTCGTCGCGGCCAGGGCCCCGACTCGGGTCGTGACAAAATAGTATCAGAGCCGCTCCTGTGTCAGCCATGTCGGTGTGGGCCAGAGTTCAAACTGAGTGTAGGCGAATCCCGTTAAGGCGGGACAAACCTTAGTCCTGAGTGTAGGCAAATCCCATTCGGTAGGGCAAACCTCAGCGAGAACGCTGAGTCTATAATGGGGGGTGTACGCAACACCCCAACTTAGGAAGGAGTCCCATATCAAACCTCAGTCCTGAGTGTAGGCAAATCCCATTCGGTGGGGCAAACCTCAGCGAGAACTCTGAGTCTATAATCCGGGGTGTACGCAACACCCCAACTTAGGAAGGAGTCCCATATCGGCAAAACACAGGAGGGATGCTGGGTATATAAGTAGGCAAACCTTACTCCCTAGTGAAGCATTTTAAAGCCATGCGGGCCTAGGCCCAAAGTGGACAATATCACTAGGGATAAGGGGTCCCTCGGGCCTTGGTGGTTTGGGATGCCCATCGCGGCTAGGCCTGGCTCGGGTCGTGACACATTATGCCTACCTTCGTGCTATATAGAGAAGTTGTTGCTCATAGTGCCTCGACAGTCACATCCTTACTGTTATTACGTTATTTGGGCTGTAAGTGTCCATGTACGTGCATACAACAGAGAAGGTGTCAAAGTGTCTCATTAATCGAGGGAATATGTTTCTTTATATATGATTTTGAACAATCTTTACTTCATGTGCTATCTTTTGAATTTGAATTAGGCCGAACGGTCATTGTCATTGCAAAAACTTTAACGTGTACTATCTCTTTTCAAGTGTTTTTTCCTAGTCATCAAGTGGACAAAAGAAATTAAAGTAACGATATAAGATACTTTTTCTATTTCAGAAGTTTCCTGTTAGTTGCTAAATGCAAATGACCGTGGAAGTTGGGTAGATGCTCTCCTTCAGATGCCCTATAAAAATATAGAAGTTAATTAAGAGATGTGAAACTACTGCTATCAATTTGCAGTTACTTCTAAATTACAGCTTGGTATTTTATAAAATATACTTCACAATGAAAAAAGGATTCACTGTATGCCTAAAGATACGAATTTCAGTTGGAGTCATTCAAATAACCTATTGATGTACCCACCTACTTCAACAATTGTATGGTACCTAATTTTACGATCTTGGGATCGCCTAATTTATTATCGTAAAGAGTATTCTTATGTGTAGTGGCAGAGATTGGAGAATAATTTTGTTCTTGATTGGAATTTGAAAGTTTCTAAAGATTAAAGGGTATGTATGTCCTTTATCATTGTTTATTATTCTCATTTATGTATTTACAAAAAAAAACATTTGGCTTAAATCTATTTTAGTGGTTTAATTGATTCATCTAAAGGTGATTTTAGGCAAATAAATAGAGGTAATTAGGAATTGGAAAGAAGTTAAGTTGGATTTAGTATTTCTTATAGCTGTTTCAGTTGTAAAGATTGTATCTTTAATGTGTCTGATTAACTTTAAAGATTCTCATGGTTGTTTTATTCATTTGTATGTCTCGTTAATGGATATACCTAGTAGTATTTTGTAATAATTTTGCTATACTTGGAAGAATGGGTGGTTCCTTACTATTCTGCACTAAGAGCAGTTGTGAACTAGTATTTTCACTAAGAAGATTCAAAATATAAAGTAGATATATGAAGTCAAGGAGTTCAACATCACTTTTCATCATTAATGTATTTATTACAAAAGCTCCACCCGCACGACCAATATGAAAAGCTTCTCTATTACTCACATTTTCCCCATTAACATGAAGATAATTAATTGTAACAACTAGCGCTTGGAGCTGGAGATGACTGATCATGAAGCTGACGTACACAAGATTTTTTATTTCAAGGTACCTGATAGGAAATAAACTTACTGGGCCAATTCCAGATTGGATCTGAAGCCGTAATTCAAAACAGTAAGTTTATTCCCTTAGATTAACATGGTTTTGCACATAAATCGACTCATGACTATATCAACAACATAAGATCCTATAAGCATATCGACATAAATGTCAATGTTGCAAGAACATACTATCCCTTAAAAGAATTTCTTTTTATGCAACACTAGGTTGTTGATTCTGTCATGCACTCGACAACCTGTAATGTTTGTTGAGATGCATTAGTGAACTTGTCAACTTGGTTATGTATTTACTAGACTAGATAGAAATTTGGTTTAACAAAAACACAAAGATTATTCTCCAAAATTAAAAGCTATAGAGGTGATAAAGGTTTGAGTTATTCTCCATACAACATGTTCTCCATGCCCTATTTTTATCAGCATAGAGTTCAAGGGAGCTTAAATAGGCTTGTATCTGTTTTATCTAGAAGCAAAGAGTAATATGACCTTATAATTGTATTTAAAACACAAAATCTGGTCATTAGTAAAGATTTAAAAATTCTAGATTAAGATAAGATATGTAAGCATTACAAAGTCACTTCTGATAACTTTTTAATTTGATTGCAGATGATGAACTCAGTTTTCTGACTTTCTACTCTCAGAATCAAGAAGTAAATGAGAGACATTAACTAAAAGAGCTTGAAAACTTTAGACCTATGGATTTAGGGAAAATGGTTTTAATTTGGTTTATCAAAATGTTACAACCCACTGCTATTACAACTAGCATTTGCATCCTGCAATCCAACTCCCTTCATTACCTTGATAGTACTGGGAAAACACTGACCATATCAAAAACCTTATTTACAGCATGATAGACCTGTCTTACGACAACTTCCGCAAAGGTAGTGTGAGCTATGAGCCTGAACTGATCTAAGTGATTTTAGTCAAACGTAATGAATTTGTCCAGGGTAATTCCTTTTCATTTTTTTGATAGACTACTCTCATTTTAATATCGTCTGACCGTGACTTATTTTCTTCAAGTCGTACCTTTAATTCCATATTAAGCATTTATGATTGATGAGTTTAATAAGGTGAAGTTTGAGCAGTCTTGAATATACAAAGCAATGGAGGCCTATCTCCTTCCAATTTCTGATCCATATGGTTAGTGCTCCAAGTAATGCTATCTGGCCTTTGTCATGTTATTTTGGAAGTGTTCCCTTGAATTTCAAATTTTTCTTCCATGTCACTTAGATGTATTCAAAACTTAGCTTATTGATTACCAAGAAAAAGCTATGTTGGCTGCTTTTGCAGTTAGCTGCTACTCTTTCTCTTATAACTCAGAAATCTCATTAAAAATCTGATGCAAGAAGGTTCATACAGGGATGAAGAACCTGTTGCTCCCTAAATCATCAAAGAAGAATCCGCTTTGTGTTTTACGTCAAGCAATAGTTACTTCCACAATGACCATGTGCAACTCCAGAAAATTGCATGTCATAGACCCAAATATGAGTGGCTTTAGATATTTAACCCCAATAAGAAATGTCTTCAAAGAATAACCTTCCTTACTTATTTAAGTATAGTACAACTATTATTTTGCCCCTCTACACCTCAAATATATTTTTTAAACTTTTCATACTTATTTGTATCTCAAATTTTATTTTTTATTATGTTCACTTTTTTTCTTTAATTTTATTATTTTATTTTTTATTATTTTTACTTTTTTATTTCTTCCTTTAATTTTATTATTCCATTTTTTATAATATTTACTTTTTATTTTTTCCTTTAATTTTATTTTCATGTTTTAATTCATTTGTCTCAACCTTTATTTTTTTTCTCCTTTTTCTTTTTCCTCAAGCATCATCTATTTCTTTTTTTTTTTTTAATTCATTTTTCTTTAACCTTTATTTTTCTTTTACTTTTGGTTTTTATCAGTTCTCTTTTTTTCCTCATTTTTCTCAAACTTTATTTTTATTTTTTTTCTTAATTTTTTTAGTTCTTTACTTTTTTCTTAATCATTATTTTTTTCTTGCCTTTTTTTCTCACATTTTTTTTATTTCTTTATTTTTTAGACCGATTTTTTCTTTTTTTCAGTTCTCTTTTTTCGTTATTTTTCTCAAGCTTTAATTTTATTTTTCCTCTTTTTTTTTTTTTTTTTAATTTTTTCAATTCTTCATTTTTTTCTTGATCTTTATTTTTTCTTTCCTTTTTTTCTCAACTTTTTTTATTTCTCTATTTTGTTTGATCTTTTTTTTTTTCTCTTTTCTCAACTAATATTATATTTTTCTAATAAATAAAAAATTGAATAATCTGCAAAGGTGTCTTGTTTTTTTGACATGAAAGCAAATTTAAGGACATGAATTGTTGTTAAGAAGTTCTTTAAAAATTATTGAGATAAGTCGTGTCTTTAAGGCGAGAGTTGGAGAATATCTCATAAATAAAGGCATAATGTGATAATGTCAACTCTTGCCCGTGGGACATGATTTATTATTTGAAAGTCCTTGAGCTAAGTCTTACCTCTAAGGAAAGAGTTGTACAACATCCCATAAATGAAGACATAACGTGATAGTGTCAACTCTTGCTCTTGGGACATAATTTGTTGTTTAAAAGTGTTTGAGCTAAGTCTTGCCACTAAGAAAAGAGTTGTAGAACATCTCATAAAAGAAGACATAACGTGGTAGTGTCAACTCTTGCCCGTGGGGCATAATTTGTTGTTTGAAAGTCTTTGAGCTAAGTCTTGCCTCTAAGACAAGAGTTGTAGAACATCTCATAAATAAAGAAATAACGTGGTAGTGTCAACTCTTGCCCGTGAGGCATAATTTATTGTTTGAAAGTTCTTGAGTTAAGTCTTGCCTCTAAGACAATAGTTGTAGAACATCTCATAAATGAAAACATAACATGGTAGAGTCAAATCATGTCCATGGGGCATATTTTGTAGTTTGAAAGTCCTTGAGCTAATTAAGTCTTGCCTCTAAGACAAGAGTTGTAGAATATCTCATAAATAAAAACATAACGTGGTAGTGTCAACTCTTACCCGTGGGGCATAATTTGTAATTTGAAAGTCCTTGAGCTAAGTCTTGCCTCTAAGGCAATAGTTGTATAATATCTCATAAATGAAAATATAACATGGTAGAGTCAACTCTTTCCCCTGGGCATAATTTGTTGTTTGAAAATTCTTGAGCTAATTAAGTCTTGTCTCTAAGACAATAGTTGTAGAACATCTCATAATTAAAAACATAATGTGGTAAAGTTAACTCTTGCCCGTGGGGCATAATTAGTAGTTTGAAAGTCTTTGAGTCAAGTTTGGCCTCTAAGGAAATAGTTGTAGAACATCTTATAAATGAAAATATAACGTGGTAGAGTTAACTCTTTCCCGTGGGGCATAAATTGTAGTTTGAAAGTCCTTGATTCAAGTCTTGTCTCTAAGGAAAGAGTTGTAGAACATCTCATAAATGAAAACATAATGTAGTAGAGTCAACTTTTGCCCGTGGGGTATAATTTGTTGTTTGAAAGTCCTTGAGCTAAGTCTTGCCTCTAAGACAATAGTTGTAGAACATCTAACGTGTAGAGTCAACTCTTGCCCGTGGGGCATACTTTATTGTTTGAAAGTCCTTGAGATAAGTCTTTCCTCTAAGACAATAGTTGTAGAACATCTCATAAATGAAAGTATAATGTGTTAGAGTCAACTCTTGCCCGTGGGGCATAATTTGTTGTTTGAAAGTCCTTGAGCTAAGTCTTGCCTTTAAGACAATAGTTGTAAAACATCTCATAAAACAAAATACAATGTGGTCGTGTCGACTCTTTCCCATGAAACATAACTTGTTGTTTGAAAATTCTTGAGCTAAGTCTTGCCTATAAGGCAATAGTTGTAGAACATCTAATAAATGAAAACATAACGTGGTAGAGTCAACTCTTGCTCGTGGAGTATAATTTTTTATTTGAAAGTCACTGAGCTAAGTCTTTCCTCTAAGGTAAGAGTTATAAAATATATCATATATCAAAATACAATGCGGTAATGTCGACTCTTGCCCATAAAACATAACTTATTGTTTGAAAGTCCTAAGTCTTGCCTCTACAATGTAGTAGTGTCAACTCTTACCCATGAAACGTAGCTTATTGTTCGAAAGTTGTAAGTCTTGCCTTTATAATGTGATAGTTTCAACTCTCATGAGATGTAACATGAATGGAAGAAATCGAAGAAAAGAACAAAACGAATAAAAATTGCGGAAAAGGAAGAAAATGAAGAAAAATATTTAAAAAATAATTAAAAATCAAAGAAAATGTAGAAGTTGAGAGATAATAGGAAAATAATAAAGGATGATTAAATAAAAATAAAGGTCGAGAAAAATTTAAAAAGAAAAAATAAAAAAAGTTTTTTTTTTTTTTATAAAAGTAGACATTGAAAGGTGTAAAGAAAAAAGTAAGGGTTGAGAAAAACTAAAAAGAACAAAAAATAAAGAGGAAGAAAAAGTAAAAAAGAAAAAAGAAAAAAAGAAGAAGTTGAGAGGAAAAAAGGAAAAAAGGAAAAAAGTAAGGGTTGAGAAAATTAAAAATAAAAAGGGAAAAGAAAAAATAAAAATTAAAGTAAAATTAAAAAAAGAAAAAAAAAAAGTTGAAAGATATTACTATGGAGTTATTATTCATTATGAGGATCATATCATTTATGTTATTACTCCATTAATTAGGGGTAATTTTGTCCTAAAAAATATTAGTTAATAGGTAAAGACTATATTAAGATTTTTTTTTTATTTGGGGCTAAAATTTGAAAGTCACCCCAATTTGGGTCTATTTTTTAGATTCACCCTTTAGTAAATTTTGGCACATGTTGGCTGCTAGCTCAGAAATTGCCAAGGATTAATTGTGAACTTTCATTATGCTTGTGTGTGTGTAAATAGTTGTTGTACAACATTTGACATCATGTTCAATAACAAGTGTTATTATTAATTCTCTTTCCTATTAATACATCAATGAATGGGAACTGATGAGTCCAGAGTAATGATGTGCTAAGAATATCACCTTCTGAAGGTTAATTCTTTTTAGATTTTTGATACTCTCGTTTTCATCTGTTAGCTCTAATTTTCTCTCTCTCTATATAGTCATCATTGCAATAGGTGACAAAAATCGTTGCAATAGGTAGCAAAGAAATGTTGCAATAGGTGTCAAAAAGTGTCGCAATAGGTAGCAAAAAAATATTGTAATATGTGTCAAAAAGCGTTGCAACAGGTAGCAAAAAAATATTGCAATAGGTGTCAAAAAACATTGCAATAGGTGTCAAAAAGTGTTGCAATAGATAGTTAAAAGGCGTTGCAAAAGACCAATAAGTGTTGCAGTAGATATTCAAAAATTTTTGCAATAGGGTTATTGCAACAGTTTCCTATCATTGCAATATAGTCTATTGCAACGGTTCTTAACCGGCGCTATGGACATATGACAATATGAAGCGTCCTCATAGAAGTTAAAATGAACCGTTGAAATAGGTCTATCTATTACAACGGTTGTTGAAACCGTCGCAAAAGTCATTGCAGTAGTTCTATTGCAACACTCACATATGCAACACATGCCAAACCATTGTGATAGCTCTATCACAACGGGTTCTGTATCTATCGCAACGGTTTTTGCATATGAGATAAACCGTTGCCATAGGCTAATTTCTAATAGTTTGTGTCACCTTTATAGTCATAAGATTTTAGCAAATCGACAGTCCTGGTAGCAAAATCTTCATTATCTACTAGTAACACACGGACTTCTTTTATCATATGATAAAGAGGAGATTTCATTGGATTGTTTATTTCTTCAACGGGTTGAGAATTTTCTTCATCAGACATAACAATGAGGAGATACAAAAAACTTATTGGTCAGATAAAACATTAAATTTGTTAGAAAAACACTTAACTCGAGATTTATTAATTGAAGCTTTGATATGAAATTTACTTACCCCTAAAAGGGTATTTATACAGAATCCTCTACTAGATTATGAGTATGTTTAGTGTGGCTATATAAATATTTTTGTCATATAGCCCTTCAAACTTGACATAATTTATAAATTAGACACTTAAACATATTAAGTGATCAAATAGTGATCAGATAGACACTTTTACTTAGAAAATATACATCTTGTGAATACCTAAAGGTCGCATGAAAAATTGTGTATTGCACACCATATTTGCAAGTGAATATTAAGTTAAATGAGTCAGTTTTTGCTTTTTCCCCTTAAATTTTTCAATGTATTCTTTTTACTGTAAAGATGCCAATTAATTTTTTCTCCAAATGACAAATGTCTCTAATTAATTTGTTTTTCGGACATGTCTCAACAAGTGCCATTCACACTTATCTCATGGACATAAGAGTTCATGAGATACACTTCCAAATAAAAGTATCTATCGGATCATTAATAAAGTTTAAGTGTATGTATTACACATCATGCCAAATTTAAGTGGTTGTATAGATATTTAATTAGTCAATAGTTTTATTGGACAAGTTCATTAACTGTTTCTATGAATATCAAAATGTAACACTGAGAATTACAGCTTATCGAGGACATGATCCTAGATAGGAAGGTATGGAGGACGTGAATTAGGTTAGAAGACTAGTGCATGTGAGGGAGTCGCAGCCACTAGTTAGGGGAGCTTTGGGATAGCCGGGATGGTAGTTTTAGGGCTATGTTCATAGGTTGGAGTTGATAGTAGAAGGGTATGGGGGTGGTGGGTGTCTTTGATTCGTCAGTGTAGGGTATTACTCTGTGGGCATCTTATTTATGTTATTTCTTCTTGTTCCACGCGTTATTACGACTTTGATTTTTATTCTTTGTCTTGTGTCGGGGGTCTACCGAAAACAGTCTCTCTACTTCTCTTGAGGTAGTGGTATGGATTGCGTACATTTCACCCTCCCCAGACCCCCACTATGTGGGAATACACTGAGTTTGTTGTTGTTGTAACACTGATAATTGGATATGCTTTGAAGTTATTGAGGATTATATAACACTTATTAACTATCAATTACACGTTGAAACTCAAATAACACTTAACACTAGTCATAATTGACTAAATATCCTTTCACACATGCCTAAAATATTATTACTTCGATAGATCTGATGATGAATTTAATGCCTTAAAGTAATGATTTAAGCCTTATTTGTTTTCCCGGGATAAATCATTTCAAAAATACTTTTAACGTGGAGTTATATTGTGTGTTTTGGGACAAGCCTCCACAGTATTACTCAAAAGGTCTCACATCATTAGAGATTCTACACCCTATATGTACTTCTCCATAGATATTAGTTGGTCATTTTTCTTTTTATGCGCTTGTTAAGAAATCATAATAAGAAGGTAATTTTACTAATTCACCCTTTAAAAAAAAAAATTTGGGAACTTTACCAACAATTATGAATACTTAAAAAAAAAAGAATTAATTGAAAGGGTAATATGAGAAAAAAATAATTTATGCTTTCTTGATTTAGTAAGGTGGCCAACTAATATGGGATAACTAATTTTAGTAAAATGTCCGACAAATATGAGACGGGGGGAGTAGCTTTGCAAATGATCTATATTGTTCTCACACTCAACAGTCTTCACTTCAAATTAAGCTTACAAGGGAAGTAAACTAATCCCATGCCATCATATGCTTTTTTCATACTCATCCGCTAAATCGGGGATTTGATACAAATTTTTGGCTTAAATCAATCCATAAATACTCTTAACATCGTATAATTAAGACTATTTAATTTTTGACATCAGTATAAGCGGTACAATTGGGTGGGTTGGGTTAAATTAGACTGGTCAAAATAGGTCAAGATAACAAACGGGTCAAGACTCAACCCGATCGAAAGTTGTTTGGGTTAAATGAGTTGGGTCAAAAGGGATTAAGTAATGGATTAAAATCCACCCCCCCCCCCCCCCCCCCAATTTCTTACTATGTTCTAATTGTTTCATTTTTTGTTTATAAGTCTTTAGTACCAATTAATTTTTTTTATTACTATATAAAAAATATCAAATAATGAAGTCTTTTTAAAATATTTTCACACGATTTCTCAAAAGTCAATTTAGGTTACATGTCAATCCAATTTTTTAATGAGTTGTTTGGCTGAAATGGATTGAGCTTATAAATAAGCTGATCATTAATCAACCCAAACATAAATGGGACGGGTCGGGTTAGATGGGTTGAGATTAATTTTTCCTATCTCTAATTTGAATGATATAATTTATTTATTTTGTATATATAATGAATATAATTTGAATAAAAGAATAACTAAATACAAAAAAAAATATAAATTTAATAAAACAAAATCAGTATTTGATAAAAGAATGAATCATTTATATTCAATAGCAATACTGGAGATGTTTTTTAAGTTGTCGCGGTGGTAATGGTTGGTATTATCGTGTCACGATCTAAAAGTTAATGTCATGATGACAACTATTTAGTCTCAGCCTTGGTAGTAAGAAAGTATCCAAAATAAAGAAGAAGGAGAAATCATAGATAAAGTAAATAAACGTGACTTCCAAAAAATAAATACAGGTCAACAAAATACAAAATAAGCGAAAGTCTGAAGTAAATATCATAAAAACTCCCAAAAAATGATATCATAAGTATAAGAGCATCTAGAACATAACTGAATCTGAAAATACATTGTATGCCTCTGAATATGTAATAAAGACAAGAAAAAGATAGGAGGAGTTTCGAAAATCGTCTCTGAACTCTAGAGCTTGCCATTATCTCGAATCAACACCATATAGCATGATCAGTTGTCAATCTCATACTTATACTAGGATCTATACTGAAAAAGACACATTATGAGTGAGTACGGTCCACTTGTACTCAATACGTATCATAGGCCGCTGAGCAAGGTAGAAAATAATACAAGTAAATAATATACTATAAGCACGTCACCTGCAGATAGATAAGTTTTCAAATGGTATCTTACATCGTCTCCACTAACAATTCTAATATATAAATGAATCAAATAGAAACAAATAATTACGAAGGTATGTAGAATTGATTAAACATCAAGTAACACATAAAAGAACACATAAAATGCATATGTAAATGCAATGCAATGCAAAGAATGATGAAATGAATAGTTTGAAAGCCATTGTGTGACTTTTAGTATACACCTATGGAGCCTCAATACTCCCAAACTAGGACCCCTTGTAACACCCCACATTTTTGGACAAGAATTCGAGCCGTCATTCCTATGTGTATAAACTCAAACTCAATAGTTTCTATGTAAATATAAGTTTTATGATCATTTACCTAGTGCATAAAGTGATTTTGATGTGAAGAATGTTCATAGGAAACACGTCGAGCAAAGTTGAGTTGAAAACTTTTGTTATCGGCTGAATTTTGGTATTCGATTCTACAAGGATCAACTTTATACGTGTATAAATTTTAGAATATATTGTGTTTTGGAGCTAAAGACACACCACATTAAAGATAATAGAGTCCTCTTTCCAACGCATCCAATTTTACCTTAATCCGATATCAAAGCAAAAAGTTATGAGCATTTTCGCGAGTGAACCAGTGAGGGTCCGTGATAAGGGCGTGGCACACCCTGAGTGCTCCGCGATAAGAGCATGATACAAGTGAGACTACGAAGATCAACGTGTGTGAAAGTACAACAAAAGATCGTCCAAGGAAGAGCACCATTAAGGCTTGACAAGAGCCTAAATAGCACACTAAGTCGCCCATATGTTATATGTTACATTTGCTACATTAGAGGGGCGCCCCTTTCATTAAGGGCGTTTTGGACTTTGCATCTTTTATATGTAATAGACTATATGTAGTTTAGTATTAGGGTTTTGCTTCTTTAGTTGATTATTATTGTATGAATTTGAAACTTGAAACAGCTAAGTCCTCTCTCCTTGAGTCAACCCGAAACTTGGTCACAAGTGTGGAGTTCACTTATATGTTACAAATTGTTGTTAGAAACGTTAATGCTAGAGGAGGTAATATTCCTCGTGTGTCTTCGTAAGAGTTAGGTGATTGTTGTGGTAGGTGTTAAGGGTCTTAGAGTTTAACATGCTCTTTGGTTCTTAGGATTTATACCCTCATTTGTCTAACTATCTATCCCTTTGTTTCTTGTATCTTGTTGTAGTTTCGGTTTCCTTGTCTTGTTATAACCATGTTATCTTGTGGTTGTAATATTATTGTTCTTCATCTTGTTATTGATAATATAGTTTGGGTTGTTGGCTGTTTTGGTGTGTAAACATCTTTCAATGTCTTCATTTCTTGTCTAGATAGTTAAACAGAGTATGGTCATCAAAGAGGTCCACGGTTTATTGAGCTTGTGGATTGATTTTGGTGTATGTTTAGTGTCTCCATTGGTAATCCCCAAATCATTTGGTATCAGAGCTAAGGATGATTGTGTTTCTACACTACCAATCTTGGGCTCTCTAAGTCGAAAAATCAAAAGAAAATAAAAAGGAGTTGAAGTGTTCTTGTCCTTGGCCGAGTGTTCTTGGTGTTGTTGTGGTGTTTGGCCAAGAAAGGTTTCTGGAACTAGGTGTGTTTTTGTTTGTCTTCGTAGTTTCTTGTGCTAGCTTCTTGTTCCCTAGCACATCTTGAGTCTAAGTCCAAGATTTGAGCTTTTAACAAATTATTGTTGAAGATTGTGGATTGCTAGTGTTGAAGTTATTCTTATTATTCTTGAAGTGTGTTCATAAAAGTGTTTTTTGATCTTGATGAGAGAAAAAAAGAGTAAGGCTTTATGTTTGTCTTGGAATCAATTTCAAGACAACACCAAAGAGGTAAAAAGACAAAAGTTATTCAAAAAACAAGTTGCCAAAAGGAAATAAGACACCTTTTCAAGATTTGACAAAAAAGGAAAGAGACAAGACTACCCCAAAAAGTTGTCTTGCCAAAAGAGTGCAAGTTGGTGAAAAGTTGATTGAAGACTTTTGATTCTTAAAAAAAGAGTCTAGAACCTTGTCAACCTAGAAAAATAGTAGGAATGTGATCCTAAGAGAGGGTAAATTGTACTTTCTTGGGGAGTAGGTGGGACTTGAACTGAATGAGATTAATGATCAATCTCAAGATGGAGAAAAGGTAGAACCCAAGGAGCTAAAGGATGGGGATGAAAAAGATGTTTGGCCGTGTGAAGGTGAGGTAGTAGTTCCTTTGTATATGGAAAAAAAGGTAATTCTTAGTGAGGATGTGTAAGAAGAAGCTGAGAGTGATGAGAGTGAAGAGGAAGAGGAGCCGAGAGTTGGAATTATGGCATATGACCGCAAGTACTCTTTGTCAATTACTAACTGAGATACTAGAACTTTGCCTAGTATCAAATCTTCTTATGTGCAGGTTGTAGAACATGTAAGTACAATGAGCATGCTTGATGATCTCATGGAACCCTTGGATGAACATCCTAACCTTGGGAAGAGCAATGAAGAGAGGATGCAAAGAGGAGAGCTTGCCGGTGATGATTGGTTAAATTTGAGGGAAGATTCCTCTCAAGATAGAGAGGATGATACAAGTGCACTATGAAGATCAATGTGTGTGAAAGTGAAGAAAAGGATTGTCCAAGGAAGATCAACATTGAGGCGTGAGAAGAGCCTAAATAGCACACTAAGCCGCCCATATGTTATATGATACATTTACAACATTAGAGGGGCGCCCCTTTCATTAAGGGCCTTTTGGAATTTGCATCTTTTATGTGTAATAGACTATATATAGTTTAGTATTAGAGTTTTTCTTCTTTAGTTGATTATTTTTGTATGAACTTGAAACTTGAAACATCTAAGTCCTCGCTCCTTGAGGCAACCAGAAACTTGGTCACAAGTGTGGAGTTCTCTTGTATGTTTCTAATTGTTGTTAGAAACGTTGGTGCTAGAGGAGGTAATATTCCTCGTGTGTTGTCGTAAAAGTTAGGTGATTGTTGTGATAGGTGTTAAGGGTCTTAGAGTTTAATATACTCTTTGGTTCTTAGGATTTATACCCTCATTTGTCTAACTATCTATCCCTTTATTTCTTGTATCTCATTGTATTTTCGGTTTCCTTGTCTTGTTGTTGTAACCATGTTGTCTTATTGTTGTAATAGTATTGTTATTCATCTTGTTATTAATAATATAGCTTGGGTTGTTTTCTGTTTTGGCGTGTAAACATTTGCAATATCTCCATTTCTTGTCTAGATAGTGAATCCGAGTGTGGTCATTAAAGAGGTCCACGATTTCTTGAGCTTGTGGACTGATTTTAGTGTGTGTTTAGTGTCTCCATTGGTCATCACCGTATCAGAGCGTGGCACGCCCTATGTGCTTCGCGTTAAGGGATTTCCACGTCCATGTTCCCATTGATGCTAAAATTCATGTTTCTCTTAAGTTTTTATTAGGTAAACTAGTCATTAACATCCTAAATTATCCTAGAACTAATACTGATGCATTTTCCCCTTACCCCATAACCCAAATACATGATTGCTCTTCTTGCAAACCCTCAAGAACACCAAATAAGAGTTTCTCCAAAGTTCAACTTCCAAGGCTTCAAATTCATATTCTTCTCAAATTCCTTCCATCAAAAAGGTATGTTGGACACTCCCTTATTATCATGGTCATCATCATCTTCATCATCGTCATCATCATGATCACCATCATGATCATCATGATCATCATATTATTATTATTGTTATTATTATTACTATTATTATTATTATTATTATTATTATTATTATTATTATTACATCAAATTTCCTGGTATTTACATGTTCTTGAATGTTTAATTCAAACTAGTGTTGAGGGTTTTTGGTTGTTTTACACTTGCATTGACTTTTCCTTATTTTAATGATTTCTTCATGGTTTAAAGAGTGGATTGTAAACTGAATTTGGGTCTCATGGTAATGGTGGAATTTTGACAATATGGTTTCACAACGTTTATAGATTTTTGCATGATTATAATGACATGAACCTCATCCCACCTTATAATTCTATTTATAAACAAGGATATTATAGTGTCTAAACTGTTCATTGAAAAAATTATGTAACATTAAATGGTAAAAAGGTAATAAGGTACATGTGAGAAATACACCAAATTAAAGAAGACACAATATCTACCGTTGTTCGATCAATCAACCTACATCCATATATCCACTATGTAAAATGGAGTATCGAATATTGAGAGAGACAAGATCACATAATTCACTCAAGATAAAAAGAGGTTCACATAAGTAACACTTGTGTCTCACAAATTCTCCCACAAAACAATACACTCAAAGCCCTTATGACTGCATTGTGAATTCTACCAAACTAGAAAAATGGAGTCTCTATTTTTAGAGTCTGTAACCTTTTCCTACAAGAACAAGGATTAGTTAAATATGGAGAATATTCTTTTACTTTTCCTAAAGGGATATCTAATTATGGTACCGAAAGGAAAGCCCAATTAAGGTAAGAAAGATGAGAAAAACATTAAACACATTTCCTGAACTTTTAATTTTTGTGCTTAATCAGTTATTGTAGTAGTGCACTTTTTAGTTTTTGACTCAATAGAGATGTTGTATAAACTATAAGTTGTGGAAAAAATTATGAATAACATGTACTGCAAATAATAGTTTTCACTTCTGGATATTGATATTTCTACACGCCTGTAATGCCCCGTTGTTTTGTTCGACTTGATGTTACCTAGAGCCATGTTTGAGAGGCTAGCATCTTGAAAGTACTCTAAGTGTATAAAGGGACTTAGTCATTTTGGTCTCCCAATCGTTGATAATCTTTTTCTCAACCTTCTCGACCCTCAATAGTTGATATGTTAGCTAGTTCATGATCCGGGAGGTCAACAGATGTTTCCGGACAAGTTTCAAATTTTTTGGGCCGTGTTTAGATCTGGTTTGGTGTCCCAAAATAGTGGACCAATGCGATATTAGCACACCACGTCGCCCATCGCGTTGGTCAAGTTTTGTGCAGGAACTGCCAGGAAAAAGTATTGAGGCTTGGTGCGATTAAGGCATGATGGGTTGATGCCCAGTTGTTTCAGCTTTTAAAATCCTCATTTTTAAGGGCAATTGGGTCATTTTCACTTATTCTAATACGCCCCAAACACGAGATTAAAGCATCATATCAGCACTTTAGGTTGGTTTTCATGAAAAATATCTCTCTTAACATCAATTAAAAATACTAGCCTCTTCTTTTAAGATCAAGAGCTCATCCTTGCAAGACAATAGTTTCAAGAACTAAGGTGAAATTAGAAATCCACTCTTCCTCCTAAACAACATAAGGTATGTGGGGTTTTCCTAAAAACTACATGGGCATAGAAAATTCTTTTAATTATGCAAAAGTTTTAGAAATCATGATTTTACGAAAATGGTTTTGGATTTACAATTATAATCATGTTTTAGAATCCTTGAGAATATTATTTTTATCTTTAGGCCTTCCCTTGAAAGTTATTTGATTAGTATATATGTATGTATCTATTAGAACTTTGAATTGTGAATTGAGAGCATGAAATATCGGATCTCCTCCTGTCCTATTACTATGTTACTTGATTTACAAGTTATGAATCCTTACATTTCATGGTTTTAAAGAAGAAATCAAGATGCTAATTATCTTATGTGAATTTTATGATGATTAAGAATGGGATAGGGTAATGTTATTATGATTTAAAATGTTGAGATTGATAAATGAAGAAACTTCAGGAATGTTTTTGACAAATTGGCCACCACTTATTTTAATTGTTGAATAAATGGAAAGCCTTTGGATGATTTTGACTTCTGATTTGAGATATGAATTTTTTTACACTATATGCATGTTCAAGAGGCCTGAACATTGTTTAGAATGAAATAATTAGACGTGGAACTTTATGACATAATTATTCGAATTTCAAGTCTTGGTATGATGATACCAAATCAGATAATGCCATAACAGACACAAACTAGTATAGAAATTAGATTTCTATCAGATTCTTATGATTTTGAATTGAGATAAATACATGTTCAGAAAAAGATAAAATAGGGCATAAAGAGATGTTAGGTGGTTCCCCAAAGAAGGCACGAGTTCCGAAAATGCATTACCCAAAATCGTGTTTTGCCGATATGGGTATATTATTCTATGCTGGCCTAGTTCCCTGTGGTGTATCAGACTCAGACACTCTAACCCATGCAGCAAACTTGGGTTGGGGGCTTCCCCACCGAGTCAATGACGGATTTCATATAGCCCATGGAATATCTGACTTGTAGGGGAGTGTCACCTAACTCAGAAGTAATACAAAGAATTTAATTCTACTGGCATGAATGTTTTGTGATTATTAAATAACTGTCCAAGTGTTTTGAACTATATCATGCATGATGATTTGTGAATTTCTATCACCTATTTTATATATAAACACATTATTTTTGGATTTCTTTGCATACCAGTACATCTGTATTGACTGCCTACCTTTCAAGTTCTGCGGCTCAATCTAAGGGTCCTGAGAAGCAGTAGATTTCTTCAGGCAGGATTAAAGAGTGTAGTTGGTGAGCCTTCAATATTTCAAAAGGCTTATTTTCTTGTAGTCATTTATCATTTATTATGGTTTTGGTCTACTGGGGGCCTTGTTCCAGGTTCAGACAAGTTTTGATGTATTATGTAGTAGAGATTTCACAGACAGAAAAAAGATGTTTCTTTTATGTTGAAAAAAAAATCCTATTTTGGTATTGTTGAACAGATTTTAGAGTTGTGACCATGATTCCATTTCATTTTGTATTTCCCCCACTTTCTTTTCGTATATGAATGGTATATGTGATTACAAGTTAGAAGAGCTCTCGGGCCTTCATCGTTCGGGATGCTCGTTGCAGTCAGGGCCTCGGTTTGGGTCATGACAAATTGTCATCAGAGCAGGGTTCATGGTCACTGGGTGCCTGCTAAATCACATCGGATAAAGTCTTATTTATAAGTATGTAGCGTGCCACACTTATAAGCAAGAGGATACTAGGCGTTTAGGAATGTTTCCCCTCTTTGTGATTTAGTTCGTACTTTAGAGTCTAATCTGTCCTCTAATCAATGATCTCTTTCATTTCAGAAGAGCAGCTATGCCTTCACGTCTCTCTAACGATCAGAATACCCAGACTGATGAGGTCCATCCTACTCATGGGATGAGGACATATAATAGAGCTCAGACTTTGGACGTTTTTGTTACTCTGGGAGTCCCACCTACTCAGACCAGCCCACCCAGGGCACCTAGAGCTCTCCGGTCGGGGATTAACCGCACCCAACCTCATGAGACAAAGGTATCAAATGTAAAATTAAGGAAGTCAATACATATGCTTGTGCAGTTGGTGGCCACACAGACTAAACGGTAAGAGGATGTAGGTTCTGCGTCTGGCACAGATGGGACTACTAGAGTAGGTCAGTTTATGCAGATGAACTCACCTATATTTTTGGGTACGAAGGTAGAGGAGGATCCACAGGAGTTTGTGGATAAGATGGAGAAGATTTTTAGGGTGATGCATATAGACGAGGTGGAAGGGGTGGAATTAGCATCTTATTAGCTTAAAGAAGTTACGAATCAGTGGTATAGCGAGTGGGAAGATTAGAAGGGGGAGAATGTTGAGCCCACAGTATGGGGCAAGTTTATGGAAACCTTCCTAGATCGATTCTTTCCTCTAGAGTTGAGGGAGGCTAAAGCTGAAGAGTTTATGAACCTAAAGTAAGGAAAAATGAGTGTCAAGAAGTACACTCTGAGATTCAACCAACTAGACCGTTATGCTCCGGAGTTGGAAGGAAATATGAGAGCTCGTATGAGAAAATTTGCATTCGGTCTTTCAAATGACTTAGTGCTTGAATGCAAGGGGGCAATGCTGAATAGGGACATGGACTTCTCTAGACTATCAGTCCACATGCTGTAGGTTGAGGAGAAGAAAAAGAGAATTTCTAAATCTAAGGAGAGGGAAAGGCAGGCCAAGAGGGCCAAAATAGCAGACCAGAGCCACAGTCAGTCGCAGAGTGGTAATTGGGGTAACAAATGGTAGAAGAAAATGTTTTGGGGTAATGCGCAGCCTACAACCAGTGCCCCAGCGCTCAAACCCCTAATTGACCGATAATCTCAGAATGTTTACACTAATCATGGATCCAGGGCACAGGATACCCTGTCTATGGGCAGTGTAGCTCAGCAGTATCGTACGTTTCCGTGGAGTGAGACTTGCAGTAAGCATCATCCAAGGAGGTATCAACTGGGCACACTGGTATGCTATTCATGTGGTCAGTCAAGTCATTTCCCAAGAGATTGTCCTTCTACTAGAAGAAATGTTGGTGGTGCTAAGTCATAGGCAAATTCTTCCATGCCACCACCGCCTCAAAAGGGAATCACTTAGCTGTCGGGAGCGGTCACAACCGGTTTTATGCTTTGTCAATCGCCAGGAGGTAGAGTCATCACCAGATGTAGTCACGGGTATGTTGCAAATTTTCTCTCGTGATGTGTATGTGTTTATCCCAGGTCTACCTTATTTTATGTGACCCCATATGTGGCTGTCGTTTTTGGGTTTGAGTTCGATGTAATTGTAGAACCTTTCTCTGTTTCCACTATGGTGGGTAATTCTATTATGGATAGGAGGGTGTATAAGAATTGTATTGTGTCTATTTAGAGCCGTGATACTGTGGTAGACCTCATAGAGCTGGATATGGTTGATTTTGATGCCATCTTAGAATTGGACTGGCTCCATTCATGTTATGCCGTGCTAGACTGTAGAACCCAAAAGGTTACTTTTTCTTTTCTGTATGAATCAGTGATAGAATGTGAGGGACATTCTTTAGCAACTAGAAGGAACTTTAATTTTACCTCAGAGCCCATAAACTCATTTCCAAGGTCTGTTTGTATCATCTTATTTGGGTTAAAGATTCAAATACCAAAAGTGCTTCTCTTTAGTCTGTCCCTGTGGTGAATAAATTTCTAGAAGTCTTTCCCGGTGATCTCCCAGGAATACCACCTGTTACGGAGATAATTTTTTGTATTGATTTATTGCCAAACACCCGTCCTATTTCTATTCCTCCATATAAAATGGCTCCTGCAGAGCTAAAAGAGTTGAAAGAACAACTATCGAACCTTCTAGACAAAGGTTTTTGAAAGAACAACTATCGAACCTTCTAGACAAAGGTTTTATCTGTCCTAGTATTTCTCCCTGGGGTGCACCTGTACTCTTTGTGCAAAAGAAAGACGGTTCCCTGCGTATGTGCATAGATTACCGTCAGCTGAATATGGTCACTATTAAAAATAAATATCCTGTACCTAGAATTGATGATCTCTTTGACCAACTTCAGGATGCTAAATACTTTTCAAAGATAGACCTTAGTTTGGGGTACCGTCAGTTGAAGGTTAGAGAGTCAGATATTCTGGAAGCAACTTTTCGAACCCGCTACGGACTTTGGGTTGACTAACGCTCTTTTAGCTTTCATGGACCTAATTAATAGGGCATCTCGTCAATTTCTAGATCTCTTTGTCATAGTTTTCATTGATGATATTTTAATTTATTCTAAGAGTGAGGAGGACCATGCCAATCACCTCAAAATCATCCTTCAGACCTTCAAAGATCATAGGTTGTATGCAAAATTTTCCAAGTGTGAATTCTAGCTTAAGGTTTTTGCTTTCTTGGGGCATATTGTGTCTAGCGATGGGAATAAGGTTGATCCCGGAAAGGTTGAGGTAGTGAGAAAATGGCCTAGACCCACGACTCCAATGACATTTGAAGCTTCTTGGGTTTGGCAGGGTATTACAGAAGGTTCGTAGAGAGTTTTTCTTCCATAGCTGCTCCACTTACTAAGTTGACACAGAAAAAGGTAAAGTTTATGTGGTCTGACTCCTGTGAGAATAATTTTGAGAGGTTGAAATACAAGTTGACTACTGCACCTGTTCTGACTCTTTTGAAAGGTACAGAGGGTTTCGTTATGTACTGTGATGCATCCCGATTGGGACTTGGGTATGTACTTATGCAGTATGGTAAGGTGGTGGCTTATGTATCTAGGCAGTTGAAGGTGCATGAGCGAAATTACCCCACCCATGACTTGGAGTTAGTGTTTGTTGTGTTTGTGCTTAAAATCTGGTGGTATTATCTTTACGGGGTACATATTGATATATTTACTGACCACAAAAGTTTACAGTATGTTTTTTAACAGAAAGAATTAAATCTCCGATAGAAGCGTTGGTTGGACTTCTGAAGGATTATGACATGAGCCTGCACTATCATTCGGGCAAGGAGAATGTGGTAGCCAGCGCCCTCAGTAGATTATTTATGGGTAGCCTTTCTCATATTGAGGAAGAAAAGAGGGAGATAGTGAAGGATATTTATCGACTTGTAAATCTAGAGGTGCGACTTTTGGATTCCAAGGATGGAGGAGTTGTTGTTCATGAGATAGCTAAGTCTTCCCTTTGTTCAAAAGTTAAAGTGAAGCAGGCTGAAGATCCCATTTTGATGCAAATTAAGAAAGATGTGGGGCAGCAGAAGGTGATGTCTTTTGAAATTGGTGGTGATGGGATTCTAAGATATTAGGGTAGATTATGTGTGTCAAATGTAAATGGTTTATGGAAAAGAATCCTTGACGAAGCACACACTTAGAGGTATGTTGTTCATCCAGGCCTTACAAAAATGTATCATTATCTAAAAGCTATATATTGGTGGAATAATATGAAACATGATATGGCTGACTTTGTTTCCAAGTGTTTGAATTGTCAACAAGTTAAAGTGGAACATTTGAGGCTAGGTGGTACTTCCTAAGAGATAGTTTTGCCTTTAGAAGTGGGAGATGATAAATATGGATTTCATTGCGGGACTTTCGAGGTTCCAAAATCGGTATGATTTTATATGGGCAATTGTGGATCGGCTGACCAAGTCATCTCACTTTTTGCCTGTCAGTACTTACTATTCAGGAGATGATTATGCTAAGTTGTTCACTGCAGAAGTAGTTCATTTACATGGGGCACCTGTATCCATCATATCTGATTGAGGTACGCAATTCTCTTCGTAGACCGATGGGCAAGCCGAATGCACCATTCAGACCCTTGAGGATATGTTGAGGGCCTGTGTAATTGACTTCAAAGGTAGTTGGGTAGATCAATTTCCATTGATAGAGTTTGCATATAATAATAGCTACCATGCCAGTATTAAGATGGCTCTTTTTGAGGCATTGTATGGGAGAAGATGTAGGTCGCCAATAGGGTGGTATGAAGTAGGTGAAACATGGTTGTTTGGTCCTGATCTTGTTCATCAGGTGATGGAGAAAGTGAAAATCATTAGAGAATGAATTAAAACAACCCACAGTCAACAGAAGTCCTATGCTAATGTTAGAAGAAGGGAGGTATTCCTCAAAGTCTCACCTATGAAGGGAGTTATGCATTTCGGGAAGAAAGGGAAGTTGAGTCCTCGCTATATAAGGCCATACCAGATTTTATGGAGGATACATGGGGTTGTGTATGAGTTAGAGTTGCTTGCAAATTTGGGTTCTGTTCACCCGGTATTCCATATATCCATGTTGAAGAAATGTATTAGATACCATTCCTTAGTGTTGCCTGTAAAGGATATCAAGGTGACAGACTCCTTGTCTTACAAAGAAGAGCCTATTGAAATCTTGGATCGCCAAGTTAAAAGGTTGAGGAACAAGGAAATAGTCTCGGTTAAGATACTATGGAAGAATCAAAAAGTTGAGGAAGCAACTTGGGAATCAGAAAATGACATGCGAGCTAGGTATCCAAACCTCTTTGAGTCAATGGGTGACGTCATAGAAGGTACTATTCAATTTCTCTCCATATCCCTCCTTCTTTATTTTCCTTAGTATGTTTAAATTGTGCTTTCCTGTGTTCTAAGTCATCATTCGAGGATGAATGATCCTAAGGGGGGATAATGTAACGCCCCATAGTTTTGTTCGACTTAATGTCACCTAGAACCATGTTTGAGAGGCTAGCATCTTGAAAATACTCTAAGTGTAATAAGGGACTTAGTCATTTTGAGCTCCAAATCATTGATGATCTTATTATCGACCTTCTCAACCCTCAATAGTTGATATGATAGCTAGTTCATGATCCAGAAGGTCAATAGGTGTTCTCGGATAAGTTTCAGATTTTTTGGGCTGTGTTTAGACCTTGTTTGGGATCCCAAAATAGTGGACCAACACGATCTTGGCGCACCGCGTTGCCAATCACGTTGGTCAACTTTTATGCAGGAACTGCGAGGCAAAATTACCGAGGCTTGGTGTGATTAAGGCGCGACACGTTGGCAATCGTGTCAATGCCCAGTTATTTTAGCTTTTAAAATCCGTATTTTTAAGTGCAATTGGATCATTTTTCCTTATTCAATACACCCCAAACACAGGATTAAAGCATCATATCAGCACTTTAGGTTGGTTTTCATGAAAAATAACTCTCTAAACATCAATTGAAAACCTTAGCCTCTTCTTTTAAGATCAAGAGCTCATCCTTGCAAGCCAATAGTTTCAAGAACTAAGGTGAAATTCAGAATCCGCTCTTCCGCCTAAATAACATAAGGTACATGGGGTTTTCCTAAAAACTACATCGGCGTAGAAATTTCTTTTAATTATGCAAAAGGTTTATAAATCATGATTTTACGGAAAGGGTTTTGGATTTACAATTATAATCATCTTTTAGAATCCTTGAGAATATTGTTTTGATCTTTAGGCCTTCCCTTGAAAGTGATTTTATTAGTATATATGTATGTATCTATTGAAACATTGAATTGTGAATTGAGAGCATGAAATATCAGATATCCTCCTCTCCTGTTACTTTGTTACTTGATTTACAAGTTACGAATCATACATTTCATGGTTTTAAAGAAGGAATCAATATGCTAATTATCTTATGTGAATTTTATGATGATTAATAATGGGAGAGGGGAATGTTATTATGATTTAAAATGTTGAGATTGATAAATGAAGAAACTTCAGGAATGTTTTTTGACAAATTGGCCACCACTTATTTTAATTGTTGAATGAATGGAAAGCCTTTGCATGATTTTGACTTATGATTTGAGATATAATTTTTTTTATACTATATGCATGTTCAAGTGGCTTTAACATTGTTTAGAATGATATAATCAGACACGGCACTTTATGACATAATTATTTGACTTGCAAGTCTTGGAATGACGATACCAAATCAAACAATGCTATAACAGACACAGACTAGTATAGAAATCAGATTTCTATCAGACTCTCATGATTTAGAATTTAGAATAATACATGTTCAGGAAAGTTTAAAATAAGGCATAAAGAGATGTTAGGTGGTTCCCGAAGAAGGCACAAGTTCAGACAACTCATTGCCAAAATCGTGTTTTACCGATATGGGTATATTATTCTATGCTGGACTAGTGCCCTATGGCGTATCAGACTCAGACACTCCATCCCTTATGGAAAACTTGGGTTGGGGGCTTCTCCGCCGAGTCAATGGTGGATTCCATATAGCCCATGGAATATCATACTTGTAGGGGAGTACCACCTAACTCAGAAGTAATACAAAGAATTTAATTCTACTGGCATGAACATTTTATGATTATTACATAAGTGCCCAAGTGTTTTGAACTATATCATGCATGATGATTTGTGAATTTCTCTCACCTATTTTATATATGAACATATTATTTTGGATTTCTCTGCGTACCAGTACATCTATATTTACCCCCTACCTTCCAGGTTCTGAGGCTTAATCTAGGAGTCCTGATAAATAGTAGATTTCTTTAGGCAGGTGTGAAGAGTGCAGTTGGTGAGCCTTCTATAATTTAGAAGGCTTATTTTCTTTCAGTCATTTATCATTTATTATGGTTTTGATCTACTGGAGGCCTTGTCTCGGGTTTAGACAAGTTTTGATGTATCATGTAGTAGAGATTTCACAAACAAAAAAAGATATTTCTTTTATGTTAAAAAATACCTATTTTCGTATTGTTGAACAAATTTCAGAGTTATCACCATGATTCCGTTTCATTTTGTATTTCCTGCCCTTCTTTTTCGTATATGAATGGTGTATGCGATTACAAGTTAGAAGGTATCTCGAGCCTTCATGGTTTGGAATGCTCGTCATGGCCAGAGCCCCGGTTCGAGTTGTGACAATGCCCTCATAACTCATGTGAGTTATGCTAGATTTTGACTATGGGGGGACCAGGTTGCCTAATGTGTTCCAATCGAAGCAGTAAAAATAGTAAATAATAAATATAATATTTTTACGTGGAAAACACCCGGCTCATAAAAGGTATAAAAAACCACAACATGAACCTCTACAGGATTTAACTCGAACTTCACTAAACACAACGAGCATCTCAACAAAAGAGTACAAACTTTGTAACCTAAGAAAATATAAACTCGAATTCCTAATGTTCAACAATCTCCTTGGATTGTTGAAACCTACTTCAAGCTCCCCCACTTGAAAATCATATTACAAAACTATAGAAACCCTAGGAACTAACTCTAATTCCTAAAAACACTCAAACCTCCCAAGGTTTATGTTCCAAAGTCTTTGAGCTATCCCAACTCGAAGACTAAACTCCTAAACCAATTTATAACACTCTGACACTAAGAAAGCATGAAAATTACTACTCAATAAAATTCCTAATGCACATTAACTAGAATAGAAGACTGTTAGACACAAGGATGAAATAGGTTCTACAATCTGGTTTACTGTATTAGGCTGCACTTCGATAGATAGGTAGAACTTTCTAAAATATTATTCTCACTTATTGCTCATATTCTCCCTTTTATTCTCTCAGTATTTCTGCCTTAATTTCATTTTGAATGTCCTTGAATATTTATAACTTCTATTGATTTTCACAACCAAGTAAACTTTCAACTCCACAAGGACTCCCATACTTCTTGGACTCTCTTCATGAGTGTTGTAGTCAAACACTTACTTTTTTTTTCAGCACATGATGATCTCCTAATGTTTATCTGAATTAACAAACTTTTTTGCCTTTATTTTTTCTCATATGAATTGATCCACAAAAAAATCCTCTTGCAAGTTGACCTCTTTTGAAGCAGTTTTCATGAACCATCTATACTTACCTGTTCCATGACCTCTTGTCAATCATCAAAACTTTAAAAGTCTTAATAGATATATATTATAGGAATTGCGAGTTAACATGTCTGATTGGACATGAAAACATATTATGTGTATCGTGCATAATAGAACCATCAAATTTTTTCTTATAGCATCAAAAGTGCACAGTAAGACCCCATAAATTTTGAATAATTTATTTTGGATCCTACCTCATACTTAATGATAATTTTTAACTTGATTAGTGATAAGGGATGTTAACGGGACGTTTTGGGAGAGTTCCAAAATTTTTAAAAAGCGTTCGGGATATTTTAGGACCCCAAACTAGTGAGGGTATACGATAGTAGTGTGGCATATTGTCTGTGCTCTGCGATAGTAGTGTGGTATGATTTTTATGCTCTGCAATAGAAGCCTGTCACACTGTCTAGGATCTTCTATAGCAGTGTGCCACACACTTGAGAAAAAATCATCCAGTTATATTTTTTTCAATTGAGGCAAGGACCTTTTGGTCCTTTTCCTCATTCATGACTTAAAACACCTTTTTAACCCATATTTCACATTAGTTACCACTTTTCTCTTTACTCTTCTCCTCTCCAACTTTCAAGTCAAGAAACACAAGGGTTTTCTTAAGAATCCAAATTCTCTGGGCTTTATACTTAAAATTCTTTCATTTTTAGGCATGTTGGAAACTCCCTGATTTGAATATTATACTATTGGATAATTTAATTGTTATTTAAGTGTTCTTAAATGCTGATTTTGAGCTAGGGTTGGGGGTTTTGGGGTTGTCATACTCTTGCATGGTTTTTCTTTGTTTTAATGGTTTATTTATGTTTTAAATAATAGATTGTGAACTGAATCTACATATTGTGATAATAGTGGAAATTCAGTAAATTGGATTTCACAATATTGATGAATTTTGGCAGGGTAATGATATGAACCTCTACCCTTAATATAAATTTTGTCTTTGAATAAGGATTTCACATAATTTTAACTAATCTTTGGGATATTGCATTGCATTAAAGGATAATTGGATGAAAAGGTTTTGGAACGCCCTTGGTGGCTATGGTTTTGGATTTTCAAAATCAAAACTTGGAATTTCACCTGCTGAATAGTTATGGTTTGGCATTTGAGTGGCTTACAAGTCTATTCATATAATGATACCAAATTTGGAATGTCGTAATAAAAGACTCCATGATTAATGGCTAATTTTATGCATAAAATTATTTTAATTTGGGCTTAAATGAAGTTGTGTAGCTCACCGATAAGGTTTAGTCCTAGGAGGACCAACACTAGAAACCACATTTGTTGACGTTGGGGTCTATGGCCACTTTGTCTATTTATAAAATATATTTTGTATGGATATCTCCTTGGTGTCCTTAGCTATTTCCTTGGTACATACAACTAACATGGACTGGGGCCTTTCCAGCAGAAAAATCTGGACTCATATAGCTGATGGATGCATTTAGGTCGGTACGAGCTACACAATTCAGGACTAATCTGTAAATAATTGTGTTTTATTTCCCTTGCCCTATCCAGACATCCTATATATAAGTATAATTATTGTACATGAAATTTTTTATTTATTTTTATGGTGAATACATATATTTTATTCCTTTCCTTGGATTATTGTACTCGCATACTGGTCATCCCTGAATGCTACATCATTTCATGATGAAGGTTCTGAGGGCTTTTCTTGTGACCCCTGCAACATTAGGTTGTTTGATATCCTGGTTGGTCAGCTGGGAATTGGTGAACCCTCCATCCTTTGAAAGGAATGGTCTCACTTAATTCCATTTATCTTCTTAGTACTTTTGGATTCCTTTGTTATAGCCGGAGGCCTATATCAGCTTGGTTAGTATTCTTTGGATTAGAGGCTTTGTGGATAGTATTGTTATATCATTATGGATATGGTTTGACTCTTAAAAATTTTCTTGGATTCATATATTCTTTTTATATTTGTTGGCTTTTGTTGTTTATTATTTTTATGCTCTTGAGATAAGGATAAGTGTCACGCCCCAAAATCCCATCGGGGCGGACTGGCACCCAAAGCCGAAAAGGCCCGGGAGAACCCGTTCAAATACCTGTCCTTTCACTTACATGTCACCAAAAATTTGGACAACACTTCGCTGCATATAGAAGAATCTAATTACCTGTATCAGCACAACACGCACAATTATATAGATATATATATAACACTTGGCCGTCGGGGCCACCACGTATACAGATATAACATCACTATAAACTTCCATGACTTTACCCTTCCTTATGTCTACAAAGCCTCTTGGACATATATACATGACATAACTAGGGTCAGGACAAACCCCCGCCCACACATGACTCCTGTACAATAACAAAACATAAGGAACCGACTCGGAAAGCTTCGAAGCAAATTGGAGCTCACCAACAATAGCTGTACGACCCGGCTCCTATCTATGCTGTGAATGAGCTGAAGTACCTGTGCCTGCAGCATAAAATGCAGGTCCCCCGTGAGGGACGTCAGTACGAAATATTTACTGAGTATGTAAAGCTGTAGATAATCATATGTGATATGGGGGATCAAGAAAATCATACACATGTGAATAAATCATAATAGAAGTGAACCACACTTCATAAACACTTTTAGGATCATGTACATTATCATTAATCTGAACTGGGTTCTTGGATTCAAACACATTTGTGGAACGGTATATATTCGTTCATTTCATTCTTTACAATTATCATTCGTCATTACCTCATCCTCCCGAACCTCCAACCACCTAACAATAATCAATACTGTACTGTACTGTGACAATTAGGCTGCCTCCAGTACATATCAACTGGGATCGACCCATGCTAGGCTTATGCCCCTAGGATACCACCCATAAACACATAAATAGGGATCTACCCATGCTAAGCTTATGCCCCTGGGATACCACCCACACGTATATCAAGTAACACACATAAGAAATCTTTCCAATAACTTAGTTCAAAAGCTTTTGAGATTATTACATTAGTGTTCATGCCAATATAGTACCTTTGGAACAACCATACATCAATAGAAAGCAAGTAATAGATCTTCTATACAATAACGATGTAATAAGGACTCATTGGTACATCAACAATGTGTTTCAGAATCATCAATATCACAACAATGAAATAGGAGCCTTTTGGTATATCAATGAAACATTTTGACACTTTATAGAATGGAAACAACTTCGTTGGTAATGTAGAACAATACATGTTTTTGGACAACCTCGGAATCTTACTTGATGGAACATTGGTGTTTTCATGCCAAAGAACATCGTTAGAGTATGCTTTACATACCTCGTCGTAGATTCAGATACCAATTCAACACAACTTCCCGCCTTTACAAATCACTTATCTATAATGAAATGTCTGGCATCTAGTATTAGCAACCCAACACCACAATTCTCTTCCATAATTCCATAAAACCAATATTTGCAAAACATTCCAAAAATCAACTTGAACAATAGGTTTATGTGTACATATATATATAATCATCATTTCAATACCACATCATCACACCAAATCCTTTCACAATTCAACGTAATCCAACCATGCACAAGAATGATCGAACATCATTTCCAATCATCTCTCAACAACAATCAAATAACATACTTCTTATGCTCACATGCATATATATATATATATACATATCCATATAAATAACACCAACATAATTTACATCCTTACCATAAAATGGACCTTTTGATTTTGAAGTCCTGTTGGCCCAAATAAGGGGTGCTTCTTGAAGCCCTTGAGACGGTGAACACAACTACGGAATCAATTTGGATTTTCTACGGTTGAATCACAAGATAATTGGAGTTGAACTTAGGCTAGGGTTTTCTTATTTTTCAATAATTTGGATAAAAATGATGGATATGAGGAGAAGTGTATGTATATAAAGACGAATTTTCGTCCATGAGGTGATGGAAAATGACCATATTGCCCTTAAAATTTTAAGTAAGTCCGAATCTGTCCATGGTGGACAGTTTTGACAGGCTAAAGTAAATCGGCCATAACTCTTTGCTCCGATATCGTATTTGGGTGAAATTGGTATTGTTGGAAATATAATTCAAAGGGATTTAATTTCATATAAAGTGGGACACCCAGTTCGTCCTGTACAAGGAGTTATGATCGTTTGAAGTTGACCCTAAAAAACTGTTTTGAGAGGCTGAAGTAAAACGAGTATAACTCCTTATTCAGATGTTGGATTTGTCTGAAACCAATTGAATTAGAAAGAAGACTCAAAGATATTTCTTTTGATAGGTGGTGGCTCTCCCAGTTCATTATATTGAGGGAGTTATGATCGTTCAAAGTCGACCCAAAAAACTGGCAGGCCTCAGTAGTTTGAATTTCCTGCACATTTACTGTTCACAATTATCCCGGCCGCCGTTTTATAGTTTCGAACGTGCTCGATTATATCCAAAACTTATCCGTTTTTGGAAATCTTTATATCATTGGAAAGATTATTCAATAAACTTCGTATGGAACCATCGACGGGAAAATTCCGGTATAAATAAAGTCGATTCCCATACACATATAATCAAACTATACACTTGAAACCATCTCAAAATAATCAATACTCATACTCAAAACTCATATATACCTAACTTAGGATCAATACATATACTCCGAGACATATAACCATGGCTAATGCACATAATTAAGTATGGGGTGTTACAATAAGGGGGTTATCTTCGGCCTTGGTTGGCTGTGGATGCCTTTCCTGGCCAGGCCCTGATTTAGGTCATGACATCATTAGTATCAGAGCACAGTTCAAGTTTGCTGGGTATCCACAAATTCGTGTCGAGTAACATCATTTTTATAGGTGTGTATCATGTCATACTTATAAGGGGGTCTACAAGGAATTTAGGAATGTTTCCCTTCTTGGTGTTCTATTTTGTGCTAAAAATCTAGTTACTTTATGTTTTCTCTAACTCTTGGTTTACCCATATTTTAGATCATGCCTCCACAAAAATCTGATAGTTGTAGGAACTCAATCAAAACCTCTGTCCCAGCTAAGGAAAATACGGAGAAAGTACACCCTACTCATGGTGTGCAGACTTGGTATAGGGCCCATACTCCTAAATTTACTGCTCTACCTGGGGTTCTGTTGGTCCTTAACAATCCTCTTAAGTCTCCAATGAGAGATGTCACAGATACTGAGTTTTGATAGTCCATCCACCTATTTACTTAGATTATCGCATCACAATCTCGTTGTTCTAATCATGTTGGTCCTTTCCATAGTTTGTATAAAGTTACTCAGGTTTGCCAATTTAGGAGAATAAATCCCCTAACCTTTAAAGTCTATAAGGTTGAGGAGGAGCCTCAAGGGTTTATTGATGAGATGTAGAAGATCTTTAGGGTGATACATGCTAGTGATTCAGAAGGGGTTGAATTTGCATAGTATCAGTTAAAAAAATGTTTTATTAGTGGTATAATGAGTGGGAAGTGTTACGAGGTGAAGATGCTGAGCCAGCTGTATGGGATGGGTTCTCAAGTACTCTTTTTGTTTATTTCTTTCCTCAAGAGTTAAGGGATGCCAAAGGTGGAGAATTTGTGAATATGAAGTAGGGTAAGTTGAGTGTTAAGAAGTATGCACTGAAATTCACCAATTAACTCGTTATGCCCCATAGCTTATGTATGAGGTCCCAAATAAGAAAGTTTGCCTCATGTTTATCTCATGTCTTGATGTTAGAGTGTAAGGTTTCTATATTGAATAATCATATGGATATATAGAGGTTGGTGGTTTATATAAAACAGGTGGAAGATGAAAAGGAGAGGTAGGTAGAAATGGGAGAAAGGTATAGCAAGAAGTTTAAGTATGTAGAGTAAGGTACAAATCAGCAAAATAGTAGGAGGGATGGTAAGCAATGTCTTAAGAAGAAAAAAAGGAGAAATTCTTATTCCTTATCCTAAGCCTTCAGGTGATCGGAATTTTTAGTTTAGCAATGGTTATAAGGCACAGGGTGCCCAATTTCAGGTCAGTGGAGCTCAGTTGGGCCCACCTTACCCTACTTGCCATTTTTGTCGGCAACTGCATCATGGTTATTGTGAGAAGAGGAGGAATTTATGCTTTAATTATAGTCAACTTAGTCACTTGTAGAGAAATTATCCTTCAGCTAGGGTTGCCACAGGAGCTAATATGGTCTTGGTTGCCAGTTCATCAGCCCTGCAGCTAAGAGTGCTTTTTCAGGGATGGGAACTAGTCAGAATCGCCTGTATGCACTTTCTACTAGTCATCAATATGAGGTATCCTTGGATGTTGTCACTGGTATGTTACATTTTTTCTCCTTTGATGTTTATTATTTACTTAATACCGGTTGCACCCTATCTTATGTGACTCCTTATGTGGCTGTACATTTTAGTTTGGTCCTGAAAGTATTTTTGGTCCTTTTTTCATTTCTACCTTGGTGGGTTAGTCTATTATTGCTCGAAATTATATAGGGGTTGTATGATGATCATTTTTCATAGGGTGACATGGTGGATTTGATAGAGCTTGATATGGTAGATTTTGATGTAATCTTGGGAATGGATTGGCTTCACTCATGCTATATTTCTCAAGATTGTAGAACCAAAAAGGTTACCTTTCAATTTGCTAATGAACTAGTAATAGAATGGGAGGGGAGTTCCTTAGTACCCAAAAGGAAGTTCATTTCTTATCTTAGATCTCATAAATTGATATCCAGGGGGTTTTGTATCATCTGGTTTGGGTCAAGGATTCTAACTCTAAAAGTTCCTCCTTGCAGTTTGTTCCTTTAGTTAATGAGTTTCCTAATTTTTTTATGGTCTCCTTGGGATTCCTCCCGATAGGGAAATAGATTTTGGGATTGATCTTTTACTAGATACTTATCACATTTTTCATTCCTCCTTATAGGATAGCTCTGGAAGAGCTAAAAAGGCTAAAGGAGCAATTAAAGGATCTCCCTAATAAGGGTGTCATCCATTTTAGTTTTTTTCTTTAGGTTAATCTTATACTTTTCATAAGAATAAATATTGGTCTCTTTAGATGTGTATAGACTATCGTTAGTTGAATAAGGTCACCGTGGAAAAAAAGTACCCTCTTCCTAGGATTGATGACCTCTTTGATCAACTTTAGGGTGATAAGTGTTTCTCTAAGATACATCTTCATTCAGGTTATCATCAGTTGAAGATTAGGGAGGTTGATATTCCCAAGAATACCTTTCAAACCCGGTATGGTCACTATGAGCTCTTGGTAATGTCGTCTGGGTTGGCTAATGCTCTAGCTTCCTTTACGGACCTTATGAATCGGGTATTTAGATAGTTTTTGGATCTTTTTGTTATAGTCTTTATTGATGAAATCTTGGTGTACTTTACAAGTGAGGAGAATCACGCAAATCACCACCGAATTGTGTTGTAGACCCTCAAGGACCAAGAATTATATGCAAGATTTTCTAATAGTGAATTCTAGCTAAGCGATATGACTTTTCTTGGGCATGTTATTTCTAGTAAAGAAATTAAAGTGGATCTTCAAAATATCTAAGTAGGTACGAAGTGGCCTAGACCCGCAATTCCAACCGACACTAGGAGCTTCTTGGGCTTGGTCGGGTACTATAGGAGGTTTGTGGAGAGTTTCTATCTATTACTGTTCCACTGATGAGGTTGACTCAGAAGAAGGTAAAGCTTTTATGGTTTGATGCTTGTGAGGGAAGTTTTGAGAAGTTGAAGGATAAGTTGACTTCTGCTTCTATTTTAACCCTGCCCTAGGGTACTAAGAGGTTTGTTGTGTATTATGATATATCCCGTGTGGGGATAGGTTGTGTTTTGATAAAAAACGGTAAAGATGTAGCTTATGCTTCCAGGCAGCTTAAGGTTCATTAAAAGAATTACTCAACTCACAATCTGGAGTTGGCAACTGTAGTTTTTGCTTTGAAATTTGGCGCCACTATTTGTATGGGGTGCATGTGGATATTTATTTAGATCATAAGCTCTTGTAGTATGCATTTACTCAGAAAAATTAAACCTCGGGCAGTGGAGATGGCTTGATTTTCTTAAGAATTACGACATGAGTTTGAACTACCACTCAGGTAAGGTAAATGTTGTTACTGATGATCTTAGCAGGTTGTCCATAGGAAGTCTATCCCATGTTGAGAAGGAGAAAAAAAGATTTGTGAAGGATATTCACCTACTGGCTAACTTAGGGGTTCAACTTCTAGACTCCAAGGATAGAGGGGTGATCATTCAAGAAGTGGTTAAATTTTCTCTTTGGGCTGAGGTCAAAGAGAAGTAGGTTCTGGATCCATCCTTATGCAAATAAAAGATTTCAAAAGATTTTGGCCTTCGGGATTGGAGGAGATGGCATCTTGAGATATCAAGGTAGGTTGTGTGTTCCTAATGTAGATGGATTGTTGGAAAGTATCTTGAATGAAGCTCATGTGTCTAAATATATAGTTCATCTGGGTTCAACTAAGATATATCATGACTTAAAGGAAATTTATTAGTTGAATAATATAAAAGAGGGTGGGTGAATTTTGTTGCCAAGTGTATGACCTATCAACAAATCAAAGTTGAGCATTTTAGGCCAGGTGGTACTTTGCAAGAGATAAAATTTCCCATATAGAAGTGGGAGATGATCAATATGGATTTCATCACGATCCCAAAAACTTTATGATTCTATTTGGGTCATTATGGACAGAATAAGCAAGTCTACTCACTTCTTGCATTTGAGAAACAACTACTCAAGAGAGGATTATACAAAGCTATTTATTCAAGATAGTTGAGTTTTATGGGGCCTCAGTTCGAGGTATGCAGTTCTTTTCTCATTTTGGCATTTATTTCAAAAAGGGTTGGGTACGCAGGTGAACCTTAGAACCGATTTCCACCCTCAGATGAATGGACAAGTGGGGCGTATGATTTATACTCTAGAAGATATTTTAAGGACCTTTGTAATTAACTTCAAAGGTAGTTGGGTTGATCATCTGCTGCTTACTGAGTTTTCCTATAATAATAGCTATCATTCCAGCATCTAAATGGCCCCTTTTGAGTCCCTTTATGGTAAAAGGTTTAGGTATCCTATTGTATGGTTTGAGATAGGTGATACTAGATTATTTGGGCCTGACGTGGTTCACTAAGCTATGGATAAGGTAAAGATGATTCGAGAAAGACTAAAGACTGCTCAAAGTCGCCAATAGTCTTATGCATATGTGAGGCGGAGGGAGTTGTAATTTAAAGTTGATGATTTTGTATTCTTGAAAGCTTCTCCTATGAAAGAAGTCATGAGATATGAGAAAGGGGGGAAGGTCAACCCTTGTTACATTAGTCTGTACTAGATTTCAAGAAGAATCAGGAATGTTGCTTATGAGTTAAAATTACCAGTGAGTTTGGCTTTGGTTCATCCCGTATATCATATGTCTATACTAAAAAAATATGTGGATAACCCTTCCTTAGTGATGTAATTGAGGGTAATGGTGTTAAGGATTCATTGTCCTATAAGAAAGTGTCGGTTGAGATCTTGTGTAGAAAAGTTCAAAAAATGAGGACTAAAGAATAGCCTCGATGAAGGTTCTTTAGAGAAATCAAAAGGTAGAAGAGGCTATGTAGGAATCAGAAGATGATATGAAAGTCAAGTACATATTCTTGTTTCCAATGTTGGACTAAAGCGTTTAAGGTATGAGTTTTATTTCCCCTCTTGTCATATTCTAAATTGGTTCTTGAATTCCCATTTTATCCCTTCTATTGTTGGGCTAAGGGTGTCCTAACTCCTTATTTGAAGATGAATGATCCAAAAGAGGGGTATAATGTAAGACCCCATAATTTTTACTAATTTATTTTGGACCCACCCTCATACTTAATGATAATTTTTAACTTGATTCATGATAGGGATGTTAATAGATTATTTTGGGAGAGTTTTGAAATTTTCAAAAATCATTCTAAGCCATTTCGGGACCCAAAGCAGTGAGGGTCTATGACAGTAGCATGGCATGTTGCCTGTGCTCCTGATAGGAGTGTGGTATGTTGGCTAGGTTCCGAGATAGCCGCGTGCCACGCCCTTGGGCAAAACTCGCAGAGTTTTTTTAGAATTAAGGGCAAAG
Organism: Capsicum baccatum var. pendulum; assembly: GCA_030864225.1. Classification (NCBI taxonomy): domain Eukaryota; kingdom Viridiplantae; phylum Streptophyta; class Magnoliopsida; order Solanales; family Solanaceae; genus Capsicum; species Capsicum baccatum. The sequence continues at coordinate 273,084,785 of CM061552.1, forward strand.
TCCTTTTGGTCCCTTTCCCCATTAAATGACTTAAAAACCCTTTCTAACTGCTATTTCACATTAGTTACCACTTTTCTCTTTGCTCTTCTCCTCTCCAACTCCCAAGTAAAGAAATAGAAGGGTGTTCTCAAGAATCCGAATTTTTGGGGCTCTAAACTTTAAATTTTTCCATTTTTCAAGCATGTTGGACACTCCTTAATTTGAATATTATATTATTTCACTATTCAACTATTATTTAAGTATTCTTGAATGTTTATTTTAAACTAGGGTTGAGGGTTTTGGGGTTGTCATACTCTTTCATGGTTTTTCCATTGTTTTAATAGTTTATTCATGTCTTAAATAATGGATTGTGAACTGAATTTGTGTATTATGACAATGGTGGAAATTCGGTAAATTTAATTTAACAATATTGATGAATTTTGGCATAGTAATGATATAAACTTCAACCCACATTATAAACTTTGGCTTTGAATAAGGTAACTACATAATTTTAACTAATCTTTTGAGATATTACACTGCATTAAAGGATAATCGGATGAAAAGATTTAAAAATGCCCTTGGTATCTATGGTCATGGATTTTTAAATCAGAACTTGGAGTCTCATTGGCTGAATGATTATGGTTTTGCATAATTAAAATAGTTTGCAAGTCTATTGGTATGACGATACCAAATTTGGAATATAATAGTAAGAGACTCCATGGTTAATGGATTATGTTATGTAAATTATTTTAATTTAGGCTTAAAGAAAGCTGTGTAGATCACTAAGAAGGTGTAGTAACACTGGAAACCTCATTTTCCAATGTTTCAAGTCTATGATCATTATGTCTATTTACACAACATATTTTGGACGACTATCGGCTTGGTGTCTTTAGCCATTTCCTTGGTACATGCGGCTAACATGAAGTGGGGCTCTTTCGGTAGGGGCAGTCGAACCCATATAGCCTGTGGGTACCTTTAAGTCAGTACGGCTATATAATTCAGGAATAATCTTTAAACGAACATATTTTATGCAGTACTCATAGTACTAACCATCCCCGGACGCTACATCATTTCTTGATGTAGGTTCTGAGGACTTTTCTTGTGACACCATGTAGCGTTAGGTGGTTCAATATCCTGGTTGGTCAGTTGTGAAGTGTGTGCCCTCCATCCTTTAGAAGGCGTGGTCTCTCACTTAGTTTCATTTACCTTACAGTACTTTTGATTTCCTTTGTTATAGCCGGAGACATGTACCCGCTTGGTGAGTGTTCCTTGGATTATAGGATTTGTGGAAACTATTTGGTATATCATTGTGAATGTGGTTTGACTCTTAAATTTTCTTTTGGATACATATATTTCTTTTTTATCTTGGTTGGGTTCTACTATTTATTCTGATTGTGTTGTTGAGATAAAGCTAAGAGGGCTATCTACGGCCTTGGTTGGCTTGGGATACCCGTCACTGCCAAGCCCTGGTTCGATCGTGACATGCACATTAGTTCTATTTACATGAAAATGATGTTTCATCTACATAATATAAAAGAACCAAAAGAACTAACTCTTGTTTGGTTATTTTTCAGCTTTTTTTGTGTGTTTATTATGAAGGAAAATATTTTCCTAGAGGACAAGTTGATTTCTTACTTATTTTCTAGTGTTTGGTAAGTAAGAAAAAGGATATTACCTCAAAGCATTTATATGTTATATAGTAAAAACAATAGCGGTAGGAAGGTGTGGGGTGTATGGCTTCGGGGGTGGTCAAGTGGTAGTGTAACACCCCACATTTGTAACACTCTTTTAGTATATCAAAAATGACATTTAGGACCCCCGTAGTGATGGTAGATCATGTGTTGATGATGTGGGAGGTGTTGGGGTGTTTTAGGACCTCAAAAGTAAGAAGGCGTCGCAAAGTAGCGCCAAGGCGATGGCTAGGCATCGCATGGCCATCTCTTACTATCACTGGAATGGTTAGCCAATGGCCTAGGCGCCGCCCACCCTGTGTTAGGAAATGGTCTAGGCGTCTCCCACCTTAATGTAGGCAATGGGCAAGGCACCGCCCAACTGATGATTAGGCCATGGGATGGGCGTTGCATACCCAATGTTTTTCGGCATAGGGGCTCCATTTTTTAATTATTTCAAGGACAACCAAGTCTTTTTACTTCCATAACCATCCCTAAACATCTTAAGATGAAATTAAAGTCCCTAAATACACTTTAACACTATCAAATCCCTAGTTCATCTTCCTAAAACTCAAGAGGAGAAAAACAAAATAGGGTTTGGAAATTCAAGCTTAAAGGGTTATTTTTCTTCATAATTTCTTGTTCATTAAGGTACATGAGGCTATCCTAACTCTCATGGGCATATGTTTTAAGATTTTAACAAGTTTTAAAGTCATAGAATTATGGATATAAAAAGGGTTTCAAAAACACTTTGAATAATATGCATCATAACCCATTTTTTATGAAATTACCATAAATGTTTTCCATAGATTCGAATTATATTCAAGTACCTAAACATTATACGATTTTGAGAATTTATATGAGAGCATGTTTTATGAAATTTCCCTCTCAATGTGGAATCTGATCGATTTAATATATTATGGTTGATAAATTGCATGTCCTAATGTTTGAATCAAATGTTTTACTATCATTCATGGATTTGACATTGGTTATGGATTGAAGAGAGGGTGTTTTCTTAATATAACTGTACTATTTGCATTAAATAAAAGCAGTGCATGTGATTAAATAATTGAAATGGCCACCTCATATTTAAGTCTTGAGAAGAAAGTATGTTTGAATAAGATTTCATGTGCTTTCGAAATTGAGAACTCTCTTGTGATGCTATAAATCTCTTGGTGGTCATTTGTATGTTTTGAATGAGAAGGGATATGGAATTGATATGATATGAATGACTTGGCAAGTCTAGGTATGACAGTACCCTGTCGTGATATGCCCTTAATAGAAAGAGAAAATAATTGGTTATAAGCATGATATATGTTAGTTTTTAAGAGGTTAAAATTAAGCTTAAAGAGAGTTAGATGGTTACCCGAAGAAAGAATGAGTTTAAAGACTCAATGTTGGATACCGTGATTTGCTGACACAGGGTTATGGTCCCCTGATTCGTGATCTTATGAACTAACATGACATATTGATTTGATTGGGGATTATAGCACCTTGCTTTTTGATCTTGTGTTCCCCCTCCCCCCTTAATGACACTTCAATCCTTGCGGCAAACTTGGATTGGGGTCTTAGACGATGAGTCAAGAGCGGATTCCATATATCCTATGGAATTGAAGACTTGTAGGGTGTACCATCTAGCTCATAAGTAAAACAAAGAGTTGAGTCATGACTTTTGAGAATGTTTTGTAGCTCATTAAATTATGCCCATGTATTTTCAATTGTTTTATGCTGACATGCTTTTATGAAATGCTCTCATATATGTTGTATAAAAAAATATTTTTCTTTTGGATTATTCTACGTACCAGTATATTTTGTATTGACCCCCTATATTTCAGGACCTAAGGCTTAGTCTCAAGGTCCCTATAAGCAGTAGATCATTGTCAGATATTCAGAGTAGGTTAACCTTTCATATTTCAAAAGGCGTCTTATTCTTATGTGATGATTTCATTTGATTTTAGGTCATGGTCCGATCGGTTGCCTTGTCCCGGTTTAAGACAGATGTTGTTTTCAGTTTGGTAGAGATTTCGTAGACTTGTATTAGATGGTTTTTGAATCTTTATGAACCCATTTCTGTGTTGTTAGTTGAAATAAGAAGGTGACCATGTTTCTGTTTTGTTTTTCACATTTAGATAATATAAGAATTATGCTTAGGATTTCCAGTTATAAAGGGCTCTCGGGCCTCTATGGTTTGAGATGCGTGTTGCAGCCAAGGTCTCAGCTCAAGTCATGATAAACTTGGTATCAGAGTACGATTCATGGTCCCAGGGTGTCTATAAAGTCGCATTGAGTAGAGTCCTTTTTAAGGGTGTGTAGCGCGCCACACTTATAAGGAATAATCTACTAGGCATTTACGAATGCTTCACTTTTATTCTTGTTCTAGATCATGCCATTATGTTTTCCATTTAGAAGTTATCCAAATTCCTTCTTTACTTTGATTTTTATTAACTGTCCTATTGTCAAGTCGATTCAAGTGCAGAATCTTAGAGTCTAAATGATGTGGTCCCTTATAATTTAATCATAATAGATTATGAAATTGCACAAGTACTTGAGAAGAGTCCATAAGTGCTGTAAAGTGTATTGATTTAAGATTATACCCCTATCTTCATCAATTGCTTGTTTGAGCCTGAGGCATGGAGTGTATTCAGTCTCTTTTTAAAATCCTTATTGTAGATGACATGCTTAAGGGTAATGATGTGTGGCAGAATGTTGGAACATTAATTCCACTTGAGTAGTAGTATGTGATAAAGTTTCATAACCTATGAGCTATAAGATGGTCCAGAAGTTAGTGATTGAGGTCACAAGCTTAGAAGTCAGAATGAGGGTGACGTTTGCGTAAAGAAGCTAGTTTAGTATTATAGCCATTGATTGAGGTATGAGTTGCCATTTTACAGTGATAGCCTAATGTTGTAGAGATATTTATAAATTGTATGGTAGTCTGTGAAGGAAGTAGATGGCTATGATTATTATTTATTCAAAAATAAGGAAGGATCTCAGAATGGATAGTTATGGTTGTTGTAGAAATCATTTATAGGCTGTGAATGGAAAGGGGCAGATCATCCAATAAGTTATGGGTAGAGACTCAATGGTGTAAATGGAATTTGAAGGCAGTGGGGATGTATGCTTTGGTAAGTAAATATGATGTAAGAAAATGGAATATGGTGAAAAGATTGTAATGGGTTATAATATAAGATTAAGATCGACCATTCTTATTATGTGACTTTACCCCCTTGATTGTCTTTTCTCTAGTCGTTGTAAACTAGTACTATATGTTAGAAGGTATGTAGTAGATTTTTAGGTGTAGTAGTAACGATGTGGAGAGGATGAACTTATGGTCCATAGTTTAGAGAAATAAGAGACTTAGGTTGATATTTCTATTTGATTGATTGTTATATAATATGTCATTCTTCATATGATTGGTGTTATTAGACAATAGGCTTGAACTTTAGATGTAGGGAATAGTGGTATGAATAGTAGCTCAAAATTGATAATGCATGTTTTGTGGGAATGAATCAGTTGTCTTGACGTAATGTTTGAAATAGCCTAGATTGGCAACTTGTGAAATAAGGAGTGGATACTTATGATATATATAATCATGAGGACTAGTGTTAAAAATGATGAATCGTAGTTGAGTCATTAAGTAGGTAAGGGCGTAAGTATATAAGGATAAGTTGATCCCCAGGTAGCATGTTCTTACATAAGGTTTTATGTATGTAAGTGTCATGAGTACCTATCTCACCTTCTTAAATTTTGTAGTATGGAAAGTCTTGGAAGTGGTTGTATAGTGTTCTTTATAGTTGAATTGAGGAAATATAGGTAGACAATATGTGCCTTTGGTATAGTTGTACAAATTTTGTTAAGTTGTACGCTACGTGATTAGAGGTGTAATGCTAGTAATCTAAGGAGTTAAAGATGGTGTGTTAAGTGTTTAGAAGCATGGATGTCCATGCCCATGATAATATTAGTCATAAGTCGATGACTTGGGGTTTGGAGGAAGTTATGATTAGTGTCCCTAAAGGGGATGTCCTAGAAAGAATTTAGTGTCCTTACATTATAATTATTGAGGGGGTCTAGTGTTTATGTGCATAGTGATACCCCTTTGTGTTGAGAGTTGTACGTATTAATTTGATGAGACGTTATATCCTCAAGTTCAGGAGTGTGAATTTTCTCTAAGGGAAAGATGATGAACTAAAGTAGTTCTTGAATTTCCTCATGGTGGCAAGTTTCAGGGAAGAGTCATGATATCCTATTCAAGAAAACTCCTCCTACTTTAATTTAAGAGGTCATCCTACCAATATCTTATGTATTCAAGTCCTACTTATGTCTAAGTTCTGAGTTCTCTATGTAAGTCATGCCATCTTCCAACCTCCAAACTAGAAGCAATATGTCCCCCAGTGATCCTATATTTCAAGTATTCAAGCTTTATGTGATGTTGTTGATGATCCATAAAAATCCATGTCTCATGTGATGCTTAGATCTAAGAAACTATGATTTCTATATGCTGATTTATTTTACGTCGGGACTTGCTAAAGTGATAAGGTTCATGGAAACTCATGACTATCTCTGCTCTTAAATGAGAAGCAATATCAATCCATATATCAATCGTTGACTCCATGACTTCCAACCTTATATTATACAACTCATGATGTAAGAGCTCATGTTTCTCACTGTGGTTTGTCCTAAGAACTCAGGCTGTGTTGTGTTTATGCCGGAATGACTCTCTACTTATGACCCAGACACTTGATATATGAAGCACTTCATGATTGTATCATATCTTAACCTCCCGTTCCACCTTGAGTAGAGAAATAAATGTAAGTTATAATCAAATAGTGTTACTCCCATTCATGATGCTTATGTTCGGATCCCTCAATGACCCTCTGTATGCTAGTATGGTGGTAGTTGTGGAAGTAGAGTAATGTTTTAAGTGGGGGAGTAAATGTTCTTGAAGGTAAAAATTTTGATATGATTACTCGAGCTAAGGTTATATGTGAAGCGCGGAGGAAGGAGATAAACTTTTGTAAGTGAAATAGTGAGGAAGGATATATGTGGCAAAAGTCTCTGTTAGAGTGATTAAATTTGTTGGTCTTAGTAGGAAGATCCATGAAATGGGTTAAGTAGAGATAAGCCTGAATATTGTGAATTATAGATACATAAGTTATTGTGCTAAGTGGCTAGTACTCTTAATAAGACATAATGTTGTTTGACTGTAGTGATAGGATGGAGTAGTATTCATGGATGGATGTGAAGTATAGAGCCCCATAGCTTAAGTTAGCATCTTCTAGATTCGGGTTAGACGTGTACATAGAAGCAGTGTATAGTTAGATTCCGGATCTTGTAGCAATGTGCATTATGGGGGAAATTATAAGTTGGAAATGATGAAGTATGTTAATTATTGTTTGGGTCATAGACAAGTAGTATCTCTCAGTTTAAGTCTATTTGTTGTATCTTGTAAGGTAGAGAAGGCTGCTTCTATTCCTATGTCCCGTGAAACCTTATTTCATGATTACTACCAATGTAAATCAGGCCTATGATCACCAAATAAACGCATACCATATATTGTGATGATTATGATCCCTAGAACTCATGTGCAATGTCATCTCCATGTCAATTCTTATTATCTCTTGCTTCGTGCTTACATGTTTTACTAGGGGTTATAATAAAGCTCTTTTGATGCCGTTGCATATTTGGTAGATGAGGAATATCCAATGTGAGGTTACGTTCTTTATTCCATACTTTTAGAGCTTCAACAAGTTCCTACTCATCATTCGGGGACGAATGATCCTAGGGGGGATAATTTAACACCCTATAGTTGTAACACTCTTTTAGTGTGTGAAAAATGACCTTTAGGACCAACATAGTGATGGTAGATCATATGTTGACGATGTGGGAGGTGTTGGGGGTATTTTAGGACATCAAAGAAAAATAGGCGTCGCAAAGTAGGGCCAAGGTGATGGCTAGGCATTGCATTGCCATCGCCTACCATCACTGGAATGGTTAGGCAATGGCCTAGGTGCCGCCCACCTTGTGTTAGGCAATGGGCTAGGCGTCGCCCAACTAATGGTTAGGCCATGGGATGAGCGCCGCATACCCAATGTTTTTGGCTTAGAGGCTCCATTTGTGAATTATTTCAAGGGAAATCAAGTCTTTTTATGTCCCATAACCATCACTAAATATCTTAACACAAAACTAAAGTCCCTAAATACGCTTTAACACTATCAAATCCCTAGTTCATCTTCCTAAAACACAAGAGGAGAAAAACAACCTAAGATTTGGAAATTCAAGCTTAAAGGGTCAATTTTCTTCATGATTTCTTCGTAATTAAGGTACGTGGGGCTATCCTAACTCTCATGGGCATAGGTTTTATCATTTTAACAAGTTTTAAAGTCATAGAATTATGGATATAAGAAAGGTTTCAAAAACACTTTGAATAATATGCATCATAACCCATTTTTGATGAGATTATCATGAATGTTTTCCATAGATTCAAATTATATTCAAGTATCTAAACATTACGATTTTGAGAATTTATATGAGAGCATAATTTATGAAATTTCTCACTCAATGTGGAATTTGATCGATTTAACATGTTATGGTTGATAAATTGCATGTCCTAAAGTTCGAATCAAATGTTTTACTATCATTTGTGGATTTGACGTTGGTTATGGATTAAAAAGAGGGTGTTTTCTTACTTTAACTATACTATTTGCATTAAATGAAAGCAGTGCATGTGATTAAATTATTGAAATGGCCACCACATATTTAAGTCTCGAGAAGAGAGTATGTTTGCATAAGATTTCATGTGCGTACAAAATTGAGAACTCTCTTGTGATGTTATAAATCTTTTGGTGGTCATTTGCATGTTTTGAACGAGAAGGGTTGTGGAATTGATATGATATGAATGACTTGCAATTCAGGGTATGATGGTACCCTGTTGTGATATGCCCTTAACAGAAATAACTATTTATAAGCATGACGCGTGTTGGTTTTTAAGAGGTTAAAATTGTACCCAAAGAAAGCACGAGTTGAAAGATTCAATGTTGGAAACCGTAATTTTCCTACACGGGGTTATGGTACCCTGCTTTATGATCTTGTGCACTACCATGACATGTTGATTTGATTGGGGATTATGGTACCATGCTTTGTGATCTTGTGTGGCCCCCCTCCAATACTTACGACAAACTTGGATTGGCAGCTTAGCTGCCGAGTCAAGGGAGGATTCCATATAGCCTGTGGAATTGTAGAATTTTAGGTGTACCATCTAGCTCAGAAGTAAAACAAAGAGTTGAGTCATGACTTACACGAATGTTTTGAAGCTCATTAAATTATTCTCATGTATTTTCAATTGTTTTATGCTGACATGCTTTTATGAAATGCTCTCACATATGTTGTATAAAAAAAATATTTTGCTTTTGGATTGTTCTACATACCAGTACATTTTGTATTGACCCCCTATATTTCAGGATCTGAGGCTCAGTCCCGGGGTCCTTTTAAGCAGTAGATCATTGTTAGATATTCAGAGTTGGTGAACTTAGGCATCTTATTCTTATGTGATGATTTCATTTGATTTTAGTTCATGGCCAACCGGGGGCCTTGTCCCGGTTTCAGGCAGATGTTGTTTTCGGTTTGGTAGAGATTTCACAGACTTGTATTAAATGGTTTTTGAATCTTTATGAACCCATTTTCGTAGTGTTAGTTGAAATAAGAAGATGACCATGTTTCCGTTTTGTTTTCCGCGTTTATATAATATATATGAATTGTGCTTGGGATTGTCAGCTAGAAAGGGCTCTCGGGCCTTCATGGTTCGTGATGCCCATCGCGGCTAGGGTTCCCGTCTCGGGTCGTGACAGGTAGGGATTGGGAATGTTGGGTGGGTAGGTGGATATAATAAATATAGAATCACTTATAAAACTTGTTTTCCCTACTTTCATTAAGGAAGTCATTTTCCTTATTTTTAAGTAACTTTTTTTTCCCATAGCAAATGTTTTCCAAAAACTTTATCCAACCGAACATGGAAAAAAAAATTCCTCCATACCAAATACATCCTTAATGTTTGAACTTTATCATATTTGTCCTTTTTTCCGCTGGAGCCTTTGTGGAAATTGACTTACAGACCTAGAAGTCATCTTCCGCTAGTTACAACCAAGTCCTTTTTTTCTTTGTTGCTTAATTTAATACCATTCAGTTTTTTAAACCTTTTTTCTGGAAATTTGATGAAGTCTCTCATTAATTAATATGAAAAGTCTTGTGGAAAACAACGGAATGTACTTAATAAGTTGGAAGACGGTAAAAGAGACAACTCGTCTCTATCTCGAAAATTTATTACTCCGTAAGTTTCAATTTATTTTTCTAGTTTTGAATTGACATGGAGGTTAAGATAGTAAAAATGATTTTTGAATCTTATAGTCTTTAAGTAATGATATGTACAATGTATCAAAAATTCCTTTAATCTTGGTCTCAAATATGTCATATGGAAAACAATAAAATGTACCTAACAAGTAGCAAAACAGAAGATGAGACAACTAATCATTTCCTCAAAACTTGACGAAATCTCTCATATTAATTCATGTGAAAATTATTGTGGACAACTATAGAATGTACCTAATACGTTGGAAGACGGCAGAAGAGACAACTAATCATTATCTTGGAAAATTGGTACAGTCAGAAAATTTGTCTGCAAGCATGCAATCTTCAACACTAAATTGACTACGTCAGTCTCTCCCGTGAAATTAGATTTTGCTCGGAGCTTAGAAGTTTGAATAACTAATATATACATGGTTTATGGTAACTTATTTTGTAAAACATTCTGTTATCTGCTGTAAGAAAATAAAAATTAAAATGGGACGTCTGTTTTTCTTCTATTCACTGGTCAGTTTTATCTTTCTAAGTCAAAGCTTTTCTTCTTCTTATGTGCATCATCTTTGCTCTTCCACTCAGTGGTGGATTTACATACAATTCAGGGGTAACCCCTTCGTCGAAAAATTATACTATTTTTATATGGTTAAAAATATATTTATGTATATATAGTAGAGGTTGAACCCCTTCGACTTCGTATATTTACTTCTGAGCCCCTTCAGTGAGAAATCTGGCTCCGCTACTACTTCCACTGAAGCTTTTGCTTTACATCAGTTAGAGCAATCCTTTCAAATCTCCGACTCCCATATCTGTTGGGATGATGAATACCGGAGTATTGATTTTCCAAAAACTTCCTCTTGGAATGAGAGTGACGGAGCCACTTGTAACATGTTAACGGGTCACGTTATAGGGTTGGACCTTAGTTGCAGTCAGCTTCAGGGAACTATTCATCCCAACAGCAGCCTCTTCCAACTTCATCATCTTCAGAGACTAAACCTTGCTCACAATAACTTTTATCCTTCAATTCCAAATGGCATTGGCCGCTTGAGGAATTTGAGGCATCTAAATCTTTCTGATTCTAAATCTCATACCTTTCTAATTTGGTTTCACTTGATCTTTCTTGTTACAACTGTGACATCCAACTTGATCAGAAAACATTTGAAATACTGCTTCAGAACTTAACAAATCTGAAGGTAGTTTCTCTCTCTGTTGTCGACATCTCATCTCTGATACCTATGAATTTGTCTTCCTCCTTAAGGTTTGTGGATCTTACAGACACCAATTTGCAAGGTGTTCTCACAGAGAGCTTCTTTCTTCTGCCAAACTTGGAAATGCTCAAATTGGGTAAGAATCATCTTCTCAAAGGAGTTTTAGCAAAGATCCGCCCGAGCAGCACTCTGTTGGAGTTGAGTATTGCACGCACAGGCATCTCCGGCGAGCTACCTGATTTAATTGGAACCTTGAGTTACTTGAATCGCTTGGACCTCTATGGATGTCAATTCGCTGGTTCCATTCCTGATTCCATTGGCAACCTTATGCAAATTAGGCAGTTGGATTTTAGTGAAAATAATTTCACCGGCCATATTCTCTCAACTATCTCTAAATTGAAGCATCTCACATTACTAGATCTTAGATCTTACTCCCTTCAAGGAGAAATTCCTGATGTTTTCTCTAACCTCCGAAAGCTAGTTAGACTGTTTATTTCCAATAGCTTCACCGGTCCATTTCCCTTTTCAATTCTTAGCTTGAGAAATTTTCAAAGCTTAGACATGTCGAGTAATTCCCGATCTGGTCCACTGCCTAGCAATGAGAGAATGTTTCCAAAGCTATGCAATCTGGATTTGTCTCATAACTCATTGAATGGAACAATACCATCTTGGGTTTTTAACATTAGTTCTTTTGAATTGAGGCTTGACCATAATCAATTCAATAAAATAGCTGATGAACTCAAAGCAAATCCAATACTAAGGAGCTTAGATTTAAGTCATAATCAACGAAGAGGTCCTTTTCCTCAATCACTTGTGAAACTCATTAGCTTAACCGATCTTTACCTTTCATCAAATAACATCACTGACAATGCTGGAATAGAAGTTTTTACAACCATGAAAAAACTTAAAACTCTTGTTCTTTCCTACAATCCTCTATCATAGAAGACCAGTAGCAAAGTCACTCTTCCTAGCCTAGATGCGTTGTACTTATCATCTTGTGAACTAAAGGATTTCCACACTTCTTGAGAAATGTAAAGAATCTTTCACTCCTAGATCTCTCTAACAATAAGATTCGTGGTCAAATCCCTAACTGGTTTAGCAACAGGTGGTGGGAAAGTTTGTGGTACCTAAATCTTTCACAAAATTCCCTACTTAAGTCAATTTTGTTACTATAACCTACGGTATCTTGATCTTAAATTTAACTTCCTTCAAGGTCCACTACCTTCATCCATTTGTAACATGAGCTCGCTTAGGTTTCTAGATTTATCACACACAACCACTTCAGTAACTTGGATCCAAATTGCTTCAGCAGCAAGTTTGAGTTGTTGGTGCTAAACTATCACATGTCTTTCTAAATTTTCTAAGGTTTTTTCTATTCATATTAATTTTTTTTTAGATTCTTCATTATTTTTCTAATTCGGTTTCTATAATTAATTTCTTTATTTAGATTATCTTGATTTTCTCTAATTTTTCTAATATATTCTAACATCTCTTAATCTGAATAATATCCTTCTGGGTAATTATCTAGGTATAACTGTGCTATCCAATTTATGATTTCAATTTCATAATCTAATACTTTTTCTAATATTATTTTCTTAATATCTATAATTTTTATATCTCTAAGTATATATAAGATTAAGACTTTAAGATTATCTATCATTTAAAATTGACTAAATATTTTATTATAATATTTTGTAGTTGTTTGTTTTAGCCTTAGTAGTTCTTGCATATTTTCATTAAGAAATTCTATATATTTTATATCTTTAGTTTTCATGTATTTGTCTAAATTTACTTTCATCTGTTTTTCTATTAACTGTATGTTTCTCATATCTTTTTCCAAAATTTCTATGTAATTTATCATGGTAAGTATCTGTAAGAGTGGTTAGGTATGTATGGTATGTAATTTACTCTAGTCATATAATATTTACCAAATGCTTTTTCTAATATGATTTTTCTTATATCTACTACTTTTATATCCTTAAGTGCATACAAAATAAGTATTTTAAATTTATCTACCATCATATCAGAGAAATAATTATTCATTTTCATAAAATTGCTATTTTCAAAATATTCCCTCCAATCATATACATAACAAAATATGGTTATCTTAGATTACTATATACTAGATTATTCTTAAATAACATGTTCTTCGGTTACTATTAGCATGATAGTTTGGATACTTTTCCCTTAAACAACTCCTCTACTCTAGTTACTCCCCACCATGGCTTCTTGCCTCATTGATTTCACCTTTAGGATGACATAGTTCTTAGGAATTTTTCTCCGTTTCCACTTTGCTAATAAACTTTTTAACATATTATTCTTCGAATAATTCTACTATAAAGTAACTAATATGAATTTATTTTATCATACCATGATTGTTGGAAATTATGAATTTAGCTATTCATAATAATAAATAAATATACCTGTTCGAGTAGGTTTGATATTTTTGAGGTTTGTTCCTCCATAACTTTTTCCATTGAAATATATCTGTTTTTTAATTAACTAAGCAAAATATTTGTTGCGGACAGGAGAAAGTATTTGTACTTCAACACATGAAGGCTTGCTTTGTAATGCCTTCGGTTCCTCTTATTTATAGAATGAATCAAAAGTATTTACATTCTTTGCATGTTTTCTAAAATTCTAAAAAAAAAAAAGTCTCCTAATGAGACAAGAATTATTAGTGCTATAGCCTAAAAAGTCTAAAAGGCTAAAAAGTTACAAGAATTATTAGTGCTATAACCTAAAAGGTCTAAAATGCTAAAAAAGGCTAAAAATCTAGTCTATACAACAACTTTACGTAAAATATATTTAATATCTTGTCTTCTATTATTACTCCATTGATATCTTCTTGTTGTCGTATCTGCTGCTTTTCCATATCTCCATTATTGCTTCTTATCTTATCTTCCAGCTGGCATGCTTATCTTCTTGATTCTCTTATTCTAGGTGGACTTCTGGGATAATATTATCTTCTCCATTACATCTTGAACATTGATGGTCTGGATATTTGTGTCCAATTATCTTGCAATATCTTGTCACTAATCCGTCTGAAATAAATCCTCTCTTAATTGCTCTTACAGTAGATTGTTTTTCTGGGTTAAGTAATGTCATTATCCATTGCCTAACATCTTCCATATCTGCTTGTCGTAGTTCTTTTGAATTTGAATAAATCATCTGATGCTCTCTTGAATAATAGCTCCATATTGGATTTCCATTGGTATAATTATTTGCTAATTCTTGAATAATTGTAGCTAATCCAATGAGTCATTTATTTGCGTAGAAATCAGGTATCTCAATTCTGGGTATCTCTGGCTGTTGTATAATATCTTCCGGTATAGTCATATCTCTAGTTAATCCTATTTTTACGACTTGTATAACTGGTTTTATTTCATCGTATAATATCTCTGATGGTGCAGTATAACACTTTATATAAAATAGATTTCCTTTGGTTATCCTTTTATAGGTGGTGAATATTTTATGTAATTCTTCCATAGCTGTTAGTTCTTCTCCGTCTTGGGTGTATATGGTATTTAATAATCCATAGTCAAAACAAGTTTTTATTAAGCTTGGGTTGGTTTTGGGTAGTGCAATTAGCTTGTTGTAACCTTGTAATTTCTGGGTTATATAATTTGTGTTTGGTTCTTTGATATTTGTAGCTCTGGGGTTAAGGTTTAGGAAAGTTTGTACTCTATACATATTTTTTATGTATTTTTGGGATGTACAGTTGTAAACTTTTTATCTTGGTTCAGACTATCTCGATATCTGGTAATTTGTGGGGGTATGAACAAGGGGTCTTTTTGTGTTTTTGGTATAAATGGTTTCTCAAATATTTTATTCATATTCATGTTCTGATATCTTTATCTACTAACTCCTCTGCTTGTACCTGCAAAAGTAGATTGATAAATGTTATGGGTTTTATGGAGTGTCCCATCGTCTCCTTCTAGCTCTGGAACTTTAATGTCTTCCGATCGACATAGCTCTACACACTGCTGAGTTAGCTGATTTGTAGTTATAAACTTCAGTTTATCTTCATTAGCCTTTAGCTTTTCTATCTCATTACCCATACTGTCCACTTTCATTGAAAACATAGTTAGGGTGTTGAGTATTTTTTCTAGAGTATCTTCTTCTATTATATCAGTGTGTGTAGCTTTGTTTGGATATGTAATCTGCAATAACATTTTTGTTAGTACTAATTACTTCAATTATAAATGTGAAATTTAATATATTCAAGCCTAGTCTCCGAATCTCTTTTGTTGTAACTGAATTTTGTATTTTCTTTGTTAACCACCAGTGTACTTGTGTATTATCTGTTCGTACAATAAATTTGTTATATACAATATATGGCTCAAATGCTAACAAACATTTATATAATGAACATAATTCTTTCCTATTTATTTCCCATTTTATTTCTGTTTCATTGAACGTACCTGAGTAGTATCTACAATGGTATTCTAATTTTTCTGTTTCATATCGGTATTTAAGTAATCATCCATAACTACATTTACTAGCATCTGCTTCTGCTATATATATAAATTTTCTATTTTCATCTGAAAATTGTAGTTTTGGTAATTCTTTACAAAGTAATTTTATTTTCTGAACTTGTTTTTTTATCTTCTTCATTATAGTTATATTCTACATCCTTTTTTAATTTTTTCTGTAATGGTTTCAAGGTTTCTGCTAATTTTAGAATATATTCTCTTACTTGGTTTACTAATCCTAAAAATGATTGTAATTTCTTTTTTGTATCTAATTCTTCTTTTGAATTTATTTTTTTTTGTACTATATGTTGTTGCATTTTTACTTCATTCTTATCTATTTGTATTCCTAAAAATTCTATGTAGGTTATAGCACTAATAATTCTTGTAACTTTTTAGCCTTTTAGACTTTTTAGGCTATAGATTCATTCTATAAATAAGAGGAACCGAAGGCATTGCAAAACAAGCCTTCATGTGTTGAAGCACAAATACTCTCTCCTGTCCGCAATAAATATTTTGCTTAATTAATTAAAAAACAGATATATTTTAATGGAAAAAGCTATGGAGGAACAAACCTCAGAAATATCAAACTTACCCAAACAGGTATATTTATTTATGATTATGAATAACTAAATTCATAATTTCCAACAATCATGGTATGATAAAATAAATTCATATTAGTTACTTTATAGTAGAATTATTCGAAGAATAATATGTTAAGAATTTTATTAGCAAAGTAAAACGGAGAAAAATCCCTAAGAACTATGTCATACTAAAGGTGAAATCAATGAGGCAAGAAGCCGTGGTGGGGAGTAACCAGAGTAGAGGCGTTCCATCATTATGTGGGCAGAGCACTTCATTGAGTACCATTGCCTTGAATGGCAATCGTTTTGAAGGAACTGTCTCTATGTCGTTTCTCAACTGTGATGGTCTAAAAATCCTTGATTTGGGGAACACTGCTTTAAATGACAAGTTTCCAGCTTGGCTTGGAAATCTTGAACAGCTGCAAGTCCTTATATTAAAGTCGAACAAGTTTTATGGACCTATAAGTACTAGGCAAAAGTTTCTCTTTCCTAGGTTGCGGATTTTTGATATCTCTTATAATGAGTTCGGTGGCTCACTTCCTACAGAACTTTTTCAAAACTTCAGAGCAATGATCAAATCAGATGGCATGAGCAGAGGTAAGATCAAATATATGTGACCAGATGTTGACTTGGGTATAGAGTATTTAGATTCAGTGAGAGTGGTGATCAAAGGCCAGGATATTGAGCTACAAAGAATCACCACAATTATGACAGCCATAGATCTCTATGGCAACCATTTCGAAGGTGTGATTCCAAAGGTGATAGCAGATCTTGATTCGCTTTGGCTACTCAATTTATCCCATAACAATCTGAGAGGAGATATTCCAAAGGAAATGGGGCAATTGAATATGCTTGAAGCATTAGATATCTCTTGGAATCGACTCACTGGAAAGATTCCGCAGGAATTGACAAGGCTAACATTTCTGGGAAAGTTAAACCTCTCTCAGAATCTTCTTGTCGGACATATTCCTCAAGGTCAACAATTCAACACATTTGAAAATGACTCGTATGGTCGAAACCTTGATTTATGTGGTCCTCCTTTATCAAAGGAATGTGGAACAAGTGATCCATCACATGTTCCTCAACCATTGGAGTCTGAAGAAGAAGAAGACGAGTCATATTTTTTAAGTGGATTTACATGGGAATCAGTAGTCATAGGCTTCAGTTTTGGACTAGTTGTTGGAACTGTCATGTGGAGCCTCATGTTTAAAGTTGGTAAGCCAAAATGGTTAGTGGAATTTTTTGAAGGCATTATTCACAAGAAAATGAGAAGGCTAAAGAAAGAGAAGACCGAGACGGCGGACCTAATGGAAGATTGAAAGAGTGAATTTTTCTGTTTTAATTTCTTTCTAACTGATCCTGAATAAGTAGCAAAGGGATCCAACTAAACACATAGAATTACACCTGCTAGCTTGGTCCTTGTCTCTCTCAAGATTGAGATGTTAATGTTATACAGCAGTTCCTACTTGACTACGGCTAAAACCAACACTCAGGGGCGGAACATGAGTATATGAAACGGATTCGGCAGAAGCCAGTAATTTCCAAACCCATAAACTTAAGAAGTTGGCTCCACCTCTATGACAACAGTGCTATATTGTGTTCACAACCAGAAAAATAAAAGAAAAATAGAAACAAAATGAACAATCTTAGCAGAAAATAGGATAATGATAGATGACTCCCTCTCTCCCTCCCCCAAATGAATAATCTTAGCCGAAAATAGGATCCCTCCCCCCCCCCCCCCCCCAACACACATCCCTCCAATTTCATTCTGCTGAAAGAGACTTCTATTTACTTCCAATAACCAATCATTGAAGAAGAAAAGCCAAATCAACGCAAGAGAAAAACTAAAAAGAAAGTTTTTAAAAAGGAAAAAATTGAAGTCATTTTGTTGGATGATTTTCGCTTGTCGTGTCGGCAACTTGTCCCACAAAGAAGAAAATGGCGCATGGAACTATTAATACCATTTCATTCTTTCTTAAATTAAATTACAACCATATATATTCACATAAAGCCGGATGGAGGAAATGCAAAAGTAAGAACATTAGAGATAATACTCAAATATATCAAAAGTAACACAAAAAATAATACTACTATCATGTAAACATGGTCAAAGACTTCCTTTGCAAACAAAGTTTACCTCTTTTGTTGGAAGTTATTGGTTATTTCAGATGAAATATATGTTGTTTTTCGCACTTAGTGAAGTTTGTATTTTTTCAACAATAACATCAAACACATTTTCAAACTAACATATGAACAATCAGATGAAGTTTTAACTTTGTATTCACAACTTTGAACTTCAACAAAGTTCAACCAAATTATGAACATCAACAAAATAAAGTTCAAACTTTTTTTTTGAAAAATAGCAAAACCAAACGTTTAGAAAGAGATGAAGATTGGAAGATTAAAGTCCACCAAATTCATGGTGTGCCCTTAAGAAAATTATTTCCCTCAATATATCCCTCTAGGATAAAAATAGCAAAATCAAACGTTTAGAAAGAGATGAAGATTGGAAGATTAAAGTCTACCAAACTCATGGTGTGCCCTTAAGAAAATTATTTCCCTCAATATATCTCTCTAGGATAAAATGAATCACTTCGACAGAATAGAGGTACCTTAAATTCTGTCGAGCTACAAACACAATTAACAATAGCAAATCACACTAGAGTTTTTCAAGAAAGAAAGTCATTTTACTTCAAAATTTCATGTATGTACCTGAGAAAAAAATAGATATTTATAGCCACCAAGGTTTTTCTTCATGAAGACAAGCAATGGTTTAGAAAGGTGAACCTCTTCATAAAGGTGTAACTCTTCGAAAAGGGTATAACTCTTCGAAGAAGTCACAGCCCATTGGAAAGGTCATAATCATCCAAACTGAAAAGGTGCCTATTAAAATTGCATCCTTTCTCTTGGTGTCTTTTCTAAAAAACACCTATTCATTTTTCATTGACCTCTCAAAAACCTAACAATCCCCCACATGAATGGGGAATGACTATTTTATCAGAAAATATATGGACAAGTGTGTGATCTCCAAGCAAAGATTATGATACAAGTCAAATGGGCATCAACGCCTTTGATCACACAACTCGAGGTTAAAATGAGGAGGTCCAATCCTTGATATCCCTAAGGATCCAAGAATGTGCTTGGAGGCCCTTCTTCGAGATCCTAATAAAGCAATGTCGTGTTTGGAAGATAGCTTAGAGCCGAGGAAAGCCATGGCACAGGAATAAAGAGAGCCCTAGTGGGTTATTTTTGAAATAGCCACTTTTGGGCTATTTTTTATAATAGACTAGTTGTGCAAAGGCAACTACTATAAATAGGTATTGTAGACGTTTCATTAGTTAGTTTTTGTTGATTAATTTGTATGATGTATTCATGAGAACTCCATGGGAGTGTTTTAGTGCTTGGAAAAGAATATGTTGAATCTTGTTTAGAAACGTTGGTTGTAAGGAGGATCTAATCCCTTTTTCGGTCACATAAGAGTTGGATGCTCATTGATAATCCATTAAGGGAGGTTTTAAGGTTTTCCATACCCTTAGATTGCCCTTTTGTTATCAATTTTGTGTCTATCTTTCTTTCATCACTATCCTATCCCTTTATCTTTACTTTTTTGCATCTTAGATTAGAGTCCTCGTGACTTGGATTGTATTATTTGGTATCAGAGTCGAGCTTGATTTTGTTCCTACGAAGTCAATCTTTGATTTGTTATCTTGAAAATCACAAAAAAAAAAAAATCAAAATAGTTCCAAAAATATTTTTATGTGTTTTCCTTTATTTGTGTTTTTGATTTTTGTGTCGTTTTGAGTTTCTAGTGCTAGATTTGTGTTCTCTAGCACTATTTAAGTCAAAATCCAAGAGTTGAGATTATTCTGGGTTGATTGGAGTCATCTACCATTGTTGCAGCTTAAGCTGAAGAAAACTTGAGGTAGGTTCTCTAAATTGGTGGTTTGTTGTTTAGAATTTCGAGCTTCAAATGTTGGTATTATGTTTAGGGAGTTGTAGTGAGCTTGGGTTTCGAATTTCTTTGAATTCCCGATTCATTTACATAAGGGTCAGTTTTAAATGTTCTTGGTGTTCTTCATGTTCTTCAAATATTGTTAAAGAAGAACATTCAAAGAGTGTGTGTTTGATCCAAAAAGTAAGTGAGAGAAAGGTGTAGTACTTATTTATTCCAAAGGATATTCAAAGTCTTCCAAAGAAAGAAACAATCAAATTGCATCAAAAGGTTATACTCCAAAGGAAGAGGCAAAGGAGAGTACAAAGGAGGGACCATAAAGAATTCAAGGTTATCAAGAGTTGTTTGATCCATTGTTGAAGCATCCAAGTCTTGAATAATCTCCAAGGAAGCTACCAATATCATCCAAAGAAGGAGAAGACATTTGAGGACCCACCATATCTTGTTCTACACATGTTAAAGACATGGGTGCAAACTGGTTAGAGGTGATAAGTCATCAACCTAGTTGTCAAATCAGTGATAAGTTATCACCCTAAGTCATCAGCTACACTGGTTAGAGATGATGACTACCAATAATTCATCAACCTAGCCATAAACTCAGTGACAAACTATCACCCTAAGTCATCAGGTAGACTTCTTAGAGGTGACGACTACCAACAAGTCATCAAGCTAGCCATCAACCTAGTTGTCAACTAGGTGAAAATCCATCAACCTAGTCATCACCTAAAGCTAGCCTAAACCCCTCTTTTACCTAAGGTTGATGACAAGGTTGACAAGTTATCAACCAAGTGACGACTTCCCTCCTAATCGTCACTCTAGTTATCAACTTGGACAAAATTTCAGTAAGGTTAATTTTAGATTCTTAGTTTCTTTTGTTTGATTCTTAAACTTCTTTTCTTGATTCTAAACGCTAATTAACAACTAGTAATCATCCTACTTAGTTGTGAATTAGTTTTTGAGTTCGTTTTCTTTCTTCGTCCCATTTCTTTTATGATTTTCTAATTTTAATTCATTGTAACTTATTTGTTTCAATTCCTTAAGTATATTTTTATTTTTTTGATTCGATCAAACAAGAATCCACTCCGGCTGCAAAGTAGAGATTGACATCTTATTATCCATCAGAGTATAAGCAACTTTCAACATTCCCTACTCTAATTGTGAGGATCACAAAGGTGAGTACACATGAGTATTGGTGAGGTGCTTTACTACTAATCTTATTTGATCATTTTATAAGTACAAGGTGATATAAGGGGAACATATCTTCGGTAGCTTTAGATAATTGTGGCTACTACATAGAAAACTATGATTGTGGTAAATATAGTTGTGGATATAAAGAAGATGGGGATTATGGGGGCTATGAATACAGTTATGATCAAGTGATGGGTGAAAATGAGGGCTATTATTTTGAAGAAGAGTGTGAGGTGAATAACGACCCTAGTGCTTATAGTGAATATAGAGGTGATGAAGGGCTTTGTGATGGTTCTTATGATAAATATGAGGCATGTGAGGAGCATTACACTTCCCACTCTGATCTTAGAGGTGGTGTAAGGTATAACTCATTCATTTACAAATCTTATGAGAATCATGGTGAGAGTACATATGTAGAGTATGAAGATTCATATTCCTCACCTTGTAGTAATTCTTATGAAAGTCGAAATGGAGTGAATGGATATACTAACTATAGTGGAGGTTGTCCCAAGAGTAGAAATGAGTATGCATCTCCAAGGTCTAAGGGTGTTACATCTCAAGCCTCTTATTCTAGTGCCCAAATGTATGGAAGCGGGAACCAAGGAATGAATGGAAGGTATAGTAGGATTCAATGTCTTCCTACTCTATCTATGTTCAAAGGAGAACGGGATTCCGAAGTTTACCTTGATTGGGAATGGCAATGCGAAAGAGTCTTCAAGGATTATTCTATGAGCAAAGCCAAACAAGATACATATGCCCTTAAGTACATTAAAGGTTCGACCTTAACATGGTGTAAACTTGCAAGGACTCCTACATAAACTTGGGGTGCCTTGAAAGAGTTTTTGAGGCCAATATATATACCGAAGGGTTACAAGAAGCTTTATAATAGTGATTCAAGAAGACAACCAAGTTCAAGATGGGTAGAAATTTGTGGAGTTCCGAGATGTGTTCTTATCATTGATGATTGGTTTCATACAAACTATATAATTCCTCTTTTGGTTGATTATCTAGGGGTATCTCAAGTGTCCAAGCATTTTCTATACTTTTTGGAAGGCTATAGAGTCTCTGAGAGTGTGAAGGGTTCCTTCACCCAAGATGGGTACTATAAGAAGCAGTGGTGTGACATATTTCCCTTGGAATGTGGACACTTACACTTGGGTGACGATTGGTTTGCACAACATAATATTCCATACGTGCAAAATTAGCCTAAGTTTGCAAAGGACCAATGGAGAAATCATCTTTTTCCATCTACCTTTCCCAGATCTCAAGGAAATATAACTATTTACACCAAGTCAAAAGAAATTAAGAGACAAAAGATTTAGACGAGTAAGGGAGTGTAAAGTGGCAATCTAAGAAAGTAAAAAGGAGAGGTTAAGAGGAGCGAAGTGAGAGAGTTTCTACCAAACTGATCTAACATTAGTTGTCCTTTTATTTATAAGGACATTTGTGTAGGTACCAACATGGCAAGCGGAGGAGTACAAGTGCTAAAAGAGAAGATTCCGTTGGAAAATTTGATGAGGGTAATCTTAAAATATTCTAAAGTTTATGGAGGACCTTCACACCAAGATAAAAAAGAATGTTTTAGAGAATGGACTTGCATAATCTACATCCTCTTTATGGATAGATCCCTCTCTCTTTAAGAACAATATCTTGTTTGAAGATGATGAGCTCACTCCTAGTAAATTACCGAGTGGTGTGGATAACATTGTTGATATAGCTTATCTTGAGGGCTATATTCCATATGAAAACCCACTATGGTATGACAACATTCCTCCTAACAAGTAAAGTTTAAATGAGGGTGCTATTATCCTTCCCTATGATGAGAAATCTTTCTCAGGGATACACAATCCACATGAGGGACCAACATTGTGTAAGGGAAAGAACTCCAACCACGATGTAGGGTTTTTAAAGAAGGGGAGCCATGAAAAGATCCAAGAGAGTTCATAATTATGTGTTTACCTTCTTGACCAAGGTTTCACCGCTTGTAGGTTAAGGAGAGAGTCTTCCATTGAAACTACTTTGGATGAACTCCATTTGTGTAATACTCTTTCTCATTATGTCAGTAGAGATAATGACCTCCTTCTCAAAGGTGGTGTCATTCTTGAGAACCCGAGGGCAAATGTGTCATTGTCTCTTTTGGGTGTTGCTTATAACTTTGCATCCTTGTTTGGCACACTTGTGCTTAAGTTACATGAATCCTAACTTATGGAGGCCAAGTTAATGATTTACTTTAAAAGAAGAAGTCATATGTGCTCAAATGTCTTGATTCCATCCTTGTGTACCTTATGTACTACATCATTTAAGCTAAATGGCAATCTTATAGATGATATCACCTTGGATGATGCCTTTGTACTTGATTCCTTCCTATACTACCTCCTTGCCTATGATGACATCCATGCTAGTTTTGGATTTGTTATGTGGAGGTAGAAAATTTATTGGTTGGTCCACTTGTTTCAGTGACATTGTTGTATGCATTTTGTGGACTTTAATACCAATTGAGGAACCACTCTTGATGTGGTCCCTTAAAGAGGTGATGAAGCAATTGTGTCTTATGGATCTAAAGGTGAAGTTTACCTTACCTTTTGGATTTAGTGATGCCATTATAATCCTTGTAATTTCCTTCCTTCTTGGTGATTCCCTTAGACAACCCCATTGTGCATTTTTTAACAAGTTTTTAATGATTAATACGATGGATCCTCGATTATATCTTAAGTGTGTGCAACCTTGGCATGATGAAATGATTTCTTATGCTAACCCTAACCATCATGCCATGAGGAATTTATGTTCATTTTTGCTTTCGTTGATTTTGCAAGGTTTAGATTTGAGGTTGAATCATTTTCAAGAAAGGGGGGATAATACAATTCAAATAGACATCAACGTTTTTTATCACATAAGCCGAGGCCAATATGAGGACGTCCAAACCTTGGTCGCCCTAAAGATCCAAGAATGTGCTTGGAGGCCCTTCTTCAAGCTCTTAATAAAGCAATGTCATGTTTGGAAGATAACTTGGACCCGAGGAAAGCCATGGTGTAGGAATAAAGAGAGCCCATGTGGGTTATTTCCAAAATAGCCACTTTTGGGCTATTTTTTGTAATAGGCTAGTTGTCCGAAGGCAACAACTATAAATAGTTTCCTTAGACATTTCATTAGTTAGTTTTTTTTTGATTAATTTACATGATGTATTCATGAGAACTCCATAAAAGTGTTTGAGTGCTTAGGAAAGCATATGTTGAACCTTGTTTAGAAATATTAGTTGTAAGGAGGATCTAATCCCCTTTGTGGTCACGTAAGAGCTAGGTGCTCATTGATAATCCATTAAGGAAGGTTGTGGGGTTTGACATAACCTTAGATTTCCCTTTTGGTTATCAATTTGGTGTCTATCTTTCTATCATCACTATCCTATCCCTCTATCTTTACTTTTTCGCATCATAGATTTGAGTCCTTGTGGCTTAGATTGTATCAGACTAACTACATCTAGATAAGTAGGTTTCCTTTTGAACTTCCTGTGGTGAACATACATCGAATGTGATCGGTCAATTGGTAGATGCATTATCATTGAATTGTCAAACATTAATGTACACCTAGATAACATAAGTCATACAATCAGCCATTTACTATTTATGGATCTTATAGTTTTGTTTGTTTCAGCCATGAACACTTTCTAATTTCATGAGATCTTAGAGAATAGGCCTTTACCATCAATATCTTTAAAGTGGCTTCCACTTCATCCTCACATAAATTATTCCTAAATGTTTAATCTTATCAATCAAACTATTTGGTCAAATTTGCCAAACCTAGTAACTATTAAATAGCTTCAAACCATACACCTGATCCTTGATTCCTGAACATTGTTTTCATCATGAGAATAGATTGAGTATATTGACAATGTTGAACCATTACTCACAATTATTTTTTATCTCCTTGAACTTAGCATTGGGATCTCTAGTATGCTAGGTAGAGTTACCATCAGGATGATGTAACACCCCGTAAAAGTCGTGCATGGATTAGCTTTTAATAGAGTGCTCTTAGACTTAAAAACTTGAAAAAATTTTCTAAGTGTAACTTCGAGTCATTTTAGCTGGCAACCTTCGGGATACAACTTCTCGACCTTCCCGACCTTCATTTTTAGATTTTCAAGTTGCGTTACGATCGGGAAATCTCATAGTACATCTCGGATAAGTTTTGGAATTTTTCGGAAAGCATAAGGCTGCGTTTGGATTTCAAAACAGTAGCAAAACGCAAAGCCTGTTGCCCAGTTTTTTTTTCAGCATTTCAGGGTCAACTTCAAACGATCATAACTCCCTGTATATAATGAACTGTGTGAGCTATAATATATCAAACGAAAGATCTTTGAGTCTTGTTTCCAATGAAACTGGTTTCATCCAAATACAACATCTAAGTAAGGAGTTATATCCGTTTTACTGCAGCCTGTCAGTTTGTCAACTGAGGGATAGTTTCGACTTTTCTTGTTTTCTTAGGGGCATTTTAGTCATTTCACCTCACCCCTAATTCGTCTATAACATCTGATTCAGATCCAAATTCAGCAAAATATACCCCTTTTCTCTAATTTTCTCTCAAGAATACCCTTTAGGATTTCAAACAAAATCCCAAATAACTCAAGATTCAACCGTAGAAAATTCAAATTGGTTCCGTAGTTGTGTTCACCATCTCGAAAGCTTCGAGAAGCACCCCATGGTTATGTAAGGAGGATTCTAAATACAAGAGTCCATTGTTAAGGTATGAATATTGTTTATTCTTGATTCTTATCCATGAATAAGTATTGATAAAGAATTATGAGTATTGTCTTGATGTTGGAAGATAACTAAAAACATAGTTATGAATTGTTGTGTATAAATTGTTAGTAGTAAGTTATGGAAGTTGCTATATTGGATTATGAAGAATGAATTGTGGTGATATATCATTATATTAGTGATTATGTATGCCTAGTGATCATGTTGGTATTGGATGGTGATTAAGAGGGGAAATAAAGGCTAAGAGTGATGTTGAGGGATATTTCATGAAAATGCATGATATGTGAATGTAATAAGAGTATAAGAGGATGTATGTAGTACTCTTATTGATGAGCTAAGGGATTACTTCCTAGACATTAATTGGTGAATTTAATACCTAAATGGTAAGGTTTGGTTGCTAATACTAGTTTGCCACAAATGACTTATTGTAGATAAGTGTTCGAAGAGTACGGGAAGTCACTTGTATTGAAGTGGTTATATCAAGGTATGTAAGACATACTCTATCTACTCTTTGGCATGAATAATGACCCATGACACTCTCAAGTAGGCTTCCAACATTGTCCTACGACACATGACACATAATAACATCATATGATCTTCGACAATACCAATTGAACTTGTTTTAACTTTTAAGATGTCCGGCTAGTCAAAAAAATATCCATATACTATTGTTGACTCCGAAATGGTTTAATGAGGTATCCATGATTCTCTACTTCATTTTCATGATAATGATTACCTATTTACATGTTTTTCCTATTGAGGTATCATGGTTTCAAGTTCCATAAAGTGTGACCACAAAGTAACCAATCTCAAAGATTGAATTAAGAAATGGAATGTCTATATTTTAAATTGATGATATGATGTATTATATTAGTACCACTGATCAGTTGGCCATTGTATTATAAAGATTATGTATATATATGCTATTCCAGGGGTGGTCCCTGATGTATTGTATTAGTACCACTGATCAGTTGGCCATTGTATTATAAAGATTATGTATATATATGCTATTCCAGGGGTGGTCCCTGATGTATTGTATTAGTACCACTGATCAGTTGGCCATTGTACTATAAAGATTATGTATATATATGCTATTCCAGGGGTGGTCCCTGATGTATTGTATTAGTACCACTGATCAGTTGGCCATTGTATGACATATGTTATGTATTGATAAGGATTACGGGAAGTAATGATATGAAAGTAATGTGCAGGTATCCCATCAGTTCTTTTAAGTGTGGTCTACTCATACTGTTTATTCACTGGTATCTGGGTTCTTTTGATCTTTTGTATCTCATGTTGATACTCTCTGCCTTACATACTCAGTACATATTTCCGTACTGACGTCCCTCACGGGGGACCTGCATTCATGTCTGTAGGAACAGGTACTTCAGGTCGTACACCTCCGCAGTAAGAGCCATGACATTCTATTGTTAGTGGTGAGCTCCAGTTGTTTCGGGGCATCCCAAGTCGTCTCTATATGTACCTTTGGTATTTGTATAAAAGTCTTTTATGGGCGGAAATTCGTCCCGACCCCAACTCAGTGGTGTATCTATGTAGAGGCTTTTGTAGACATATTGTACAGCCATAAGAGTGTTTGGTTGATAGACGTGATGGCTCTGACGGCCAATTACTGTTCATATATATATATTTATGCATGTCTGCTGGGTTGATACAGGTACTGTTTTCTTCTATTTACAATGAAGTGCTGCCCAAATTTCTAATTTTCATAAGTAATGTAAATGTGAAAGTATAGGTTATGAACGGGTTCTCCCGGTCCTCCTCGGCTACGGGTGCCAGTCCGCTCCAATGGGATTTGGGGTGTGACAGAAGTGGTATCAGAGAAGTTCGTCCTAGTGAGTCTACAAAGACGTGTCTACGTAGAATCTTGTTTATCGGTGTGTTGTGCACCACATCTATAAACAGGAGGCTATTGGACATTTAGGGATTATTTCCACTCTCTATTTCTTAGTTCGTGCAATAGAGTCAAAATGTTCCTCTTTCATACTCTTATTCGCGCTTTGATGTCGCCCATATGAAAGTAAAAAGTCATCCCAAATTCTTTCCTTACTCTAATGTCCTCCGATATGTCTCATTATTGAGGTGATTCAAGTGTAGAATTTTAGAATCTAATGGTATGGTCCTTTCTGATTGAACCATATAAGAGTTTAAATTGTGCAAGGACTTGAGAAGAGTCCGTTAGTGCTTCAATGTGTATTGATTCCGATGTAGACATTGATCTTGATGGAATCGTGCTTTTCAGCTTCAGGTATTAATTGCATTTAGTCCCTTTCAAATTTATGTTACAAATGTCTTGCTTAAGGGAGGATGATGTGTAGTAGAATGTTGGAACTGTATTTCCACCCGAATAGTAGTATGCGTTAAAAGTGTTGTTGTCATGACTTATTGGTAGTGAAATTAGACCAAGAAGTTGGTGATGTGAAGTCACAAAGTTAGAAGTCAGAATGAGGGTGACTTTTGTGTAAATGAATATTTTAGTTGAATAACCGATGTTCGAGAATGATTTACCCCCCCCCCCTATGGTGATAGACTAATGTGGTAACGAGTAGCATGTGTGGATGCTATGGTAGTCCGTGGAGGAAGTGTTTGACTCCGATTTTATTTATACAGAGTAATACGTGTATTCTTAGTTCATTGGATGTTGCGTATTAAATTTCTATCTCATGTAATCTTGTCATCAAGGTGTTGTTGAAAAAAAAATAAAATAAAATAAAGTCTAGTAAAGCCGTGTGGGGCTCTTTCGATTCACTAGCATAGTTGACTTGTCATTCATTTCATTTTCTTGTTCAAAATACAAAATCAAAGTCTAGTGAAGCCGTGTGAGGCCTATTTCGATTCACTAGCAACTTGTTGTCCAACTTGTTGTTCTTGTGTTGGTTTAATAGATGCATTGACGAATTTGTTTGCATGAGATTGAGTTGGTAAAGAGGTTATTCGTCCTTGTGTGTTGTTTAGTAGATTGTAGAGAAGGAGTTGTTAGTTAGAGTGATTTGTAGGTTGCTTGAAGTGTGAAAATGGCTATATTAGCCTGTAAGTTGTAAGTATAGACTCATGGTTGTCTGTGGAATTTGAAGGCAGACTAAATGTATGCTTAAGTAAGTAAGCGTGATGTGAGAGGCCGTATAGGTAGATAAGATTGTATGGGGTTACAATATAAGATTAATGTCGATCATGTCTATTATGTGACTTTACCCCTTGACCTTCTTTTCCTTGGTGGTAGTAATGTTATAAAGGTGCTTTGGTCGTGGATAGTATCTAGATAAAATCAAGTATTTGGGGTAAAATGTCCCAATTTGATGGACTAGTAAATTATGTTGTATTCTTCATGGGTGGTATTTACTGAATAAAACAAGTATGAGTTGATGCCTATGATGCCTTACACCATGTATTTATAGTACCTAAAAGTCCCTAAGTCAACAAGGTACAAAAATGCAAGCTATACAATTATCAACTACAAGCTGAAAATCTGAAAATCCTGCACATGCTTGCTGAAATTTCTGCACATGCTTGCCAACCTTTGTGGACCTTTTAAAGTGGAAAATTTGCAGTTTGATACCAGCCCGCGTGAACTTCCTAAAGTCTAATAAATGTGCTGCCAGACTATTTTGACCATCTAGAAGGTGCTGGAACGTTGGCAGCAATGCGGGGCATTTATTGAAGCCCCGTCAAGCTCGAAAACGCGCCCGAATAGTTCTAAACATGCCCAAAACGTGAGGAGTTTAATATGTTGTGACGTTGAGCGTCAAAATGTGGTTGTAAAAATAGTGATTTAAGATTTATGATGTATGTTTTGTAAGAATTATGTATAAGGTTGGATTGTAAATCATGTTAAGCGCTAGACATTAAGTTTGAACAATTGATGCCCATGAAGGAGGATGTGATGACTTCTTGGTTAATGATACTAGTTTTATAGAAGTAATCTAATAGGCTTGAGTGGTGTATGCAAGAGCCTAAGTTTATTTGATTTATAGTGTTGAGCCTTTTTATATGATCTTGATTCTCATAGTATAGAGATGTAAGTTTGGACTCGCGATATTGATAGGCTATGTCGGAAGTAGTATGTTTCATTGAAGGCTTGGTGATATCCATGTTGAGTGCTAGATTCTAAGTTTGAGTTTTTGAAGGTTGAACTAATAGAAATAAGAGTTAAAGCACTAGAGGGTGTGCTGTCCGACTATGGGGATACTCATGAAGAACCGAAGTTAGTAAGTGCAATTATTATATGATGACTGCTGGGTCTATAGAATGATAAAGTGTATCTCAGAAGGCAGTATTAACAGTATGTTTTCCACTTTCAGGTGTAGTCATTTGAGTTAAGTGCCATGATATGCGTGTATAGTAGTTTTTCAGACCCCAGAGTGCAGTGAGTGTACTTCAGTTTAAAGTCTAGTAAGGGATCTCCCAAACTTAATATCAGAGCTTGAAGCTAAGGGGGAGATGTTAGAGCGAATAACCAAGTCAGGCCTTCAGATTCTAGTCGTGATGTCATGATGATATAGAACGTCAGAAAGTGAGGTTGAGACTCAACCCATTCTTGTCTCAGTATATTTTTTCAGTTATCCCAATATCTACTCATGCCTTACGTTTCAGTCCAATGATCAAAATTGATGTTCATGCTTATGATAGAGAATCATGTACTCTTCAAGTTCTAAAATGAGAAGTTTCAGTTCATTCAGTAGTCGGAAATCCCATTCCATAAGTTATGAACTCTAAATTGAGGTCATGTAGCTCATGACTCATGTACTCACGCTTTATAGTCTGCTTGTTTTAAATAAGACCATAAGTGTGAAGTAAGATCTGGGGCCAAGTTTTTGATATATGTGAGTTTTAGTGGAAATTTGTATGTGTATGTTCTTGGGGTAGCGCGTGGAAGTTATATTAATAGTGGTTTAGAGAATATGTGAAGTGTTTCTTCATGGGTGTTTGGGTTGAAGTTCATATGAGGTTATAAAGATTGGCTTGAACGACATGTTGGGATTTTAGTAAAGGGACGCAATATGCGCTAGTGAATCTATGGTAAGAGTTCAGAGTTAGTCATTAATGTGGGAAGGCATGATATGCTTAGGGTGTGAACTTTAAAAGGATATGGAAGATTGAATCATATTGTTTAGACTAGTATCATGGCATGACATGTTGTATTTTTGGGACTTGGAGTTAGGCTTGATCACAGTGAAAGGATTTAAGCTACTATAGACATTGTAGAAAGAGCTATCAATGCCTATATGAGAATTATAAGTTGAATCGAATGAATGTGGTATCTAAGGGAAATAGTACAGTTAAGGGAGTATTCGAGGAGTGTGCTAATCTTGGAAGTAAGAAGTCGCATTGACTAAGGACTGACAATTCTATCATGATTTATGAGTTATATGTCTATATTCTAGGCTGCAGAGTAATGTCAATGTTGGGATCCTATAGTCGGATGTATCGTGTGACTCATGCCCAAGATCTTTTGCTGCCTAATGCTACTAGAATTTTTTTTAAGAAGAGTGTTGATAAGATACTCCAGATTGGGTATAAGTTTCCTGTGTAGTTCAATCTGTTCAGCCAACAAATCAGTTCAATAGTCAGAAAGTCAAATTCTCATGATTTGTTTGCTTGTCTTTTCAATTAATCATGCTACCCGAATTCTCAGATATGTTACTATTCCAAGATTGAGTATACTAGTAGTTGCGAGTATAATTCAGTTCATGCGTCATGTACTAGATTCAGATTCCAGAGGTTCAGTTATGAATCAAAATCATAGGTGCCGTGTGCATTTCCTCCATTTTCCAAGTATCTTAGTGAATTGAACACTCATAGAGGGATGTAGGATCCCAAGGGGGAGATACCCCATTTGGTTGCGTGCATAGATTCTTATTACAAGCTTCGCCTCAATTGATATTGCGTATTCAGTCATACGTTCTTGTGTCAGCTCAGTCAGATATGCCTGCATTAGAAATGCACGTTCAATAGAAAAAGTTCAGCTTATCTATGTATTCAGTTCTGCGTTCATGAGATCAACTCAATAACAAATCCATACATTAGGTTTGCATGTTCATTATGAGAACTCAGCTTATGAGTGGCTCCAGTCCTGTATTCCATGCATCAGATATGCATGTCCGATATAAGAATTCAGAATATCAGTAGTTATATCCATATGGTCATGTTTCAGATCAGTGTATTCTTTATTAGAAGGCATGTCGTGCCTGCGTTATTCCATACCTTTAAGGCTTCAACATTTCCAATCCATCATTCGGGGACGAATGATCCCAAGGGGAAGATAATGTAACACCCCGTAAAAGTCGTGCATGAATTAGCTTTTAATAGAGTGCTCTTAGACTTAAAAACTTGAAAAATTTTTCTAAGTGTAACTTCGAGTCATTTTAGCTGGCAACCTTCGGGATACAACTTCTCGACCTTCCCGACCTTCATTTTTAGATTTTCAAGTTGCGTTACGATCGGGCAATCTCATAGTACATCTCGGATAAGTTTTGGAATTTTTCGGAATGCATAAGGCTGCGTTTGGATTTCAAAACAGTAGCAAAACGCAAAGCCTGTTGCCCAGTTTTTTTTTCAGCATTTCAGGGTCAACTTCAAACGATCATAACTCCCTGTATATAATGAACTGTGTGAGCTATAATATATCAAACGAAAGATCTTTGAGTCTTGTTTCCAATGAAACTGGTTTCATCCAAATACAACATCTAAGTAAGGAGTTATATCCGTTTTACTGCAGCCTGTCAGTTTGTCAACTGAGGGATAGTTTCGACTTTTCTTGTTTTCTTAGGGGCATTTTAGTCATTTCACCTCACCCCTAATTCGTCCATAACATCTGATTCAGATCCAAATTCAGCAAAATATACCCCTTTTCTCTAATTTTCTCTCAAGAATACCCTTTAGGGTTTCAAACAAAATCCCAAATAACTCAAGATTCAACCGTAGAAAATTCAAATTGGTTCCGTAGTTGTGTTCACCATCTCGAAAGCTTCGAGAAGCACCCCATGGTTATGTAAGGAGGATTATAAATACAAGAGTCCATTGTTAAGGTATGAATATTGTTTATTCTTGATTCTTATCCATGAATAAGTATTGATAAAGAATTATGAGTATTGTCTTGATGTTGGAAGATAACTAAAAACATAGTTATGAATTGTTGTGTATAAATTGTTAGTAGTAAGTTATGGAAGTTGCTATATTGGATTATGAAGAATGAATTGTGGTGATATATCATTATATTAGTGATTATGTATGCCTAGTGATCATGTTGGTATTGGATGGTGATTAAGAGGGGAAATAAAGGCTAAGAGTGATGTTGAGGGATATTTCATGAAAATGCATGATATGTGAATGTAATAAGAGTATAAGAGGATGTATGTAGTACTCTTATTGATGAGCTAAGGGATTACTTCCTAGACATTAATTGGTGAATTTAATACCTAAATGGTAAGGTTTAGTTGCTAATACTAGTTTGCCACAAATGACTTATTGTAGATAAGTGTTCGAAGAGTACGGGAAGTCACTTGTATTGAAGTGGTTATATCAAGGTATGTAAGACATACTCTATCTACTCTTTGGCATGAATAATGACCCATGACACTCTCAAGTAGGCTTCCAACATTGTCCTACGACACATGACACATAATAACATCATATGATCTTCGACACTACCAATTGAACTTGTTTTCACTTTTAAGATGTCCGGCTAGTCAAAAAAATATCCATATACTATTGTTGACTCCGAAATGGTTTAATGAGGTATCCATGATTCTCTACTTCATTTTCATGATAATGATTACCTATTTACATGTTTTTCCTATTGAGGTATCATGGTTTCAAGTTCCATAAAGTGTGACCACAAAGTAACCAATCTCAAAGATTGAATTAAGAAATGGAATGTCTATATTTTAAATTGATGATATGATGTATTATATTAGTACCACTGATCAGTTGGCCATTGTATTATAAAGATTATGTATATATATGCTATTCCAGGGGTGGTCCCTGATGTATTGTATTAGTACCACTGATCAGTTGGCCATTGTATTATAAAGATTATGTATATATATGCTATTCCAGGGGTGGTCCCTGATGTATTGTATTAGTACCACTGATCAGTTGGCCATTGTATTATAAAGATTATGTATATATATGCTATTCCAGGGGTGGTCCCTGATGTATTGTATTAGTACCATTGATCAATTGGCCATTGTATGACATATGTTATGTATTGATAAGGATTACGGGAAGTAATGATATGAAAGTAATGTGCAGGTATCCCATCAGTTCTCTTAAGTGTGGTCTACTCATACTGTTTATTCACTGGTATCTGGGTTCTGTTGATCTTTTGTATCTCATGTTGATACTCTCTGCCTTACATACTCAGTACATATTTCCGTACTGACGTCCCTCACGGGGGACCTGCATTCATGTCTGCAGGAACAGGTACTTCAGGTCGTACACCTCCGCAGTAAGAGCCATGACATTCTATTGTTAGTGGTGAGCTCCAGTTGTTTCGGGGCATCCCAAGTCGTCTCTATATGTACCTTTGGTATTTGTATAAAAGTCTTTTGTGGGCGGAAATTCGTCCCGACCTCAACTCAGTGGTGTATCTATGTAGAGGCTTTTGTAGACATATTGTACAGCCATAGGAGTGTTTGGTTGATAGACGTGATGGCTCTGACGGCCAATTACTGTTCATATATATATATTTATGCGTGTCTGCTGGGTTGATACAGGTACTGTTTTCTTCTATTTACAATGAAGTGCTGCCCAAATTTCTAATTTTCATAAGTAATGTAAATGTGAAAGTATAGGTTATGAACGGGTTCTCCCGGGCCTCCTCGGCTACGGGTGCCAGTCCGCTCCAATGGGATTTGGGGTGTGACAGATGACTTGTCCTAGACCATAAACCTATTTCCTTTGATAATCTCTCAACTGCCTCTCTATATAGACCTTTTGTAAGTGGATTCAGCACATTATTCTTTGACTTCACATAGTCAATCATGATCATTCCACTAGAGAGTGGTTCTCTAACAGTATTATGTCTTCATTTTATATGATGAGATTTGCCGTTATACATCCTGATCCCTACCCTACCTAATACTGCGTGACTATCACAATGTATGCATACTGGTGCCAAAAGTTTGGGCCAATAAGGAATATCTTTCAAGAAATTCATGTGCCTTTCTACTTCTTTATTGGCTTTATCTAACGAGATTCCATTGTAGAGTGGACAATACATGTCTATTTGGATGATTTCC
Source organism: Capsicum baccatum var. pendulum (assembly GCA_030864225.1). Classification (NCBI taxonomy): domain Eukaryota; kingdom Viridiplantae; phylum Streptophyta; class Magnoliopsida; order Solanales; family Solanaceae; genus Capsicum; species Capsicum baccatum. Next base: position 273,120,195 of record CM061552.1, read on the forward strand.
AAGAGGCTGCTCCTCTACCAAGAGAAAATATATATATTCACTCATGTATTTTACTTTATTTTATCCAGTGATCCAATTTGCATCACTATATCCTTCAATCACCACAGGATGTTTGTTACAATGCAAAGCATAGTATTGTGTATGTTTTAAATACCTCAAAACTCTTTTTATTGTCATCCAATGAGTTTAATTGGGATTACTCGTCTACCAACTCAATTTATTAATAGCACATGCTATGTATGGTTGAGTACAATTCATGATATACAACAAACTTCCCGACACTCTAGCGTAGTTCAATTGTGAGCCACTTTCACCTTTATTTTATTGAAGTACAAAGCTCACATCTATTAAAGTCTTGGAAATACTGAAATCCAAATACTTAAACTTGTCAAGTATCATTTCAATGTAATGAGACTGCGAAAATGTCAAAATTGTGGAGCTCTATGAATTCTTATCCCAAAGATCACATCTGCAACTCCAACGTCTTTCATATCAAATTTGCTCTCAAGCATTTATTTTGTAGCATTTCTGTTAGAAATGTCTCAACTGATAATCAACATGTCATCCACATACAAAAAATAATGACTTTGTGATTCGGAGTTTCTTTAATGTAAGCACATTTATCACACTCATTTATCTTAAATTCATTTGCCTACATGGTTTGATCAAATTTTGCATGCCACTATTTTGGTGCTAGCTTTAGTTCATATAGTGACTTCACAAGTTTGCATACTTTTCTTTCTTTACCAAGAACCATAAAATCCTCAGGTTGTTCCGTGCAAATTTCTTTATCAAATTCGCCATTTTAAAATTACTTTCACATCTATTTGATGGATTTCAAGACCATCTACCACAGTTAATGCAACCAATATTCGAATGGCTGTTATACTTGTTAGTAGAGAGTATGTATCAAAATAATCAAGGCCTTCTTTTTATCTAAAGTCTTTCATAATAAGTCTTGCCTTGTATTTGTCAATAGCACCATTAGCTTTCATTTTCCTGTTGAAGATCCATTTAGACCTAAAGGTTTATTTTTTAGGAGGAATATCAATCAACTCCCAAGTATGATTGCTCAATATTGAATCAATCTCACTATTAACTGCCTCTTTCCAAAAGGATGAGTCCGCATATGGCATCGCTTCTTCAAATATTTGAGACTTATTTTCAAGAAGAAATATTACAAAATCTGATTCGAAGAAAGTTAACATTTTTGGTCATGTACTATGCTTTAGATTCTCATCATTAAGTACATTCTCTTTTAGTTCATCCTGAAGTTATTTAGAACCACCACTAGACAACTGATGTTCAGTTTTATAAAAAAAATGTGTTCAAAGAACTTAACATTATCAAATTTAATTACCGTAAGATCATAAATATTTGGATGTTTGGATTTATGAACAAAAATCAACATATTGTTCTGCTTGTAGCATATCTGATAAAGACACAGTCCACAATCTTTGGTCTTATTTTTATGCTTTTAGGTATAGGAACTTATACTTTGGCTAGTCCCATTCTTTGAAATATTTCAAGTTGAATTTCCTTTCTTTTTATTTTTCATATGAAATAGATTGTGACTTTCTATACGGCACTTTCTTGAGTATTCGATTTGTTGTAAGGATAACTTCCTCCCTCTCCCCCCCCAATAAGTTTTGTGGTAAACCCAAACTTATGAGTAAGACATTCATCAGTTCCTTCGGCTTTATATTTTTCCTTTCCATAATTCCATTTGATTGAGGTGAATATGGACAGTAGTTTTATGGATAATTTCATTTTTCAAATATATTTTCGCAAAAAGAGATTTTTACTCTCTATCTCTCTAGCTTCTTATCATTTTGATCTTCTTATTCAACTAATTTTCAACTTCAATTTTATATTGCCTAAGTGCTTTTATTTCTTCATTCTTACTATTCAGAAAATAAACATAACAGTATCAAGTGCAATCATCAATAAAATTTATGAAATATTTTTCCCACCATGAGATTATGTTAACTTCATATTCACAAATGTTTGTGTGGATTAAATCTAAGCGATTGAAATTTCTTTCAATAAACTTATACGGATGCTTAGCATACTTTGATTCCACATATATTTTATACTTTAATTTATTGCACCCAGAGTTAGGAAAAACTTCTAAAGTAATGAGTTTTTGAAAGGTTTTATAATTAGCATATCTTAAACGTCCATGTCATAATTCATTTGACTCAAGTAAGGAAGAAGAAGCCTTAACTTTATTCATTTCAACAGTCATTACATCAAGTTTAAAAGACCATTATTGAGGTAGACCTTTCCTACATACATTTCATTCTTCCTTATTACAACTTTCTCTGAAACAAACAGACACTTAAACCCATTTTAACATGAAGTGTTCTCGACACTAAGTTCTTCGTAATAGTAGGAACATGGAGAATATTATTAAGAGTCAACACCTTGTTGGAAGTTAGTTTTAAGAATATCTTTCCACTTATTTCAACCTTGTATGTTGCATCATTTCCCATGATGATCACTTTTTTGGGACCAACGGTATCATAAGTAGCAAAAGTTTTTTTGTCTGTACAAACAAGTCTAGTGGCTCCTGAATCAAACCATTATTCATTTGGATTTCCAACTATATTGCCTTTAGTGATTATTGCGCAGAAATTTTCAATCGTTTTAGTTGTTTCCAATATGTTTATATGATATCTTTTCTTATTCTTCTTCAAAACTTGAAAATTTCGAGCTTTTTGGCCAATTTCACTACAATTGTAACACTTGCCTTTGAACCTTTCCTTATTCTGCTCTTTCTTTTGTGCATACGACTTCTTCATCTTCTTTAAAAAGATTTACAACCATCATTGATGATTTATCATTCAATCCATTATCCTTTTCTATCTTGAGATGAATCACAAGATCTTTCAAATCAAACAATTGATTTTCAAATTTTTTTTTTGAAACATGAGGATCTCTACTTGTGAACATTTGCATTTCAAGTTTTGCAAGTCAAAAGCACATCATTTGATTCCATTAATTGAAGTTCACACCGAAAAACTTTTATAATTTCTCTAGTGATTTCGTTGCTAAAGCAACATCAGAACGGCTTAATAACTCAACATTGGTTGTTGTTAGAATAACACCATTCACAATTAAATTAATTTATTTTACAGCTCCATTCATTATTTTTTGACACGCTTTGACAATCAATTTAGTATTTTAGAATACTAACAATAAAGACTTAATCTTTAAACAACTTTTTTATAGTCAACAATGAAGTTTTGATTTCTTCAAAACGTCAGTAGAATGAACTTTTACTCGTGATGAATATTTTATATGTTCAAATCACTATCAAATTCAAAAAGAGTAAAAACTTATATGTTTTAAAATTTTAGAAACCAAGATGTAAAATTCAATGAATGAGTGAAGTTTTTATATTCTTCAAACCGAATTCCAGTCTAATTTCTCGGTAAAGTTTTGATATTCTTCTAACTGAGGGAGCAGAAATTAAAAGATTTTAGCTTCCACAAAATCAAACCCAATACAGGTTAGCAAAGTACTTGATATATAAATGGTGATTTTTTTCACCAAATAAGCACAAGCAATAAATATTTTTATAATTTCCTTAAGATTGTTGTTTTTGGTTAAGTAAATCTGTATTTTTTCAAGAGATAATACCCAATTACCCCCTGAACTATACCCAAAAGGGATATGCCACACCTCAACTTAAAGGGGGTGCTATTACCCCCTGAACTAATTAAAAGTGGAATTTTCATCCTCTTAGTGCCTATGTGGCACATAAGTGGCACTTACGTGGCACAACATACTGAAGTGTCCATGTAGGCACACGTGTGTGCCACGCATATGCCACATAGGCACTAAGGGGGTGAAAATTCCACTTTTAATTAGCTCGGGGGTAATAGGACCCCCTTTAAGTTGAGGTGTGGCATAGCCCTTTTGGGTATAGTTCAGAGGGGCAATTGGGTATTTTTTCTTTTTTCAACAATAACTTCAAATATATGTTCAAACTAACATATGAACAATCAAATAAAGTTGAAACTCAGTATTTACAACTTTGAATTTTTACAATAAATTTAACCCAACTTATGAACATCAACAAAATGAAGTTCAAATTTCTTTTTTGAAAAATAGCAAAACCAAATGTTTAGAAAGAGATGAAGATTGGAAGATTCAGGTTCACCAAATTCACGGTGTATCCATAAGGAAATTATTTCCCTCAGGTATTTGAGGTTATGGAATACATCCTCCTAGGATAAAATGAATCACTTCGACTGAATAGTGGTACCTCAAATTCTGTTGAACTATAAATGCACTCAATGGTAGCAAATCACACAAGTGTTTTTCAAGAAAGAGGAGTGTTTTTACTTCAACATTTCATGTACATACCTGACGAGAAAAATTGGATATTTATAGTCATCGAGGTGCTGCTTCATCAAGAAAAGTAATGGTTCGGAAAGATACACCTCTTTATGAAGATGCAACTTTTCAAAAAATCATAACCCATTGGAAAGGTCATAGTCATCCAAACTGAAAAGGAGTCAATTCAAACTGCATCCTTTCGCTAGGTTTCTTTTTGAAAAAACACTTATGCACTTTTCATTCACACCTCTTAAAAACCTAACAATATAAACTTAGGATAATTGTATATCTTCTTAAGTATTTTATTTTACTATTCAAATTATTAAGTGTAAAACTAAAAGTAGAGCAGGACTTCCAGCTAGTTGATAGAGAATAGAGCAAAATGTGGACCAAAACGCAAGCTGGAAATGTGGAGGAAATAATTAAAATAAAAACCTTTTTATTTTATTTTATTTATAAATTACGAAATACACAACTTGTCATCCATTTTTATACTGAGAGTATACTCTGCACTCTTCCCTGTGCTGAAACTCCCTACTTTTTTAAGAATATATAAGATATCAAGAGGGATATATGGCGTATGTTGCTATTACCTGTCCAATGAGAACCATACACCAATCAATGCAACTTGCTGGATTGTGATTTGCCACCTGTTTACCGTCTTTTTTGTACAATACAATCTTAGCTTCGGATTAGTAATGAATCATAAGCAAAAAGATGAATAATGTAAGATAAAGATCAAATAAATTGAGCAATTAAGGAAATCAGAACTTTTATGATCAGATAGAATAAGCAGTACCATAAGCAAAAAAAAAACAAGATGAACACACAAATTTACGTGGAAACCCTTGACGAGGAAAACCACGGGAAGAGGTAGAGGAATTTCACTATAATGGATGGAGAATACAATGAGGAGAATGACATATTTAGAACATCCAAAATGACCCATTAATTGCACTTATATAATACGTGCGTACAAATAAATTTTAAGCCCAAAAACATGCAGGTCCATACCACAGGGGCTTCACTACCACAACAGACCCAACAAAATATCACAACCATGGGTCACACTGCAAACTTTTCAGGGCCGGATCAACAAAATTCAGATCACAACTCTAACAAAAACAAATATGTAGAGTAATCGAGTATTAGATCCTTTCAACTTAAGTTTGAATGTGACTGACTTGAGCACAAGAATGAGAACGCTAAACATATCTAAAGAAAAAAGAGTGAATACTTAAGAAACAAGTTAAGCTAAAGATATTTCATTGTTTCTAGGTAAGGATGAGTGAAAATCAGATCCTTTGAAGGAGGGGGTCTCTATTTATAGGATACAGATATTGCCTTTTGGCCAATGGGATAATATTATTCTCTTAGCTTCCAGTATTGATTCCAATGCCTTTTAACCACTTATCCTTGAGCCATTTGGGTATACGAGCATAGTACTACACATCTGAGATGGTATAGCCGAGAATTGTCTACGTACCCAAATAGCCTAACATATTGCTCCCTTTGTCGTTTCTTGTGTGTAGTTGCCATGGCTGGTTGTCTCGGACTACTTCTATTTATGCTCAAGTAGCCATTTCTCATGTTTGACTCATTCCCAAAATACTTCCCTCGTGGTCTAGTTTGCATTTATACCTAGCCTGACTAGATGCAGTTCTCTCTTAATCTATTTTTACCCCATACAGATAGTCCCTTTGTCTCTCGCGTGCAGCATCATTATGGTTGAGAGATAGAAATAAATAATTCTCAAGACATTTCCAAAATTGACCGAGACATCACCAACTAGAAGCTATTTTTTATCCTATTGCAGAGCTCCTTAAAGAAAATCAGATGTCATGCCTTTTGATAAGCCTTACAACTATCATTCTATTTGGTTCTTCTAATTTGAATAGACATCTTCTTATCCAATGTCCTTATTAATCCCCTTTTTAACTCTCACATTTGATCATACTGGTAATATAATTGGTTCTTTTAATATTTAGAATGTTGCTTCTAGGGAATACAGAGTGGCTCCTAGAATTTCAACTACTGTGCATTGCCGCATCTTTTGTGGATGGTTGTCCATGTTTCTTCTATCCATGTTTCCTTACCAGTTGCTTCTAGCCTATAAATTTCATCTTCTTTTGCCTTTATTCACCTAACTTTCTCCTTTCAACCATCCTTGAACTATGCAAATATCAAATCATTCAAAGCCTGAAATATTTGTCCTCATGCATTCTCTATAGTCGTTGCCTTATTCTCATATTTGATCTTGGTGATCCATTTTTCTGGGTTCTTCTCACCTTGTTGAGAGTGAGTTAAGCACTATAGAAAAATCTAAGGCGAGGGTGGTAGGTAAGGCTCTAATTAGCCACTTTTGTCTACTACAACCATGTCCTTTTCCTGTTATGTAGGATCTGGCGAGTTCCATCAGAGGTGCTCAGCTGTATTTGGGATCTTCATTCTCTTTATCCTTCAATGAGAGAAACTGGGGTATGGAGAGAATCAGCCCCTATCCATATTAATGAGGACACATTATTGTGAGGGGCCCGCCTTGGGGAGTCCATGTCTTTTAGTGACCCTTTCTCTTTATTGGGAGGTCACTAGACAGCTTTTGCAGCTATTGGGAGGAGTGTATTAATTTGGTTTCTAAAGCTTCTTGGTCGGTATGAGCACTGCTTAGTGGGTAAAGAGGTTGCTTCTAAAATTGTGATCTGAGGCACTCCCATTTTCTTGGTCGGTATGAGCACTCTCATTTTTATTTCTCTTAACTCCTCATCGCCTTATGGTGCCCGCGAGGGTTTTCACCAATAAGGCTCTCTCATTTTTATTTCTTTCCTGATTTCTTATGCTGATAAAGACAAGTAGTACTCCACAATGTATCATCATATCCATTGCATGATTAGCCTTAACATTATCAAAAATTGATCTGAAGGAGTCTTATTGGTGAAAACCCTCATGGGCACCGTAAGGCGAAGGCGAGTTCGAAAGAAAGGTGAAAAGAAAAGAGGTTTATTGGCAAAAATATTTCAAGATGTCGTCAATTGAATGATCTATATGAGTCCAACGGGTTGGAAGAAGCAGCAGCGACAAAGGCACGAACTCCGCAACAAATAAGAAGTTTGGATAGAAAGATCAGGCAGCTTAATCCAAAATGCATGTCATAGTCATTGGAGTTGGTTGTCATCTTCAGATAAGTTTTCTTCATTGATAAAAAGAGGGACATTGCCCTTTTCTTTCATTTACATATTCATATTTTTGTCCTTCTATGTCTTTTATCAAAAGAAAAGTCACCATCATTTCTTTACACTCTTTGAGTCTATTCTGTGTCAAAACAAGCAAGAAAGAATTTCAAAAATTGCTACCAGTCTTTCCAATTGTATGAGGAAAAGCCAAGGACCAGCACACGAGAGAAACATAATCATAATTTAAAAAAAGGCATAGGCAGTCTATCAACTGACAGGTTACTGGATTCATGGGAGTATCGAATGTGAAAAGGTGCATCTCAGAGGCATGGTAAAATAGTCGGTGTTTGAGTCAAAGGCATTTCCCTAATCTAGTCTGGGTCAATGATGCGATAAGACAAGGACAAGTGCCAGCAATATGAAATAAAATAAAGGGAATGGACGTTGGAGCAGATGCCTGAGAAGCCAAGTGTTGCAAGCCACCACTAAGTTTTTAACTGACAAATTTTCTTTGTTAAAACAGGGGAAATTTCACTTCACTTAATTCAGCTACCATTGGAAAAACACATCCATGGGAATTTACTTTCTGTCCAGGACCCTCCTAAAAAATGGGATTTTACTTTATGTTTAGGACCCTCCTGGAAAATGGGATTTTATTTTCTGCTCATGACCCTCCTCGAAAATGGGATTTTACTTTTTGTTCAGGACCTTCCTGAAAAATGGGGTTTTAGCTTCTATTTAAGACCCTCCTGGAAAATGGGATTTTAGTTTCTGCTCAGGACCCTCCTAAAAAATGGGATTTTATTTTACTTTCTGTTCAGGACCGTCCTGAAAAATGGAATTTTACCTTCTGTTCAGGACCTTCCTGGAAAATGAGAATTTACTTTCTATTCGAGACCCTCTTGGAAAATGAGATTTCACTTTATGTTTAGGACCATCCGAAAAAATGCGATTTTACTTTCTGTTTAGGACCCTCCTGAAAAATGGAATTTTACTTTATGTTTAGGACCCTCCTGAAAAATGGGATTTTACTTTCTGTTTAGAACCCTCCTGAAAAATGGGATTTCACTTTATGTTCATGACCCTCCTGCAAAAGGGGATTTTACTTTCTGTTCAGGACCCTCCTGAAAAACGAGATTTTACTTTATGTTCAGGACCCTCCTAAAAAATAAAATTTTACCTTCTGTTCAGGACCCTCCTGAAAAATGGGATTTTTTTTTCAAGACCCTCCTGAAAAATGGGATTTACTTTCTATTCAGGACCCTTCTGAAAAATAGGATTTTATTTTCTGTTCAAGACCCTCCTAAAAAATAGAATTTTACTTTATGTTCAGGACTCTCCTGAAAAATGGGATATTATTTTTTGCTCAGGACCCTCCTGGAAAATGGGATTTTATTCAAAACCCTTCTAAAAAATAAGATTTTACCTGCTGCTCAAGACCCTCCTAGAAAATGGGATTTTATTTTTCTTTTAGGACCCTCCTTAAAAAAGCAATTTTATTGTACTTTCTGTTCAAGACCGTCCTCAAAAAAGGGATTTGACCTTCTGTTCAAGACCCTCCTGGAAAATTGGATTTTACTTTTTGTTTAGGACCCTCCTAAAATTGAGATTTTATTTTTTTCTGTTCAGTACCATCCTGAAAATTGGAATTTTACCTTCTGTTCAGGACCCTCTTGGAAAATGGGATTTTACTTTCTGTTCAGGACCCTCCTGGAAAATGGGATTTTACTTTCTTCTCAGGACCCTCCTGAAAATGGGATTTTATTTTACTTTCTGTTCAGGACCCTCTTGAAAAATGGGATTTTACCTTCTGTTCCGGACCCTCCTAAAAAATGGGACTTTACTTTCTGTTCAGGCCCCCCTAAAAAATGGGATTTTACTTTCTGTTCAGGACCCTCCTGAAAAATGGGATTTCCTTTCTGTTCAGGATCATCTTGAAAATGGGATTTTACCTTCTGTTCAATACCCTCCTGGAAAATGAGATTTTACTTTATGTTCAGGACCCTCCGGAAAAATGGGATTTTATTTTACGTTCTGTTCAGGATTCTCCTGAAAAATAGGATTTTACCTTCTGTTCAAGACCCTCCTGAAAAGGATTTTACTTTCTGCTCAAGACCCTCCTGGAAAATAGGATTTTACTTTCTGCTCAGGACCCTCCTGAAAAATGGGATTTTACCTTCTGTTCAGGACCCTCTTGAAAAATGGGACTTTACTTTCTGTTCAAGGCCCTCTGAAAAATGGGATTTTACATTATGTTCAGGACCCTCCTGAAAATGAGATTTTACTTTCTGTTCAGGACCCTCCGGAAAAATGGGATTTTATTTTCTGTTCAGAACCCTCCTGAATAATGGGAATTTACTTTTGTTTAGGACCCTCCTGAAGAATGGGCCATTACTTTCAAAAGAAAATGAAATCTTTCTTTATCATAATTTTTGTTTCGAATAATTTTTGTTCTAGTTTTATTTAAATTTCAGAAAACCGCCTGAAGAACAGGGTTATCAAATTGCAAGTCAGGAGCCCGCTTGAAGAATAGGGTGATAAAATTAAAAGTCAGGAGCCCACCTGAAGAACAGGGTTATCAAATTGCAAGTCAGGAGCCCGCCTAAAGAACAGGGTGATGGAATTTAAAGTCAGGAGCCCACCTAAAGAACATGGTGATGAAATAGTAAGTCAGGAGCCCGCCTGAAGAACAGAGCGAATAAATGGAAAATCAAGAACAAGGTGAAAAAAATATAGTTGGAAGTCAAACAACAAGGTGAAGTAGTTGAAAGTCAAGCAACAAGGCGAAGAAATTGAAAGTTGACCGACTAAAAAATAGCAAGTCAGGAGCCCTCCTGGAGAACAGGGTGATGAAATTTAAAGCAAAATGAAGAGTTGAGGAAATTGTAAGTCAGGAGCCCACCTGAAGAATAGGGTGATGAAATAGCAAGTCAAGAGTCAAGGAAAGTTGCATAGATAGAGTTTTTGTAATTTCATTTATGCTTTAACCTATAATTTTTATTTTATATGTAATAACAGAGCAGCGGATCGGAGCCTCGATGGGACCTCACTCGATTCTCCAACTCGGTATAGTTTCTCTCCGTCTAATCCTTTGAGATACCTGTCACTTGATTCCCTCATAACATGGGTAGGAAGGATGTCCTGAGTCAAGACCTGGTTTCCCTCCTTCCTCTCGCTCCGTGCTTTTGAATAAAGATCGAGATAAAATTTTGTCTTGTTGTCTACTGCTTTGTATGAAAACACCATGTGTTTGCATCTAAAGGGGGCATGATGTAGACACGTAATTTTGTCCTCCCCAAAAAATAATTTAATTAGTTCTATTTTTATTTTTATTTCATTTATTTTATTTTATTTTTATTTTACTTTTTTTATTTTTTATTTTTATTTTTATTTTATTTTATTCTATTTTTATTTCTATTTGCATCCATTTCACCATACCACCTCACCCCTCATTTTCCATTAGATACATGAAAAGGGCACACGCCCTACTCATTTTGCCACACACCACACTCATCTTTCCATATGCCATACCTAATTTTACACATGCCACACACATATGCCCATAATCTACCAATGATATTCATACACATAGGACACAATATAAAGAAAAAGCAAAAAATAAAATAAAAGAGAAGAATGGAGACAAAAGAGGGGGTCCCACGTGGCTTGGTGGGGTTTTTCTTTTTGTTAAATTGATGGATAAAAGAATTGGATTAGGGGGAATTTTGGTGGGGATCATCTTCTTCTCTAAAGTTTCACCATACATAGGAACTTGACCAATGTATATATATATATGTATATATATCTCCATCTTCATCATTCATATAGATAACAATCACTCCATTTTCCATTTTCTATTTGATTTGAGCAGAACATACACCACTCGAAGTTAAAAATAAAAAAAAAAAGAACTAGTTGAGAGAGGAACAATATACACGTACACAGTAAGGACGGATCAAAAAAAATGGCAGGAGCTTGAGACTTAGCCGTAGTCCGCCTCGCCCTCGTTGCTTTCCCATCGCCGTTTGATTTTCGCCGTGATTCTGGATTCGTTGATTTTCATTATTTTTTTTCCCTGAAATCTTGGTCCTGATCCTCATTGCTCTTTGTGGACTTTTGTTGTTCGGTCTAGACTTCAATATAAGGTCTCGGTTGTTCATCGATCCCACTCATAGGTCTATTTTGTTTGAATTGGAAGTTGGATTACCATATTGCTGGACTATTTATCATTTGATTGTGAGAGTCAAATTTGGTTTTATTGTATTTTTGGACTATTTATCGACTGATTTAGAGGATTGAGATTTCGTTGAGGTCCTTCGAGGTTCGTGGATGGGCTTTTGTTTCTCTTATTAAGTCAATCGAAAGCTCCTAAGGTCCAATTCTAACTTTTCTCCTTTTGATTTTCCCGTGATTATGAATGATTTGTATGTTTGGGAATATTCAAATCCATGTTGGTTGCTTGTTTGATGATGGATTGGAGGTAGAAAACTTGGTTGTTGAATTGTGTTCGAACTAGTTTAATTAATTTGAAAGTGAATTCAGGAAGGGATTAAAAGATCCATAAAAGCGAATACCGGCTTATGTTGATTAATTCGTTTTGTTAACTTAAAATGCATGCTAAACTCTTCGAACTTGGTAGTATTATGTCTTAGGCCGGGCACCCACAGGCAAATTCTAGGTTTTGGGGTAGGCGACTCGTAGAATTTTATACCATGCCCGGTGTGAATGTTTTTGTTGAATGATTTTTCTTTATTTCATCGCAATTAATCTAATGTATTCATTTAGCCGGAATCTTTGGTCGCAAATCAATTTTACAGAGTCAAATTATTTTGAAAAGGATTTTTCAAAGGTGACTTGGCACACCAGATTATGCCCAATGGCAACTCTGAAAAAAAATGTAAACAAAAGTCCTTTTCGAAATAAATTTTCATTTTTGACACTTTAGTAATAAAAACCCTTTCGAACTTAAAACTACATGTTTTTTTTTGGAGTGAAAAAAGGGGCGTGACACCTTTAACCATGAAATCTTTCATTAATGCATTCCCACGTTGGTATCATCATACCAAGACTTGCAAGCCGTTCATATTATGCCAAACCAATTTCACTAAAATGTTTAGACTCCAAATTCCAATTTAAAATCCATAACCTTAGTCCTGAAGGGGGTCTCAAGATTTGTTTAAACCTTTTAACATTTTATTCCTTGCAATATTTAAAGATAAGGAATAAAGATCATAAATTCCTCATTGAAAACCAAATAATGAAATTGGTTGAGGTTCATAACTTTGCCATGCAAACCCGTAAATGTTTTTAAACTATAATACCAATTCCACCATTTATATATGATACATTTCACTTCAAATGTCATCATTAACACATAGAAATCCATTAATACAAGAGAAAACCAATTTAAAGCTTTGACAACTAAATTTCCTTGACCCTGGTTTAAAATAACTATTCAAGAACATTAAATTTCAAATAAAATTGATGTCATACAACAATAACTAAGGGAGTGTTCAACAAACCTTTTTGATGAGAGTTTCCTGAAGAATGCTAGAATGATGAACCCTAAGCTTGAACCTTAGCCTTTTTGTTTTTATTTTTTGTTTTGAAGTGTAGAATGACCCATTTGAGTGATTTCTATCAGTTTAGGGGCTCAGGAGCATATTAAGTGAAGGAGGAATAGTTTAATAGTCGTGAAAGGACCTTAATAGCCTTAAAATAATTAAAATGATGTCCTGTTAGCAAAGGAGAAAGGGGTCGCAGTGCGAGCCCCAATGTGGAGGGCAAGCCTCGTGGCATAAGGCCCATTATGTGGGTAAGGTACTAGCCCCTTGTGGGGTCTGTCATGGTGAAAAGCCATCGTGTATTTGCCCACTCATAACACATGGTCTATTTTGTTTCCTAAACCTACCCAACACATCTGAACCCTTTTCAAAGTGTTTCAAGCTTAATTTAGGGACCAGGTAGGCTTATTTTGTAAAATCTAATTTTGTAAGCCATATTTGGGAACCTAAATTAGCAAGAGTACCCTAGTTAAAAGAGAGCTTATGATGTGTTAAGTGTGGCTATATGAGTCACTTATGGTAATACAAGCTAAGAGTTTCGTTATCCATCAAGTTTTAGCATTTGAATTCGCAAGGGTTATATTTGAATGAGCATAACTTGATAAATGTGTGGTATTTCTGCATATTTCTACCCACAAAATCATAGAGAATCGAATTACCTTTCCAACGATACTAATCTCATCAAAATCTGACACCCGAGCTAAGAGTTATGGCTTTCCAAAGTAGAGGGTGTCGCCTAACCAATCGCCTATGGTCACTGGAAAGCATAGATGATAGCATATGTGGCGCCTATGTAAACATAGGCGATAGCATACGCGGCACCTATGTGTTGGTTTCAAGTGACTTAAACACTCTGTTTTGCATTATTTCAAGGATAAATAATCCTTTTAACATTCCTTATACATCCCTAAACATAACCCTACGAATTTAACTACTCCTAAACACATCATAACCCTATTATCATGTCTAAGTTCATCATACAAGAGCATTAAAGGATAAAAAAACTAGGGTTGCCCAATCAAGGTTTGAAGGTCCAATCTTTCAACAATTTTATTACTATAGAGGTATGTGGGGTTTTTCAACAAGAGCCTTCTTTCGTTCTTGTGCCCAAATTGTATTATTTTCAAAGATATATGATTTTACATGTCTTATTGTGAATTCGAGATAAAAACTTACATTCTATATCCTTGTTCAAGAAGTTATGATATTTTAGATGTTTTGAGAATGAATTTCATGAGTTTGACATGAATATCATGTTTAAAAGTCGAATTTCAAGATTCTATATGAATTTTATCATGTTTGCTTAATAAAGTATGAATCTTGAAGTGTTTTGCTCAAGTATTGAATTATGGGTTTTGAACCCGGATTGAGATTATTATTTTATGAAGTAATGTGTTATACACACTTTGAGAATGGAATTGATTTGACTTTTTCTTCTTGAAAGATTTATTTTTGAAGTCGAATGAGAAAAGAAATCCACACTATGATTGATTATGAAAAAAGAGGTAGCATGATGGCTCCCGTTATGAATTGTTGAATTCGTTTTGTTGTGGATTGTCTTTGAAAATATTTGAGCTAAGTCCGGGAGTAGTATTTAGCACCAAGTGGAAGGTATAACTGTAATTGGTACTTCCATAGAACTACGTGCCCCCGTAGGATATGAGCCTAAGGCTGTTTAATATAGTGATCACTAGTGAATAAATAATTAAGGTCCTACTCCAATGGAAAGGATAGGACAGCTCTCCCTAACGTGGGTTGGACGTTGGACTCCATGTAGCTCACATGGTTTATGTCAGTTGTAAGAGACTCCCAATGTATGTGTAGTCTTATGTCTGACATGAAAACTGAAATGATTTGAAAGATGAGTTGTGAAAGTTATCATTTTTGCAAAGTTTAATGATTTTATATTATCAAAGTAGGATTTTATTATGAGGTTTGATCAACTAATGAATTAAAAAGTGATTGAGAATTTATATGATGACTCATATGTTTTATTACATACATTTAACTCTCTGATGATTACAGTGATCTTATTATATTATGCATGCTTCCTATAAATGCTTATGATGTTGATATTTTAAACAGTATACACCCCCATATGCTCAATACATTTCTATGGTTCTAACCTACATCTCCGTATGTGGACAACATTTTCTCAGAATGTAGGTTCATGTGCTTAGTCCCAGGATCAACGGTGTTTCTTCGGGCATGTTGTTCTACACCCTCTGTCATAGTGAGTCCTCATGGTCTGAGGACGTGATGTTCACAACTCTGTCTCATTGAGTTTCTTAATTTTGATATTAAGTTCGAGTCAGTTGGGGCATGTCCCAATGGATCTCTGATGTTGTTGACTTTTAGAGGCTTGTCAGACTAGACTAGATGGTTGGAGTTGTCGTGATGTGTCATATTTTGTTAACTTTTCGCATCTCTTTTGTTTTTGAATTATGATATCATGGAGGATATTTTGATGACTGATCATCCAACTTTCGATTCACTCGTGGGATCCGGGCGGTAGTAATTCTATCGATAAGTGTTGAATGATGTGAATATGGCTCAAAGGGTTAACTTGGGGCTACTTAGAGCCTTAAGCACCATGTGACGTCTCGGGACCTATTTTCGGAGCGTTACAAAATTAGTATCAGAGCCTAAGGTTATATGAGTCCTAGGGAGTCTGACAAGCCGTGTTAAGTAGAATCTTGATCATATATGTAGCGCGCCACATCTATGAGCAAGAGACTATGAGATATTTTAGGAAAAGGTGATTCTTTCTTTCAGAAGTTTATCATGCTTAAAGTGTCTGTCTCTCTGCTATTAATTCTTGCTTTTTTCTTTCAGAAATATGCCTCCACATTGAGCTAGAAGAAATAACAATGGTCAGCAACCCCAACCTCCTGACCCATTGAATGAGAACATGTCCCATGCTGAATTTCAGTAAGCCTTTCAGGCGCTGGCCCAAGCTGTTGCCACGAATATTCAGGCCAATCCAGCCCTGGATCTAAAGCAATAGGGAGGTGATTCAACTGCTGCGAGTATTCGTGACTTTATGCGGATGATTCCACCAGAATTTTATGGGTCTAAGTCAGATGAGGATCCACAATTGTTTTTAGAGAAGGTGCAAAAGATTACTCATTTGATGCATGTATCCGAGGAGCATAGTGTGTATTTGGCAGTGTATCCATTGAAAGACCTTGCTTATGATTGGGTGGTTGCTTAGAGGAAAGGCAGAGGTGAGGGTACCACCCCTCCGACTTGGCAGGAGTTCCAGGATACATTCCTAGATAAGATTTTCCCTTTGGAGATGAGGGAGGAAAAGGTAGAAGAGTTCATGAACTTGCGATAGGACTCTATGACCATTAGAGAGTACTATCTGAAGTTCAATCAATTGGACAAATATGCCCCTGACTTAGTAGCTGATAGTCGGGCCAGTATGAGTAAATTTGTGACAGGAGTGTCTAGCTATGTGGTTAAGGAGTGTAGATCTGTTATGTTAAATAGTGAGATGAATCTTTCTAGGCTGATGACTCATGCCCAACAAATTAAAGCAGACAAGATTAAGGATAGGGATAGGATAATAGTAAATAAGAGATCTAGGTCTGAGTAGCATGAAGAGGGTCAGACTAGATCGTAGGGAGGGAATCACCCTCAGTTTCAGCACCGTTCATCTGTGCCAGCACCATCATCAGCTAGTGCTCCCATGCCTAGGGGTAGGCAGGAGCAAGGTAATCGGTCATATGTATCTAGGTCTCATACAGTGTTGGCAGTAAGCCAAATTATCCTCCGTGTCCTAAGTATGGTACGACCCACCCGGGTGAGTGTTGGGGTGAGAAGAAAGGTTGTTTCAGATGTGGTGACTTGGGTCACAACCTTAGAGAGTGTCCACATTCCAGGAAAGGGCGTCGTGATAATCGCCGTCAGACTCAGACTCAGACTGTTATTTCTCCAGTTCAGCTGACTTGCCCAGCCCCAGCTTAGGGCACCTTTTCTAGCAATGCTAGCGGTTAGTGCCAGAATAGGTTCTATGCTTTTCCATCTCTCCATGAATAGGAGGACTCTCACGATGTTGTTACTGGTATGCTCCACATACTTCAGTTTGATGTCTATGCTTTGTTGGACCATGGGTCCAGTTTTTCATATGTTATACCTCTAGCTGCTGTGAACTTTGAAACGAGTCCTAAAAATATTCCTGAGCCTATCTTAGTTTCTACCCCAGTGGGTGATTCGATTATTTCCCAGAAAGTGTATAGGAAGTGTCCTGTTATAGTCCTTCATAGAATTATGTTGGCTGATCTGATTGAGTTAGACATGGTATATTTTGATATTAATCTTGGTATGGATTGACTTCATTCTTGTTATGCCTCTATAGATTGTCGTACCCGAGTGGTCAAGTTTTAGTTTCCTGATGAACCTGTGTTTGAGTGGTCTGGGAGTTCTGTATCTCCCAAGAGTCATTTTATCTCATATATTAAAGCTAGAAAAGTTATTTCCAAGGGGTGCATTTATCATTTAGTTTGAGTCAAAGACACTAAGTCTGATACTCCAACTCTTCAGTCAGTTAGTATTGTAAATGAGTTTCTTGATGTCTTTCTGGAAGATCTCCCAGGGATACCTCCTGATAGAGAGATAGAGTTTGAGATCAACCTTTTTCCCAACACATAGCCTATTTCTATTCCTCTTTACCGTATGGAACCTACATAACTGAAGGAGTTTAAAGAGTAACTCAAGGATATGTTAGATAAGGGTTTCATAAGGTCCAGTGTTTCTCCTTTGGGTGCTCCTTGTTATTTGTGAGGAAAAAAGATGATTCTTTGTGTATGTGCATTGACTATCGCCAGTTGAATAAAGTCAGTATCAAAAATAAGTATCCTCTTCTGAGAATAGACGATTTGTTTGACCAGTTGTAAGGTGCAAATTACTTCTCAAAGATAGACCTTCATTCCGGCTATTATCAACTCAAAGTTAGGGAGTGTGACATCCCGAAAATAGCTTTCCAAACTCGCTATGGTCATTTTGAGTTTCTTGTTATGTCCTTCGGGTTAACTAATGCCCCAGTAGCTTTCATGGACCTTATGAATCGAGTGTTCAGACCATACCTTGATAGGTTTGTTATTGATTCATAGACGATATCCTGGTGTACTCTCGTAGTGAGAATGAACATGCAGATCATCTCCGAATTATCTTACAAACTCTTAGAAACCATCAACTATTTGACAAATTCAGCAAGTGTGAGTTTTGGTTGAGGTCAATTGCTTTTCTAGGTCATATTATTTCTTCCGAGGGTATTAGAGTGGATCCCCAAAAGATCGAAGCTGTTAGAAACTGGTCATATTATTTTTGGGGTCTAGCTAGCTTTTACCACCGTTTTTTTGAAGGTTTCTCCAATATAGCGTCCCCTATGACAAGGCTGACCCAAAAGAAAGTGAAATTCTTGTGGTCAGATTCTTTTGAGAAGAGTTTTCAGGAGTTGAAGACTCGACTCACTACAACCCCTGTTTTAACTCTGCCTAATGGTGTTGATGGTTTTGTGGTATATTATGATGCTTCTAGAGTTGGTTGGAATTGTGTATTGATGCAGAAGGGTAAGGTGATAGCTTTTGCTTCTAGACAGTTGAAACCCCATGAGAAGAATTACCTCACCCATGATCTTGAGTTTGCTACTATTATGTTTGCTCTAAATCTCTAGAGACACTACTTATATGGTGTTCACGTTGATGTTTTCACTGATCATAAGAGTTTGCAATATGTATTTACCCAGAGAAAGTTGAATCTTAGGCAGATAAGATGGTTAGAGTTGGTAAAAGACTATGATATGAGCGTGTTGTATCATCCGGGCAAGGCCAATGTAGTGGCAGATGCCCTTAGCAGGGTGTTTATGGGTAGTGTTTCGCATGTTGCAGAAAGTAAGAAAGAGTTGGTTGAGGCCAAGCATGAGATGGTGTGTTGAGGCTGCAGGGTATATTGTGTGTTCCGAATGTTGATGACCTGAGATAGCGAATTATGGCTGAAGCACACGGGGCGCGATACTCTATTCATCCTGGTGCCACCAAGATGTACCGTGCCTTGTGGGAAATATATTGGTGGAGTGGCATGAAGAAAGATATAGCCGCGTTTGTGGCTAAGTGTGCAACGTGCCAACAAGTTAAGGTTGAACACCAAAGTCCTGGTAGTATGATGCAAGAGTTTAGTATTCCCACCTGGAAGTGGGAAGAGATAAATATGGACTTTGTGACTGGTTTACCTCCTTCCCGACGCTATCATTATTCAATTTAGGTTGTTATGGATAGATTAACTAAGTGTGCGCACTTCTTGACTGCATATACTTCTTATACTGATGAGGATTATGCTAGATTGTACATTCGAGAATTAGTCAGATTGCATGGAGTTCCCTTGTCCATCATTTCAGATAGGGGTACTCAGTTCACTTCGCAGTTTTTGAGGGCTATTCAGAAGGATCTTTTTACCCAAGTGCATTTGAGTTCTGATTTCCATCCGCAGATAGATGGTCAGGCTGAGAGGACCATCCAGACCTTAGAGGATATGTTGAGAGCGTGTGCTCTTGACTTTAAGGAGAGTTGGGATGAGCATTTACCGTTGATAGAGTTTGCTTACAATAACAGTTTTCACTCTAGCATTGGCATGGCTCCATTTGAGGGTTTGTATGAGAGAAGGTGTAGATCACACATAGGTTGGTTTGAGGAGGGTGAAGCGGCTATGAGTGGTCCTGATTCGGTGTTTGAGGCTATGGAAAATGTTAAGTTGATTAGAGAAAGATTGAAAACCGTATAGAGTTGTCAGAAGTCTTATGCGGATGTTAGAAGAAGAGACCTTGATTTTCAAGTTGGTGACTTGTTGTATTTGAAGATTACACCCATGAAGGGAGTGAAGAGATTCGGAAAGAAAGGAAAACTTAGTCCCCGTTATGTTGGCCCCTATAGAGTTCTTAGCCGTGTTGGTAAGGTAGCGTATGAGGTTGAGTTACCTTCAGAGTTATCTTCCGTTCACTCTGTCTTCCATGTCTCCATGTTTAGGAAACACGTTGGTGATTGTGTTGTTGTAGATCCTTCAGAAAAACCTAATGTGCAAGATAGTCTTTTTTTTAGCAAGTTCTTGTTGAGATTTTAGATCACCAAGTCCGAAGACTAAGGAACAAAGAAGTTCCCTTGGTCAAGGTGCGGTGGCGAAACCAATCCGTTGAGGGTGCTACTTGGGAAGCTGGGGCGGATATGCGATCCAAGAACCCGCACCTATTTTCCATAAGCTCCGATTAAGCCGAAGGTACCATTCTGCTCTAAATCATTCATTTTCTATGCAGAATTGTAGTAGTTCAGCAGCTATTTTATACTATTCAGCTGTGATTTCATGAGTTATGCAGTCCTTGTTGTTTCCGAAATGTAGAATGATGTAGAGGCAATATTAGCAAGTTGCTTTAGCTGTGTACCATCATTTTCTATTTACTCTTAGTATACCCAGCATCATTCGAGGATGAATGTCCCCAATGGGGAGATTTTGTAATACCCCGCACTTTCCTAAGCTAGAAAGCGAACCGCTGTTCGTACATGTGAAATCCTAATTTTGTAAGCCATATTTGGGAACCTAAATTAGCAAGAGTACCCTAGTTAAAAGAGATCTTATGATGTGTTAAGTGTGGTTATATGAGTCACTTAAGCTAATACAAGCTAAGAGTCTCGGAATCCATCAAGTTTTAGCATTTGAATTTGCAAGGGCCATCTTTGAATGAGTATAACTTTATAAATTTGTGGTATTTCTGCGTATTTCTACCCACAAAATCATAGAGAATCGAATTAGCTTTCCAACGATACCAATCTCATCAAAATCCGACACCCGAGCTAAGAGTTATGGCTTTGCGAAGTAGAGGGCGTCGCCTAACCAATCACCTATGGTCACTAGAAAGCATAGGCGATAGCATATGCGGTGCCTATGTAAACATAGGCAATAGCATATGTGGTGCCTATGCAAACATAGGCGATAGCATATGCGGTGCCTAGGTAAACATAGGCGATAGCATATGCGGCGCCTATGTGTTGGTTTCAAGTGACTTAAACACTTCGTTTTGCGTTATTTCAAGGATAAATCAGCCTTTTAACATTCCTTATACATCCCTAAACATAACCCTACGAATTTAACTACTCCTAAACACATCATAACCCTATTATCATGTCTAAGTTCATCATTCAAGAGAACTAAAAGAGAAAAACAACTAGGGTTGCCCAATCAAGGTTTGAAGGTCCAATCTTTCAACAACTTCATTACTATAGAGGTATGTGGGGTTTCTCAACAAGAGCCTTCTTTCGTTCTTGTGCCCAAATTGTATTATTTTTCAAAGATATATGATTTTACATGTCTTATTGTGAATTCGAGATGAAAACTTACATTCTATATCCTTGTTCAAGAAGTTATGATATTTTATATGTTTTGAGAATGAATTTCATAAGTTTGATATGAATATCATGTTGAAAAGTCGAATTTCCAGATTTTATATGAATTTTATCATGTTTGCTAAATAAAGTATGAATCTTGAAGTGTTTTGCTCAAGTATTGAATTATGGGTTTTGAACCCGGATTTAGATTATTATTTTATGAAGTAATATGTTATACACACTTTGATAATGAAATTGATTTGACCTTTTGGTCTTGAAAGAGTTATTTTTGAACTCGAATGAGAAACTATGATTGATTATGGAAAAGGGGTAGCATGATGGTTCCCGTTATGAATTTTTGAATTCGTTTTGTTGCGGATTGTCTTTGAAAATATCTGAGCTAAGTCCGGGAGTAGTCTTTAGAACCGAGTGAGAGGTATAGCTGTAATTGGTACTTCCATAGAACTACGTGCCCCCGTAGGATATGAGCCTAAGGCTATTTTATATAGTGATCACTAGTGAATGAATGATTAAGGTCCTACTTCGATGGCAAGTATAGGACAGCTCTCCCCAACGTGGGTTGGACGTTAGACTCTATGTAGCTAACATGGTTTATGTTGGTTGTAAGAAACTCCCAGTGTGTATGTGTGTATTCTTATGTCTGAGATGAAAACTGAAATGATTTGAAAGTTGAGTTGTGAAAGCTATCATTTTTGCAAAGTTTACTGATTTTATATTATCAAAGAGGGATTTTATTATGAGGTTTGATCATTTAATGAATTGGAAAGTGATTGAGAATTTATATGATGACTCACATGTTTTATTACATATATTTCACTCTCTGATGATTACAGTGATCTTATTCAAGCAATGTGAGTCTTTCACTATATCATGCATGCTTCCTATAAATTCTTATGATGTTTATATTTTAAACTGCATACACCCCATATGCTCGGTATATTTCCATGGTACAGACCCACATCTCCAGATGTGGGCTCCATTTTCTTGGAATGTAGGTTCAGGTGCTCAATCCCGATAGTGATTCTTCGGGCACACTATTCTACACCCTCTGTCGTGGTGAGTCCTCATGGTCCGAGGACGTGATGTTCAGAGTTCTGTCCTATTGAGTTGCTTACTTTTGATATTGAGTTCGAGTCAGTTGGGGCATGTCCCAGTGGCTCTTTGATGTTGTTGACTTTTAGAGACTTGTCAGACTAGACTAGATGGTTGGAGTTGTCGTAATGTATCGTATTTTGTTACCTTTCCGCATCTCTTTTGTTTTTGAATTATTATATCATGGAGGATATTTTGATAACTAATCATAGTAATTCTATCGATAAGTGTTGAATGATGTGAATATGGCTCAAAGGGTTAGCTTGGGGCTACTTGTAGCCTTAAGTACTGTGCGACGTCCCGGGACCAGTTTGCGGGGCGTTACACATTTTTAGCTTTATTTTGACTCCCAAACACCTTGGATGTTACATTATCCCCTTTTATGATCATTTTTTTCGTGAATGAGAGCTTAGGACACTCTTATCACGATATAAAGAAGAACATAGGGGGAATTAGAGACTGAAATCAAATTAATCAAGAAAAAGCGTAAGTTTTGTACCTCAAGCACCCTCGCCCAATGATGGAAACAAGAAGGATATTTAGCTTTCATGTCCTCCTCCCATTCCCAAGTAGCTTCTTTCACTTTTTTGGTTTCTCCATAGCACCTTGAAACTATCTCCTTAGTTCTCAATTTTTTATCATGTCTATCTAGGATTTCGATAGGAATTTTTTCACTAGATAAAAAATCTCTCACACCTCAATGAGAAATACCAAGAAAGGATCACCCAAACATTTCTTGAGCATAGACACATGAAACACAAATAAACTAAGGCCAAACTCGCTGGTAAGTCCAATTCATAAGCGACTCTTCTAACTCTCTTTAGGATATAATATGGATCAATGTAATGGGGATTGAGCTTTTTCTTTTTCTAAAACCTCATAACTCCTTTCATAGAGAGATCTATCATCAACCTTAAACTCTAGCTCTCTTTGTCTCACATCCGCGTAAGACTTTTAGCGACTTTGAGTGGTATTAAGCCTCTCATGAATAATCTTGACCTTCTCTATCACTTGATGTACCAAGTCAAGTTCGAATAGTCCAGTCGCACCCATCTCTATCATCCAATCAATGATCTACATCTCCTATAATAAAGGGCTTTAAAATAAGCATTTGAATGCTAGAATGATAACTATTATTATAACCAAACTCAATAAGTAGCAAGTGATCAACCCAACTTAATTTAAAGCCAATTACATAGGCTTAGAGTCTAAATAGTACGCTTCTCTTGCCCATCCGTTTGAGGGTGAAAAGCGGTACTAAGGTTTTCTGAGTACCTAACCCCTTCTGGAAAGATCACCAAAAAGAAAAAAAAATTGCATACCTCAATCAAATATAATAGACACCAGGGCCATGCAACCGAACTATCTCCTGAATGAATAACATCACATAATCCTCTCCTGGGTAATTAGTACTCACTGGTATAAAATAAGCAGACTTGGTCACTCTATCAATAGCGGAATACCGATAACAAAATCCATGTTAATCATTTACCACTTCTACATGGGTAGAGCTATCTCTTGGGAGGTGTCGCCCAGTCTCAAATGCTCAACTTTAACTTGCTGACAATTCATACATTTGGTAGCAAAATTTGCTACATTCCTCTTCATATTATTCCACTTGTACATTTCCTTCAATTCATGATCCATCTTTGTCGAATCAAGATGAACTGTATACCTAGACACATGAGCCTCGATCAAAATCCTCTCCCGCAGCCCATCGATATCGAGAACGCATAATATCCCTTTATATTGCAAAACACCATCTCCCCCTATTTCAAATGACATAACTTTTTTTATCCACATCATCCTTGATTTTTATCAGAATAGGATCATAGACTTGTTTTTCCTTAACTTCGATCCAAGAGATAATTTGGCCACTTCATGAACAACTACTTCCCCATCCTCGGAGTCCGAAAGGCGAACTGCCAAATTTTCCAACCGATGAATGTCCTTCACCATCCGTTTTTTCTCCTTCTCAACATGAGACAAACTCCCCATGGACAACCTGCTAAGAGCATCAGCAACAACATTAGCTTTACCTGGGTGATAGTGCAGGCTCATGTTGTAATCCTTAACCAATTCAAGTTACCTTCTCTGGGTAAAGACATATTGTAAACTCTTATAGTCCGAGTAAATGTCCATATACATCCCATACATATAGTGACACCAAATTTTCAATGCAAAAACTATAGCTGCTAAGTTTAGACCATGAGTTGAATAATTCCTCTCGTGCACCTTAAGTTAGCTGGAAGATAAGCAATAACTTTTCCGTGTTGCATCAGTAAACAACCCAGTACCTCTTAAGATACATCACAGTACATAACAGACCCCCAGTACCCTCGAGAAGCATCAAGATAGAAGTAGTAGTCAAACGATTCCTCTAATTTTCAAAGCTTCCCTCGCAAGCATTAGACTATCAAAACTTCACCTTCTTCTGAGTCAATCTCATAAATGGAGTGGTAATAGACGAGTAATTCTCCACGAATCTCCTATAATAACCTGCAAATCCCAAGGAGCTCCTAATATCAGTTGGAGTCATGGATCTAGACCATTTCTTTACTATTATCTTCTGTGGAACCACCTTAATTCCTTCACTAGAGACCACATACCTAAGAAAAGTCACCGCACTCAACCAAAATTAACATTTATAAAATTTCTCATACAACTCCTGATCCTTAAGGGTCTGCAGCACAATTTGGAGGTAATTGGCGTGATCTTCCTTACTTTTGAAGTACACAAAGATGTCATCAATAAATACTATGACGAACAAATCTAAAAACTATCTAAACCCCATGTTCATTAGGTCCATAATGGCAGATAGAGCATTAGTCAAACCAAATGACATGACCAAGAAAACATAATGACTGTAACGGGTTCAAAAGGAAGTCTTGGGAACTGGATCAACAGCTGATGGATGACAATTACCCCAAGACTTCTTCTTAAGCCATTGACTAACCCATTTTACTCTAGTTTATTGGCTCGTATCCTTATCTGCATACTTAGTCTTCTTACTTTGCCTTTTCCTCTATTTTTTGTCTTCTTCTTTTTCTCATCCTCCACCTATTGCATATAAACAACCAACCTTAATATATCCATGTCACTGGTTAGAATTGTAGTCTTACATACTAGTACAAAGTCACAAGAAAGACATAAAGCAAGTTTCCTCATCCTTGACCTCCTATACACATAAACTTAGGAGAATGATAAGATAGTTGGGTGAACTTCAGTGCATACTCCTTGACACTCATTTTCCCTTGCTTCAGATTCACAAACCCCTCATCCTTAGCTTACCTCATCTACCAAGGAAAGAAATGGTCAAAAAAAGCATTAGAGAACTCTTCCCACGCTACTAGTTCAGCATTTTCACCCTCAACTCTTCCTACTCATCATACCACTGGTAAGCTACCCCTTTCAACTGGCAAGCTACAAATTCTACCCCTTTCATATCACTACTATACATAACTCTAAATATATTTTCCATCTCGTCCATAAACTCTTGAGGACATTTCTCAACCTTGGAACACATGAGAGTTAGGGGATTTAGCCTTATAAATAGACCAACCTATATTACCTCAAATGAGTCAGTGATAGTAACAACATGATCGAACCAAAGAGATTGCAATTCTATAATATGAGCAAGCATATGAATGAAATGACAGAACTCAGCATTCGGGACATTCCTCTGTGGAGACTGAGTACGGTTAATTCCAAACTAAGGAGCTTGAGGAGGACTAGTTGGGCTGGTGGAACCACAGGAGGAGTAGTAAAGTCGGGTGTATAGTCTCTATATCAATTTTGCATCCCGTTTGTAGGGTGAACCTCCTTGATATGTGCTCCAGTCAGGACAAAGGCCCCAACTGAATTTTTGCTGCCATCAGATCTTTCTTAGGCATAATCTGAAATACGAGAAAGTTAAGAGTGAGAACATTTCATTATAACTGAACCCTATATCACAAAATAGAACATAAAGAATGAAAATATTCCTAAATGTCTTTTAGCCTCCCTCTTATAAGTTTGGCGCACTACTCACCTATAAATAGGACTCTACTTGACACAGCTTCGTAGACACCCTATAACCCTAAACCATGCTTTGATACCGAATGTGTCATGACCTGAACCAAATCCCTGTCCATGACAGGCATCCTAAACTAGTGAAGGACTGGGATGGCCTCTTAGCCTAACATCATAAGGATAGTGTAATAAGTAATTTGTGGAAACCAACCCATTTAGAAAGTTTAATAAACCATTAAAATGAAACTTAAAATTCAAAAACAAATCTGAAAATAGTAACCTAATAACCTATACAAAGCCTTTATCCTTAAAACATCTACTAAGTTGGGAAATGACCCCGACTATGCCAAAAGAAAACCAAAAGTATGGAAACGGTATAATAACTAAAATTAACAATGCCTTTTGACTAAATGAAGGGCTAACTACTTTTTACCAACTATTCAATTGAGGAAACAAATACCCTAACGCTACATAAAATCACAAGAAAAGGACTTCAAACCTTCATCATAAAATTATGTAGCTTCTAGAGACTGTCAATATGGTGAGTACTGGCATGCAACCCAGGAAAGGGGATAAAACATTATTTTACCAAAACTATTCATAAACATATTCAACATTTACAACAATAGTAAAGTAAAGGATAGGGGACAAGGAACATAAAGACATGACTATTTAAAATTCAATCTTGAACTATAAATATTTTCACCAACCTCCAGTTACCCACAACCACAAGCGATATGGGTCTGGTACCCCCAACCTGTGAGGACTCAGCTCAAGTTTACTACAAGAACCAATGACTAAAGTCACCAATAGTCAATAATCTACCTAATATCCTTATACAAAGGGCACCATTCACCATCCAATTAAGGAGCGACATCCCTATATTAGCAAACCCTAGGTTTTTGGCACTGATCACAAGGACATATGCCTTTTCGTTGATCTATACAATTTCCATTAAAGCCCAATTAAAATATTTTGTAACCCTTTAACCATGAAATTTTTCATTAAGGCATTCCCACATTGGTATCATTATACGAAGACTTGCAAGCTATTTATAATATTCCAAACCATTTATACTAAAATATTTAGACTCTAAATTATAATTTAAAATCCATAACCATAGCCCCCAAGGGTGTTTCAAGAGGTTTTTAAAACTTTTAACACTTTATGCCTTGCAATATTTCCAGAAAAAGAATAAACAACATAAAATCCTCATTGAAAACTAAATTATGAAATGAGTTGAGGTTCATAACTTTATCATACAAACCCATAAATCTTATTAAACCATAGTAGCAATTCCACTATTTATATGCGATGTATTTCAGTTCAAAATACCATTATTAACAAATAGAAATTCATTAAGACGAGAGAAAACCAATTTAAAGCTTTCACAACTAAATTTCCTCAATCCTAGTTTTAAAAAATCTATTCAAGAACACCTAAATATCAAATAAAATTGATGTCATAAATACTTAATATAGGGAGTGTTCAACATTCCTTTGTAATGAGAGATTCCCTAAATAATGCAAGAACAATGAGCCCTAAGCTTGAACCCTAGCCTTTTTACTTTTAATTTTTGTTTTGAAGTGTAGAATGACCCTTTTGAGTGATTTGTATCATTTTAACAGCTTAGGAACGCATTAACTGAATGAAGAATAGTTTAATAGTCATGAAAGGACCTAAATACAGTTAAATGATTAAAATGATATCTCATTGATAAAAGGTGAGGGGGTCATGGTGCAAGCCCTAATACAAAGGAAAAGTATCGCAGTGCAGAGCCCACTACGTGGATGAGGCAGTGGCCAATCATGGGGTCCCTCCCAATGCAGGGCCATTGTGCCTTCTCCTCATTGCAAAGTATGACCTATTTTTAGTCCTAAACCTACTCCAACATGTTTCAACCCTTCCCAAAGAATTTCACGCTCAATTTAGGGACCATGTAGGCTTGATTTTAGTTTTATTTTGACTCTCAAACACTCGGGTGTTACATAATGCTAATGAGGAGTTTTTTAAAGTTACCTACTAATTCATCTGGCAAAGTAGAATTTTATTGCCCCGTAGTTTTTTTTTGAATTGATGTCACCTAGAGCCATGTTTGAGAGGCTAGCATCTTGAAAATACTCTAAGTGTAAAATGGGAGTTAGTCATTTTGAGCTACTAATCATTGATGATCTTAATGGTAAGTTCTACAGAGTGGTAATCCAAATGGCTATGTTGTATGGAGCAGAGTGTTGTCCAGTTAAGAAGTCCCACATCCAAGAGGTGAAGGTGGCAGAGATGCGAATATTGTGATGGATGTGTGGACATACAAGGAAAGATAGGGTGAGGAATGAGATTATTTGAGAGAAGGTAGGAGTTTCCTCGGTGGAGGATAAGTTGTGAAAAATAAGGCTACGTAGGTTCAGGCATGTGATGAGGAAGGGCCCTGATGATTCAGTGTGGAGGTGTAAGACTCTGGTTATGGATAGTTTTAGGAGGGCTAGAGGTAGACCAAAGAAATATTGGATGGAGGTGATTAGGCATGATATAGAGCAGTTCCAGCTTACATAGGACATGACCCTTGATAGAAAGGTATGGAGGATGCAGATTAGGGTAGAGGGTTAAGGGGTGGGAGCACGGAGGTAGTAATAGGAGAGTTTGGATCTGGAGTTTTTGGTTCGTAGTGTTGTGGTTGTAGTTTTCGGGGCTAGTGGTTGTGGCTCTTTTGCATCATGTACTATTTATTATGCAATTATATTTTGTGTTTGTTATACTATAAGTTTGTTTTGTGTACCATACTAGTTTATATGCGCTTACTTTTTGTATTGGTTATACTGTTATTGGTCCTAAGGGGGGGGTCTATCGGAAATAGCCTCTTTACTTCTCTTGAGGTAGTGGTATTGTCTGCGTACACTCTACCCTCCACAAACCCCACTAGGTGGGAATGCACTGGGTATTTTGTTGTTGTTGAATCATTGATGATCTTATTATTGACCTTCCCAACCCTCAATAGGTGATATATTAACTAGTTCATGATCCGGAAGGTCAATAGGTGTTCCCGGACAAGTTTCGGATTTTTTGGGCCGTTTTTAGACCTTGCTTGGTGTCCCAAAATAGTGGACCAATGCTATCTTTCCACACCGCATCGTTCATCGCGTTGGTCAATTATTGTGCAGGAACTGCCAGGCAAAAGTACTGAGGCTTGGCAGGATTAGGGCATGACGCGTCACCAATCGCGTCGATGCCCAGTTGTTCCAGCTTTTAAAATCCACATTTTTAAGGGTAATTAGGTCATTTTGTCTTATTCTAAAATGTCCCAAACACGAGATTAAAGCATCATATCATCATATTAGGTTGGTTTTCATGAAAAATAACTCTCTTAACATCAATTGAAAACCCTAGCCTCTTCTTTTATGATCAAGAACTCATCATTACAAGCCAATAGTTTCAAGAACTAAGGTGAAATTCGAAATCCACTTTTCCTCCAAACATAAGGTACATGGGTTTTTTCTTAAAAAACTACACGGGCATAGAAAATTCTTCTAATTATGCAAAAGGTTTAGAAATCATGATTTTACGGAAAGGGTTTTGGATTTGCAATTATAATCATGATTTAGAATCCTTGAGAATATTGTTTTGGTCTTTAGGCCTTCCCTTGAAAGTGATTTGATTAGTATATATGTATGTATCCATTGAAACTTTGAATTGTGCATTGAGAGCATGAAATATCAGATCTCCTCCTCTCCTATTACTTTGTTACTTGATTTACAAGTTATGAATCCTTACATTTCATGGTTTTAAAGAAGGAACCAAGATGCTAATTATATTATGTAAATTTTATGATGATTAAGAATGGGAGAGGGGAATGTTATTATGATTTAAAATGTTGAGATTGATAAATGAAGAAACTTCAGGGATGTTTTTGAGAAATTGGCCACCACTTATTTTAATTGTTGAATGAATGGAAAGCCTTTGAATGATTTTGACTTATGATTTAAGATATGAATTTTCATATACTATATGCATGTTCAAAAGGCTTGAACATCGTTTACAATGAAATAATCAGACATGACACTTTATGATATAATTATTCGACTTGTAAGTCTTGGTATGACAATACCTAATCAGACAATACCATAATAGTAATAGACACAGATTAGTATAAAATCAAATTTCTATTAGACTCTCATGATTTTGAATTTACAATAATACATATTTATAAAAGACTAAAATAGGTCATAAATAGATGTTAGGTGTTTCCTCGAAGAAGGCATAAGTTCAGATAACTCATTGTCCAAAATCATGTTTTGCTGATATGGGTATATTATTCTACGTTGGCCTAGTGCCCTGTGGCATATTAGACTCAGACACTCCAACCCTTATGGAAAACTTGGGTTAGGGGCTTCTCCACCAAGTCAATGGTGGATTCCATATAGCTCTTGGAATATCAGACTTGTAGGGGAGTGTCACCTAACTCAGAAGTAATACAAAGAATTTAATTATACTGACATAAATGTTTTATGATTATTAAATAAGTGCCTAAGTATTTTGAACTATATAATGCATGATGATTTGTGAATTTCTCTCATTTAATTTATATATAAACATATTATTTTGGATTTCTCTGCATACCAGTACATCAGTATTTATCTGGTAGGAGTGAAGAGTGTAGTTGGTGAGCCTTCTATACTTCAGAAGGCTTATTTTCTTTCATTCATTTATCATTTATTATGGTTTTGGTCTACTGGGGCCTTGTCCCAGGTTCAGAAAAGTTTTGATGTATTATGTAGTAGAGATTTCATAGACAGAAAAAAGATGTTGCTTTTATGTTTAAAAAAAACCTATTTTTGTATTGCTGAATAGATTTCAGAATTATGACCATGATTCCATTTTGTTTTGTATTTCCCATACTTCCTTTTCATATATAAATGGTGTATGTGATTTCAAGTTAGAAGGGGTCTTGGGCCTTCATGGTTCAGGATGCTCATCACTGCCAGGGCCCCAGTTTGGGTCGTGACAAACTTGGTATCAAAGCACATTTTATGCTCCCAGGGTGTCTGCGTAGTCTCATCGGGTAGAGTCTTATTTATGGGTGTGTAGCACACCACACTTATTAGTAGGAGGCTACTAGGAGTTTAAAGTTTCCCCTCTTTGTGATTTAGTTTGTGATTTAGAGTCTAATCTATACTCTAATCAATGATCTCTTGCATTTCAGAAGAGCAGTTATGCCTCCACGTCGTTTTAACGATCAGAATGCCCAGACTAATGAGGTTTGTCCCACTAATGGGATGAGAACACGTAATAGAGCTAAGACTCCAGAAGTTGTTATTACTTTGGGAGTCCCACCTACTCAGACCAGCCCACCCAGGGCACCTAGAGCTCCCCGTTTAGGGACTAACCACACCAACCTTATGAGAAAGAGATATCAAATATAGAATTCAGGCAGTTAATATATATGATTACGCAGTTGGTGGCCACACAGACTCAATTGTCAGAGGATGTAGGCTCTGTGCCTGGTGCAGCTGAGACTACTAAAGTGGCTTAGTTTATGTGGATGAACCCTCCTAGATTTTTGGGTATGAAGGTAGAGAAAGATCCACAGGAGTTTGTGGATGAGATGAAGAAGATTTTCAGGGTGATATATGTAGACAAGGTGGAAGGGGTGGAATTACCATATTATTACCTTAAAGAAGCTGTGAATCAGTGGTATAGGGAGTGGGAACATTCGAAGGGTGAGAATGTTGAGCCCACAGTATGGGGAGAGTTCATGGAAGCCTTCCTAGATCGATTCTTTTCTCTAGAGTTGAGGGAGGCCAAAGCTGAAAAGTTTATGAAACTAAAGCAAGGAAAATAAGTGTCAAGGAGTACACTCTGAGTTTCAACCAACTAGCCTATTATGCTCCAAAGTTAGCAGGAAATATGAGAGCCCATATGAGGAAATTTACAGCCTGTCTTTCAGATGACTTAGTGCTTAAATGCAAGGGGGCAGTGCTAAAAAGGGACATGGACTTCTCCAGATTGTCAGTCTATATGCAGCAGGTTGAGGAGCAGAAAAAGAGAATCACTAAATCTAGGGAGACGGACAGGCAGGCCAAGAGGGCCAGAATAGTAAACCAGAGCCACAGTCAGCCGCAGAGTAGTAATTGGGGCAATAGATGGTAGAATAAAAAGTTTTGGGGTAATGCACAGTCTGCAACTAGCGCCCCAGCGCCCAGACCACCAGTTAAGCGACGATCTTAGAATTTTTTGACTAATTATGGATCGAATGCATAGGATACCCAGTCCCAGGGTAGTGTGGCACAGCAGCATCGTATGTTTCCATGGTGTGAGACTTGCGGTAAGCATCATCCAAGGAGGTGTCAGTAGGGCATACTAGTATGCTATTCATGTGGTCAGTCGAGTCATTTCCACAGAGATTGTCCTTCTGCTAGAAGGAATGTTGGTGCTGCTAAGTCACAAGCAAATTCCTCCATGCCACCGCCGCCTAAAAAGAGCACCACTTCAGCTGCCAGGAGTGGTCGCAGCTGGTTATATGCTTTGTCAAATTACCAGGAGGCAGAGGCCTCACCAGATATAGTCACGGGTATGTTACAAATTTTCTCTCATGATGTGTATGTGTTACCTGATCCTGGGTCTACCTTTTATTATGTGACCCCATATGTGGCTGTTGGTTTTGAGTTTGAGATGTAATTGCAGAACCTTTCTTTGTTTCCACTCCAATGGGTGATTTTGTTGTGGCAAGAGGGTTCACCTATACTCTTTTTGTGTAGGAACTGCCAGGCAAAAGTACTGAGGCTTTCTTGCGTGATGCATCGCCCAATGAGTTGGTCAATTTTTGTGCAGGAACTACCAGGCAAAAGTACTGAGGCTTGGCGTGATTAGGGTGCAACGCGTCGCCAATCGCGTCGATGCCTAGTTGTTTCAGCTTTTAAAATCCATATTTTTAAGGGTAATTGGGTCATTTTCCCTTATTCTAATACGACCCAAACACGAGATTAAAAAGTCATATCAGCACTTTAGGTTGGTTTTCATGAAAAATAACTCTCTTAACATCAATTGAAAACCCTAGCCTCTTCTTTTATGATCAAGAGTTCATCCTTGCAAGCCAATAGTTTCAAGAACTAAGGTGAAATTCGGAATCCACTCTTCCTCCTAAACAACATAAGGTACGAGGGGGTTTTCCTAAAAAAACTACATGGGCATAGAAAATTCTTTTAATTATGCAAAAGGTTTAGAAATCATGATTTTACGGGAAGGGTTTTGGATTTACAATTATAATCATGTTTTAGAATCCTTGATAATATTGTTTTGTATTTATGCCTTCCCTTGAAAGTTATTTGATTAGTATATATGTATGTATCCATTGAAACTTTGAATTGTGAATTGAGAGCTTGAAATATCGGATCTTCTCCTCTCCTGTTAATTTGTTACTTGATTAACAAGTTATGAATCCTTACATTTCTTGGTTTTAAAGAAGTAATCAAGATGCTAATTATCTTATGTAAATTTTATGATGATTAAGAATTGGAGAGAGAAATGTTATTATTATTTAAAATGTTGAGATTGATAAATGAAGAAACTTCAGGAATGTTTTTGAGAAATTGGCCACCACTTATTTTAATTGTTGAATGAATGGAAAGCCTTTGCATGATTTTGACTTATGATTTGAGATATGAATTTTCTTATACTATATATGCATGTTCAAATGGCCTAAACATTGTTGGCACTTTATGACATAATTATTCGACTTCCAAGTCTTGTATGACGATACCAAATCAGACAATGCCATAACAGACACAGACTAGTATAGAAATCAGATTTCTATCAAAATCTCATGATTTTGAATTTAGAGTAATACATGTTCAGAAAAGGCTAAAATAGGGCATAAAGAGATGTTAGGTGGTTCCCCGAAGAAGGAACTAGTTCAGACAACTCATTTCCCAAAACTATGTTTTGCCGATACGGGTATATTATTCTATGCTGGACTAGTGTCCTGTGGCATATCAAACTCAGACACTCCAACCCTTGTGGAAAACTTGGTTTGGGGGCTTCCCCGCCGATTCAATGGCAGATTCCATAAGGCCAATACAAAGAATTTAATTATACTGACATGAATGTCTTATGATTATTAAATAAGTGCCCAAGTGTTTTGAACTATATCATGCATGATGATTTGTGAATTTATCTCACATATTTTATATATAAACACATTATTTTGGATTTCGTTGCGTACCAGTACATCTGTATTGACCCCCGAACTTCCAGGTTCTGAGGCTCAATCTAGGGGTCCTGATAAGCAGTAGATTTCTTCAGGAAGGAGTAAAGAGTGAATTTGGTGAGCCTTTTATATTTCAAAAGGCTTATTTTCTTTCAATCATTCATCATTGATTATGGTTTTGGTCTACTAGGGGCCTTGTCCCAGGTTCAGACAAGTTTTGATATATTATGTAGTAGAGATTTTGCAGACAGAAAAAGATATTGCTTTTATGTTTTAAAAAATAACTATTTTCGTATTGTTGAACAGATTTCAGAGTTATGACCATGATTCTGCTTCATTTTGTATTTCCCGCACTTTATTTTTGTATATGGATGGTGTATGTGATTACAAGTTAGAAGGGCTCTCGGGCCTTCATGGTTTAGGATGCTCGTCACGGTCAGGGCCCCATTTCGGGTTGTGACAAGATTCATACAACAGTATCAATAACTTCAACAAGATACAATAAATCCAAGAAGAACTTATGACATATCAACTGCAGCTGGAAAATTTTGAAGAAGATAAGAGAAAAATGCAGCAGGTAACCTTAAATGAGCAATTTCCATTTTTTAATACATATATTTATAAAAGCAAGTTTGAGGTTCATAACTCGACTTTTATTTTGTATTTTATATCTTTGCATTATTTGAGCATCCTCATTTGTAATATCATCAGAGGGTGCATCAAAAACTCTGTGATGATCATAAAGTTCCTCGCTCTTATTTTCTTTATGCATGTTAATAAGTAGAGGTTCATTACCTCATTAGGATTGGTAAGGAGAGGTCTAGCCACCCTTTCTTGTATTTCTCCCAATTGAGAGTTTATTTATTTTAATTAAAAAAATAACAATAATAACAACAACATACCCAGTATATTCCCACCAAGTAGGGTCTAGGAGAGTAAGTGTATGTAGTTCATACCACTATCTTAGAGGTGAGATAGAGAGGTTGTTTTCGATACACCCCAAGCTCAATATAAAATAATATAGAAAAGGAATACTAAAAGTAAAAGGTACAATAGAGATTACCACACTTAATAATACCATAAACAAGACTCACGAAGTAATAGAATAAACCATACAACACTCTACGATAATACTAGTCTATAGCTACTAACACGGATAACAAAGTCTTCCTACCTACTAGGGATAACCCATTTGTTCCTACTAACCTTCTACCTAATATAACTTCTCCACACCTTCCTATCTAGGGTCATATCCTTGGTAAGCTTAAGCTTCTCTATTCCATGTCTAATCACCTTCCTCAAACATTTCTTCGGTCTACATCTACCTCACTTGAATCCAGCCCTAGCCAACCTCTCAGACCTCCGCATAGAGGCATCCATGCCCCTCTTCATCACATATATAAGCCATATCAACCTCACATTCCTCATCTTGTCTTCTACCAAAGCAATTCCTACCTTATCTCCTATATCCTCATTTCTAATCTTATTTTCCTATGACACCCACACATCCACCATAGCATTCTTCTCATTTCTACCTTCATCTTTTGGATATAAGACTTCCTGATAGGCTAACACTCCATCCCATACAACAAATATGGTCTAACCACCATTCTATTAAACTTCTCTTTCAGTTTAGGAGGTACTTTTTCATCACACAAGATTCTGGAAGCAAACCTCCTTTACCCCATTCCAATGAGTGATATTCTCGTCGATCTTCCATTCCCCTAAATCATAGACCCTAGATACTCGAAACTATCACTCTTATGAATAGAATGAGTATCAATATTTACAACCACATTAGACTCATACGACACCTTGCTGAACTTACACTCCAAATATTCCATCTTGGACCTACTTAACATAAACCATTTAGACTCTAGGGTTTGCCTCCAAACCTCCAACTTAGCATTAACTCCACCATGGGTCTTATCAATCAAGTCTACATCATCTGCAAAAAAGAATACAATAAGGCACCTCACAAATTTAAAAAGAAAAAAAGATCGCACAACATGGATTTTGCACCAAGATAGAAATATAAAGAAAGCTAGCTTATTTAAAAAATAATTAGTAAAAGAAAGACTTGTGGCAATTCATCCATTGTCATACAGAGAAATATTCTGCCTTTTTTATTGGACGCCACAATTCATATTTCTCATAATTGTTTCACAAATTTAACCACGAAAAAAGAAGCAAAATTTATAGGAAAGGCCAATAGCAATAGAACTACATCGTAGATGAACAATATTCAAGTCCATATTCTGCCTTCTTTTCTGTGAAGAAACTCCCTTTTTTTATAGCACAATAAGAGAGAAATTAAGATATAAAGAGTGACATATGGCTTATGCTGCTATTACTTATCTTATGAGAACCATACACCAATCAATGCAACTTACTGGATGTGATTTTCAACCGTTCTATGAAAAGCTCAAATCTTAGAGAGCTAATATAGAGAAACCATGGAAAGCAACAGATATCTTAAGGCATTAACATCTTGGAAGCTCAAATTGTAAAACAAGCATACTGTAAGGAAGACATGGTTGACTCAGAATCAAAAATTGTTTTCTTAGCACAAAATATAAAGGAAAGAAGCAGAGCCATATGGAAAATCATTTTCATCTTGGAACAAGCACTAGAATACATTGATTCTGACATGAAACAGTGGATGGCAACATTGGACAACATTAAAAATCTAAAATTACAAATTAAATCTCTTGCTTGTTTATCTGAACATGCAGTAGAGCAGCCCGAGAATATAATAGTTGGTGATGAAAATGAATTAGAGATGATGTTGGATCAATTTGCAAGCAGAGAAAGGGAATGAAGAGTTGTCTTAATTATATGTATGGGAAGAATTGGCAAGGAAACTTTGGCTACAAACCTCTCCCGCGATCCACGCATTATGTCTCACTTTGACATTCATACAGCAGTTACTGTTTTGCAAGAGCATTGTATAAGAAATGTACTTCTAGGTATTATTTTTACTACAAGTGATGAAACTAAGGATCAAGTAGAAGATCGACTGCAAAATCTTCTTAAAAGAAAGAGATACTTTGTAGTCATTGATGACATATGGACAGCAGATGCTTAGGATATTATAAAACTATGTTTCCAGACTGTAATAATGGAAGTTGAATACTCTTGTCTATATTGTTAACTTTTTCATGGATCATGTATAATCGAGAATTAATATAAACTAAAAACCTAAGTACAGTGAAGAAGATGAAGAATAAGGAGAAAGAAGAAAAAGGAAAAGGAAAAGTTGATTCATTCTATTATGACTTGTTGACCAATACATATATATCTGGTCTATATATGTATTTAGATCACAATAGAAATAAAATGAAAATACAATAATAGGAAAATATAGAGCGGGCAGGAATGACAATGTGACTACTAGGCCAGTCTAGCCAGATTGGGCCCTAAGCTGTATATGAGATCCGCTAAGACCCCTTTAAGATAGAGGGTGAGAACATATAAAACTTGTAAAGAATAGCATAGTGAAGGTGTCCAGGCAAAGCTTTGGTAATGATGTTCGCCAATTGTTGGGTAATACACAGAAAATGCTAAGAAATGAGATCAGTAGTAAGCATTCACGAACAAATGGCAATCCAACTCAATGCGCCTCGTACGTTCATAGAAAATCAAATTCTTGGAAATGTGTAAAGAAGATTGAATGTCATAATAAATGGGAATTAGAGAAGAAATAGACTGTCCAAGGTCACTAAGAAGCTGGACTAACCAAGAAATTTTAGTAATAATATTGCGAAGAGCACAATACTCAGCCTTAGCAGAAGCTATAGAGATAGTAGGCTGTTTCTTACTCTTCCAAGAGATGGGAAAACTACTCAAGGTGATGAAAAAGATAGAAAAAGACTTCTTGGAGGAAGAATAACCTGCCCAATAGAGTCAGAATATCCAAAAAGAGAAGAATCAAAAAAAAATTAGAAAAAAAAATGCCCTGAGTTGGATCATTCAAAAGATAATGAAGTACATGCAATGTAGCCATCATATGAGCCACCTGAGGATGCTACTAAAACTGACTAAGAGTTGGACAGCAAAAGAAATGTCAGGCCTGATGTGTTGAAGAAAGTTAAGCTTGCCAATCAATCTCCTATATAAACTAGGATTAGTAATAGGTGCACTTATATCCAAACAAATCCTAATAGAAAGATTCAAAGGAGTAGTAAAAAGTGCAAAATGATCGCAATAAAATTCAGTCAACAAATCTGAAGCATATTTCTATTAACTCATTACATAACCAAGAGGATGAGAAAACACCTCCAAACCCAAGAAGTAATGTATAGTACCAAGATCCTTAATCTTGAATTGGGAGTCCAAGAAAAACTTCAAAGAAGTCATTAAGATAAATCATCACCAGCTAGCAAGATAACATCCACATAAACAACCAATAGAACTAAGGACCCAGAGATATTTTTAGCGGAAAAAGAGTAAGCAGTCATTCAGATAAATTATCACCAGCTAGCAAGATATCATCCACATAAACAACCAATAGAGCCAAGGACCCAAAAATATTTTTAGCAAAAAAAAAGTAATCATTTTTGCTAGAAATGTATCCTTATGAAAGCAAAGCTTCAGATAGTTTGGCAAGTCATTGTCTGGAGGCCTACCTAAGGCCATAAAGAGTTTTCTTAATCTTCATACCAAGGGATAAGTATAAGAAGACTAAGGCATCTCAAGACCAAGTGGAATCATCATATAAACCTCTTTATAGAGGTTATCATGAAGAAAGGCATTATTAATATCCAATTGAAAAATAGTCCAATTCTTTTTTACTGATAGAGTTAGCAAATATTTAATAGTAGTAAGTTTCACAAGTGGAGAGAAATTCTTGTTAAAATCAATGTCTTTATTTAATAGTAGTAAGTTTCACAAGTGGAGAGAAATTCTTGTTAAAATCAATGTCTTTCTTCTAAATATCACCTCTAATGACTAATCTGTCCTTGTATCTCTCCACAGACCCATCAGCCCTTCTGTGTGATCCTATAGACCCACTTAGAAGGGATGGTCTTCTTATGTAAAAGAAAAGGGACAATATCTCAAGTATAGTTGGCATCAAGAGCCTATAATTTCTCTAGCATGGCCTCTTGACAAGCAGGGTGAGACGGTAATATTGAGGCTCATGCATGTGAATTTCAATAGTAGAGACCTTGGTAGGATAAGAACCAGGTGCACATAGAGAGACAAAGGAACAAATATAATCAAAGTAAGCAAGTTTGGCAGTTTGTGTGGTAGAATTTCTTGTAGAAGGAGGTAGAAGTGAAGAAGAGGGAGTTGAAGGAGTAGTAAAGGAAGACAAAGGATCAAGAGGATGGAAACATGGTGGGATATGAGATATAAAAGATATAGGTGGAGACACCGTAGGAGTAGAAGAGGGTATATCAGCAAAAGAAACTAGAGAAGAAGGAAAAATGGTAGAAAAAGACTTATAGGGAAAGATTTATTCATGAAAGACCACATCCCTAAAGGAAAAAATAGAAAAGTTAGTAAAAGACAAGAGCTTATACCTATTTTTACCACATGGATAACCTAACAACAAACTAGTAATGGATCTAGATTGGAACTTATCCCTAAAAAATTTAGGAGAAGTGGCAATGCATAAGCACCCAAAAGATTTGAAATATTCATAAAAGGATTGATAGCCATAAAGTTTTTCATAAGGGGATAACTTTTTTCAAAAATGAAGGAAGCATTCTATTGATGAGTTACGTGTTAGTTAAGATACAGTCACCCCAATATGTAAGAGGAAGTTTGGATTGAAATAAAAGTGCTTTAGGAACCTCTAAGAGGTTCTTGTGTTTGCTCTAGGAACCTCTAAGAGGTTCTTGTGTTTTATCTTCACCACTCTTTTTTGGTGTAGAGTGGGAGGAATGGTTGTTCAATGAAGGATGTCCTGACTAGAAAAGAAAATGGATGTTTCAGAGCTCCTACCTATTTCACGGGTATTGTATGATCTAATACATTGAATTTTAGAGTGAAAATGGACTACACTAGTGAAAGCTTTGAGAATGGACAATGCATTATTCTTTGGAAGAAAGGAGATGAGTTCATGTAACCCTAATGTAATCATCTACTAAAGTGAGAAAATACCTAAAAACATTATATGTCTTGGTTTTTTATGGACCCCAAATATCTGTGTGCGCTAATTGAAAGGGAAAAGTTGTATTAATGAGGCTTTGAGAAAAAGGTAATTTTTGTTTCCTTTCCATAGGGAATATAAAGCATATAAAAGGTTGTTTAGTGGAAACTTTATCTAAAAAAAGAATATTATGCATCTTATGAAAGGGAATGTGCCCTAATCTTTAATGCCAGAATAAATTAGTTTTATTAATAGTGTGAGTTATATTACAAGGGGAAGGGATAAGGTACTAGTAACAACTAGAAAAGCATAATTATACACATTACAAGTAGCAGGTGTAGATAAAGACATTGCAACTAGTAGGAATAAAAATAAGAAATTCAGATGAGCAAGAGACTATGGAAACTGATGAAGGAAACAACTCCGCATCTGGATGAAGATAATACAGCCTTCTTATAGATTTACCAATTACCAATGGTCTCTTCAGAGGAGGGGCCTATAGAAGACAAGCAATTTTTGTGAGAAGAGTGTTAGAATTTGGACCTTAAGAGAAGGAAAAGAAAAAGTTCAGCAGTAGCATTCATTCATTCATACATACATACCAACATTTT
Source organism: Capsicum baccatum var. pendulum (assembly GCA_030864225.1). Lineage (NCBI taxonomy): Eukaryota > Viridiplantae > Streptophyta > Magnoliopsida > Solanales > Solanaceae > Capsicum > Capsicum baccatum. The sequence continues at coordinate 273,161,680 of CM061552.1, forward strand.
ACAAAAAACTACACTTATAGCTACAAGAGTCTTACAAGACACACTTCACATAAGGTCTTATAAGATGCACTTCTCAAAATAAGGACTACCATTTATTTTTAAAATAAAACTAAACATAGTATTAAGAGAAACCATTAAACAAAAGACTATCTAGAAAAATCTCATAGTCTAACACTCCTCCTTGAGATTCTTCTTGAATACTCACAGCATAGCCCTTAAAACTTCAAATTACCCTTTAGGAAGAGCCTTGGTCAAAATGTCTGCAATCTGTTGATCAGAGCTGCAATGAACAAGATTAACTTCTCCATCCTTTTTTGCTTTCCTGATAGTGTGAAACTTCACATTTGTATGCTGGCTACAGCCATGTTGCACTGGGTTTTTGGCGATAGAAATTGGTGACATGTTATCAACCTTAATAACAGTATCTTTAATTTGATTTTGCTCTAGATCACATAGAATTTTTCGTATACATAGATCCTAATTAGATGCACCAACAGCAGTAATGTATTCTGCTTCTGTAGATGATTGAGCTACAACTTCTTGCTTCTTTGAATTCTATAAGAACATGCCTAAACCAAGTGTAAAAGAATATCTAGAAGTTTTTTCATGTCATCAACACCTTCTTAATATACCTCAATGTTCGTTTAGCGATACCAAGATGCTTGACTTGGAGAATGCATAAACTTCGACAAAAGACTTGCGAATATGAGATCAGGTCTTGTTTCTATCAAATATAGCAAACTACCAATTAGACTACTGTTAGATCAGCACTATCACCTTCTTCATACTTTGAGATCTTTTCATTGTGGACTAGCGAAGTTGATATAGGCTTATATCTCTCAATATTGATTTTTTTAAGAATATCCCATGCATATTTTCTCTAGGAAATGAAAATTCCATCAGTAGCTTGATGAATCTCCGTTCCCAGGAAGTAAGTCATTTCACCCGAGTCAGAAATCTCAAACTTGGTGTCCATTTCTTGCTTAAATTGATTCACCGCAGCTTTATTACTTCCGATTACCAAAAGATCATCAACATAGAGTGATACCACAAGCACGTCTCCACCTTTAGCCTTCTTCACATATAAAGTAGCTTCAGTTTCCCTTCTTTTAAAGACACAATGAATGAGATAATCATCAATCTTACCGTACCATGCTTGAGGATCCTGTTTCAATCCATGCAATGCCTTATGTAGTCTGTAAACTTTATCCTCTATTTCTGCAACTTGAAAGCCTCCTGGTTGGTCGATATAAATTTAATCCTGCAATGGCTCATTTATGAATGCCGACTTCACATCCAGATGATACAACTTCCAATTTGATTAAGCTTCCAAATAAAATAGAATTCGTATCATATCATGTCTTGCAACAGGTGAAAATGTGTCTCCATAATCTAGACCTACAACTTACGTGTAACCTTTCACAACAAGCCTTGCTTTGTGTTTATTAACTGAACTATCTAGATTACATTTTATTCTATAAACCTATTTCACCTCTATTATATTTCTGTCTTTGGGTTTATCAACTAGCTTCCAAGTGTCATTCTTCTCAATCATACCAATCTCCTCCTTCATGGCTTCAATTCAAACTTCATTTTTTAATGCTTCTTGATAGGTATTGGGCTCCAAGATTACAACATTGCATCTTTGATATATCTCAAAAAGGGACCTTGTCTTCAAAAATAGCGAATCAAGTAAGGATTCACCATCTGATTCATCATTTTTTCTAGATTTTCAGAGCCAAATAGTTGTGTTTTAGGAAGTTGATGCTTGTTCAGATGACCTGCATTTTCTTTCTCAACTTGATCCTTATCCCAATTTCAATAAGTATTCCCATCCACTACTATATCTCTCCTAGTGGATATACCTTTTGTTTGTAAGTTGAAAACTCTATAACCCTTGGCTTACAATGAATAACCAATAAAATCCCCAATTCACCTTTTGGTTCAAGCTTGCTTCTTCGTACTAAAGGAACATAGGAATAACATATTGAACCAAAGATTTTAAAGTGCTTGGCAGATGATCTTTTCCCACTCTATGCCTTAATTGGAGTTTTACCATCCACAGCTTTGGTTGGTAGCCTATTAAACAAATAAATTGAAGTAGAAATAGCTTCTACCCAAAAACTTTACGGTAGTTTCTTTTCAAGCAACAAACATCTAGCCATTTCAACTATCGTCCTGTTCTTCTTCTCTGAAACTCCATTCTATTTTGGTGAATAACTTACTGTCAGCTTGTGATAAATCCCCGCATCTTCACAATACTTATTGAACTCATTTAAAGTATATTCACCTCCACTGTCTAATATTAAAGCCTTCAGCTTGAAGCCACCTGTCTTTTAGTGAAAGCTTTAAACTTCATGAAGACGAAAAATACTTGAGACTTGCTACTCAAAAAATACACCCAATTCATCCTTGTTAAGTCATCAATAAACAATACAAAATATTTTTTTGGCCCAAGGATGATGTCTTCACAGGTCCACAGACATCAGTGTGAACAAGTTCAAGCTTTTCAGTTGCCCTCCATTTAGCACTTTTAGGAAATACTTTCCTGTAAACCTTACCCATCTGACATGACCCACAAACTTGTTTAGATTGTGAGATCTCAGGTAAATCCTTAGTCAAACCCTTCTCATACATAGATTTTAAAGTGGTATAGTTAAAATGCCCATATCTTCTGTGCAGTAACCATGAATCATCGAATCTTACAAAATTGACACTATCAAAGTTTCCATCTACTAGAAATATCCTATCCACTATTTCTACATTGTCAACCAAAGTATCATCAGTATCAAAAATCAAACAATGATTTTCTTTAAAAAGTGAGTAGTAGCCTTTAGACATCATTTGGCCAACACTCAACAGGTTACATACTAAAGAAGAAATATACAACACATCATGTATAAGCTTTGTACCTTGTTTAGTTTGAAAGAAAACTGAACCATTTCCATGTGTTTGTAATGTTGCACCATTTTCCATCCTAACTTTAGCTTTATGTGACTTGTAAAGTGTGTGAAACATGAGTTCATTATATGGCAGGTGAATCGTGCACCCACTATCTAGGAACCATTTGGATTGGTTGGCTGTGTTTTCTTCATGAGTAGCCATAAACAAGCTTTCTTCCCTTTTTAACTCTTCAATGAAGTTTGCATGTTGACTATGGTGTTATTGTGGTTGATTCTACTTAGCCCTGCAATTCTTCTCTATATGACCCATTTTTATACAAAATCTACACTGAATTCATGGCTTTTATTTGAACCATCAAACCTTTTCTTGATAGTTGGTTCTTTTACAATAGGCTCAAGGAGGAAACTTTCGTTTCTGTGAAGATTTTGTCCATGGCTTTCTCTTTGCTCCTTTATCTCTTTCCATCCTCTTATTGTCCTTCATAGGTTGCTTGCCTTTGTGCTTTGATTGAAATGTCACTTCTTCTACTTCTTTATCTATTATACTTTTTCTTTGTTCTTGGGCTTGCAACTTGCTAATCAGCTCTGTGATGGATAAAGTCTTGAAATCACAAGATTCCTCTATTGCTAAAATCTTGGACTCGAACCTTGCTGGTAAGCTTATCATTATATTTTCTACAACCTTTCAATCTGGAAAAGTTTCACCAGATAATCTTATTTTGTTTACAATTTCCAGAAGTTTAGCAGAGTACTACTTCACAGTATCTCCTTCTTCCATCCTTAACATCTTAAATTCTCTTTTGAGAGTTAAGAGTTTGGCAGTTTTCACTCGGTCACTTCCATCGAACTCCTTTTTTAGCTTTTCCCATACTTCTTTAGGTGTTTCACAAGCCATTATTCGTGTGAAAATAACATCTGAAAGTTCTAAATGAAGACAATTATGTGCCTTAGGTTTCTTGGACTTTGCATCTTTATAATTCTTCATTTGTGCAACAGTTGGATTTAGTCCTAGTGGAGGGGGATCATTTTCACTTTCAATTGCTTCCCTTATACTTAGACCTTTGAGATAAGCCTTCATCTTTATCACTCATATGTGATAATTTTCTCTTGTAAACATAGGAGGTCATGCACCAAAGAAGCTGTTGGATGCCATTGTTACTATTGTTCATCTCTCTGCCTTCACAGATCCCTCAAGAAGAATGGCTTTTGATACCACTATTAGAATTTGGAGATTAAGAGAAGGAAAATAAAAAGTTCAGCTTTCATTCATTCATACATGCATACCATTATCTTACAAAAGAGTCACTTATAGCTACAAGAGTCTTACAAGACACACTTTACATAATGTCTTACAAGACACACTTCTCAAAATAAGGACTACCATTTATTGTTAAAATAAAACTAAACATAGTATTAAAGAAACTATTAAACAAAAGACTATCTAGAAATATCTCATAGTCTAACAAAGAGATGCACAATCTCATTGATATATGAGTTGATGCATTAATATTAAATTAAAATGGAAACAAAGTACAAGAAGCACATTATAAAAAATAATACATGTCTGAGAAAGAGAAATCCTATGGAAACAAACATTAACAATATAACCATTGGAAAGTGTGATAAAAAATGGACTGACTAGGGGCAAAATATTGTGTAACAAATGTTTGTGAGGGGCTAGTAGTTTGTGGCACCTGAATCTAGAATCCAAGGACTTGTTCCTACTTGTGTAAGTCCACACCCATGATCACTCATAGAACCTACAGCATAAGTAGTAAACAATCCTAAAAAATTAGGAAAGCAAGAGGATGTATCTGCAAAATGAGCAAAACCAGAGTGTGGAGAATTATCAGCATAATGAGAAGAGTTCAGTTGTTGTAGGTGGAACATAGTCTGTAGATATTGATACTATTCCCTGATGAAATCATGAGTAAGAGCATCTGTAGGACTCATAAATAAAGTGGATATAGAATAATGAGGATCATGTCATGGAGGACAGGTAGGGAAAGCACCCTCAGTTTGAACACACGGTGCATATTTCTTGTTCTTGATGAACTTAAAATCTGGAGGATTCCGATAAAGTCTTTGACATTTTTCTATCAAATGCCTAGACATCCTACAGTATCTGCAGAATAATGAAGAGTCATGTAGAGGTATATAACCCTTGTAAGGATTAAAATTCACCGTTTAAGGATATCCTTTGTTTTTGTAGGATGAGGAAGGAGCCTAAGAATTCTAAAAATTCCTTTTGTTCGTCTGATAATTTGAAGATAAACCCTTGTTGCAATAAGATATGAAAGGGTTGTATGAATACCCTTTGTTGTTGTAAGATGTGGAAAGGTTGTGTGAATGCTCTTCATTGGAGCAGGAATCAGAAAAAAGTGAGAAAACAGTTGAGTCACTTGAAAAAATAGGAACATGAGTCATGATTTTCTTTTGACTCTCATCTTGAAGTAGGAGGGAATAAACTTTACTGATTGAGGGAAGAGGAATCACTATTATGATATTGTTTTTTATGGTATAATAGGTCTCATGAAGTCCATTTAGGAATTGAAAGAGATGTTGATCATATATGAACTTGGGTAGAGCCCCACAATTGCACACAGATAAGTTGATCTAAGTTCATCTCAAAGACTTCTAAATCTTGTGTAATAGGTAGCAATATCGGATCAACCCTGTGTTATGAAACTGATTTCTCTCTGAATTTGCATATATTTTTGATCCATTTGACTACCCAAATCTCTCGTTTATATCATTACAGACTTCTTTAGTAATTTTAAGGCACATCAGGCTAACAGCAATTTCCCTCGAAAGTGAATTAATAATCCAAGTCTAAACTATGTCATTACACCTCTCCCAATATGTAAAATAGGGAGAGTTTGGTTCTGGCTTTGGAGTTCTTCCATCAAAAATACTCTACTTGTTTTTAGCTGAGAAAGAAGTCAACATACTACTTTTAAATATAATGAACCCAGTTTTACCTATCACTTCTCATGTTCTGCCTTTTTCTACACTGTCTCCTCCTAATTAGTCCCTTCTAAACAACACTAATTGTATTACTAAACCTACCGTTTTTCCAAATCTTTTTCAGACTTGGGCTGGAAAGAAGCAATGTCCAAAGAATTTGAAGCCTAATAGGCTAACAACCCCTGAGATGTTATTCCTTTACCAAAGACAAAAAGTCTTTGCCTTGCAAACCGGTATACAAAATTAAATATCAACAGGATTTTGAATTAAGAGGCCTACAGCTCGTTTGGTTATTCGTGGAGATATTAAAAGAGAAGGGATTAATTTATCAAAACATTTGTCCTGTTGTTAAGCAGACTGTTATACGCTGTTTATTCACTATTGTAGTTAAGAATAGTTAGATTATTTCCTAATTTGATATGAATAATTCCTTCCTGCATGGTGAATTGTAGGAAGAGGTATATATGAAGTTTCCACAGGGTATGTCTTCCCCATCCCCTACTCATAAGTGTAAACTTTGCAAGTTTTTTGATTGTTTGAGGCAAGCCACCCACCAAAGTATGTCAGGCTCACTTAATCACTCAATTTCAAAGGCTATCTATATTATAACAATGATTACTCACTGTTCTTTAAGATTTTAGTAGGTTTGATTACCATTATAGATGTTTATGTTGATGACATACTCATCACAGGGAATGATCCTACTAAATTAGCCTCCTTAAAAGCTTTCCTACACTCTGAGTTTTTCATTAAAGATCTAGGTCATGCCCATTACTTTTGGGGTCTAGAACTTCTATAGTAAAGATATACGTCATTCCCATTATTTTTTGGGTCTAAAACTACTTCGAGAATCTCATGGTTTGGTTTTAAGTCAACACAAATTCACATTGGATTATACTGAGTGTGGTTGTTCTAGTTTAAAGCCTGCATCTTCTCCTCTTGATCCTTGTCACAAGCTTTAGAAAAATGTTGGTGATTTGGTCTCGGATGCAACTCTCTATCATTGCTTTATCAAAAAGTTAAATTTACTCACTCATATGAGACCTGGCATATCGTTCGTCGTTCAGCACTTAAGCCAATATATTCAACTCACAAGCCTCATTTTGATCCTGGTTTAAGAGTTATACATTACCTTTTTCACTGATCCAGTCATGGGTATATTTTTCTCTTCTTCTCCTTCCTTTGATCTACTTGCTTTTTGATATTCCAATTGGGGGCTTGTTTTGATTCATGAAGATCCGTCAGTGGCTATTTCATTACTGTTAAAAGTTGTTTTAAGGAATAATGCACGTGATTTATTTTTTATTTTTGTCCAACTTGTTTACATACCACCCCTAGTCAAATTGGGATTTCTATTTTTGGTAGGAAACTGATTAGTTGTTTCTATTATTTTTTGTAGCAAATAGGTTATTTTTTAATGGTAAGTTTGACGTACTTTTAGTTGTAATAGTGACTATTTAAGGAGGATTTGATGATCAATAAAATACTCAGTTTTACCAAAAAAGAAATATAACTTCTCTGTGTCTCTTCTCTTCTAACTCATCTCTATTTTCAGCCGCTACTATGTTATTTAGTATTAAAACCAAAAATTGGTATCTAGATCTATTTTTCTTGAGGGACATGTGAGTGAAGAGATAGATTTTCTATAAATAGTTTTTGACGAATGGCTCCACCCATTTTTTATGGTGAAAATTATCAATTATGGGTTGTTGATGATAGGCAAATTTACGCGCCTATATCAATATATTTTGCCCATATTTTAGCCTAGTTTTGAGAACTAATTATCTATTTCATGCACTTTTAGTCCTTTTTCCTATAAATGAGCTAACGAACATGATTAGGAAAGTTTCAGGTATAAATGATGCAAAATACAGCATTTTATGGCTTACTTGACGCAAAAGAAAGCTCACGAAGGAAGGAAAGGGAGTTTACACGCCTAAGGACCAAAACTGCTGCATGGAAACTCTGTCCCGGGCTAAAACAGCATTTCTGAAGACTCTGGGGACCTGGACCAAAACTGCTGGATGGAAAATCTGTCCCGGGCTAAAACAACATTTCTGAAGACTTTGGGGACTTACAGACACAAAGCTGGATTTTGACAATGATACATTAACCTAGTACAATTGGGTTATGTATTTCATTAGTTTATTTGGATTAGGAGAATGTTACATTAACCTAGTACAAATGGGTTAAGTATTTCCTTAGTTTAGTAGGATTTGGTTATTTATTTCATTAGCATAGTAGGAGTAGGATAGGAGTATTATAAATACCCTATCATGCTAGAGATTTTAATCAAGTCCTCCCTTAGTGGAGGCAACTCCTCCCTTAATTCAAGAAATTCATTCTTAAACTATTAATTTTCTTCCATCTCTCTCATCTTCCACCACAAACATTCAACTCTTAAATTCCACAACAAGAGAATCGTTACTTGCTACGGAATCACCAAAATCACACGCCAAACACCTAATATTCACGCCATCCACCATGCAAAACGTGATATCCTTCGCATTCATGGGTAACTAAACCTCTTAGTTGGGGTTATGGAGGCCGAATGAGTTACTATCTATTGCTATGAGCTTGTGAGCTCAAGACACGTATATTGCTTATATCATTATTCTCTTCATCTTAAATCTACATTCTTTGCGGTTTCAAACACATGAACACGCCATTCTAACATCTAACCTGTTCGAGAGAAAGGTTACTTGTCTAGAAAAGAAGACGCATAGACTAACGCCAGTCTAACATTTAACTTGTTCGAGAGAAAGGTTATTTGTCTGGAAAAGAGATAATGTCAAGGTAGTAGGACACCCTTTCCTATTAAAAAGCTAGTGCCGTAACTGGACTAACCTCTTGGAGAATTTGTACCGCTAGACACACTTTAAGCTCGAGAGAGTTAAAGTGAAATAGTCCTTGTTTAGGTCGAGAGACGCTTGGATTTACCATCGACTACAATTCTCTATAAGCAATTGCATGTCAAGACTCTACACACTCATAGCCAATAGAGACGTATACCTCAGAAGGTGGACATAATCCCAACGCTTCAATTCTCATTGTTTACAACCAACGTGACAATCTTTCTCTTTTTACTTTATTATTTTCAGCTTTTATTTCATTACTTTGGTTACTTATTACAATCCCCCCTTCTTACGAGACTTGCACCAAAAGTCTATTAATTTTGCTTACTTGTTGACCAAGCTATTCCCTGTGGGATCGATACCCAACCCAGGTTGGGTTCTATATTTGCTAACGACCGCTTTACACTCAAACGAGAGCTGTAGATTGAGCGTTATCAAAAATTGGCGCCGTTGCCGGGGAATACTAGTGTCAATCAAGTTCGTGATAATTACTAGACCCTTTGGTCAAAGATTCTCGTACTTTTACTTTTAGTTGTTTTTTTTTTTTTAGGTTTATTCAGTGCATCAATGGAGGCACAACGTGAAATTGAAAGGATGGCTGCTCAAGTGCATCAACAAAATATTGATAACCGTAGGCGAGCAACAAATCTTGACGATGAGGATCTGAGCGATGAAGAGCTATTAAACCCACAGCATACTGCTGAGATGGCGACACCAGCAAACAGAAGAGATCGTCAAGCAAGATATAGGCCCGAACGCCGAGCTGTGCATATACCGTTTGATGATGATGAGGATGATCTTGATGGACCTGGTGCCACCGGAGCTATTATTCTTCCGCCATTGGCACCCGGAGCAAAGTTTAATATCACTAGCGCCATGATTCAGCTTTTGCAACTCAAGGGATTATTTGGTGGACTAGCAGGCGATGATCCGAATATGCATCTGATCAACTTTATTTCTATATGCAAGTCATTCGACAATCCTGGCGTTGCACAGAATGCAATTCGACTACGCTTATTTCCATTGTCTCTGTCTGGGGAGGCAACTATGTGGTTGAATGGGCTGACTCCTGATTCTATTACTCATTGGAGGCAATTGAAAGACGCTTTCCTAGAAAGATTCTTTCCGCCATCCAAAAGAGCACAGTTGAGAGATGAGATCAGCAACTTTCGACAGCTTCCAACTGAAGCTCTCCACGAAACATGGGAGAGGTTCAAGACGAAGCTAATGCGATGCCCAAACCATCATATGACCAATGTCCACTTGATGGAGATATTATACAGAGCTTTGAATTCGGTGACTAAGCCAGTGGTTGATAATGCGGCAGGTGGATCATTTATGAACCTCACCTTTGTGCAGGCAAGCAATATGCTAGATCGGATGACGAAGCAAAGTAGAGCTTGGCATACCAGGGATTCTGAGGTAGCAAGCTCTACTGTATCTTTTGGCATGACTGCAGAGCAGAGGCGAAGACAAGAAGATCGTGACCAAGACATGGCTCACATGAAAATGCAGATGGATCTTCTTACCAAGCACTTATTATCAGGAAAGACCGAAAAAGTGAAAGCTGTAGCGCTAAAAGGAAGAGACGAGTCTGATTCTAAAGAGGAGGCCAACTACTTGAACAATCAGAGGGGTTTCCGTGGGAATGCCCAAGGAAACCAAGGTCGGAACCATTATGATAAATCTGGAAACAAAGACCAAGGTAGTTGGAAGAAATATAATGAAAAGAGTGGTTTGTACGTTCCCCCTGGTAGACGTGATACCACCATATCTAATTCTGGGAGTATGAAAGACATGATGGCTAAGTTATTGAAAGGAGTGGAAGCAACGAGCGCAGGAGTTAAGGAGGTGATTGATGATTTGTCCTCCATGAAGAAACTAGTTGATTCTCATTCCACTTCTATCAAGCAAATAGAGCAGCAATTGAGCCAACTTTCAGCAGCATTTAATCAAAGGAAGGCTGGCACTTTACCTAGCGATACTGCGCAAAACCCAAGGAATGATGGGTCATGCATGGCCATAACTACCAGAAGTGGTAAGGTGCTAGAAACTTCAGCAAAAGGCAAGCAAGTGGTTGACGAAGTGGTACGGTTTGATATATGCAAAACAATGAAGCAGCCCAGCGATATGAATGAGTCATCTGTAGCTGATGTTCATTATGAGGATATGAAAGCATTATCTATAGAGAAACAACCTACTGTTGAGCCATTGTCTGCTGTGCTACTGAAAGTTGAGCATGAAGATAATGAAGGTTATGAAGAACTTATGAGTGCTCTAATAGAAATAAAGTCTTATACTCCTAAAAAACCGGATTGTGAACTCAAGAATCGACCAACAGCGAATACTCCCTTTGACGAGCCACCAATGCTAGAATCGCAAGAGCTTCCCGATTATCTAAAGTATGTGTTCTTGGAAAGTAGAAATATACTTCCTGAGAGAGCAGATGATTTAAGTGAACAGCACGTAGAAGCTCTCATCTCTGCTCTGAGGAGATACAAGAGAGCTATGGGTTGGACTATTGATGATATAATTGGTGACTCTCCGGAGAAACGTATGAGCCAGCTCGAAAAAGATCGCATGACCACAGGTAAGCCTCATTGTCGTCTAAATCCTTTTAGAAAATGATCCATCACTTATCTCGACGAAGTCTAAGTACTCGAGGTAACTACGTCGAGCCACGACAATAAATAAGGCGCTAGATGGGAGGCAACCCATCGTTTCATCATTTTTTCATTTTCTTTCATTCTAGTACTTGTTCTGTTTTATGAAAAATCCAAAAATAAGAGTCGTGCCACGACCAAAACTAAGGCGCTTGGTGGGAGGCAACCCATCGTACTAATCGTTTTCATTTGGTTTTGAGCAAAAATAGGTGCAAGAAGTATGCAATGAGGAGATTGATTTCAATTGACGATTTGGTCGCATTGTATGGTAAAATCGGTAAGTTAGGAATGGTGATGCATAAGGCTATGAAGTGAGCCTTTCTCACATCATAATAGGCTTCGAGGAAGGCTAGGCCTTGGTAAAAATAGGCCACGAACGATGCACAACCTATTCTATAGCCTAAGGACTCGGAATCTAGTGTGCTATACACAATGCGCCGCCTATTCCTAGGTATGCTTTTGACTATGCGCCGCCTATACTATGGCATTTGAGATACTGAGACCAAATGCCATAGGATATGTGCCGCATATGTCTAGAAATGCCATAGGATATGCGGCGCATATGTCCCATTATGCCATGGACAATGCGCCGCATATGCCATTGATATGCCAAGAGATATGCGCCGCATATGTGGTGATTTTGTCCCCAAATCCGATTGTAAATGGGTCATAACCCGACCCATACTCTTCCTATATAAAGGGGACATAGTTTTACAACACAACCACATTAGAAAACACCCTAAAGGCGCCACATAACCTTCCAAATCTTCTCAAAATTTTCTTCTTTTGCTCTTCTAATTCACAACACCGTCTCCACAAGCTTCAAGCAAGTAAGTACTCTCTTATTCTTCATCTTAAGTACTACGTTGCTATGCTTATTATAAATTGCTAAATCATATAAGATTGTTGGTGATGTTCATGTGTTTGAATTGTTGTTGCATAATCATGTGAGTGAACATATACGTAGGGAATTCTTGACTTATTTCCGACTTGAATTTGGTTTCAATAGCATTGTTATGATATTTGCTGAATAGACATGGCTATGAACAGTGCTTAAGATTGTTGTTTGGATACTTACATGTTAGACTATCCCGGCCATCGGGATAAGACTTATAGTGCCTACCGACATAAGAGGTTGTGATTGTTGTAAGAATAACTATTCCATATAGTAACCCCTATGTAGTAGTGTTGCTATAGATACCATGAAAGTAGTCCAATGGCTGCAAGTAAGTAATGCATTGCTGATTTTCTTGTCGGAATACAATCCGAAAACGTATGTCGATGAATTCTGAGTAATCGATCACTTTCACCTCACTAGTTGGTGCCAACACCCTAAGTGTGGGATGGTACCCCTACTGTCTGTGTATAGATTGTATCCATTGAGATTGTGCTACCATTAACACTATTTCAAGTCTCAGGTACAATGGCACCTAAAGAGAGACAAGGCAAGGAAGAAGGCTACCACTTCCCAAAAGGGCAAGAAAAGAGGCCGCAAGGAGCAAGGAGAACCCTCCTCGCTGCAAACACATCGACTCACGCTTGGAATTAAGTGGGATACTTATGCGGAACTTATGAGGATGATGACTCTTATGATGATCCCAACGCAAGGGGTATGACCCCAGACATAGAGGAGGAGTCCGACTGACCAGGTTCCTCGTACTTATTTTCCACTGAGGACAGTGTCCCGTCTAAGTGTGGGGGTGGCATTGCATGCTATACTTCTCTGTTTACACCTATGTTTGTTTGTTTACTTTGTTTATTTGAGTTCGTTCATTTTTTTTAGTTTTTTTTAGGAGTAAAATCTTTCTAGCTTCGCATGAAATTATTTTGATAGGCAGCATGAGATTATAACAAGAGTATGTATTACAATTGTGACTATTGAGACGTTTAGGCTCTAGTTGTGACTCATTATGTGATATTGTGTGATTCAATTCCTTCAATTAATTGGGTCGAGAGTCTATATTACTTCCAAGCAAGTCGACCATGTGCCTTGTGTGTGTGAGATTAATAGTATATTCTATGTTTGTGGCTGATGCTAGAACTTGCCTGGTATGTATGCAAAGCGAAAATAAGGAATGTAAGTTTAGGATATGATTTAGGCATTTCTTTGGCAACCTATACATGTTTACCTTCAGTTTTACCTACCCATGGACATCATCCTAGTCAAACCCTTTTGAGCCTTTGGCCTATTTCTTTGACAACCTCGTATGTAAGCCTAATCCATTTCTTTCAAGACCGTAATTTGATCTAAATTCCTAAGTGCTTTAAAGTGAAAAAGTCATGTGACAATATAAGAGGAAATTGGGTGAGTATAATGCTATAAATTGAAATGGTTCTTGAATGTGTTATGAAAAAGAAAGAAAGTGCTATCATAAGAGGTATGTTGTGAAAAGAAAAAGGAAAAGAAAGCTGAAAAGTGAGTTGTTCTTAAAATTGAAAAACAAAAAGAGGAGAACAAGGGTGGTAGAATAAAAGAAAGAAGAAAGGTTGAAAGAACAAAAGTGTCAATCATACAATGTGATGTATTAAAGTGCTTAGGAACTTAGTCACTATTTCTGGCCAAAATAGTCCTACCCGTCCCTTAGCCTACATTACAACCATCAAAAGACCTACTTGATCCTAATCTTAACATTCCGACATTTAGTGGAGTACTACATTAAGGGCAAGCCTATGGTCATCAGTTGCTACATATGAATTCTTTGTGAGAGTGAGTGCAAGGATATATTGATACCCATGTTTGAAAATATGCTATACTTGTGAGTGATTATGGGTACTATATTGTGAGACACACATGGTTGATGAGTCTTGGATAGTTGTATATGATTCTATGCACCTTAACATTTGCATGCGAGTTGATCACCATCACGAGTCTATGCTTGAGGTTAAATTGTTTCTACTTATAATCGGAAAGCTACTCTTCGTTGATAATTGTTGTGCTTGTCTTGAAGAATGTTTTGTGTTGTCGCTGTAAAACCCTAAGTTGATGTTTAGAAGGACCTGATATTTTGTTCGAGGACGAACAAAGCTTCAAGTGTGGGGTATTGATGATAGGCAAATTTACGCGCCTATATCAATATATTTTGCCCATATTTTAGCTTAGTTTTGAGAACTAATTATCTATTTCATGCACTTTTAGTCCTTTTTCCTATAAATGAGCTAACGAACATGATTAGGAAAGTTTCAGGTATAAATGATGCAAAATACAGCATTTTATGGCTTACTTGACGCAAAAGAAAGCTCACGAAGGAAGGAAAGGGAGTTTACACGCCTAAGGACCAAAACTGCTGCATGGAAACTCTGTCCCGGGCTAAAACAGCATTTCTGAAGACTCTGGGGACCTGGACCAAAACTGCTGGATGGAAAATCTGTCCCGGGCTAAAACAGCATTTCTGAAGACTTTGGGGACTTACAGACACAAAGCTGGATTTTGACAGTGATACATTAACCTAGTACAATTGGGTTATGTATTTCATTAGTTTATTTGGATTAGGAGAATGTTACATTAACCTAGTACAAATGGGTTAAGTATTTCCTTAGTTTAGTAGGATTTGGTTATTTATTTCATTAGCATAGTAGGAGTAGGATAGGAGTATTATAAATACCCTATCATGCTAGAGATTTTAATCAAGTCCTCCCTTAGTGGAGGCAACTCCTCCCTTAATTCAAGAAATTCATTCTTAAACTATTAATTTTCTTCCATCTCTCTCATCTTCCACCACAAACATTCAACTCTTAAATTCCACAACAAGAGAATCGTTACTTGCTACGGAATCACCAAAATCACACGCCAAACACCTAATATTCACGCCATCCACCATGCAAAACGTGATATCCTTCGCATTCATGGGTAACTAAACCTCTTAGTTGGGGTTATGGAGGCCGAATGAGTTACTATCTATTGCTATGAGCTTGTGAGCTCAAGACACGTATATTGCTTATATCATTATTCTCTTCATCTTAAATCTACATTCTTTGCGGTTTCAAACACATGAACACGCCATTCTAACATCTAACCTGTTCGAGAGAAAGGTTACTTGTCTAGAAAAGAAGACGCATAGACTAACGCCAGTCTAACATTTAACTTGTTCGAGAGAAAGGTTATTTGTCTGGAAAAGAGATAATGTCAAGGTAGTAGGACACCCTTTCCTATTAAAAAGCTAGTGCCGTAACTGGACTAACCTCTTGGAGAATTTGTACCGCTAGACACACTTTAAGCTCGAGAGAGTTAAAGTGAAATAGTCCTTGTTTAGGTCGAGAGACGCTTGGATTTACCATCGACTACAATTCTCTATAAGCAATTGCATGTCAAGACTCTACACACTCATAGCCAATAGAGACGTATACCTCAGAAGGTGGACATAATCCCAACGCTTCAATTCTCATTGTTTACAACCAACGTGACAATCTTTCTCTTTTTACTTTATTATTTTCAGCTTTTATTTCATTACTTTGGTTACTTATTGCAATCCCCCCTTCTTACGAGACTTGCACCAAAAGTCTATTAATTTTGCTTACTTGTTGACCAAGCTATTCCCTGTGGGATCGATACCCAACCCAGGTTGGGTTCTATATTTGCTAACGACCGCTTTACACTCAAACGAGAGCTGTAGATTGAGCGTTATCAGTTGTGAGAAAGGAATCTTACTTGGAGGCTCTTGATCTTTGGGAAGCTATGGAAGAGGACTATAAAATTAATCCACTACCAAATAATACTACCATATCCCAAATCAAGGGTCACAATAAAAAAAGAATCATGAAGTCTAACGTAAAGACAACTCTGTTTGCTTCTATTTCAACAATTATTTGATGGGAAAGGCAAGGGCACAATCAAAATGCCCGACAGGATAGCCGCAGAAAATACCCAAGTTTAAAATTTCCCTTTCAACTTGAACTAAGAGGATATATCTAAATCCAATCAAAACAAATAAATATGGCAGCAAATAAATCGCTACACAAATACGATAAGATGATAATAAAGGCAATCACACAAGACACTAAATTTACATGAAAATCTCTTTGGTGTGAAGAGTGAAAAACCATGGGATCAAGACCTCCACTATAATCACCAAGGATTTACAATATTGTTCTAAAAAATGGACACCAAACAAGTTCCAAACAACGAGTAACAATACAACAAGATAGCATCAAAACTAGAGAATAAAAAGGAGCACAAATACCAAAAATGCAGCTGCTGTTCGGGAATGAAGAATAGGAGCTATAAACTACCAAATCCACCTCCGTCAGTTTTTAATCAAATATTGATATGATAAGAACAATCTGTCCAAAAAATCATCTCAATCGGACAAGAAACGAAGCAGAAATCGCAATTTGAAGTTGACAGCTGTGGCTGAAAATTTAGGCGAAAATCTGCACTTTCTCTCTTTTGTGATTGTGAAATAAGACCTAAAAAGATCTATATATATGCCCTATAGTAATGGGCCTATCGGCAAAAGTGGGTTGGTCCAAATTGAATTTGATTTATCCATATAGGAAGGGACAAAGACCCATATCCCAATAATTCTCCCCCTCCCGACTATGTGGAGGAGACCACCATCCTAGTGATCATGCAACAATCTTCAAACTTCCCTCTTGGAAACGTTTTACTCATCATGTCAAAACCATTATCATCCGTATGAATTTTCTCAAGTTCAAGCAACTTAGAATCCAACACATCTCGAATCCAATGGTATCTCACATCAATGTGTTTAGACCGATCATGAAATATAGAATTCTTGCCAAGATATGTAGCACTTTGACTGTCGCAATAAAGCACATACCTCTCTTGCGAAACACCAAGTTCGCCTAAGAATATCTTCATCCAAAGTAATTCTTTACAAGATTCAATAGCAGTAATAATCTCAGCTTCTGTAGTAGATAGAGTAACACATTTTTGCAACCTGAATCGCCAAGACACAGCTCCCCCTGCAAAAGTAACCAAATACCTTAAAGTAGATTTGTGAGTATCAATATCACCAGCCATATTTGAATCAGTATAACCACAAAATAGGCTTCTCTGTACCAAAACACAAACTCAAACTAGAAGTGCCACAAAGATATCTCATAATCCACTTCACAGCATTCCAATGTTCTCTTCTCATATTAGAAAGAAAACGGCTAAAAATACTAACATCATGAGAAATATTCGGTCTTTTACAAACCATTGCATACATCAAACTACCAATAACTAAAGTATAAGGAACCTTCTTCATATCTTCCTTCTCATCATCACTGGAAGGACACTGCATTGTGCTCAATTTAAAATGTATAGCTAAAGATGTACTGACTACCTTAGCCTTATCTATGTTGAACCTTTGAACTACTTTCTGAATGTACGTCTCTTGTGATAACCACAACTTCTTGGCCTTGTTGGCACGGACAATCTGCATGCCAATCTGTTTTGCTAGTCCTAAGTCTTTTATAGAAAAAGACTTGCTCAACTCTTGCTTCAAATTTTGAATCCTACAAGCATTATAACCAACAACAAGCATGTCATTAACATAAAGCAACACAATTATAAAGTCACCATTCGAGAATTTTTGCACAAAAACACAATAGTCTAAAGTAGTCTTCTTGAAGCCCTGCTGACTCATAAAGCAACCAAACTTCCTCTACCACTATCTGGGATTTTGTTTCAAACTGTAACGCCCTGAGTTTGTACCCCGAACACTACACAGTGCTTACGACCACGAAGGACGACAAGCTAACCTATGACTGATAACTATTATTAGCACTGAATAATAATACTGAAATAAATATGAAAAATAGGTTGAAATGCCATAAGGTTCAAAATCTGTAAATACTGATAAGAATATCAGCTGATAATAGTAATCTATAAAATAGAATACTCTCTGAAAGTATAGTCTGAAAAGCCTCTAAACTGAACTATCTAAATGTGGAGTTCATGGGACAAGCCCCCAACTAACTCCCTTTACTGAAAGTACTACATCTACTGAATAACTGAAATAATAGAATATCCTAGATAGATGAGGACTCACTACTAACTTTGACACTGATGGTTGAATCTAAATCTTCTATGTGTGGTCGAGAACCTGAGCATCCGAACATATGATATGAGACATCATAATGCAAATAAAGAGTATGCGTCAGTACGTGGAATGTACTGGTATGCTAGATGAGGTAAGGCTGAATCTAAGGGTTCATAAGCATGAACAATAACTAACTGAATGATATAGACTGACTGAATATGAGAGTACATAGATAACTGATACTACTGTAAAAACTGAGTATGCGCCACTGTGTATATAAACAAATACTGTAACTGAGCTTATCTGAAGCTAAGTCCTGAGTTGTAATACTAGTAACTGATATCTGAAGTTCTGATAACTGAGTTATATATACTGGTTGACTGTATCTCATAGTCCTAATTCTGTAGAACTAAACTGAGTTCTATTCTGAAGACTGAGACTAAGACTTTGGGAGGTAATAATATAACCGACATGCCCCAAATAAGATAACTGAGTTGGGGTCCAACCTGTGACCCTAGTTAGAAGGGTGTCAGTACTGTGCCATGGGTAAATACACTGAAAAGGCACCCTCTATTGGAAGGTGCCCTAAATGAGAACGGTGGTACCCTCTACTGGCATGTAAAGCACCTCATCAACCCTCAACTGGCAGGTTGATGTCTCAACCTACGCTGGCTATGTAGTTCTGGAATGCAAGGATTGCTTCTAAGGATCACACCCTCTACTGCCAGGTGATCCCCCATCCTTGGGTTCACTCAGTGCTGAATCCTACTCTCAACTGAAAGACACTGAACTGAGTATACTGAATTAGATTGGACTGATACTGAGTTTACTGAGTTTTCCTAAGTACTATAACTGACTGAATTCTATTGATTAGGACCTGACTGATACTATTCTATAACTGACACTGGCACTAGGTACACAGCTAAAGTGTCGAGTATTAAATATCCTCAGGACTCAATAGCATGAAAAGAAAAGCATAACATGATTTTGAAAGACATAACAATGTACACTTGTCCATAATTCATTCATAGAGACATTTTATCAGACACTTGTAGGGCACAAGCTTGTACATATACTAGCATGTCATGATTTCATCATTTAATTCACATGGGCATTCTATCAAACACTTTGGGCATACAACTTAATGCACATAATCATGTATAACATATAAATATTGCAACTACAATGCCCAAACATGAAATTTCATGGATTTAGGATGCAATTCATAAAATGCCCCATAAATACTATTCTAATTTCATGAATCTTATAATAATCATGGATTGGAAACCCAATTAACATCATAGACATGCGTACAATCGATTTAAAACATGGGAATTCACAATTTCATAAGCTTGTAGTTTTAAAAAGAGATTCTTGGACTTTGTGGGTGAAAGGTACCCATAGATGAACACCTAACATACCTGAATTGATAATTTTCTTGGAGTTCTTGGTGAGTTTCTTGAGCTTGGCCTTGATTTCTTGGAGCTGGGGTTTGTATCTTGAGAAAGAAAATGCTTGGATTTAGGGAAAATTGAATAGAATGATTTTTAAAATATTTTTAGGGCTTTAATCTCATACTTGGGCGAAATAAAATCATGGTAAAAAAAACAATTTAACCCCGGACGAACTTCAATTTTTCATCAAAAATTTCTGAACTGGACCCTTGGTGTGATGCACTATGATCATATCGGGCCACTGGAAAATGACAATTGGAAACTGAGGGCTTGGTCCAACGCGGTGGAATTGCGGTGCCCCTTTGGTTCTGAATTTTGGACCCATCATGACGTGGTGGAATCCCGTTGGTACACTGGAAATTAACAATTATAAAAAAGTTTCTTGGTGCGATGTGCCAATATCGCAATGGAACACTATAAAGTGACCATTATCATTTGGCTGGCCTCCGCGACGCGTTGATGGCCAAATTAACACACTGTCATACTAAATTGGCTATAACTCTTTGCCCGGGTATCGGATTTGGGTGAACTTTATATCATTGGAAAGCTAACTGAATTTCCTATACATTGGCAGGCTCTAAACTGAAAAATACTAAGTATTTCAAAAATTTTATATTAGATAACTCATTAACTGAGAGTTAATTTAAGCTGGAGAAATACGGGGTATTACACAAACCATACAAGCTCTTCTTCAATTTGCAAACATAATTCTCTTTTCCCTGGACTTCAAAACCTTCGGGTTGCTCCATATAAATTTATTTATTTAAGTCATCATGGAGAAAAGCAGATTTAATATCCATTTTATTAACCTCTAAATCTAGACTTGCAGCTAAGCCTAGAACCACACGAATGGATGAATCTTCACAACTGGAGAGAATATCTCATCAAAATCAACTCTTTTTTCTGGTTAAATCCCTTCACAACCAATCTAGCCTTGTACTATGGAACTGGGTTACCATCTTCATGTTTCACTTGAAAAATCCAACTATTTTTTAAAGTTTTTCTATCTTTAGGCAGCTTAACCAAATCAAAGGTATGATTTTCATGCAAAGATTTAATCTCATCTTCCATAGCATCAAACTACTTTTCTTTTTCTTCACTTTCCATGGCCTCATCAAGACTCTCAGGTTCTCCTCCGTCAGTCAAGAGTACATACTCACTGGGAGAATAACGAGATAAAGGTATTGTCTCTCTAGTAGATCATCTGAGAAAACTCTCTAGAGCATCAACAACTGGTTATTGATTAAACATATCAACTTGTACTGGAGCATCAACATCTTACTGGTTATTCTGAACATGATTATCATCTTCATTATCAACTTGATTTTCATCATCATGAAGATTTTCTTTAGGAGCAATAGTCAAAGGAACTGGATCAATATCAACTAGACTCTCACTACTCTGAGAATCAACCTTCTCAGCTTTGTCAAATCTTCAACTGTTTGGTTTTCAAAGAACACAACATCATGACTTCTAACAAGTTTTTTCTCAACTGGATTATAGAAACGATAGCCAAATTCATCTTGACCATAACCAATGAAGATACACTGCCTAGTTTTAACATCCAACTTTGACCTTTCATCTTTAGGAACATACACAAATGTTTTACACCCAAAGACTCGAAGATGATCATAAGAAACATTCTTACCAAACCAAACTCTATCAAGGACATCACTATCTAAAGCAATAGTAGGAGATAAATTGATAATATAAGCAGCAGTATTAAGTGCTTCTTCCTAAAAAGAATCTGGCAGCTTAGCATCTGAAAGCATACATTTAACCCTCTCAACTAGAGTTCTATTCATTCTCTCTGCTAAACCATTCAACTGAAAGTCTTTGGAGA
Source organism: Capsicum baccatum var. pendulum (assembly GCA_030864225.1). Classification (NCBI taxonomy): domain Eukaryota; kingdom Viridiplantae; phylum Streptophyta; class Magnoliopsida; order Solanales; family Solanaceae; genus Capsicum; species Capsicum baccatum. The sequence continues at coordinate 273,183,351 of CM061552.1, forward strand.
AATTTTCTAATGCCGAATACCCTGCTCTCTGCAATATCTATCAAAATGACCAATATACTCACCACTATTATCTAAGTAGATGCATTTCAATTTCTTCCCTGTCTGTCTCTCAACCAAGGCCTGAAAATCCTTGAACACATCAAGTACTTGATCCTTGGACTTTAAAGAAAATACCCAGAGTTTGCGAGAATGATCATCAATAAAAGTTACAAAGTAAAGTGCACCACTATAAGACCTTACTTTAAAAGGACCACACAAATCAGAATATACCAACTCCAACAAATCAAGCTTTCTTGAAGGTGGATACTCTAAAAAGTAACTCTTTTCTGTTTACCTGCTAAGCAATGAACACACTTCTTTAACTTTTCTTATATCACTCCAGAAAGTAAATTTTTGTTAGCCAAACTATCAATCCCCTTCTCACTTATAAAATTCAACCTTCTATGCCATAACTCTAATGAAGTATCATTCTCTACCAAGTTTAACAAGCCTCTAGAAGTAGAGCCTTGAAATATGTACAAGTTAGAAAACTTGTCACCTCGAGCTACAATCATCGAACTTCAAGTAAGCTTTCACTGGCCAGCACCAAGGGTATTATTATAAACATCATCATCAAGGTTTCCTATAGAAATTAGATTCAAGTGGACATCTGGAGCATGCTTGACATTGTTGAGAACTAGTTTGGTACTATTCTTACTTTCCAAACAAATAGTGTCAATGCCAAGTACTTTAACTTCTTCATTATTACCCATTTTCAACATCTCAAAATTACCTGGAGTATAAGAAGAAAATAATTCCTTCTTTTGTGTAACATAAGAACTAGAACCAGAATCCACAAACTAGCTAGGCTCATTAAGAACAAGATTAATGGCATTCTCACCACAAGCAACAAGAAGATCATCATTAGCAGCAATGGTAACATGATTTTCATTATCGCCTTCTTTCTTTTGTTGTCTCATATCTCTCTTATACTTGTAGAAATATTTCATGATATGCCCCTTTTTTGTTGCAATGGTCACATGTAACATTCTTGAATTTGGACCTCAACTTGCTTCTACTTTTATCTCTATCATTCGGACCTCTGGACTTATTTCTCCCTCTTTCTTCAGTAACCAAAACATCAGTGTGTGAAGATAAAGAAGATAAGGACTGAGATCTTCTTCTCATCTCCTCATTCAATACACCAATCTTAACATATTCCATAGTTACAACACCACCAGGAGCAGAATTTGTTAAAGAAACACGAAAAGTTTTTCAAGAGTTTGGCAGAGTATTAAGAAGCCAAAGTCCCTAAATTTCTTCATCAAACTTTACACCCATTCCGAATAGCTGGTCAAGGACACCCTAAAAATTATTTTTATAATCAGAAACAGGATTGCCCTCTTTATACCTTATATACATCAATTGCTTAAGCAGAAACAACTTTTTATCGCAAGTCTTCAAAGTATAAAGTGTCTCAAGCTTGTCCCACAAACTTCTGGCATGTGTCTCATTTACAATATAGTTTCTAACATTATATTTAATCCATTGTCAAATATATCCACAAACTTGTAAGTTCACAACTTCTCAATCCTCATCTATCATGGATTGAGGTTTAGTAGACGCAAACATAGGTAAATATATTTTCTTGACAAACAAGAGATCTTTCATCTTGCCCTTCCAAGTGTGATAATTACTACCATTCAAACACACCATCTTTCTCATATTTTCCTCCATCTTTCAAATCAACAATCAACAACAATCAATGCTCCGATACTACTTTGTTAGGAAAGGCAAGGATACAATTAAAATATCTGACAGGGTAGCAGCGGAAAATACCCAAGTTTAAACTTTCCCTTTCAACTTGAACTAAAAGAAGATAAGAAAATCCAAGAAAACTAAAGAATAAGGCAGTAAATAAATTGTCACACAAATGTGATAAGATGAAAATAAAGACAATCACACAAGACACTAAATTTACGTGAAAAAACCTTCGGTGTTAAGAGTGAAAAATCATGGGACCAAAACCTCCACTATAATCACCAAAGAGTTACAATATTATTATCCAAAATGGAAACCAAACAAGTGTCAAACAATGAGTAACAACACAACAAGATAGCACCAAAACTAGAGAATAAAAAAGAGCACAAACACCAAAAGTGCAGCTGCTATTCGGGAATGAAGAATAGGAGATACAGGCCACTAAATCCATCTCCGTTAGTTCGAAATCAAATATTGAGATGAGACGAACAAGCTGTTTAAAAATTATCTCAATTGGACAAGAAATGAAACGGGAATCGCAATTTCAAATCGACAGTTGTGGCTGAAAATTTGGGCGAAAATCTGAACTTTTTCTCTCTTTTGTTGCTGCTAAAACTCTCTTTTGTGATGGTGAAATAAGACCAAGAAAAATCAATATATATGCCCCATAGTAATGGGCCTATGAAAAAAATAGGTTGGTCCAAATTGGACTGTATTATTTATCCACATAGAAAGGGACAAAGCCCCATATCCTAACATTATTTTTACAAAAATTATATCTCTCAATTCACCAAAAGAAATTTGGGATTATCTTAATAAAGAATATGCTGGAGATGAAAGAATCTGAGGAATGCAAGTACTAAATTTAATAAGAGAATTTGAGTTGTGGAGAATGAAATACTCTGAGGCAGTCAAAGAGTGCTCGGATAGATTACTTGGCATTGTTAACAAGGCAACATTACTAGGCACTGAATTTATAAAGATTCAAGAATTGTTGAAAAAGTTCTTGTTAGAGTGCCCGAAAGATATAAACATGTATAACAACCATGAAAAATATACAAGATCTGTCCAAGATTACCTTGGCAGCGTTATTAAATTCTTTTCAGGCACTAGAACAAAGAAAACTTATGAGACGAGATTGTATAGTTGAAGGATCCTTAGTAACCAACCACAAAACTCAATAAAGGGGTAAAAGTTTTAAAAATTACCCACCTTGTGAGCATTGTGGAAAAATGGTTCATCTACCAGACGCGAAGTGCAACAAGTGCAATCAACTTGGCCATGAAACAGTGATTTGGAAAAGTAAATTTGAGAGTCATGAAGCAAAGGTACGTATGGTCAATGAAGAATAAAAAAAGACCTCTTTTTATTGCAACATATATCTCAAGTAAGGTTTCAATAAACTTACGGTTGATTGATAACAATTGCATCAACCACACGACTTATAACAAGAGTTTGTTTAAAGAATTAAAGACTGAAATATCCAAAGTTAGGATCAAGAATGATGATCAGATTCTTGTTGAAAGAAAGGAGATGTTGTCATCAAACAAGTTCAGGTAATAAAGCAATTTCAGATGTTCTTTATGTAGCTGATATTGATCAAAACTTGTTGAGTATTTGTCAGTTGGTAGAAAAAGAATACAAAGTATCCTTTAAGGATAAACATTATTTCATCAATGATGGTGCCGGAAAACAAGTTTTAAACATTAAGATGAGAGGTAAACATTTCTCATTTGATCCAATGAAAGATGTTTTTGTAGAATATGAAAAAGATCATAGATTGAAAAATTAGAAGATGATCCTCTAACTAAAAAAGTACAAGAAAAATGTGAACTTGTTAGGTATAAAGAAGATTTCAATGTTCCTAAAGGAATTGAAGAAATGGAGGAGTTATCTACGTTTCAGAAAAATAAAATGAGTAAGTTTAAATTCAAGATGTAAACGAATCTAGAAGATATGCCAAAAGGATTTAATAGTCAAGGGTTGCATTCAAGACGATAAGTGAATTTAATTCACTACAAGCCAAAAGATGAATCTGCAGATTTATTCACAAGGTCACTTTCGATTATCAAGTGTGGAGATCCCAAGACAGAAGACCAAAATTTTGTAGTTCCTAAAGTAAGTAGGAGTGTTAAAAGTTGCTTTAAGGAATAATGCACTCTATTTATTTATTTTTTTCTTCAGTTTTTTTACATACAACTCCTAGTCAAATTGGGGTTTTTATTTTTGGTAGGAAACTGATTAGTTGTTTCTGTAATTTTTGGTAGAAAATAGGTTGTTTTTTTTATGGTAAGTTTAAACTATTTTTAGTTATAATAACAACTATTTAAGGAGGAGTCGATGATCAATAAAATACGCAGCTTTACCAGAAAAGAAAAATAAACTTCTCTGCATCTCTTCTCTTTTAACTCATCTCTATTTTCAGCTGCTAAGTTCTTGGCTCTCCTTGCTACGTTATTTTAACAGTATTAAAAACAATTATCCTTGGAGGTTCTCCCATTTTCTGGAAATCCAAAAAGCAATCTTTACTTTCCCTTTCATCGGTTGAAGCCGAATTCAGATCTATGTTGTGTGTCATAGCAGAACTCACTTGGCTAGTATGTTTATTGATAGATCTTGGTGTTCCACCATCTATGTTAGTTTCCCTTCTTTCCGACAGCCAAGCAGCGGTCCATATCACCAAAAACCCAATCTTTCATAAACATACTAAGCATATGGACATTGATTGTCACTTCATTAGCCAGCAGTATCTTGCAGCGCTTATTTCACTTTCCTTCGTTCCTTCTTCATCTCAAATAGCCAGCGTCTTCAGAAAATCCTTTTATGGGCCTCATCATCAATCGTCTTTATCCAAGTTGGTGGTTGTCCCACCACCCTCCATCTTGATGGGGATGTTGGGAATATGATTCCTAACTCTACTGGTGAAGATATGATGAACAAAAGAAGAAGACTATGGTTAAAGACCAAGTCCTCAGACAAAAATCAGATTCTTCGACAACATTGAAGTCTTTTATCCCTTTAGCTTCCAATGATCATAGTCGTTTATCAAGTCCCGCCAACTCTCAATCTCAGTCTTCTATTTTGATCTATGGTGGAAATAATGTTGGTATTAGCTTCCAATTGCCACATGTATAGGACAGCTATTTTAATTATTTCCTTTTGTTATATTTTAGAAGTTAGTTAGGATAAGTTTTAGAATAGCCAATAAATAGGGTACAAGTGTACCTGTAGGAATAAGAGCATTATTCTTTATTTTGTATTAATACATGTACAGTTTGATCAATGAAATACACAAAGAAAATTTCATAATTTGTTCTACATTTTTCAATTCCAACAACTATTTTCTCTAGGCACCCATTTCTTGATTTAAGTCTTATACAGATGACTTGACAAAATATACTGATGGTAAGGTTAAATGTATGAAGCATTATAAGGATGTGTGTCTACAGTATATTGAGGATTTCTATACAGATTTTGAGTCAGTGCAGTGATGGTTTGGGATGCTAGGCTTATGTTTCTTTCTCAAAGACTTCAAGTCAGTGCAGTGATGGTTTGGGATCCTAGGCTTATGTTTCTTTCTCAAAGACTTCCAAGTGAGTCCTGTGTTTTTAATAAACAGTCACTAGGCCCGGTATGTGCCGCTTTCCTAATCTAAAGATAGGAGGGCACCCGTTTTCTCGAAGTTACGGGGTCATTTTGTCGAGTTCCGTCGACATAGTTCTCTCAAGCACCCTAATATACTCTACTTGTAAAGCTGTGCCAGTTTGGGTGTACGTTCAGTTCACTGGGAGGATCACCATCCAATTCGAAAGTCGCTACTATAAACAGACTTGACTATGGCAAGACGGTATGCTTTGTGGCTGACTTCACTTTGGGCATGTTAAAACTTAGCATATGCTGATGGTTATATAAACAACCTACTGCTATCTGGATTGGTGGCTAGAACAGAAGAAAGTTGTATTAAGGGTGTGTTTGGTAAAAAAGTAAATATTTTCCGGAAAATGTTTTTCAATTTTCTCATGTTTGGTTGGCTTAAAGGTTTTGAAAAATGTTTTTCAAATCAAATTATTTTCCTTAATTCTAAGAAAAATGACTTCCCTTCAAAAGGTAAGGAAACCATTTTCTAAAATTATCTTTCAATCTCACTCTTAAGTTAAAATATTCATACAACTCTCAAAGTCACTCAACCCTACTCCGACCCCAATCCCCTACCCACACCCCACACCCTACCACCCCATCCAAAAAAAATATTATAAATTTTCTTCTTACCTCATCCCCTACCCAAAACCCAAATCCTTACTCCCCCACCCCCCATCCCACCCCTTCCAAAAAAATATTTAACTTTTTTTTTACAAAAATCAAACTTTTTCTTACCCCCACTACCCGACCCGCCCCCACCCCTACCAACCCCCTCCCTCCCTTCAAAAAAAATAACTTTTTTAAATTTATTTTAAAAAAAAAATTTAACTCTACCCCGACCCTCACCCCTACCACCCCCATTCAAAAATACTATTTCAAATTTTTTTTTTACCTCATCCCCTAACCCAAAACTCAAGCCCTTAATCCCTTCAAAAAAATTATTTATTTTAAAAAAAAAATTCAAATGTTTTTCTTTCCCTCCACTACCCGACCCTACCCCCACCCCACCCTACCAAACTCCCCCCTCTTAAAAAAATTAATTTTTCTCTTACCCCACTCTTACTCCCCTACCCCCACCCCTACTAGCCCCCTTCACCCCCTCCCCCCAAAAAAATATTTATTTTAAAAAAAATCAAAAAAAATTCTTACCACACTCTTACTACCTATTTTGACAACCTCAACGCCTTCCCCAAAAAAATTATTTTTTAATTTATTTTTTAAAAATAAATTTAAAATTTTTTTCTTATCCTATTCGTTCTCATTGTTTTTGTTAAATATATACAAATACTTTTAGAAAATACTAGTTTAGGTGTACACGTCTTGCGTGTATACATCACTTTAATGAGTTCAAACATTACATCAAATTGAGTATTTGTTTAAATAATAAAAATGAATATAGTAATTAAATTTAACATCTTTTGAGAATGTAAGATGGAGAATTTATTTATTAAACTTAATCTTTACCAAAAATATTTTTAAAAGTCGATCGACGTTCATCTACCATCTGTAAATTGCAACAAAATAATACAGTGATAGAGACATCAAAATAATATAATTAAATCTAATCTTTACACACAAAAATTTCCTCAAAAGTCGTCTGACACTCATCTACCACCTGTAAACAATAACAAAATAATAGGATAATAGAAATATCAAAATAATACAACTAAACCTAACATTTACATCAAAGCCAACCAACATTTATCTATCACCTGTAAACTGCAATAAAATAATACGATAAAAGTCATATCAAAATAATACAATTAAACTTAAATTTTACACAAAAAAATTCTCAATGTCAATCAACATTCATCTATGAAATATAAAATACCACAAAATAACAAACTATTAGAGATATTACGATAATACAATTAAACCTAACTTTTACCTAAAAAAAATTTCAAAGCCAACTCGCATTCATCTAGCATCTGTAAATTAAAATAAAATAATAAGATAATATTGATATCAAAACAATACAATGAAACCTAACCTTTACACAAGAAATTCTTCAAAGCGAAGCGACATTCATCTACAACTTGTAAATTATCAAAAAAAATATAATAGTGATCACAAAGCTTCGATTTTGATCCAACTAATTTTTGTTTGAGCGGAAATTTTAACCCTAAAGAATGATTTTGAATGAAAACATAGAAGATATATATATATACACACACACACATGTTGAATTCTATTATGCTGACAAAAACTGTGAAGGAATTAAGGGTTAGAAAATCAAGCATCCACCAATCTACACATGCAATCGAATCAAGTTAGAACAACCTCAATCATATTCTCCCGATAGGCAAACCAGTTTAACGTACATCTCAATATTTATAGAAGCATTTTCTTAATAGAATCCTATTTTAGGAGTATTTTTCTAATTGAACAGTAGAAAAAAAAATATTAATTACTTCTACTACCATATATTTTAGGAAGTCTAGTAGAAAAAAAATATTAATTAATTTTTCTACCATATATTTTAGAAGTCTCATACATTTTAGGAAGTCTAGTTGATATAATAAAAAATAATTAACTAATAAATTAAAAAAAATAATGAAAAGACAGTTTTGTCTAAAGAAGAGTCTTTTAATGAAGGGTAAAAAGCTCAAATCACTTTTCTAATGGTATTCACAGTTTTAATATATTATAGATTATAGATATAGATATACTTACCCAATTTGCATAACGAACGCAAGAATATACATAAGAAATAACTTATTTTTCTAGAAAACGTTTTTCCTCCTTCATATTGACCACACCCTAAAAAAAGTACTTTTTAGAGTCACAAATTATTTTTCTCAAATATATTTTTACTCTTTAGCTAAACAGTAAAATGTATTTTCTGAAAAATACTTTTTCATTCACTAGCCAACCACTAGAAAACATTTTTCGAAAAATATTTTCCATCCACCAACCAAACATAAGAAAACAAGTAAGAAGAAACCAACTTATTTTTCAGGAAAACATTTCTTTCATACCAAACACACCCTAATACTATTATTTTTTCCGCCACATTAACCCCTCGCTACGTTTACTCAACAAGGCCCAAGAGTAAAAGTGAAAATTAGTAATAACTAATCATACATTAACCTATGTTAACTTGACACTCTTTTTTTCCTCCACCCCTCCTCTCTCTGGAGGATCAGTACAGTATTGTCACTTACCCTCCAGTATGACCTAGATCTTGGCCTCAAGCAACCAACCGATGGTGGAGGTGCTCAATCATTTGATCAAACCTTATTTGTTGGCACTCCCCTTTAAAATGTATTTATTAGGAATTTATTTTACTAAATTAATTTATTAATTATGGTTTAAAATTTTAAATTTGACTAACTAATAGTATTTTATATAGTTATTTAATGATAAAGATAGCATTAGAAGAAAATGATAAATTTTTCTTGATTTATTAAAATTGACAAGTAAATGAAATCTATTTTACTATCAGAGTCAAGTAAAATGAAATAAAGTTAGTAGTTTGTGTCAAAATCAGCCGAGGAAGAAGGTTCAACATGAAGCTCAATCCATAGAAGCATAGATATGAGAAAGAAAGAACAAAGAAAAACTGAATAACTGCTTGATTGATTATAAATGTGTCTATACAATGGTATGTATAGGGAAGAAAAAAGAGCTAATGTTGTAACTAACTCCAGTTGTCAATGAGCTTTTCTATAGCTATCACAACAAGTAACTAACTAACTCACACTATACAATACTAATTGTGAAATTATTTAACTAAAACTAGAGTTGCTTCAGTAATAACTAATCTTAACACCCCCTCAAGTTGGAGATGTGGAAAACATAGAAAACTTATGTAAAGCAGCAGAGTGTTTGATTCCGATAAGTGCTTTGGTTAGAACATCTGCTAATGGAGAAAAATAAGTCCTGACTACAGTAGACACCTCACAAAATGGCAGTCAACCTCTCTATGCTTAGTCATTTCATGAAAAATTAGGTTTCTTGCAATGTGAAAGGCTGACTGACTATCACAATATACTTCAATTGGTGTTGGCAAGGCAATTGATAATTCACTTAATAACCTTCTAAGCCAAACCAATTCTCCTGCCACTTTCCTCAATGCTCTATATTCTGCTTCTGTTAAGGACAAAGAGATAGTTTCTTGTTTCTTGGACTTCCAACTAATGTGACAATGTCCCAGCAACACAATGTATCCACTGGCTTTCTAGAGTCGGGGCCAGCAGCCCAGTCAGAGCCACAGTAGGCCTTCACATTGTAGTTGTGATCTTGTAACATGAAAATCCCTAAAGTAGGATCATTTTTAAGGTACCTTAGAAGATGGAAGGTTGCTTTCAGGTGAGGTTCCTTAGGATCTTACATGAATTGACTTAGGTGTTGAACACTGAAGGATATATCCAGCCTTGTGTTAGTGAGAAAGTTCAATTTACCAATGATTTTCCTGTAATAAGTGCGATTTGATATAGGTGCCCCAACTTTTGCATGCAACATATAATTAGGATCAAGTGGGGAAGTATAACTGATGAGATGTGGGATGTTGTAGTCTTTAAGAATGTCCAGTAAAAACTTTCTCTAATAGATGATAAGTCCATCTTCCTTGTAAATAACCTTATTCCCAAGTGTTGACACCTAAGCTTTGCCTTCCACGACAGAGCTCAATTTCGAGTTTCTTTAATTTTAAATAAAATTACAATATTTATTTTCTCCAAGTAAGATCTTTTCAAAGTATTTATCTAGCTAATTTTAGTCGCTTTAGGTAGAGATTATATTTTTGTATTTGCGTATACGAAATCATATAATTTTACGAAAAAATAAGTTTTAATCAAGGTTATCCGAAATATGGATTCACATGGACAAAATCTTGATTTAAAAATAATTTATTCTTAAAATAATTTATTTGAAAATTATTTTCTTGATTTTATTAAATCAAGAAGCTCAAGATTGAATTGGTTATTAATTTATTTTGTATATTGTTTCAATTTAGTCAATTTATTAAATTGGATCTTAATTGAAAATCAAAGTGATCATAATTGCAATTCCATTGATCAATTGAATTTAATTAAGCTAAAGTTTAAATATAATTGTCTAAATTCTCATTTTGGCGATTTAATAAATGGCCTAAATCCCAAAAATCTTCTAATTTCTACCCTCCTTTTCTGAAAATTACTCCAATTCTAGCCCAACAATAATAACAACAATTTCAGCTGGCCCATTCCCAAACAGGCCCATGCCTTTCAAGTTTCCAGCAACCAAACAATACCAATAATTCACCAGCCCCACCCCTCTTCCTATAGGGTTATTCTCAAATATAGACCCAAATTAGGGTAGCTTTCAAATTTTAGCCCCAAATAAAAAGACTTTGTTAAAATAGCCTTAACTTGTTAAGGCATATTTTCTTGGATGAAAATACCCTCCTCCAAGCCGTTAAATCTCTTTCTTCCAACTTCAGCTTATATTTGAGAATAACTCGTTTCTTCAAAATTCTAGAATCGAGCTCCAAAATGTTCTCTATTAAATCTCTTTCTTCCAAATTCTAGAATCAACTTTCAAACATTCACAGTCGACTTTTGCCGTAAGGTTTCTTCAGGTATAAATTTCATCATCCAAATTCATTGTGGTAATTTTAGCTTATTGATGCATTGTGGTAATTTTAGCTCGCTATATAATTAACATATTGATTTAATTTTTGGAGAGGTGAACGTAAGATGAAGTTGAGATATGTTGTTGTTGTAGTAACATATTTACAATTGAGGAATTACGTCGAACAGGTTGTGGGGATTTTGTTATTGCGGTTATAATTGTATTTGAGTAGTTGAGGAGGTCGGTCTTGTAGGGAAAGGTCGTTAATATGGGAGTTAATGTTGATCGCAACATATTTTGGGAAGGCCAAACGTATAAGGTTAAGGTGGTACAAGAAATTAGTTCCAAGTATTTCAAACTAGTGGTATAATTAGCATTAGAAGATGATGAGGAATTGTGTCGAATAGGTTGTGGGGAGTTTGTTATTGTGATTATAATTGTGTTAGAGTAGTTGTGAGGGTTTGGTCATAGAGGGAAAGGCTGTTAATATGGGAGTTAACATTGATCGCAATATTTTTTGGGAAGGCCAAACGTATAAGGTCAAGGTGGTACAAAAATAAGTTTGATTGTTTCTATAGCTTGAACACAAACTACAAAGCTACCTTTCTTGCAAGCTTCTCTAGTTGTCTCAGTTTGTTGGACAGCCTTGCATTTCTCTCATGTCAAACTGCATATATAAATTCAGTATATACCATCTTTCATAATTGGGCTATGTGTTTTTTCCTTTAATTCTCTCCTTAATTAAATCACACACTGCAACTCATGTAGCAGATAGTGGTTGAGTACTATTTAACCAGCAAAGCAACCTCTTCCACACTGCATTTGATGTTGTGAAGTGTGAACCAATAATTTACTTTAGAGTAATGACTAATAAGAACCACAAGTAGAAAGGTAATTCTATCAGCAGATGTATACTTGTAAAATATCACCACAGTAGAACCAATAATTACTTGATGAAAATCAGAATAATTACTTGATGGTTACTGTGTACCTACAGTAGTTTCAACTTTCACTTCTCTTCATCTACATACATTCTATTGCATGCAATTTTTTGTCACTTCACAAAGCACATGGCAATGTCGTAGTCAATCTAGATGTTGCTGATGTGATTGCCAGTTCTCTTAAATAAATTAATTTGTTTGTCTCTAAGTTGGGGAATATAGGTCAAGCCCTCCCTTCCAAGACAGTGTACCTAGTTAGAATCAACCCGTGTAGCTTTTGTTCTTATGTAGTTTAATTTAGTAGATTATAGGTTTGATTGTCATTATAACCACTTTATTGTTGTGAATCTGTACATGTAGTGATACCCTTAACGATCTATGAAATAGATAGCTATACTAGTCATAAAATTAGGTCAATTTCTCTATCTGAGCTTTGATCTACATTGATAAAAGTGAACCTTTATCATTCTATTATGGTTGCAACTGCCACAGCTAGTTGTGGAGAATGTTCTCGCTTTTAACAAGAGCTTTTGGATAAGACTTCCAGCTAGAGCAAACACCTACAAATCTGATGATGATAAAGCATGGTTCCATTTCTTAATATCTTCAGCTGGTTTATGCTTCATAACTTCTTTCAACTTGCAGAATAAGATTTGTTGATTTTTTTTATAGAAAGACTATGAAGAGCTGGCATTGACAGTAATGAACATCGTAGATCGTCTAGTTCACAAGAAAAATGTATATATTCCATCTCCCTTCTGAACTACACATAACAATTATATGTATTTTTGGTGCCTAGCTGATCACAAGCAACTTCTCTTTAGCATAAGACTTTCTGAACTACACATAAACAAATATATGTATTTTTGGTGCCTAGCTGATTACAAGCACCTTCTGAACTACACATAACAAGTATATCTATTTTTGGTGCCTAGCTGATCACAAGCACCTTCTAACTAATAATTAGTCATTACTCAGTCGTTAACTTGTTTGGACAAAATACACCCAAGGTTAATCTGAATATTCCACTTCACTAATCTATCAGTGGTCACACAATGCTTCACCCATCCAATAAACTTGTAAGGAAAACCCAGGTCAATCAGGATCTTCTTCAAATAGGGTCAATTTACAGTATCATAAGTGTAACGCCCCGAAAAATAAGTCCCAGAGTGTCACACGGCGCTTGAGGCTACGAGTAGCCCCAAGATAACCATTTGATCCGTTTTCATTCAGTTCAACACAAATCAACGAGGTTTTCATAAATAACCCTCAAATATCAACAGAGTAATCATCATCCAAGAATAAAAGAATTTCAGAAAGATAACAAAATATGACTTATTAGTCAACTCCCAACATCTATACTAGTCTGACAAGCCTCTAAGAAAATCAATAAAACCAACAAGCCATTGAGACATGCCCCAACTGACTCATACTCAGTTATAAAATGTAAATAATTCCGTGAAACCAACATCAGACATCACATCCTTGAAACATGAGGACTCAACACAACAGAGGATGCAGAATAGCGTGCCCGAAGAATCACTGTCAAACTTGAAACTGAGCACCTGAACCTACATTCCGAAGAAATACAGCCTACACCCGAAGATGTGGGTCAGTACCATGGAAAGGAACCGAGTATATGGGGGTGTATGCAGTTGTATAAACATCATTATCATAAATATTTATAAGAAATATGCAGGATGTATAAAAGACTCACATAGCCCAAAGAAAATCATCATAATTATGAGAGGAAGAAATAAGTACAATAACACATGTGAGTTATTATATAATTTGTCAATCACTTTCAGTTCATCAAGAATATCAATTCTCATAATGTAAATATCATTTAAATCTTTTGAAAGAATAACTTTCACAATTTCACTTTTAAATCACTTCACCATTCACCATAGACACAAGGAAACACACACACTGGGAGATCCTATAACCGACATAAACCATGTGAGCTACATGGAGTCCAACGTACAACCCACGTTGGGGAGAGCTGTCCTATCCTTGCCATCAAAGTAGGACTATCGATAGCAAATCCACACAAACTAGTGATCACTATGTAAATCAGCCTCAGGATCACTCCTACGGGGGTACGTAGTTCTAGGGAAGTAAGGTCGCTTTATACCTCCCACTCGGTGCTAAAGATTTCTCCCGGACTTAGCTCGGATCATTTCAAAGACAATCCATAACAAAACAATTTCAGTAATATATAAATATTCATCGGGAGCCATCATGCTTCCCATCTATCAAAATCAACCACGTTGTGGATTTCTTTCACACTCGAGTTTAAAATAACTCCATTAAGACCAAAAGATCAAATCATTCCAAATATCTCAAATATTCAACATCAACGTATTTATAACACACACTTTCTTATAAAAAAAATACAATTTCCAATGGGGATTCACGACCCAAATATCAAAATCATGATAAATATCATTCAAGATTCATGCTTTATATCACCATACATGTAAATTCATCTTTTAAAATCATAAACATCAAGATTTTATAATAATCATCATAAGATATGGTTTCATGCTTCAAATTCATAAAAATCAAATAAAAATCATGCCTTTGTAAAGAAAATTACTTTTGGGCACAAGAACGAAAGAGAGTTCTTGTTGAAAAACCCCACATACCTTGAATGATGAACTTTAGATCGATACTCATTTTTGAGATGTTAATCGTGCCTTTGAATGATGGTTCTTGAAGTTCTTGAACTAGGAACTTGGAATCTTGAATAAATTTGCAGAATTAACGGTGAACTTTGGAGGTTCTTGAAGTTGGATGTAGGGGCTTAGGATTTTCTCTTTAAGGAAGTTTGATGAAATACAACATATAATGTTTCTAATAAGCTTTAATATAGGGTTTGGACAGATTCTAGGTTAGGGTAAATGACCAAAACGCCCCTAAAAATCAAAAAAAAATCTCAAATCTGTCCATTGGTAGACTATTTTGATAGTCTGAAGTAGATTAACCATAACGTTTTACTCCGATATTCAAAGTGGATGAAACTAATTTCATTAGAAAGAGGACTCGCATATATTTCCATTGATGTATAGTATCTCACCCAGATCATTGTGTACGAGTAATTATGATCGTTTGAAGTTGACCCAAAAATTCACTTTTGATAGGCTGAAGTAGATCGACCATAACTTTTTGTTCCGATAGAAAAATTGGATGAAACCAATTTCATTGGAAAGAGGACTCGCAGATCTTTCCGTTGATATATATTAGATCACCCATATCATTATGTACAAGGAGTTATGATCATTTAAATTTGGAGAAAAAATGCGTCAGGCCTCAGTACTTTTTCCTGCACGTTTTACTGTTCACTATTATTGACGGTTCTATCGGAATGTTCATAACTCGTCATTCGGGTGTCCATTTTGGATGATCCACATATCGTTGGAAAGATTATTCGATACTATACGTAATGGTTGGTCATAATCTAAGACATTTCGCACGAAAAATTTATAATTCATTCTAGAATATAGAACCCAATACGTTTACGCACAAAATTTCAACAAAAAATTTCCCGAGGTATTACAATAAGCCTTCTGTATATCCACTTTTAACATACATCTAATTGTTTCGACATTCAGATTCTGCCATACATTTTAAGTTATTCCCCATGGGCAAGAGTTAGCACTGCCTTAGTTTGTAATGATTTGGCAGATGACCTATCACTCTTGCCCCAGAGGCAAGACTTAGATAATTATGCCCCATGGGCAAAAGTTAACACTGTCATAGTCTGTAATTATTTGGAAGATGGCTTATAACTCTTGCCCTAGAGGTAAGACTTTGACATTTATGCCCCATGGGCAATAGTTAACTGTGCCTTACTCTTTAATGATTTTACTTATTGAAGATATATATTCTAAATTAAATTGTTACTAATCTTTTGTTGTTTCATTTTTCACAAGGGTTGTGCTTGGAATGGATGAAAACAAAACAAGTATTGAAAGTATTGATAGAAATAACGAGTTACAGGTTATTGAACAAATATTAAAGGCTGAAATAGCTGAGCCATCCAAGATTAAGAGGGTACGCCAAAAGAAGACGAGGATACTTGATGTTGAGACTACTCTCTTAAGACACAATGCCTCTTTGAATGAGCTAAATGTCAAGTCGATCTTCATTGACAAATAAAATATGATGATGTACCTGTTAAACATTGCAATTATGTACAACATCCAATTTAAGGTTATCAAATCAAGCACAACAAGATATTCACTGCGATGTTTGGATGGCAACTGAGTATGGCGGTTTCATTCCTCGAAGATTGCCGATTCTTTGATATTTCAGGTTAATACATATGAAAAGGCTCACAGTTGCTCGGTTGATTTCATAACGTCCAACCATAGGAATGCAACATCAAAGGTCATATGTGACTACATACTAGAGCTTGTGTCTGACTCTTATAATGTAAGCACACCAAACTTAGTGGTAGATGAAATGAGAAGAAAATACGGAAGCATCATATCCTACAACAAAGGATGGCGAGTGATACAACATGCCTATACAGTGATAAGTGGAACTGCGGAAGATAACTACAATAGGTTGCCATCGTATCATCACATGATGAATGAAAATAACCCAGGCACGTACACAAACATAAAGAGGGATGATGAGAACAGGTACAAATGCTATACTATTGAAATTGAAAATATTTTCCCAAGAGGCAACAGTTTATTCTTTAATTGCACTGATTAGATTAATAAAATATATGTAACTCTTTCCTCATGGTCAAGACTTAGTTTAAAAAATTGTTAAAACTGAAAACTTTTGTGCAAGAGGCAATAGTTCATTCTTTAATTGCACTGATTATATTATTAACATATATGCAACTCTTGCCTCATGGGTAAGACTTAGTTTAGAAAATTGTTGAAATTGAAAACTTTTGCCCAAGAGGAAACAGTTTATTCTTTTATTGCACTGATTATATTATTAATACATATGTAACTCTTGCCTCATAGGCAAGACTTAGTTTAGAAAATTGTTGAAATTCAAAACTTTTACCCAAGAGGAAATAATTTATTCTTTAATTGTACTAACTAGATTAATAACATATATGCAACTCTTGCCTCATGGTAAGACTTAGTTTAGAAAATTTTTGAAATTGAAAACTTTTGCCCAAGAGGCAACAGTTTATTCTTTAATTGCATTGATTAGATTAATAACATATATGCAACTCTTGCCTCATGGGCAAGACTTAGTTTAGAAAATTGTTGTACAAATGCTATACTGTTAAAATTGAAAACTTTTGCCTAAAAAGCAAAACTTTATTCTTTAATTGTACTGATTAGATTATTAACATATATGCAACTCTTTCCTCATGGGCAAGACTTAGTTTAGAAAATTGTTGAAATTGAAAACTTTTGCCCAAGAGGCAAAAGTTTATCATTTATTTGCACTGATTAGATTATTAACATAGATAGAACTCCTGCCTCAAGGGCAAAGCTTAGTTTAGAAAATT
This sequence comes from Capsicum baccatum var. pendulum, assembly GCA_030864225.1. Classification (NCBI taxonomy): domain Eukaryota; kingdom Viridiplantae; phylum Streptophyta; class Magnoliopsida; order Solanales; family Solanaceae; genus Capsicum; species Capsicum baccatum. The sequence goes on from CM061552.1 coordinate 273,200,712, forward strand.
ATTGTATAAATGTTATACTGTTGAAGTTGAAAACTTTTGCCCAAGAGGCAAAAGTTTATTCTTTAATTGCACTGATTAGATTATTAACATATATGCAACTCTTGCCTCATGGGCAAGACTTAGTTTAGAAAATTGTTGTATTCTGATTATAAACATCAAATGCAAATTGTTACTAATATTCTTTTGATCAACACAGGTTTCAATATGTATTTTTTGCTTATGGCGCTTCAATCATTGGATGGACCAACTATAGATCGATAATAATGGTAGATGCAACATTTTTTAAGTTAAAATATCGTGGTGTCCTCATGATGGCAGTGTCAAAGGACGGAAACAACAACATATTTCCTTTGGCTTTTGGAATTGTAGACTTAGAAAATAATGAGTCTTATAATTGGTTCTTCAATCAGTTAGGAAATGCAATTGGGGTACGTGAACAATTGTCTATTCTATCATATCATCACCCAGCCATTACAAATATAATTACAAATATCTATCCAGGGTGTCAACACGGGATATGCATCTATCACATATACTTCTTAGATATAGTTCTATCACTATTCTACAACGCAGCAACATCATATAAACGAACTGAATTTTATGCTTTCATGGATGAGATAGAAAAACTCGACAAAGTTGTTGTGGAGTACTTAAAAGAAGAAGAACCAAAAAGATGGTCTTGTTTGTTTCATACCAATAGAAGGTACAATATGTTTATGACTAACAACGTGGAGTCCATGAATGCGGTACTGAGAAAAGCAAGGCAACTGTCAATATTAGGACTGATCGATTACATTCAGAACAAGTTAAAAAGTTGGTTTTATGAAATAAAAATAGAAGCGCAAGGCAACTTTCATGACATCACTCGTTGGGCGAAAGTGGAGGTGACTGACAAGATTTAAGTCACCTTGAAATTGAAAGTAAGTAATTGAAATTGTATTTTGATAATAGGAAAATATATCGTTACTGTTTTTTGATTGCAGATTATATATAGCTGGTTTACTGTTATTTGTGATTTATTGCTAGTTTTTTATTTCTTTGAGATTCGCATGCGAAATATGTGTTTTGTTACTTCTGTTCCATTGCTTCTGCTCATAGCTATGTGATAGTTTGTGATTTGATGTCGTATGCTTCATTGTAGCCATTTTTTGGTTATCTCAAGATTCGACCCTACGTATGTTTGATTGCTCTGTATAGCTGATTCTGCTCATATACTATATGTTTCACTATCATAGTTGATTCTACTCCTAGGTTAGATGCAATATCTATTATATGTTAGTTTATTTGTAGTTGATTCTCCTTCTCATATGTTGGAAGCATCACTATTGAATCAGTCGTTGTTCCTGAGCAAGGTTCTGTCTTTTTCATATAATACAGGGAATTTGACTTTGAAAGCTCATTCCTTGGATGATAGATCTTTCTTCTGCGCTTTTCCTGACCAAGCCAAGCATCAAAACTCTAACTATCCCCTATATTGGCCCTTCTCTTCCATTTTGAAATAGAACCTTAATTGTGACTCCTTATTATTGGTTACTTATTATTAGATTTTTGATTAGCTCAATGTTAGATTGTGATTTGATGTTATATGCTTGATTGTAGCTATTTTTTGGTTGCCTCAAGATTCATCCCCTATGTATGATTGATTGCTCTGTATGCCTGATTCTGCTTATATACTAGATTTTTCACAATAAGTTATTATTTATTTATTATTTTATTTACAGGTAGACCCTATTGATGCAACAAGATATGTTGTAAGACAAGAAGGAGTCGAATATATTGTAGATTTGAAGAGTAGGACTTGTCAATGCTGGGTATTTCAAACAGATGAGATACCATGCACCCATGCAATTACAACGATAAATAGTAGACATATGAACAAGTATAGCTATTGTTCTCATTGGTTCTCAAGACACTCTTAGCTACAAACATACCAGGGAGAAATCCTACCAGTTGGAAGCACAACATCATGGATTGTCCCAGATAGCATAAAGGATCTGATTACAAAACCCCCAGATAAGGAGGTTCTACTTGGGAGAAGACAAACATCCAGATATCCTTGCAGAACAGAATCTTCAAGAAAAAATTACAGATGTTTGAGATGCAAAAGAAACAAGCATAACATATCAAATTGTCACTACACTCCTATCCTTTATCCATATGCAAGAAGATACAGAAAGAAAAATAAGAAAACATGATTAGTTTTACTTTTTATCCGAGAAGTTGGATCAAAATAGTAGTTATAATAAGATTCTTTGATCCCCTATTTTAGTTAGTAACAAGTACTTTTGACTTTCAATCACGAATGTCTTCTTATTTATTTAAAGTTTAAACTTGTGGTGAAGTATTTAACTCAATACCTTATTATTGAATTTTTATAAAAATTACTTAGCATGTTAAATTTTTTTATATATTAATGTGTAAAAATATATCATATTAACAGGATTTGGGGAAGGACCACACCCCTAAGAGATGTGATGTGAATAATTCCACGGGATACACTTTAAAATTTGTCTTGAAGGCAAGATACAGGATAAGTTGTGCCCCATGGGCAAGAGTTGACAGTAGCTTATTTGGCAATAATTTGGAAGATGATCTACAACGCTTGCCCTAGAGGCAAGACTTCATCCCCAAAGAAATAAGTTATGCCCTATGGGCAAGATTTGACACTAGCTTAGTGTGTAATAACTTGGCAGATCTTTATTGCACTATGAGCCACTAGTTTATCTCAAACTTTCTAAAAGGAAAGGTTCTTGATAATTGAAGAATTGTATTGCTTCCACTTTCTAAAATGATCTCCTCGTGAAACCTAAGTCAATCAAATTAGCTTATGAGTTTAAGATTTGATATGGATTGGTATCAATGTTTTGAAGTGCGAACCAATAATTTACTTTAGAGTAATGACTCATAAGAACCATAAGTAGAAAGTTAATTCTATCATCAAATGTATACTAGTAAAATATCACTGCAGTAATACCAATAATTACTTGATGAAAATCGAAATAATTACTTGATGATTACTGTGTACCTACAGTAGTTTTAAGTTTCACTTCTCTTCATTTACCTGCATTCTATTGCATGAAATTTTTTGTCACTTCATAAAGCACATGGAAATGTTGTAGTCAATCTAGATGTTGCTGGTGTGATTGCCAGTTCTCTTAAATCAGTTAATTTGTTTGTCTCTAAGTTTGGGAATGCAGGTCAAGCTCTCCCTTCCAATACAGTATACCTAGTTAGGATGAACCTGTGTAGCTTTTTTTCTTGTGTAGTTTAATTTGGTGGATCATATATTTGATTGTCATTATAAGATATTTATTATTGTGAATCTGTACATGTAGTGATACCCTTAACGATCTATGAAATAGATAGCTATACTAGTCATAAAATTGGGTCAATTTTTCTATCTGAGCTTTGATCTACATTAATGAAAGTGAACCTTTATCCTTCTATTATGGTTGTAGCTTCCACAGCTAGTTGTGGAGAATGTTCTCACTTTCAACGAGAGCTTTTGGATAATACTTGCAACAAGAGCAGACACCTGCAAATACGACGATGACAAAGAATGGTTCCATTTATTAATATCTTCAGTTGGCTTATGCTTTGTAACTTCTTTCAACTTGCAGAATAAGCTTTGTTGATTTTATTTTACAGAAAGACTATGAAGAGCTGGCATTGACACTAATGAACATCGTAGATCGTATGGTTCACAAGACAAATGTATATATTCCATCTCCCTTCTGAACTAAACATAACAATTATATGTACTTTTGGTCCTTAGCTGATCACAAGCAACTTCTCTTTAGCATAAGACTTTCTAAACTACACATAAACAAGTATATGTATTTTTGGTGCCTAGCTAATTACAAGCACCTTCTAAACTACACATAACAAGTATATGTATTTTTGGTGCCTAGCTTATCACAAGCACCTTCTGTAATACAGATTACAAGTATATGTATATTTGGTGCCTAGCTGATCACAAGCAACTTCTCTTTAGCATAAGACTTTCTGAACTACACATAACAAGTATAAGTATTTTTTATGCCTAGCTGATCACAAGCAATTTCTGAACTATGCATAACAAGTATATGTATTTTTATATTTTTGGTGCCTAGTTGATCATAAGCAACTTCTCTTTAGCATAAGACTATGTGGATACATGTTATTGGAGAGATGGAGATGAACAATGAGGAGAAATTGTTAAGGTGAAGTGATGCGTATGTATTCTCTCTCTAGGTTATAAATGCTAATATTAAATTGAGAAAGTGATGTGTATTAATAATAATAATCAAAACACTCATATAGCAGTCGCACATATTTAATGATAAGACAGCCCCCCATAGGAACAAGTTATACCTCATGGGCATGAATTGGCCCTGCCACATTGTTTACTAATTTAGAAGATACTCAATAACTCTTGCCTCAGGGGCAAGACTTGCCACAAGGAAAGGAAAAAAATATTCTTTGATAATAAAATATAAATATACAAATATACTAATAAATGAATCACTAGCGATTTTACATTGTATACTTTACGTTGTCGCATCAAAATAGCTGATTTAATTTGAAAAGACGGTTTAAACTTTACATAATCGCATAAAAATAGCTAAAAATCCATCATGTGCAGTGATTTTCAATAACTACAAAATTAAACTACTACTCCTAGTGCGTCTTCTTCCTCTTTTCCTTTCCAAATAATCTGCCAACTTTTTCTATAGTGTTTTCTTTTATACCAGCTTCTAATTTTCTCTTTCCATAATCCCACAATAAATATCCATGCCTCATGCGAACATGACCAATGTCAATTTCATTAGGAATATCTCTACCATAAATGACATATTCAGCAAACGCACAAACAAATGCTCTACAATCACTGTGATACAAATGAAATATATTACGTGAATATATGGAAAACAACAAAAAAAGAAGTGAAATGAACATTTAAAAAATGAATGCAATGAGATACCATTGAGTTTGTTGTGGCAGCTCATCAACCATTTTTATCGGCAAAGTGTCATTTTTAGATTTGACAATGCCCTTCTCAAGATAGAAATTGACCTTTTTTAGAAAATACGGTATCAATGTTTGGTAAGATAGCATCACTTTTTGAACAACTTTATTACCGCGCCTGGTATGGTTTGAGTCGTATACATATATGCACCAATCAGTGAAGTCAAAACTCCCAAAATCCAGTGTCCAAGTTCAGATTTTTCTCGTGGAACATAAACTGCAAATAAAAAGTTTGTGAAAGCTTGAAAAAAGTTGAATAGCAGCTTATAAACCCACAAGTTAAGTGTTCCGTCTAGATCAAAACAAAAAGCCTTTGATATTGAAGTCATTGCATCTTTTTGCAGTTTTTTCCGTTAACTCAAGTGCTCCAGCAATTATTATTGTTTCATCATGTGTTAAATTCCCTCCTTTTTCAGCCTGTCATAGCAATAAGAAGCAAACAAGTTGAGGCATACAGTAAAAGGAACATAATGAATTGAAAACGAGGTTCAACGAGTTATAGTACCTAATCTTAGAGAGATGAACTTGGTCGTGTAAGCGGATTGCGTTCATGCATATATAAAAAAATATTGCATGTCCAGAGATATATTTACACTTTCTTAGATTAGCATTAAAAATTGATAAATATTGAATAGATTAACTCATTGCCATGAAAATCCACAAATGTTTTTAGCTCAGCTCTCCGCAGAAGGGCAGCGTGCCCCTTACCTAATATCCAATCCAAGACCTAGAAGAAAAATCAAGGATGAAGTTAAGAACCATTTTCTTTATCAAGCCAACTATAAGATCCTTAACAACAAAAAGTAGGACTGGGAAATTCTCTCAAATTACTGCATGAGGTTTTGGTTTTTTCCCCAATTCTAAAGATGAATATCCGTGTATCTTAATAAAGAAACTGATGGATATTTTACATATCAAATTATTAGCATGAGAAGTTCTCATTTATAGTAATAACAAAAAATAAATAGAGATAGGAAAATGGAGTAACTATTATATTATTACTAATTTTCTCCTTCCGTTCGGATTTACTTGTCACTATTTTCTTAATTTGATTTTCATTTTTACTCGTCATTTTGAAAAATCAAGAGAAAACAAAACAAAAAATTTCATGTTTTACCCTTAGCATTAATTACTTATTCTCGAAATCATTTTCAATACCTATTACTAAACATCAATTGATAGCGGTAATACTGTAAAGTCACTATACCAATCATTATTTTCTTAATAGGTGTGTCACGTCAAAATGTGATAAGTAAATCCAAACGGAGGGAGAACATAACCAAGGAACTCTTCCATTCAACTTTATGTTGTATTCTTTCCATTTCTTTCCAAGCTACAGAAAAGGAACAAATCATACAAATTAACCACCGTAGCGTATATGAGTATAGATCTATCTTATGAGTTTTTGATGGGTTCATATAGTTTTACTTCTTAAACCGTATCATATAACTCGGATTGTGAGTACAAGGTGGCAACCAAACACACAGATGGTGAAGTATCTCTCTCTCTGGTAAAAAACATGGAAACTTAATAACTCTACATAAGTAAATTATAGAATGTGATTGTTGTTCTTTATACCTTACTAATTGGATAAGCAATGGGGAAGAATAACCAGAAAAGAATCTGAACAAGGGGAGATACAGTGGCTCCAACTGTCAATCCATAGTGAGTACAGATTGTTTGAGGAATTATCTGCAAATGTAAAAGCGATGAACCTAGTTAGAGGACAAGAGCCGAGCAAATTCCATAGATAACAAGTTGAAAGGTTAAGTGGATGAATAGAATAGACAACCTCTCCGAACATGAGAATCAGTGTAACAAATACTAGTATTGCTACCAGCGATGGTACAAGCTTGTCCAAGAATATAGGAAGAGACTACAATGGAAAAAGCAAAAAGTAATAAATAAGTCAATAGTGGTAATAAAAGGATAACTATTGCCAAATAAGTATTGGTATGCAAACCTTCATTGCTAAGGAGTTGCCGATCAAGAGTGTGCAAAGCAAAAGATGTTGGTTTTTTACCACCGAAAGTATTTTAGCGGTAAAAGAAAGGAAGAATACTTTAAAAGGCCGATCAAAGCAGACATAGGTACAACTCAAACTGTGCCACAACACTGCTTCTCTTCTAACTTATCAAACTATAAGATATGCAGAATAAGTTTCAGACTTTATTCAGCCTATATGATTTGAGAATAAGAATAGAATACAGATTTTATAACTAAGTGTAATGGCTCACAAGATTTAGATTGCATGTTTTATTATTCATGATTTGACTTTCAGATTTCAGATTACTCAAGCTTAAGTGAGTCATTTACATTTAGCATGCATGATGTTTTCTATAAACTGTGATGATATTATTTACTTATTGCATGCACCCCATATACTTAGTACATCATCAAAGTACTGATCCACATATACATCTGTGTGCTACATTGTCTCATAATGTAGGTTGAAGTGCTCAGTATCAGCAGCGAGAGTGATTTTTGAGCATCTCATCTACATCCCTGCAGTTGGTAAGTCCTCTTAGTTTGGGGACTTAGCTATTCAGATTTTCAGTTGTTAGTAAATATTTTCATTACTCTTTTCATACAGTCTGAGTCAGATGGTGTCTATCCCAGTGACTCTCTAGATTCAGCTAGTAGAGGTTTTTCGGACTACTAGATTCAGTCTTAGATTTCAGATGTCATATTTAGACCTTTCAATATTTGTTTTATCATATTGATGTGATCAATATTTTCAGATATACTCAGACTTTTCAGATATTTTTCTGCATTGTCAGTATCATATATTCATATTTCATTATTTTGAGATTCAGAGCTAATAGAAAGCAGACAAGGTTAGCTCAGGACTTCTTATAGTTCGGAGCACCATGTGGCATCCTGAAAATCAAATTTTGGGGCGTTACAATATGTTACATAGGAAAGGTTGTTTATTGGAAAAGGTCTCAGGTATAGAATGAATATCCCTCATTTTTACAAAGGGTACGTGCCCAAGTTTGGTAAGCTATAATACATTCACATCATAATCAGTAGATCTAAGAGACATAGAAAAAGAAGCAAAAATAGGAAATTGTTGTTCATTCTTCAAGGTAAAATTTTATACATTATGTTTATATGAACACTTATTTATATTGTGATTACTATTTATAGCAGAATGAGAGTAACATTGTGCTCTATGACTACACGAACTAGCAAAATTTATAATAGAAGGGAATGCATTTTTCAAATAGTCAGTACACTGTGTAGTGGAACAAGTGTTGTTCTTCAGGCATTTTGGACACAAGAAGTATAATCCATACCTAGCTTCACTAATATCCAGAGGCCTATTCATTGAAGTGGACTGCAGAATACATGAATGTTCAGTGAATAAGACAATACTCTTAGGGATGGAAGTGGTAAGTGTATTAATGGACACACGATTATATTTGAAAGTAGACATAAACAAAACTTAATGTAATACAAGAGCAGGTGCAAGTACTACACTACAAATTTGATTTACTTTTACTTTATAACCATTTGGTAACACAATCGAAAGGGGAAAAGGTAGGGTAAAGACGTTGGTCATGGAGCTTTTATTAAAGTTCGTGTGATTTGATGCACCTGAGTTTAAGATCCAAGAATCAGGATTGTTTTTGAAACACTTGTAAGACATTTTACCAAAGTTAATAGAAGAAGTACAAACTACAATACCTGCAAAGTTTGCATTTCCTCCCAAAGAATTTGAAGTCTTGTTGCTGTTATTCTCTCCATGAGCTCCAAACTAAAAATGTTGTAGAAAGTTCACAACATGCTCATACTGATCTCTAGATAGGTTGATGTTGTTTCCACACTGTAACTTGTTGGGCTCATCTCCCCTGGTATGTGTAATATCTGATACAAATCCATATACATCAGCAATAAGGCCTTTTCCTTTGTTGAACTTGTGATTTTAAATGTTGTTCTGATAACTACTCTGTGTACCTTGGTAGTTATTGTTGAAGTTGTGATTATTTCCTTGTGGATAACCATGGAGTTTATAATATTTATCTTTAGTGTGCCCTGGTCTTTTACAGTAATCACATACCATACGAGGCTTGTTTCCACCATAGCCAATACTTTGGGTATAATTTGTCCTGAAACTTCCATTTCCACCTGATATGCTAGTACTAGAAGAATAGTTAGGCCTGGGAGTTTTTCCTCCCCTGTGACTACTCATACCAGCGAGAAAACTAGTGGTCTCTAAAGAAATCTTGTTTAATCCACTTGCACTCAAAGAGGTAGACTCCATAAACAGTTGATTACTTGGTTTTATCTCTTTTTGTCTCTCATCCTGTATCAATAGTGAAAAAGCCTATCCCAAGAATGGAAATGGATTTATCATAAGAATGTTTCCCCTAACTACTGTATAAACCTCGTTCAACCCTATGAGAAATTGGACCAATCTCCTCTCTTGTTCAGCTTTAAACAAGTGTTCTTTGGCACCACAAACATAATTGCATTTATACCGAGTCTGAGCATGTAAGGTGCTTAATTTTTCCTACAATTTCTATTTTTGTAAAATAAGTAGTTATGTCCAAACTACCTTGAGACAATTCATTTATTTCTCTCTGCACTTGATATAATTTCGCACCATTTGTTTGATCATATCGATCATCTAGCTCTTTTCATAGCTCAAAGAATCATTTACATATCAACAATATCTGTAATTTTCTTATCTAGTGAATTTAGGATCCATGATTTGACCATACCATCACATCTTTCCCATTGCCTATCTCGTAATGTTCGTGGGTCTAGTCTTTTACATTCACCACTGATGAACCCCAACTTATTATTAATAGACAAGGCTCTAAGAACTCCCCTTCTCCATGATGTATATAATGTTTCATCGAAGGGAATATGTACTAACATTGCACTCGGATTGTCTGAGAGATACATGTATAAAGGGGAACTGATGCCATCCCCAGCAATACTAGTACCAGTGGTACCATTAACGTTCATAGTTGAAGATTCTTCACCCCAATTTATCATCTTAAGAGTATTTTAATTTGACAAAAAACAGGAAAGAGAGAAATCGACACTCGAATTCAAAGATGCAAAGTTCAATTCGGCAATTAATCGAATAGAAAACCAGCACGACAAATCAAATAGAAAGGGTATGAACCAAGCAATAAGTGATATCAAATTATAATGAATTTCATCATCGATACAACAAATTGAGCGAGAAGGTTACCAATTTTTGCAACATATCTCTGATACCATGTCAAAATCAGCTAGACATAGCTGAGGAAGAAGGATCAACATGAAGCTAAATTCATAGAAGCATAGATGTGACAAAGAAAGAACAAAGAAAAACTAAATCACTTCTTGATTAATTATCAATGTATCTATACAAGGGTATTTATAGGGAAGGAAAAAAGAGTTGGGGGGTATTTGAATTTCCTTTTAATTAGTAAGTTTTAAGCCAAAAGTCATAAGTTGGTACCACCCTACTTTTGACTTTTGGATTATTTTAATACTTTTTAACTTAAAAATAAGTGCTTAGAAGTACTTTTGAACTTTTCCAAACACCATCAAAACTAAAAAAAAGAGCTTAGAAATCAAAAACACCTAAAAATAAGTCAATTCAAACACCCACTTAATGTTGTAACTAACTCGAGCTATCAATGAGATGTTATCTAGCTAACACAATGAGTAACTAACTAAATCATACTAGCTAATACTAACTGTGCAATTAATTAACTAGAACTAGAGCTGCTTCAGTAATAATTAATCTTAACTATTTGGATTGGTTAGTTGTAATATAAGCACCTAACTAAAATGGACGGGATGAATTAATCCATTCTTTATAATGTTTTATTTCATTTGACATTTAATCTAAAAAATACATAAATACACAATTTATGCTTCCATTATTACAAAAAAATTTAACTACCCAAACATATTACAAAAATTTTATTTTTTATGTTTTCTCTCTAAAAGCACATATACATAAGGAGTTGAGTTTCTTCCACCCCTTTTTCCCCTAAAAACAAGACTTCAATCGAGGACCGGTTACCATTTTTAATACAACCGTACTTGATTCCAACTGATAGCATTCAATTTTAACTTAATCTCTTTTTATCATTCTGATTTTTAAGATTTGAGGTTAGTAATTTTTCTTCAGCATTTACTTGAACAAAATTTGAAGATTTTTGAATGAACAAATTATCGCATATTCTTGTTAAGTAATTTTTTGGGTTTCTACTTTACCAAAATTTAGTTGTTAACTCATTATTGTCCCTTTTTTATTTCAAAATCGTCTATTTGAAGTACTAACTAAACAACTTAGTACTAGTAAATGGATGATTTTACTTCTTTTAGTTTAGGATTACTCGGTTAGAGCATAATGAACCAACAAATTCGGTAGTTGAGTTCGTTCCCGGAGTTTTTGATTACGAGGAACCTAACTTTGATGAAAAAAGATCTAAATATCGTAACGAATCCAACAAGATGAAAAAGATTTAAAAAGCTGTTGCAGAAAAGTCGAAAATGGCAATTAGAGAATCCTCAAGAAAAGCCAAAAAAGATGATACTATATGTCCATTCTTCCTAAGATATAGATGATTTTTTCATTTTTGATATTTTTTAAAAATTTGTTCTGGGTTATTTTGTTTTTTTTCAGTAATCTAAGGTTTTAAAACTGTAAACTAATATGGGATTGTTGTTAGTTGTTAGGTAGATTATGGATTTTTTTGATCAGTTTTAATTTCTATCGTAATTAATTTGTGGAAATACCAATAAATTTTTGTATATGTTGGGTATATACATTTGTGGTGAGGTGTTTGTTTGAACTACAGTGATCTATATAGTTCATATATACATAACTGATTAATGGATGTTTGTACATTAGTAAGTATGTATGTATTGCACATACATTATTGAGCACATATACATAAGTTATGTTTGTCATTATGTTTTGTTATGTTAGTTTGATGCACTGAACATGTCATGTGTATATGAATAACATATACATACACTTTCATATGTTCTTAAACTACTACTGAGATGTCTAGTTCATATACATCATATTTGCTTTGTATATGTGTTCATTTTTTATATGGGCAGTTGAGGAAATGGATATCATCTATGTATATGTTAACGTATACATCACTTGTGATGTTTTGTTAGATGTGTTATTGAATCCATGGGTCACATACTTCAATTTATATGTATATGTTGTTAATATACATAAGTGTTGTATATGTATTGACAACATATGCTAACATATGAAGTGTTGTATATGTATTGACAACATATGCTCACATATGATGTGTTGTTTTATTTTCAATAGGGTATGAAATACAAGATAAAAAATGTCCCTACGCATTTGCATTTTGGTAGTTATTGCAACCGAAATTTTGGAGCAGACATAAATAATTATCTTGGTGAAGAAGTTCTAAATCTATTTCATCAAATAATTTTTGATTCATTTCTAGACATGGCGCAGTGTAATTATCAGGGTCAAATATCCAAATGCTTACTTATGCTTGAGATAGAGCAAGACAACTCGAAGAAAATTTACGTTTACGTGCAGGGAATCATTCTCAAGTTTTCTATTATTGAGTATGCCATTATATTTGGTCTTAAATGTACAGGGAACATTGAGGAACACCTCTTTACTGAATCATCAAAGTTCGTATTAATGGAGAAGTATTTTTCAAGTTCAAAAAGTTATGTCAAAAGGTCTCTTTTTATACAGCGATTCAAGTTGGGCAACTTTGAAAATAATTCTGATGCTTTGAATATGTCAATAATTTACTTCATTTACACCTTTGTATATTTATAAATACATGATGCTACCATTAGCAGATCAAATTTTGTGATGGTTGAGAATGGTAGTTACGAACAATTTTTATGGTGGAAGAGTTCATTTCAAAAGCTTATTGCAACGTGAAGACAGAATTTTTTTATTGAGAAACAGTTATACTCAATAGGTGGAATGCCTTATGTGCTGAATGTTTGGATGTATGAATGTTGTTCTGAGGTAGATAGTACAATAGCTGAACGGGTGAAAAATATAATTTCACGAATTTTTAACTGCAAGGTGGTTGAAATCAATGTAAAGTACAAGAAGTTTATGGGTGGTATGTTCAGCAAGGTAAGTATGTAGCATATTATTTTGAGTTTATGTTTATATTTCAATGTGCTTACTTTAACAGTGTTAATGTTGCTATTATTTATGATCTAACAGTTTGTATATAATAATTTACAACCAACTCGTAAAGAAGTGCAAAATCTTGATTTGCAAATGATTGAGGAATTTGAATTTAAACGACGCTGAATCTGAATTTTCACATGAAACTGCTGTCAATTGTTCTGGTAAAAGGCCTGCTATCGACATACATTCACATTTGGACCTCGACATACAAGGTTTTGAGGAGTTTAGTATAGCCCCACCTATACAAATTCTCAATAAGGCAGGTTTGATTATAGATGCATCAGCATCACAACCATCACAACCTACTAAGAGGCGTAGGACAGTCCATTTTGATGTTGCAACTGTCGAGGAGCAAGTTTGTGAGAAAACACCATCTACTGTTTCAAGAAGAATTGTGCCAACTGAAAAATACGAACTTCTGGTTCAAAGTGTGTTCATGCCGCAAACACAACTTCATCATTATCCAGCAAGTCAGTTTGTCAAGATAATTCTGATGAAAGTGGGATAAGATAAAGTTGTTTTTGCAGTTATGTAAGTTTATTCTAACATGTTTACTGTCTTTGACTATGCAGGTTGATACAAAATTCAACTTTCTTCATGTTCTAATTACCAAACAACATGAAGACTCAATTGAAAAAATGAATAAACAACACGCCAAACTCAAGCAAATGTTGAAACACAACAATCAAAAAAATGAAAAGGTAAACTAAATTTCATTTACGTTATATTATATAACGAATTTGAATTTTTTATTTATTTTTGTGTATTTATATATTTTTTGGATTAGAATTTTCATATGTATTTTTTATTATTTTTTATGCATGTTTTATAATATACATAAATGTGTGACTTATGTTATATAATATACATACAATCTGTTATGTATATTTAATATTACACATGACCATGATATGCCTATTGACATATTAGCTGTGAATTATGTTATGTATATTATTTAATATACATTACTGTTCTATGTATATTACAGAATATAAACACAATGAGATGTGTATAATGTAACACATACACATAACACTGCTATGTATATTAGACAACAGTATTAAACTATGTTGTGTGTGTTATAGGATATACATAACTTGTTTTTTTGTGTTATGTCTGTTTGATAATATACCTAAAAGTGTTATGCATATAACACAACATAAATATAATGAGACAGTATATAATGTATATTAGATAACAAGATTAAATTGTATTATGTGAGTTAGAGTATATACATCACTGTATTATGTCTTATATGTATGTAACATAATATACATAACTGTGTTATGTATATTACACAACATTAATACAATGAGATGTGTATATTGCGTCATATACACATAACACTGCTATGTATATTAGTTAACTTGCTTAAATTATACTACGTGGATTAGAGGATATACATAACTTTTTGATGTATATTTTTCTTTCACAAGTACATTTATTTAAAATCTTTAGATAACATATGTCATTTCATATTAAAAATAGAAATCTAATTTTTGGTTGACATGAATGTTTTTATTTTTATATAAGGCCGGTGAAGCATCAAACATTCCGACAGAAAAGAAAGTAGTCAAAGTAAGTACTAATTAGAATCAAATTAAGGATATTTCTAACAATTAGTTTAGTCCAAATTGATGTTTCCAAATTTAATCTTACATATCTTCTATAACAAAATCAAAAGGATCATGATTTGGATGGTTCAACTATCAGAGATAAACCATCACAAGATCAAGTTGATGAGATGGATATCATGCCAAATGTTAAAGTCAAACAAAAAGGGATACTTTTTTATAAATATGCATTTTTATTATCATAGATTGATGTTATCAAAATATTTCTTAACCATATACCATATTAATTTCAACAGCATCGGAAAGTGGGAGATGACAAAACAAAAAATGTACTATCTAAAGACGATGTTGAAGAGATTGATATCGTCACAACCTTGAAAGAAAAAGAAAAAGAATTATTTTTCATAAATAATAATTATACATAGTTTCTTACATATATGAATTTTTCTTTAATTCTTTAATGTTATGATATTTTTCAAGCTAAGAATGTGGTGCAAATTGAATGTTGTGGCTAGCAGTTCTACTAGATTTATAATGTAAATATGTTATATTATTTGTATATTATTATAATATACATATGCAACACATCAAAATTTTGAAAGCTTTATTAAACAATGCAATTCTCATTTTTTATTTGTAGGTTGTCGGCGAGACTGATAAATCAATACACATAGAGTCTGATGATGATACAATGGAAGGTGCTTATTTGATTGGAACCGCAGTCCTATACAACAACAATCTGAAGTTACATATCTCATATTTTAATGCTTACAATTAAAACAATGAACTGACTTAGTTATGTATATGTTTTATGTTATCTATATAAGGATATGAAAGGATGTAGTGAGGATATTATAACTGCCAGATTAGATGCTCTTGTCGAATCTATGGTAAATCAGAAATTGGATAAACCCAATATTAGAATATCTAGTACCATGCTTATTCATAAAGATCACATGGTAAATTCGTAAAGTCATTTTTTTCAGATATAGGTCAAATATGTTAGAAATCTCATATTTTATCGTTTACATTTAAAACTATAGAATGACGTACTTTTGTATATGTTTTATGTTATCTTTTCAAGGATATTGAAGGAGTTAGTGCTTATATTGAAACTGTCACATTAGAATCTTTCGTAGAAGTTGTGAAAAATCTAAAACCTAATAACGTTAATGTTGAAACATCTAGTATCGTGCATATCCATAAAGATCGACAGGTAAATTCATAAAGTCATTTTTTTCAAATTACATATCTTATTTTACACATATGACACTACTTTTACTAACACGTTAAACCAAAACTAATAATATATACATAAAATTTAATGTTAGGATAATTACTTGAGTATAATTCTTGAATCTTCTCAAGGCAAGTTAGATGCCATATTGGAAGGTCTTGCAGCACCGGTGGATGACCTACCTCTAAAAGTTGTTCCCTCATCAGAAGCAATCAGGAACCAGCACCACATCTTTGATAGTCAACTTCCTCAAAATTTTTCAGATGCTATTGTTGTGGCTCATCAAGCTACAAAAAACTCTGCTAAGAGAACCAGGACTAAATTCAAAGTTTTCAAGTCATCATACTCGACAGAATTTGTTTCTGGTTCAAAAGCCATTAAGGATCAAATCGGATAAACGAAATAAAAATTCGCATTTGATGGTTTCTTATATCTGACGATGTGCCAAAGGGTGTAACTAAAGAAGGTCTACTGAAGTTCCATGTTAAAAATTAAGTTTTTATCATTATTAAAATAAATTTTTTTTGTCAATGAGTGTACTACTATTTTTTTTGTACTAACAAAATTTAATTTTTTTTATAGAAAAATAAATGATGTCACTACAGAGCAAAATCCTCTTCTCTTGAAGTTCGAGATATCGATTTTGTTGTTGCTCATACACGATCAAAAAATTAATTTTACTTGATGTCTCAAACGAATGCATGTTGGAACGATGAGGTATTTAAACTTTTTCATTTTATAAGATTTCATATTTACTTGATTTTGTAATGTATATGAATTAACAGCATATATACACCTACCTATTAGGAAAGTTTAACTTGAATGTATATAGCTGCCTATCTGGATAATTTATGTAGGTGTTGCACATACATTATTGAGTACATATACATACGTTATGTTTGTTGTTATGTTTTGTTATGTTAATTTGATTCACCAGACATTTTATGTGTGTATGACAAAAACATATATACACTACCATATGTTATTAAACTTGTAGTGAGATGTCTAGATCCTATACATCATATTGGCTTTCTATTTTTTTCAATTTTGATATGTGCAGTTTAGCCAATGAACATCATCTATGTGTATGGTAACATATACATCAGTTGTGATATGTTGTTAGATGTGTTATTGAATTCAGAGTTCACACACTTCATTTTTTATGTATTTGTTACTAATGTAAAGTATGTGAATTACCACAATATATATATATATATGCCAATCTGAAAAGTTTATGCATTCTTACCGTTCACAGTTATCTAAATATATACCCAATTGCAGATTATAATACTTGTTTGTATTTTCTATATGTCTGTCTTAATCTATGTATGTGCTTGCTAGTTGCTATGTATGTTCAAAAACTAATGTTTTGATACATATGTATATTAGTGCATATTATGTATATAAAAAATCAATTTTATAGATACCAATTCTCCGGTGTTATATGTATTACCCTTAACAATTTTGTGTAACATTTTCTTCTCATATTACTTATTACAAACATATAAATATGTTAAAAGTTTGCCAGTGTTAACGGTGCAATATTTTTATTTAACTACTATATCTCTGCGTATTATATGTATATGCATGCTTATTGAGATGTATGTTCAAAATCATTTTTCTAACCTGCATGTCATGTATATTATATACGACATAATGCGTATTCTTTGTTTTTTCACTTTGTAGTATATTGATGTGATATTCTATCACTTGTGAAAGAAATCAAAATTAAGGAGTGATCAAGAATATAGATTCAAAACAACTAACTATTTTTTCAAAAAATATATTGAGAAGACGTACTATAGATATTATCCCGATGATACAGATATAGTACTTTTTGTACAGCAAGATTATGCTTAGTCTATTATTGTGGTCCAAAATGAAGAGGCAATAACAAACATAATCAAGGGATATTACATTCCATCTGGGTTACCATGGCACCTAGTTGATGAGGTGTATATTTCCGTTAACTGCAATAAAAAGTTTCACTGGGTATTTGTTGTTATTGCTCTAAAGGATAGACGCATACACGTCTAAGACTCACTGTCCAGTCTAAGAAATATGGAATCAATTAATGAGATTCACAAGTTTTCTATGAGGCTGCCAACTTACCTTTCCGACAACGGGTTTTTTGAAGAAACATCTCATACATATTAGGCAAATCTTGAAGCATATAGGGATAAGATGAGTCAAAGGACACAATTTGTTAATCAACATCCCTTCGAGGTTGAGTATGTTCAAAACATTATGCAACAAGAATGTGATAGTGTGTAGGTATACTTCTATATTATTTTCTTGTAATTTTATTGTACATGTGTGTAACGCCCCAAAACCTGGTTCTGAGATGTCACACAGTGCTCAAAACTACGAGTAGCCTTAAGCTAACCCTGTCTGCCTTCTACTAAGTCTAAATCCTATGATAAGGAAAATGTAGATATCAAAACATACTGAATATGGAAAACTGTCTGAATATAACATCTGAACAATACTAATCTCAGGGGTCTGATGAAACAAAACTGAAAATCTGAAGCAAACTAGCACTCTGACAAGCCTCTACTTCTAATGCTAGAGAGTTACTAGGACAAACCCCTAGCAGACTCAGATTGTATAAAAATACTGAATTATCTAAATTAATAAGCTGTAAATCTGAATAACTAAGTTCTCGAACTATGAGGACTCACCTACTATCGGATGTAGATGGAGATGCTCAAAAATTACTCATGCTGCTAAAATTAAGCACATGTACCTACATTATGAGACAATAGCACATAGACATATATGCAGATTAGTACTTGAGGATGTACTGAGTATATGGGGGTAAAATTCATACGTAAAATATAATATCATTCATCATCATAATTTGTAAAACAATGCATGCTAAATGTAAATGACTCACACAAGCTGGAATATCTGAAATACTGAAATCTATAATCATGAATAAAAAATCATACTTTGTAAATCTAGTGAGTCATGAGATTTAGTTCTAAAGGTTGTACTTGTGTTTTGTCTTTAAAACATACTATCTAACTGTAGAAAGGACTTACTTTTATATGTGAAATCTGAAAGTTGAAGTTTGTAGCTAATATCTTTATGTAAAGCATAATCTGAATAAAGCTGTGAGCCTTTACACTTAGTTTTCAAAAATAACTTTTCTATTATTTACTTTTACTAGCAAGGAGGTTCTCTTAACCGACATAAACCATGTGAGCTAACATGGAGTCCAATGTCTTGTTCTCCTATAGGGAAAGCCTCACGATGGGGAGAGATACCATACTATTGCCAAGGAGTATAACCTAATCTAATTGATCACATCTGTAACTATCATCCATGTAGAAATAGGAATAATTTGAATCTGTACCTACGTTGGCTACGTAGTTCTGTTGAAGTTAGAGCATGCTAATCCCACACTTCCCACTCGGTGCTAAATACTACTCCCTTTAGTCTGTATGCTCATTCTGTTGGAAATCTACTTTTAATACTAGCATAAGTGTTTATTATGAAACCAATTATGCATTTCTCTAATTCAATCTATAAATAAAACTAATCTAAGTTTTGTAATCTGAAATAAATCTGTAAAATGAATTTTAAATCTTATCTGAGGACCAAAAGATCAAATATTTACTAAAAATCTAAAAATAAACTAGTCATGTAATGCTTAAAACATAGTCATTCTTGAAATATCAACAATGAACTAGGGCCTAATAACCCATACTTCAAATCCATGTCAAAACATCATAATGTTCATGCTTGATAATGTAAACATTGATAATTCAATTCAAAAACTGGAAATTTCTACAATACGCATAAAAATACGTAAGAAAACCTACAATTCAACATCTACAATACTTGAAATCTCATAATCTTCAATTAGTGATAAATGGGTATAAACCCCAAACTGAAATTCATGTAATTTCATATAAAAATCAACTTTAATTTAAATTTTGAGCACAAGGATGAAAGAATTATCCTTGTTAAAAAAAAATCACATACCTTGTTGATGAATTTGAATGTAACAGTTTGATTCTTGACTCTCTTATGGTGTTCTTAAAGCTTTCTCTTGAAGTTCTTGAACCCGGAACTTTAGACTATAAGATTTTTTGGAGTTGTAGTTATGGAATTTGTTCTTGATTCTTAGAGTTAGGGTTTTGTTATTAGAGATGAAAAAGATTAATAATGAGGTATCTTTGCTATTTAGGGCTAAAATTATGTGTTTGGGGTAGAATAAGAGTGGAGAAATTGACTCAATTACCCCTTTGGACGCAGATTTTTAAATTACTGAAAAGCATGCCCAGCGATGCATAGACCGACGCACTGCGTCGATAGGGTCGACGCGATGCATTGTCGGCTTACTGGAATTTGCACTAAATTCTAGAGAAAATATCCATCGACGCGATAAGTGACGCGACTCATCGAGATCGCATCGACTCACTATTTTTGACATCCACACGAGCTTCTAATGAGGTTTGAAAAATCCAAAACTCACCTGAGAATACCCATTGACCTCCCTGATCATGAATCGACTTAAAAATTGACACTTTAAGGTCATAAGGGTCATAAATAAAATCATGGAAATATTAAGGTCCTAAACTGATACTAAGTGTCATTACTTAGTTGAATTTTTTTTAAGTCTGAGACCTCTTTTCATGATCTAAAGGATTGAGTTAAGCTAGGATTTTGTGGGGTCTTACAATATCTCCCCTTTGGGAACATTCATCCTTGAATGAGACTGACTAAGCTGAGAATGCTAATAGACTGAGCTTACATAGTGAACATGCACAATTGAAGCATGATTACATGACTGAAACTGCTGATGTACTGAGTTTTCATACTGAACATGCATAACTAAAGCATGACTGAATTCTGTTGACATGACACATGACTGGGCTGTTTAATTAAGGTATGCAAGATATGAGAATGTTATGCAACTGGACTAATATCAACCTCGCAAGGGAAATCTGAATATGGAACTGAGTAAATTCAAAGAAGACTGTTACCTTAAGCTGAATCTAAATTTGTAGAGAAGTGGTGAGGATACTTGGTCCGCATATATGCTTCTGCTTCCCAAGTAGCTCCCTCAACGGACTGATTCTGCCACAGAACTTTGACCAAGGAAACTTTTTTGTCCCTTAGTCTACAGATCTGATGATCAAGAATCTCTACTAGAAGTTCTTCGTAAGAAAGGCTATTCTAAATATCTGTACTTTCAAAAGGGACTATAACGGTTGAATCGTCCATGCACTTCTTCAACAAGGACACATGGAACATTGGATAAACTAAGGACAAATCTGTGGATAGCTTAAGCTCGTACGCTACCTTCCTAACACAAAATTTGAAAGGGGCCTACATATTGGGGACTAAGCTTCCCCTTTTTGCCAAATCTCTTCACCCCCTTCATGGGTGAAACTTTCAAATACACAAGATCATCTACAGCAAAATCAAGATCTCTTTTTCTTACGTCTGCATAAGATTTCTGACGACTCTGGGCTACTTTCAATATCTCTCGAATCACCTAAACTTTCTCCATGCCTTCAAACACCATATCTAGCGCAATAAAAGTGGCCTCACCCACTTTGAACCTACCAATTGGAGATCTACATCTCCGCCCATAAAGAGCTTCGAACGGAGCCATCTGAATACTAGTATGATAACTGTTATTATAGTCAAACTCAATCAATGGAAAATGCTCACCCCAACTACCTTTGAAGTCAAGAACACAAGCCCACAACATATCTTCTAGAGTTTGAAAGGTCCTTTCTTCCTAACCATCTGTTTGTGGATGAAAAGTTGAACTAAGATAAACTTGGGAACCAAGACCCTTCTGAAAATCTTTCCAAAACTGGGAGGTAAACTGAGTACCCCTATCTGAGATGATGCACAGAGAAACTCCATGCAATATGACTAGCTCTCTGATATGCAACTTGGCATAATCTTCAGCTATGTAAGACGTGTGAACTGGTAAAAAATGAGCTGACTTAGTTAATCTGTCTATAGTGACCCAAATCAAATCATGCTAATGACGCGAATGGGATAATCCAGTTACAAAGCCCATTTTCATCCCTTCCCACTTCTAAGTGGGGATACCAAACTCTTACAACGTACCACCAGATCTTTGGTGCTCTACTTAACCTGTTGACAAGTTGTACACTTGGCTACAAATTCAGCTATATCTCTCTTCATACCACTTCACCAATAGATTTCCCATAAGTCGTGGTACATCTTGGTGGATCCTGGAAGAATGGAATAACGCACACCATACGCTTCCACCATAATTCGCTGCCTCAAATCATCAACACATAACACACACGATCTATTCTGGTATCTCAACACACCATCCCCCCAGGAGAAAACCTCTATCTTTTGGTCCTTAACTGACTCCTTCAGTTTGACCAAACTAGAATCCTTATCTTGCTTCTCCTTCACATCAGAAACTAGAGAAGATTCAGAACTACTCTGAACCCAAACATTCCCTTCAGCTGAATCAACCAATCTAACACCCAATTAAGCTAACCGATGAACTTCCCAAACTAACTCTTTCCTATTATTTTCCACATGAGCAATAATTCTACATACCTTCTCTGATGAAGATTCAACTCCCTCTGAGTAAACACATACTACAAGCTTTTATGATCCGTAATCACATCAACATGCACCCTATAAAGATAGTGCCTCCAAATTTTTAAAGCAAAAACAACAGCAACTAACTCAAGGTCATGGGTAAGGTAATTCTTATCGTGAGGCTTAAGATGTTTGGAGGCATAAGCTATAACTTTGCCTCTCTGCATCAGAACATAACCCAGACTGACTCTAGACGTATCACAATACACGACAAACCCATTTGTACCATCAGGTAGTGCTAAAATTGGAGCTGAAGTGAGTTGAGTTTCAACTCCTGAAAACTCTTCTCACATGAATTTAACCACTGAAACTTAAATTTCTTCTGAGTCAATATAGACATAGGGGATGCAATAGATGAAAAACCCTCAACGAAACACCTGTAATAGCCAGCTAAACCCAAGAATCTTCTAATTTCTGATGGAGAGATAAGTCTAGGCTAATTTTTTACTACTTCTATCTTTTGTGGATCAACTCTAATGCCCACACTGGAAATAATATGACCGAGGAAAGCTATAGACCATAGCCAAAATTTGCATTTGTTGAACCTGGCGAATAGTTGGTGGTCTCTAAGAGTTTGCAACATAATTCTAAGATGGGTTGCATGATCGTCCTCACTACAGGAATAGACAAGGATATCATCTATAAATACTATGACAAACATGTCCAAATAGTGTTTGAACACTCGGTTCATTAAGTCCATAAAGGCTGTTGGGGCATTTGTTAGCCCAAAAGACATGATTGGAAACTCAAAATGGCCATAGATGGTTCTAAAAGTTGTCTTTGGAATATCGCATTCCCTTACTCTAAGCTGATTATAACAGAAGTAACTTGCACCTTAGAGTTGGTCAAATAGATCAATTCGAGGAAGAGGATATTTGTTTTGACTGTGAGTTTATTCAGCTGATGATAGTCAATGCACATTCGCAAAGAACCACCTTTCTTTCGAACGAATAGGACGGAAGCACCCCATGAAAAATGCTAGGACTTATGAAACCTATATATAAAAGATCTTTAAGCTGCTCTTTTAACTTCTTAAGCTCGGCTGGAGCCATACGATAAGGAGGAATAGATATAGGTTGAGTATCTGGGAGGAGGTCAATATCGAATTCTATTTCCCTATCGGGAGGTACCCCTAGAAAATCTTTGGGAAAGACTTCAGAAAACTCATTGACTATTCGGACTGACTGAACTGTTGGAGCATCAGACCCGGTGTCCTTGACTTGAATTAGATGATAGATACACCCTTATAAAATCAACTTTCTGGCTTTAAGATAGTATGTAAAATGACTCTTGGAAGACACTGAATTACCTTTCCACTCAAAAGCTAGCTCATCTGGAAACTGAAACTTCACCACTCGGGTGTGATAATCTATAGATACATAACACGAATGGATCCAAGAATAAGGTCAAAGTCGACCATATCTAACACTATCAAGTCTGCCAACATGATTTTATGAAATACAGTGATAGGACACTTCCTATAAACCTGTTTGGCAACAACTGACTCACCCACTAGGGTAGAAATCAAGAAGAGTTGAGGGATCTTTTTAGGGCCTATTTCAAAATTCACTATGACTAATGAGGTCACATAAGAGAAATTTGACCCGGGATTTAACAACACATAAACATCAAGATGAAATATGCAAAGCATACCAGTAACAATATCTGGGAAGCTCTCCTACTCCTGATGGGATGGTAAATCATAGAACTGATTCTGGCACTGACCGCCACCGGTACTGGATGATGCATCCTGAGAAAGGATTAGATGAGCTATAGGAGCTGTTGCACTAGTAGCTTGAGTCTGGGGACAAATATCCTTGTTCCCCTTCTTAGCATTTGAACACTCTCTAATTCTATGACCCAACTTACCACAACCATAACAACTTTTCTGTTCTATCAAACACTCACCAGGATGATTCTTACCATACTTAGCACACGAAGGATAACTGGGTCTTCCACTCATACTATTCTAAGATTTGGACATAGAAGACTTACCCCCACTGCTCTTGTCTAGCTTTGGGAGCGGGAGAACTAACTGAAGATGATGCTGGCACAGATGAACAATTCAGAAATTATGAATGATTTCCCTCTGTAGACCTTGACTGACCATACTCAAACTACCCAGTTCTAGCCTTCTTATTACTTTTATCTCTTTCTTTTAACTTTTCTGCCTCAATATTGGGCATGAGTTATCAATCTAGAAAGATCCATGTCTCTAATAAGCATAGCAGTCCTACACTCCTTGACTACCAGTCCAGATACTCCAGTAAAAATCTTACTAATACTAGATCTAGTATCAGCTATCAACTCAGAAGCATACTTAGATAATTGGTTGAACTTAAGGCAGTACTCCTTCACTGTCATTGAGCCCTGCCTCAGGTTCATGAACCCCTCAATCTTGGCTTCCCATAACTCACGCAAAAAAAACCTATCTAGAAAAGCATCCTGAAACACCTGCCAACTCATGGGAGCTGCATTCTCACCACTTTTTTTCTTCCATATAACCATCCAATCATAAGCAATATCCTTCAGCCTATAATAAGCCAATTCCACACTTTTCTCTTTAGTAACATGCATAACTTGGGAGATCTTTTTCACCTCATTAAGATACAAATATGGGTCCTCACCTACCCTTGACCCAAAGAATTCAGGCGGATTCATTCTCTTAAAGTCACTAAGTCTGGCTGCAGCTAAATCACCCCCTTGCTAACAAAGAACTATAGCTTGGTTATTGGCCTGAACATTAGCAGTCACAACTTGAGCTAAAGTCTAAAATGCAGCCTAAAATTTGGCATGGGATA
Organism: Capsicum baccatum var. pendulum; assembly: GCA_030864225.1. NCBI lineage: Eukaryota > Viridiplantae > Streptophyta > Magnoliopsida > Solanales > Solanaceae > Capsicum > Capsicum baccatum. The sequence goes on from CM061552.1 coordinate 273,226,122, forward strand.
CATTCTTGTTCAGAGGGTTAGCAGGTTGGGGTGGCTGGTTATCATTTCTGTAGGCATTAGCTCGATAGGGAAGCGTTTTCAATAGTTGTCATAAAAGAGCACAAGTTAAAAGTAGATAGAGATACCGTAAGAATGATATATCATGAAGAAAGAGATTATTTCCTAAGAACGTTCTGTAGCCTCTTGTTCATAAATGTGGTACGCTTCACACCCATGATTAATACTCTATGTAACGCGACTTATTTGACTCCCTAGGATTCTTATAAACCTTAAGCTCTGATACTAAGTTTGTAAAGCCTCAAATCCTGGTCTCAAGATGTCACACGGTGCTCAAGACTATGAGTAGCCTTAAGCTAACCCTGTCTGCCTTCTACTAAGTCTGAATCTTATGATAAGGAAAATGTAGATATCAAAACATACTGAATACAGAAAATTATCTAAATATAATATCTAAACAATACTAATCTCAGAGGTCTGATAAAATAATACTAAAAATTTGAAGCAAACTAGCAGTCTGAAAAGCCACTACTTCTAATGCTAGAGATTCACTAGGACAAACTACCAGCTGACTCGGACTGTCTAAAAATAATGAATTATCTAAATTAATAAGCTATAAATCTGAATAACTACGTCCCTAGACTATGAGGACTCACCAACTATCGGATGTAGATGGAGATGCTCAAAAATCACTCACGCTGCTGAAACTGAGAACCTGGACCTACATTATGAGACAATGTAGGACATAGACGTATATACGGATCAATACTTTGAGGATGTACTGAGTATATGGGGGTGAAATGCATACGTAAAACATAATATCATTCATCATCATAATTTGTAAAACAATGCATGCTAAATGTAAATGACTCACACAAGCTGGAATATCTAAAATACTGAAATCTGTAATCATGAAAACCAAATCATACTTTGTAAATCTAGTGAGTCATAACATTTAGTTCTAAAAGTTGTACTTGTGTTCTGTCTTTAAAACATACCGTCTAAGTGTAGAAAGGACCCACTTTTATATATTAAATCTGAAAGATGAAGTTTGTAGCTAATATCTTTCTGTAAAGCATAATTTGAATAAAGTTGTGAGCCTTTTCACTTAGTCTTTTAAAAAAAATTATTATTTACTTTTACTAGCAGGGAGATTCTCTTAACCGACATAAACCATATGAGCTAACATGGAGTCCAACGTCTTGTTCCCCTATGGAGAAAACCTCATGATGGGGAGAGGTGTCATACTCTTGCCAAGGAGTATAACCTAATCTAAGTGATCACATCTGTAACTGTCATCCATATAGAAATGGAAATAATTTGAATCTGTATCTACGTTGGCTATGTAGTTCTATGGAAATTAGGGCACGCTAATCCCACACTTCTCGCTCTGTGCTAAATACTACTTTGTTTAATCTGTATGCTCGTTCTATTGGAAATCCACTTTAAAAACTAGCATAAGGGTATTATGAAACCAACTATGCATTTATCTTATTCAATCTGTAAATAAAGCTAATCTGAGTTATGTAATCTGAAATAAATCTGTAAAGTAGATTCCAAAACTTATCTGAGGATCAAAAGATCAAATCTTTACTGAAAATATGAAAATAAACTAGTCATGGTATGCTTAAAACATAGCTATTCTTGAAATATCAACATACAAACTAGGGCCTAATAACCCATACTTCAAATCCATGTCAAAACATCATAATGTTCATGCTTGACAATGTAAACATTGATAATTCAATTCAAAATCTAGAAATTTCTACAATACGCATAAAAATACGCAAGAAAACATGCAATTCAACATCTAAAATACTTGAAATCTCATAATCTTCAATTAGTGATAAATAGGTATAAACCCCAAACTGAAATTCATGTAATTTTATATAAAAATCAACTTTAATTCAAATTTTGGGTACAAGGATGAAAGAATTATTCTTGTTGGAAAAAAAAAATTCACATACCTTGTTGATTAATTTTAATATAAAAGTTTAATTCTTGACTCTCTAATGGTGTTCTTAAAGCTTCCTCTTGAAGTTCTTGAACTCGGAACTTTGGATTATAAGATTTTTTGGAGTAGGAGTCATATATTTTGTTCTTGATTCCTATAGCTAGGGTTTTGTTATTAGAGATGAAAAAGATGAATAATAAGGTATCTTTGCTATTTGGGACTAAAATTGTGTGTTTTGGGCCGAATAAGAGTAGAGAAATTTACTAAATTACCCCTTTGGACGTTAATTTTTAAATTTCTGAAAAACGTGCCCAGCGATGCGAAAATCGATGCGTCGCGTCGATGGGGTCGATACGATGGCTGACGCGACACGTTGAAATCACGTCGGCTCACAGGAATTTGCACTGAATGCTAGAGAAAATATCCGTCAACGTGATAAGTGATGCGACGCATCAAGATTGCGTCAACTCACTATTTTTGACATTCAAATGAGCTTCTAACGAGGTCTGAAAAATCCAAAACTCGCCCGAGAACACCCATTGACCTCTCTGATCATGAATCGACTTTAAAATTGATACTTTAAGGTCATAAGTTTCGTAAATAAAATCATAAAAATATCGAGGTCCTAAAATAAGACTAAGTGTCATTACTTAGCTGAATTTTTTTTTAAGTCTGGGACCTCTTTTCATGATCCAAAAGACTGAGTTAAGCTAGAATTTTTTGGGGTCTTACAATGTGTTATACGGAATAACGTATTTATTTCTTTGCTTGTAAGTACTACGAAATAACGTGTAAGCTTTTGTATGCATGTTAGGGACTGTGGAGTCTTTATTGCTGGTATACAGAATACCTAAGTGAAGGAATGAGCATGCCTTCTGTTGATTTTGGCGTAGAATACTATCGAATGTGATACGCGTCACTTCTTCGGAAATACAGTATTCAGAAAGAAAAGAAAGGTTATGTTAGTGAAAATGATGATCCTCCGAAATCAAGGACAAAAACTATATTAATTTCTGATTAAAGTGGAATAGTTAGCATTGAGTAGTCTTAGTGAAGAATATTGTGAAGAATTTTTTAAATTTTTCTGGAATTTGTTAAGAATGTTAAATGTTAAAGCACTTTAGATGTTTTGTATGGCAGAATATAAAAAATTGATTATTTTTTTATGAATATGGTGAAACTTTCTTTTTCTTATGTATTTGTTAGGAATGATGAATGTTGCATTTGATGAATCTTGCATATGATAACATATACATAGATATGTACTTTTCAAGTGTATAGAAAAAATGAATAACCTACATTTTTTTATGTATGTATATGTTTACATATACATAGTGCATTATAAAACTTAATAATGTATGTTGAAAAATATACATAAATGTACATGTAATTTTACATAATCTAGATAATACACATAGCTGAGTTAAAGGCTATATCTACAGGTTATGTATGTTAGCTAATATACATAACTGTGTTACATACTGATTTCAAACATTACTCAAATTAACCCAGTGTCTACATAAACAACACAAATAAGAAAAAAAAAAAGTAACACTAAAATTTAAATCAAATTAAACTAAAATTTATTTCGACGCAAAAATAAGAAACTGAAACATATCAATGAAGTAATTCCTAAATAAATGATAACGAAAAATCAGTGATTACTTTTCAAGAGTATAGCAAAATAATTAATTAGTTCTCCTTCGGGAAAAAATTACATGAACGCCTATTTTGCCCTTTATGGCCACATCTTTCACAACGGTTTGTGCTTGATGAAAATGTTTCGCTGGATTTCTTCTTCCGCCCTTTCTTCGGCCTTTTTGAAAGTCTTTTGTATATCGGTGGCAACACTCTTCCTCATCTACACTTTTGGGAACACCCCAGTCTTGCTTAGCTAGCATCGAAATGACTGGAACTTCATATGTCTTCATCAATGTGTTTGGCTTGTAGTATTCTGAATAGTATGGTTCAAAATCTTTTACATGTTTAGACTTTAAGACAGTTATAGTGTGATCACAAAGTATTTGATCTATTTGGATCCTCTCACAGTTGCATGAGACACTTTCAAGGTTAACAATGTATCTTCTCCCAGATTCATAAACCGAATATATATAGGTTGAAGAAGTCTTCACCTGAACAATTAAAAACAAAATACAACCACAGATTTTTTTTCTAGGAAAATAAATTTAAATACACGTCTTTTCAGTCAAACAAATAATACATATAAATGCACAATTAAAAAATTACAATCTTATACATACCATCATTTTTCAAAGCTTCCATACCGTTGAGAGTTAAAATTTCTTCAAATCGACGACCCAAAGGCATACTTGTATAAGAAGCTATTTCACTGTTCTTCCAGTTCCAAGAATAACATTCGAACCTCTTCTAAAAACTCATATATTGGCAATTCTCGAGCCTCAACCAAACACTCATTAGTACACTCAGCAATATTCGAGGTCATCATCCGACCTCTGTTTACCGGTGAATAACATCTACTCTACTTTTCATATCCAGCTTCTTGTAAATATTTTTCACTCTCAGGTCAGCTTTTTCATTCTTTGCCATTAAATAGTCAAAATCATCTTTTCTATAAGCTTTAACCATTGAATAATACAAATCACTGATACTTTCTTTGCTCTTACGAAAGTAACTACAAATATTTTTTCAGAGATGTGAAATGCATGCAAAATGTGGGATATTTGCGTATACAACACTGATAGCTTTGATAATACTTTCGATCCTATCAGATACAACACATATATTTTCACGTTCACCAAATGCAATTTTGAACTGATTGAAAAACCATGTCCCTGAATTGTCATTCCCACTATCCACAACCCCATACGCAAGCGGTAATATGCATCCTACGTTATGTATAAACCATATTAGTAAAAAAACACAAAGATTTTTTTTTTTTTTGAAAAAATACAAAAAATTGTTAAAACTGTTTTTTCAAACACTTAACTAGCTATTTATATGAAATACAATGTATGTTAAAAAAAATATAACATTATATGTTAACTTTTTACATTCTTGCACCATCAAGAGTACTTACTGAGAGGAAAGTCCCTTGTTATGGTCCACTTAAATGCGCACCATCGACAAAAATAATAGGTCTGCAATACTCAAAATCTCTTATCATGGGATGCAACGCTATAAACAGATACATGAACTGATTATCCCATGACTTGTGCATTGCAATGTGTGAATTAGGATATACATTTTTTAACATATAAATGTATCTTGGCATCTGTCTATAACCATCGGCAAGACCGCCCCTAAGCATCACTATGGCACGCTCCTTTGCACGCCATGCCTTCATATAATTTATATCCATATTATATACAGCTTTCATTTCTTTGATGATTTCCTCAGGTGTGTGCCTTCTCTTATGGTTAACTAATTTAGGAGCCGTGAATTCACAGATAAAAAAAGTAGTCGTCAAAATATTCTGCAGTACCTTATCCCTCAAAGCGCATGTATATTCTGGTTTAAATCTCCGAATTATAAAAATATCTATTTTTTTGTAACTAGATGCTTCCAACGTCCACTTACATTCCTCATTATAACATCGGAGGACATAGCTGAAATATAACAAAAGTCATTCAAATAATTATAATTTGTATCAATTCATAAATTTTTTATGATTTGATTGTTACAAATCCATCATACTTCAGTATAAAAAAGACATGCATAAACTTTCCAGATAAACAGCTATATATATTCTAGTAATTTTCATTAAGAATGAAATGTGTAAATTATGGATTCAATAACACATCTAACGACATATCACCACTGATGTATATGTTACAATATACATAGATGATGTCCATTGTCTCAACTGCCCATATCAAAATTGAAAACATATACAACGCAAATATGATGTATATGAACTAGACATCTCACTATAAGTTTAACAACATACATTAACCAGTTATGTATATGGACTAACTAAATACCAATTTTAAGATAACAGTGAAATATAGATATGCACTAACTTTTCAGATATTCAGCTATATACAATCTCGTAATTCACATACATTACCATGCAAAAATATACATAACTTCTACATTCTGACAAACAGTTCTTCCAAAGAAGAAACTGAAACTGTGTTTTTCGATTTTATTTTGCAAAAAATTCCATATTTCATGCAACTCTATATAACATTGTAATCAAAAACAATAATTCAATTTATGACATTCAAGAATTACTATACCGTACTGCTCAGTATAAAAAGATAACAGATTACCTTTTTTGTCTGATCGCTTTACCTTGCCATTGAATTCATTAGTCATCATATATTCGATATCACTGAAACGAGCGTCTTTTTATCCTTATACATTTGTTTCACCTTCACATCAATACTCTTTCTATCACATATCAAGTTATCTATTTCAACATTCGAGACATACAAAACATATTAATTTTGTGTCTCCGCAACAACGAGAGCCATAGTATCAGATTCAACACCTTCCAGGCAAACAACAGCTCTTGTTTCTCTATCGAACTCTATGTCTTCTTGACATTTATCGGTAGTTGAAATGCACAACGGATACATCACGAACGCTGGTTGAGTTTTCTTCAACTCGGCATACAACCAAACGTTATTATCATTACGGATATGAAAAGGTAAATCATTATCGTCGACAACATAACGTACATTAATATTTTTTCGAGCTTCATCAATGTTTAATTTCGTGGCAATTGATGAAATCAACCTCAAATAATTTACTAATTCAGCGACAACGATCCCTTCACTTTTATAATTCATATATTCTGTTTTGAATCTCCATTTACTTGAGTACCTTGAAAGAATAGCAATATTCATCTTCTTTAATTCGAAATAATTTTCTCTTCCAAAAACAACATAAAAAGAGCTCAAATTGTATTTGATTTATACTTTTACGTCAGAATTGAGTTTTTATGTATTTGTGGTTTTCAAATTTTGAAATTCTGTTGATCTTACATGATTTAAGGGATGCAGTAATCCACTTATTTAATTAGTTGCGTTATTTAAGTCCATAAATTTTGAATATCCGTTACTTCCTTTTTTTAAGGACACTAACATATTTGAATATACATACATTGCTATGTATATATCGGTTAACGAATCTATAATATATTAAAAGTGTGAAGGCCTTTAGATAAGTGAATTGAACTTTTTTCTCTTCGTTAAAATAGTCTGCTTTAGACAAAATCGTCTTTTATCATTTTCCCTACAATTAAATTCTTCAAAATAAATATACTAAATTTTTTCTACAATTAAATTCTAACCAAATTTAGCTTTTTTCCTTAACTTAATTAGAACCCACATTTTTTTTCCTACTTTGTTAAAACAACCAAATTTAACTTTTACCACATTTAGCTTTTTTCTCTACTTAATTAATTAAAACACACGATTTTTTTCCTTTCAATTTAAAACCACGAATTCTATCCACTATAGGTATGCGTGATTTCATAAGTCCTTAATGGACCTCTTGCTGTAATGTGAAGCAAAAGTACCAAACTTCCTTAAAACAATTTCAAATAGGAATTGCAGGTTTGAATGTGCGTGTAGCTGCACCAAACCTGCAAAAGGACTCTTTCTTTTTCTTTTTTTTTTTTTTTTTTTTTTTTTTTTCTTGTCCTGCAAAAAAAAAAAAAAGTCCTTTTCTTTCAACCAAAAAATCACTTTTCTCCTACACATTCAAATTTGTATCATCTTTGGTTTGCATATTTTTTCCTTCTATATAAACTCTTGATCTTTTCATTATTCATCGTTATAAGCAGTTGCGATCTTTCATTATTTTTCGTTTCAGCACAATTTCAACAATTTTATTTTCAGGTTTTTATCGTTATATCATCTCTCCTTTTTGTTAATTTAAACACAATATTACTTGTTATGCCAACATAAATTGTTTAGTTTAATTTAGCTTAATGTGTCATGTTAACTCAATATAATTTATTTTCTACTGCTCATAACTAACATTCTTTATCTACCAACCTACTACATATTTAGGTATAATTCTTCTCATCTCACAAATTTACCTCTATTCTACGTTCTTATCGTTCTATGTGTCCTTTTAGAAGAATATATTAATTTCTATTGTTCATAATTAACCTTCTTTATCTACCCACAAACCAACAAGATTCACATATTCAGATATAATTCTTCTCATCTAACAAATTTACCTCTACTATGAAATTATACGTTCTTCGTATTGTTTTGTTGCAGTTTATAGGTGATAGATGAATGTCGATCAACTTTGAGAATTTTTTTGGTAAATGTAAGGTTTAATTAAATAAATTCTCCAAAAGATGTTGAATTTAATTATTGTATTTATCTTTATTATTTAAACAAATATCCTATTTAGTGTAATGTTTGAACTCAATAAAGTGAGGTACACGCGCAAGTCGCGTACACCTAAACTAGTGTATATTAATAGGGAGAGAGACTAAACTAATTAAAAAGATGGAAGAGGATGTAATTACTTCTAAAAAAATAATATTTATGTTATTTATACCATTTTAATCTCCATTAATTACCAGCTAATGTGAGCTGTCGGTATACCGAAAATTGTTCTAATATTTTATAATTACAGCCAAGTGGGAATAATATTAATAATTTCTATAAAGTCAGCTCTTTCCTTCCTTGCTTTCTTTCTTTGCATGGAACAATATTTTTTGCAATAATCATTTTTGCCGTTTTAAAAAAAGGAAAATTAAAGACATTTTTCTTGGATGCGTTTTGTTTTCCATGTTGGCAACTTGTTCCAAGGAAAAAAAAAACGACTCGTGGAACTCTCAACATCACTCTTTCAATTTGGTATGGATTTATTTAATTTAGTTGGTCTAATTTGGGTTAAAAGAAGGAATTGGGTAATTTTTATTGAAATTAGGTGTTTTTATTGATTTTGGGGAAATCCGTTAATTGAGGGTCATACATGTGCAGTTTACTACCGTCGAAGATATATTTAGTCATGTAGTATAAGTAAAAGGGCAAAGTTAATCAATAAGTAAAACAGAGAATATTTTTAATATTTTTTTCATTTTTTTTTAATGATAAATATAGTTGAGTAATTTTAAAAAATAAAATCATTAAGTTGACCGACTTATACATCACAAACACCAATAGTTTGCTAGATAATTTCTTCAATGAATTTTATTCTGCTCACTTTGAAAAGGAGTCAAAGAAGATGGCTTTCCAATTTTCTGTGCTGTAAGAGACTTCAATTTACCTTCAACAACGATACATTAAAAATAGAAGAAAGGTCAAGGCCAGAAAACTAAAAAGAAGAATTAAAAAAGGAAAAACTAAAGCCTTTTTCTTGGATGATTTTTGTTACCATGTCAGCAACTAGTTTCGATAAAGAAACATATTTGTTTTTTTAAAGAAAATATTTTCTTAAGGAGAAATTAAAGTCATTCTTAAAGAACTTATTTTCTTAAAGAAATTGTTTTGCAAACCTTTTGAAAAATCGAAAATGAGAAAATGGTTTACTCCAATCGAAACGCACTCTAAGGGGTCATTTGGTAAAGTGTATTATAAAATATAATGTATGCATTAGTTAATGTATATTTTTAGTACCTTCTTTGATATATTTTTTTGCCTATTTATAACTAATAAAAACATTATCTATACACTTTATTATGTATTGAAGTGTGTAAGTGTGTATTAGTAAGACAATTCATTTTCTATGTATTAGTAATACAAAGACTTTAAACTCATACATTAACTTATTAAATGACCTTAATACCCCTCAATTTCCCTCTCAAAACATTTCACCATTCTTTTTTCCACCATTTTAATTTGCAATAGTAAATCTTTTCAAAATATTTCACAATTTATTTTTCCATCATTTTAATTTACAACAATGAATAGTTGATTTAAATAACTATAACATATTTTTGTTTTGCTTTGAAAGTCTTTAAAAAGATTTTAAAAAAAAAATTGAAACTATTTCTTAATTTTACGTACTGTATTTTATTTTTATTTCGACTATACTAATCCGTCGGCGTAACGTTGTTGCGCAAAGACGAAGATCTTGCAATTAATTCTAAACCTCTATATATTAGTTCAACAATACTAATTATGTTTAGAATGACAAAAGAATTTTGTCGTAAAAAAGTGTACAAAATCAAAGAAGGGTATTTTTGTAAACAAACTTTTCTTTTATAGAAATTATGTACGATGTATTATTTCTTATTCATATGCATCAAATCAAATAATGTATAAGAAATAATATATGTATAACTAATACAAGCATAACTAAAACAAGTATTACTAACACACTATTTTCTACATTATTTTTATACATTCTATCAAACAATCCTAACTGTTGTCATAAGCGGTTCGATGACGTCATAACCATTTATGATTGTATAGATTCTATGGAAAAATTACCCCAAAAATTTATTACATTTATCCAAATTGGTTTTGCTTGATTAAAGTGTGCAGGTCCTTATATTAAAGTGTGCATTTATCCACATTTCCAGCTTGGCTAGGAACACTTCAAGAACTGCAGGTCCTTATATTAAAGTCCAATCTGTTCCATGGGCCTATTAGTTCTTGTCAAACTGAGTTTTGCTTTCCCAAGGTGCGAATTTTCGATCTTTCTCTTAATGAATTCAGTGGCTCACTTCCTGCTAAAGTTTTTGGAAACTTCAAGGCAATGATTAAATTAGACGGCGAAGACACAGGAGAGATCAAGTACATGGAACCGTCTATGACGTCATCTTACTCATCGTATGAGGTTTCAGTGAGTTTGGTGATCAAAGGCCAGGATATTGAGCTAGAAAAAATCACCACAATAATGACAACCATTGATCTGTCGAGCAACCATTTTGAAGGTGTCATTCCAAAAACACTTAAGGATCCTGGCTCACTTTGGCTACTCAATTTCTCCTGCAACTATCTCAAAGGTGATATTCCAATGGAATTGGGGCAATTGAATATGCTTGAAGCATTAGATCTCTCTTGGAATCGGCTTACTGGAAAGATTCCACAGCAATTGACAAGGCTAACATTTTTAGCGAAGTTAAACCTCTCACAATCTTCTTGTTGGACCCATTCCTCGAGGTCCACAATTCAACACATTTGAAAATGACTCCTATGGTGGAAACCTTGATTTATGTGGTCCTACTTTATCAAAGCAATGTAGAACGAGTGTTCCGTCACATGTTCCTCAGCCATTGGATTCTGAAGAAGATGAAGATGAGTCATATTTTTTTAGTGGATTTACTTGGGAATCAGTAGTCATAGGCTACGGTTTTGGACTCATTATTGGAACTATTGGATGGAGCCTCATGTTTAAAGCTGGTAAGCCTAAATGGTTTGTGGAATTTTTTGAAGGCATCATTCCCCACTATCACGACCTGAATCGGGGCCCTAGCCATGACGAGCATTCCGAACCATGAAGGTCCAAAACACCCCTATTTGTCTGATAATCATGCACATAACTCATATGATAAAAGAAATGCGGAAGATAAACAATATTACAGAAACATGACCAAGAATCATATGAAATCAATAACGGGGAATAATGTCCCACAATCTCAACACAACATCTCTATAACGTCTGCGAAATCTCTACTACATGACTGAAACAAATATCTATCTGAAAACTGGGACAAGGCCCCCAGTAGACCCAAAACTACTAAATGATAAATGAAACTGCCAGACAATCAGGCCTTTCGGAATATAGAAGGCTCACCAAGTGACTCTGCAATTCTGTCTGAGAATCTACTGATTATCCGGACCCCTAGACTGTGCCTCCGAACCTGGGAGGGAAGGGGGTCAATACAAAAGTACTGGTACGCAGAGAAATCAAAACAAAAATATAATATTTTTGCAAAATATTGATGAGAGCCATTATAAAGTAATTTCATATCCAACCATTTGAAAAAACATGGGCAAAATGTAATAATTTTTCAACACCAATGTAATGCAACTGAGTTAGGTGGAATACCCTACATATCACATTTACACCAACTGTCAAACCTCGGTTGCCACCGAGATTAGAGTATAAGTTATGGGAAGACACACAAAATCACACAGTAGGGTGTCTCGACCCAATGGTAGTGCATAAGATCACAAAGTAGGGCTCCTAACCAAAGTCCCAACTTGGGAATGACATAAAGTCAGGTATGCAAGATCACAAAGCAGGGTACCAAATTCCCATGTCGGCAAACACGATTTCCAGCGATGAGCCCTTACACTCAAACGCCTTCTTCGGGTATCCACCTATCTCATGTAAAATCAATGCATTCAAATTTCATCTGATTCAATCACATCATATTTTGTAGGGTATCGTCATACCCGACTTGCAAGCCATCAATATCACATCATTCTTCTCATTCAACCATTGTATTCAACATGTTTCAACACAAATAGCCCTCTCGTTTTCAAGTCAAAATCATATCAATTCTCAAAACATTTCATGTCATGCTTTTTAAGATGTTTTCAAACAATTTACATCATATGAACATTTAAAACAAATTCACATCAAGAGAGGGATTTCATATAATTCATGCTCTCAAATTAACACCTTTTAGAAACACATGCATATACATATATAATATGTCAAATCACTTCGGAAATAGGCCTAAAGACCAAATCAATATTATAGAAACGTTCAAAACATGATTATATTCGTAGTTTCAAAACCCCCATTGTAAAAACATGAATTTTTAAGCCCATGAGATTTTTGAGATAACCCCACGTACCTCTATATGCGAAGATGATAGGTGTTTTTTGATGCCTACGATCTGGGGATTCCAAATATGCAATTAGTTTAAAAAACCCACGGTTGGATCTTGAGTTGCTTGGGTTTTTATTTTGAAACCCTAAGGAGAGTTCTTGAGCAATTTTGATGAATGAAGGTGTATTTTGGGGTATTTGGGGACTGAATTTCATGTTTATGGCTAAATAAGGATGGGAAAAGGACCATTTTGCCCCAAAAACGGAGTGTTTAAGTCACAGTAATGTATGCGGCCCACACCTTATCACATAATATAGGTTGTCCAGTGCACTCTTTATCGCACACATTAGGTTGTGCGTCGCACACCTTATGGCATAAGTTAGGGTGTGCGTCGCACACCTTATGCTGCATGACACACTATACTTTACAAAGCCATAACTTCTTCCTCGGATGTCGGATTTTTGCGAAATTGGTATCGTTGGAAAGATAATTCGAAGGCCTTTCATTTGATATATAGTAGGCACTCTAATTCAATATATACAAATAGTAATGACCGGTTGAAGTAGACCCAAGTTTTGACACTTACTAAAACTCAATCGATGGAAAAGCTTTCAACTCGTCCTTGAGTTAGGGGACCTCTATGATCTCAATTAATGCTCAACTAGATTTATACACCACATAGTTGATTAAAACACTATATTTACAATAGATTTATGGTTTTTGGAATGTGTACAAGTAGAAATGACAATTTACGTTCAAGTCTGAAAGTATGGGGTGTTACACCCACAAAAGAAGAAGGCTAAAGTATAGAGTTCAGAGTCGATGGACTTGATGGAAGACTGAAAGAGTCAAGTATTCTGTTTCAATTTTTTTCTTTTGAATTTTCTGTTTGATTCTTGTATATTCTTGATAGTAACTTAATTGTATGTGTCATTGTAGCATTAATGGTTTTTCAAGTTAAGTTTCTTTGTTTAAATTTCACACACCAACTATTTGTTGTTACCTTATCTTACCTGTACTATCACAAGTTGTTCCATGTTCCATTTTCCTTCCTGAACTGTCCTAGTTAAGCTGTACCTGTTCTCCATGGATGATTTCGATCGGTTTAATAATTGTTTTCGCTACAACTTTTGAAGGTTGTTTAGAGGCTATTAAGGAAGCATATGATTGGTCAGTGTTTGTCTTTACCATAGCCTGAAGCTGGGGAGAGACTAGAGGCGTCTGCCATGGAAACTCTAGACCTCAAAGCTCGAATTTTGTTGAAAAAATACTAACCACCCACCACAACATTTGACGGCAGTTATATTTCCACGTGTGGTGTAAGTATTTTGATGAATTTGAACTTGAAAAAGTTGTCGCAGAAGTTATAATGTTTTGTTTGTTGAAAGGACTTCAAAATTGTTAAAGAGTGTTTTATTAGAGTAAACTTACAAGACAGTCGAACACGGAAACTGATCTTATCGATCTAGGCCCCGCCAAGTCAATTTTGAGCCAATTGGCCTCAAAATTCTTTTGTTTCGTTGAGATTTTAGGTATAGCTTGGAGGGTACTTGTGCCTCTTATCTCTTTTTTCCTCACTTGATTTAGAACAAGCAATAGATTCTCGCTTTGAAATATGGCTGTCAGGTTGGAAGACGGCGGAAGAGATGTTGATGGCCCAAAATAACAGAGTTCAACTAGCTCACAGTAGAAAAGATAAGAATAAAAGCATCACTATCTCATCCATGGACCACTAATTGATTCAATGACTTCAAAATTCTACACGGTATCATTAACTTAAAAGCAGTGCGACACATCTCGACCTTTTATGATTCTGTTTAGATTCCATGGAAAATTGCACTAAAGATTTATTGCATATGTCCAACTTGACACATCATGTCTTTATTGTTCATTTCTTTTCCTCACGTGACTTAGTCGACCAATAATTTCCCTCTTTCAAAAGTCTAGAGAAAAATTAGAAAATACAGCCAACAAGTTGGAAAACAGCAGGAGAGATTTTGATGGGCCAAGAATAGCAGAGTTCAATTAGCTTTAAACAACTCCGTGAATGTATGAGTTTCTTAACCCTTTTTCTACACCACTGCCTACTTGTCAAAATCTAATTGATAGGCAGCTTAAAGGAAACAGTTATGTATGCATATCTCTTTTTAGTAAGTTGAATGATCAGAGCGTGGAAATTTGATAGGAATATCCCCTTTTTAGTGTGAAAAAGTCTTCTACAAGACGCCAGAAGAGACTATCTCGGAATTTGTTAGAAGTTACTTCAAAGAAAATTTATCTGCAGTGTGCAATCTTTCAACATTAAATATTGACATGGTATTATTTTATTCACTTATACAACATTAAAAAATGGGACGTCTGTTTTTCTTTTATTCACTTGTCTGTTTTGTTTTGCTAAGCCAAAGCTTTACTTCTTCCCTTATGCATCATCTTTGCTCGCCGAGTGAATCTTTTGCTTTGCTTCAGTTTAAGCAACTCTTTGAAATATACGATGAGAAACCTATTGGTGTAATTTCCTAGGGAAAACCTCTGTCCCGAAAACGATGTCTTGGAATGAGAGTACAGATTGTTGCACTTGGGATGGAGTCACTGGTGACATGTTAACTGGCCATGTTATCGGCCTGAACCTTAGTTGTAGTCTTCTTCATGGAACTATTCATCCCAACAGCAGCCTCGTCCAAGTACATTATCTTCAGACACTAAACCTTGATAACAATTACTTCAATTATTCATCGATCCCAAATGACATTGGTCGCTTAAGGAATTTGAGGCATCTCAGCCTTTCCGACTCTTCCTTTCATGGAAACATCCCATCAGAAATTTCATAACTTTCAAATTTGGTTTCACTTATCTTTCTTCTTCTTCATTTGGATTGCAACTTGACAAGAATACATTTGAAACACTGCTTCAAAACTTCACAAAACTAGAGGTACTTTCTCTCTATTCTGTCAATGTCTCATCTCCGATACCTATGAATTTGTCTTCCTCCTTAAGGTACGTGGATCTTGAATCAACCAATTTGCAAGGTATTCTCACAAATAGCTTTTTTGATCTACCAAACTTGGAGATGCTCAATTTGGGTTACAATGATATCTCTGGTGAGCTGCCTGATTCAATTGGCACCTTGAAGTCTTTGAATTACTTGTACCTCTTTCAATGTGCCTTCTCTGGTTCGATTCCTGATTCCATTGGCAATCTTACACAAATTAGGCAGTTGGATTTTAGTAAAAATAATTTCACCAGTCATATTCCTTCAACAATCTCTAAGTTGACGATGCTCACACGTTTAGATCTTTCATCCAACTCTCTTGAAGGCGAAATGCCTGATGTTTTCATTAACCTCCAAGAGCTAGTTGAATTGGATCTTTCTAACAACAGCTTCATTGGTCCATTACCCTCTTTAATTTTAAGCTTGACACGTCTTCAACGCTTAGACTTGCCGAGTAATTCCTTATCCGGTCCATTGCCAAGCAACACGAGCATGCTTCAAAAGCTAACTTTTGTGGATTTGTCTTATAACTCACTGAATGGTACCATACCGTCTTGGGTGTTTAGGCTTCCTTTGCTATCTTGGTTGTCGCTTGATCATAATCAATTAAGTGGACTAGTTGATGAGCTCAAAGCAAACACGACATTAGAGTATTTGGATTTACGTCATAATCAATTCAGTGGTCCTGTTCTCCGATCACTTGGAAATCTCGTAAACCTTGTAACCCTTGATCTTTCATCAAATAACATCAGCAGTGATGTGGGAATATATTACTTCTCCTAGTCTAGAAATTTTGCAGTTATCATCTTGTGAACTGAAGGATTTTCCACACTGGTTGAGAAATTTAAAGAAACTTTCACTCTTGGATCTTTCTAACAGTAAGATTCATGGTCCAATCCCTAACTGGTTTAGCGGCATGAGGTGGAACTCGTTGCGGTTTCTAAACCTTTCGCATAATTCATTAACAGGCCACCTACAACAATTTCATTACTATAAACTACATCTATCTTGATCTTAAATTTAACTTTCTTCAGGGTCCACTACCTTCAACCATTTGTAACATGAGCAGCCTTACCTTTCTAGATTTATCACACAACTACTTCAGTGACTCGGTTCCTCATTGCTTGGGAAGCATGGTTGAGCTATCTGTGCTAGACTTAAGAGGAAACAATTTCACGGGTAGTCTTCCACCATTATGTGCGCATAGCACTTCATTGAGTACCATTGTCTTGAATGGTAATGGATTTGAAGGACCTGTACCTATGTCTTTACTTAATTGTCATGGATTAGAAGTTCTTGATATAAGGAATAATGCTATCAATCACACATTTCCAGCTTGGCTAGGAACTCTTGAAGAGCTGCAAGTCCTTATATTAAAGTCGAACAAGTTCCATGGACCTATAAGTATTAGGCAAAAATTTTCCTTTCCCCACGTTGCGGATTTTCGATCGCTCTTATAATGAGTTGAGTGGCTAACTTCCTGCAGAAGTTTTTCAAAATTTCAAACCAATGATAAAATATGACACAAATAAAGGTGGCATAGGATATATGAAAAAATCATTTAACTCATCTTATATAATGTACGAGGATTCAGTGAGGTTGGTGATCAAAGGAAACGATATTGAGCTAGAAAGAATCACCACAATTATGACCACCATAAATTTGTCAAGCAACCATTTTGAAGGTGTGGTTCCGAAAACACTAAAGGATCTTGGCTCACTTTGGCTACTCAATTTATCCTTTAACAATCTCACAGGTGATATTCCATTGGAACTGGAACAATTGAATATGCTTGAAGCGTTAGATCTCTCTTGGAATCGGCTTACTGGAAGGATTCCGCAGGAATTGACAAGGCTAACATTTCTAGCAAAGTTAAACCTCTCGCAAAATCTTCTTGTTGGAAGCATTCCTCGCGGTTCACAGTTCTAACACATTTGAAAATGACTCGTATGCAGTGGAGGATCCAGGAATTTATTTCAGGGGGTTCGAAAAAATAAAAATATAAATGTGTGAATACGTCAACAAAATATAATTTCAAGGTATAGCAGTTGTACATGCGTCTTTTTGTTATTATAGCTGTACAGGACAGCTACTATAGCAGTAGTGCAAAACAGATTTTAAAAAATAAAGCGAAGTGTTAGAAAAATGCATAAGAGCTGCAGCAGTTTAATTTTTATGTTATCTGTTAGAAGTTAATATTAGTCGGCAGTAAAATTAGTTTCTAATCCTTATCCTTATCTTTAGGAGTTGGTTATTTTTTCCAGTTAGGATTGTAACCTATAAATAATTTTAATTCTACAATAAAGCTGTAGTTTTTGCTTTCACCAATCTCTCTCTGTTAAAGTTATCAAACTCATGTTCCACTTGTTCATCAACAAGTAAAATCAGTTTCTTATGTTCTTCACTCTCTGGAAACTAAAAATTGGTATCAAAGCACTTATTTCTTGAGGGATCTGTGGGTGTTTCATAAAAGTAATAACTGAAACAAGACAAGTTTCTGAAGCATGGAAGCAGAATCAAGTTTTTCAACTATGGCACCACCTGTTTTTAATGGTGATAACTATCAGATTTGGGCTGTAAGGATGGAAACTTATCTAGATGCCATGGATATGTGGGAGGCAATTGAAGAGGATTATGAAATTCCTCCATTGCCTAACAATCCAACTATGGCCCAGATCAAGAACCATAAAGGCAGGTAAACCAAAAAATCAAAGGCAAAAGCCTGTCTATTTTCAGCAGTATCTTCTTCAATTTTCACTCGAATTATGTCTCTAAAGTCAGCCAAAAACATATGGGATTATCTCAAGTCAGAATATGAAGGGGATGAGGGGATCAGAGGTATGCAAGTTTTGAATCTTATAGGAGATTTCGAGATACAGAAGATGAAAGAAATTGAAACCATACAAGATAAATCTAAAAGGCTCCTGAACATAGCAAATAGAGTAAGATTGCTTGGTTCCGTGTTTAATGATCCTCGTATTGTTGAAAAAATTCTAGTAACTGTGTCGGAAAGATTTGAAGCAACCATAACTACTTTGGAAACACTAAGGATCTGTCCAAGATCACCTTGGCGGAGTTGTTGAATGATTTGCAGGCTCAAGAACAGCAAAAGGTCATGAGAGATTAAAGAAATACCGAGGGAGCATTGCTTGCCAAGCCTCAAGATGGAGGGAAAGATAAAAAGAACAAGAACAAGAAGAATGATGAAAGCGCTTCAGCAGGTACTGTAACAGGAAAAACCGGAAACAAAAAGAAAAGTTTTCCTCCATGTAAGCATTGTAACAAGAAAGGCCATCCACCATACAAGTGTTGGAGAAGGCCTGACGCTAAGTGTAGTAAATCCAATCAACTTGGGCATGAAGTGGTTATTCCTGTACAAGGAAAGGGAACGGTTGCTATTCCAAGCTACTCAAGTACAAAAACAATTTCTGAAGTGTTTTATGTACCTGAAATAGATCAAAACTTGCTTAGTGTTGGTCAATTGATGGAAAACGGCTTCAAATTAAATTTTGAAGATAAATATTGCTTGATCAAGGATGCATCAGATCAAGAAATGTTTAAAGTAAGAATGAGAGGTAGAAGTTTCTCATTAGATCCATTTGAGGAGGAGCATGTGATTTTTTCAGCCAAAGAAAATGTTGAGAAGTATGGCACAAGAGACTAGGACATTATCACTATAAAGGGTTGCTTAATATGCAAAAGGCAGAAATAGTCGAGGACCTACCTGTCTTAAGAAGTGAATTCTTCAAATTGCCTTGCGTGTCACTATGGGAAACAAAGCAGACTTTCATTTCCAAAATCAACTTAGAGAGCGTTAAAGAAATTGCAATTAATTCATACCGATATAACAGGACCTCAAAAGACTCCCTCACTAAAAGGTAGTCTTTACTATATCATTTTTGTTGATGATCTAACTCGCATGTATTGGATTTACTTTCTCAAGCATAAGTCAGAGGCTGCTAAAGTCTTTCGGAAGTTCAAAGTAAAAGTAGAAAATGAAGCCGCTTGTAAAATTCAGTCCATATGAACAGAAAATGGAAAGGAATACACTTCTTAACAATTCAACATTGTATGTGAGAAAGCAGAGATTCATCATCAGCTTAATACTGTGTATACTCTTCAATAAAATGGAGTAAGTGAAAGAAGAAACAGATACATAATGGAGATGACCATATGTATGTTGCACGAGAAGAACTTGCCAAAGAAATTTTGGGCAGAAGCAGCAAATACATCAGTTTTTCTCCAAAATAGGCTTCCTACAAAGGCGGTGAGAGGTCGAACTACTTTTGAAGCTTGGTATGGGTTCAGACCATCATTAAACTTTCTTAAAGTATTTGGTTGTCTCTGTTTTTCCTATGTTCCTCAAGTTAAACGAGACAAACTAGATAAGAACTTTGTTCCAGGCATTTTTATTGGATACAGTGCAGTTTCAAAGGCGTATAAAGTCTTCCAACCGCAAACTGAAAATATAATCTTCAGTAGAGATGTGTATTTTACGAAGAATGAAGAATGGTGTTGGGAAGACTCAAAGAAATCTTTCCTAAACTCTTCAAACTCAGCAGAAAAGTTTCCTGCCAAAGTTCCTGAAAAGCAAATATCATTCTCATCGCAAGATGAAGCGGTGGATCATTCACCGGTTAAAGGTACTCGACTACTCACTGATATATATCAGAGATGTAATGTAGTAGTATGCGAACCTGCTGGGTACATTAAAGCCAAGAATGATGAAAATTGGGTAGATGGAATGAAAGAAGAGTTGTTTATGATTGAGAAGAACATGACTTGGGAGCTTGTTGATCAACCTAAAGACAGAAAAGTAATTGGGTTGAAATGGGTCTTCAGAACAAAGTTAAATGCTGATGGTTCAGTCAACAAGCATAAAGCAAGGCTTGTCGTTAACGGATATGCTCAAATTTTTTGTGTGGATTACTTTGATACATTCACACCAGTGGTTAGGCTTGACACGCTCAGGTTACTTTTTGCTCTTGCTGCACAATTAGGCTAGAAAGTGTATTAGATGGATGTCAAATCGGCATTTCTTAATGGTTTTCTCCAGGAAGAAATTTATGTTGAGCAACCCGAAGGCTTGGTGACGAAAGGAAAAGAGGACAAAGTTTACAAGCTAAGGAAGACGCTTTATGGACTTAAACAGGCACCAAGGGTCTGGTATGGTCGAATAGATGATTATTTGTTTGGGTTATGCTTTGAAAAGAGTATCAGAACCTATACTTTATGTTAAACATAATGGCATTGATATTCTTGTTGTGTCTATATATGTTGATGATGTACTAGTTACAGGGAGCAATACAAAGAATATTAAGGATTTCAAGCAAGAAATGATGCAAGCCTTCGAGATGACTGATCTTGGTCTAATGTCCTATTTTCTTGGAATAGAAATCAAACAGGGACAGAATGAAGTTTTCATTTGTCAGAAGAAATATGCTAAAGAAATTCTGAAGAAGTTCAACATGGAAGATTGCAAGGAGATGAGTACTCCTATGAATCAAAAAGAGAAACTAAACAAGAATGATGGAGCAGAGAAAGTGGAGGAAGCGTACTTCAGAGGCTTAGTCGGTTGTTTGATGTATCTCACAGCTACAAAACCTGATATTTTATATATTGTAAGCATTTTATCGAGGTTCATGCATTGTGCTAGTGAGCTGCATCTAAAAGCAGCAAAAAGAGTAATCAGATATATCAAAAGAACCATTAATCATGGTGTCAAGTTTCAGAAAAATCTAAATCTAAAGCTGAAACTACTTAGGTATTCTGATGGTGATTGGGCTGGATCAGTGGATGACATGAAGAGCACATCTGGATATTGCTTTAGTCTTGGCTCTGGAATAATTTCTTGGTGCTGAAAGAAGCAGGATATTGTGGCTCAATCCACTGTAGAGGCAGAATTTATGGCTGCAACAGCAGCAGCGAATTAAGCTTTGTGGTTGAGGAAAATATTTGTTGATTTGCATATGAATCAAACAAAAGGAACTGAAGTATTTGTGGACAACCAATCTGCGATTGCAATTTCTAACAATCCAGTATTTCATGCCAAAACAAAATACTTCAACATCAAGCTTTTCTTCTTAAGGGGAGTGCAAAAGACTGGTGATGTAATTCTGCTCTATTGCAAAACTGAGGAGCAGCTGGCTGATATCTTCACCAAGCCTTTACCGGGAAATAAATTTCAACTTCTCAGGAAAAAACTTGGAGTTTGCAGCTCTTAAAGCAAGGAGGAGTGTTAGAAAAATGCATAAGAGTTGCAGCAGTTTAATTTTTATGTTAATATTAGTCAGCAGTAAAATTAGTTTCTAATCCTTATCCTTATCTTTAGGAGTTGGTTAATTTTTCAGTTAGGATTGTAACCTATAAATAATTTTAATTCTGTAATAAAGTTATAGCTTTTGCTTTCACCAATCTCTCTTTGTTAAAGTTATTAACTCATGTTCCGCTTGTTCATTAACAAGTAAAATCAGTTTCTTATGTTCTTCACTCTCTGGAAACTTCTCTCTGTTAAAGTTATCAAACTCATGTTTCACTTGTTCATCAACAAGTAAAATCATGAATGATTAAGAGAAACGAAGGGTGAGTACAACGAACTAGAATTTGGGACCAGTCTTGTAGCGAATAAAGAAAAAAGGTCTCGGTAGGGGTCAGCAGCGTCGGGAGGCGAAGGTGAGCAACAAGGACTATCTCTTGTAGCCGATATCCCACCCTTCTTCCGTAAGGATGGCTTCGGGCTTAAGCACTCGACCAAGGGGGGAGGATAACTCCTTTTCAATAATAGGAGCGTAACCTACTACTAATTTATGTAGACCCAGGACTTTCCATTTCAACAGGATTCTCATCTCCAGCTCTTTCCCACCAGCTCATTCTTTACTAGGCGTCTAGGCGAACCCACCGGGTTAATTAACTCAACGTAAAGAAAACTCATTAGATCAAAACTAGGGGAGTGCTTACTAATAGCGAAAATGTTCTTCACTCTCTGGAAACTTCTCTCCGTTAAAGTTATCAAACTCATGTTCCACTTGTTCATCAACAAGTAAAATCAGTTTCTTATGTTCTTCTGAAAACTAACACGAAGACTGTACAGGACAGCTACTATAGCAGTAGTGCAAAACAGATTTTAAAAAATAAAAAATAAAGCCTTGGTAGTGGGAATCGAACCCACAACTAAGGGTTGAAGGAGCAACTCAAGAAGAGGACATAGAACCACTAGGCTATCCAACTACCTTGTTTTTAGGTGGTTCAAAATTAATATATATACATAAATATAGATTTTCTACGTTATATATACAACGTAAATTTTTGCCGAGGGGGTTCGGGTGATCCATCAGATGTTCCTCGACCATTGGAGGAAGAAGAAGAAGACGAGTCATATTTTTTCTGTGGATTTACGTGGGAATCAGTAGTCATAGGCTACAGTTTTGGACTAGTTATCAGAACTGTTGTGTGGAGCCTCATGTTTAAAGCTGGTAAGCCAAAATGGTTTGTGAAATTTTTTGATGGCATCATGCCCCACAAAAGAAGAATGCCAAGGACAAGGAGAAGAGCTCAAAACCGATGGACTTGCTAGAAGATTGAAAGAGTGAATTTCTCTTGCTTTTGTTTTTTTCCCTTTTAATTTTCCGTTTGTTGTTTGTATAGGTTTAATAATTGTATGCGTTATTATAGCATTAATCGTTGTTCAAGTTAAGTTACCTTTAAGTTTTTTTCCAATTGATCCTGTGTAAGTAGCCAGAAAATTCAACGCAGAAGATTATTATCAATTTTTATAAAAAAAATGAAATGTTGCTTACACTAATTGTTGGAATTATAAAAATATGGCTATGTGATGATTAACAAAAAAAAACAAAGGAGTCTGCGATTATTTTAAAACTAAAAGCAACTCCGTGCTTTGCATATCGCAACTCAAAGAGATGAATAGGTACATATAGAATTGCAGTAAATAGCTTCTGTCGATAAGTGTACTCAAGCTAGCTGTTGCTTTGTATGGTGCTTGTTTTTTCAAGTAAACCATAACTTAGTACCATCAGTATCCTAAAAGGTTGTGGTAGTGTGGTAAATACTCATTCATCCTTAATCAAAAGTCTCAAATTTGTGTCCTGATTATGGAGTCATCTTCGGAGGGAGCGATCTATCCCCCGTAAGAGAAACACTAAGCTAAAGAGTTGGTTCATTAGATCTTTTGTGTGTAAATTGTTTGGTAGAAGTGATATTTGTAGAGCCCTATAACCAATGTAAGATTTACACTCTAATACTGTAAAACAATGGAAATTGCCAAAGTAAAAAAATCAAACTGTTCCATTTTTACCATTGATATCTTCTAGCACAGGAAGGAGTTTTGGAGTAACTGATAAAGTTGTTGTCATGTCATCATAAAGTCACGGGTTCAAACTTTGAAAATAGTACCTTACATAAATATAAGGTGAGGCTGCCTGCAATAGATCCTTGTAGTCTGACCCTTCCTAAACCCTACACATAGCGACAGCTTAATGCACCGCGCTGCCCATATCTTCTAGCACTGGTATTTATGGAATCAAGAAAATTCTGAAAATGGTTTTTATCTGAGATATTCCATTCTGACAGATTAACAAACAATGGTCCTGTGTGCATGAGATCTACCAACACTCATGAGGGAGTATCTCCCTCCTGCAAACAACTGCACCTGCAAGTCTGGAGAGGTTGGCAACTTCTGCCAAATTGAATATGATCACATGAATCTGAGTATGAATTAAATCTGAGCAATACAAACAATCGCATATAAACAAGTAACTGAATCATAATATGAAACATAGAACTTTCCAATATTCTGAGCTATTTAAGTAAGCATATGTATATCTAATTTCTTTCTTAAATGAATAGCTAACAGTCTGAACTCAAGGAAATTAGGTGCTTACTTATACCTACAATCATACAAAGCTTAAATTCTTCACTTAGGCCAATATATTGAACTTCTTGTCAATATTCTCTTTTAGGCCCTCACCATTAGGTTGTAAATCTTAAGGTGTGAAGGTTATGGCTTGACACCTATTATGTAAATATATAAGTAAGAAAACAAAAAAATAATTATAGTGTAATATGGTACCTCGAGTCTAATCTACAAAAGAGATTGACGGAGCAATCTAAAGAGAGGAAGTAGGCTATACAAATTCCTTTCCATGAGCACAGAGAAGTTTAACTTATTTCAAAAATAGTCCTTTTATCTCTACAAGTTAGTGATAAGTGTAGAGTGTAGGGTTTATCCCATGTCGTAAAAGTCATTGGCTATAAAAGTTGACACAAAAGTCATTGGCCGTAAAAGTTTTAAAAAAGGAAGATTTGATAGTTGCGTCATTAAATAAGTTCGTGGTAACATTTTGAAATGTTAACTTCAGTGATGACATTTGATAGAAATATTTTTTTTCATATAAAAGGAGTTCCTCAGTTTATTTGTTGAACACACCAAAAAGAATAGAGAGAAAAAATAATATATAGAGAGAAGGAGGTATTTTACAGACTAATAAAAAATAGTTCGTGAATAAAAAATTAGAATGAGTGATATTTTAGTAAGGTGAGAGTCAAAAAAAAGTTATTTCTTTTGAGTGTAGTCACTTTGAGTATTGTACTTATAACTACAGTGTAAATTTTCTTTCTATAATAATATCAGTTGTTCCTCTTCATCTGTGATTTTTTTCTTATTTAAAAAGGATTTTCACGTAAAATTCTTGATGTCAGAATTTCTTATTTTTTCATAATTTTGGTACAAATACTTTAATTGTTACTTCGCGTTTACCCAAAAAATTGATATCAGAGCCTACAATTTGCAATATTTTTTTTTATATAAACTATGAAAGCCAACACAACTAGAATGATTACTTTGAACGGTGTTAATTATGTCATTTGAAAAAGAAAAATGAAAGATCTGCTCAATATCAAAAATTTTCATCAACCAATCTTTGACACGATAAAATCTAAAAACAAAATCAATAAAGAATGGAACCTGATGCATAAACATTTGCAATTTTATTAGATAGTGGATTAAAGATAATGTGTTGAACCATATTTCTGAGAAGACACATGCTCGATCCCTATGGGAGCATCTTAAAAGGTTGTATGATCGGAAGAATGAAAATAATAAGATGTTCTTAATAAAACAAATGTTAGGATTAAATTACTATGATAGTTCTTCGATAAAAGATCACCTGAATAACTCTTTAGAGGATCATTATTTGTTATGAGCGTTAAGTTTGATGAAGATATTCAAGGCTTGCTTCTACTTAATTTCCCACCAGACTCTTGAAAAACATTTAGAACTTCACTGTCAAATTCTGCTTTCAATGTGTGATCTCTATGAATTTTGCCAAGAGCAGCGTTCTTAATGAAAAGATGAGACAAAAATCTCAAGGTTCTTCTTCGCCTGATTTCTTGGTGACTGACACTAGGGGAGAAGTAGGAATCAGGATTCTCAAAATAGAGAACATTATAGAAGCAAATCTAGAGAAAAAATTAAATATATTGAGTGTTATCATTGCGGGTTAAAAGGACAAACAAAGAAATTTTGTTGAAAATTGAAGAAGAAAAAGAAGAAGAACAGGACAGGGAGGAAAAGAAAAAGGCAACAATGAAAATTGCATAGCCACTGTCACCACTGAAGATCTTGTTACTGTCTTTGATGCAAATTTAATAAATATTGCTTGTGATAAGTCAAGTTGAGTTGGGAATTCTGATGTCGCATCTCAGGTGACATCAAGAAAGAATTTTTTTCTCAACTTATACTCCAGGTGACTTTCAAACCTTGAGTATGGGCAATGAGACTTTATCTTTTGGTATTGGTATAATTTTTTTATTTTTTTTTGAAAACTAGTACTGAATCTAAACTAAATTTAAAAAACGTAAAGTATGCACTTGATTTTTATTGGCGTGTTGGATGTAAGGGATATGTTAGTACCAATGATAGTGGAAAATGAAAATTTAGTAAGGGTTCTTTGATTGTGGCTCGTGGTGACAAGCTGTAACATCCAAAAATTTTGAACTAAAAAAAAGGGGACCGCTTTTCATAAGTACTTAGACCCAAATCTAGAAAATTTATTGTATATAAATGTAAAGGTCATGTCTAAATTATTGTACAAGTATCAAGTTTAAACAAACATATATCCTAAAATTATTAGAGTTACGTGACCTATTATCTATTAAATTAAAAAATTTTAATCTTCTTTCCAACGCCATAACAGCTCATTTACCTGAGTCCTGAGTAAAAAGCTACATGCATTTTACTAAGAACAGTCGGAACAATCATATACCAGACAATTTTTTTTATTTTTTCTTAACTTTTCACACTTCGGGGTGATTTCGTCCCTTCCTTTTTCCATAACCCCCAAACGTTTTAAAGTTTCTTTCTTTATCAGTTTTAAGACATTTTTCAGCACATAACACCCTTTATTCTCCTCCCTAACACGGCTATTAAGAATCCATGAGAATTTAATTCAAGAATCAAGTAAAATTTTTTCATTTTAGCCACAATTTTTTTCGCGTTTTTGAGGTATGTAAGACTACCATCTTTATGTATTCTTCAAATTTCATGTTCACCAATTCACTTTGCTTAAGATAATCTAGGATCCAAGAAACTCTCATACTCCTATTCCTCAATTAAACGCATAAATATGTATTTTTCAGATACTTTAGGTAAGAAAAGAAAAGTAACATCTTTCTTTGTTCATCATCTTTCATCCTTTTAACTGTTGATATGGTCTGAACCAATTGTAGCTCTATAAGTATTTGTATAACTAGTTGTATGACTGCTACACTGACTGTATAATTGTTGCACTAGTTGTAAGACTGCTTCACCGGTTGCTTTGTATGATTTTCTTGTTGTTTTCGTAAAATATTGACCTGCTTGCCTTTAAATATCTCTTTGAAAATTAAAATTCTCATATTGACATCTTCATATTCTTAGATTGAGAGTTTAAGTCTCTTTTTACTGTTAATAATTACTTTATCTTCCACTGGGATCTCATGCTAATCTGTTTTTCAGAATCTCAAGCAGTAGATAATTTGTAATTCAATATCTTAGCCCAATCCTTCATGTCAAAATCTCAGCAATGCCATCATGTGAATATTTCTATTAAAGTTATAAGATATAATTTATGAAACTCTTAAAAGTATAATTTTTATTCCATAATCCATAAGAAGGTAACCTTCCCGCAACATTCGTAGAATTTTTTGCACGGTGATCTATACATTATGAATTTGTAAGTCTTAGTATAATAGTACCAACTTCTTAGGAATCCCCCATTGATCTAATAGATACTTAATAATATTAATATGAATATTCTTACAAGAATGCTTCCAATCATGTACGTGAATTATATCATATCGAATCATGAAATTACCTATCATGCTCTCTATTAAAAATTTTGACTCATGATTTATGAACCTATTATGGTTAACTCTTAATTGTGCCCTTAAATGGGATCTCATGACTATGAGCCAAAAGAAAGCTAAAATAGAAAAATAAGTCTAAAATGGCTAAACTATGAGCACGAGCCTAAAAAGGCTAAACTATGATCATGAGACTAATAACACTAATATTTTTTATCAAGAACTAAGAAGATCATAAGACAACATTATAAGCTAAGGGAATTAGTTAGATGACCATGAAGGAATATGTTTAAATGACAAATGTCCGACATAGGATAGAGGTTATTTCGCAAATAGGATGACTCTTTTTTCATGTGTCTCAAAAAGGGGCTAAGCATGGATACTTGCTAGCAAATTATGTCATGTCATGTCTTATGCCCGGCAAGGTATAGGATGGATTAACTTATCGGATCGAGATCAGGCTCCATGCGCTCACATGGTGATTTATGGTGGTACATTACTTTCTCCCACAAATAATCAAAGGAATTAAATCTACTTTACTTGGTCAATTATAAATTTAGTTTATACTTTTGTTCCTTTTCAGTTTTCTTCACTTACATTTGAATTTTATTGTCATTTCTAATCTCTTGATGTACTACCCTCCTAAAATAGTTTTGCATACCAATACATTTCACGTATTTATCAATACTTTGTGACGGACCGCCATATTGTGTCTTGATGGTGTTTGCAATCATATCTTGCAGTTGTTGAACTGTTAGAGTAACCACTGAAGCGGATCGATCATCGCAATAATTGTCACTTATCTTGATGAGAGATTCACCATCAAATTTTTCTCGCGGTGTTAGATTATAATTTGACTCTCCAGGATCGTAGAGATCTAACTTACTCATAAGTCAGGCGATTTGATGATCTTTCTCATCAACGAACTTCTTCAAGGCTTCAACGATTTTCTCCATCGTTGCAAACTTCTCGTCCAAGTCAATTGCATCAACCATGAAGGTGTTGACTTTCGTTGAAGTTAGAGAATTCATCAAGTTTTCAAATTCTTCAAAGTTGCAGCCAGTGTCACACGGTTCATCTGATAACATAGATGCGAAGTTGCCCCCAGGGGTTGTAGTTACTGCCAAAATTTGAGATTTTCTTCTTTTTGTCATCTCCAAAATGGTGAAGTATTGGGATCTATCCAAAGCACAAGCGTTGATATTGCGTCGATTAATGGGGCCAACAAGTTTGATCTCAGTAGACGTGGCAGTAGTAGACTTCTTGCACGAAACTTCATTGATTTTTCTAAAGTTCATTGTTGTAGTTGAATATGTGATTTTCTTTGACTTGTAGGAGGAAGAGATGAAGAGCAGAACTGGTCCCGTTGGATGTGCCAATTTTTTCGCAATAAATTTTCGTTAACGTTGAAAATTAACTGCAAGTAAAAAATAAAATAAACAAAAAGAATAATTTTATTTAATATAATTTTGCGGGTACAATTTCATTATTCTCTCGATTCTTCTCTCCTAAGTTTTTCCTTGATTCGAGGGCCTTTGCAGTGTGATTCTCGAATGTAGGATGATTTGAACCTCCTATTTTTTCCCTTCTTCCCCCTAGAATGTTATGTTACTCCCCTATTTATAGTTGTAGAGGGTAGGCCTAGTTGTTTGTGATTGACCGAAATATGTCACTTTGCCACTTGACGCCTTTTGACTTGTTGAATTTGAATGAGATTTCCACATCATTTGTACATGTGGCGGTGTCTCATTGGTCTTGAATTTAACTGGGAGGCCACGTCACTTGATGAATTTGGGCTTCAAGGTGAGATTGACCTTGATGAGGAATACAATAGGATTATTATTTTTTTATGTGTCTATAGGGTCGGTTAATCGATGAGCTTGGGCCGATTTTGGTTCGAGTCGGGTTAATCGATCCCAAAATAAAAAATAACCCATCCCGAGACTTGGTACCCTACACCCCGTGGCCTGATCGGACCAAATCATACTGGATCGGGTTTGCCTAGTGGGCTAGATCGGGGCGGGTCAGCCCAGCCCGTTTTACAGGCTTACTTTGAAGTTTACTGAAGGAAGAAGAGAAAAAAAGGAGGTGATGCTAATCTTGTGTTATGATAGGAGAACGCCTTATAGGAGTGTACAAAAATTAAACCGACTGATAAATTGAACAGATAAAAATGTTATTGGGCTATTGGTATTGGATTATTGGGTTAACGATTTTTTATTTGTTTTATAAAAAAATTTATTGGGTAAACATTTCAGTTTCGATTTTAGCTTATTGGGTTATCGATTAAATTAATCGATAACCCAATAAGTATACCCTAAGTTATTGATTCACAAAATATTAACCTATTTAAGGTAATAAATGCACAATATAAAGTTCAAATATTATCGTATTGAAAGATTTAAAGCATTTATAGCTTCCAACAATTAGGATTTTTTTTTTTAACTTTATTTCAAGTTTGAAGATTCTTGTAAATCAAAATGCATTGTGTAGGATTTTGATGGTAACTAAGATTTCATTTTTGTATGTTGTTACTATTTTTATTTTATAAATATTTTTTATTGATTAAATTGAAAATCAAATTGTTAAGACCAAAAATCAATAAATCAAAATCAATAAAAAAATATCTTATTGATTGATTATTGATTTTACATATTAAAAATAAAAAATTAATAAATTGAATCAATAACACATAAAAAATCAAATCGAATCAACTAATGTACATAGAACGTGGCAAGACAACACGCAATTGTCCCATTTTCCAACCCCACCTTATGTAGAACGTGGCCAGACAACACGCAATTGTCCCATTTTCCAACGGCATTCGTTGATAAGTCAACACCTTTTGTTGTCGAAAAAGATAACTGAGGCTCAAAAGGCAATAGTGGCGGCGTTTTTGATTGCTCGTTTCATTTTTCTCACTCAGTAACCTCTTTCCCCACACGTCACTATTATTACTACCACGTATGCTACACCATTTAGGGCTTTACGCACCCCCAACTACGTGGTTCCCAGTACCCCTTGATAAGCGGATATTTAATCGTGAAAATTAAAATTTTTAAAAATAGAGTTGAGTTGGAGCTAGAGTTTTGCTTATCTATAAATATAATTAAAGTTATTTTTAAATTTTTAAAATTAATTTTTTTTTTTTTTGAAATTCTCATAATCAAATATCAATTTAAATTTATTTTTGACATAAGTAAAAAGAAATTTCAAAAAAATCTGATGACCAAACAGATTCTAAAACACTTCTATCAACGCTCTTGTTGCTTTTGGTTGTTGTAATTTTTCTTTTATCCTCCTTCATTTTTTGACATTTAGTTTTCCTTCCTTCCTTCAAGTGAAAATAATAAAACACTACCCACTAACAAAGATTGCGATGAAGTGATTATTACTTTTTTATTATTAATTAGAAGTTTTGTAATGAATTCTTTTTAGATTTTTTTCATTCAATTTTATGCAACGTTGTTTCTTTTTTAATTCATTCTAAAAAATATCATTTTTTTATTTAATAATTATTTAATAACTTTATTTTTATTTTATTTTTGTTGAATCCTAATTAATATAAAAGATAATTAAAAATTAAATATTAAAATATTTTTAAGAGGAATAATTTTATAAACTTTATAAAATTATAATTTACTTTTTAAATTTCATATTTGATTAAATGATGAAACATAAAATAAAAGCTTATATAATTACGTTTATTAAAAAACATTTTACCTCCCATTAAATTTTTTTTCTCGAATTCGACTTTTATGTCATGATAGAAGAGAGCCTAACGTAGGACGTGGCAAGTAAACACGCAATTGTCCCATATTCCAACCACATTCGTGATAAGTCCACGTCTTTTTGTATTGAAAAAGACAAAGTAAAGTGAAAATGGCAAAGGTAGCGGCGTATTTGATTAGTTTCACTTTCTCACTCACTAGGCTCTTTCCTCACACGTCGCCATTATCCCTACCACGTATTCTACGCCGTTTAGCGCCCGACTCCTCACCCACCCATGTGGTTTCCAGTACTCTCTTGCTTCCCCCACAATAAAACCTACTCCCTTCACTTCATAATAAATTAATTATTAAATTTTAATATATAAATTAAAAATAAAATTAAAAATATAAATTTAATAATTTTTTATTTTAATTCAAAAAAATAAAAAATTAATCTTATAATAAATTTTTAAAAGTTAATTGATTGTCAAATTATAAGGGTAAATTTTAAAAAACAATTCAATGATTCACTTATTTTAAAATATCAATAAATACTCTAACAATTCACTTATTTTCAAACAGAGGAAGTACTTTCTAAGAACCAACAATAAATGTAATTTTATTATATTATTTTTAAAATATAATAAATTTAATATTTTAAAAATATATTAAATAATAAATTAATTAATTTTATAAATTAGATAAATATTATAGAATATTTTAAAATTGAGAAGTGATGGTAAAGATGGATGGAGCAATACTATTTCCAGCGCGCTTGTTGCTGGTGTCATCTCTAAATTTTTTTTAGAAAAAAAATTAGTTCTTGAAATTTTGTTTCCCTCTTACAATTTACCCATAAAAATTATAGTGAAAACTATTCCTACATTCTTAATTAGATATTTTAAATAGAGAAAATGATCAAAAATTCCTTTAATTTTTATCTCAAATTTCAACTACATATTTATACTTTACGGGATTCTATGGTTCCCCTGAACTATTTTAAAGTGAAGCTTTTACATCCTAAAAACGCTATATCCATTTTTGGAGGAGGCGGTATAATACACGCATCAATCGTATTTTTACACTATTTTTTTGTTTAAAATTAATTTTTATTTACTTCTCCATTTTTATCACCTTTCATCATTTTTTCATCATTACTTTTTTCACAATTTCTTTTCATCTCTTTTCCTTTCAAATTTTATTATAGCTACTCTATGCAAATAATTTTTCGACGACCTGGAAGTGAGAAATAATAAATAATATCGAATTTAAAATTTTCAATGATCTTGAAGTCGAAAATAATAAATGACATTGAATTTGAAAATTTTGACAACCTTGAAGTGGGAAACAATGAACAATATGAATTTTTAAATTTTCGATGATCTTAAATCCGGAAACAACGAACAATACCGATTTCAAAATTTTCGACGACCTTGAAGCCGGAAATAATGAACAATATTGAATTTAAAATTTTCGTTGACCTTAAAGTCGGAAACAATAGAGAATTTTAAAATTTTCAACAACCTTGAAGTCGGAAACAATGGACAATCCCATTTTAAAATTAACGATGATCTTGAAGTCGAAAATAATATCGATTTTGAAATTTCCGACGATCTTGAAGTCGGAAATAATAAATAACATCGAATTTGAAAATTCCGACAACCTTGAAATGGGAAATAATGAGCAATATCAATTTTAAATTTCTGACGATCTTAAATACGGAAACAACGAACAATACCAATTTTAAATTTTTCGACGACCTTAAAGCCGAAAAACATGAACAATACCTAATTTAAAATTTTCGATGATCTTGAAGTCGGAAATAATGGACAATAACCATTTTAAAATTTACAACGACCTTGAATTCAGAAAAAATGGACAATATCGATTTTAAAATTTTCGATGATCTTGAAGTCAAAAATAATAAACAGCATCGAATTTAAAATTTCTGACAATCTTGAAGTGGGAAACAATGAACAATATCAATTTTTAAATTTCCGACGATCTTAAATTTGGAAACAAGGAACAATACTAATTTCAAAATTTTCGATGAACTTGAAGCCAAAAACAATGAACAATACCCAATTTAAAATTTTCGATGACCTAAAAGTCGAAAATAATAGAGAATTTGAATTTTCGACAACCTTGAAGTCGGAAATAATGGACAATACCATTTTAAAATTTACGACGACCTTGAATTCGGAAATACTGGACAATATCAATTTTTAAATTTTCGACGAACTTGAAGTCGAAAATAATAAATAACATCAAATTTAAAATTTCCTAGAATCTTGAAGTGGGAAACAATGAACAATATCAATTTTTAAATTTCCGACGATCTTAAATTCGAAAACAACGAACAATATCAATTTCAAAATTTTCGACGACCTTGAAGCCTAAAACAATGAACAGTATCGAATTAAAAATTTTTGATGACCTTAAAATCGAAAATAATAGAGAATTTTGAAATTTTCGACAACTTTGAAGTAAAAAATAATGGATAATACCCATTTTAAAATTTACGACGACCTTGAAGTCGGAAATAATGGACAATATCGATTTTGAAATTTCTGAAGACCTTGAAGGTTGAAATAATGAACAATACCCATTTTGAAATTTTCGACGATCTTGAAGTCGGAAGGTCAGAGCATAAGCTAGTGATGCTTTTGGCTACTGGACTTTCGTCATCTAGGGAGCAACATTCAGGTTGCTTCGCCTAACAGCACGACGCTTGTATTGCTCTCCCACAACCCCGTTTACACTTTAATTGAGACTTTTCTTTGGAAGCCGCTTTCTTTGCTCCATTTCTTAGCAATTTTTTTGATTTTTGGCTTTCTTTGATGGATAGAATTCCTCTTTTCGTCGAAGGCGATGGAAGTGATCCTAACTTATCGAAAAAACCTTCCTTTGATCTCAACATACCCTCGATTGAACGCCAGGTGTATGAGCTCATGAAAGAGGAAATCAAAAGTAGAAAGGCAAAATTAGCCAACCTCCTAGAACCTCTCATTCAAAGAGAGGCACCGGAGGGATATGGAAACATTGAATTCACCAATTTTTAAACTTTTCTTTGATTCTTGGCATATGTCATGCTGAATTTAAAGAAATAGAAATAAAAATCTAATTTCGCGAGAGAAAGTTGAATATGAATTAAACCAAAGAGGAATTTCTACTCAAAAAGTAATGGCAGGAAAGGAAGCAACACACCAGGACGACTTCATTCTTTTAAATATCAACTCAAGGTAGTCCGTATTGGTATCAGATCTTTTCTCATGTTCCGATCTTTTCATTTTTTTGACCCATTTCTTGGGTAAAGTCCGTTGAGGACTGCGTTCCACCAGGAAAAAAACTTCTCGTTGCTGAGCTTGCCGTTAAAGAAGAAGATTTTGATTCTATAGCAGCTCCAATTCCTTCATCGAGAATGAGGGCAAAGCTAATATAACCCATCCTACAACACGTATTAAAGTCATTAGGTTAACTATATGAGAATATTTTTCCTTAAAGAAGGCTTCTATCAGACTAGCTAGACTCAAGCATTCTTGTTTAGATAAAATGTCTTGAACTTTCTTTTTTCTTTCGATCCGTGGAAAGATATACTCTGGGGTTTTGGATTTATTTATATGAAGTATGAAGGAAAGGGATCATTCGGTCCTTGAAACTCAACCCTTTTTTCGCAAGCATAGAAGCTCAATTTCAAAGGTTAGGCGCGCTAGCCACTCTTTCTTTTCTGGTCAGTAGTTGGAACAATTGAATTGTCACCTCGATTAAGATAAACTAATAAAAAATCACTGTGTAAAAGAACATATGGATTAGAAAGGCCTAACTTGACTCTCTCCGTTCATGGCTCTTTTTGATGACTTTATATATTTTTTTTGTTTGGTGTTCAAGGGTTTGACTCTTACCACTTGTGGTCGGTTAGAACGTCTCTCTCAAGACTTAGATTAGGGACCCTCTCAATCTTTTTCGTAGTTGAGAAGAGGAAAGGAGTTTAAATCAATGGACATTAATGAACCATCATTGATGGACGTTGTACATGACACGATCAATTCGACTCAAGGTCCGGCGCTAATAGAAGTTGCTTACTTTCCTAGTAGCGAAGGAAAAGATCTGAAAGCCACTGTAAGGAGAGGGCAGGGATTTTTTTGTAGTAATAGTAGGCCGGTCTCATGAGATCTATGCCGGCCGTCGGAATCAAACGAAGTTCGAAAGACCATTCGATTCATTACGGGGCATAGCGGTGCCCTCACTGGCGCCATTTTCGAATCTAGCAGCAGACGGGTGGGCCGTGCCTGAATTCAGACCGGACCAGACTCTTCTTTGTTTGTGCTGCTCCCAGACACGCAGATCGAGGATTGGCTGAGCGTAGATAAATCTTAAATTGTTCTTTCATCCTCCTTTTCCCTTTCGACTGGACAAATTCAATAGATTTTTGAGTACTATATCTGGAAATACCTCTTGATACCTTATCAACACTGTTTCAGACACAACTAGTACATTCAAAAATCACCGTCACTCGGACATTCAATCGATTTTGTGCTTGGAAATGAGGAAGATGATAAATTAGTCTTGGATGTCATTGATGACTTCTTGAAGTTTTTTTTGCTTGTAAGAAAGAAGAAGAAGAGAAAGAGGAAGAGGAAGAGGAAGAGGAAGAGGAAAAAGAACAAGAAGAAAAGAAAATGAATAAAGAAAATAATAATTAAAATTATATATATTTATGTAAAGAAATGTTAAAAAATAAATTTTTAATAAATAAATTTTGTTCTCACTCTCTTTAAAGATTGGCGACTGTCTTGAGCCGGGGGTCTATCGGAAACAGCCTTTCTACTTCTTCAGAGGTAGAGGTATGGACTGCGTACATCTTAACCCCCCAGACCCCACTAGGTGGGAATACACTGGGTTTGTTGTTGTTGTTGTTGTTGTACTCTCTTTAAAGAGAGTGAAACACTCTCTTACCATGTCAACTTTTAGGAGTGTTGTAATTTCTATTTTAAATAGTCCAGAAAATTATTGAACCCCCACAAACTATAAATATATAGTTATATTTGGGATAAAGATTGAGGGACTTTTAACCATTTTCTCATTTAAATATGTAGTCGCTTATGTTAAATAGCAACTTATTCTCAATGTTGAATGATTCTCAATGCTGAACTTCTTAATGTGAATGTCGATTTAACTAGACCCAATGCCATATATATCGGACATCGAAAAATGAAAAAACTACTATACTTTATTAGCTCCCATTTGTTATAAATGTTGGGTTAATAATCTGGGATAACCTCTTAAATTTATTGTGATTTTGAAATAAAGACACTTAAATTTAATTATTAAAAAAATAATTTACAATTATTTTTTCTCACACATGAAAAGGATCAATATTTCTGAACTTTGAAAAAAGGATCCAAATATATTGCTATCTTAAACATAAAAAATAAATTTAAAATTATTTCTTTCATTTTTCTTTATTACAACAAAAAATATATAGATTATTTATGTAATAATAGTAAAACTATATGTGAGCTATATGACCGAAGATGAGAAATATATCATGCTCTTTTTTTCTAATTAATTTAATGTTGGTGAAATTAAAATAAAATTACAACTGAAATGTTACAAGTGAAGAAAAAATAAAAAATAATTTCTTTATTCTTCTTTGGCTGAGGTGCGGATATCTCGCTCTCTTTAAGGAGATTCAAACCCACTGCAACAAATTATTTGACCGGTCCAGCAACAATCTTCTCGACTTGTCCCCACCAGGATATAACAACCTTTCTTACAAAGAACAACTCAACAACTCTAGACAAGAATTGAGTTCAAAGCTCCACAAAAAGAATACTTTCCTTCAACTAATAAACTCTCTTTTATACTAACTTTTTTGTGAACTCTATGATATCTTGTGTGTCCCAAAACCATGCAAGACCACATTTATTTATAGTAGAGGAAGTCTTCCATGCAATGAATAGGAAGAATGAATAAGGGGTAGTAAAGATGAAATATCAATGGCTTAGAGGTTACAAGAGTTACATGAGTTACAAGTCATAAAGTGTAGGATAATGGAGAATAAAAAATGAGTTACATGAAACTTGTATCCACATTTTACCACCACTAACTATGTGTTAAAGACAACAATGAATGAGAAATAGAATCTGAAAAATAAGCCATGCACGTCGAAGCCTTAACAATGGCAGTAACTTCACTTTAAGGCAAAAGATTAAATGACAATTGTAACTTAACACTTTAAGACCCTAAATGTTACAAACAACCAAGAAGAGAAAAAACAACATTATCATAAAAAAATAAGAAGAAAATTAATATTATAAGTTAAATATCAAAATGCTTAATAACCATCAATCCCCCACTCATTTTAATATTAATAAGAGAGTCTACTAGTTGAAGGAAGACTACCATGCATAATGAAGATGTGCTCTGCATTGAACCCCCACTTAGAAAAACAGTAATTTCTACTCCAGAGTCGTAGTGGTATCAGACTTGAACTATGACTGCATAGGGGAAATAAGAAGTTACTGCTTACACATAATAGTTAAGGTGTTGATATGAGCTTTATAGACAGCATGTTACGACCTTATGTTATCTCGATTTTGATAAGTGTCATTTGAGAATGAGCCTAATTCTCATAGGAAGCGGCCTACCTCCACACTCACATAGGTGAAATCCGTCGCGAGTGCTCCTGTAATTTAGCACCCCACTAATACGAGCTACTGATTTTCATTAAGAGTTTTATAAATTCAACCCCACAACCATTATAGGTAAATGCACTCACACCATATGGAGGGATAAAAAATAGTTTATTTTTATACAACAAGTCACCATGTGTTTTCTCCTTATAGGTCTGGATTTACCATTATAATAATGGTTTTGAACTCTACCAATAGCAGCGGTGCTATCACAATGAATTAAAATAGGAGGAATTAATTTTTCAAAGCAAGATATTTGAAATAACAAATCTCTCAACCAATTCCCTTCCTCACTAGCTGAAGCTAAAACAATTAGTTCAGCCTCTATGGTAGAGTTAGCAATAATTGTTTGCTTTTTAGACTTTCAACAAATACCACCGCCACCCAAAGTAAAAACATAACTAGTAGTGGATAAGGAATCACCTGATAAAGTGGTCCAATCCGCATCACAAAAGTCTTTAAGTACAACAAAATATTTTTTTATAGAACAAACCATAATTTTTTATTTCAATTAAATATCTCATTACTCTCGTTATAGCATGTCAATGTTCATTACCTGGCGTGCTAGTAAACCTGCTAAGTACTCCTACTGCATATGCAATATCAGGCCTAGTGTAATCAATCACTATCTCAAACTTTCAATTATGCTAGCGTATTCCTTTTGATTTATATTATCATTTTCACTTTCAACAGGAAACAAGTGAACACTAGATTCAAATGGAGTTACAACATGCTTGCAATCAAGGAAATTATATTTTTTTAATATTTTCTCAACATAATGTGACTAGTCAAGGAAAATTCCATCACATGTTCTAGTAATTTTTATTGCTAGAATATAATTTGCCTCACCAAGATCTTTTATATCAAAATGGCTTTTAAGAATATTTTTAGTTTCACCAATAACATTCATATTAGAGCCAAAGATCAATAAATCATCAACATATAGGCAAATAATAACATGCGAATTATTTCAAGACTTATGATATATGCACTTATCACACTCATTTATTTTAAACCCATTATCAATCATGAAGGAATCAAATTTTTCATACCATTGCTTTGGTGCCTGTTTTAAGCCATATAGAGATTTATTAAGTTTACACACTTTGCTTTCTTGGTCAGCCTCAATAAAATACTCGGGTTGTTCCATGTAAATCTCCTCATTTAGGTATCCATTTTTAAAAATAGTTTTTACAACCATTTGATGAATTTGTAAATAAAAAATTATCTCAATAGCAACTAAAAATTTAATGGATGTAATTCTAGTTACCAGAGAAAAAATATCAAAAAATTCTAGGACTTCTAGTTGTTTAAAACCTTTAGCCACTAGCCTAACCTTTATTTATCAACAGATCCATCTGGTTTCAATTTTTTATGTAAGACTCATTTACATCCAATTGATTTTCAACCGGTGGTAAATCAACTAGCTTCCAAGTTTTATTGGAAATTAGTGATTCTATTTCATTATTTATAGCCTCTTTTCAGAAAATATCTTCATGTGAAGAAAAATCTTCTTTTAAAGTGAGTGGGTCATCTACAATGTTAAAAACATAATAATCATGTAATACCCCGCATTTTTCAAGCTTAACTTAACTCTGAGTTCATGAGTTATCCAATATAAATTTTTAAAACACTCAGTATTTTTCAGTTTAGAGTTTTCCATTGCGTAGGAAATTGAATTAACTTTCCAACGATATATAATTCGCCTAAATACGATAACCGGGTGAGAAGTTATGCCTATTTTAAGTTTCAGTCGTTAAACACCGTTATTCAG
This sequence comes from Capsicum baccatum var. pendulum, assembly GCA_030864225.1. Lineage (NCBI taxonomy): Eukaryota > Viridiplantae > Streptophyta > Magnoliopsida > Solanales > Solanaceae > Capsicum > Capsicum baccatum. The sequence goes on from CM061552.1 coordinate 273,266,281, forward strand.
GCCAGTAGCACGTCCTGGAGTATGTCAAAATGGAAATTTTAGTTTTCAGTGAGGTACTAAGAGACCGGTGCGTCGCACCACAACTTATTTTCACATTTGTCAATTTCTAGTGTACCAACGCGATTCTACTGCGTCGCAGCGAACTTTCAGGTCCCAATCAAAGTGGCAACGCAATACCACCACATTGGGCCACCGTACATTTTCCAGTTGTCAATTTCCAGAGATACGGTACGATAGCACCGCATCACATCAGGGGTGAAAATTGAGATTTTCCAGTTAATTTCGAGTCTTAAATCCAAGGGCTTTTAAGCTTTTCCTTCACCCAGTCAGTCTAAGAACGTAATTAAGCCCTAAAAGAGCATAAATTGCTCATTATTTCACCATTTCTTAAGAAACAAAGCATTCTCCCTCAAAGGGCCAAACCATAACTTCAAGAAACCAAGAGCAATCTCAAAGGATTCACTAAGAACTTTAAGAAACTCATAAATTAAGGTATGTTAGGTGTTCATCTATGGGTCCATTTCACCTATAGAGTCCAACAATCCATTTTTAAAACTTCAAGATTTATGATTTCCATGCTTGAAATTGAATGTATTCGTAGTCATGATAGTAATTGGTATCCAATGCATGTTTAATTATAAGTTTCCATGAAATTAACATAGTTATGTGGTGAATTATGTGAATTGCATGCTTAACTCTTGAATTTGAAATTGAATATTGTATTCATGATTACATGTGTTGACCATCATCATGTGAAATACTCCATGCTCCCCAAGTGTTTGCTAAAATTCCTATGTGAAGTAGATATTGGAATCTTGATATGTCATTATGTGGTCCCAATCATGTACAAGCTTATGCCTTACAAGTGTTTGATGAAATGCCTTTATGAATGAATTATGGACAAGTGTACATTGTTGTGTATATCAAGATCATGTTATGCTTTATTTTTCATGCTATCGAGTTGTGGAGGTATTTAATATCCGATAATTTAGCTGTTTACCTAGAGCCAGTGTCAGTTACAGAATCTTAGTCATGTCACGATCAGTAGTAGTCTCAATCAGTTACAAAACTTAGTAGAAATCAGTCAGTTATGGAACTCAAGAAAACTTAGTAAACTCAGTATTCAGTCTAGTTCAGTTCAGTATAATCAATTCAGTGTCTTTTAGTTGGGAGTAAGATTCAACACCGAATGAGCTCAAGGATGGGGACTCACCTGCTAGTAGAGGGTGTGATCCTTAGAGGCAATCCTTGCATTCCAGAACTACGTAGCCAGGTTGAGACATCAAACCTACCAGTTGAGGGTTGATGAGGTGTTTTAACCTGACAGATGAGGGTTCCACCATTCTCATTAGAGTACCTACCAGATGAGGGTAACTCTTTAGTGTCTTTACCCATGGCACGGTACTGACACTCTTCCAACTGGGGTCACAGGTTGGACCCCAACTCAGTTATCTTATTTGGAGTATGTCGATTAGATAATTACCTTCCATAGTCTTAGTTTCAGTCTTCAGAATAGAACTCAGTTCAGTTCTACAGAATCAGGACTTTCAAATGTATTCAACCAGTATCAATAACTTCAGACATCAATTACTCAGTATGAAAATTCAAAAATTAGCTTCAGATAAGCTTAGTCACAGTATTTATTTATATGCACAGTAGTGCATACTCAGTATTTACATCAGTATTAGTTATCCATGTACTCTCATATTCTGTTACTCTATATCATATAGTTAGTTATTGTTCATTCATATGAACCCTTGCATTCAACCTTACCTCATCTAGCATACCAGTACATTCCACGTACTGACGCATACTCTTTTTTTATGCTATGATGTCTCATATCATAGGTTCGGACGCTCAAGTTCCCGACCGTGCATAGATGGATTCAGATTCAGCCAACAGTGTCAGAGTAATAGTGAGTCCTTATCTATTAAGGATATTTTATTATTTCAGTTTCTCAGTAGATACAATACTTCAGTAGATGGAGTTAGTTGATAGATTGTCCCATCAACTGTACTTACAGACAAATTCAGATTAGAGGCTTTTCAGACTAAACTTGCTGACAGTATTTAGTTTTCCAGATTGTTATTTCAGTTAATACACTCTATCAGTATTTACAGATTTTAAACCTTATGGCATTTCAACTTATTTTTCCACATTCAGTACAATATCATGTTTCTGTGCTCACATCAGATATCAGTCATGGGTTTGCTTGTGGTCCTTCCGGGTCGTAAGCACTGTGTAGCATACGGGGTACAGACTCGGGGCATTACAAACTTGGTATCAGAGCCTAAGGTTCAACAGAGTCCTAGAAAGTCTGAAAGCCGCATCTAGTAGAGTCTTGTACATGAGTGTGTAGCGCGCCACACTTATGAATAGGAGGCTATGAGATGTTTTAGGAAACATTTTCCTTTTTTCAGTATTCATATCGTGCGAGTGAGCATGACCTCAAGTTAAAATCTCAGTCTAATCCATTTTCTCCTTTTTGTTTACAGAACATGCCTTCCAAAAATACTAACGAAAGGAGAACCGAAAATCAGTCAGCACCTCAACCCGTTTAGGAAGATCCCGTGGATGAGCATGTCTCCTATACAGAATTTAGAGCTGCATTTACTACTTTAGACAATTTCATAGCAGCTCAAAATGAATGGCCAGCTGCTGTTTCAGCCTATCCAGTGGACAATACTGCTGTAGCCAGGATTTGGGACTTCACCCGAATGAATTCTTCCATATTCTCAGGATCTAAACCAGAAGAGGATCCACAGAAGTTCCTTGATCAGGTTTAAAAAGTCACAGATATTATGGGAGTGACTTCTAGTGAGAGTGCTAAGTTAGATGCCTATCAGCTACAAGATGTAGCTCATACATGGTTTAAGTAGTGGAAGGTAGACATGGGCACAGACGCAGAGCCCTTAGAGTGGGAAGAGTTTGCTACTGCTTTCCTAGATAGATTCTTTCCCTTAGAGCGAAGAGAAGCCAAGGTGTTAGAGTTCATCAACCTCAGGCAAGTCAATACGAACGTGAAAGAGTATTCCCTCAAGTTTACTTAGTTAGCCAGCATGTAGTAGCAGACAGTAGGTCCAAAATGAGCAAGTTTGTATCTGGGGTGTCAGGTAGTGTGGTTAAGAAGTGTAGAACAACGATGTTAATTAAAGAGCTGGACATATCTAGGCTTATGGTCCATGCTCAGCAGATAGAAGTGGCTAAGAATAAAGAGAAAGAGAGGGGCAGAATAAGAGAGCTAGAATAGGTAGCTTCCATTTTAATCAACCTAAGTCAGAGGTCGATAACCGTTCCTATTTTCATTGAAAATATTCAGTTCCAGCTCCGTTCTCAGCCAGTGCTCCATTACCTAAGTTCAGAAATGGTAATCAAGATAGAGCGTCAGGATCTAAGTCTCAGGGTAGTGTCAGCAGTGCTCGAATAAATCCTCTATGTCAGTAATGTGGCAAGAACTACAAGGGTGTCTTCAGAGCTGACAGTGATATTTGTTTCGAGTGTGGCAAGCCAGGCCATAGAGTCAGAGATTGTCCTCATTCAGGTTCTCAGGGTCAGTATTACCATCCCCCAACTCATTTTGGTCACCCGAATCTATAGGATGCCACTTTCAGTGCCACCAGTGGGCAACACCCAAATAGGCTTTATGCACTTCAGTCTAGACAAGATCAAGAAAATTTTCTTGATGTGTTCACTGTAAGTTACAGATATTCCATTTACATATTTATGCCTTGTTAGATCTAGGGGATTCTTTATCTTTTGTAACTTCTTATATAGCCGTTAACTTCAAATTCAGTCCAGAAATCCTAGAAGAGCCTTTCTCAATTTCTACCCCAATGGGTAAATTTATCATAGCCCGATGCTTATACATGAATTGTCTGGTTATGATATCTCAGAAAGTTACTTCAGCAGACCTTATAAAGATAGATATGGAAGATTTTGAATTCATTCTCGGCATAGATTAACTCCACTCATGTTATGCCTCAGTTGATTGTAGAAACAGAATAGTTTATTTTCAGTTTCCAAATGAACCAGTCCTTGAATGGAGAGGTAGTACTATAGCGCTTAAGGATTAGTTGATTTTATACCTTAGAGCGAGAAAAATGATATCCAAGGGATGTGTCTACCATCTTGTGCGAGTCAAAAACTCTAACTCTTGAGTTCGTTCCAGTAGTAAATGAATTCTCAGATATGTTTCCTGAGGATCTTCCTGGAGTTTCTCCCATTAGGGAAATAGACTTCGGAATAGACCTTCTTCTAGATACTCAGCGCATATCTATTTTGCCATACAAAATGGCTCCAGCAGAACTCAGAGAGTTAAAGAAACAGTTAAAGGATCTCCTAGATAAGGGATTCATCAGGCCCAGTGTTTCCCCGTGGGGCGCACAAGTTCTATCCGTGTGCAAGAAAGACAATTCTCTTAGAATGTGTATAGACTATCATCAGTTGAATAAAGTCACAGTCAGGAACAAATGCCAACTTCCCAGAATCGATGACTTGTTTGACCAACTTAAGGATGATTGTTAATTTTCTAAGATAGACCTCAGATCAGGCTATTATCATCTCAGATTCAGAGAATATGACATTCCAAAACAACTTTTAGAACCCGGTATGGTCACTTTGAGTTACTAGTCACGTTATTAGGTCTTGCTAATGCCCCAATAGCTTTTATGGACTTAATGAACTGCGTGTTCAAGAAGTACTTGGACATGTTCGTTATAGTCTTCATCGATGACATTCTTGTCTATTCTCATAGCGAGAATGATCACGCAGACCACCTCAAAATAGTACTTCAAACTCTCAGAACTCATCAGTTGTTCGCTAAATTCAGTAAGTGTGAATTTTGGCTAAGGTCAGTAGCATTTCTTGGTCATATTACTTTAGGTGATGGCATTAGAGTTGATCCTTAAAAGACCGAAGCGGTGAGAAATTGGTCTAGACCCATCTCTCTATCAGATATTAGGAGTTTCTTGGGTTTAACTGTCTATTACCGTCAGTTTGTTGAAGGATTTTTGTCGATTACATCCTCCATGTCTAGATTGACTCAGAAGAAAGTCAAGATTCAGTGGTTAGATTCCTACGAGAAGAGTTTTCAAGAATTGAAGACTCGACTCACCTCAGCTCCAGTTTTGACTCTACCAGATGGTTTAGATGGTTTTGTTGTGTACTGTGATGCATACAGAGTAGGTTTGGGTTATGCCTTATACAGAGAGGTAAGGTCATAGCCTACGCCTCCAGACAACTTAAGTCCTATGAGAAGAATTACCTAAGTCATGATCTCGATTTAGCAGTCGTAGTGTTTGCCTTAAAGATTTGGAGACATTACTTGTATGGGGTGCATGCTGATTTGTTCACATATCACAAAAGCCTTCAGTATGTGTTCTCTTGAGAGATTTAAATTTGCATCAGATAAGGTGGTTAGAATTATTAAAAGATTATGACATAAGTGTTCTGTATCATTTGGACAAAGCCAATAAAGTGGTTGATGCTCTCAGTAGACTGTCTATAGGTAGTGTTACTCATATTGAGGATGATAAGAAGAAGTTAGCTCAAGAAGTTCATCAGCTTGCCCGACTAGGTGTCCGCTTAGTCGATTCAGTAGAAGGTAATGTATGGGTGCAGAATAGTTCTGAATCCTCTTTAGTTTCTGAGGTGAAGGAAAAATAGGATAGAGATCCCAGTCTGGTTAAGCTGAAAGAGTCAGTCAGAGATTAGAAAGTAGAGGTTTTCTCGTAAGAGAGAGATGGTGTATTATGTTGCCAGGGTCAGCTATGTGTGCCAGGTGTAGATGACTTGAGGCAATGAATTCTTGCAGAAACACATGGTGCGCATTACTCTATTCATCCAGGAGCCACTGAGATATATCGTGCTTTGCAGGAGATTTATTGGTGGAGTGGGATTAGGATAGATATTACAGAATTTGTAGCTAAATGCTATATATGTCAGCAAGTTAAGATTAAGCACCAAAAACCTAGTGGGTCAATGCAAGAGTTCAGTATTCCCACATGGAAATGAAAAAAAGTGATCACAGACTTTGTGATGGGTTTTCCTCGTACTCATCATCAGCATGATTCTATGTGGGTTAACGTAGATAGGATGACCAAATCAGCTCATTTCTTGCCAGTTCATACTTCCTATTCAGCCAAGGACTACGCCAAACTCTATATCAAAGAGTTGGTCAGGTTACACGGAGTCCCAGTACCCATCATCTCAGATAGAGGTACCCAGTTCACCTCTTATTTCTGGAAAGCATTCCAAAAGGGTCTTGGTACCCAAGTTCATCTCAGTATAACCTTTCACCCACAGACAGATGGTCAAGTGGAAAGGACTATTCAGACTTTAGAAGATATGCTAAGAGCATGTGTTGTTGATTTTAAGGGTAGTTGGGATGACCACTTGCCTTTGGTCGAGTTCACATACAATAATAGCTATCATTCCAGTATTCAGATGGCTTCATTTGAGGCTCGTTATGGTAAGAGATATAGATCTCCAATTGGTTGGTTCGAGGTAGGTTAGGCCGCATTAGTAGGGCCTGATCTAGTGTTTGATGCCTTAAAGAAGGTAAAGTTGATCAGAGAAAGACTTAGGGCTACCTAGAGCCAACAAAAATTATATGTAGATATGCGAAGAAAGGATCTTGAGTTTAAGATCGGTGACATTATGTTCTTAAAAATCTCTCCCATTAAGGGGTAAAGAGGTTCGGCAAGAAGGGAAAGGTAAGTCCCCGATATATCAGTACTTACAGAATTCTCAGTCATTTTCGAAAGATAGCTTATGAGCTTGAGTTGCCTTCCGATCTAGCTTCAGTGCACCCAGTATTCCACATCTCTTTGTTAAAGAAATGCATTCGTGACCCAGCAGTCATAGTCCTCTTAGAGAATGTAAATATTCAGAATGATCTCTCTTTCAAAAAGGTTCCAGTCCATATCCTCGATCATCAGATTTGCAGACTGAGGAACAAAAAAGTTCCCTTGGTCAAAGTTCTTTGGCAAAATCAATCCTTTGAGGGAGCAACTTGGGAAGCATAAGTAGATATGTAAAACAAGTACCCTAACCTTTTCTCTGCAAACTCAGATCCAACTTAAGGTAACAATCTTTATTAGCTTTACTCAGTTCCATGGTCAGATTTAATTATAAACTTAGTATCCATTACCGTTGCATATTCAGTCATGCATTCATGAATCAGTTTAGTCATGTACTCATGCACCAGATATGCATGTTCAGAATGAAAACCCAACTTATCAGTAGCTTCAGTCAATTAATTCCATCCATCAGATATGCATGTTCAGTATGTAAACTTAGTCTATCAGTGTCTCAGCTTAATTAGTCTCATTCAATAATGAATGTTCCTAAGAGGGAGATATTATAATACCCCAGATTTCTCAAACTTAACTTAACTCCCAATTCATGAGTTATCCAATATAAAATTTTTGAAACACTCAGTATTTTTCAGTTTAGAGTCATCCATTTCATAGGAAATTGAATTATCTTTTCAACGATATAAAATTCGCCTAAATCCTATAACCGGGTAAAAAGTTATGACTATTTTAAGTTTCAGTCGTTAAACACCATTATTCAGGCCAGTAGCGCATCGTGGAGTATGTAAAAATGGCAATTGTCAGTTTCCAGTGATGTACCGCGATACCAGCATGTTGTCCCATAGCGATACCAGCATGTTGTCCCATAACTTATTTTTACATTTATCAATTTCCAGTATACCAATGCGATTCTACCTCGTCGTGGTGAACTTCCAGGTCCTAACCAAAGTGGAAACGCGATACCACCACGTCGCGCCACCGTGCATTTTCCCAGTTGTCAATTTCCAAAGACACGACGCGACAGCGCCGCATAACGCCAGGGGTGAAAATCAAGATTTTTCAGTTAATTTTGAGTTTTAAATTCAAGGGCTTTTAGGTACTTTTCCTTCACTATTTTCTCAAGAAAAAAAGCAATCTCTCTCAAAGGGACAAACCTTAGCTTCAAGAAACCAAGAGCAATCTCAAAGTATTCACCAAGAACTTCAAGACTCACAAATTAAGGTATGCTGGGTTTTCATCTATGGGTCCCTTTCACCTATAGAGTCCAAGAATCCATTTTTAAAACTTCAAGATTTATGATTTTCATGCTTGGAATTGAATGTATTCATGGTCATGATAGTAATTGGGATCCAATGCATGTTTAATTATAAGTTTTCATGAAATTAAGATAGTTATATGGTGAATTATGTGAATTGTATGCTTAACCCTTGAATTTGAAATTGAATGTTGTATTCATGATTATATGTGTTGACCATCATCATGTGAAATACTCCATGCTCCCCAAGTGTTTGCTAAAATGCCTATGTGAAGTAGATAGTGGAATCTTGACATGTCATTATGTGGTCCCAATCATGTACAAGCTTATGCCTTAAAAGTGTTTGATGAAATGCCTTTTTGAATGAATTATGGACAAGTGTACATTGTTGTGTATCTCAAGATAATGTTATGCTTTATTTTTTATGCTATTAAGTCATGGGGGTATTTAATACCCGACAATTTAGCTGTTTACCTAGAGCTAGTGTCAGTTACATAATCTCAGTCATGTCACGATCAGTAGTACGCTCAGTCAGTTACAAAAATCAATAGAACTCAGTCAGTTTCAAAACTCAGGAAAACTTAGTAAACTTAAGATTCAGTCCAGTTCAATTTAGTATAATCAGTTCAGTGTCTTTTAGTTGGGAGTAGGATTCAACCTCGAGTGAGCTCAAGGATGGGGACTCACCTGCTAGTAGAGGCTGTTATCCTTAGAAGCAATCCTTCCATTCTAGAACTACGTAGCCAATGTAGATTGAGACATCAAACCTGCTAGTTGAGGGTTGATGAGGTGTTTTAACCTAATAGATGAGGGTTCCGCCGTACGCATTAGAGTACCTACCAAATGAGGGTAACTCTTCTGTATCTTTACCCGTGGTACGGTACTGACACCCTTCATACTGGGGTCACAGGTTGGTCCCCAACTCAATTATCTTTTTTGGCATATGTCGGTTAGATGATTACCTGCCATAGTCTCAGTTTCAGTTGATCTCAGAACTTAGCTCCATACAAGTTTAGTCACAGTATTTATTTATATGCACAGTAGTGCATACTCAGTATTTACAGCAGTATTAGTTATCCATGTACTCTCATGTTCAGTTACTCTATATCATATAGTTACTTATTGTTCATGCATATGAACCCTTGCATTCAGCCTTACCTCATCTAGCATACCAGTACACTCCACGTACTGTTGCATACTTTTTCTTTGCGCTATGATGTCTCATATCATAGGTTCGGACACTCAGGTTCCCAACTATGTATAGACAGATTCAGATTCAGCTAGTAGTGTCAGAGTAGTAGTGAGTCCTTATCTAAACTGCTCATGATTCCCACATAACAATCATTTACGTTACACAAACGAGCATGCCAAAAATTAGTAGAAGAAATCATATAAACAGAAATAAACATTTTATTCATTTCAACATTCAACTTGAACATACCATCACATGCATACCCTTTTCCCACAAAAATATTATTTTTTATAATTACATACTGATCAGATTCAATAATCTGTTTGAAGCCTACTTTATTAAGAAAAAACTAGACATCAAATTTTTTCTCATAGAAGGAGTATAAAGTACATCTTTTAATATCAATACCCTTCCCAGAAGTAAAACTCAATTCGACATCTCCCATTCCAAGTACTGAGTTGTGTGTGAATCTCCAAGAATGATGGTGTTGGGCTCCTCAAAATTAGTATATTTTTTAAACCAGTCTTTGTCATAACAAACATGACGATTTGCACCAGATTCAGCACGCCATCCGTCAATATTCTGCACCATATTTATGTCTATTATCACCGCTATAAATAATTCTTTGGTAATATTTGCCTGAAGTTTAGGCCCACGTTTTTTAAATCTACAAAATCGAGCAATATGCCCACTTTTTCCACAGACAAAGCACAGTCCTTTTTCTTGTACATGTTGATTTTTTGCTTAGTTGCTTCCACCATTATTGTCCTTGGGATGTCTACCATCATTTTTCTTGAATTTTTCTTCTAAATCTTCAAAGTAGTATTTTTGTTAGTTTCATGGGTAGCATTATTTGAAGAAGTTAAATTTGTCTTCGGTGTGATGTTATTCTCTTCTGTTTGCAAAAGTACATCTTGGCCCCTTGATTCTTATTCCATGCAGATTCTCATTATCAAAGTTTCAAGAGAAGTTTTCCTTTTGCTTGTGGCGTATATTTTTTTGAAATTCCTTCCACAAAGGTGGAAATTTATGGATTATGCCACAAACAATAAGGTTATATCCAAATTTGACTTCCTCGAACCTCAACTCTCCAACAATCATTATGAAATCTTGAGTTTGGTCTACCACAGATTTGATGTCCACCATTTGAAATTGAAAAAATCTGCTAGCCAAATATTTTTTCGCTCCCGCCTCCTCAGTGTCATACTTACTCTGCAATGCTTTCCAAATTTTTTTTACACTAGAGTAGGCTCTATCATAATAATCATAAAAATTATCGGATAGACAATTAAGAAGAAAATACCGACACTTTTAGGAGTCATCATCATATTTTTTAACTTTCTCCTGAAGAGAGATAATTTCATCATTGGTCATGGAAGAGTTATCTACTTTGTTTGGGTTCTTCTTAGTTAACACATAAGAAATATTGAGAAGACTTAAGTAGAAAAGTACTTAACCCTTCCACCTCTTGAAGTGAGTACCGTTGAACCGGAATGGCTTGTTGAGATCTCCTATCTTGACATCCGCGGATTTTTTAGTTGTTTCCATTGAATTTCCTCAAAATTGTTGGTGAATTTACAATAAAATTACAACTAAAATGTTACAAGTAAAGAAAAAATAAAAAATAATCTTCTCCTTCTTCTTTGGCTGAGGCGCGTATATCTCACTCTCTTAAGTAGATTCAAGCCCACAACAACAAATTGTTTCACCGGTCCAATAGTAGTCTTCTTGACTTGTCCCCTCCAGGATACAACAATCTTTCTCACAAAGAACAACTCAACAACTCTAGACAAGATTTGAGTTTGAAGCTCCACAAAAAGAACACCTTCCTTCAACTAATAAACTCTCTTTTATACTAACTTTTTTGTGAACTCTATGATATCTTATGTGTCCCAAAACCATGCAAGACCACCTCTATTTATAGGAGAGGAAGTCTTCCATGCAATGAATAGGAAGAATGAATAAGGGGTAGTAAATATGAAATATCAATGGCTTAGAGTTTACAAGAGTTATATGAGTTATAAGTCATAAATTGTAGGATAATGAAGAATAAAGAGTGAAAGTTACATGAAACTTATATCCACATTTTACCATCACTAACTATGTGTTAAAGACAACAATGAATGGGAAATATTAGCTGAAAAATAAGCCATGCACGTCCAAGCCTTATCAAAGGAAGTAACTTCACTTTAAGGCAAAAGATTAAATGACAATTGTAACTTAATACTTTAAGACCCTAAATGTTATAAACTGCCAAGAAGAGAAAAAACGGCCCTTATCATAAAAAAATAAGAAGCAAATTAATATTATAAGTTAAATATTAAAATGCTAAATAACCATCATTTAATTATGCATAAAGGAAGAATTCATTCAAATGGAGAGCATGCGCGTATAGATGCAAAGGGTGTTTAAGATGAATATGGGCATGCTCCTAATGTACGCCGGCTGGCGTCTCCATAAAGAAAGTGATTATAAGAAAAATCAAGTAAGATGTGTTAGTATTTTGAATTTGATGATTTTCAACAAGAGTTTACGGAATCAGGTCCTTGTTGTGCTTATTCAAGAGTGAAACTTCGTGTAGTTATAAATTACACTGTCTGATTTGGTTGATAGTGTTGTAGCAATGTTGTGATAGGTGTACTGGCACCCGATCTAATAGAATGTTGTTAATATTTTGCTCTATAGTATAAAAGAAAAATCTGCCAAGAGCAAAATCTAATTTTTTTAGTCAAAAAGTTCTCTAAAAAAGCAAAAGAACTTTTCAGCAGATTATTGCTCCCTCTTAACAAAGGACCTAATAGAGTTGCAATTCAGACCTTCTTGTTTTCTAGTATGGTCGTATAAGGTCCTACTTAATCATGAAAATCATAATTTTTGGGAGTTGGAGTTGTAGTTGAAGTTGGATTCAGAGTTATGTTTGATCATGAATATAAATTAAGTTGTTTTTGAAATTTTGTGAGATAAGTATGAGTGAAAAAAGTAAAAACTAGTAAAACTTATTTTTAGTTTTTCAAATATAATTTTGGAATTGTATTTGAAATTCTCATGGCCAAATATATACCAGTTTCAGATTTTTCACTAAAGTATTTTTGGAAAAAAGTAAAAACTTTTCATGACCAAATGACTACTAGGTATTCGTATTGTCTATATCCTAGGTTGAGTCGTTTGAACTACAATTAGTTATAATTGCAACCTTAGAGTTATCTAGGAGTGTCGACAAGAGTTAATTGATGTGTGCACGTGATAGAGTTGATGCATCAATCTTTTAATAGAGTTACTATAAGGAGATAGGATTAAGAGTACAATTTTGGTGATTATTGGAGTCTGTAATCACACCGTTGGCTTGAGGTCAGTGGAGTTTGCTGGAAATTATGTGAGATTGATCGTGATTTTTTCTTCCTTTAGTAAGGAGATTTTCATGTAAATATTGAGTGTTCCTTACTTTCAGCACTTAGCATTTATCTTAATTATGTTACTATTCTAGTGCCTAAAGGACATGTACTGGTGATGGACTCATATAAGACAACAATTAATATCAGATAGAGTAATCTGTAATTGGTTAACACCTAGAGAGGACCCTGAGTTGATAGCTGCTCCACCCAATTTAGAGGAAGGTCAGTCGACCACCAAACCTCCCTACTTTAATAGTCAATACTATGATTGGTGAAAGATTCAAATATATGGCATCATAATGGTGAAAATAAATTGTGGGATATTATTTATGATGGACCTCACATTCCTACGAAGAAGGGCAAGAAAGGAAATATCACAAAACTAGTCCCCAAGATTTGAAAGGAGTATGATGAAGATGATAAAAAAAATCTTGAAAAAAGCTACAAAGAAAAGAAATTATTGATTTGTGAAATAGGTTCGAATGAGTACAATAGAATTTTAATATGTGAATCAGCAAAAAAGAATTGAAATTGTTTGAAGACTGCTCATGAGAGAACAACTCAAGTCAAAGAATCTAAAGTGGATATGCTCACTACTCAATATGAAGCCCTCACTACTAAAGAAAGTGGGACTACTCAAGAAATGAACACCAGGTTTACCGCCATAACAAATGAATTGCACTGTCTTGAAAAAGTTATTTCATCCAATAAATAAGTAAGGAAAAATACTTGGTATTCAACCTAAGTTATGCGAAAGAAAGGTCAAATGCTATCTCGAATTCTTGAGATCTCAAAATTCTTATAATGAATGAATTTTTTGGCAATCTGAAGATATATGAATAAAAAAAAAACAAGTCAGGATAAAAAGGAGCCTAAAAAGATGAAATCTCTAGCTCTTAAAATCTTAAAATTTGACTCTAGTGAAAATGATGAGGATGTTGTTTACTTAGCTCAAATATTCATAAGACCTATGAAGAGAAATAGTGGATTTCAGAAAAGGAAAAATATCAGCAAGTTATCAGGAGAAAGTGATTATTGCCATAAATATAATAAAATCTGATCACTTCATCAATAATTGCTCATTGCATAAGATGAAATATAAATATTATATGATGGTAGGAAAAGACAAAGTCAATAAGAAGGATTGGGTCCTAGATAAGTCTACGAGAAGAGTTACAGCTGATTATGTAGACAAGCAAGCATTGACTGTTAGGAGGAACTCATCCAGTGAATCAGAAGAGTTAGAACACCCTAAAGATGCTTCTATACTGATTGTGGAAAAGGATGATTAGATAACCCTACTTGACATTAAGCAAAATCTCCATGACTATTCTTTGAAGAAACTAAAAGAGCTAGCAAATGTTTTGATTGATTCCTTATGTGAGCTCGCTAATAAGAAATATTTTCTCGAGTAGAGTGTAAAAAATCTTGAAAATGAAAAATTTTCTTTAACCATTCAAATTTCTAATTTGGGAGAAAGTTTCAAGAATTGAACTCTAAAAATATTGAAATAAAAAAAAGCTGAGAAAATTTCCAGAGTCTATTTCAATGGAAAACCTTGAGGCTAACAGTCTTCAAGTTGAACTTGAAGAAAAGTTGAACAAATTTCAGGAGCATTTTCCAGCCTCTCTTAAGAAAATTATTGAGCTAGAGCGGGACCTGAACTGTATAAAAGAAGATGTTAACAAATCTCTTAAATAAATTGCTTCATTTCAGGTTTTACCCAATCTAGCTAGTCAAAGATATAACAACGGAAAAGGTTTAGATTATCAACAAGTTAATCCCATTTATAATTTCTAAAACAAATATATGTCTGTATCTAACAACTTATTGTGTACTCACTGTAGAAGAAATGGTCATCTAGAAAGGTATAATCAAGTCAAGTTAAGGGATGAAATAAGTCTCTAATTATGTCCAGCAGGAGCAGTTACCTAAAAAGGGACCTGTCTTTTTTCAAAATCCAAGAAAGCCTGATTGTCTGTCTAAAAAAAAGGTTTTGATTACTCTTTTGTGCCTCTTTTGCAAACTCACACTTAAATGGGTTTCTAAACCTAATAAAGAATCCTTATCTCCAACTGGGAATAAGAGAAAACACTCATAGCTTATTCATGAACAGTGGATATCCCAAGCATATGATTGAAAAAACTGATTGTTTTCTCTCACTCAAGGTAATTCAAGGTGGATGTGTCTCAATTAGACATAGAAAGAAAGAATATATTCTAGGTGTTGAAAAAATTGAAAAATCACTTAATAATGCTTTTGAAAATGTGTATTATATGAGTGTGTTAAAGTATATCCTACTTAGTGTCTCTCAAATCTGTGATACGGACAATGAAGTTAAATTCATGTCTGATTGGAGCACTGTCACTAGTATTCAATCTGGTGAAATCATTCTTAGAACCAAAACATGCAAGAACATATATGTTACTGATTTGAATTCAATTTCAAAAAGTGATCTCACTTGTATAAGTGCTCAATATGGAAATGTTGACTTATGAAATAGAAGATTTGGCTATGTTAGCTCCTCACTTCTTAACAAGATGGTGTCCAAGGACCTGATCTATGGTGTTTTTAACTTGCATTTATAAAACATCAAGGTATGTGATGCATGTGTCAAAGAAAAACAATGTCCTTATTCAAGCAGATTAAACAAGTTTGTACCATCAGTCCTCTTGAACTACTTCACATGGACTTATGTGGACTTATAAAGGTTCAAAGTAAAAGAGGAAAGAAATATATCTTGGTCAATGTGGATGATTTTTTATGTATATTTGGACCATGTTTCTGAGATTCAAAGATGAAACTTTAGAAGTGTTGGTGATTTTTGCCAAGTAAATACAAGTGAAGTTGGATAACAAAATGGCAAGGATTAGATCTTATCATAAAACAGAATTTAAAAATACAAGAGTTGAGGAATTCTGTGTAGAAAATAAAATAATTCATAATCTTTCTGCTGCTAAAACACCTTAACAAAATGAAATTATTGAACGAAATAACAGGATCTTGATTGATATTGCTAGAATTCTGCTGATTGATGGCGGTCGCCCTAAGAGCTTCTAGGTTGAAGCAGTAAATAATTTATGCTATGTCATAAATAGGTGTCTTATCAGGTTTATTCTCAACAAGACTCCATATGAAATATTGTTCAACAGAATGCCCTAATGTGCTATAGAAATATAGCACTTTCGGTGCTTAAAACTTTGAAAATTTGTAAGTTTCCGAGGTTGTTTTATTAGATATGATGTGATTCAGGTATGTTTAGTAGGAAATCATATTTGGATGCTAAGTTCATGAAAAAGATGAAAAAAGGTATTTTTGACTACTTATTGGAGCAATTATGAACTATGAGTGCTGCAAGTAGGGACTATGAGTGGCCACCGACTCTTTTTTTCTCCAAATCATTCAGACTTTGATTTTCGGGTTTCCTCATCTACTATAAATACCCTTTATGTATTTTTAGTAGAAGTAACACACTTTTGATATTCACAAATATATTTTTATTCCAAGATTAATTTTTGATCTTGGGATTCTCCTATATTAACTTCAGTTGATTAATTTAGTTGTGGTTTTGGGTTTTCTACTTCTTATTATTGTTATTTCATCTATGCTTTCGATCATGAATGTTTTTGATTACTTCATAAGTATGAGAGGCTAAAAACCCATAGCTAGGGTTGTGAAAACCCTGAAGGATTGACGAAGTAGGGGAAATGCTATTGTTTTTCTGAACTGATACCTATGCATGCATTGTTTTATCTTCACTTTAATGGTTATTTTAGCGATGGCCAATGTTAAGATCCCACCTAAATTATTGATACTTACTTTAAAAGAGAAGTAGTGACTAGGAAAAGATAATTACAATAGTAATTTAAAGTTTAATTATCAATCTATGCTACTAGGTATTATCTAAGTAAGATGGTTAGCTACCGTCAAATAACTAGGGACTAAAAAGGTAATAGTTAATTGAGATCAAGATAAGGGTTAGTAAGGCGACATCCCGAGACTCAAATGGTAAAGGACGAAATCCATTTGCTTGAATAAAAGATTGTAGACGGTACATAACTTATTAGATTTTGCGTTCAATATATCGAGTTGGTTAAACAAAGCACGATAATCCTATGGAGTTGAGAATCTAGGGGTAATACAATCCAACTATTCAACAATAGTGATTAGAATCGAAGTTGATATTTGATCCTTATTCGATATTGCTATTCAAATCTCCCTGTAACTCCCTGAGTTTGTACCTTGGATGCTACACGATGCTCAAATTCCGAGGGACACAAGCTAACCCAGACACAAACTTACTCATCGTGGACCTGCTATCTGCCACCACATGAGGAGCGTATCTAGATAATTGACTAAACTTGAGAGAATACTCTTTCACTGTCATGTTGCCCTGCTTCAGATTAATAAATTCTAGAACCTTTGTTTCCCTCAACTCCAATAGGAAGAACCTATCCATAAAACCAGTGGCAAATTCCTCCCACTCTATGGGCCCTACATCTGTGGCCCTTTCTGCTTTCCACTATTTAAACCATGAGTGAGCCATATCTTGCAACTAGTATATGGCAAATGATAACGCTCAATCTACAGCTCTCGTAGGAGTGTAAAGCGGTCGTTAGCAAATATAGAACCCAACTGGGTTGGGTATCGATCCCACAGAGAATAGCTTGGCCAACAAGCAAGAGAAATTATTAGACTTTTGATGCAAGTCTCGTAAGAATGGGGGGTTTGTAGTATGTAACCAAAACAAAAATGTAAGAACTGAAAATAGCAAAATAAAGAGAGATTGTCACGTGTGTTGTAAACAATGAGAATTGAGGCGTTGGGGTTATGTCCACCTTCAGAAGTATACGTCTCTATTGGCTATGAGTGTGTAGAGTCTTGACATGCAATTGCTTATAGAGAATTGTAGTCGATGGTAAATCCAAGCGTCTCTCGACCTAAACAAGGACTATTTCACTTTAACTCTCTCGAGCTTAAAGCGTGTCTAACGGTACGAATTCTCCAAGAGGTTAGTCCAGGTACGGCACTAGCTTTTTAATAGGAAAGGGTGTCCTACTACCTTGACATTATCTCTTTTCCAGACAAATAACTTTTCTCTCGAACAAGTTAAATGTTAGCCTGGCGTTGGTCTATGCGTCTTCTTTTCTAGACAAATAACCTTTCTCTCGAACAGGTTAGATGTTAGAATGGCGTGTTCTTGTGTTTGAACCGCAAAGAATGTGGATTTAAGATGAAGAGAATAATGATATAAGCAATATACTTGTCTTGAACTCACAAACTCATAGCTATAGATAGTAACTCATTCGGCTTCCATAACCCCAACTAAGAGGTTTAGTTACCCATGAATGCGTAGGATATCACGTTTTGCATGGTGAATGGCGTGTGAAAGAGGTGTTAGGCGTGTGGATTTAGTGATTCCGTAGCAAGTAACGATTCTCTTGTTGTGGAATTTAAGAGTTGAATGTTTGTGGTGGAAGATGAGAGGGATGGAAGAAAATTAAATTGTTGAGTTGATTATTGAAGAAGTGATTAAAAATCTCTAACATGATAGGGTATTTATAATACTCCTATCCTACTCCTACTAGACTACTAAAATAAATAACCAAATCCTAATATACTAATGAAATCCTTGACCCAAATGTACTAGGGTAAGGTTACAAAATTATAATCCAAATAGAATAATGAAACACATAACCTAATTGCACTAGGTTAATGTATTATGGCAAAAATCCAGCTTTGTGTCTGTAAGTCCCCAAAGTCTTCAGAAATGCTGTTTTAGCCCGGGACAGATTTTCCATGCAGCAGATTTAGTCCTTTATGCGTCCAGCTCCTTTCCATCTCGTTTGTGAGCTTTCTTTTGCGTCAAGTAAGCCATAAATTGCTGTATTTTGCATCATTTATACCTGAAACTTTCCTAATCACATTTTTTAGCTCATTTACAGGAAAAAGGACTAAAAGTGTATGAAATAGATAATTAGTTCTCAAAACTAGGCTAAAATATGGGCAAATTATATTGATATAGGTGCGTAAATTCGCCTATCATCAACACCCCACACTTAGAGCTTTGTTCGTCCTCGAACAACATATCATGTCCTTCTAAGCATTGACTTAAGGTTTTTACAGAAACAACACAAAACATTCTTCAAGACAAGCACAACAATTATCAACGAAGAGTAGCTTTCCGATTATAAGTAGAAACAATTTAACCTCAAGCATAGACTCGTGATGGTGATCAACTCGCATGCAAACGTTAAGGTACATAGAATCATATACACTATCCAAAGCTCATCAACCATGTGTGTCTCACAATATAGTACCCATAATCACTCACAAATATAGCATATTTTTCAAACATGGGTATCAACATATCCTTGCTCTCACTCTCGCAAAGAATTCATATGTAGCGACTAGTGACCATAAGCTTGCCTTTAATGTAATACTCTACTAAATGTCGGAATGTTAAGATTAGGATCAAATAGGTCTTTAGATGGTTGTAATGTAGGCTAAGGGACGGGTAGGATCAGCTATTTTGGCCAGAAATAGTGACTAAGTTCCTAAGCACTTTAATACATCACATTGTATCATTGACACTTTTTTCTTTCCACCTTTCTTTACTCTTTTATTCTAGCACCCTTGTTCTCCTACTTTGTTTTTCAATTTTAAGCACAACTCACTTTTCAGCTTTCTTTTCCTTTTTCTTTTCACAACATACCTCTTATGATAGCACTTTTCCTAACACATTCAAGAACCATTCCAATTTAAAGCTTCATACTCACCCAATTTCCTCTTATGTTGTCACATGACTTATTCACTTTAAAGCACTTAGGAATTTGGATCAAATTACGGTCTTGAAAAAAAAATGGATTAGGCTTACATACAAGGTTGTCAAAGAAATAGGCTAAAGGCTCAAAAGGGTTTAACTAGGATGATTTACATGGGTAGGAAAAACTGAAGGTAAACATGTATAGGTTGCCAAAGAAATGCCTAAATCATATCCTAAACTTACATTCCTTATTTTCGCTTTGCATACATACCAGGCAAGTTCTAGCATCAGCCACATACATAGAATATACTATTATCTCACACACACAAGGCACATGGTTGACTTGATTGGTAGTAATATAGACTCTTGACCCAACAAGTGAAGGAACTGAATCACACACTAACACATAATGAGTCACAACTAGAGCCTAAATGTCTCAATAGTCACAATTGTAGCACATACTCTTGTTCTAATCTCATGCTGCCTATCAAAATAATTTCATGCGAAGCTAAAAAAAAAAATTTTACTCCTAAAAAAAATAAAAAAACGTCACACGAAAAAAAAAAAATCACAAAAAATAAAAATTTGGACTCAAAACAAAATAAACAAGAGCAAACATACAAACATAGCATGCAGATTCTGCCGACACCCCACACTTAGACTAGACACTGCCCTCAGTGGAAAATAAAGTCGAAGAACCTGATTAGTCGGACTCTTCCTCAATGTCGGGGGTCATACCCCCTTCGTCCGAATCATCGTAAGAGTCATCGTCAGAGTTCTCCTCAGCATCAGAATCAGGCAGGCGTCTATCATCATCAGTTGGCACGTCATCATCAAGAGGTTCCTCGAAATAGACTCCCACTCCACACATCTCCCGGGCATGTCTGTTCATTGGGTAGTCGTGGTCCAGCTGTTGGAGCTCTACAGCAGTTGGAATACGTCCACCACTCATCATAGTGAATCTCGTCATGCCATAGAGATGACGGAAGAAACTCTCATCACGAGCGTGTCTCTCCGCAGTGGTAAGGTTGACTCCATGCGTTGTTTCAGCATCTTTGACCTTGGTGAGGTCAACCTTCTTTGGGGTATGTGGGAGTTTATGGTCAGCTGGTTCCTCTTCTATATCCTCCTTCCGCAACATTGCTGTCAACAAATTGCCGAATGTGAAATGGGACCTGCTGTTGAGTCTGGCTTTCCTCATGGTGGATCGAATGATTGCCCCAAAGTTGATAGGGACATTTGTCATCAATGCATAAACCAGACACACTCTATCTCTCGATATCTTTGTGTATTGCGTCCCAGGAATAAGGCATGAGTTGACGATGCGCATCCAGATTCTTGCTTCCCTATTTAGTGGAGCATAGGGGAATGTGTTGTGACGGCCTGTTTCCTTATGTCTGCCCCATCTTGCCATTGATCTGCTTCCACAAAGCGCGTGTCTTATAGCTCTGTAAGGAGGCCTGCTGTACAGCTCTTTGTATGGTGCAGTGTCGACCGAAGGTAGGCCTAGAAACGAGTTGATCCAATCCGCTGTAAGCTGTAACACTTGGCCCCGAATTTTAACTTCGTTGCCTGTTGTGTTTGGCGACCAGTTGGCATAGAACTCTCTTGTCAAGTCAAGATTGCACTCTCCCATGTCACGGAAGATGAAATCTAGCTTCAAAGCCATTATCTTAGCCAACAGTTGCGGCTCCTTCTTTGCTAAGGTCTCCTTGTTGATTAAGTCGACGTGCACATATTTCTTTTCTTTGTTGCTGCTGTACCATGCCTTGGCTTCTTCCTCAAGAACCCATTTGATTCCGAACATTCTGCGTGGTAGGTGTGCGGAAGATGATTCGCCTTGGTCTTTTCGGCTTCTCTTCTTGTCCTTGCGGGTTGTGGTAGCCTTCTCCTTGCCTTGCCTTGCTTTCGGTGCCATTGTACCTGAGACTAGAAATAATGTTAGATGCAGCATAATCGCACTTTATACAATCTATATGCAAGCATTAGGGGTACCACCCCACACTTAATCTTGTTAGCACAAATCAGTGAAGTGAACGTGGTCGAGTACTCAGACTTCGTCGACATACGGCTTAGGATTGTATTCCGACAAGAAAATCAGCATGACATCACTTATGAACAGCCATTTGGACGACGTGCATGGGGAATATAGCAACGTTACAACATAGGAGTTACCACATGGAATTGTTATTCAAACAACAAACACTACCTCCTACGTCGATAGTTACTATAACCTTATCCCGATGGCCGGGATGGTGAATCATGCAAGCATCAAAACAACACTTTCAAGCAATATTCATAGCCATATATGTTCAGCAAGTATCATAACAATGCCATTGAAACAAAATTCGAGTCGGAAACAAGTCAAGAATTCCATTCGTATTCATTCAATCACACGATTTTTGCAACAATTATCCAATCACATGAACATCACCACTAATCTCACATGATTTAGCAAATTATACTAAGCATAGCAACGTAGTACTTACTATAAATAGATGAAGATTAAGAGAGTACTTACTTGCTTGAAGATTGTGGGGAAGTTGTTGTGGATTGGAAGAACAAAGGAAGAAAAATTTGAGAGGATTTGGGATGATATGCGGCGCCTTTAGGGTTGATTCTAATGTGGTTGTGAAATAAAAACAAGTCCCCTTTATATAGGAGGAGTATGGGTCGGGTTATGACCCATTTACAATCGGATTTGGGGACAAAATCACCCTATATGCGGCGCATATCCCTCGGCATATCACATGTATATGCGGCGCATTGTCCATGGCATAATGGGACATATGCGCCGCACATAGTATGGCATATCTAGGCATATGCGGCGCATATGGCATGGCATTTGGTCTCAGTATCTCAAATGCCATAGCATAGGCGGCGCATAGTCAAAAGCACACCTAGGAATAGGCGGCGCATAGGGTATAGCACACTAGATTCCGAGTCCTTAGGCTATAGAATAGGTTGTGCATCGTTCGTGGCCTATTTTTACCAAGGCCTAGCCTTCCTTGAAGCCTATTATGACGTGAGAAAGGCTCAATTCATAGCCTTATGCATCACCATTCCTAACTTACCGACTTTACCATACAATGCGACCAAATCGTCAATTGAAATCAATCTCCTCGTTGCATACTTCTTACACCTATATTTGCTCAAACAAATGGAAACGATTAGTACGATGGGTTGCCTCCCACCAAGCGCCTTAGTTTTGGTCGTGGCACGACTCTTATTTTTGGATTTTCATTTATCAAAAAGAAAAAATACTTAAAACGACAAAACGATAAAACAATAAAACGAAGGGTTGCCTCCCATCTAGCGCCTTATTTATTGTCGTGGCTCGACGTAGTAATCTCGAGTACTTAGACTTCATCGAGATAAGTGATGGCCATGTCATTCATCGAGTCAAGAGGACCGATATATGGCTTAACACGTTGGCCATTCACCTTTAAGATAACACCCTCATTATTTTCCAGTTCGACTACTCCAGACGAGTAGACGTGGGTGACTTTAAATGGACCAGACCACTTTGATTTTAACTTACCTGGGAAGAGCTTGAATCTGGAGTTAAAGAGTAGTACCATGTCACCTTTTTGGAAGTGTCGTCGAACAATCCGCTGATCGTGATACTTCTTCATCCGCTCCTTGTATAAATCTGATCTTTCATATGCATGGAGACGGAATTCATCTAGCTCGTTCAGCTGCTCCAACCTCAGGTTCTTCACATCATCCCAATTCAGATTCAAGTGCTTCAATGCCCATAATGCCTTGTATTCAAGCTCGATGGGTAGATGACAAGCCTTCCCATAAACTAGCTGATAAGGTGACATGCCAATGGGTGTCTTGAATGCAGTCCTATACGCCCATAGTGCATCATCTAGCTTCCGAGACCAATCCTTCCGATTTGCATTAACCGTCTTGGCCAGGATTTGCTTGATCTCACGATTGGAAACCTCTACTTGTCCACTAGTTTGGGGATGATAAGGCGTAGCTACCTTGTGTTGCTTGACTCCATACTTGGCCAATACAGATTTGAATAGCTTGTTGCAGAAGTGAGATCCTCCATCACTTATGATAGTACGAGGTACCCCAAAGCGAGAGAAGATATTCTTCTTTAAAAACGCTACAACACGCTTTCCTTCATTATCGGCCAATGCTACAGCTTCAACCCATTTCGACACATAATCCACAGCAACCAAGATGTACTTCATTCCAAACGAATTCACGAATGGTCCCATGAAATCAATGCCCCATACATCAAAGAGTTCTACCTCCAGAATTGTGGACATGGGCATTTCATGGTGTTTTGAAATAGCACCTTGACGTTGGCATTGGTCACACCTTCTCACATAGTCGTGTGCATCTCTGAATATTGTAGGCCAATAATAACCACTTTGCAAGACTTTTCTTGCTGTTCGATTCCCTGCATGATGGCCTCCAACTTGCGAAGTGTGGCATGCTTCTAATATAGTGGGCACTTCTTCATGGGATATACATCGTCGAATGATACCATCCGCGCATCTTCGAAACAAATAAGGCTCATCCCAATAATAGTGCTGAACGTCATGCATAAACTTCCTCCTCTGGTGGTAAGATAAATTGGAAGGTAGCACATTACTCACCACGAAATTTGCAAAGTCGGCATACCATGGTAAGTTCTCCATTGTTGTCGCTAGTATCTCCTCGTCAGGGAATGCATCGCCAATCTGATTTTCTGATTGCGCCACATATTCTTTCTCAAGTCTAGATAGGTGATCAGCCACTTGGTTCTCGCAACCTCTTCTATCTTTGACTTCGAAATCAAACTCTTGCAGCAGCAACACCCATCGAATCAGCCTTGGTTTTGCATCCTTCTTTGTCATTAGATACCTAAGAGCTGCATGGTCTGTATGAACAATCACTTTAGTACCTAATAGGTAGGCGCGGAACTTCTCAAACGCATACACAACCGCTAATAGCTCTTGTTCAGTGACGGTGTAGTTCCTTTGGGCTTCATTGAGGACCTTACTCGCATAGTAGATAGGATGAAATAATTTCTCCTTTCTCTGTCCAAGAACAGCACCAACGGCTACCCCACTAGCATCACACATGACTTCGAACGGGAGCGTCCAATCTGGTGTTACCATGATAGGGGCTTCAATGAGTTTTTCTTTAAGGCATTCAAATGCCTTTAAGCAATCATCATTAAAGTCAAACTTCGCATCTTTCTCCAATAGTTTGCATAATGGACTAGAAATTTTGGAGAAGTCTTTGATGAATCTACGATAAAACCCAGCATGGCCAAGAAAACTACGAACTCCCTTCACCGAAATTGGAGGTGGTAGCTTCTCAATTACCTCTATTTTGGCACGATCAACCTCTAGTCCTTTTTCGGAGATCTTGTGCCCAAGAACAATTCCTTCTTTTACCATGAAGTGGCACTTCTCCCAATTCAGCACAAGGTTGAACTCTACACATCTTTGTAATGCCATGCTTAAATTCACCAAACATGCTTCGAAAGACTCCCCAACAACTGAAAAGTCGTCCATAAATACCTCCAAAGTGTCTTCTACCATATCAGAGAAAATAGACATCATACATCGCTGAAAGGTGGCTGGTGCATTACATAACCCGAATGGCATACGTTTGAAGGCAAACGTACCATATGGGCATGTAAACGTGGTCTTCTCTTGGTCTTCTGGTGCAATAAAAATCTGATTATAACCCGAATAACCATCAAGAAAGCAAAACCATCCTTTTCCCGCTAATCGATCTAGCATTTGGTCCATAAATGGCATGGGGAAGTGATCCTTGAGAGTCCAAGAATTCAGCTTGCGGTAGTCCATGCATACTCTCCATCCAGTGACGGGCCTGAGTGGAATAAGCTCATTCTTTGCATTCGCAACCACCGTCATACCTCCTTTCTTGGGGACGCATTGTACTGGGCTTACCCATGTACTATCAGAAATAGGATACACAACTCCTGCGTCTAACCACTTGATAATCTCCTTCTTCACCACCTCTTGCATTGGTGGGTTTAGACGTCTTTGGTGTTCGATGGTGGGTGTGCACTTTTCTTGGAGCTGAATTTTATGAGTGCAAATCCCAGGTGGAATACCAAGGATATCCGCAATGGTCCATCCAATAGCTCTAATATACTTGCGTAAAATTGCAATAAGAGCTGCAACTTGTTGCTCACCTAAATCGGCTGCCACTATGACTGGAAGAGTGTTTCCGCTTCCTAAGAATGCATACTTCAAATGGCTTGGCAGCTCCTTTAATTCTAATGTGGGTGGTTCTTCAATAGATGGCTTAGCTGGTGGTGTGGGTCGATTCTTGAGATCAAGATCCAGCTTCTTAGGAGGATAGCGATATGCTCCTAATCCCGATAGAGCACAAATATCATCTTCAGAAATTTCAGCATCATCATCATCTTCTTCCATGAGCAAAACCTCCAAAGGATCATCAAGAATTTGCTCTTCAGCAAGTAACTCATCCTCGTCATCAACGACAACATCAGCCACAGAAAATACACTTAGATCTTTGGGTTGCTTCATTGATTTGCAAACATCAAAGCGCACCACTTCATCATTTATTCGGAATGAAAGCTCATTAGCTCTCAAATCTATGAGCACACTTCCCGTAGCAAGGAAAGGGCGTCCCAAGATTATGGGAACCTCTGAATCTGCTTCGCAATCCAAGATGACAAAGTCTGCTGGAAATATGAATGAAGATACCTTCACCAAGACATCGCATAGAATACCAACCGGTCGTTTTACCGACCTATCCGCCATAACAAGCTTCATATTAGTTGGTGTAGGATCTCCTAACCCCAACTTCTTGTAGATTGATAATGGCATCAAGTTGATGCTGGCTCCTAAGTCACATAATGCCTTAGCAAAGTCCAAAGATCCGACGGTGCAAGGAATAGTGAAAGCTCCGGGGTCGGCCTTCTTCTGAACTATGGATCGGGTAGCTATTGCACTACAATGATGCACATCTTCTTTCAGCTCATAGCTTGCTGCCCTCTTCTTAGTCAAAAGATCTTTCATAAACTTCGCATACCCAGGCATTTGTTCAAGTGCCTCTACCAATGGGACATTAATAGTCAGCTGCTTCAACATGGTCATGAACTTGCTGAACTTAGTGTCATCGGCCGCCTTCTTCAATCTTTGTGGAAAAGGTGGTGGTGGGTATGGAAGTGTTCTTTCCATGGCTTTCTTCTC
Organism: Capsicum baccatum var. pendulum; assembly: GCA_030864225.1. Taxonomy (NCBI): domain Eukaryota; kingdom Viridiplantae; phylum Streptophyta; class Magnoliopsida; order Solanales; family Solanaceae; genus Capsicum; species Capsicum baccatum. Next base: position 273,292,903 of record CM061552.1, read on the forward strand.
CTCTTGCTTCCGTTTATTATTTTTTTCAGGCTGCTCGTCACTAGGCAACACGTCCTTGACGTTGGAAGTGGATATTGCGGCGTCTTCCCTAGTGGCGTCACTAGGTGTGGCGTCCATGTCTGCTGTTCCGTCAACTACTTGCTTGCCTTCTGCTGAAGTTTCCAGCACCTTACCACTCCTTGTAGTGATGGCCATGCATGACCCATCATTCCTTGGGTTTTGCACAGTATCGCTAGGCAAGGTGCCGGCTTTTCTTTGGTTGAGTGTTGCTGAAAGCTGACTGAATTGCTGCTCTAGTTGCTTGATAGAAGTGGAATGAGAATCAACTAATTGCTTCATGGAGGCCAAATCGTCAATCACCTCCTTAACTCCCGCGCTCGTCGCTTCCACTCCTTTCAATAACTTAGCCATCATGTCTTCCATAGAATTAGATGTGGTGGTATCACGTCTACCAGGGGGAACGTACAAACCACTATTTTCATTATTTTTCTTCCAACTACCTTGGTCTTTACCTCCAGATTTATCATAATAGTTCCGACCTTGGTTTCCTTGGGCATTCCCACGGAAACCCCCCTGATTGTTCAAGTAGTTGGCCTCCTCTTCCGAATCAGATTCGTCTCTTCCTTTTGACGCAATAGCTTTCACTTTTTCAGTCTTCCCTAATAGATGCTTTGTAAGAAGATCCATTTGGGTTTTCATGTGCGCCATATCTTGATCACGTTCTTCTTCTCTTCTTCTTTGATCTGCAGACATGCCAATAGATAAAGTGGGGCTTGCTACCTCAGAATCCCTGGTATGCCAAGCTCTACTTTGTTTCGTCATACGATCTAGCATGTTGCTTGCTTGACCAAAGGTGAGGTCCATAAAAGAACCTCCAGCTGCGTTGTCCACCACTGGTTTAGTTACTGAATTCAAGGCTCTATACAAGATCTCCATGAGGTGAACATTAGTCATGTGATGGTTTGGGCATCTCGCTAGCTTTGTCTTGAACCTCTCCCATGTTTCGTGAAGAGCTTCAGAGGGAAGCTGACGAAAGTTGCTGATTTCATCTCTTAACTGAGCCCTCTTGGATGGCGGAAAGAATCTTTCTAGGAAAGCATCTCTCAATTGCCTCCAATTTGTAATAGAATCAGGAGTCAGCCCATTCAACCATAATGTTGCCTTCCCAGACAGAGACAATGGAAATAGACGTAATCGAATAGCATTCTGACCAACTCCGGGATTGTCAAAAGACTTGCATGTAGAAATAAAGTTGATGAGATGCATATTCGGATCATCGCCTGCTAGTCCACCAAATAATCCCTTGAGTTGCAATAACTGAATCATGGTGCTAGTGATGTTGAACTTGGCTCCGGGCGCTAATGGTGGTGGAATTATAGCTCCGGTGGCTCCGGCACCATCAAGATCATCATCATCATCGTCGAAAGCTGGTTGCAAAGGTTGGCGATCATATCTGTACCGAGCTTGTCGACCTCGTCTATTGGCAGGTGTTGCCAAATCAGCGCCATGCCTTGGGTTGATCAACTCGTCATCTCCTAAATCTTCATCGTCAGGATTTGTTGCTCGTCCAGGATTATCAATGTTTTGTTGTTGGACTTGAGCAGCGGCAAGAGCAGCTAATCTTGCTTGCTCGTGTTGAGCAGCCATCCTGTCGATTTCCGCTTGTGCTTCCATTCTTCTAATTCGTTGCGGTTCCGGATTGATTGGTAGCAACGGTTGACCAGAACTTCTAGTATGGGGCATGCACTAAAAGAAAAACCTGCAATAAACAAAAACAAAAACTAAACGTAAAAGTACGAGAATCTTTGACCAAAGGGTCTAGTAATTATCACGAACTTGATTGACACTCGTATTCCCCGGCAACGGCGCCAATTTTTGATAACGCTCAATCTATAGCTCTCGTAGGAGTGTAAAGCGGTCGTTAGCAAATATAGAACCCAACTGGGTTGGGTATCGATCCCACAGAGAATAGCTTGGCCAACAAGCAAGAGAAATTATTAGACTTTTGATGCAAGTCTCGTAAGAATGGGGGGTTTGTAGTATGTAACCAAAACAAAAATGTAAGAACTGAAAATAGCAAAATAAAGAGAGATTGTCACGTGTGTTGTAAACAATGAGAATTGAGGCGTTGGGGTTATGTCCACCTTCAGAAGTATACGTCTCTATTGGCTATGAGTGTGTAGAGTCTTGACATGCAATTGCTTATAGAGAATTGTAGTCGATGGTAAATCCAAGCGTCTCTCGACCTAAACAAGGACTATTTCACTTTAACTCTCTCGAGCTTAAAGCGTGTCTAACGGTACGAATTCTCCAAGAGGTTAGTCCAGGTACGGCACTAGCTTTTTAATAGGAAAGGGTGTCCTACTACCTTGACATTATCTCTTTTCCAGACAAATAACTTTTCTCTCGAACAAGTTAAATGTTAGCCTGGCGTTGGTCTATGCGTCTTCTTTTCTAGACAAATAACCTTTCTCTCGAACAGGTTAGATGTTAGAATGGCGTGTTCTTGTGTTTGAACCGCAAAGAATGTGGATTTAAGATGAAGAGAATAATGATATAAGCAATATACTTGTCTTGAACTCACAAACTCATAGCTATAGATAGTAACTCATTCGGCTTCCATAACCCCAACTAAGAGGTTTAGTTACCCATGAATGCGTAGGATATCACGTTTTGCATGGTGAATGGCGTGTGAAAGAGGTGTTAGGCGTGTGGATTTAGTGATTCCGTAGCAAGTAACGATTCTCTTGTTGTGGAATTTAAGAGTTGAATGTTTGTGGTGGAAGATGAGAGGGATGGAAGAAAATTAAATTGTTGAGTTGATTATTGAAGAAGTGATTAAAAATCTCTAACATGATAGGGTATTTATAATACTCCTATCCTACTCCTACTAGACTACTAAAATAAATAACCAAATCCTAATATACTAATGAAATCCTTGACCCAAATGTACTAGGGTAAGGTTACAAAATTATAATCCAAATAGAATAATGAAACACATAACCTAATTGCACTAGGTTAATGTATTATGGCAAAAATCCAGCTTTGTGTCTGTAAGTCCCCAAAGTCTTCAGAAATGCTGTTTTAGCCCGGGACAGATTTTCCATGCAGCAGATTTAGTCCTTTATGCGTCCAGCTCCTTTCCATCTCGTTTGTGAGCTTTCTTTTGCGTCAAGTAAGCCATAAATTGCTGTATTTTGCATCATTTATACCTGAAACTTTCCTAATCACATTTGTTAGCTCATTTACAGGAAAAAGGACTAAAAGTGTATGAAATAGATAATTAGTTCTCAAAACTAGGCTAAAATATGGGCAAATTATATTGATATAGGTGCGTAAATTCGCCTATCATCAGCAAACTCAACACTTTCGATAGCAGTCAACTCCATAATATTTGTTACTTTCTGCATTTGATCATGAAATTCTTAAGGGTTCTCATCTAACTTAGACCAAGTAAAAGATGGAGGGTTTATTCGGGTGAAGTCCCAAATCCTGGCTACAACTGTATTAGCCATTGGGTTGATCGGGACGACAGTTGTACGTTTATTCTGGCTACGGCAAAATAAGCTAGGGTGGTGAAAGCTGCCCTGAATTAAGAATGGGAGACATATTCATCTAGGGGATTTGGATGAATGGGCTGAGGTGTTGGATGGTCTCCTATTTCTCTTCCCTTAGTCCTCTCTGGAGGCATATTCAATAAATGGAAGAGAAACTTGGATTAGATAGAGAGTTTTACTTGAGTTTGTGCTCACCCACACGACATAATTACTAAAAGAAGGACAAATTTTCCTAAAACATGTAATAGACTCCTGTACATAAGTGTGACACGCTACACACCCATGCAAAAGACTCTGGCAGAGTGGCACAAGACTTTTGTCCAACCTATAACCCCAGTCGGAAGGGTGTCAGTACCATGCCACGGGTAAATACAAGCTGAGTCACCCTCCTCTGGCAGGTACTCTGACTAAGAACGGTGGTACCCTCAACTGGCAGGTAGGATACCTCATCAATCCTTAACTGGTAGGTTGATGTCTCAACCTACACTGGCTACATAGTTCTAGAACATAAGGACTGCTTTTAAGGATCACACCCTCTGCTGGCAGGTGAGTCCCCTTCCTTGGGTTCACTTGGTGCTGAATCCTACTCCCAACTGAATACACACTGGACTGAATTTTAAACTATTCTAGGCTGGACTGATCTTTTACTAATTCATACTGTCTAACTGAACTGAACTGAGTTCTCTCTATTCCGTTAACTAACAGAATACTACTGAATTTTGTTAACTGACTGAACTCTACTGGGTTCTGAACTGATTACTAAACTACTGATCATGATACCACTGAATCTATTCTGTAGCTACTATATCTCTAGGTAAACAACTAGATTTTGGGTATTAAATACCTCCAGGACATGATAGCATAGACTATAAGACATAGTACAATCTTGACACATGATAACTAATTACTTGATCACCATTCATTCATTAAAGATTTTTGACAAATACTTGCATAACATGAACTTGTATACATGCTAATATGATGGGACTTAACTATTCAAATCATATGAACAATCCACCAAACACTTGGAGGGCATAGTATACACACACAATACTAAACAACATGGGGGCATTACAATTTCAAATACCAAATTCATAATTCAAAGGTTTAAACATAAATTCTCATGATGCAAACATATATAATAAACAATTTCATACAAATTTGCAACTAGTCATGGATTAGAAACTCCATTAACCTGGAAATCATGAACACATTCAAACTCAACCAGGAAATTCATCAAATTCATGTATTTGTAGTTAAAAGGGTTTCTTAAACTCCAAGGGTGGATTGAAACCCTTGGATAAACACTTGACATACCTCAATGCTTGAATTCTTTAAGATTGGTGGTGTAATCCTTGGGATTTGAATCTTCGGTTGATAGCCCTAGGGTTTGTTCTTGAATGATTTTGAGAGAAAAAATGTCTAATTTTCTTTGTGAGGGCTGAACTTCATGTTTTAGGGGATAATTTAAAATGGGGAAATGTCCAAATACCCCTCTGGATGCTGTTTTAATTACTAAAAAACATTCCCAGCGATGTGCAGACCGATGCATCACGTTGATGAGGTCAACGCTATGGCTGCAGCACCTCGCTGCGGTGGCTCACTGGAATTTACACTGGGAGATGGGGAAAAATTCTCATCGTTGTGATGGGCGACGCGTCACGTTGAGATTACATCGATCCACTAGTTTAGACTTCCAAATGTGGCTCAAACGATGTCAGAAAAATCTAAAACTTGTCCGAGAATTACTAGTGACATTCCTGATCATGAATTAACCTAAAAATCAGTATTTAAAGGTCATAAGGGTCATGAAAAAGGATCGCCAACTTACAAAGGCTAAAGTAAATCTAAGTATGAATATTTAGCTGAATTTTTCTAAGTCTGGGATCCCTTACTAACTTTTATAGGACTAAATCAAGCTTAGGATTTTGTGGGGTCTCACACCCCCTATTTACTTTTTTAGTTTTTGTCTGAGCATCTAAGATCCATAAGTCCACGTATTCCCTTAGGATTCGACCCCAATCTTTGTTGGGTTACTATATTTGATAACGACCACAATTATCTTCAGAGTGAGGGTATAGCTTAAGCGTTATTAAATTTTGAAATCGTTGTTGGGGAATACGGTGTTTGTATTGCGAATTAAAGTTGTTGCAGTTTTTGGGTCATTTTGTTTTTTCTTAGTTAGGTATATGCCGGTATATGCCTAGCACACAGTGTAGAGGGAATCCCTTACTCTCACTGAATTCGAATCCAGATAGGATCTTACAAACACCTAGTGGAATGACAGAGTCAAAGAAAGATAATCTTCCTAAAGGGGTTCATGAGGATGTGCCTCCGCCTCCTCTTAAAGAAGTTGAGGATATTATTGGCCAGCAGATGAAGGTGTTGTTAGCATATTTTTCTAACCAGATAAGGCAAGAAGAATCCCAATGCTTAGCTCAAGAGGTAGAGTTAGTTGTACATTGACCTGAAGTAAACCATCGAGCAACACTAGGTAGAAAGCAAAATAGAGTTTGAGGTGGATGAGCCCATGTGATCCCACCATACAAGTACTTGCAACCATATGAGGATGATGAAGAGGATCTAGGGTATGTTGATCCAGTAGAGACTGGAGCCATTGTTCCTTCCATTTTCCCCTAGGCATTAAGTTTAATCTATTGAATGATAAGATCCAAATTTTATGCATGAAGGGTGTGTTTGCGGGGTTGCTTACAGATAGTGAAAACATAAATCTAGCTAATATTATTGGAATTTGCACTTTATGCACATATCCAGGGGTGAATCAAGTGGTGCTTAGATAGAGTTTGTTTTCTTTCTCGCTTACAAAAGAAGCATATTTATGGTTAGGCGAACTTCTAAGAGGATCTATCACTACATGGAATGAGTTGCATAGAAAATTTTTGAATTGGTTCTTTCTTCCATCTAGGATATTGTAGCTTAATAATGCGATCTATAATTTTAGGCAGTTGCAGTCTGAGTCCAGATATGAGGCTCGATTCAGGTTCAAGAAGAAGTTGAGTATGGTGCCCAACCATCGAATTTCAAGGATGAACTTATTGGAATTATTCTATAGAACCCTGACCATCAGTTCCAGATATATGGTAGACACTATCTCTGGAGGAGATTTTATGAGATTATTTTAGGAGGTAGCTTCTAATATTATAGACCAGGTCTCTCTCACTAACTGAGGGTGGCAAACTTGAGAGTCAAAGAGAGGTTCTAGCACTGACGCTTTTGGAGTTGCTGGTGACCATAGAGTACCTAATGATTTTTTAGTGCAAGAGATTGCGCTACTAAGGACTGATCTTAGATTGCTGGAAATACAGTTCGTGACCACAAATTCTAAGAAAGTTCATAGAGTAAGAGTATAGGGTGCATCTTCTAGAGCTTATGAGTCTATATTAGAAGATAAGGCTAGGTCTTCAAATCATTAATTAGAGGTTTTTTGAGCCAAAGGGCAAGGAAACCGAGTTCGAAACTACTATAATGACAAATATAGAGACCACAGTAGGGAGAAAAAAGGTGACTAGAGATGGAGAGATAATTACAAGGAGAAGAAAGATAGGTACATTCCACCTGGCAGATAAGATACTGAATTAAGAATGGAAGAAATACTGACCAAATTGGTGAAGGGTCAAGAAAATCAAGAGAACAACCTTAGGGATACTAAGGATGAAATTTCAGGGTTAATCCAGAAGGTGGAGTCTCATACCACTGTTATCAAGAAGTTGGAGCACCAGTTCGGACAAATGTCTGCTATGATCAAAGAAAAATAGTCTGTTACTTTTTCAAGTAAAAAAGATTAGATTCCACTAGCTATAAGTCATTGTTTATTTATCACCACTAATTTTGGTGCCACTACTGATGATTCTCATGTACCTACTATTGGGGAGTTGAAGATTGATAGCACTGAGAGCGATGATACACTTGAGGCAGAGTTTGATAAGTCGAAATAGGGCAGTGATGATTTTGACTATGATATTGGTGAGGATTAGGTTATTGAGACCAATGATCATGTGCACCCTTATAGTGCAACCCTTTCCTTACCGATAGTGGAAAAGAAAGAGGATACCGAAGCAGTCACCATTTAGTGTTCTATTGGGCCTTTCAATGTCAAGCAGACTTTATTTGACTTGTGATCAGGAGTAAGTATGATTCCACTAGTTAGGTACAAGCTGTTGAGGATGGGGGAACTCAAACTTAAATTTATAAAACTGTTGATGGCTGACTCATCTATGAAAAAATTGGTAGGTGTTTTGTGTGACATAGAAGTAAGGGTGGCATCACTTATGTTCCCCACTGATTTCATGGTTCATGATTGTAAGGTGAATTTTCAAGCCCCCATTATATTCGGTAGACCCTTCCTATCCACTAGTAGGCTATTGATTGATATGGATTTGGGGGAGATCACCTTCAAACTGAATGATAAGCAAGCAGTGTGTGATTTTTATATAACAATGCAATAGTTAGGACGATATGTGAGTGGAGTTTGTAATAGACACTATTGATGAGGATGTTATTACAGAGGCCAGTGTACTTATTGCACCAAGTGTTAATGAGAGACGTGTAGTAGATCGATTTAGTAGGATTGATACGTAAAATCTACAAGATGTTAGGGAAAAGGTGAACCTACTTAGAGTAGAGGTATGCTCTCTCACTAAGAGCCATATATTAGTCATCTCTCTAGTTGTATCCCCAGTTCTTTAGCCATCAGCTCCGTATTTTCCCAGATACTTTTATTCATTCATAGAGAATAATGTTGTGGTCCCTGTATTTGGGACCAAGAGAGGCTGAGAGGAGGAAATGCAGAATCCATACATGCCATTTAAGAAAGCCCTGAAAAGGGCCACCACTATTTGATGGAGACTATATTTGTTAATAGGCAAAGGCTTGCCAAGCTAGTTGTGGGTGGATCTTTTCATAGTGCACCGCCATCACCATGGCCTTCGCCTATGGATATACCCTCATCTAGGGATGCTCATGAAACAGACGTTTAATACATTCCAGGTATGTTATCACTTTTCTCCTTTCTAGTTTATTTTAGCGGATTGAGGACAATGCATAGTTTTTAGTTGAAGTGGGATATACCATAGTCATTGTGCATTTTTGTTGCCGTGCTTTTTTTTCTATCAATCGTGGTGTAGTTATTGAACCGGCATGTCTAGGTTAATTTGTGTCGTAATGTGTTTTGTTTTATATTGTGAAATGTTTTGTGTAATTAGGAGATTTTTAAGTATTTAGGGCAGTTATCATGTTTCTATGGATTTTTGAGAAAAATGACACCCCTCTAAAATTTTGTGTTTTAGAACTGTGTGAATGTATATATGTGTGAACATTGTGGATCTTGTTATGACATTAGGATTAGGGACATGATAAGCACTTGCTAACAATTGCACAAATCAGATAGGTAGTAGTTTGTAATATTGACTCTGTGCCTTGTGTGTGAGATGCTACTTAGTTTACTTTGTGTGTTAAATTTAGAACTTGCCCGGCTAGTGTTGCCTAGGTTGAAAGATAGCCTGTTAGGAAAGGATCATAGGTCATTTTTAACTTTAGTCCACTTTTAGCCTAAATTACCTTCCCTATATGAAATAGTATTCCTTGATCCCTGTTTTGAGCCTTGTAGCCTATTTTTCTTGTTACATATTTCACCTTCCCATTTGCTTTACAATGAACCTAGTTTGGCTTGGGTCCTCCTTGAAAACTGTGCACCTCAACTCAGAAAAACCGCCTATGTTGAGGATGGCTTCCATAGAGGTTCGTAGTGTAAAATGGGTATGAAGAAGGGTAAATAAGAGTAAAATATAGTAGGGTTAGGTGTGGTTGAAAAATAAAAAGAAAAGAAAAATTGTGCAATAATGAAAAAGAAAGAATAAAAGACCACACCCAACCTAAATGTGCCTTAAAGAATAAAAAGGGAGATATAAGTGTGGAATAAAAAGAAAATTGTCTAATAAGTGAGACCCCAAAGTTAGTGTAGTGGCAAGTAGGCTTAGTCACTTGATATGTTTATATGTACTATAACAAACCTCAAGCCTGTATTACAAGGCGATAAATGTCCTATAGTGATCCTAACTTGTTTGTCTGAATACTAAGGTAAAGAAAATAAGGGCAAGCCTATGGTATTTGATGCACATTGATTGAAACTTCTCTTCTGAGTGTAAGTGTCTCTTGACTGTCCCTACATTAACATGTATTATTTCATATGAGTGAGTTGGGACATCTTTGTTGTAAGGGCACATGAGTCATACTGCTAGCTATTTACTTGTTTTGAGTAGTGTAGCTTGTACATATACATGGTTGTATGTTGCTAATGTAACAACCTACCTTGATCCCATTGTGTCACATTATTGTACTTCATGTTCATATACAATTAATTTTGAAAAGAAGATTGGAAGGGATGTTATATTTTGAGCTTAAGATGTTGACTTACTGCCTTGAATAGCTTAGATTCTCCTAGTTAAGCATTGTTTTTATTTTGTTGTATTTTGTTTCCCGAGGATATGCAAATGTTCTAAGTTGAGGTTATTGAAAATCATGTTTTGGATGCTATGTTTGTGAAAAAGATGAAAAAGGTTTTTTTGGCTAATTATTGGAGAAATTATGGAGATTTGGGATACTTTTCGACTTGTTCATGATTAAAGCATTGTGGGAATTGAAGAAGAGATGAAAAGATGACTTCTGTCACTTGCAAAGTTAATATGCGGACCACATATAGTACATGTTGACCGCATGTGGGCAAAGAAAGTGATTGAAGTCCAAAATCCTGAGAGTTGACTTGTAGGAAATTTTGGTCTGGAACTTGCAGTCACCACTTGCGCCCTCCCCGCTGGCCACAAGTATTACCTACACCCAAGGATTGTGCGCAAGTCGGGACCATAAGTGGACATCAACTCTTTTTTCTCCTTTTTGTTCGGGATTTAATTTTAGGGTTTCCTCATGTAATATAAATACCCTTTATGTGTTTTTAGTAGAAGTAACACACTTTTGATATTCACAAACATATTTTGATTCAAAGATTAGATTTTGATTTTGGGATTCTCTTATATTAACATCAGTTGATTAATTCAGTTACGACTATGGATTTTTTAATTTTTATTATTGTGATTTTATATATGCTTTCGATCATGAATGTTGTTGATTACTTCATAAGTATGAGCGGCTAAAAACCTATAGCTAGGGTCATAGAAACCCTAACGGATTAATGAAGTAAGAAAAGTGTTATAGTTGTTCTGAACCGAAACCCATGCATGCATTATATTATCTTCACTTTAATAATAATTTTAGTGGTGGCCAACGTTAAGATCCCACCTATATTATTGCTACTTACTACAGAAGAGGAGTAGTGACTAGGAAAAAATAATTATAACAGTAACTTGAAGTTTAACTATGGATCCCTGTTACTAGGTATTATCTAATTAGGATGGTAAGATATCATCTAATAACTAGAGACTCAAAAGGTAATAGTTAACTGGTATCAAGATAAGGGTTAATAAGGCGACATCCCGAGACTCAAAAGGTAAATGGTGAAATCTATCTTGTCATCCAAAAGACTATAGATGGTACATAACTTATCATATTTTACATGCAAGGTATTAGGTTGGTTCAATAAAGTATGATAAGCCTACAGAATTGTGAAGCCAGGGGGAACACAATCCTAGTGTTCACCAATACTGATTACAACTGAAGTTGAAATTTGATCCTTGTTCTATATTTCTATTATAATCCCCCATTTATTTTTCTAGTTTTTGCCCGTTGATTACAGTATCTGAGATCTAAAAGTCCATGTAATCCCTTGGTATTCAACCCTAACCTTTGTTGGGTTACTATATTTGACAATGACCTCAATCATTTTCAGAGTGAAGGTGTAACTTGGGCATTATCAAGCCAAAAATTAGCTACTTCAGGACTTTTGGGTGCAAATATTTTATGTTGAACAATGATAAGGATGATCTTTGAAATTTTGATCCCAAAAGTGATGAACAAATATTTATAGGTTACTCATCAACCGGCAAGGCCTACAAAGTCTATAACAAAAGAACACTTTGTGTTGAACAAAATGTTCATGTCTTTTTTGATGAATCGGGGGACAAAAAAAATAAAGAAATGCAGATGATGCAAACATGGAGGAACTTATTCCTATTCTAAGATATAGCTCTACAGAAAAAAGCATTGAAGAACAAGTTGTTCAAGATATTTAAAATGATGTAAATGGTGAAGGAGAAGAACCAGGTCCTCAGTAAAATCTTTATAAACTTGATGCTTCACAACATATATCTCAGTATCAAGTTATTGATGGACCTGGTACCAGTTAGCCTCAATCAACCATAAAAAGATTTAACTAGAAGCACAAGTTATGTCACCCTCTTGAGAATCTTACGTCACCTCTGGATTCTTGTATGTAGATCAGGATACAAGCTAAGAGCTAGGTTTCCTTCTCAGCGATCATATCTACCATTGAGCTTAAGAATATTAAGAAAGCTCTCAGGAATGCTTATTGGATGAATGCAATGCAAGAAAAACTTCATCAGTTTAAAAGAAGTAAAGTGCAGTTCCTGATCCTCGGACCTGCAGACAAGACCTTTATAGGAACTAAATGGGTGTAGAGAAATAAGAATGATGAACATAATATTATTATAAGAAAAAAAACTAGAATTATAGTGTAAGGATACAATCAAGAAGAAAAGATTGATTGTGATGAAAACCTTTACAACTGTTGCGAGGTTGGAGGCTAGAAAAATTCTCATTGATTTTGTTGCATATATGGGATTCAATTTTTCAAATGGATATAAAAAAGGCCTTGCTAAATAAGTACTCGAAGGAATAATTTTATGCCAACCAACCACCTATATTTGAAGATATTGATGAATCAGATCATGTGCAAAAATTAGGCAAGGCTCTTTAAGGATTGAAGTAGGTCGCTAGGACATGGTATGAATGACTGAAAATTTTTTTACTTGAAAATGACTTCAAAATAGGAAAAATGACAATACTCTATATCTTAAAACTAGAGGACAAAATCTGTTGATTATGCATGTATACGTGGAGGACATCATTTTTAGTGCAACTTCAGATTCACTATGTGAAAATTTTTCTAAACTCATGAAACATGGGTTTGAAATGCGTATGAACGGTGAACTGAGCTTTTTTCTTGAACCTCAAATCAAGAAAATTCCTAGTGAAACAATAATTTGTCATGATAAATATTTTAAGGGACTTTTGGCAAATTTCCATATAAATGATGCTAAGTCTATTGATACCTTTATAGAGACAAGTTCAAAGATGGATGTCGATGAACTTAGTCCCCTGGTTAACGATACTATGTACAGAGGAATCATTAGGTCTCTATTGTACCTAACTACTAGTAGACCTGATATTTTATTCTATGTAAAAATGTGTGTAAGATTTCAAACCTGTCCAACATAGTTCACGTGAAGGATGCAAAGAGTATTCTCAGATATCTAAAAGGAACAGAAGACCTATTCTTTATATATCTAGTGACGATTTTAATCTAACTGATTATGTTGACGCAGATTATACAGTGTACCTGAATGACAAAAATAGTATCTCTGAGATGGCTCATTTCCTAGGGTATTCTTTAATTTTATGGGGATTCAAAAAACAAAACTCAGTTTCACTTTTCATAGTTGAAGCTTAGTATGTAGTTGTTGTCTCTTTTTGTGCTTAACTACTTTGGATCAAGCAGTAGATGAAGTATTTTGGGATAGTGTTTGATACTAATCCTGTGCTATGCGACAACACTAGTGTTTTCAACATGGGCAAATATTTGTGCAGCACAAGGGGACCAAATATATTGACGTGAGGCATCATTTCCTTAGAATAATATGCAGAAAGGGATAATTTGCATGAAATTCTACAAGACTGAAGATCAAGTTGCTTATATTTTCACAAAGACTCTTTACAGGGATCTATTTAAGAAAAATAGGTTAATGCTAGGACTGATCAAGATGAACTGAGTTGCTCTAGTTGATCTTCTCTCCCCTGACATTGGCTATGATTAGAAAACATGTAACCTTTAAATAATTTGCTCTTTGCTCTAACTCAGTTTCATACCTTTTGTATGTATACACGCATAGTGGATAAGTTGATGAGAGGGATAAATGAGACGGACTTGAAAAAAATCCTTCAACAAAAAAGGCACCAGGTCCCAACACAAAGGTTAGTGTCATATCTATTAATTTTTGAAAATATAGAAATTCATTTTTCTAATAGGCCATGTGTCTTTTTCCACCTCTATCCCTTTCTGCCTCTATGTACCATCATCATATCATTTGAAAAATGAAAAAGTGTGTCCAAAAGGGACCAAGCACGTCTTTTAGCTTTAATTTCAAATGACACCCCTCTTCACTCTCTTTAAATATTAGATCAAAATCCTAAATCCTTACATTCATACATTGCCTACAAATAACATTCTACAAAATACTCGTCCCCTCTGCATCTCAATTTCTTCTTTCTCTTTTCATTCAGAAAAATATCTTAACCCACGTCTTTTTTCAAAACTTTCCTTGATGACAAAAGTCCTCAAGTTGATTCAACACCGATAAAATCCCTTTTTTAAAGAAAGCCTCTTTTTCTATCACTGAAAAAGAGACCTCGACTGAAGCATTTCCTGCTTTTTCTGCAATTCTTTTTGAAATTAATACCATCACAATAAGGGAACTAACCCTCACTACATTGATAATGTTTGTGTTTCCCATTGAGTCGGTTATTTCTAAGCATCAACCTGGTCCTTTGGGTACTAAAGAGACTACAGAGTCATCATAGAGACCAAGTACCCTTAACCCCTCTGACTATTATCTTTGATGAACACATGTTTGATAGGGGATCAACTAGTTGAAAGAACAAATCCTTCAAATAGTGAAGTAGCAGGGGAAGACTAGATTGTTGAAAGTTTGACTCTCTTAGCCGGAGACCAATAAACTATTTCAATTAAACCTGATGAACCCATCTTACCCGAGTCACCAATTCGATCCTCTCATCTAACTTATTATGGAACCCTAGTATCAGCTCAAGTTCAAAAGAAACTAGTTTTTTCCCTAGAAGAGAATGAAGTTGATGAGGATAAAAGTTGTGATCTGACGTCAAAAAGATTTGAATGACGTGGCTTCAAGGGAAAAGCAAATACATATGGTGTTGATAAAATGGTAAGAACCTATGGCACCCAAGGAGAGGGAAAGAAATTTATGGGGGATGCAGTGAGAGAAAACAAGTCTACTACTAATCACAGAAGAAGAGTAAGGAGGGTGTCTGCGATTGAGAAAGGGGAAACTTTCACAAAGGAGTTTCTTATTATAGAGGAAGATGGAAAGAAAGATAAGATAGATTCTGATATTTTTGATGCAACATCAAAATAAGAAAGAAGCAGGTATCTCAATGTTGGTCAGGTCATCTATAAAGAAAACCAAAGTTGTAGCTCCTAACAACTTGTTTGGATGGTGGTTTCCCATGGGAACCATGTTTGTTTCCATGGTATTCTAAAAATGATGGTATGGTTTGGTACTATTCCATGGTTTGGGAATCATGGAATCCCTTGTTTTTCTAAACCACCAATTTAGTGGTATACTATGATTTTTCTTTTTTTCTTCCAATTATGCCCCTGTATAATTTTATTTAATCCTATTTTACCTTCCACCCTATTTTCTTATTCTCTTTTCTGCTCTTTGCCGTAATCTCCCAGCAGCTTTAACAACAATAAAGGTGAGGCTTTTTCTAAAAGCCCAAGAAAAGAAAAATACTGGCGAGGCTTTTCTTTGCAGTAAGCCTAAGAAAAGAAAAACTTTGATGCTTTCGATAATTCTGCTAAAAAGTGATCTAAGAGGCTTCGAATTTCAGTTCAAAAGTTCAAACTTGGAAGGGTACCGATGGTGAAGTTTACAAGAACAAGAAGGGAATAGTTAATTTTAGCAATAATCAAATAAGGGTATTTTAGTAAATTTATCTGTTATCATACAATATCATACCATCAAACCAAAGAAAAAAATTATTATTAAACCACAGTGAATGATACAATCAATCCAAACATGGTATTGTATCATATTGTACTGTACTATACCATATCATACTATATCATACATTATGAAACACGGCAAACCACCATCCAAACAAGATGTAAGAAGAAACACACACCTATCAAGGGGAAGTCAGTTACGAATCCTGAGGGATCTAGTCCTAAAGTTGACTCCACTATATCTAAACAAATGGGTTAGTTAAAAAAGGGACTATGTACCCTTTCAATGCAAAGTAAAGTTCAAAAGAAAGTAAAAAATCTCATAAAGAAAGAGAGGAGGATTGAAGCACTCAAAGCTCAAGAGTATTGTATCCAAGTATTTTTTATAAGCACGAAATAGTTAAATTGGTTGAGTATGTAAGGTGTCAAGAGTGGCTTTTCTGATTTAAATTACCAATTCATATATCCATGAGAAGAAAGTGAGGGACTTCTACAACTTTAAATTCTCTGAAGATAGTCTATGTGTGTCTGCCATGGTACAATGTGCTGAGATCCATCTTAATGAAAATCTACTTGATTTAATTATTGATGTTCTTTTGAAAAAAATCTGGTCCATGTTGAGTTTATACAAGAAGCAACCAAAATCACTGAAAAAAATCAAAAGAAAAATACAGAAGAAGTACCTAAAGGGGAAGTTTCAATTGTTGTTTGAGCTTGTCAACAAGGTTTTATTGACACGTTCAGAAAAGCAAACAACAGCCTCCATTAGAGGACATGTTCCTCATGATAACCTTAGTTCCTCAATTATGCTTGAACATATGCAGAGAGTGATGCATGTTTAAAGATGAGAAGCATGGAATGTCTTGTGGCCTCTTGAATAAGGTGTTTGATGATTTTAAGGTTGAGTGTTAGAAAGGATTGGTTAGGTCAGTCAAGGATACCTTTTCCATGACTACATTAATTGAAAATTAGTGTGTTGAAGGAAAGGTAGGGGCAAAATTTAAGTCATAAGTATCCAAACTCACTGATGAAAAAATAAAGATTGGTTGCACAATTTGAAGACATAACCATAACAGTGGCTAAACGGGATGCTGAAATCTCTCAGTTAATGATAACACTGCAGCAGGTCAAAGTTGAGGGACCTGGTACCATTAATGTTCTCCGTGTAGAAAATAAAAAACAGAAGGAATAGGTCAAGGAATTGAAATATTGAGGTCCGAACGCTGAAGTTAAGGACTTAACTAAGAAACTTCTTAATGTGTGCGCAACAAAAAGTGTGAGTATGGACCTAGTTCATTTTCTTGCTCCTAATTCTCCTTCTTCTTAAGCCCCTTTCAATATATCCAGTTTTCATGTTCTAAGTTTTGTTGTCCCTTTTGGTGTCAATTCCTTTATTCTCTATGGCTAATTTGGAACAGTTCCTTTTTGTTTTTTATTAAGTTAATTGTGTATAGTGTTGTTCCTTGCTCTTATAATGTAATATTTGCTTATATCTATTATCTATCTCTATATTGACTTTGTTCATTCGTGTTGGTGTTGTCCTGTGGTCATGAATTAACTTTATACACATTTTTCTTATCTTGATTACTATTATTACTTTTTATGATGCCAAAATAAGAAAGATATTCTTAATTACATCACAATCTCGGTTCACATTAGGGTACCCGATCCCTTGTAGATAGCAGGAAAAAAAAGGGAGGAATCTAGTTGATAGGGGAAACTAATTGACAAGGGGAATGAGGAATCTAGTTGATAGAAGGTACTAACTAATAAGGGGAATGATTGGAAATAGTTTATATAGTTTGTCATCATCAAAAAGGGGAAAAATATTGTATTTTGATATTGATGATTTCCAAATAAGTGTTCTAGTGATCTGATCCATGCTGTGCTTATTCAAGAGTGAAACTTTGTATAGTTGTAAATTGTATTGTCTGATTTGGCTAGTAGTGTTGCAGCAGTCCTGTGACTGGTCTGCTGCACCTGGTCTAGTAAAATATTGTTAAAATTTTGCTCTCTAGTATAAAAGGAAGATTTAACAAGAGTAAAACCTTATTTTTGCAATCAAAAAGTTCTCTCAAAAAGAAAAAGCCCTTTTTAGTAGATTATTGATCACTCTCAACAAGGAACCTAATAGAGTTGCAACTCAGACCTTGTTATTTTCTAGAGTGGTAGTCTTTTGTTCTTAAAAGTGTAAACCTACTCTGTGTTTTATATGAGTATAGGTATAGGTATCTGTCTTGTCTATATCCCAGACTGGGTCGTATGAGCTAGAGTTAGTTTTCGTTTCGACCTTAGTTTAGTGAGGTTTAGTTCATTGTGCTTTATATTATACTTGGTAGAGTTAACAATGAGTATTGACTAGAGTTAGTTGACATACGGATGTGGTAAAGTTGTTGTATCAATCTTGTAATAGAGTTATTACAATATGAGAGGATTAAGAGTTTAATCTTGGTGATTATTGGAATCGGTAATCACACTTTGGCTTAAAGTTAGTGGAGTTTACTGAAAATCCTATGAGAAAGGTCGTAGTTATTTCTCTCTTGAGTAAGAAAATTTTCATGTAAAAATTAAATGTTCTATACTTTTATTACTGGACATATATCTTACTTATTTTACTATTCTTGTGCCTAAGAAACCTGGACCCTCTACTGATGGTGGACTCGTATAATCCAACAAAATGCTAAACCAAATCTTCTCCACAAATTTCGTGACTCAAAATAGTGAATGTAGGGCCCAGTCGAGGCGGCAACAAGAAACAAATTGACACACACAAGTTAATGGGTAGACGTTCAGTTTTTTGGTTTGCTTTACTCAAATTTTGATTCGACTTTTTAATTTTTGATTTTGCAAAAATTAATTTGGAATTCAATTTTTCAACTTTTGATTTAGCAAAATAGAGTATTGAAATTGAACCAAATTAACTCAAAATTTGATTTGATTCTCCAATTTTTGCATTTGCAAATCAGAGCTAAACATCAAATCAAACTAATTCGGTCCAATTTAATTTTTAAGCTTTGATTTGAGTGGTTTGATTTGATGTTTCTAAATCAATTTTTTCAATTGATGTTGATAAACAAAATGATATACTCCTTCCAATCATTTTACTTGGTCTTCAGTCTAAAAATATTTATTTTGATGTGGTTCTCTTATTTTTGAAATCAAGAAAATTTTATTATATTTTTTCAATACTAATAATATCATTAAATGACTACATAAAGTATATTTACGCAAATTTATATTTTTTCAAGTATAATCAATAAGATTTATGTGGTAAAATAGATTCCTAATAAATATTTTTTTTGTAAGAAAAGTATCAAATCAATAAGGACCAACTATTTTGAAACGGAAAAAATATGAGTCAGGTGCCACCTATAAATCACAAATCAGAAAAATTATATCATGCTTTTTTTAAAAAAAATTTAATTATGCATAAGAATGGAATTCATGCACATGCGGAGCAAGTATTTGGTACGAATTTCAATGGTGTTTACTTTAACATGAATACGGTCATGCTCTTGATGCCTTCCGGAGGTCGTCTCTATAAATAAATCGGAAAAATTTCAGAAATAGCAACTCTGTAACCTTAATTATAACTTTTATAGCAACAGTTTCATAATTCCGAAAAATAGCAAATTGTATTTATATTTATGTAAAATGTTGCTATATAAATACATATATAAATATATGTATTACTCATAAATAAAACAACTGAAAAATACATATTCTTCTATTACTATGAAGTGGGTAAAATATTTTGCTACTTTTGCTATAAGTTGTAATTTTGAAAAAGTGTTGCTATTTATTGTAATTATAGTCTTAAGGATGCTAGTTTCTGTAATTTAGGAAAAACCAAATGAGGCGCTAATCTAAATTTACTTCACAAATTCTAACGACTCAATAACTGTTGATTTTCAAATTCAGTAAAATCTGAATTTTTAATTAAAACTCCAAACACATATTCAATCTAAATTATGAACAACCAAATGAAGCTCGAATTCTATACTCTCAACTTTGAACTTCAACAGTAAGTTCAACCCAACTTATGAACAACAACAAAATGAAGTTCAAACTATTTTATGAAAAATAGCAAAATCAAACATTTAGAAAGAGATGAAAATTAGAAGACTCAAGTCCACTAAATTCACAGTGTGCTCTTAAGGAAATTATTTCCTTCAGGTACATGAGGTTATGAAATATATCCTCTCAAGATATAATGAATCGACTCGACAGAATAACAATACCTCAAACTCTGTCAAATTACAAATATACTGAACAATTCGTAAATCAAACTTCAATTTTTCAAGAAAGAGAAATGTTTTCTCGTGCATATACCTGAGGAAAATTTATAGTTATTTATAGATAAAAGGTGGTCCTTAAAAAAAGAAGTAATGATTCTTGAAAAGACACATTATTTTAGACCATCCCATCCTACGGACCTTATCTGTAGCTGCAGATGGGCTACATGTAGTCGCAGGTCATATTTTATCTAAAAATAGAAAGTTACATCTCACCTGTGGAGCTTGTCAATGTCCGCAGATGGTGAGATGCGCCCACAGATCACTTTTTGCTTTAAAACTGTGCTCGAAGGGTCGTGTCCCTTCGAGGTGCATTGTAACATGTGTCTACACATGGTCGCATGCATCCGCAAGTGTTAAAACATCATTAACTCTCATGTTTTAGATAAATTTTATCAAAAAAGATAATCTCTCAATCATATAATAAATCTAAATCCAAATTCGAAATCGTAGATAAGCCGAGCAAGCTACGATGACGACACAAGACTTGTATTCTTCTTCCCTTTCTATCCACGTGAAAGAGTTCTTCTATATTTAACACAAAGATTTTTCTTTCTCAAACCAATGTGTGAGAACCCTCTTTTTATAAAGTAAACATACGTTTCACTTTTCCTTCATTTTCTATTCACATTTCATTTAGAACCCAACAATCACACACATGAATTGGGAATGAATATTTTATCAAAAAATATATAGGCAATTGTGTGATCTACAAGCAAATACTAACGATATTTGAATATGTAGGTTTTCCTTTGAACATAATAAATTTAGATTCCATTGTAAAGCGGCTAATACATGTTTGTTTTGGATAATTTTCAAGAGACTACTCCTCCACTAAGAGTAAATACATATTCATTGGTGTTTTTTACTTTATTTCATCCAGTGATCCAATTTGCATCACTATATTTTTCAATTATCGTATGATATTTGTTATAATGTAAAATATTATCTTGAATATGTTTTAGTGTAACGCCCCGAGAGTACACCCTAGGCGTCACACAGTGCTTATAGTCTCGAGGGACCACAAGCTAACCCATGAGCTGGTACTTGCTGTGAGCACTGAATGATATAATAACATATGCGGAAGAACAACTGATAAGCCATAAGGTTTTAAATAACTGAAAACAATACTAGATCATGAGTCTGAAAAAAACAGCTGGAAACAACTGGCTGAAACTAATAAAATAAGAACAAAACTGACTGACTGTCTGTATTAGTCTGAAAAGCCTCTACTGACTGACTGTGGAGATGATGGGACAAACCCCCAACTAACTCTGTCTGAATAGAAAATACTGAACTTATGAAATTACTAAGATAAATAGACCATGTACTCACAATATGAGGAATCACTACTACGGCTGAAAATCTGGAATGTCTATGCGCGATTTGGGAACTGAGCGTCCAAACCTATGATATGATACATCATAGCACAAAAAATGAGTATATAGTAAGTACTTTGAATGTACTGGTATGCTAAATGAGGTAGGCTGATATGCATGGTTTTATGTGCAGGAGTAGTAACTGATTGAATGAATAACATGAAGTACTGAATAGAATGCATGAAATCTTAAAATACTAAGAATGCATGACCAAGCATAAAACATGTTCTGAATATAATCTGTAAACTGAAATACTAAAATCTAACAGCTAAATAACTAATATTTGTATGCTATGGTCAAGCAATACTAAAACTGAATTACTGAGCTAATTACTGGACTAAGACTGTGGGAGTTATCATCTAACCGACATGTCTCAATATGAGCAAATTGGGGTCCAACCTATGACCCCAGTTGTAAGGGTTACAACCACGGAGACTAACACTGGCTGTGTGAATCCACTAAAGTGTTGTCCCGAAGGACTAAGGGTTACCTTCAACTGACAGGTACACGTATGAGATCAACCCTCAATTGGGTAAACATCTCAACCTACACTGGCTATGCAGTTATGAAATACGGGGATTACTACTAAAGGTAATATCCTCAACTGGAAGGTGAGCCCCCATCCATGGGTTCGCTCGGTGCTAAATTCTACTCCTAACTGAACTGACTCAGAATACTGAACTGTTCTAAAATTAACTGATTATGATAATTGGCTGAACTGATAATGCTCATAACATATTTTGAAACTATTCTAAAGATACTGAGACTAAGTAAAAAAACTATGTTTTTGGGTATTCATAACCCCCAGGACTCGAGAGAAATAATAGCTAAATAGTGCTAAAACTTTGGGGACATCATATGAAAGCATTGTACAAAATTCATTCTTATAGGTATTTCATCAAACACTTGATGTACATAGTTCAAGAAAAGCATGGGAATAGTTTAAAGCTTGTAGAAATAACATGATTTCAACATCAACATTACTATGTATGATTTAAATCTGTGAATAATAACATTAAAATATGTGGGGTTTGATAAATAACAACAATTACATGTAAACATGGTATAAAATTACAATTCATGGGAGTTCATGGTTAATATCACAATTTAACATCATAATAACTTGTAAACATCAAGACATTGGATTTAAAATTAGATACTTGGGCTCCATGGGTGAAAGGAACCCATAGATGGACACTTAACATACCTGGGTTGATAAATTCATGAGAATCGATGGTGAATTCTTGAGTTTTTATCTTGATATTTGAAGGCTAGGGTTTTTTTCTTGATAGAGGGCTACCTTAATTTTGAGAGAATTATGAAATAATATTCTATTGGGACTTAAATCTCGGGTTTGGACAGATTTAGGGTTATGGAAAAAGACCAAATAGTCCCTGGAAATTAAATTGCGAAACAGGAGAATCCCAACTTTAGCCTTCAGCACGACGCGGTGCTATCACATTGCACCATTGGAAAACTGACAATTCCCATTTTTCCTAATGGAGCGACGTAGTGCTATCGCATTGCGCCTCTGGAAATGGACGATCCCCAACTGGATGCTTGGCGCTACACGGTGCCAATCGCGATGCCCCACAAGAAAAGGACAATTGTGAAATATACCCTTGGCGTAACGTGGTGGAAATCGTGGTGACATACTGGAAAAAGGAAGAACGTGATTTCTGCCATCACCGCGATGTGGCTTTATCGCGTTGGACTACTATTTTACACTAAAGTACCATAACTTCTCACCCGAGTATCAGATTTGGGAGAAATTGATATCGTTGGAAAGCTAATTTAATTTCCTATAATTTGGTGGGTCTTGATCTGGAAAATTCCCAGTAGAGCAAAAGATGTGCTCATTTGAAGTTGACTAAAGCAACATTCTTACCAAAAACTCAATCGGTAAAGAATATTTTAATTCGTCTATTAGCTGGAGTTATTTGAGGCCTTAATATACCTCAAACTCACTCATAAAACTATCAAAGAGCTATAATGTACTATGCATGAGCTTGAAAAATGGCGTTAACATTTGTTTGGATTTTTGGGGTATTATAATATCTTCCCTTTGGGAATATTCATCCTCGAATGAGATTGGTTAAGCTGAAAATACTGAGGAACTGAGAATACATGCCGAATATATGTAATGAAAACATAATTACATGGCTGAGTCTGAAACATGGCACATGACTGAACTAGTTCTGTGAATGCATGACTGACATAAGAATGATATGCAGTTGAAACTGCACATGGAGAAGAGAAATTCTAAGAAGACTGTTACCTTAAGCTGAGTCTGAGTTTGCGGAGAAAAGATAGGGGTACTTGGTTCACATATTTGCTTCGATTTCCCAAGTTTCTCCCTCCACGGACTGATTTCGACAAAAAACTTTGACTAGTTAAACTTTTTTGTACCTTCGTCAATGAATTGTGGATCATGGATTTCGACTGGAATTCCTTTGTAAGGAAGGCTGTTCTGAACATCTATGCTTTCTAAGAGGACGAAAACTGTTGGGTCTCCAATACACTTCTTCAACAAGGAGATATGGAATACTGGGTACAATGATGCTAAGTCTGCAGGCAACTCAAGCTCATAATCCACCTTTCCAAAACGGTTTATAATTCTGTATGGGCCAACATATCGAGGACTAAGCTTCCCCTTCTTACCAAACTTCTTCACTCCTTTCATGGGATAGGTCTTCATACATACAAAATCACTAATATCAAACTCAAGATCTTTCCTTCTCATATTTACATAAGATTTCTGTTGGCTCTGGCCTGCCATAAGCCTCTCCCTAATCAACTGTACTTTCTTTAACGCACCAAATACCTAATCAAGCCCTACTACCGCGGCCTCTCCTACTTCAAACCAACCAATTGGAGATTTACATCTCCTTCTATATAGAGCCTCAAACGGAGACATCTGAATACTGGAATGATAACTGTTATGTAATGCACCAAGTCTGTACCCAGAACGCTACACGGTGCTCACAATCCTGAAGGACCACAAGCTAACCCATGACTGGTACCTGCTGCCATAACTGTGTAATAAATACTGTAATGATTGCAAAAATAGGCGGAAACATATGCCATAAGGTTCAATCTACAAAATAAATCTGAATGCGGTATCAAAATACCAAAACTGAATATAAGTACTGAAACACTGGACAACTTTCTGAAAATACTCTAGTCTGAAAAGCCTCTAAACTGTCTGAACTGGGGAGTTATGGGACAAGACCCCAACTAACTCCAACTACTGAAATAAACTGAAATACTGAAAATAATAAGCACTTCCTCAAACTATGAGGACTCACCACTACTCTGAATACTAAAAATCTGAACTGCTAAGGGTGCTCTGGAGCCTATGCGTTTGAACCTATGATATAAGACATAATAGTGCAAAGAAAAAATATGTGTCAGCAATTTGAATGTCCTGGTATGCTCAGTGAGGTAGGCTAAGATGCATGGCTGAATATGCATGAACAATAATAACTGAATAAGAGTACATTCATGAATACGTATATTGTAACTAATTTGTGATAATATTGTGTATTGAATCTGAATATTGATTTACTAATTTCTGAGTTTACTGATGTTGTATTTTTAATAACTGAATGACTGCATCTAATAGTCTTGATTTTTGTGAAACTATATAGAGTTCTATACTGAGCTGAGTGACTATGTCTAATAATCCTGAATCTGTAGAACTAAACTGTGTTCTGTTCTGATACCAAGTCTGAAACTGAGAATGTGGGAGGTAATCATCTAACCAATATGCCCCTCTCTAAACTAATTGGGGTCCAATTTGTAACTCTAGTTAGCAGGGTATAATACTGTACCACGGGTAGAGACAAGCTGTGAGTTTACCCTCTCTGACAGGAAGCTCTTTCGTCAACCCTCGCTGGCAGGATAACTCGAATAAGATGTATCGACCCTTATAATATCTGGAAGGAAGATATCTCAACCTACGTTGGCTACGTAGTTCTATAATGCAGGGATTGCTACTAGGGGTCAAACCCTCTGCTGACCGAAATACCCCTATCCCTAGGTTCGCTCTGTCCTGAATCCTACTCCCAACTAAATGGAATTGACCTGATTTCTAGTCCATAATAGGCTAGACTGAACTGTTATTGATATTACTATTTGACTAAACTGAACCGAGTTCACTGAGTTCCGTGGAATGATGGAATACTACTGAACTCTGTTAACTGACTGAGCACCAAGTGCTACTGAGGTCTACACTGAGTACTGTGATTGAATTATGAACACTATGGAGGTTTCTTGAGTTCTATAACTGACTAAGAATACTACTGATCGTTGCGTGACTGATACTATTCTATGACTGACCATGACTCTAGGTGATCAGCTAAATTGTCGGATGTAAATACCTCCAGGACTCGATAGCCCAATTTAAGAGACATGGTACAAACTTGCAACATACAAGCTAAGTACTGGATTATTATTCATTCATTGAGGCTTTTTAATAAACACTTGCATGCCATGAATTGGAATACATGTTTAAATGACATACTTTTACTATTTAACTCATATGCTCAATTCATCAATCACTTGAAAGGCATAAAATATGCACATAATAGTAATTAACATGTGAGCATACAATTCCAAATAAAAAATTCATAATTTGAAAGCCTTACCAATATTTCACATGATAACACATATAGATCAAGTAACCCTACATGAAACTTATGATCAAACATGGATTTAAAACCCAATTAGTCATTTTAAACATGGATATTATCAAACCCAACATAAAAATCATGAAATAAATCATACTAGAAGTTTAAAAAGGTTTCTTGGACTCCAAGGATGTAAGGGACCCTTGGATGAACACTTCACATACCTTTGTTGAAGATTTTCTGAAAGTTTATGGTTGAATCTTGAGTTCTTGATTTGAAATTGGATCATCTAGGGTTTTTTTTCTTGAGCAAATTTGAGAAAGAATGACTATATTTGCTCTATAGGGAGTTTGATTTCATGTTTTAGGGATGAGGTTCGAGGGAAAAAGACCTAAATACCCCTAAGAATGAGGTCTTTTAATGACTGAAAATTGGGAAACTGACGCGTAGGTCGACGCGGTGCGTCGATGATAGCCGATGCGTCATGCCATATTCGCGTTGATTAACTGGAATTGGACACTGATAGTTGGTGAAAATATTACTCAATGTGATATTCAATGCAGTGAGCCAAGATCGCATTGATCCATTATTTTAAGATTCCAAAAGAGCTTTAAACGAAGTCCAAAAAATCCAAAACCTGTCCGAAAACACCTATGGACATTCCTGATCATGAATTAACTCAAATATCAATATTTGAAGAATGTGAAGGTTGTGAAATAAGATTTCCAACTTTTTTAGGCCAAAATGGAACCAAGTCTAAGTACTTAGCTAAAATATTCTAAGTCCGGGAACCCTTGACATGCCTAAAGGACAGAATTAAGCTTAAGATTTTACGGGGTCTTACATTATCTCCCCCTTAGGAAAATTCATCCTTGAATGAGATTTATGAGACTAAGAATATTGAGAGAATGAACTTAGACACTGGGCATGCACAACTGAATCATGGTTTCATGACAAAGATTACTGACACACTAAATTATCATACTAAACATGCATATCTGATGGATAAGTACATAGCTGAAAATGATTCATGAATGTATGACTTGGATTATTGATAAGCTGAGTCTATATACTGAACATGCATATCTGATGCATGGATACATGACTGAACTGGCTCATGAATGTATAATGATAACGCTCAAACTACAACTCTCGTAAGAGTGTAAGCGGTCGTCGTCAAATATAGAATCCAACTGGGTTGGGTGTCGAATCCCACAGGGAATACTTGGTCACTAAGTATGCAACGATTAGTAGACTTTTGGTGAAAGTTTTGCAGAAAAAGGGAGGATTTTATGCGTGAAGTAAAATTATCAAAATAGCAAAGTAAAAACGGAATGTTTAGTAAGATTTTAATCAATAATAATTGTAAGTTAGGGTTATGTCCACCTTATGAGTTTTACGTATCTATTGGCTATGAGTTATGCGGAATTCAGACATACATGCGCTTATGGAGTTTCGTATTCTATGGTAAATCCTAGTGTCTTTCGACCATCAAGGATTATTTCACTTTAACTCTTTCGAGCTTAAAGCATATAACTAATGGTACGAATTCTCCAAGAGGTTAATCCAGTTACGGCACTAACTTTTAAACAGGGGTTGGTAGCCCTATTTCCTTCTCACTCTCTCTTTTTCAGACATATAACTTTTCTTTCGAACAAGTTAATGCTATACTGGCGTATTCTATATGTTTGCAACCACAAGAATTCAATTAAGATGAAGAGAGTAATGATATAAGTAGCATACGTATCAAGAATTCACAAACTCATAGCAATAGATAGTATCTCATAAGTCTTACATAACCCTAACAGAGAAGTTTAGCTACTCATGAGTGCAACGGAAATCGCAATAGACATCATCATCATACCACAATCTAGAATAATCTTCGCAATGGATGATTTTAACGTCAACTAGAGTTGGACATTTTTTTTCCTCTATCCATGCCTCAAGTGAGCTGTGGTTCTCTGTTAGTAACTTACAGAATCTGTAAATTATTGAATACTAATAGTCGAATGAAAGAGTAGTAATGTAATCGGAAAGAATTAATAAGAATGGGGATGAATGAATGGATGCTAAAAAGTTCAGCAAAATAAGGTTTTTATAACGCCCATATGCTATTCCTACTAAGCTACTGCATACTTGTTCTAATCCTAATAGGCTACTGCATCCTTGTCCTAATCCTACTAAGTTACTGCTGATCCCCAAGTCTTTGGAAATACTGTTTTTGCCCGGGACAAGTTTTCCATGCATCACTTTCAGTCCATAGGCTTCCAAAAGCTGCCTTCCTTCTTACGTGAAGCTTCCTTTGGCGTCAACCAGTCCATAAAATGCTGAAATCTTCATCATTTATACCTGAAAACTTGCTAATCACGTTAGTTAGCTCACTTACAGGAAAAAGGACTAAAAGTGCAGGAATTATATATTTTGTCCTCTAAACTTAGCTAAAATATGGGTAAATTAAGGTGCTTTAGGCATGTAAATACGCCTAACATCAACACCCCACACTTAAAGCTTTGTTCGTCCTCGAACAAAATATCATGTCCATATAAACATCTACTTAGGGTTTCACAGTAACAACACAAAATATTCATCAAGACAGGCACGACAATTATTAACAATGAGTAGCTTTCTGATCACTACTAGAAATAATTCAACCTCCAACCTAGACTCGTGATGATCGTTAATTTTTATTCAAAAGTTAAGGCACAAAGAATCATACACAACTACCCAAAACTCATCAATCATGTGTGTCTCACAGTATATCACCCATAATCACTCACAAGTATTTCATTTTTCGAAACATGGGTATAAGATTTTCCTTGCTCTCACTCTCACAAAGAATTCATATGTTGCAACTGATGACCATAGGCTTGCCCTTAGTGTAATGCTCCACTAATATCAGAATGCTAAGCTTAGGATCAAATAGGTCTTTTACAGGTTGTAATGTAGGCTAAGGGACGGGTAGGACTATTTTGGCCAGAAATAGTGACTATGTTCCTAAGCGCTTTAATACATCACATTATGCCACTAACACTCTCTTTTAATCAACCCTGCTACCTTTCTTTCATCTATCACCCCATTTTCACCTATTTTGTCATTCAAACATAACTATCTTTTTATTTAATCATAAATACAATTTATCTTTTTATTTTTCTATTTCTTTTTCTTTTCTTTTCTATAGCACACCTCTATGCTAGCCACTCTTTTTCAGAACAAATTCAAGCACCAATACACTCTAAGGCATCACTCTTACCCAATTTCCTCTTATTTTGTCACATGACTTTACAATTTAAAGCACTTAGGAATTTGGATCAAATTATGGTCTTAAAAAAATGGATTAGGCTTACATATGAGGCTGTCAAAGAAAATAGCTAAAGGCTCAAAGGGGTTTAACTAGGATAATGTACACGGGTAGGTAAAAAGAAGGTAAACAACTACAGGTTGCCAAAGAAATGCCTAAATCATCTCCTAAACTTGCATTCTTTATTTTGCTTTACACACACACGAGGCAAGTTCTAGCATCAGCCACAAACACAGAATATACTATATCCTCACACACACAAGGCACATGGTCGACTTTATTGGGAGTAGTATAGACTCTTGACCCAACAGATGAACGAATTAAACCACACAATTATCACACAATGAGTCATATTTGGAGCCTAAACGTCTCAATAGTAATGATTTTAGCACAAACTCTTGTTATAATACCATGCTGCCCATCAGAACAATAATATTTTTTTAAAAAATTTAACTACTAACAAAAAAAATAAACAAACATAAATAAATGCAAATGCAGATAAAGAAGTATAGCATACAAATACCAGCACCCCACACTTAGACGGGACACACTGCCCTCAGTGGAAAATAAATAAGAAGAACCTGGTTAGTCGAACTCCTCCTCTATGTCTTGGTTCATACCCCCTGCATCGAAATCATCATCAGAGTCGTCGTCATCAGAGTTCTCCTCTACATCGGAGTCTGGCATTCGACGATCATCATCGGTTGGCACATCGTCATCAAGAGGTTCCTCAAAATATACACCTTCTCCACACATAGCCCTCGCATGCTCATTCATTGGGTAGTCATAATCCAACTGTTGGAGCTCTGCAGCAGTCGGAGCACAACCCCCTCTCATCATGGTAAACCTCGTCATGCTATATAAATGACAGAAGAAACTTTTGTCGCGAGCATGTCTTTCTGCAGTGGTAAGGTTGACGCCATGCATGGATTCAACATCTTTAACCTTTGTGAGGTCAACCTTCTTCGGGTTGTGTGGAAGCTTATGATCTGCAGGTTTCTCTTCGATGTCCTCCTTCCTTAATATTGCAGTCAATAGATTGCCAAAGCTGAAGTGGCACCTCTTGTGCAGCCTAGCCTTACGCATTGAGGATCGAATAATCGCCCCAATGTTGATTGGGACGTTCATCATCAATGCGTTCACCAAGAACACTCTATCTCGTGTTATATTTATGTATTGTGTCCCTGGAATCAGGCAAGAGTTGACTATTCGCAACCATATCCGAGCTTCTTTGTTCAAGGAAGCATACGGGAAGGTGTTGTACCGACCGGTATCCTTGTGATGACTCCAACATGCCATTTATCTTGTTCCGCACAGTGTGTGTCTGATCGCCCTGTACGGAGGTCTGTTATAAAGCTCTTTGAGTGGTGATGGATCAACAGGTGGCAAGCCCAGAAAAGAGTTGAAGAACTCCGCGTTTAGTTGCAAAACTTGTCCCCGAATCTTTACTTCACTCCCTGTAGTCTTTGGGGACCAATTGGCATAGAACTCACATGTTAGATCAAGATTACATTCTCCTATATCTCGAAAAATGAAGTCAAGATGTAGTACCATGATTTTGGCCAAGATGCGAGGTTCTTTCTTGGCTAGGCTCTCCTTTTGTATCAACTCCACGTGAACATATTTTTTCACTTTATTGTTCTTGTACCACTCCTTTCCTTCCTCCTCTAGGACCCATTTTATTCCGAACATGCGGCGAGGTATTTGCAGCGAGGAGGATTCAACCTGCTCTTTTTGTCCCCTTTTTTGGCCTTTCTATGAGGTGGATGCTTTTTCCTTTCTTGGTCGACTTTTTGGTGCCATTGTACCTGAGATTAAAATAAGGTCATGTTAGCTTCATCTCGGTAGGATTCAATCGACAAACAAACAGTAGTGGCACCACCCCATACTTAATTTGTTGGCACAAACTAATTAAGTGAACGATGTCGATTACTTAGACTTCATCGATATACGTTTAGGTGTTATGTTCCAACAATATAATCAGTGCAGTCATACTTTTGTTGTCATCTTAACTATCCTTTTCGATTCTATTTCATGTAATCTTTACAATACTTTCATGTTTGGATTGATCTACCCTTTTGAACAAGACTACTACATAGAGATTGTATCAAGTTATGGCATAGAAATAATCACAACATCTCATGAACAAGTCATTCAAACATGAAAGCTTTCGAGTTACAAGATTATGCAATTTTCTTGACTATGTCAATTCCGCAAAAGTATGACAGTGTATCAAAATTAAATACAAGTTGGAACCAAGTCAAGAGCATCCTTACGTATTCTTTCACTCACTTAGTTGTATCACAACAAATCAACCATATTCAAATCACCAACACTACTTCAAGATTTAACAATTTATTATAGGCGTAGTATTGTAATACTTACGGAATATAAAAGAAGAGCAAAGAAGTACTTACTTGGTTGATGGCCTCGGAAGATGCTCTTGCAAAGTTAAAAGAGCAAAAGGAAAATTTTTGAGAGAATTTGGAGAGGTAGGCGGCACTTAGGTTTAGTTTACAATGGAATTTTGTTCTAAGACTAAGGTTCTATTTATAGGACAAGCTTGGGTCAGGTTTTGACCCATTTGGAATCGGATTAGGAGACTAAAAAGTGAGCATAGGCGGCGCCAAATGCTTTGCCTATGCTTGGCATAGGTGGCGCCTTTTGCAAAGCCTAGTTGGACATAGGCTTTGGCATAGGCGGCGCCTATGCTATGGCATTCTAGATTCAGAGACAAAAGGCTTTGAAATAGGCGGCGCCTATGCTATGGCATTATAGATTCAGAGAGCTTAGGCCATAGCATAGGCCTTGCCTTGTTTGTTGCCTAGATTTACATAGGCCTTGCCTTTACCATTGCCTAGTTTTGCATAGGCAATGCTTAACCGATAGACTTTGCTTCTTCACTCCTAACTTACCACCTTTAACATAGCACACTTTCAAATCAAAATTTGAGACCAATCTCCTCCTTTATACGTCTTGCACCTACACTTACTCAAAAACAACAAAAACGATTAGAACGATGGGTTGCCTCCCATCAAGCGCCTTAGTTTTGGTCGTGGCTCAACAAACTCTTTGAAAAACAACATAATTAAAGACGATGGGTTGCCTCCCATCTAGCGCTTGATTTATTGTCGCGAAACAAAATAGTTATCTCGATTACTTAGACTTCATCGAGATATATGGTGCATCATTTTCTGAATGGATTTAGACGACGCTGATGCGTACTTGTGGGCATGCAATCTTCTTCGAGATGACTCTTGTGCATACATATCCCAAGTGGGATACCAATTATATCATCAATAGACCAACCAATGACTCTCTTGTACCTCTTTAGAGCAGAGATGAGAGCCTTTACGTGCTGCTCACCTAAATCAGCCACAACACTCACCGAAAGTGTATTTTCACTTCCCAAGACCGCATACCTTGGGTGTCTGGGGAGCTCTTCCGATTCTAGCACTGGTGGCTCTTCAACGGAAGTCTTCACTGTTGGTGAAGGTCGATACTTAAGATCAAGGTCCAGATTCTTAGAAGCATGAGAATAGGACCCTATTTCTGTTAGAGAACAAATAGTTTCTTCATGATCCTCAACATCTTCTCTCTCGAAATTCAAAAGCACAGCAGACAATGGCTCATCAGTAAGCTGCTTCTCTACAGATAATTCTTTTTCATCCTTATAATAAGCATCATCTACAGAGAACACATTCATATCGCTGGGCTGCTTCATTGATTTGCATACATCAAAATGGACCACTTCGTCATTCAACCGAAATAAAAGCTCATTAGCTCTTAAATCAATAAGCACACTCCTTGTTGCGAGGAAAGGACGACCCAAGATTATGGGAGCTTCAGAATCCACCTCACAATCCAGAATAACAAAGTCTGCAGGAAAAATGAAGGTGTAAACCTTCACCAATACATCATATAAGATACCAACAGGTCGTTTTACCGACCTATCTGCCATCACGAGCTGCATATTGGTTGGTGTAGGATCACCCAACCCCAACTTTCTGTACACGGATAGCGGCATCAAATTGATGCTAGCTCCCAAATAGCACAACGCCTTAGCGAAATCCAACCATCCAATCTTGCAAGGAATAGTGAAAGCACCAGGATCTGCCTTCTTCTGTACTAAAGATCTCGTTGCAATTGCACTGCAATGATGAACATTATCTGCCAGCTCATAGCTTACTGCCCTCTTCTTTGTCAAAAGGTCCTTCATGAATTTAGCGTACCCAGGCATCTGTTCTAGCGCTTCCACCAAAGGAACATTAATAGTCAACTGCTTCAACATAGTCATGAATTTATTGAACCTGGTGTCATCAGTCTTCTTCTTCAGTCCCTGCGGAAAAGGTGGTGGTGGAAGGGGAATCATTTTCTCCACCACTTCCTCCTTATCTTGCTTTCGATTATCACTCTTTTCAGGCTGGTGACGTCTAGGTGTAACATCATGAGCACTCACGTCAGCTTCTACGGCATCTTCAAACTTTGTATCAAGAACATTCTCCTCTGTATTATCAACTACCTGCTTGCCTTTGGACGGACTTTCCAATACTTTACCACTCCTGGTAGTAATAGCCATACATGATCCATCATTCCTTGGATTTTGCACGGTGTTGCTAGGTAAAGTGCCAGCTTTTTGTTGATTGAATGCAGCTAAAAGTTGACTCAATTGCTGCTCTAGTTGTTTTATTGCAGTAGAATGCTTGTCAACCAATTGATTTATTGAAGACAAATCATTCTTTACCTCTATTACGCCCATGTTGGTCGCCTTCACTCCTTTCAACAGCTTAGCCATCATGTCCTCCATGGACATCTTTCCAAAACCAGATGCAGCAGCCTCACGGCTTCCAGGAGGAACATACAAACTACTCCTGTCAGTCTTATTCTTCCAACTACCTTGATCGCGGTCCTTGTATCTAGATTTATCATAATAGTTCTGACCTTGGTTTCCTTGGGCATTGCCTCGGAAACCCTCCTGATTATTCAAGTAGTTAGCTTCTTCCTTAGAATCAGATTCATCTCTTCCTTGCGACACAACAGCCTTGACTTTTTTAGTCTTCCCTGATAATAAGTGCTTGGTGAGAAGATCCATCTGTGTTTTTATGTGAGCCATATCTTGGTCACGTTTCTCTTGCCTACGCCTCTGTTCTGCAGTTATGCTAATAGATATAGTAGAGCTTGCTACCTAAGAATCCCTGGTATGCCAAGCTCTACTTTGATTTCTCATACGATCTAGCATATCACTTGCCTGAATAAAAGTAAGGTCCATGAATGACTCTCCTATAGCATTATCAACCGGCTTAGTCACCGAATTCAAAGATCTGTATAATATCTCCATCAAGTGTATATTGGTCATATGATGGTTTGGGCACCGCATAAGCTTCGTCTTGAACCTCTCCCATGTTTCGCGGAGAGCTTCAGTTGGAAGCTATCGAAAATTACTGATTTCATCTCTCAACTGTGCTCTCTTGGATGACAGAAAGAATCTTTCTAGGAAAGCGTCTTTCAATTGCCTCCAATTCATAATAGAATCAGAAGTTAGCCCATTCAACCATAGAGTTGCCTCCCCAGATAGAGACAATGGTAATAAACGTAGCCGAATTACATTCTGTCCAACGCCTGGGTTGTCGAATAACTTGCATGTAGAGATAAAGTTGATCAAATGCATATTCGGATCATCGCCTTCTAGTCCACCAAATAATCCCTTGAGTTGCAAAAGCTGAATCATGGTGCTAGTGATATTGAACTTGGCTCTGGGTGCCAATGGCGGAGGAATCATAGCTCCTATGACAGCAGATCCGTCCAGATCTTCATTATCATCATCAAAAGGGATCTGCATAACTCGGCGTTCAGGTCTAAATCTATCTTGATGATCTCTTCTGTTAGCACGTGTCGCCACCTCAGCATCACGCCTAGGGTTTAGTAACTCGTCATCACCTAGGTCCTCATCATCAGGATTTGTTGCTCGCCCAGGGTTATCAATATTCTATTGATGTACTTGGGCAGCGGCCAACGCAGCTAGTCTATCCTGCTCCTGTTGAGCAGCCCTTCTATCAATGTCACGTTGCACCTCCATTCTGCCAATACGATGTGGTTCAGGATTTATGGGTAATAATGGTTGTCCCGAACTTCGAGTATAGGGCATGCATTGAACAAAACCTGAATAAAACAAAAACAACAACTAAAAGTAAAATCTGAGAATCTTTGACCAAAGGGTCTAGTAATTATCACAAACTTTGTTGACAACCGTATTCCCCGGCAATGACGCCAAAATTTGATAACGCTCAAACTACAGCTCTCTTAAGAGTGTAAGCGACCGTCGTCGAATATAGAACCCAACTGGGTTGGATGTCGAATCCCACAGGGAATACACGGTCACTAAGTATGCAACGATTAGTAGACTTTTGGTGAAAGTTCTGCGGAAAAAGGGGGGATTTTATGCGTGAAGTAAAATTATCAAAATAGCAAAGTAAAAATGGAATGTTTAGTAAGATTTTAATCAATGATAATTGTAAGTTAGGGTTATGTCCACCTTATGAGTTTTACGTATCTATTGGCTATGAGTTATGCGAAATTCAGACATGCATACGCTTATAGAGTTTCGTATTCTATGGTAAATCCTAGTGTCTTTCGACCATCAAGGATTATTTCACTTTAACTCTTTCGAGCTTAAAGCGTATAACTAATGGTACGAATTCACCAAGAGGTTAATCCAGTTACGACACTAACTTTTAAACAGGGGTTGGTAGCCCTATTTCCTTCTCACTCTCTCTTTTCCAGACATGTAACTTTTCTTTCAAACAAGTTAATGCTATACTGGCCTATTCTATATGTTTGCAACCACAAGAATTCAATTAAGATGAAGAGAGTAATGATATAAGCAAGATAAGTATCAAGAATTCACAAACTCATAGCAATAGATAGTATCTCATAAGGCTTCCATAACCCTATCAGGGAAGTTTAGCTACTCATGAGTGCAACGGAAATCGCAATAGACATCATCATCATACCACAATCTAGAATAATCTTCGCAATGGATGATTTTAATGTCAACTAGAGTTGGACGTTTTTTCTTCCTCTATCCGTGCCTCAAGTGAGCCGTGGTTCTCTGTTAGTAACTTACAGAATCTGTAAATTATTGAATACTAAAAGTCGAATGAAAGAGTAGTAATGTAATCGGAAAGAATTAATAAGAATGGGGAGGAATGAAAGGATGCTGAAAAGTTCAGCAAAATAGGGTTTTTATAACACCCATATCCTATTCCTACTAAGCTACTGCATACTTGTCCTAATCCTAATAGGCTACTGCATCCTTGTCCTAATCCTACTAAGTTACTGCTGATCCCCAAGTCTTTGGAAATACTGTTTTTGCCCGGGACAAGTTTTTTATGCATCACTTTCAGTCCATAGGCTTCCATAGACATGTAACTTTTCTTTCAAACAAGTTAATGCTATACTGGCGTATTCTATATGTTTGCAACCACAAGAATTCAATTAAGATGAAGAGAGTAATGATATAAGCAGCATACGAATCAAGAATTCACAAAATTATAGCAATAGATAGTATCTCATAAGGCTTCCATAACCCTAACAGAGAAGTTTAGCTACTCATGAGTGCAACGGAAATCGCAATAGGCATCATCATCATACCACAATCTAGAATAATCTTTGCAATGGATGATTATAACGTCAACTAGAGTTGGGCGTTTTTTCTTCCTCTATCCGTGCCTCAAGTGAGCCGTGGTTCTCTGTTAGTAACTTACAAAATCTGTAAATTATTGAATACTAAAAGTTAAATGAAAGAGTAGTAATGTAATCGGAAAGAATTAATAAGAATGGGGAGGAATGAATGGATGCTGAAAAGTTCAGCAAAATAGGGTTTTTATAACACCCATATCCTATTCCTACTAAGCTACTGCATACTTGTCCTAATCCTAATAGGTTACTGCATCCTTGTCCTAATCTTACTAAGTTACTGCTGATCCCCAAGTCTTTGGAAATACTGTTTTTGCCTGGGACAAGTTTTCCATATATCACTTTCAGTCCATAGGCTTCCAAAAGCTGCCTTCCTTCTTACGTGAAGCTTCCTTTGGCGTCAACCAGTCCATAAAATGCTGAAATCTTCATCATTTATACCTGAAAACTTGCTAATCACGAAGGTTAGCTCACTTACAGGAAAAAGAACTAAAAGTGCAGGAATTATATATTTTGTCCTCTAAACTTAGCTAAAATATGGGTAAATTAAGGTGCTTTAGGCGTGTAAATACGCCTAACATCATATAACTGAACATGCTATGGTAAGTAATACAAAGTTTTTAACTAAAATCTGAACTTGAAACTGAATAAGCTTTAGGAAAACTCTTACGTTTGATTGAGTCTAAGTTTGAGAAGAAGAGGTGAGGATACTTGGTCTACATGCCTGATTCTTCTTCCCAAGTAGCTCCCTCAACGAACTGATTCTACCAAAGAACTTTGACTAGAGGGACTTCTTTGTTCCTCAGTCTACAAATCTGATAGTCAAGGATTTTAACTGGGATCTCTTCATAACAGACACTGTTCTTAATATCTATGCCCCCTACAGGGACTACGACTTCTGGGTCACCTATGCATTTATTTAGCAAGGAGATGTGGAACACTAGACAAACTGAAGATAGGTCAGAAGGCAACTCAAGCTCGTAACCTACCTTTTTGAAATGGCTGAGAATTTGATAAGGACCGATTTATCAGGGACTGAGTTTCCCCTTCTTGCCAAACCTCTTTACTCCTTTTAAAGGATATAGTTTCAAATACACATAGTCACTAATCTCAAACTCGAGATCCTTTCTGTGCACATCTGCATATGATTTCTGTCGGCTTTGAGATGTCTTAAGCCTTTCCCTGATTAACTGGACTTTCTCTAGGGTGTCGAACACCAAGTCAGGCCCTACCATTGTGGCCTCGCCCACTTTAAACCAAACAATAGGAGACCTAACTCTCCTCTCATAAAACATCTCAAATGGAGCCTTCTGAATACTGGAATGATAGCTGTTGTTTTATGCAAACTCAACCAAAGGCAAATGATCATCCCAACTACCTTTGAAATCTATTGTGCACGCTCGCAGTATATCTTCTAAGGTCTGGATGGTCCTTTCTTCTTGACCATCCATCTAAGGATGAAAGGCTGTACTGAGATGAACTCGGGTACCAAGACCCTTTTGGATTGCCTTCCAAAAATAAGAGGCGAACTGGGTACCTCTATCTGAGATAATGGATAAAGAAACAACGTGCAATATAACCAACTCACTGATATAGAGTTACGCATAATCCTCAGTTGAATTAGAGGCATGGACTGGAATAAAATAAGCTGATTTGGTCATCCCATCTACAATGACCCAACTGAATCATGCTGACGATAAGTATGGGGCAAACCCATTACAAAGTCCATGTTCACTTCTTCCCATTTCCAATTGGGAATGTTGAAATCCTGTATAGACCCACTAGCTTCTAATGTTCAACCTTAACCTACTTATATGTTGAGAACCTATCCATAATCTCTGTAATGTCTCTCTTCATCCCACTCCACCAATAGATCTCCTATAAATCACGATACATCTTGGTGCCCCTGGATGAATAGAGTAATGCGCACCATGTGCTTCTACAAAAATTCACTACCTCAAGTCATCTATGCCTTGAACATATAGCCGACCCTGGCAACACAGCACACCATCTCCCCCTTGGGAGTAAACCTTAACTTTCTAATCTCTAACTGATTCTTTCAACTTGACTAGACTGCGATCCCCATCCTTCTTTTCCTTCACTTCTAAAACTAGGGATGATTTTGAACTACTCTGCACCCATACGCTACCTTCTGCTGAATCGACTAAGCGGATACCTAGCCGGGCTAACTGATGGACTTCCTGAGTTAACTTTTTCTTACTGTTCTCAACATGGGAAACACTATTCATAGACATTCTACTGAGAGTATCAGCCACTGCATTGGCCTTTCCCGAATGATACAGGACACTCATGTCATAGTCTTTTAATAACTCTAACCACCTTCTCTGATGAAGGTTGAGGTCTTTCTGAGAGAACACATACTATAAGCCCGTGTGATTAGTGAACACATCCACGTGCATACCATACAAATAGTGCCTTCAAATCTTTAAGGAAAACACTACTGCTGCTAACTCAAGATCATGAGTAGAGTAGTTCTTTTCATGGGGCTTAAGTTGTCTAGATGCGTAGGCTATGACCTTACCTCTATGCATCAAAACACACCCCAAACCAACTATGGTGGCATCACAATACGCAACAAAGCCACCTGAACCATCTGGTTAGGTCAAAATTGAAGCTGTAGTGAGTAGAGTCTTTAACTCCTGAAAACTCTTCTCGTAAGAATCTGACCACTAGAATTTGACTTTCTTCTGAGTCAATCTGGATATAGGGGATGAAATAGATGAAAATCCCCTAATGAACCATTGGTAATAGCTAGCCAAGCCCAAGAAACTCCTGATATTTGATGGAGAGATGGGTCTAGGCCAGTTTCTTACTACTTCAGTCTTTTGGTGATCAACTCTAATACCATCACCGAAAACGATATGGCCAAGGAAAGATACTGACCTTAGCCAAAATTTGCACTTACTAAATTTGGTGAATAACTAATGATTTCTGAGAGTTTATAATACTATTTTTAGATGGTCTGCATAATTATGTTCACTATGTGAGTAAACAAGGATATCATCTATTAAGACTATTACGAACATGTCCAAGAACTGCTTGAACACATGGTTCATAAAGTCCATGAAAGCTATTGGGGCATTGGTAAGACCAAAGGACATAACTAAGAATTCAAAGTGACCATAACGATTTTTGAAAGCTGTTTTTGGGATGTCACATTGCCTGGCTCTGAGCTGATGATAGCCTGATCTGAGGTCTATCTTAGAGAAATAGCTCGCACCCTAAAATTGGTCAAACATTCATCGATTCTAGGAAGTGGATACTTGTTCTTGATCATGACTTTATTTAACTTACGGTAGTCAATGCACATTCTGAGAGAACTATCTTTCTTACGCACGAATAACACTGGTGCACCCCATGGGGATACGCTGGGTCTGATGAATCCCTTATTGAGTAGATCCTTTAACTGCTCTTTTAATTCTCTTAGTTTTGCTGGAGCCATTCTGTATGGAGGAATAGATATGGGATGAGTATCTGGAAAAAGAACAATTCCGAAATCAATTTCCCTTTTGCGATGAACTCTAGGAAAATCTTCGAGAACCACATCTGGGAACTCACATGCTACTGATACTGATTCCAGAGTAGGGTTTTCTGAATTAGAGTTCTGGTCTCAAATAAGATGGTAGACACACCTCTTTGATATTATTTTTCTAGTCCAAAAGTAAGAAATAAGTTGTCCACTAAGTTCTGAAGTACTACCCCTCCACTGTAGGATGGGTTTATTCAAAAACCAAAATAGTACAATTCTAAATCTGCAGTCAACTGAGGCATAGGAGGAATGAAGCCAATCCATGCTGAGAATGACATCAAAATCAGTTATCTCTAATTCGACTAAGTCTTCTGCAGTGACTTTCTTACATATCATAACCGGACAGTTCTTGTATACCCGTCTGGCTATGATGGATTCCACCAATGGGGTGTAGACTTAGAAAGGGTATGGTAGGATTTTAGGACTGACCCAAAAATTAACTTCTATATATGGGGTAACAAAGGATAAAAAAGCTCCTGGATCTAGCAAAGCGTGAACATGCACATGGATAATTCATAACGTACTAGTAACCACATCAGGATAACTTTCCTAATTCTGTTGGGACTAAAGAGCATAGAGTCCATTTGGGCACTACCCACTGGTGGCACTGGAAGAGGCACCCTGATGATTTGGATGACCTGACTGAGCTGGGGGACGGGTATGCTGACTCTGCAAACCCAACTGAGGACACTTTCTGACTCTGTGGCCTGGCTTTCCACATTCGAAACATACATCACTGCTAGCTCTGCAGATACCCTAAAGGTTTCTGCCGCACTTCTGGAAAAAAAGATTGGTTCGGGCACTGCTAACACTGCCCTAGGCCTTAAGGCCTGATGACCTATCTCTGTTGCCATCTCTAAATTTTAGCACTGGAGCACTGGATGAGGGTGGAGCTGGAACTGAGGATTTCAGGTAGAACTGAGAACGATTCCCGTTCTCTGACTTAGGCTGAGCGAAACTGAAACTACCTGTTCTCACTTTCTTGCTCTCCCTCTTCTTCTCTTTATTCTTGGCCTCCTCTATCTGTTGAGCATAGACCATAATCTTGGCTATGTCCATCTCCATTATCAGCATTGTGGTCCTGCGCTCTTTGACCACATTGCTAGACACCCCTGATATAAACTTACTAATCTTAGATCTGTTATCTGCCACAACATGTGAGGCATATCTGCCCAACTGAGTAAGCTTAAGGGAATAATCCTGCACTGTCATAAAGCCCTACTTCAGTTTTATAAACTCTAAAACTTTTGCTTCCCTCAACTCTAGTGAGAAGAACATATCTAGAAAAGTAACAGCAAACTCCTCCCATTCTATGGGATTGGATCTGTAGCCCTTTCTGCATTCCACTATTTGACCCACGAGTGAGCCACATCCTATAACTGACATACGACCAACTCAGCGCTCTCAATAGCAGTCACCCCTATGATATCGGTAACCTTCTGCACCTGATCAAAAATTTTTGGGGTTCCTTATCTGAATTAGACCCGATAAATGATGGAGGGTTCATTTGGGTAAAGTCCTGGGTTGGACGGAACCGCAACTAGCCGTTCATTCTGGGCTACTAAAGAATGAGCTAGGGTTGTGAAGGCTTCTCTAAACACCGCATAGGAGACATACTTGCCTAAAAGATCTGGATGGACAGGCTGAGGGGCTGACCGGTCTCCCGTTCGTCTTCCGTGAGTCCTCTTTAGAGGCATATTATATAAACAGAAGAGAATCTAAGATTAGAAAGAGAGTGTAACTGGATCTTATGCTCACTCTCACGACATGAACATTGAAAAGAAGGAAAACTTTTCCTAAAACATCTCATAGCCTCTTGTCCATAAGTGTGACGTGCAACACACCCATGCATAAGACTCTACTAGATATGATTTTTAGACTTTCTAGGACACTGTTGAACCTAGATCTGATACCAAGTTTGTAACACCCCAAGTCTGTACCTCGGATGCTACACGGTGCTCATAATCTCAAAGGTCCATAAGTTAACCCAAGACTGGTACCTACTGCAATAACTGTGTAATAAATACTGTAATGATTGCCGAAATATGTAAAAACATTTGCCATAAGGTTAAATCTACAAAATAAATCTGAATGCGGTATCAAAATACCAAAACTGAATATAAGTACTGAAAAACTAAACAACTGTCTGAAAATACTCTAGTCTGAAAAGCCTCTAAACTGTCTGAACTGGGGAGTTGATGGGACAAGACCCCAACTAACTCCAACTACTGAAAGAAACAAAAATACTAAAAATAATAAGCATGACCTCGAACTATAAGGACTCACCACTACTCTGAATGCTAAACATCTAAACTACCAAGGGTGCTTTGGAGCCCATGCGTCTGAACCTATGATATAAGACATCATAGCATAAAAGAAAAGCATATGTCAGTACTTTGAATGTACTGGTATGCTCAGTGAGGCAGGATGAGATGCATGGGTTCATATGCATGAACAATAATAACTGAATAAGAGTACATGCATGAATATGTATACTGTCACTGATTCATGATAATACTGTGTACTGAATTTGAATACTGATTTACTAATGTCTGAGTTTACTGATGTTGTATTTCTAATAACTGAATGACTATATCTGACAGTCCTAATTTTTATAGAACTATACAGAGTTCCGTACCGAGATGAGTGACTATATATGATAACCCTGAATATGTAGAACTAAACTGAGTTCTATTCTGAGACCAAGACTAAAACTGAGACTGTAGGAGGTAATCATCTAACCAACATGCACCTCTTTGAACTGATTGGGGTCCAACCTATAACCTCAATTGGAAAAATGTCAATATCATGCCATGGGGAGAGACAAGCTGTGAGTTAACCCTCTCTGATAGGAAGCTCTTTCGTCAACCCTCGCTAGCAGGATAACACAAATGAGATGTATCAACCCTTATAATATCTTCCAAGAAAATATCTTAACCTACACTGGCTATGTAGTTCTGTAATGCAGGGATTGCTACTAGGGGTCAAACCCTCTACTGACAGGAATGCCCCCATCCCTGGGTTCGCTCGGTGCTGAATGCTACTCCCAACTGAATGGACTCTGACCTGATTTCTAGTCCATATTAGCCTGGACTAAACTGTTACTATATTACTATTTGACTGAACTGAATTGAGTTCACTTAGTTCTGTGGACCGACAGACTACTACTAAACTTTGTTAATTGACTGAGCACCAAGTGCTATTGAGGTCTACACTGAGTACTGTGACTAAATTATGAACACTATAGAGGTTTCCTGAGTTTTGTAACTGACTGAGAATACTACTGATTGTAACGTGATTGATACTGTTCTATGACAGACCATGGCTCTAGGTAATCAGCTAAATTTTTCAGTATTAATACCCCCAGAACTCGATAGCATAAATTAAGAGATCATTATTTATTCATTGGGGCTTTTTAACAATCACTTGTCTGACATGAACTGGAATACATGTTTAAAAGACATACTTTCACTATTCAACTCATATGCTCAATTCATCAATCACTTGAAAGGCATAAAATACACACATAATACTAATCAACACATGAGAATACAATTCCAAATACCAAATTTACAATTTGAAAGCCTTAGTATGATTTTACATGGTAACACATATAGATCAAGTAACCCTACATGAAACTTATCATAAAACATGTATTTAAAACCCAATTAGTCATTTTAAACATGGATATTATCAAACCCAATATGGAAATCATGAAATCAATCATACTAGAGGTTTAAAAAGGTTTCTTAGACTCTAAGGGTGGAAGGCACCCTTGGATGAACACTTCACATACCTTTGTTGAAGAATTTCTGAAAGTTTATGGTTGAATCTTGAGTTCTTGA
Organism: Capsicum baccatum var. pendulum; assembly: GCA_030864225.1. Lineage (NCBI taxonomy): Eukaryota > Viridiplantae > Streptophyta > Magnoliopsida > Solanales > Solanaceae > Capsicum > Capsicum baccatum. Next base: position 273,337,121 of record CM061552.1, read on the forward strand.
TTTGAAATTGGATCTTCTAGGGTTTTGTTCTTGAGAAAATTTGAGAAAGAATGACTATATTTGCTCTATAGGGAGTTTAATTTAGTGTTTTGGGGGCTGAGGGTTGAGGGAAAAAGACCGAAATACCCCCAAGAATACATTCTTTTAATGACTGAAAACTGGGCTACTGATACGCAGGTCGATGCGACGCCTCAATGGCATTGATGCAATAACCGATGCATTGCATCATATTTGTGTTGATTCACTGGAATTTGACGCTGGTAGTTGGTGAAAATATTAATCAATGTGATAGTCGATGTGGCGTGCCAAGAGTGCGGTTATCCACTATTTTAAGATTCCAAAGAAGCTTCAAATGAAGTCCGAAAAATCTAAAACTTGTCCGAAAACACCTACAAACATTCGTGATCATGAATTAACTAAAATATCAACATTTGGAGGATGTGAAGGTCTTGAAATAAGATTGCCAACTTTTATAGGCTAAAATGGCACCAAGTCTGAGTACTTAGCTAAAATATTCTAAATCTGGGACCGCTTGACAAGCCTAAATGATTGAATTAAGCTTAGGATTTTTTGGGGTCATACATGTTATTATAGCCGAACTCAATCAAAGGCAAGTGGTCATTCCAATTTCCCTTAAAGTTGACTACACATGCTCTCAACATATCCTCAAGGGTCTCAATAGTCCTCTCTTCCTGATCATCTGTCTGAGGATTAAAGGCTTTACCGAGGTAAATTTGGGTACCAAAACCCTTATGAAAATCTTTCCAAAAGAGAGAAGTAAACTAAGTACCTTTATCTAAAATAATAGATAGAGAAACACCGTGCAACCTAACAAACCCTCTGAGATAGAGTTTGGCATAGTCCTCAGCTGAATAAAAAATATAGGCTGACAAGAAATGGGCTGATTTTGTCATCCTGACTATAACGACCCAAATCGAATCATGTTGCTGACTAGTACGAGTCAAAACTTTCACAAAATCTATGTTTACTACCTCCCACTTCCAAGTGGGAATACTGAACTCTTGTATAGAACCACTAGACTTTTGATGCTCAATCTTAACCTGCTGACAAATAGAGCTCTTAGCCACAAACTCTACAATATCCCTCTTCATCCCACTCCACCAATAGATTTCCTGCAGATTGCGGTACATCTTTATGCCCCTGGATGCATTTCTACAAGAATTCGTTGTCTCTACTTATCAACACATGACACACAATCTACCATGGCAATGCAGTACACCATATCCCCCTTGGGAGAAAACCTCTACTTTCTGACCTATAACTGACTTCTTCAGTTTCACTAGCCTAAGATCCCTATCCTATTTTTCTTTCACTTCGGCAACCAAAGAAGATTTCAAACTATTCTAAACCCAAATGTTACCCTCAGATGAATTAACCAAATAAACACGTAACCTGGCAAGATGATGAAATTCTCTAACCACCTTTTTCTTGTCACCCTCAACATGAGCAATACTACCCATAGACAATCTACTTCGGGAATCTGCCACTACATTGGCCTTGCCTGGATGGTACAAAACACTTATATCATAATATTTCAGCAACTCTAACCATCTCCTCCATTGCAGATTCAAATCCTTTTGTGAAAATACATAATGCAAGATTTTATGATTTATGAACACATCAACATGCACCCCATACAAATACTACATCCGAATCTTTAAGGCAAACACATTAGCTACTAACTCAAGATCGTGGGTGGGATAGTTCTTTTTATGGGGCTTAAGCTGTCTAAAGGAATAGGCTACAACTTTACCCTTCTGCATCAAAATACACCACAAACCAACTCTGGAAGCATCAAAGTACACAAAAAACCTATCTGAACCATTTTGCTATGTAAAAACAGGGTTGTGGTATGTCGAGTCATCAACTCTTGATAACTCTTCTCACAAAAATTTAACCACTGAAACTTATCTTTCTTCTGAGTCAATCTGGACATAGGGGACGTAATAGATGAAAATCATTCAACAAATTATTGGTAATAATGAGCCAAACCTATGAAACTCTTGATATCTGATGGAGACATGGGTCTGGGCTAGTTTCTAACCGCCTTGGTCTTTTGAGGATCGACTCTAATTTCATCACTGGTAGCAATATGGCCAAGGAAAGCTACTGATCTTAGCTTAAACTCACACTTACTAATCTTAGCGAACAACTTAAGGGCTCTAAGAGTCTGTAATACTATTCTGATAGAAATCGTATGCAGATGCGAGGATAAAAGATTCGAGTTTGAGATCGGTGATTTTGTGTACTTGAAAATATCTCCCATGAAGGGGGTAAAGAGGTTTGTCAATAAAGGAAACTCAGTCCCTGCTATATCGGTCCTTTCAAAATCCTCAGTCATTTTGGAAAGGTAGCTTATGAGCTAGAGTTGCCTTCAGATCTAGCTTTAGTACACCTAGTGTTCCATGTCTTGTTGTTGAAGTGTATTAGTGATCCAACTGTAGTTGTTCCCTTAGAAAGTGTAGATGTTTAGAATAGTATTTCCTATGAGGATGTTCCAGTCAAAATTCTTGATCATCAAGACGTAGACTAATGAAAAAAGAAGTTCCACTAGTCAAAGTTCTTTGTCTGAATTAGTCCATTAAGGGAGCCACTTGGGAAGCAGAATTAGATATGCAGACCAAGTACCCTCATCTTTTCTTCACGAATTCAGATTCGGTTTAAGGTATTAATCTTCTTAAGATTTCTCTCAATCATGCTCAAATTTAGTTGCACATCATGTTCATGTCAGTCGTGCATTTATAAATTAGTTCAATCATGCATTCTATGTATCAGATATGCATGTTCAGTGTGTATGCTCAGTCCATTAGTTTTCCTCAGCTTAACCAGTCTTATTCGAGGACAAATGATCCTAAGGGGGAGATATTGTAATACCCCATATTTCCTAAGCATAATTTAATTTCCAATACATGAGTATTCATATATAAAATTTTTGAAAAAATCAGTATTTTTCAGTTTAGAGTATGCCATTACATAGAAAATTCAATTAGCTATCCAACGATATAAAATTTGCCCAAATTCGACAATCGAGTTAGAAGTTATGGCGATTTTATGTTTCAGTCATTAAACACCGTCATTTTGACCCTTAGCGCATCGCGAAGCCAGTCTAAATAATAATTGTCAATTTTTAGTGTGGTACCACGATGTTGGCGCGTCGTATCAAGGACCCAATTCACGTTTGGCAATTTCTAGTGAGCCTCCACGATTATATCGCATCGCGGAGGTAGGCAAAATAGCATTTCAGTGAAGGACTGCGATCTTACCGCATCGTGCCATCATCTAGTTTTCCAATTGTCCCTTTTCTAGTGGTTTGGTGCAATAGTGGTGCATCGCGCCAAGGTTAAAAATTTGGATCTTCAGTCTCTAGCTTGTGTTTTTAAATTTGTTTCAAGGTATTTGGGCCTTTTTGCTAAGTCCTAAACTCATCAAAAAATATGAAATTTAACCCCTAATTGACTTAAATACTCATCATTACTCAATTCCTTTAAAAATGAAAGATCCCCTTTTCAAGAACCAGAAACCCTAGCCCTCAAATTTAAGGCCAAATCTCAAGAACTCACCATCAATCCTTCTAAATTCATTAACTCAACTATGTTAGATGTTTATTCATGGGTTCCCTTCACCCATTGAGTCCAAGTATCAAATTTAAATTATAAAACTTTGATCTTTTCAAGTTATTTGATTTTAAATTGTGATTTCACCCATGAATCTCCATGAACTATGATTTTATACCATATTTTAATGAAATTATTGTTATTCAATTCTCCATGTTTTAATGTTATCATTCTTTGAATTAAATCATGATTTAGTACTATTCATGTTGAATTCATGCTTTTACTTCAAGTTCCATGACATTCCTATGATTTGATCAAACCATGAACTCCAAGTGTTTGATAAAATGCTTACAAGAGTGATTGATTTAATAAAAGCATCTATGCTTTGTCCTCCAAGTTTTAGTGTTATTTTACTATTATTGTTTTCAAGTCTTAGGGGTATTGAATACCCAAAAACCATAGCTGTTTACTTAGTGTAGTCTCAGTGCATTGCATAATAGTCTTCAGAACATGCTATGAGCATTATCAGGAAAGTCAGATATCAGTCAGTTAAACTCAGAACAATCTAGTATTTCAGCGTCTTTCAGTTGGGAGTAGGATTTAACATCGAGAGAGTGTAGGGATGACGACTTCCCAGTCAGATAGGCAGAGTCACTAGTAGTGGTCCCTAAACTCCAGAATTACGTAGCTAGAGTAGGATAAGAAAAGTCACCCATCAGTTTAGGATTGACTATCTCGCAGGAATAACCCGTCAGTTTAGGATTGACACCCTTAGTCCTTTGGGATAGTACATAAGTATAGTGGATCTACATAGCCAGCATTTGTACCTGTGGCACAGTATTAACACCCTTCCAACTGGGGTTACAGGTTGGACCCTGATTAGCCCAGGTTGGGGCATGTCGGTTAGATGATAGCTCCCACAGCCTCAGTCTAATAATCAGACCAGTATTTCAGTCTCAGTGTTGTTTGACCAAGGCATACAGATATCAGCTATTTCAGTATTTAAGTTTACAGATTTTATTCAGTTTATGTTATATGCTTTGTCATGCATCGCCTATATCTACAGATTTCACGTACCTTTAGTATTTATAGACTTTCATTCATATACATTATTTACAGATCTCACATACTTGCAGTATATATAGATTTCATGCTTTCTATTTGATACTCCATGCTTTACATGTATATTAAGATAATTATTGTTCCTGCTCATGAAACTATGCATATCAGCCTACTTCATATAGCATACCAGTATATTTAAAGTGCTGATCACATACCTTTCTTTTTTGCTATGATGTATTATATTAGAGGTTCTGACACCCAGTTCCTGAACCATACTTAGACATTCAAACATCTCAGCAGTAGCTGTGGTGAGTCCTCATATTTTGAGGACAAATTATTTTATTTCATGATTCTAGTCTAGTAGTTAGTTGAGGCCTGTCCCATCAACTTACAATTACTCAATTTAGAGGCTTACAGTCACTACAGTCAGTTATTCAATATTTAGACTTTAGTTGACATGTCAGTTAGTTATTCAATTTATCTCAGATTCTAGTATTTATTCAGACTCAGATAGTTATTTCTTCAAATGCATAAATCTGTATTTGTTTTAGTTATTAAAGTCTTATGGCATACCAGTTATTCTTTTATGTTTATATTTATGGTATTTAGTGCTCATAGCAGGTACCGGCTCATGGGTTAGCTTGTGGTCCCTCAGGACTGTAAGCATCGTGTGATGCTCAGGGTATACTCTCAGGGAGGTACAAACTTGGTATCAAAGCCTAAGGTTGTAAAGTGTCCTAGGGAGTGTGAAAGCCACATCAAGTAGAGTCTTGTGCATAGGTGTGTAGCACACCACACTAATGGGAAAGAGGCTATAAGGCATTTAGGAAAAGTTTTCCTTCTTTCAGTATTCATGTCGTATGAATAAGCATGAGCTCAAGATAAATTCCCTGTCTAATCCATTTCTTCCTTCTGCTTACAGAATATGCCTCCCAAGAAGAATGAAAGAAGAATAGGAACCCAGCCAATACCTCCGCCCATCCAGACAGATCCTCTGGACTAACATGTCTCTCACATAGAATTCAGGGCTGCGTTCACAACTCTAGCAAATTTTATAGCAGCTCAGAATAAATAACAACTTCTGTTTTGGCCAACCAGTGGCACATACTGCTGCAACCAGAATTCAAGACTTTAACCGGATGAATCCTCCTTCCTTAACGGGATCCAAGTCTGAAGAGGATCCACAAGAATTCTTAGATATGGTTCAAAAGTTAACCGATACTATGAGGGTGACATCCATCGAGAGTGTTGAGTTGGTTGTATATCAGTTGTAAGATGTAGACAGACTTGGCTTAAGCAGTGAAAGGTAGATAAGGGTGTTGATGTAGGGCTTGTAGAATGGGAAGAGTTTGCTATAACTTTCTTATACAGATTCTTCCCATTGGAGTTGAGGGAGGCCAAAGTGTTGGAATTTATTAACTTGAGATAGGGAAGCATGAACGTAAAGGATTATTCCCTCAAGTTTACTCAGTTGGCTAGATATGTTCCTCATGTAGTAGCTGACAGTAGGTCCAATATGAGTAAGTTTATGTCTGGTGTGTCTGATAGTGTAGTCAAGGAGTGTAGGACCATACTACTGATTAGGGAGATAGACTTGTCTAGGTTGATGGTCCATGCTCAACAAATTGAGTAGAAGATTAAGGAGAGGGAGAGAGAAAATAAGAGAGCTAGAACTTATAGTTTTAATTTTAGTCAGCCAAGGTCAAAAGGTTGTAATTGTCCTCAGTTTCATCAGAGGTATTTATCCCCAGCACCCTCTTCAGCTAGTGCCCAAGTACCTAAATTCAGAAATGATAATTGATAAAGAGCACCAGACTCTAAGTCCCAAGGTAGTGTTAATAGTGCCCATATGAATTTTATATGTCTAAAATATGGTAGACACCATCAGGGTGAGTATAGAGTGCGCAGTGATGTATGCTTTATATATGACAAGCCAGGCCATTGGATTTGGGAGTATTGGGTAGTTTGTTAGAGAGGTAGGGAGTTGTGTCAATAGGGCTAGTCAAATCAGTCGTCAGTTCCATCCGGTTGCCCAACTCAGTAGTGTGTCACTTCCAGTGCTACCTGTGGTCAGCATCTGAAAGGATTATATGCTCTTCAATGTCACCAAGATCAAGAAAACTCTCCTGACGTAGTTACTGGTACGTTGCAGGTCTTTCAGTTACATATTTGCGCTTTACTAGACCCTGGAGCTTCTCTTTCTTCTGTAACTCCATATATAACCATCCATTTTGGAGTCAGTCCTGAAACTCTAGCAGATCCCTTTTCAGTGTTTAGCCCAGTAGGTGATTCCATTATAGCCAAATAGGTATACAGGAACTGTTCGGTCATAACATTCCAGAAAGTTACCTCAGTTGATCTCGTGGAGTTAGAGATGATGGATTTCGATGTCATTCTTGGCATGGATTAGCTCCAATCATGCTATGTCTTAGTTGATTGTAGAAACAAAATAGTTCATTTTTAGTTCCCAAATGAACCTATCCTTAAATAGAGGGGTAGTACCACAGCTCTTAGAGGTCAGTTGATTTCATAGAGAAAGATGATATCGAAGGGGTATATTTACTATTTTGTTCGAGTAAAAGACTTATATTAAGAAACTCCAACTCTTGAGTCAGTTTTAGTAGTGAGGGAATTTCCAGATATGTTCCCTAAAGATCTTCCAAGAGTTCCTCCCAAAAAAGAAATCGACTTCGGTAGAGACCTTCTCCCAGAAACTCAACCCATATATATTCCACCATATAGAATGGCTTCAGCATAACTCAAGGAGTTAAAAGAATAGTTAAAAGATCTCTTAAATAAGGGATTCATCAGACCTAGCATCTCCCCGTGGGGCGCACCTATTCTATTCATGTGTAAGAAGGATGGTTCACTCAGAATTTTCATAGACTACCATTAGGTGAGCAAAGTCACAGTCAAGAATAGATATCCACTTCCTAGAATCGATGACTTATTTGACCAACTTTAGGGTGCCAGCTACTTTTTAAAGATACACCTCAGAGCAGGCTATCATCTGCTTAGAGTCAGGAAATGTGACATTCCAAAAATGACTTTCCGAATTCGGTATGGTTACTATGAATTTATAGTCATGTCCTTTGGTCTCACGAATACCCCAGCAACCTTCATGGATTTGATAAACTAAGTGTTCAAGCAGTACTTGGACATGTTCGTCATAGTCTTCTTCAATGAACCATTGTTTACTCCCGTAGCAAAAGTGATCATGCACACCATCTCAGAATAGTGTTAAAAACTCTTAGAGCTCACCCGTTGTTTCCTAAATTCAGTAAGTGTGAATTCTGGCTAAGATCATTAGCTTTTCTTGGCGATATTATTTCTGGTGATGGCATTAGGGTTGATCCTCAAAACACCGAGGTGGTGAGAAACTAGCCCAAACCTATTTCTCCGTCAGATATCAGGAGTTTCTTGGGTTTGGCTGGCTATTATCGTCGGTTTGTTAAAGAATTTTCTTCTATTATATCCCCCATGTCTAGATTGATGCATAAGAAAGTTAAGTTTTAGTGGTCAGATTCGTACGAGAAAAGTTTTCAGGAGTTGAAGACTTGACTCACCCCAGCGCCATTTTTTACTCTACCAGATGGTTCAGATGGGTTTGTTGTGTACTGTGATATATACAGAATAGGTTTGGGTTGTGTCTTTATAAATAGAGGTAAGGTCATAACCTATGCCTCCAAACAACTTAAACCCCTTGAGAGGAATTACCCTACTCACGATATCAAGTTAGCAGTTGTAGTGTTTGCCTTAACGATTTAAAGGCATTACTTATATGGGGTGCCTGTTGATTTATTCACAAATCACAAAATCCTTCAGTACGAGTTCTCTTAGAAAGATTTGAATTTATGTTAGAGAAGGTGGTTAGAGTTATTCAAAGATTATGGCATGAGTATTTTGTATCATCCGGGAAAGGCCAATATAGTGGCTGATGCTCTTAGTAGATTGTCTATGGGTAGTGTTGCTCATGTTGAGGATGGTAAGAAAAAGTTATCTTACGAAGGTCATCAGCTTTCCCAACTAAGTGTCTGCTTAGTCAACTCAGCAGAGGGTAGTATGTTGGTATAGAGTAGCACCAAAACATCTCTAGTTTTCAAGGTAAAGGAAAAGATATGAGATCCCAGTCTAGTTAAGTTGAAAGAATCAGTCAGAGATCAGAAAGTGGAGGTTTTCTTCCAAGGAAGAGATAGTGTTTAGCATTGTAAGGATAGATTGTATGTGCCTGATGCAAAAGATTTGAGGCAACGAATTCTTGCAGAAGCACATAGTACGCGCTACTCTATTCATCCAGGGGCCACTAAGATGTACCGTGATTTGCAGGAGATCTATTAGTGGAGTGGGATGAAGAGGGATATTGCAGAGTTTGTAGCTAAATGCTCTACATGTCAGCAAGTTAAGATTGAGCAATAGAAGCCTAGTGGGTCCACGTAGGAGTTCAGTACTCCCATATGTAAATGGGAAAAAGTGAAAATTGATTTTGTTCTAGGTTTGCCTCGTACCCATATTTAGGATGATTCTATTTGGGTTATCATAGATAGGATGACCAAATCTGCTTATTTCTTGCCATTCCATACCTCTTACTCAGTTGAGGACTATGCCAAACTCTATCTTGGTAGCCAAGTCCATCTCAGTACAAACTTCCACCCTCAGATAGATGGTCACGTAGAAAGAACCATTCAGACGCTTGAAGATATGCTGAGAGCATGCATAGTTTATTTTAGAGGTAGTTCAGATGACCATTTGCCTTTGATAGAATTTGCATATAATAATATCTATCATTCTAGTATCCAAATGTGTCCATTTGATGCTCTTTATGGTAATATGTATAGATCTCTGATTGGTTAGTTTGAAGTAGGTGAGGCCACGATGGTAGGGTGTAACTTGGTGTTTGATGCTTTAGAAAAAGTTCAGCTGATCAGAGAAAGGCTTAGGTCTGCCTAGAGCTGACAAAAATCATATGCAGATGTGAGGAGAAAGGATCTTGATTTTGAGATTGGTGATTTTGTATACTTGAAAATATCTCCCATGAAGGGGGTAAAGAGGTTCAGCAAAAAAGGGAAACTCAGTCCCCGCCATGTCGGTCCATTCAAAATCCTCAATCATTTAAAAAAGGTAGCTTACGATCTTGAGTTGCCTTCAAATCAAGCTTCAGTACAGTCAGTATTCCATGTCTCATTGTTAAATAAGTGTATTGGTGATCCAGCTGTAGTTGTTCACTTAGAAAGTGTAGATGTTTACAACAGTCTTTCCTACGAGGAAGTTCCAGTCGAAATTCTTGATCATCAAGTTCGTAGACTAAGTAACAAAGAAGTTCCACTAGTCAAATTTCTTTGACGGAATCAGTCCATTGAGGGAGCCACTTGGGAAGTGGAAGCAAAAATATGGACCAAGTACCCTCATATTTTCTCTGTGAATTCAGATTCGATTTAAGGTATTAATCTTCTTAAGATTTCTTTTTATCATGCTCAGTTTCAGTTGCACATTATGTTTATGTCAGTCATGCATTTACAAATTAGTTCATTTATGCATTCCATGCATCAGATATGCATGTTCAGTGTGTAATCTCAGTCCATCAGTTTTCCTCAGCTTAACCAGTCTCATTCGAGGATGAATGATACCAAGGGGGAGATATTATAGTACCTCATATTTCTCTAGCATAATTTAAGTCCTAATAAATGAGTATTCATATATTATATTTTTGAAATACTCTATATTTTTTAGTTTAGAGCTTGTCATTGCGTAGGAAATTCAATTAGCTTTCCAACGATATAAAATTTGCCCAAATCCTATTACCGGGTAAGAAGTTATGGCGATTTTAAGTTTCAGTCATTAAACACCATTATTTTTACCCTTAGCGCATCATGGAGCCAGTGTAAATAACAATTGTTAGTTTCCAGTATGGTACCGCGATGTTAGCGCATCTTGTTAAGGACCTAGTTCACGTTTGGAAATCTCCAGCAAGCCTCTGCGATTATGGCGCATTGCAGAGGTGGCCAAAATGGCATTTCATTGAAGTACCGCAATCTTACTGCGTCGTTCCATAATCAAGTTTCCTAGTTGTACCTTTTCTAGTGGCTTGGCACGATAGTGGCGCGTCGCGCCAAGGTAAAAAATTGGGATCTTCAGTTTCCAACTTGCATTTTTAAATTCATTTAGGGGTATTTGGGTCTTTTCTCTAAGCCCTAAACTCGTCCAAAAACACAAAATTTAACCCCTAATTGACCTAAATACTCATCATTACTCAATTACTCTCAAATTAAAGATCCCCTTTTCAAGAACAAAAAACCCTAGCTCTCAAATTCAAGGCCAAATCTTAAGAACTCACCATCAATCCTTCCAAATTCATTAACTCAGGTATGCTAGATGTTCATCCATGGGTTCCTTTCACCCATGGAGTCCAAGTATCCTATTTAAATTATAAAATTTTGATCTTTTCAAGTTATTTGATTTTAAATTGTGATTTCACCCGTGAATCTCCATGAACTATGATTTTATACCATGTTTCACTAAAATTATTGTTATTATTCAATTCTCCATGTTTTAATGTTGTCATTCCTTGAATTAAATCATGATTTAATATTATTCATGTTGAATTCATACTTTTACTACAAGTTCTATGACATTCCAACGATTTGATCAAACCATGAACTCCAAGTGTTTGATAAAATCCCTACAAGTTTGATTGATTTAATAAAAGCCTTTATGCTTTGTCCTCCAAGCTTTAGTGTCATTTTAATATTATTGTTTTTGATTCATGGGGGTATTAAATACCCAAAAACCATAGTTCTTTACTTAGTCTAGTCTCAGTACATTACGAAATAGTCTTCAGAACATGCTATGAGCATTATTAGGATAGTCAGATATCAGTCAGTAAAATTCAGAACAGTCTAGTATTTCAGTGTCTTTTAGTTGGGAGTTGAATTTAGAACCGAGCAAGTGTATGGATGGAGGCTTCCTCGTCAGATGGGAAGGGTCGCTAGTAGCAGTCCCTAAACTCTAGAACTACGTAGCCAACGTAGGATATGAGAAGTCACCCATAAGTTTAGGCTTGACTATCTCGCAGGGTCACCCGTTAGTTCAGGCTTGACACCCTTAGTCCTTTGGGATAGTACATCAGAATAGTGGATCCACAAAGCTAGTGTTCAGACCCATGGCACGATATTAACTCCCTTTCAACTAGGGTTACAAGTTTGACCCCAATTAGCTCATGTTACGACATGTCAGTTAGATGATAGCTCCCACAGTCTCAGTCCAATAATCGGACCAGTAGTTCAGTCTCAGTGTTGTTTGACCAAGGCAAATAAATACCAGTTATTTCAGTAATTCTATTTATAGTTTTTATTTAGTTTATGTTATATGCTTGGTCATGCATCCTTTATATCTACAGATTTTAGGTACCTTCAATATTTATAGACTTACATGCATACACAGTATTTACAGATCTCATATAATTTTAGTATGTACAGATTTCATGCTTTCTATTCAGTACTCCATGCTTTATATGTGTATTCAGATAATTTTTGTTCCAGCTCATGAAACTAGGCATATCAGCCTACCTTATTTAGCATACCAGTATATTTAAAGTACTGATCGCATATCTTTCTTTTGCGCTATGATGTATTACATCATAGGTTCTGATGCCCAGTTCCCGGACCATTCTTAGACATTCAGACATCTTAGCAGTAGCAGTGGTGAGTCCTTATATTTTGAGGACAGATTATTTTATTTCATTCTTCCAGTCTAGTAGTTAGTTGGAGCCATTTCTATCAACTCACAACTACTCAGTTTAGAGGCTTTCAAACACTACAGTCAGTTATTCACTATTCAGACTTCAGTTGACATATCAGTTAGTTATTCAGTTTATCTCAGATTCTAGTATTTATTCAGACTCATATAGTTATTCTTCAAATTCATAATTCAGTATTTGTTTTAGTTATTAAAACCTTATGGTGTACCTGTTATTCTTCCGCATTTATGGTTATGTTATTAAGTGCTCACAGCAGGTACCAACTCATGGGTTAGCTTCTGGTCCCTCAAGACTGTAAGCACTATGTGATGCCCAGGGTGTACTCTCGGGGTGATACAATGTCTTACTATGAGGCACTCTATTGCGTATTCAATTTGCTGTAGGGATAGCTTCCACCCATAAGTTTTGTGATAAACCTAAACTTATAAGTAAGACATTCATCATTTACTTCAATGTTTGATTTTTGTTTCCACAATCTCATTTGATTGAGGTGATACAAGGTAGTAGTTTGATGAAAAATTTCACATTCTAAACATATCTCTATTAAAGGAGATTCATATTCTCCATCGTATCACTTCTTATTATTTTAATCTTTTTATCCAACTGATTTTCAACTTCAATTTTATATTGCCTAAATGCTTCTATTGCTTCATCCTTACTATTCAGCAAATAAAAATACTATTATCAAGAATAATCATCAATAAAAGTTATGAAATACTTTTTACCACCATGAGATGGTGTTGACTTCATATCACAAATGTCTATGTAAATTAAGTCTAAGGGATTGAAATTTCTTTCAACAGACTTATAAGGATGCTTAACATTCTTCAATTCAACACATATTTGACCCCTTTGATTTATTGCACTCAAAGTTAGGCAAACCTTTCAAATTAATTAAATTTTACAAAGCTTTGTAATTGACATGTCCTAAATATTCATGTCATAATTCAGCCATTACATCAAGTTTAAAAAATCCCTATTTGAGGTAATCCTTTTCTATACATTTATTCTTGATTATTAAAACTTTCTTAAAAACAAATACACACTTAGATCTTATTTTAACAAGAAGTGTTATAGACACTAAAGTTTTTCTAATAGGAGAAACACGGAGAACATTATTGAGAGTCAACACCTTGTTGAAAGTCAATTTTAAAATATCTTTCAACTTTCTTTAGCCTTGATTGTTGCATTATTTTCTATAAAAATCACTTCTTTGGGACCAGCAGTATCAAAAGTAGCAAAAACTTCTTTGTCTGTACAAACATGTCTATTGGTTCCTGAATCAAACCACCATTCATTTTGATTTTTAACTAGATTGCATTCAGTGATCATAGCACACGGATTTTCAATCTGTTAGTTTCTTCCAACATGTTTATCTGACTTTCTTTTCTTGTTACTTATTAAAACTTGATAATTTAAATCTTTGTGGCCAACATTACTACCATTGTAGCACTTGTTTTTGAATATTTTCTTATTCTGTTTTTTCTCTTGTCCAAAAAACTTCTTCCTCTTATTATTATTTGGAGCAATATCCTTAAAAGAATTTCAAATCATCATTGATGATTTTTCATTCAATTCACTACTGCCTTCTATCTCGAGATGAATCACAAGATTTTTCAAACTAGACAATTGATTTTTAATCATTTCTTCATCAGGAACATAAGGATCACTACTTGTGAACCTTTTCATTTAAAGTTTGATCAGCCAAAATAATATTATTTACTGTTATCTTTGAAGTTCATAACAAATTGTTTTTCTATATTTCTCTATCAATTTCACTGTTAGAGCAATATTTGAATGGCTTAGTGATGCTATATCAACTGTCGGTGAAACAACACTTTTAATAATGAAATTAATTTATTGTTCAATTTTATTTGGAATTTTCCAATTAAGCTTGGACAATCAACTTAGTATTTCATAATACTAGTAATAAAGACATACTCTTTGAACAACTTGTTTCTAGTCAACAATGAAGTTTTTATATCTTCAAATCATCAATCGAATAAACTTTGAAACCTACGAAGTTTCTATGTTCTTCAAATTAGAATCAAATTCAAACAATGTGAAATCCATAGGTTTTAAACTCCAAAACTAATACAGTAAATTTAATGAATTGATGAAGTTTTATATTCTTTGAACCAAATTTTGCAATCTGATTTCTCGATAAAGTCTTTATATTCTTTAAATCAAGGCAGAGAAATTAATAGATTTAGTCTCCACAAAATCAGACCCAATACATATATAAGAAGTACTTTATAATTTCCTTTAGATTATTATTTTTTGAGTTTAGTAAAATCTGTCTTTTTAACAAGAACTTCAAACACATGTTTAATCTAAATTATGAAGAAGTACTGGCATTCTAGAACTACATAGCCAGCATAGGTTGAGACATCAACCTGCCAGTTAAGGGTTGATGAGGTGTTCTACCTGGCAATTGAGGGTACCACTATTCTCGTTTAGAGAACCTGCCAGATGAGGGTGACTCAATACTTTTCTTTACCCATGGCATGGTACTGACACCCTTCCAACTAGGGTTATAAGTTGGACCTAATCAATTCAGAGAGGGGCATATTGGTTAGATGATACCTCCCACAGTTTTAGTTTAAGTCTCAGTATAGAACTTAGTTCAGTTCTAATGAATCAGGACTGGTAGACATAGTTACCCTGCTCAGTATAGAACTCAGTTCAGTTCTACAGAGTTAGGACAATCAGAAACAATGACCCAACTATTAGTTATATAGTTATCAATAAACTCAGATATCATTCATTCAGTTATCAGAATTCAGTATCCAGTGTTACTATGATCTCAGATACCGCATATGTAGATATATGCAGGGTGTTGTATAAATAATGTTTCATGAGTTTCAGTTATACATGTACTCTTATTCAATTGTATTAATGCTATTCAGTTAGTTATTGTTCATGCATATGAACCCTTGCATATTAGCCTACCTCACTTAGCATACCAATACATTCAAAGTACTAATGCATACCTCTTATTTTGCACTATGATGTTTTATATAATAGGTTCAAACGCACGGGATCCTGACCATACTTAACAGACCAGACTATAAGCAACAGACATTGCGGTGAGTCCTCATAGTTTGAGGAAAAAGTGATCATATCATTTCATTATTTAGTTTATTTTAGTAGTCGGAGTTAGTTAGGGACTTGTCCCATCAACTCCATATTCAAAGAGATATAAGCCTTTATACTAGACATTCAGACAGTATTTAGATGTACAGATTATTATTGCAGTTGGTATTCTTTATTAGTATTTTAGTTTTGAACCTTATGGCATTTTATCTAAATTTTTTGCATTTATTATAGTATTATTACTCAGTGCTCACTCTAGATATCAATCATGGGTTATCTTGTGGTCCTTCGGGGTTGTAAGCACCGTGCGGAGACCGGGGTGCAGACTCAGGGAGTTACTAACTTGGTATCAGAGCCGAAGGTTCAATAGATTTCTAGGAAGTATGAAAGTCGCGTCTAGTAGAGTCTTGTACATGGGAGTATAGCACACCACACTTATGGACAAGTGGCTATAAGGCATTTTTAGGAAACGTTTCCCTTCTTTCAGTATTCATAGCATGCAAGTGAGCATGATCTCAAGTTACACTCTCAGTCTAATCCTTTTCTTACTTCCGTTAAAACAACATACCTCCCCAAAAGAACAATAATATGGGAAAAGGAAATCAGGCAGCACCTCCGCTCATTCAGGAAGATCCTCTGGATGAGAATGTCTCTAATGCGGAATTCAGAGAATCTTTCACCACTCTAGCTCATTCTGTGGTAGCCTAGAATAAATGCCCAACTGCTGTTCCAGCCAACCCAGTGGACAAACTGTTGTATCTAGAATTTGGGACTTCACCCAAATAAACCCTCCAACTTTTATCGGGTCAAAGTCAGATGAGGACCCATAGGAATTCCTTGATCAGGTGCAGAAAGTTACAGATATTATGGGGGTGACAACTAGTGAAAGTGCTGAGTTGGCCACATATTAGTTGCCGGATGTGGTTCACTCATGGTTCAAGCAGTGGAAGGGAGAGAGGGCCGCAGGTGCAGGGCCAATAGAATAGGAGGAGTTTTCTACTATTTTTTTGGATAGGTTCTTCCCACTGGAGTTGAGAGAAGCAAAGGTTTTGGAGTTTATTAATTTGAAACAGGTCAATATAACAGTGAAAGAGTATTCTCTCAAGTTTACTCAGCTAGGTAGGTACGTGTAAGATCCCACAAAATTTCTAAGTTTAATTCATCCTTTTAGGCTTGTCAAGGGGTCTCAGACTTAGAAAATTCAAGCTAAGTTCCCAAAATTAGTTTATTTTTGGCCTTCAAAAGTTGGAAATCTCATTTCATGACCATAATATCCCTTAATGGTCCATATTTTTGTTAATTCATGATCAGAGAGGTCGATAGGTGTTCCCAGACGAGTTTTAGATTTTTTGGAACTCCTTTAGACCATATTTGGTGTCCCAAAATAGTGGACCAACGTGATCTTAACACACCATGTCACCTATTGCATTGGTTAACATTCTTACAGGTTGCCAGAGTCAAAACTACTGCGGCTTAGCATGATCATGGTGCAACGCATCGGGTATCGCATCGATGCCATCAATATGCCGCGTTACCAATTGCATCGATGCCTAATTTTCTGTTATTAAATGTCCACATTTTATGGGGAAAAGGGTCAATTTCCCACCCCTATATAAGCTTATAACACAAGATTCAGCTGGGTTTTCACCAAAAAATATAGTTGTTTCTCTCAAATTTCCTCAAGAACAAGTCTAGAGTTTTCAATTAAAGGTTCTAATCCAGGAGATTCCCCCGTTAATCTTCAAGAAACTCCCATAAAAGGTATGTAAAGTGTTGATTCACGGGTTCATTTCACCCATGAAGCTCAAGAAGCCCTTTCAAAAATATAAATTTTGAATTCCATGTTAAGAATTGAATCATATCAATGTTTATGTTGTTGTATGATTACCAAGTTGAAATCCTTAACATATATAACGAAGTTATGTTAGCATGTGGTTGGAATTCTTGTATTTGAAGTGAATAATATTTCCATGTTGTATTATTTTAATGTTCATGCCTAAGACTCAAGATATGCATGCAAGGTGTTTGCTAAAATGTCTAAGAAAATAAGAATTATGCTTTATGACTCAATTGTGACCAAATTGATGAATCCATGCTTTACCCTTATGTTCACAATGACCCCCATGTTATTGTTATACATTGTAATGGTTTGGTGGAATGCTAAAGAGATTAGACTTACAAAATTATGACATATTTATATGTATTCCTTCTCATGCGTAAGCTTATGATAAGCAAATACTTTATGAAAATCTCTAACATTTGTACTATGAATTATTGACTACACTCATATGTTCAAGAAACATCAGGTCTTGTCAGTTTCATGCTATTGAGTCTTGGGGGTACTTGTACCTAATATTTTAGCTATATGCCTAGATCCAATGTCAGTTTTATAATAATCTCAGTCACACCATGATCAGTAGCATTCCCAGCCAGTTTCAGAACTCAGTAGAATTCAGCCAGTTACATAACTCAGGAAAACTCAGTAATCTCATGAACTTAGTCAGTTAATAGAATTTAGTAATATTCTGTCAGTCCATGAAATTTAATAAACTCAGTACATTTTATCTCAGAATAATCAGTTCAGTGTCTATTCAGTTGGGAGTAAGATTCAGCATCGAGCAAACCCAAGGATGAGGGTACACATTGACAGTAGAGGGTGTGATCCTTAGAAAAAATCCTTACATTCAAGAACTATGTAGCCAACATAGGTTGAGACATCAACACTGATATTTGAGGGTTGATGAGGTGGATTAACACTACCATATGAGGGTTCCACCATTCTCCTTTGGGGACACTGCTAGATGAGGGTCACTCACAACTTGTCCTTACCAGTAGCACGGTATTGACACCCTTCCAACTGGGGTTACAAATTGGACCCCAACTCCATACAGAAAAGGGGCATGCCGCTTAGATGATTACTTTTCATAGTCTCAGTCTTAGTCTTAGTAAAAGAACTCAGATAGTTTATCAGACTCAGGCCTGTCAGATACAATCACTCAATTTAGTTTGGAACTCAGCTAGTTCTATCAGAATTAGGATTGTCAAACACAGTCACTCAGTTAACAATATATCAGTTATACGAAACTCATGTTATCAGTATTTAGACTTAGTAGTTAGCATTATCACGATCTCATTTACTCTTATGTATTTATGTATGTATTCTCACATTCATGTTAATCAGTTAGTTAGTATTGTTCATGCATATGAACCCCATGCATTCAGCCTACATCACTTTGCATACCAGTATATTCAGACATACTAAAACATACTTTTCTTTTGCACTATGGTATTTTATACCATATGTTCAGATGCTCAAGTTCCTGATTGCACTTAGCTTCAAATTCAGCCAGCAACAGTAGTTTTACGGAGATTCCACATCATTCGAGGATAGCATGATTAGTTCATTACTTCATTATTTCAGTATTAGTAGATGAAGTTTGTTGGGGATATATCCCATCAACTCCATAGTTTTCAGACAGTTTGGCTTTTAGACTAACATGTTAAGACAGTTTATTTTAGTTTGGTATTGATATACCGTATTTTCAGATGTTATGTTTTATTATCTATTTGAACCTTATGGCCTTTCAGCCATTTCATTCCCTATTTATATAGTATGTTATACAGTCTTAAGCTACAGGTATCAGTCATGGGTTAGCTTGTGGTCCTTTAGGATTGCTAGCACCGTGTAACATTCTACGTATTAGATTCGGGGTTTTACAAACTTGGTATCAGATCCAGGTTCAATAGTGTCCTAGAAAGTTTAAAAGACACATCTGGTAGAGTCTTGTGCATGGGTATGTTGCGCACCACATTTATGTAAAGGAGGCTATAAGATGTTTTAGGAATAGTTCCACTTCTTTCAGTATTCATGTCGTGCCAGTGAGCATGAGTTCAAATTTAACTCTTAGTCTAATTTGTTTCACCCTTTTTACTTAAAGAACACGCCTTCTAAGAGAAGAAACAAAAATCAATCAGCCTCTTAGCCCATCCAAGCAGATCCCTTGGATGAACATATTTCTCATGCAGAGTTCAGAGCTGTATTCACTACTCTTGCTAATTCAGTTGCTGCCCAGAATGAGTGACCAACTATCGTTATGGCTAACCCAATGGTGAATTCATCTGTATCCAAGATTTGGGACTTCACCCGAATGAATCCTCCATCCTTCTTCAGGTCTAAGTCCGATGAGATCCCTCAGGAATTGCTTGATCAGGTTTAGAATATTACTGATATGATAGGAGTTACTACTATTGAGAGTTTTGAGTTAGCTACATATTAGTTGTATGATGTGGCTCACACATGGTTCAAGCAGCGAAACGCAGAGAGGGATATAGCAGGGCCTACTGAGTGGGAGGAGTTTACCACTGCATTTCTAGATAGATTCTTTCCTATAAAGCAGAGAGAAGCTAAGGTGTTAGAATTTATCAACTCAGGTAGGAAAACATGACAGTGAAAGAGTATTCTCTTAAGTTTAATCAATTAGCTAGATACGCTCCGCATATAGTGACAGTCAGCAGGTCTAAGATGAGTAAGTTTGTTTCTGGAGTGAATGATAGTACGGTCAATGAGTGCAAGTCCGTAATATTGATTAGTAAGATAGACATAGCCAGGCTTACGATCCATGCTCAACAGATAGAAGAGAAGAATATTAAGATAAAAGAGAAGCAGAATAAGAGAGCAAGGACAGGTAGTTTAAACGTAGCTCAGCCTAAGTTAGAGGGTGGGAATCATTCCCAGTTTTACCCAAAGTAATCCATTCCAGCTCATTCCTCAGCTAGTGATCCAATACCAAAACTTAGAGATGGCAATAGGGATATGGATTTAGGCCCCAAACCCTAGGCCAGTGTTAGCAGTGCCCACACTTATCCTCTTTGTTAGACTTGTGGTAAGAACCATCAGGGTATTTTTCGAGCTGGTAGCGACGTCTGTTTTGGATGTGGAAAGCCAGATTACAGGGTTAGAGATTGTCCCCAGTCAAGCTTTTAGGGTCAGCATAATCATTTCTTATCTCAGTCCAGTCACCCAAACCAGCAGGATGCCACTTCCTGCGCCACCAGTGGGTAGCTCCCAAATAGACTTATGCTTTTCAGTCCTAACATGATCAGGAAAATTCTCCTAATGTAGTTACTGGTATGTTATAGATCTTTCATATACATATTTATGCTTTGCTAGATCCAGGAGCTTCTTTGTCTTTTGTTACTCCTTATATAGCAGTTGATTTCGAAGTCTGTCGTGAAATTCTAGTAGAGCCCTTTTCAGTCTCTACCCCAGTGGGTAAAACTATCATAGCCCGACGGGTATACATGAACTGTCCGGTTATAGTATCTCATAAAATTACATCAACAGACTTTGTCAAATTAGAGATGACTAATTTAGATGTCATTTTTTGCATGGATTGGCTTCATTCCTTCTAAATAGAGTTGTCCAATTTTAGTTTCTAAATGAACCTGTCCTAGAGTGGAGGGGTAGTACTTCAGCCTTCAGAGGTCAGCTTGTTTCCTACCTTCAAGCATAGAAAATAATGTCTAAGGGATGTGTCTATCATCTAATTTGAGTTAAGGATACTAGTTTCGAAACTCCCAGTCTTGAATCGGTCCCAGTAGTGAGTGAATATTCAGATGTCTTTCCTGAAGATCTTCCAGGAATTTATCCCAAAAGGGAAATAGACTACAACATTGATCTTCTTCCAGATACTCAGCCTATATCTATTTTGCCATATAGAATGGCACTAGCAGAACTTAGAAAATTAAAAGAACAGTTGAAAGATATCCTAGATAAGGGATTCATTAGATCCGGTGTGTCCTTGTGGGGTGCACCTGTCTTATTCGTGTAAAATAAAGACGGTTCTTTTTGAATGTGTATTGATTAGCATTATCTCAGTAAATTCACGGTGAACGACAATTATCCACTTCCTAGAATCAATGATTTGTTTGACCAACTTTAAGGTGCCAGCTATTAATCTAAGATAGACCTCAGATCAGGCTATCATCAGCTCAGAGTTAGAGAATATGACATTCCAAAAACAACCTTCCGTACTCGGTATGGTCACTTTGAATTCTTAGTCATGTCCTTGGGTTTTACCAATACTCCAGCAACTTTCGTGGACTTGATAAACCGAGTGTTCAAGCAGTACTTTGACATGTTCGTAATACTCTTCATAGATGATATCCTTGTTTACTTTTGTAGTGATCATGATCATTCAGACCATCTCAGAATAGTATTATAGACTCTCAAAAATCATCAGTTGTTCGCCAAATTTAGTAAATGTGAATTTTGGATAAGTTTAGTTATGTTCCTTGGTCATATCATTTCTGGTGATGGCATAAGAATTAAACCTCAAAAGACTGAAGCAGTAAGAAACTGGCCTTGCCATGCCTCTCGATCAGACATAAGGAGTTTCTTGGGTCTGGCTGGCTATTACAAATGGATTTTTGAGGGATTTTCTTCTATTAAATCCTTTATGTCTCGATTGACTTATAAGAAAGTCAAGTTTCAGTGTTCATATCCTTGCGAGAAGAGTTTTCAAGATTTGAAGACTCGACTCACCTCAGCTTCGATTTTGGTTCTTCCAGATGATTTAGATGGTTTGTGGTGTACTATAATGTGTCTGAAGTGGTTTTGGGTTATGTCCTCATGCAACATGGTAAGGTCATAGCCTATGCCTCGAGATAACCTAAACCCCATGAGAAGAATTATCCGACTCATGATCTTGAGTTAGCAGTCATAGTTTTTGCCTTAAAGATTAGGAGGTATTACTTATATGGGGTGTATGTAGATGTGTTCACAGATCATAAAAGCCTTCAGTACATATTCTCTCAGAAAGATCTAAATTTTTGTCAAATAAGGTGGTTAGAGATCTTGAAAGATTACGACATGAGTGTCCTTTATCATTCGGGAAAGGCTAATGTAGTGGATGTTGCTCTTAGTATATTGTCTATGGGTAGTGTTGCTTATGTTTATGAAAGTAAGAAGAAATTATCTCAGGAAGTTCATCAGCTTTCCAGACTAAGTGTCCACTTAGTCGACTTAGCAGAAGGTAGTATATGGGTTCCGAACAGTTCAGAATCATCTCTAGTTTCCTAAGTTAAGGAAAAACAAGTTAGAGATCCCAGTCTAGTCATGTTAAAAGAATTAGTCAGATATCAGAAAGTAGAGGTTTTCTCTCAAGGGGGAGATGGTGTTTTGCATTGTTAGGGTCATCTCTGTGTGCCAGGTATAGACGACTTAAGGTAGTGAATCCTTGCAGAAGCACATGGTGCGCTATACTCTATTCATCCAGGGGACACTAAGATGTACCATGATTTGTGGGAGATCTATTGGTTGAGTGGGATGAAAAGATATATTGCAGAATTTATGGATAAGTGCTCTACATGTTAGTAAGTTAAGATAGAGCATTAGAAGCCTAGTAGGTCCATGCAACAGTTCAATATTCCTACTTGGAAGTGGGAAGGAGTGAACATAGACTTTATGATGGGTTTACCCCATACTCGTCATCAGTATGATTTGGTTTGGGTCATTGTAGACAGGATGTCCAAATCAACCCATTTTCTTCCAGTCCACACCTCTTATTCAGCTGAGGATTATGCCAAACTCTATATCAAGGAGTTGGTCAAATTACACGATGTTCTGTTGTCTATTGTTTCAAATAGAGGTACCCAGTTCACCTCTCATTTTTGGAAAGCATTCTGAAAGGGTCTTGGTACCCGATTTTACCTCAGTACAACCTTTCATACCCAGACTGATGGTCAAGCAGAAAGGACCATCCAGACTTTAATTGAGTTTGCATACAACAACAACCATCATTCCAGTATTAAGATAACTCCATTCGAAGCTCTTTATGGTAGGAGATGCAGATCTCCAATCAGTTGGTTCGAAGTGGGTGAGGCAGAAGTAGTAGGGCCTGACTTGGTATTCAATACCTTAAAAAAAGTCCAATTGATCAGAGAAAGGCTTAGGAAAGCTCAGAGACGACGAAAATTTTACGGAGATATGCACAGGAAATATCTTGAGTTTGAGATTGATGATCATGTTTATTTGAAAATATCTCCCATCAAGGGAGTAAAGCGGTTC
Organism: Capsicum baccatum var. pendulum; assembly: GCA_030864225.1. Taxonomy (NCBI): domain Eukaryota; kingdom Viridiplantae; phylum Streptophyta; class Magnoliopsida; order Solanales; family Solanaceae; genus Capsicum; species Capsicum baccatum. Next base: position 273,360,675 of record CM061552.1, read on the forward strand.
GGCAAGAAGGGAAAGCTCAGTCCCCGATATGTCGGTCCCTTTAAAATTATCAATTGCTTTGGCAAGGTAGCTTATGAGCTCTAATTGCCTTCAGATTAGCCTCAGTCCATCCAGTGTTTCATGTCTCCGTGCTTAAGAAGTGCATAGGTGACCCAGTAGTTGTAGTCCCTATAAAGGGCATAAACATTCAAAACAACCTCTCTTATGAAGATATTTCAGTTGAAAATCCTTGACTATCAGACTCGCAGACTAAGGAACAAAAAAGTTCCTCTAGTCAAAGTACTTTGGCGGAATCAGTCCGTTAAAGGAGCTACTTGGGAAGCAGAAGTAGAAAGGCGGACCAAGTACCCTTATCTTTTCTCTGCAAACCCAGAATCATTCCAAGGTAATAGATTTCCTTAAAGCTTATTCATTTTCATTTTGTAATATTAGTTACAACTTCGTATTCAGTTTTGTGCCTAGATTTCCATTATAAACTTGGTATCAACTACCATTGCATATTCAGTCATATGTTCATGCATTATATTAGTCATGGATTCATGCATCAGATATGCATGAACAAGTGAATCAGTACTCGTAGTCACACATCCATGTATCAGTATGAATCTTAGTAAATAGGTAATGTCAGTCATGTACTCATGTTTCAGTTGTTCACGATCAGTATATACTTTAGTTTATCATTTCTCCCATCTCAATTAGTCTCATTCAAGGATGAATGTTCCCAAGAAGGCGATATTGTAAGACCTCGCAAAATTTCTAAGCTTAATTTATCCTTTTAGGTTTGTCAAGGGTTTCACACATAGAAAATTCTAGCTAAGTTCCCAGACTTAGTTTATTTTTGGCCTTTGATAGTAGGCAATCTCACATTTTGACCATAATATCCCTTAATGGTCCATATATTTGTTAATTCATGATTAGAGAGGTCGATAGGTGTTTCTAGACAAGTTTTAGAATTTTTGGAACTCGCTTAAATCACGTTTTGTGTCCCAAAATAGTTGACCAACACGATCTTGATGCGTTGTGTCACCTATCACGTTGGTTAACATTGTTCCAGGTTACCAGATTCAAAACTATTGTGGCTTAGCATGATTATAGCGCGACACATTGGGTATCGCATCGATCCCATTGATATGCCACGTCACTAATTGCGTCGATGTCCAATTTTCAGTCATTAAATGTCTAAGGTTTCAAGGGTAAAAGGGTCAATTTTCCTCCCCTATATAAGCCTATTACACGAGATTCGGCTGGGTTTTCACCAAAAAATATAGTTGTTTCTCTCAAATTCCCTCAAGAACAAGTCTAGGGTTTTCAATTGAAGGTTCTAATCCAGGAGATTCCACCATTAATCTTCAAGAAACTTCCATCTAAGGTATGTAAAGTCTTGATTCACGGGTTCCTTTCACCCATGAAGTTCAACAAGCCCTTTCAAAAATATAAATTTTGAATTCCAAGTTATGAATTGAATCATATCCATGATTATGTTGTTGTATGATTACCAAGTTGAAATCTATAATACATATAATCAAGTTATGTTAGCATGTGGTTGGAATTCTTGTATTTGAAGTGAATAATGTTGCCATGATGTATTATTTTAAAGTTCATGCCTAAGCCTCAAGTTATGCATGGAAAGTGTTTGCTAAATTGTCTAAGAGAATAAGAATTTGCTTTATGACTCAATTGTGACCAAATTGATGAATCCATGATTTACCCTTAGCTTCAGATTCAGCCAGGAATAGTAGTTTTGTAGTGAGACCTCATCATTTGAGGATAGCATGATTAGTTCATTACTTCATTATTTCAGTTTTAGTAGATAGAGTTAGTTGGACACATTCCCATCAACTCCATAATTTTCAAACAGTTTAAAGGCTTTCAAATTAACATGTTTAGATAGTTTATTTTAGTTTGGTATTGATATACTATATTTCTAGATGTTATGTTTAATTAGATATTTGAACCTTACAACCTTTAATCCCTTTTATTTCATATTTATAAAGTATGTTATGTAGTGCTCAGCTACAAGTATCTGTCATGGGTTAGCTTGTTGTCCTTTAGGATTGCTAGCACCGTGTAGCATTCTGGGTATTAGATTTGGGGCGTTACAAACTTTGTATCAGTGCCAGGTTCTATAGTGTCCTAGGAAGTCTAAAATCTTCATTTGGTAGAGTCTTATGCATGGGTATGTTTCGCACCATATTTATGTATAGGAAGTTATAAAATGTTTTAGGAATAGTTTCCCTTCTTTTAGTATTCATGTCATGCCAGTGAGCATGAGCTCAAATTTAACTCTTAGTCTAATCTGTTTCTCTCTTTTCGCTTACATAATATGCCTCCCAATATAAGAAACAGAAATCAGTCAGCCCCTCAGCCCGTCCAAGTTGATTCCTTGGACAAACATATTTCTCATGTAGAGTTCAGAACTGCATTCACTACTTTTGTGTAACGCCTCGAAAAATAGGTCCCGGAGCATCACACGGTGCTTGAGGCTACGAGTAGCCCCAAGCTAACCCTTTGAGCCATTATCATTTAGTTTAGCACAAATCAATGGGGTTTCCATAAATAACCCTCAAATATCAGCAGAGTAATCACCATGCAAGAATAAAAGAATTTCAGAAAGATAACAAAATACGACTTATTAGTCAACTACCAACATCTATACTAGTCTAACAAGCCTCTAAGAAAATCAATAAAACCAGCTAGCCATTGAGACATGCCCCAACTGAATCATACTCAGTTATCAAATGTAAACAATTCTATGAAACCAACATCAGACATCACGTCCTCGAAACATGAGGACTCACTACAATAGAGGATGTAGAACAACGTGCCCAAAGAATCACTGTGGAACCTGGAACTGAGCACCTGAACCTACATTCCGAGAAAAATGCAGCCCACATCCGAAGATGTGGGTCAGTACCATGGAAAGGAACCGAGTATATTGGGGTGTATGCAGTTGTATAAACATTATCATCATAAATATTTATAAGAAATATGCAGGATGTATGAAAGACTCACAAAGCCCGAAGAAAATCATCATAATCATGAGAGGATGAAATAAGTATAATAACACATGTGAGTCATCATATAATTTGTCAATCACTTTCAGTTCATCAAGAATATCAATTCTCATAATGTAAATATCATTTAAATCTTTTGAAAGAATAACTTTCACAATTCCACTTTCAAATCACTTCACCATTCACCATAGACACAAGGAAACACACACACTGGGAGATCCTATAACCGACATAAACCATGTGATCTACATGGAGTCCAACGTACAACCCACGTTGGGGAGAGCTATCCTATTCTTGCTATCGGAGTAGGACTATCGATATCAAATCCACACAAACTAGTGATCACTATATAAATCAGCCTCAGGCTCACTCCTACGGGGACACGTAGTTTTAGGGAAGTAAGGTCACTTTATACCTCCCACTCAGTGCTAAAGATTTCTCCCAAACTTATCTCAGATTATTTCAAAGACAATCCACAACAAAACAATTTCAGTAATAAATAAATATACATCGGGAGCCATCATGCTTCCCATCTATCAAAATCAACCACGTTGTGGATTTCTTTCACACTCGAGTTCAAAATAACTCCATTAAGATCAAAAGGTCAAATCATTCAAAATATCTCAAATATTCAACATCAACGTGCTTATAACACACAGTTTATCAAAAAAAAATACAATTTCCAATGGGCATTCACGACCCAAATATCAAAATCATGATAAATATCGTTCAAGATTCATGCTTTATATATCCACACATGTAAATTTATCTTTCAAAATTATAAACATCAAGATTTCATAATAATCATCATACGATATGGGTTCATGCTTCAAATTCATAAAAATCAAATAAAAATCATGCCTTTGTAAGAAAAATTATTTTTGGGCACAAAAACAAAAGAGAGTTCTTGTTGAAAAACCCCACATCCCTTGAATGATGAACTTTAGATCGATATTTATTTTTGAGATGTTAATCGTGCCTTTGAATGATGGTTCTTGGAGTTCTTGAACTAGGAACTTGGAATCTTGAATAAATTTGCAGAATTAATGGTGAACTTTGGAGATTATTGAAGTTGGATGTAGGAGCCTAGGGTTTTCTTTTTGAGGGAATTTGATGAAATATAACATATAATGCTTCTAATAGGCTTTAATATAGGGTTTCGACGGATTTTGCGTGAGGGGGAATAACCAAAATTCCCCTAAAAGTAAAATAATTCTTGAATCTATCCTTTGGTGGACTGTTTTAATAGTCTGAAGTAGATCAACCATAACATTTACTCCAATATCCAAATTGGATAAAACCAATTTCATTAGAAAGAGGACTCTCATATATTTCCGTTTATATATAGTATCTCACCCAGATCATTATGTACGAGGAGTTATGATCATTTGAAGTTGACCCAAAAATTCACTTTTGATAGGTTGAAGTAGATCGACCATAACTTTTTATTCCGATAGACAAATTGGAAATAAATAATTTTATTGGAAAGAGGACTCGCAGAGCTTTCTGTTGAAATATTGTAGATCACCCAGATCATTATGTACAAGGAGTTATGATCGTTTAAAGTTGGATAAAAAATATGCCAGGCCTCAGTACTTTTTCCTGCACATTTTACTGTTCACTACTATTCATGGTTCGATTGAAATGTTCACAACTCGTCGCTCGGGTGTCCTTTTTGGATGATCCATATATTGTTGGAAATCTTATTTGATACTCTACACAATGGTGGGTTATAATCTAAGACATTCTGCATGGAAAATTTATAATTCATTCTAAAAGATAGAACCCGACACGTTTACGCACAAAATTTTAACAAAAAATTTCCCGAGGTATTACATCTTGCTAATTCAGTTGCTACCTATAATGAGCGACCAACTATCGTTCCAGCTAAGCAAGTGGCTAATTCAGCTGCAACCAAGATTTTGGACTTCACTCAAATAAATCCTCTATCCTTTTTCAGGTCTAAGTCAGATGAGGACCCTCAAGAATTGCTTGATCATGTTCAGAATATTATAGATATAATGGGAGTTACTAATAGTGAGATAGAAATAGCTAGGCTTATGATCTATGCTCAACAGATAGAAGAGCAGAATATTAAGATGAGAGAGAAACAAAATAAGAGAGCAAGGACAAGTTGTTTAAACTTTGCTCAGCCTAAGTCAGAGGGTAGAAATCATTCTCTGTTTTGCCCAAAGTCATGTATTATAGATCCTTCCTTAGCCAGTGCTCCAGTGTTGAAATTTAGAGACGTCAATAGGGATAGGGCATCAGGCCCTAAACCTCAGGGCAGTGTTATCAGTACCCACACTTATCCTTTTTGTCAAACTAATGGTAAGAACCATCAGGGTAGTTGCAGAGCTGGAAACAACATATATTTTGGATGTGGCATGCTAGGCCACAGGTTAGAGTATGTCACCAATCAGGCTTTCAGGGTCAGCATAACCATTCCTCAGCTCAATCCAGTTGCCCAAACCAGGAGGGTGCCACTTCCAGTGCCACCAGTGAGCAACTCCCAAACAGACTTTATGTAGGAACTATCCGATTATGATATCTCAAAAAGTTATAATGGTTTCGGATTAATTGGTAATAATGGCTCTCTAGAAATTCTTGTTTGGTAAGTTATAACGGTTTCAGATTAATTTTCTTAGAAAGATATAAACCTATGTTAGCGGAGGTGGTTAGAGTTGTTGAAGGACTATGAGATGAGCATCCTGTATCACTCAGGAAAGGCTAATATAGTAGCTGATGCTATTAGTAAGATGTCTATGGGTAGTATTGCTCGTGTGAAGGATAAAAAGAAGAAGTTACTTTAGGAAGTTCATCAGCTTGCCCGACTAAGTGTCCACTTAGTCGATTCAGCAAAGGAAAGTATGTGGGTGCAAATAGTTCCAAATCATCTCTGGTTTCTAAAGTAAAGGAAAAAAAAGGAAAGAGATCCCAGTTTAGTCAAGTTGAAAGAGTCAGTCAGAGATCAGAAAGTAGAGGTTTTCTCCAAAGGGTGAGATAGTGTGTTGCATTTTTAGGGTCGGTTATGCATGCCAGTGTAGCTGTCTTGAGGCATGCAGAAGCACATGGTGCATGTTACTCTATTCATCTAGGGGCCACAAAGATGTACCACAATTTGTGGGAGGTCTATTGGTGGAGTGGGGTGAAGAGAGACATTACAAAGTTTATGGATAAGTTCTCTATATGTCAGTAGGTTAAGATTGATCGCCAAAAATCTAGTGGTTCCATGCAAGAGTTTAGTATTCCCACGTGGAAGTGGGAGGACGTGAACATGGACTTTGCGATGGATTTTCCTCGTACTCGTCATCAGCATGATTTAATTTGGGTTATTGTAGAACGGATGACCAAATCAACTAATTTCTTACCAGTTCACACCTCATATTTAGCCGAGGGTTATGTTAAGCTCTATGTTAGAGAGTTGGTTAGATTGCACGGAGTTCAATTATCCATCATCTAATATAGAGGTACGCAGTTCACCTTTCACTTTTGGAAAGCCTTCTAAAAGGGTCTTGGTATCCAAGTTCAGCTCAGTACAACCTTCTACCCTTAGACAAATGGTCAAGTAGATAGGACCATTCAGACTTTGGAATATATGTTAAGAGAATGTGCCATTGACTTTAAGGGGAGTGGGGATAACCACTTGCCCTTGATTGAGTTTGCATATAATAACAATTATCATTCCAGCATTCAGATGGCTCCCTATGAGGCACTTTATAGGAGGAGATTTAGATCTCCCATTGGTTGGTTTGAAGTAGGTGAGGCTGCACTGATAGGGCCTAACTTGGTATTTGATACCTTATAAAAGGTTTCGTTAATTAAGGAAATCTTAAGACAACTCAGAGCTGAATAAAATAGTATGCAGATTTTCGAAATAAAGATCTCAAATTTGATATTGGTGACTACGTGTATTTGTAAATCTCTCCTATGAATAGAGTGAAGAGGTTTGGCTAGAAGGGGAAACTCAGTCCCCGATATGCCGGTCCTTACTGAATTATCAATCATTTTGGAAAGGTAGCGTACGAGCTTGAGTTTCTTTCAGACTTAGCTTTAGTACGTCCAGTGTTTCACGTCTCCTTTCCAAAGACGCGCATAGGTGACCCAGTAGTTGTAGTCCCTATAGAGGGTATATGTAACGACCCAATTTTCTGGAACTGGAACGTCACACGGTGCTTATGATCCTGAAGGACCACAAGCTAACCCTCTACTGATATCTATACCTAGACAATGCATAATATAGATAATAAATATGGAAACTGGCCACAAGGTTCAAAACATCTTTAAAATACAGAAAATTTAAAACTAAATACTAATACATTTGTTCGAAAAGACTCTAAACTATTTGAACTGTGGAGTTTATGGGACTTGTCCCCAACTAACTCTATCTACTAAAAGCAAATAAAATCTAATACAAAAATGATAAAAGGATCATCCTTGAATGAAAAGAACTCACTGCTATGTCTACTGCTGCTGACTGGGACTGAACTGCTAAGGGTACTCTAGATCTCATGCCTCTGAACCTATGGTGTCAAATAAAACACCATAGTGCAAATGTGTCAGTACGGGAATGTATCGAGTATGCAGATGAGGTAAGGATAAATGCAAGGGTTATACATGAAAAATTACTTAACTGTATAGTCGTGAGAGTGCTGAATGAGAACACATGCATGAATGCACAAACCATAATCACAATCATCATAACTCTGAGTACTGAAACTCGGGTACTGCATTACTAAAATCTGAACTCACTACTAATACTAAGATACTGAACAACTGAATCATCTGATATTGATAAATGAGTACTGAGGTGAGATCAGTCTTATCTAGCGAGTGATCTTAGAATATGAGGATACTGAAACTGATTAACTAAATATACTCACATCAATGACTGAATTTAGAGCTTTCTACACTCAACTGACTGCATCGGAGATCAAACCTGTCTAACGGATAATTTCAAAGTCTACTATTAATGATAAGAAATGATCATGTCTGAATCTGACAACAAGAATACTCAAATGAATCTGATACTGAGAACAAGCCTATCTAACAGGTGATCTCTAGATCTGATAACAAGAATACTCAACTTAATCTGAGATTGAGATCAAACCTATCTGATGGGTGATCTCTAGATCTGATAATAAGAATACTCAACTGAATCTGAGACTGAGAATAAGCCTATCTGATAGGTGATCTCTTGATATGATAAGAAGAATACTCAACTAAATCTGAGACTGAGATCAAGCCTATCTGATGGCAACTAAATCTGAGACTGAGATCAAGCCTATCTGACGGGTGATCTCTAGATCTAATAACAAGAATACTCAACTAAATCTGAGACTGAGATCAAGCCTATATAATGGGTGATCTCTAGATTTGATAACAAGAATACTCAACTGAATTTGAGACTGAGATCAAGCCTATCTAACGGGTGATCTCTAGATCTGATAACAAAAATACTCAACTAAATTTGAGACTGAGATCAAGCCTATCTGACAGGTGATCTCTGATGTGTGACCAATTTCTAACATATGTAAGACCTTTAACCAAGAATAATTGTTAAGTCTTAAGCAAATTTTTTCATTTTTGATTTGTTTATATCTAATTTTATAGTTTAAGCTGGTGGGATAGAGAACCAACAAGAATAGAAGCAAAAAAGTTGAAATCTAGAGGAATCTGAAGAGAAGTGTGGCTGGCAATATCTATGATAAGTCATCAGCCCTGTGATAGGCTATCACAGTGGTAGTCAGACTTGATAAGAGATTTGGCATGAGTTAAAGTTCTGATGACACTTTGTGATAAGGTGTTCGGATGGTGCTAAGGCGTTAGGAGCATCGTCAGCCTTAAACAGGAAATGGAAGTTGAAGATAGTTTTGTGATGATATCTATGACACGTCGTTAGGCTGGTGATAAGGCATCAAGAGCGTCGTCATCCTTAAATGGAAGGTGGAAATTAAACACAGTTTGGGACGACATTCATAACACATCATCATGATGGTGATAAGGCATCATCATTGTCGTCATCCTTAGGCAGTGAAAGCCAAAAGTGCAGAGGAGCTGATAACATCCGTGATAAGCCGTCATAATCATGATAATCCGTCACGAACTTCGTCATTTATTTCGAGGACAAGCTGTAATGTTGATTTTATTTCCTTAATTAGGTTAAACTATTTAAAGCCTTGTTTTAGGGTTTTCAAAAGAATTATTATTTTTTTGGACTTATCATTTTTCGAAAAAACATATGATATTTCTCTCTCGCTAGTTAAAATATTTTTTGGGAGTTTTGTACCGTGGTTCAATTCAAGTTATACTTCTTGATTTTCATCATTGTTCTAAGTTAATCTTCTCACTTATGAATTCAATTCGTGTACTTTTTCCTTGCATCATGAGTAGCTAAACTTCATTAACCTGAATTAGGGGTTCTAGGGTTAGGCCATAACAATGTGCTAAACACTCAAGATTTAATAAGTGCTAGGTTTTCTTGACAATTCTGAGATTTTAATTAACATCTGTTGGTTGCAAACAGTAGACACACCTACTTTGATTTGGTTGAGAAAGAAATCATATACTGCAGGAAGTGAATTATGAACAGGAACTCAAAAATACTTCATTTAATAATATGCGCTATAACAAAATTGGTTAACCTGAGGTAAAATCTGGACAGTGAACAGAGATTTCCTAAGTTCGAGAGGATTAGGAAATTAGATATTTAAATAGGCCGAGAGATATTTGAGTATATCATCGATAAAGATAGCTTGTTATCCTAACCACCATTAGAATCTTAAGTAACCTCTAGCATCTGTGATGTACCGTAAGCCATAGTGAACATAATTCTAGTTATTTCTTAAAATTTTGGTTACAAACATCGAAATTAAAGTGACAAACAATCATTTGTGAAACTTCAATCCCTATATTAGGAAGTGTTAAACTATCAGTGAATTAAATCACAAACGACTTGAGTTCACACCATATTCCTTGTGGGATTCAAACCCAACCTAGTTGGGTTTTATATTGACGACGATTGCTTAAACCTATTCAAGAGTGTAGTTTGACCGTTATCAAAAATAGCATCGTTGCCGGGGAATATGGTTGAAAACTAAAAGTTTTGTGTGCTTTAAAGAAGTTCAGATCTTATCTTCTTGGGATCAAAGTAGCGGTCCACACTGACCATGCTGCCTTGAGGTATTTGATGGGTAAGAAGGATGCTAAACCAAGGCTGATCACATAGGTATTGCTGCTACAAGAATTTGACTTTGAGGTCAAGGATAGGAAAGGTTATGATAACCAGGTTGCATATTATCTGTCTAGAATGGAAGGTGAACAGGAAAGTAGTGATAAAATAAATATAAATGATGCATTCCCTGATGAGGAGATTCTGACTGCCACTATGGAAAAATTACCTTGGTATGGGGATTATGTAAATTATCTTGTGAGTGAGGTCATCCCAGAAAACCTTTCTTTCCATCAAAGGAAAAAGTTCCTGCATGATGTGAGGTATTACTTTTGGGATGAGCCATATCTTTTTCGGCGATATATAGATAATATTATAAGGAGATGCATGCCGGAGGTGGATATATTGTGCATATTGGAAGCATGCCATGCTTCCCTAGTCGGGGGTCACCACGCCGGTGATGGAACAGCTAGGAAGGTGTTGCAGAGTGGCTATTATTGGCCAACATTGTTCAAGGATGCCCACGAGTTTGTGCTGAAATGTAACCAATGACAGAGGAAGGGGTCAATCTCTAAAAGACATGATATTCCCTTGACTAATATGCTTGAAGTGAAATTATCTGATGTTTAGGGCATTGATTTTATGGGTCTTTTTGTGAGCTCGTATGGGATGAAGTATATTTTAGTTGTTATTGACTATGTCTCAAAATGGTTCAAAGCTATAGCCTTGTATGATAATGAAGGGAAGAGGGTTGTTACTTTTCTCAAGAAGAACATCTTCTCTCGCTTTGGAGTACCACGTACTATCATAAGTAATGGAGGATATCATTTTTACAACAAAATATTTCGAGTAAATTTGGAAAAATATGGGGTAAAACAGCACAGAGTGGCTACTCCATACCACCCACAAACCAGTGGGAAAGTGGAAGTATCAAATTGTGAGATTAAAGCCATCCTAGCTAAAACGGTGAATGCTAGTCGGAAAGATTGGTCTCGAAATCTCGATGATGCCTTGTGGGCATATCAAACTGCTTTCAAGACACCCATTGGCATTTCACCTTTTTAGATGGTCTATGGAAAAGCATTCCACCTACTAATAGAGCTGGAGCACAAGGCCTTATGGGCACTCAAAAGGTTAAATTTGACTTGGAAGAAAGCAACAAAGCTGAGACTGGGGAAATTGAATAAGATTGATGAATTCTATCTCAGGGCCTATGAACGAGCAGATCTGTATAAAGAAAAGAGGAAAAGGTACCATGATTGGAGAATAGAGAAACGAGAATTCAAAAAAGGTGACTTGGTGCTTCTGTTAAATTCTAGACTCAAATTGTTCCTAGGTAAGCTGAAATCTAAGTGTTTAGGCCCTTTTAAAGTTAGTCAAGTCCACTCATCTGGAGTGGTGGAACTCAAAATGAAGAAGGCTGTACCTTCAAGGTAAATGGGCAACGTGTCAAGCTTTACATTGGACCGAAAGAATCAGTGAAAAGTATTACCATTATCTATCTTGATGAATTCTGAAGTAATCGAGTTACCTGAGTCGTGTCGCGTTGTTAAATCAGGCGTTGCATGGGAGGGAATCCATGACACCCGAGATTGATTCATTCCAGATATACTAAAACCCTTAGTTTAATTTTGCTTTAATTTTGAGTTGAAGGTGTAGGGTAGTCTGTTGTTGTAACATATTTTGTGGTAACTAGAAGAGATACAAGTATAGAAAGCAGTTGACATGTTTTTGATTGATTTTTAAACACCTCTTCAATGTTTTGTTTGCACAGACTGTGTCAATTATATTTACTTGTGACCCATATGAATCTTGTTGTAGCATTAGTTCTAGTTGCTTGATGATCATTGCTGAACAATTGCATGAACTAGATAAATGGTGGACTACAATATACTTGTGTGCCTTATGTGTGTTAGACACTACTTAATTCCCTCTATATGCTAAACCCAGAACTTGCCTGGTTAGTCTTACCATGGTTAAGGGATAGGGGTTAGGAAAGGATTATAGCCGTTTTGTTAATTAACCCACTTTTAGCCTAAATAGCCTACCCTATGTGCATTATATCCCTTGATCCCTATTTTGAGCCTAATTAGCCTATTTCTTCCTTATGACAACGTTCACCCTCCCATTTATACCATAATGAACCTGTTTGGCCCTGGTCCCCCTTGGACACTGTCCACCTTGACCTAGGCAAACAACCTAAGTTGAGGGTGGCTATCATAGGGGTGCATGGTTTAAGATAAGTATGAAGAAGGGCAGAATAAAGAAAAAGAAGAATAAAAGTTGGGTGCTACTCTAAATAAAAAGAGAGAGGCACCCAACTTGAACATGTGCTATCAATGGAAAAAAATAAAAAAAAAAGTGGTGAATAAGTGAAACCCACGAGAGTAGTGTAGTGTCAAGGAGGCATAGTCACTTTAAATGACCTTGAATATCATACCAGCCCCAACCTGCATTATAAGCCTAAAAGAAGTCCTATAGTGATCCTAGCTGGCCTATCTAAAGGTCTTGGTAATGAAACTAAGGGCAAGCCTATGGTACTGGGCATATACTGATTGGAACTTAGTCTTGAGAGTGAGAGTCTTTTGATGATTGCCACGTTTATATTTTGGTTTATTATATGCGAGAAAGGGGATTTCCTTGTTGTGAGTGCACAATGGTATTGTTGCTAGCTACTTACTTGTTCAGGTAGTGCAGCAATGGTATATGAATGGTTGTTGGGGCTAAGATTGATGCCATCGCTTGAGTCCTTTTACATTATTGTTCTTCAATGACATACACAGTTGGTTTAAATTGGATTGACCTTGGAGGTGGTAACTATGTTTTGAGGTTAAACGAGAAAATTGGCTGCTGAATATGCTATGTATTCTCTTAGTTGTGTTGAGTTGCTTGAGGACAAGTAATTGTTTTAAGTTAAGGGTGTTGATGTGTGAGCAATTTCTATCACATTTAAGACCTTTAACCAAGAATAATTGTGAATTCTTAAGCAACTTTTGTCGTTTTTGATTTGTTTATGTCTGATTTTACAGTTTAATCTGATGGGATAGAGAACAAACAAGAATGGAAGCAAAGAAGTTGAAATCTGGAGGAATCCAAAGAGAAGTGTGGCTGATGATATCTGTGATAAGTCGTCAGCCCTGTGTTGGGATATCACAGTGGTCGTTAAACTTAACAAGAGATTTAGCATAAGTTGAAGTTGTGATAACACTTTGTGATACGGCATCAGGCTGGTGATAAGGCATCACGAACATTGTCAGCCTTAAATAGAAGGTGGAAATTGAAGACAATTTATGACAACATCCATGACACGTCGTTAGTCTGGTGATAAGGCGTCATCGTCATCGTTATCCTTAGGCAACAAAAGCCAAAAGTGCAGAGGAGCTGACGACATCCGTGATAAGCCGTCATACTCATGATAAGTTGTCACGGATATCGTCATCTATTGCGAGGACAAGATGTAACTTTGATTTTATTTCCTTAATAAGGTTAAACTATTTAAAGCTTCTTTTTAGGGTTTTCGAAAGAATTATTATTTTTTTGACTCATCATTATTCAAAAAAACATATGATATTTCTCTCTCGCTAGTTAAAATATTTTTTAGGAGTTTTGTACCGTGGTTCAATTCAAGTTATACTTCTTGATTTTCATCATTATTGTAAGTTAATCTTCTCATTTATGAATTCAATTCGTGTACTTGTTCCTTGCATCATGAGTAGCTAAAATCTATTAACCTGAATTATGGGATCTAGGGTTAGGTCATGACGATGTGCTAAACACTCAAGATTTAATAGGTGTTAGGATTTTTGACAATTCTGAGATTTTAATGAACATCTGTTGGTTGAAAATAGTAGACACACCTACTTTGATTTGCTTGAGAAAGAAATCATATATAGTAGGAAGTGAATTATCAATAGGTACTCGAAAATACCTTGTTTAATAATCAACGCTGTAACAAGGTTGGTTAACATGAGTTAAAATCTGGACAGTGAACAGAAATTCCTTAAGTTCGAGAGGAATAGGAAATTAGACGTTTAAATAGGCCGAGAGATATTTGTGCATATCATTGATAAAGATAGCTTTTTATCCTAATCACCGTGAGAATCTTGAAATTAAAGTGACAAACAATCTTTTGTGAAACTTCAATCCCCATTTCAGGAAACGTTAAACTATCAGAGAATTAAATCGCAAATGAATTGATTCACACTATATTTCCTGTGGGATTCGAACCCAACCTAGTTGGGTTTTATATTGGCGTTGATTTCTTACACCTATTCAAGAGTGTAGTTTGACCATTATCAAAAATGGCACCGTTGCCGGGGAATACGGTTGAAAACTGAAAGTTGTGTGAGCTAATTGACTGTTAGTTAGGTTTCCTAGATTTATGTTTATTTGTTGTTTTTGTTTATTGCAGGTTCATTGTTGTTTATGCCAAAAACAAGAAGTTCTAGAGAACCTTTATTACCAATTAATTTAGAATCAAAGCTGATCGGGAGAATGGCAGAACAGCTAAAGGTTGACAGATTGGCAGCCTTGTCCAGGGCTCAGGTGAACGTACAGAACCAGGGTTAACAAGATGATGAAGATTTGGGTGATGAGGAATTGCTGAATCCTCAAAACCAAAGGCGAGCTGAGCAAATTACTACATCAGTGCAGCGAAACTTCGACAGAAACCATCTATCCAGAAGAAGGTATAGTCAACAACCTGTCCCTTATAAGGTTGATGATGATAATGAAGGAATGGATGAAGCAGGTGCAAAAGGTGCTATCATTCCTCCATTGTTGGCACCTGGTGCAAAATTCAGCATAACATGTACTATGATTCAACTCCTAAATCTGAATGGGTTGTTTGGAGGCTTGCCTGGTGATGATCTGAACATGCACTTAGTGAACTTTATCACTATTTGTAAATCTTTTGATTATCCGGGAGTGAGCCAGAATGTGATCCGGTTGAGATTGTTTCCATTGTCTCTGTCTAGGGAGGTAACAATGTGTTTAAATAAGTTGGAGCCCAATTCTATAACCAATTGGAGATAGTTGAAATAGGCGTTCCTAGAACGGTTCCTTCCACCCTACAGGAGGGTACAGTTGAGGGATGAAATCAGTAACTTCAGGAAGATCCCGACTGAAGCATTACATGAAACTTGGGAGAGATTCAAGAAGAAGATGGCACAATGCCCGAACAATAATATGAAGGACTTGCACTTGATAGAGACTTTGTATAGAGCTTTTAACTCTATGACAACGCCAATTATAGATAATGCTGCAGGTGGTTCATTGATTGACCTTTTTTTCAAGATGTTTCAGATATGCTGAATAGAATGACCAAACAGAGTCGGGCTTGGCATACCAAGGATTCTGTGGTAGCTAGCCTGACTGTTTTTATTTGTATGACTGCGGAGTAGAGTAGAATGGATGTGGAGCAAAACCAAGACATGGCCCACTTAAAGACTTAGATGGACTTGCTGACCAAGCACTTGATGTCAGGCAAAATTGAAAAGGTTAAGGCTTTGGAATCTTAGTGCACTGTTGCTATTGATGTAGATGAGGAGGCAAATTATGTTAATAATTAGGGGGGTTTCTGAGGCAATAGCCAAGGGAATCAAGGTCAAAAATTTTATGACAAGCCTGATTATAAAGATAGGGAGCAACAAAACTGGAGAAGCAATGATGATAAGAGTGGTTTGTATGTTCCTCCTGGAAGTCAGGATGTTGCACCAACTAGATCTGGCAAGATGTCCATGGAGGACATGATGGAAAAATTATTGAAGGAAGTTGAGGCTACCAGCTCGGGAGTAACCACCATGAAGAGTGAATTCTCTACCCTGAGTCAATTAGTTAGTTCACACTCCACTTCTATCAAGCAGTTGGAGAAGCAGATAAGCCAACTTTCCACAACACTAAACCAAATAAAAAATGGTACTTTACCTAGTGATATGGTTCAAAATCCACAGAATAATGGCTCATGTATGGCGATTACCACTAGGAGTGGTAAGATCTAACCTGGCCCTTCTGTGGGCTAATCTGTTGATTCTGAGGTAGTTGTTGATAAATCAAAAGAAAGTAAACCAGTGGATTCTAAGAAGATGGATAGTTCTCTTGATTCTTCAGAGAAAGAAAAAGAGAAGGAGGGGGAAGTGGTGTTGAAATCTATCCCGAGACCATCACCTCCCTTTCCTCAATGATTGAAGAAGAAGGCTAATGATGCGAAATTCCAAAAATTCATGGTAATACTCAAGCAATTGACAATAAATGTGCCACTGGTTGAGGAACTTGAGCAAATTCCAGGATATTAGAAATTCATGAAACCTTGTGACTAAGAAACGAGTGGTGAGCAGCGAATTAGAGGCAAATCTCCACCATTGTAGCACTATTTCTATAAGGACCCTAGTACAAAAGAAGCCAGAACCAGGTGCAGTTACTATTCCCTACACAATTGGGATAATGGAATTCACCAAAGCCCTATGTGATCTGGGAGCAAGTGTTAATTTGATGCCACTAACTATTTATAGAAAATTAGGTCTGGAAATCCCACACCCACCAATATTAGACTCGTGATGGTGGATAGGTCAATAAAGTGACCTGTTGGCATTCTGTATGATGTGTTGGTGAAGGTGTCCAACTTTATATTCCGTGCAAACTTCATCATTCTAGATTGTGAGGTGGTCTTTGAGGTGCCCATAATCTTGGGTAGACCTTTTCTCACAACAAGAAGTGTGTTGATTGATTTGAGAGCGAATGAGCTCTTATTTGGGATGAATGATGAAGTGGTACGATTTGATGTGGGCAAATCAATGAAGTAACATAAAGAGATGAGTGTGTTCTCAGTATTTGATGTGTATTATGAGGACGAAAAAGAAGTTCCCATAGCTGAGGTTATCGAACCTTTAGCCGCAGTCATGATGAAATATGATAGTGAAGTTATTAAGGAGTATGGAGATACCATTTGTGCCTTGACAGGCATGGATTCATATCCTTATGCTCCTAAAATGCTAGACCTTGACCTGGATAATCGACCAACGCCACCAGCCAAGCCATCTATTAAGGAGCTTTCGGTGTTGGAATTGAAGGAATTCCCTGGGCACCTACGGTACGTGTTTATGGGAAATGGGAACACACTACCTATTATTATTGCAGCTGATTTGGGGGAACAATAGGTGAATGCACTTATCTCAGTACTTCAAAGACACAAGAGAGCTATAGGGTGGACCATTGCAGATATTATTGGCATTCGCCCAAGAATCTGCACGCATAAAATTTAGCTTGAGTACCATTGTATTCCAACCATAGAGCTTCAACGTCATATTGATCCACCAATGCAAGAGGTGGTTAAAAAGTAGATTATTAAGTGGTTGGAATTAGGAGTGGTTTACCCTATTTCTGACAGCAAGTGGGTGAGCCCAGTTCAAAGCATACACAAAAAAGAGCGTATAATGGTGGTTACTAATGAAAAGAATGAGTTGATTCCGCTCAGTCCTGTAACTAGGTGGAGAGTTTGCATGGACTACCCCAAGCTAAATTCTTATACTCTAAAAGACCACTTTCCAGTGCCCTTTATGGACCAAATGCTTGATCGATTAGCTGGAAGGAGGTGGTATTGCTTCTTGGATGGTTATTCTGCATACAACCAAATATGTATTGCTCCTGAAGATTAGGAGAAGACAACTTTCACATTTCCATATAGAACCTTTTTCATTTAAAAGCATGTCATTTGGGCTATGTAATGCACCCACCACTTTTTAATGGTGTATAATGTCTATCTTATCTGACATAGTGAAGGACACCATAGAGGTATTCATGGATGATTTCTCTGTGGTGGGTGATTCATTTGAGATGTGTTTTGTAAATCTAAATATAGCCTTGCAAAGATGTGTTGAATTTAATTTGGTGCTTAACTGGGAAAAATGCCATTTTATGGTCAAGAAGGGCATCGTTCTCAGCCATAAAATTTCCAAAAAGGGGGTAGAAGTTGATCGATCAAAGGTGGAAGTTATTTAGAAACTACCACTTCCTATTTCAGTGAAAGAAGTGTACAGTTTTCTTGGACATGTTGGCTTTTATCATAGATTTATAAAAGACTTCTCAAAGATTGAAAATCCATTTTGCAAACTTTTGGATAAAGAGGTGAAATTTTACTTCGATGATGAGTTCTTGAAGGCATTTTCATGACTTAAAAAGAAGTTGATTGAGGCCCCTATTATTATTTCACCTGACTGGGCAAAAACCATTTGAGATCATATGTGATGCAAGTAGTGTGGCCCTTTGAGCTGTATTGGGGCAAAAGAGGGAAAAACTATTCCATTCGATATATTACGCCAGCAAATCACTGAATAGAGCGCAAAAGAATGACACTATCACTGAACAGGAACTTTTGGTTGTAGTGTGTGCTTTGGTGAAGTTCAGAGCTTATCTACTTGGGATCAAAGTAGTGGTCCACACCGACCATTCTGCCTTGAGGTATTTGATGGCTAAGAAAGATGCTAAACCAAGGCTGATCAGATGGGTATTTCTGTTGCAAGAATCTGACTTTGAGGTCAAGGATAGGAAAGGTTTTGAAAACTAGGTTGCAGATCATCTGTCTAGAATGGAAGGTGAACAGGAAAGTAGTGATAAAATAAATATAAATGATGCATTCCCTGATAAGGAGATTCTGACTGCCACTATGGAAAAATTACCTTGGTATGGGGATTATGTAAATTATCTTGTGAGTGAGGTCATCCCAGAAAACCTTTCTTTCCATCAAAGGAAGAAGTTCTTGCATGATATGACGTATTACTTTTGGGATGAGCCATATCTTTTTCGGTGATATATAGATAATATTATAAGGAGATGCATGCCAGAAGTGGATGTATTGTGCATATTGGAAGCATGCCATGCTTCCCCAGTCGGGGGTCACCACGCCGGTGATGGAACAGCTAGGAAGGTGTTGCAGAGTGGCTATTATTGGCCAACATTGTTCAAGGATGCCCACGAGTTTATGCTAAAATGTGACCAGTGCCAGAGGCAGGGGTGAATCTCTAAAAGACATGAGATTCCCTTGACTAATATGCTTGAAGTGAAATTATCTGATGTCTAGGGCATTGATTTTATGGGTCTTTTTGTGAGCTCGTATGGGATGAAGTATATTTTAGTTGTTATTGACTACGTCTCAAAATGGGTCAAAGCTATAGCCTTGTTTGATAATGAAGGGAAGAGGGTTGTTGCTTTTCTCAAGAAGAACATCTTCTCTCGCTTTGGAGTACCACGTACTATCATAAGCAATGGAGGATATCATTTGTACAACAAAATGTTTCGAGCAAATTTGGCAAAATATGGGGTGAAAAAGCACATAGTGGCTACTCCATACCACCCACAAACCAGTGGGAAAGTGGAAATATCAAATTGTGAGATTAAAGCCATCCTAGCTAAAACGGTGAATGCTAGTCGGAAAGATTGGTCTCGAAAGCTCGATGATACCTTGTGGGAGTATCGGACTGCTTTCAAGACACCCATTGGCATGTCACCTTTTTAGATGGTCTATGGAAAAACTTTCCACCTACTAATAGAGTTGGAGCACAAGGCCTTATGGACACTCAAAAGGTTAAATTTGACTTGGAAGAAAGCAATAGAGCTGAGACTGGGGCAATTGAATGAGATGGATGAATTCTATCTCAGGGCCTATGAACGAGCAGATCTGTATAAAGAAAAGATGAAAAAGTACCATGAATGGCGAATAGAGAAATGAGAATTCCAAAAAGGTGACTTGGTGCTTCTGTTAAATTCCAGACTCAAATAATTCCTAGGTAAGCTGAAATCTAAGTGTTTAGGCCCTTTTAAAGATAGTCAAGTCCACTCATCTAGAGTAGTGGAACTCAAAAATAAAGAAGGTTGTACCTTCAAGGTAAACGGGCAACGTCTCAAGCTTTACATTGGACCAAAAGAATCAGATAAAAGTATCACCATTATCTATCTCAATGAAGTCTGAAGTAATCGAGTTACCTGAGTCGTTCCGCGACGTTAAATTAGGCGCTTCATGGAAGGCATCCCATGACACCTGAGATTGATTCATTCCAGGTATACTCTAACCCTTAGTTTAATTTTTCTTTGATTTTGAGTTGAGGGTGTAAGGTAGTCTATTGTCGTAACATATTTTATGGTAACTATGAGAAATACAAGTATAGAAAGCTGTTGACATGTTTTTGATTGATTTTTAAACACCTCTCCAATGTTTTTATTGCAAAGACTGTGTAAATTATATTTACTTGTGACCATTGTGACTCTTGTTGTAGCATTAGTTCTAGTTGCTTGATGATCATTACTGAACAATTGCATGATCTAGACAAATGGTGGCCTATAATATACTTGTGTGCCATGTGTGTGTGAGCAACTACTTAATTCCCTCTATATGCTAAACCCAGAACTTGCTTGGTTAATCTTACCATGGTTAAAGGATATGGGTTAGGAAAAGATTATAGGCCGTTTTGTTGATTAACCCACTTTTAGCCTAAGTAGCCTACCCTATGTGCATTATATCCCTTGATCCCTATTTTGAGCCTAATTAGCCTATTTCTTCCTTATGACAACTTTCACCTTCCCATTTATACCATAATGAACCTGTTTGGCCCTGGTCCCCCTTGGACACTGTCCACCTTGACCTAGGCAAACAACCTAAGTTGAGGGTGGCTATCATAGGGGTGCATGGTTTAAGAT
This sequence comes from Capsicum baccatum var. pendulum, assembly GCA_030864225.1. NCBI lineage: Eukaryota > Viridiplantae > Streptophyta > Magnoliopsida > Solanales > Solanaceae > Capsicum > Capsicum baccatum. The sequence continues at coordinate 273,381,546 of CM061552.1, forward strand.
AAGTATGAAGAAGGGCAGAATAAAGAAAAAGAAGAATAAAAGTTGGGTGCTACTCTAAATAAAAAGAGAGAGGCACCCAACTTGAACATGTGTTATCAATGGAAAAAAAATAAAAAAAGTGGTGAATAAGTGAAACCCACGAGAGTAGTGTAGTGTCAAGGAGGCATAGTCACTTTAAATGACCTTGAATACCATACCAGCCCCAACCTACATTATAAGCCTAAAAGAAGTCCTATAGTGATCCTAGCTGGCCTATCTAAAGGTCTTGGTAATGAAACTAAGGGCAAGCCTATGGTACTTGGCATATACTGATTGGAACTTAGTTTTGAGAGTGAGAGTCTTTTGATGATTGCCATGTTTATATTTTGGTTTATTATACACGAGGAAGGGGATTTCTTTGTTGTGAGTGCACAATGGTATTGTTGCTAGCTACTTACTTGTTCAGGTAGTGCAGCAATGGTATATGAATGGTTGTTGGGGCTAAGATTGATGTCATCGCTTGAGTCCTTTTACATTATTGTTCTTCAATGACATACACAGTTGGTTTAAATTGGATTGACCTTGGAGGTGGTAACTATGTTTTGAGGTTAAACGGGAAAATTGGCTGCTGAATATGCTATGTATCCTCTTAGTTGTATTGAGTTGCTTGAGGACAAGTAATTGTTTTAAGTTAAGGGTGTTGATGTGTGAGCAATTGCTATCACATTTAAGACCTTTAACCAAGAATAATTGTGAAGTCTTAAGCAACTTTTGTCGTTTTTGATTTGTTTATGTCTGATTTTACAGTTTAAGTTGATGGGATAGAGAACAAACAAGAATGGAAGCAAAGGAGTTGAAATCTGGAGGAATCCAAAGAAAAGTGTGGCTGATGATATCTGTGATAAGTCGTCAGCCCTGTGATGGGATATCACAGTGGTCGTCAAACTTAACAAGAGATTTGGCATAAGTTGAAGTTGTGATAACACTTTGTGATACGGCATCAGGATGGTGATAAGGCATCAGGAGCGTCGTCAGCCTTAAACAGAAGATGGAAGTTGAAGACAGTTTTGTGACGACATCTATAACATGTCATCAGACTGGTGATAAGGCATCACGAGAGTTGTCAGCCTTAAATAGAAGGTGGAAATGTAAGACAATTTGTGACAACATCCATGACACGTCGTTAGGCTGGTGATAAGGCGTCATCGTCGTCGTTATCCTTAGGCAGCAAAAGCCAAAAGTGCAGAGGAGCTGACGACATCCATGATAAGCTTTAAATAGTTAACATCTGTTGGTTGAAAACAGTAGACACATCTACTTTGATTAGCTTGAGAAAGAAATCATATTCAGTAGGAAGTGAATTGTCAATAGGGACTCGAAAAGACTTCATTTAATAATCAGCGCTGTAACAAGGTTGGTTAACCTGAGGTAAATTCTGGAGAGTGAATAGAAATTCCCTAAGTCCGAGAGGATTAGAAAATTAGATGCTTAAATAGGTCAAGAGACATTTGGGCATATCATCGATAAAGATAGCTTGTTATCCTAATCACCATGAGAATCTTGAGTCTACTCTAGAATCTGTCATGTACCGTAAGCCCTAGTGAACATAATTCTGGTTATTTCTTAAAATCTTGATTACAAATATCGAAATTAAAGTGACAAACAATCATTTGTAAAACTTAAACCTCCATTTTAGGAAATGTTAAACTATTAGTGAATTAAATCGCAAACGACTTGAGTTCACACCATATTCCCTGTGGGATTTGACCCCAACCTAGTTGAGTTTTATATTGACCACGATCGCTTACACCCATTCAAGAGTGTAGTTTGATCGTTATCAATCTTTAGATTTGATAAGGAGATTAGTCAATTGAATATGATACTGAGATCAAGCCTATCTGATGGGTGATCTCTAGATCTGATAATAAGACTACTCAACTGAATATGAGACTGAGATCAAGCATGTCTAAAGGGTAATCTCTTGATCTGATGCTGAATAACTTTATATTTGACCAATCCTATCTGAAGGGTGGTCTATAAATCAATGGAACTATCTGAGTTTCTCACTGAGATAGATGACTGTATCTGACAGTCCTGATTTTTGAAGATTGATACTGAAACTGCAACTGTGGGTAGTAGTCACTTAACCGATATGCCCCGAATCTCAACTAGTGGGGTCCAACCTATAACCCAGTTGAAAGGGTGTCCATCCCATGCCACGAGTAAAGACCTCTCTGTTCAAGCCTATTTCATGGGTGATCCTGGCAGGAAGTCAAGCCTAAGTCAATATAATAGTCAAGCCTATCTGACGGGTGACTATCCTTTCCTGACAGGTGACTCCTGCATCCTGCCCTGGATATGCCATTCTAGAGTTCAAGGATTGCTACTAAGGACTCTGCTTCTCTGACGGGGAACCGCCATCCCTGCCCTCGCTTGATGCTAACTCCTACTCACAACTGAAAGAGTCTTAACTGATTCTTAACTGAACACAAATTAAGTTTAATCTAATACTGATCATGTTTCTCGAATGATTTGATTGAGTTAACCTAAATTTACCATGTTTCGTATCTGACGGAATACTACCGAATCTCGTCATCTGACTGAACGACACGGAGCTTTGAATAGAGTAATCGATTACTAAAGAGGTCAGAACTGAACACTTGAATACTACTAGATCTGAGCTGGATACAGAATTGAGGCTAGATTACTAGCGATACTGAGATTACGACGATTACAGAGATTACTAAGATTTCTTAAGTTCTGTATCTGTCTGAGAATACAGAGTTCTATAACTCGCTGAGTTCTGATAATCATGGATCGACTGGAATTACCATGAAAACTGACATGGGGTCTAGACAACAGCTAAATTATCGGGTATAAATCCCCCAAGACTCGATAACATAAAAGTAAAACATAACCATTCTTGAATAATCAAGGCCATGGACAATCATTCACCATCACAATCACTAAGGCATCACTTCAATCATTTAGGAATCCTAAACACGTAATAACATAGGGGGACATGATACTGTATCATACTCCATTCAACAAGGCCTTACATCAAGCACTTCGCACATATTTAAGTCTTGGCATGTACCGGAGAACATATAATTGGGGACCTTCATGCTATCAGGTTACAATTCATTCATCAAACATTTAGTATGTATTAAATTCTCAGCATGTATCAAAGAGCACATAATTGGGGAATTTCATGCTATCATGCCACAATTTATTCACTAAGGCTTTTCAACAAATACTTGACATGCATGGGCTTACACACAATTGGGGATTTCTAGTCAACATGCTATAATGGCTCTAATTTATTCACATAAGCATTTTATCAAGCATATGGGGAGCATTCTTTGCTTATTCTACAATTGCTACACTTAATTGACATGAACACACCACTTAACAAGCAACTTGAAGAGGGTTTATCATGAACATCACATGAATACCACATACTAGGGTCAAAGCTTGAAAACCTTATAAACAAACATGAATCACAACTCAATAATAGCATGAACATCAATTTCAACTCACATGAATCATGAAAACTCATAAACATAAAAGCTTTGAAATTTAGAAAAGGGTTCTTGAGCTTCTTGGATGAAAAGGACCCAAGAATCAACATCTGCATACCTTAGAGAAACTCTTTCTTGAAAGCTCTTAGAGAGATTCTTGATTTCTTGATTTCTCAAGAAGAAGAAGGGAGGGTTTTGATTTTTTATAAATCCTAGCTCTTGTTCTTGAACAACTTTGAGAGAAAATAATGATATTTGGGGTGAACTGAGGCCAAATTCCATGTTAAGGAGTATATATAGGGTTGGGAAAAGACCCCTTTTGCCCATGAACTTTAACTGAAAAATCTCCACTTTATAGCCTGGTGCGACGTGCTATAATTGTGCCAGCTCACTGGAAATCGAACAATCGGGAAACTGCTTGATAGCGCAATGCACTGAAAATTACGTTGCCACCTTAGTTGCGAAATGGAAAGGCATCGCGACACGGTGGAATCGCATTGTTGCATTGGAAATTGACAATTCTGAAATTAAGCCTTGGCGCAACATGCCATAATCATAGAGGCTCACTGGATTTTGACGATTTCCATTTTGGCTGGCTCCGTGATGCGCTAAAGTGCCAGGTGGCATACTATCTCACTAAAATGTCTCTAAATCTTGCCCGAGTATTGGATTTGGGCGAATTTGGTATCGATGGTTCAAACTACTACTCACTTAGGAAGACACATCTTAACCTTTTAGGGTTGGATTAACACTTCACTGAACACGCTCAAAGGCTCAGATTACGAGAGAATTTTGTTGGCTCTTACAGTATAGATGTTTATAACAACCTCTTTTATGAAGAGATCTCACTCAAAATTCTCAATCATTAGGTTCGCAGGATGAGGAACAAAGAAGTTCCGCTAGTCAAAGTTTTTTGGTAGAATCAGTCCGTTGAGGGAGCTACCTGGGAAGCAGAAGCAGATATGTAGACCAAGTATTCTCATCTCTACTCTGAAAACTCAAACTCAACTCAAGGTAATAGTCTTTTTAAGATTTACTCAGCTCCATGTTCAGTTAAAGTTATAATTTGGTATTTATTACCGTTGCATATCATCTTCATGATAGTCATGCATTCATGAATTAGTTCAACCATGTACTCATGCATCAGATATGCATGTTTAGTTTGAAAACTCAGCTTATCAATAGTTTCAATCAGGTATTTCATGCATCAGATATGCATATTTAGTGTGGAAGCTCAGTCTATCAGTGTTTCTCAGCTTAGTTAGTCTCATTCGAGGATGAATATTCCCAAAAGGGAGATATTGTAAGACCCTACAAAATTCTAAGCTTAACTCAGACCGTTAAAGCTTGAAAAGAGGTCCCGGACTTAGAAATTTCAGCTAAGTGTTTATACTTAGAAGTATTTTAGCCTTCGTAAATTGAAGATCCTATTTAATGACCCTTATAACCTTAAAGTATCGATTTTTAGGTTTTTTTATGATCAGGAATGTTAGTAGGTCACTTCAGGTGAGTTTTAGATTTTTCGGACTTTGTTTGAACAATGATCAGGTGACCAAAATAATGGGTCAACAAGATCTCGATACATCATGTTGCCCATCGCATCTACATATAATTTTTCCCTAGATTTTAGTGAAATTCTAGTGAACCAACCCAAAATCGATGCAGCGCGTTAGTCACCGCATTGATGCCATAGACGAAGGGCTTCGGTTTGCGCATCACTGGGTATGCTTTGAGTCATTAAATGCCCACATCCAGAGGGGTATTTGGATCATTTTTCCACCCATATTCAGCCCCAAAACACTATATTAATTCATTCTAAGGGCTAAAACACTCATTATTCTCAAAATTACTCAAGAAACAAAACTCTAGGGCTTTTAATTCAAGATTCAAGCTTTAAGATATTCTCCATAACTTTTCAAGAATTAACAACCAAGGTATGTTAGGTGTTCATCTAAGGGTTTCCTTCAACCCTTGGAGTTCAAGAACCTCTTTTAAAATTTTAAGTTTATTGAATTCATGAATTCCATGTTTATGCTTGAATGTATTGTTGATTATAATGTTAATTGGTTTCTAATTCATGATTTATTATAAGATTCATGTAAATTTATTGGACATGTGTGTAGTATTATGTGAATTCATGTTAAATACCTTGAAGTAAGTTGGGATTGGAAATCATGATGCCTACATGTTGATTAGTATTATGTGCATAGATTATGTTCCCCAAGTTTTTGATAAATTGCTCATGTGGAATAAATGGGAAAATTATGACATGCAAGCATATGTACAAGCTTATATCTTACAAGTGATTAAAAAATGTCTCTATTAATGAGTTATGAACATTCTAATGCTATTCAAGATCATGCTGTGCTTTACTTTTTATCTTATCGTGTCCTGGGGGTATCTAATACCCGACAATCTAGCTGTTTACCTAGAATTATAGTAGCGTTAGAATATTCTTAGTAATGTCACGTATAATATCATTCAGTCAGTATAAAACTCCGTATATCTGGTCAGCAAATAGAACACAGAACAGTCAGTCAGTTATAGTACCTAGTGAACTCAATCCAGTTCAGTCAGTTAACACGATTAGTAACAGTTCAGTCTAGCCTAGAACAGTTTAGAAATCAGTTCAGTGTCTATTCAGTTGGGAATAAGATTCAGCACCGAGTAAACCCAAATATAGGGACTCACCTGCTAGTAGAGGGAGTGATCTTTAGAAGCAGTCCTGGCCTACCAGAACTATGTAGCCAACATCAACCTGCCAGTTGATGGTTGATGAGGTGTTTGTAATACCTCGTACTTCTACCTTGCTTAAAATCATCCGAAAAATTGTAAGGACTTGCTTTAAAATATGAATTTACTTTTTTGTTTGGAAAATTGAATAATCTTTCCATCGATACCAAATTCTCCCAAATCCGACACACAGCCGAAGAATAGAGCCTTCTTAGTGAGATAGTGTATCACCTGAGCCATCAGCGCTTCACGGAGCCAGCTTAAATGGTAATTGTCAATTTCCAATGTTGATACGCAATAGTTGCGCATCGTACCAAACACCCAGTTCACAATTGTCCCTTTCCAGGGAATCTTCGTAATGTCTTTGCGTTGCGCCAAACTTCCAGGGCACAAACAAAGTGGCAACACGATAGCTCCACGACGCGCCACCATGCAGATTCCCGATTGTCCAGTTCTAGTGGCTTAGCGCGATAGTGGCGCATTGCGCCAAGGATTAAAATTGAGAATATTCAAGTTTTTGCGATATTTAATCCCTAGGGCTGTTTGGTCTTTTCCCATGACTTCAATTCCACCTAATCATGGGATTTAACCCTAAGAGTGCATTATTTTCTCACTTTTGCATTATTCTTTAAAATTAAAATCAACTCTACTCAAGAACAAGAACCCTAGCTCTCAAATTCAAGGGCCAAATCACAAAAACTCTACATAAATCCTTCCAAATTCATTAACTCAGGTATGCATAGTGTTTTTTCATGGATTCCTTTCATCCATGAAGCCCAAGAATCAAGTTTTAAATCATGTATTATGAATATTATGTTGTGGGTTGATTATGTTTATGAGATTGATGTTGTATGGTTCCCAAGTTGGAATCTCAATGTGTTTTTATGGAATTACGTTAGTATATGAGTTTAAATCCATGAATTGAGTGGTTTATGAGGTGTTAATTGATTATTATACCTATTACCCTTATGTTCAAATAACTCCCATGTTATTGGTGTGGAATGTAGATGTGTTTGAAATGCTTATGATGCTAGAATATGGAATTATGACATTGATTATATGCATTCCTTCCATGTACAAGATTATGATAACCATGCCCTTCATGAAATTCCCAACTTATTGTATTATGAATTGTTGACGTTGGTTGTGTATTCAAGAATATCATGCCTTGTCAGTTTCCTTTTATTGAGTCCTGGGGGTACTTGTACCCGATAATTTAGTTGTGTGTCTTACGCCAGTGTTATGTTTACACAATATCCTCAGTCAAGCCATGTTCAGTAGAATTCAGCCAGTCATGTGACACAGGAAAATTCAGTAAACTCAGTAATCCCAGTAAATCTCAAAAAATCAGTAATTTAGTAATCTTTGTAGTATTCCATCAGTCGACGAAACTCCATGAACTCAGTACAGTTCAAATTAGTTAATCATGTTCAGTGTCTATTTAGATGGGAGTAGGAGTTAGCACCGAGTGAGCCCAAGGATAGGAACTCACCTGTTATAAGAGTGTGTGATTCTTAGAAGTAGTCCTTATGCTCCAGAACTACGTAGCCAGCGTAGATTGAGACATCAAACCCGTTATTTTGAGAGTAGAAGAGGTGGATTAACCTGTTATATGAGGGACCCACCATTCTCCTTTGAGTACCTTCTATATGAAGGATCACTCACAGCTTGTCCTTACCAGTGGTACGGTATTGACACCCTTCTAATTGGGGTTATAGATTGGATCCTAACTCAGCTATGTTACTTTATTTGGGGTATGTCAGTTAGATGATTAGCTCCCACAGTTTCAGTTTCAGATTCTGTATTTAGAATAGAACTCAGTCTAGTTCTATAGAAATCAAGACTGTCAGATACATTCATTCAGCTCAGTACAAAACTTAGCTAGTTTCATCAGATTTCTGTATTGTCAGATTCAATCAATCAGACCAGTTCTTCATAATCAGAACTGTTAGAAATAGTTATTTCTTCATTAGTAATACGACATTTGTTCCTCATTACTCAAGAGACTTAGTTATTTTGTTTCCCAGTATTAGTACTCGGATATCAGAAAATCTATATTATCAAAATTCATGAGTCAGTGTTATCACGATCTTAGTCACAGTCACTTATTTATGTATGTATTCTCACATTCATGTTATACAGTCGGTTAGCATTTGCATTCAGCCTACCTCACTTGCATACCAGTATATTCAATCATACTGACACATTTACACTATGGTGTTTTATACCATAGGTTTAGAAGCACGAGCTCCCAAGAATCCTTAGTAGATCAGATGTTCAACAGCCAGACTAGCAGTGAATCCTCATCATTCGAGGATAGCATGGTTATTTTATTACTTTATTATTTTAGTAGTTCAGAGTAGTTGGGGACATGTCCCATCAAATCCATGGATTTAAGACAGTTTAGAGGTTCCCAAACTACAACAATTTTCAGACAATTTTTTCAGTTTTGGGTATTATTATACCCCATTACAGACATTGTTTTATATCCAGTATTAGTTCAGTTTTGAACCTTACGTCCTTACAACTTATATTCTACATATTTACAGTATATTATTTAGTGCTTAATTACAAATATCAGTCATGGGTTATCTTGTGTTCCTTCGGGGTCATGAGCACCATGTAGTATTCTGGGTATCAGATTCAGGGAGTTACAATGTTCTATCTTCCAGTTGAGAGTACCACCATTATATTTTAGAGAACCTTCCAGATGAGTGTGACTCAGCACTTGTCTTTACCTATGGCATGGTACTGATACCCTTCTAGTTAGGCTTACAGGTTGGAACCCAATCAGTTCAGAGAGGGGCATGTCGGGTAGATGATTAACTCTCATACTTTCTGTTTAAGTCTTAGTATAGAACTCAGTTCAGTTATACAGAATCAGGATTGTTAGACCCAATCACTCAGCTTAATATAGAACTCAGTTTACTTCTACATAATTAGGACTATAAGAAACAGTCACCCAGCTATCAGTAATCTAGTTATCAATAAACTCTAATATCATTCTTTCAGTTATCAAAACTCAGTATCTAGTGTTACTATGATCTCAAACAAAGTGTGTGTAGATATGTGCACAGTATTACATATACATGAACTCTCATTCAGTTGTATTCATACTATTCAGTTAGTTATTGTTCATGCATATGAACCCTTACATATCATCCTACCTCACTTAGAATACCAATACATTCAAAGTACTAATGCATACCTTTTCTTTTGCGCTATGATGTTTTATATCATAGGTTCAGACGTACGAGCTCTTGACCGAACTAGCAGCCCAGAATATCAATAGCAGACCTAGTGGTGAGTCCTTATAATTTGAGGACAAAGTTATCATATCATTTCATTTTTTTCAATATTCATATTATTTCAATAGTCGGAGTTAGTTGGGGACTTATCCCATTAACTCCATATTCAGATAGATAGAGGCTTTCAAACTAGACTTTCAGACAGTATTTAGTTGTACAAATTATTATTACAGTCGGTATTTTTTATCAGTATTTCAGGTTTTGAACCTTATAGTTAGTTAGGACGCGATCCCAACTATCATGAAACAGTTAGTTAGGACGTGACCCCAACTATCAGTTAGTTAGGACGCAACCCCAAGTATCACTAGTCAATACATAAGAATAAAAAAGTAAAGAACAATAGTAAATCTAACTTAAGTGCCCAAAATAGGAGGACTTATTATCAGCTGGCTGAAATCTTTAGCTGTCTAATTCTGACTGCACATACGACAACTTGTACCTTTATTATGAGATAATTTAGCACATAGATATATAGATGTATCAGTACTTTGGGGATGTACTGAGTATATGGGGGTGCATGCAATAAGTAAACAATATCATCAATCTTTAATGTAAATGACTCACATAGCTTTAGTAAATGGGAAATGTAAATCTCATAAATCATGAAATAATAAAGCATGTAATATAAATTCCGTGAGTCCTTACACTTATTTCTAAATTTTGTATTCTCTTCTTGCTCTCAAATCTTGTAAACTAAATATAATCTAAAATTCATTCTGCATAGAAAATACTTTATCTCAAAACTTTAACGCAATAGGCTTGTTTCAAGAGTGGGGGACATTTTTGGAAGTTCGGGGAAAACTGTGGGAACTTAGGAAATCTTAAAACACTAGATTTCAAAACATATACTTTTATCTTCAGGAGAATAGAGGAATTCTTTAGAATCTTAGGGATTTTAGAGCTTTGGGAGACTGTGGAAACTTAGGAGTTTCATCTAACCAACATAAACCATGTGAGAAACAACCCATACTTGAAAGTTATGTCAATTCACAGTTAACTTTAGGCTTTCAATAATAGCATCAAAATACTTTATCAAATCTAAAAGTTCATTCTTGGATTTTTTGAGCATTTAAATACATGTAGACTCAAATAATCATGGTTTCACAATAGAACTTGATTCTTGACACTATCTTAGAAAAACTTGGAACAACAATTCACGTAGGAACATGCAATTCATGGGATAAAATCTCAATTCTAACAATAATAGATTGGGTGAATACACAATTCAAGAATTTAACAATTTGTAATCTCATAAACTTGAAACACAGTAAATTAAGCATAAATTCAATTTGAAAACATGAAATTCTTTAATTAAATCAAAACTTTGGGCACAAGAACGGAAGGATTATTCTTTTTCAAACCTCACATACCTTAGATTATCATATCTGAGAGATGAAACCCGGATCTTGATCCGTTCTTTGGAATTCTTGATCTTAAGACCTATTTTGATCTTGTTCTTTAGAGAAAAATTGAGTAAAGGAGCAATTTTATGATTAGAGGGGCAGAAATTGTATGTTATAAAAGGATTAAAGTGAGGGAAAATGACCAAAATGCCCCGTAAACCCATAAAAAAGCTGAATTAGCATGCAAAAATAGTGTCGTAATGCAATCTTGATGCATCGCATCACTATCGCGTCAGCTTACTGCCTCACACAAAAAACTGCATAACTTTTCTCTTAGCTATTGAATTTTTCCAAAATTGGTATTGTTGGAAGGATAATTCAATTATCTACAATTTAGTTGGTCTTGAGATAAAAAATTTTATGTATATAAAAATTTATACATGTTTAAAGTAGACCCTTGTAGAATCGAGTACCAATCTTTGGATGAATCAAAGGATCTTAGCTCTACTTGGCTCTAATTGGCTCCTATGAACATTTTTAGCCTTAATAGTACTTCAAACATGAGGGTAAAGATCATGAAACTTATATCCACATGAGAATCACTTGGATTATAGCTTATACACGTAAGAACGACGGTTCATAGACTAGCACAAAAATGTTGGGTATTACATTATCTTTCTGTTGGGAACATTCGTCCTCGAATGTGGCTAATTAAGCTGAAAATACTGAGAAATGTAAGGGTATAAGCTATCATGCAGAACTGAAATAAACTAAATAGTTGAATCTTAAACATAATAAGCTACTGAACTGATATGCGAGAGCATGAACTCTCACAAAAATAGCTATATGGCTGAGATAGAAACGAGAGTGTCAACTTCTGAGTAACCATTACTTTACACTGGATCTGACCTCGTGAGAAATAGATGAGAGGTTTATAACATGAAAACTCAGAGTATCACAATATCCGCCTCTTGGTATCGTTCGTCCCTGAATGATACTAATTTCATTGAAATACTTGGGAAAGATTAAGATGATACACAGGATTCTCACGAATTGAATCATGACTTTAATATCCAAAACTAAAACTGATGCATGATGCGTGTGCTGAACTGACTTCATAATTTACAAGGATGCAAACCCATAACCTCTTGGAATAGACATACTCAAGAAACTTCAGGTAGAAAGGCTAGACTAAATCAGAAAGTTGGAAATCTATAGGAGCTTATCAGGTTGATTGATATACTAGATTGCAGGCTATATGAACTGGATCATACTGACTGCCCATACTCAAATAGAGTATTTCTCCAACACTCTTCTACGAAATTCTAATAACATGAGGGAGAAAAGAATTTTGAGCATGATCTGAACAAGACATCTGACTACAGAATCACAACATTGATAAAACTCTATAGCTTGGAACATAGACATATAGATTATAAGCTAGGATAGAATTTCTGGGCCTTAGGCAATGCAACTTCTTACTTTCAAGCATAGTAATTCTTCTCGAATACTCCCTCACTATACTATTCCCCTTAAATACCACACTCACTTGATTCTACTTCTAATTCTAACATAGGCATTGATAAACCTAACTACTAAGGTCTAAACTAAACTAAGTTCTCTCACCATGGTCAAGACTAACTCAAAATCATGGGGTACCATATATAACACCATAACTGAACTGGACTACCAATGCGATATGTGACACATCGCGTTGCCCCCTACCAATGTGATACACGATATGTCGTGGTCATATCACGTTGGCTCACTATTTTTACCATCCAAATAGGTCTCAAACCTCACCCGAAAAATCTAAAACTTACACGAGATGTGCTATTGATAACCCCGATCATGAATGTACTTAAAGATTTACATTCCAAGGTTGGGAAGGTTGGAAACTAAGGCGCACCATATTTATCCACTTATACACCAACATGGAATTCAAACCTATTGTTATAACCACATCTGAGTGTCTAAAAAACAACTGTAATAGCATACTCCTCGTGTTCTCTAAACCTCCTTCACAACAACTCCCACGTACTACCCCAAGAATATACACACCAAGTTTCAACTAACCACAACATGTATCAAAGACTTGGCCTCAATATTACTTCACACGTATGGCCTTAGCTAAAACAAGCATACAATAATCTTTCATCAACAAGAAACACTTACTCATCACCACTATCATTACATAAGGAGAAGTCACTAAAAGGTTAGAACATGAGACCTTGAAGAATGGAAGGATAATATACAAAAATTGATGCTTAACTGAGGCTTAAGGATAGAGAATCAACATCATAGATTCATTAAAGTGATCTGAATTGAGGGCATACATGGTTATAAGCTGAATCTCACCAATCATTAAGAGTATAGCAGGAGTTATGAGAACTGATCATACTATAAAGTATAAGTACGTAAGTCATGATTTGCATGATCTGAGTTTAGAATCCATGATGTTATGGAACATAATTTGTACTGTTGAGTAAGCTGGAACTGCTTATGCTAGGAATTGGAAGTATACATGATTTTCTATTATGTGCATGAACATGAACTTTGATCATGGAACTGACACATAAGGCATAAGTAGATGTCGGAATAACTGAAGCAAACAACTGAAATAAAAATAGATTAAGCATCATTCTTCCTTACGGTTATTTTACAACATACTGGCACCCCTACTAGAATCTGAAAGCTTGACTTGGTTCCTTATTCTATCATCTCCCCCTAAGCTTTAATCCATTATTCTATGTTTGTTAACCACTATGTTAACTCTAATCTAAACTGCAATCACTTTACTCTACAGTCTGGGATATAAAGTCAATACACATAAAACTAAATTTAACCTTAAGGACTGTACTTTCACTTATAACACCCAAAGTTAATACCTCCTTCTGAGATTCAACTCTTATATTTCTGTAGCCCCAAAGTCATCGTATAACAACATAAACACTCACCAACTTAGACTTTAACACTTAACATGGATTTGTCCAAACCCTTGCTAGACATTCTAACTTTCTTCATACTCTACAAATATCATGTCTCAAAACTTATATATTTTTCTCTAAACCATGAGAATTAAGATCATATCAAAAGGCTCAACATTATCAATCAAAACTTCTTAACTTAGCTATTTATAATACCATATACTATGTAACTAGCCTTCTTTCACTTAGCAACTCAACAATACTACCAACCACACACAATATGCAATAATCTCTGAAATACAAAGCAACTCCATATCACCTTGGGCATACTGATATACATTATACTTGCAACACCATACTTAATAACGAATAACTAAACTCAAACTCTTTCATACATAGTTCAAGCCTACTAGATCATTTCCATACAACTTGCCGTATTAGCCAAGAAATTATTACACCCACCTAGATAACCAACCACTATTCAAACTTAAGGTCTAGTGCTAAACATGGTTTAGCAACCCACCTTACATACCATTCTTGCCCAAAATCTATAAAATAAGACATCAAGAAATACTAGTCCACTAAAGCCTTAAATGACAATAATAATCAATCATAATCATATGTGCTATCTCATTTACAATCCATTAACACATACTCCTTCTACATATTATTACTATTCACCCATCTATAAACCTAACCTCTTTTATATCTCTATAAGTTTCAACTAAAACTCCTTTTTACAACCCCAAAGGAAGCCTAAATTAATGATACTAAACCACCAAACACTTCATTAATACCCTATACCTTTCAAACATAAAAAATACCATCAATAACTCTTTTCATACTTCAAGAAAACAAAAATTCACCTTAACTAATAATTCATGCTCTACCTTTCACTAAACAAACACACCAAGACATATAACCATAACGTAAAAATCAAAAGCATGCATAAGCTTATCTCTATACTTTCTATCAATCGTCATTCCCACTTTTCTTGTCACTACACTTCTATACCCATACTTCCAACTATAAGAAGGTTCTACTACTTATGAATCATAACAATCCAGGTTGCAATATCCTTTAATGTAAACTCTATTCAACAATCTAGCTTCATACTATCTCCTCTTATGAGCACTATCTGTATTGGAGGAATAATGAGGAATCTGAATGCATATCTTATTATGTCTTAAATGTACAACTCCTATAGGTGAGAACATAGACTTTCGACTTAAGGAACTTAACATGCTAGGGAGCTCCTCTCAAGCCCTTTGTGTGACTTCAAAAATTTCTGTTAGTAAATCTAAGAGCATTATCTAGGGAGGAACTGGAACTTGCTAATTATGTTTCTCAAGAATAAGTCATAGATGGGGAAGTATAGATTAACATTATGAATTCTGAGAAAGGATCTAAAAGCACATTTGACTTGGGCTTAGTGCACTATTTTCATTAACATGAATTCATTGATGAAATACTTTTAAGCCTGCGTACAATCCCATAACTATCTGTGGGGTCTGTCTAAGAAAGCTCTATTTGCAAAGATTTAAGCTTGATTGTTTCTATTACCTTGAAAATAACGCAGAGATGGTCTAAATAAAGCAAGATGAGAATCTGTATAAGTTTCTTAGAGGACCTTTCTGTAGCACAATCTGAGACTTAAAAGAAGGAAAACATTTCCTAAATGCCCTATAGCCTCTCGAAGATAAGTACAGATATTTTTGTACCATTCCACAAGACTCAACTAGACACGGCTTCATAGACACCCTAGGACACTTGAACCTTGTGCTCTAATACCAAGTTTGTAACGCCCCAAAAATTTATCCTGAGATATCACACAGTTCTTAGGACCAGAAGTGATCCCAACGTAACCCTTATACTGGCATAACTCATGAGAAACTGATTAAGACACATAAATCTGAAGAAAAGTGCAGAAAATAATTCTTTTCTGAACTTGATCGATACAAAACTACATTAAGATGAATACAATACAACTCTGCTTATACAAAACAAAACTATAAATTGAAGTTTACATTACTGACTCTAACTGACATATATGAAGACTCTGCTATACTGACTATAGTTAGTTAGGACTCGACCCCAACTATCACTAATCAATACATAAGAATAAGAAAGTAAAAAACAATAGTAAATCTAATTGAAGTCCCCAAAATAAGAGAACTCATCATCTGCTGGCTGGAATCTGTAGCTGTCTAATACTAACTGCACATACTATAACTTGTAACTCTATTATATGAGACAATGTAGAACATAAACATATATGTGGATCAGTACTTTGAGGATGTACTGAGTATATGGGGTGCATGTAATAAGTAAATAATATCATCAATCTTTATAAAATCATGCATGCTGATGTAAATGGCTCACATAGCTTGAGTAAATCGAGAATCTAAATTTCATAAATCATGAAATAATAAAGAATGTAATACAAATTCCGTGAGTCATTACACTTAGTTCTAAATTCTGTATTCTCTTCTTGTTCTCAAATCTTGTAAATAAATGTAATCTAAAATTCATTCTGCATAGAAAATACTTTATCTCAAAACTTTAACTCAATAGGCTTGTTTCAAGAGTGGGGGACATTTTTGGAACTTTGGGGAAAACTTTGGGAACTTGGGAAATCTTAAAACACTAGCTTTCAAAACATATACTTTTATCTTAAGGAGAATAGAGGACTTCTTTTGAATCTTAGGGATTTTAGAACTTTGGGAGATTGTTGAAACTTGGGAGTTTCTTCTAACCGACAGAAACTATGTGAGGAACATGGAGTCCAATGTCTTGCCCACGTCGGGGAGAGTTGTTCTATCCTTGCCATCGGAATAGAACCTTAACTTTAGTGATCACTAGTCTTAGCCCACTATGGGCAAATCAGAATCCTACGGTGTCATGTAGTTCTGGGGCATGAAACCTTGGAATCAATCCTAACTTGGTGCTAAATACTACTTTCATACATAGGCTCAAAACTTTTAGGAAAATCCACCTTAAACAATACAATAAATTATATTGAAAGATAACTATGCTTCTCTTTACTTTAAATCAAATGATGTGGACTCCTTTCTTAGCTTAGGACATAAATAAAAAACTTGATTTAAATCATCTTTCTTGAATACCAAAACTAAAACTCATGACTTACAACCCATACTTGAAAGTTATGTCAATTCACAGTAAACTTTAGGCTTTGAATAATAGCATCAAAATACTTTATCAAATCTAAAAGTCCATTCTTGGATATTTTGAGCATATAAATACACGTAGACTCAAATAATCATGGTTTCACAATAGAACTTGATTCTTGACACTATCTTAGAAAAACTTGGAACAAAAATTCATGTAGGAACATGCAATTCATGGGATAAATCTCAATTCTAACAATAATAGATAGGGTAAATACACAATTCAAGAATTTAACAATTTGTAATCTCATAAACATGAAACATAGTAAATTAAGCAGAAATTCGACTTGAAAACATGAAATTCATTAATTAAAATCAAAACTTTGGGCACAAGAATAGAAGGATTGTTCTTGTTCAAACCCCACATACCTTAGATTATCATATATGACCGATGGAACTTGGATCTTGATCCGTTCTTAGGAATTCTTGATCTTGAGAAAACCTAGTTTGATCTTGTTCTTGAGAAAAAATTGAGTAAAGGAGAAATTTTATGCTTTTAGGGGCAAAACTTGTATGTTATAAATGGATTATGGTGAGGGGGAATGACCAAAATGCCCCGTAGACCCATAAAAATCACATCAGATTACTGCCTCACACGAAAAATTGCATAACGTTTTGCTCGGTTATTTGATTTTTTCTGAAATTGGTATCGTTGGAAAGATAATTCAATTATCTACAATTTAGTAGGTCTTGAGATGAAAAATTCCATGTATATAAAAATTTATATATGTTTAAAGTAGATCCTTGTAGAATCGAATAACAATCTTTGGGTGAACCAAAGGATCTTAGCTATACTTAGCTCTAAGTGAATCCGATGAACATTTTTAGCCTCAATAGAACTTTAAATATGAGGGTAAATATCATGAAAATTATATCCAAATGGGAATCACTTGGATTATAGCTTATACGCGTAAGAACGATGGTTCATAGACTAGTACAAAAATATGGGGTATTACAGTATCATTCAAGGATGAATAATCCCAATGGGAAGATATTATAATACACCAAGATTTAATTTTCTAAATCTCTCAAAAGATAGCCTATGAATTTAGCTTTCCAATGCTGCTAGTCTCGCCTCGATCTAATATCGTGGCAAGAAGTTATAAAATTTTCCATTTAAGTGTCAATAAGCTACCAGTAGTTATGAATCATGTGACGACCCATAATCAGACCTTATGAGTCGTTACAAGTAATTGTAGTCACAATAGTGCTCAGCTAAGAATCTATTACATTGGTTATGAGTCCAACACATGACTCATAGTCAGATGTTACGAATCATTATGTGGATCTGTAGCCTGTCCAGTAATTGATCCAAGAATCAATCATAATGTTTTAGTGGTTTTATTAGTCACTTGTATATAGATTAAGTCCTAAAATATCTCCTAGCTTATAGATAAGTTAAAACATCCCTTAGCGATTAAATTCTCGCTATGTATATAACTATAGTCATCTTCAAATGAGCATAACATTAGTTTTACTAACAATTTTTTTAGCTCAATCCTCTAATAGATAGACAATTGAATTATATTTCCAATGATACACATTTTGCCTTAATCCAATATTGGGGTGAAAAGTTATGGCCAAATTACTGAAGCATTGTCAAAGCTTCCAGTGATTATGACTCCTGATGACGACTTGTAAGCATACTCTACGAGTTGTCAGAAAGAGTTGTAGTCATGGAATTCGGGGTCAAAATCTGGGTTCCTGATGATGATTCAAGCCACGACTCTTAGCCCGACCATACGAGTTATGGCCAAACTCATTGGAACGGCTTCCAGACGTTTTCCAGATAATTCCTAAGGGTTTTTTAGTCTTTTCCCACTCTTTTAATCCCAAAACTACGTCATTCCACCCTCCAAACAACATTTATCAATTGTAAATATTACTCTAACCTATTATAACTCAGAAATCATTCATCATAATGCAAAAAGAGATAATTTCTTTCTCTCCAAACCCAATTAGGGTTCTTCAAGTTCAAGTTCAATCCCAAGAAATTTATCCAAGGCTTCTACATTCAGGTATGTGGGGTATCCATCAATGGTTTCCTTCCACCCATTGTGTCCCATAAAATTCCTTTTTGTTCAAGTATGGATTTTAACCATCCTTTTGAAAACTATCAATGTAAATTCTTAATTTAATCCATGTCTTCTCAGAAATTTGAATTCAAGCCATGTCAACATGTCTTCCCGTGTAACTTAGGTTACTTCATGTTTTAAATTTTAATTAACCATGTCATATTCAATTGATTTCATGCTAAATTATCAAGATATGAATTAAACCATGTAAATATATTGTCCTTTCAAGTTTAACACATTCCCATGATCAAATTTATATTTCTTACTTATTCATTAAAATGTCTTATGTTTTGGGTCTCTGAACTATGACTTTGTATAACTATTTTAAATATTGTTATTATATTTTTGTAATCATTCTATGCTAGAGGGTTATGACCACCCGATACCTATCTATTTATACATGTCTTTACTCTCAAGTTAGAAGTCAGTCAAACCATAATTTTATTGCTAAATTCAGAATATTATGTTTATACTGAGCACTCATTAATATAGTACCACATCATGTTAGACCCATAAAAATACTAGTGTCATTCAGTTAGGAGAAGGATTTAGCACCGAGTAATCCTAGGAATTGGGGCTCACCCGAAAGTTAGGACTGAGTCCTTAGTAGCTGACCCTAAATACTAGAACTATGTAGCCATCGTAGAATTATGAGATGTCACCTTCCAGTTTAGGACTGACACTCTCTTAGGAGTCACTCTCTAGTTTAGGACTGACTCCTTAGTCCTTCAGTATATCATCTTTGTGGATCCACTTAGTCAACCATGTGTTAGTACCCATGGAAAGGTACTGGCACCTTTCCAACTGGGGTTACATGTTGAACCTATATTTCTTTAGGTTGGGACATGTAGGTTACATGATAGCTCCCACAGTTTCAGTTCTGTTCAGTATTCAGACTATACCAACTAAGATGTACTGTGATTTGCGGGAGATCTATTGGGTGAGTGGAATGAAAAGATATATTGCAAAATTTGTGGTTAAGTGCTCTACATGTCAATAAGTTAAGATAGAGCATCAGAAGCCTAGTAGGTCTATGCAAGAGTTCAATATTCCCACTTGGAAGTGGGAAGAAGTGAACATAGAAGTTATGATGGGTTTGCCCCATACACGTCATTAGTATGATTCAGTTTGGGTCATTATAGACAGGATGACCAAATCAGTCCATTTTCTTCCAGTCCATACCTCTTATTCAGCTGAGGATTATACCAAACTCTATATCAAGGAGCTGGTCAGATTACACGGTGTTCCGTTGTCTGTTGTTTCAGATAGAGGTACCCAGTTTACCTCTCATATTTGGAAAGCATTCCAAAAGAGTCTTGGTACACAAGTTCACCTCAGTACAGCTTTCCATCCCCAGATAGATGGTCAAGCAGAAAAGACCATCCATACTTTAAAAGATATGCTAAGAGCTTGTCCAATTAATTTCATGGGTAGTTGGGATGACCACTTGACTTTGATTGAGTTTTCATACAACAACATCATTCCAGTGGGTGAGGCCACAGTAGTAGGGCCTGACTTGGTGTTCGATACCTTAGAGAAAGTCTAGTTGATCAGAGAAAGGCTCAACACAGCTCAGAGCCAATAGAAATCGTACGTAGATATGCACAGAAAAGATCTCAATTTTGAGATTGATGACCATGTTTATTTGAAAATATCTTCCATGAAGGGAGTAAAGTAGTTAGGAAATATGGTAAAGCTCACTCCCCGATATGTCGGTCCCTTCAAAATTCTCAATCGCTTTGGCAAGGTAGCTAATGAACTCGAATTGCCTTCAGATCTAGCCTCAGTCCATCCAGTGTTTCATGTCTCCTTGCTTAAGAAGTGCATAGGTGACCCAGCAGTTATAGTCCCTATAGAGGGCATAGATATTCAGAACAACCTCTCTTATGAAGAGATTCCAGTCTAAAATCCTTGACACCAGACTCGTAGACTAAGGAACAAAGAAGTTCCTCTAGTCAAAGTACTTTGGCAAAATCAGTCCATTGAGGGAGCTTCTTGAGAAGCAGAAGAAGAAATATGGACCAAGTACCCTCATCTTTTCTCTGCAAACTCAGACTCATCACAAGGTAATAGCTTTCCTTAAAGATTATTCATTTTCATGTTCAAATTTCAATTACAACTTAGTATTCAGTATCATTCTCAGATTTTCATTATAAACTTGGTATCGACTACCATTGCATATTCAATATTATGTTCATTCATCATGTTAGTCATGTATTTATGCATCATATATGCATGAACAAGTGAATTCGTACTCTCAGTCATGCATCCATGTATCAGCTCAGTCATGAAATCATGCATCAGATATGCATGCTCACTATTAATCTAATTAAATCAGTAATGTCAGTCATGTACTTATGTTTTAGTTGTTCATGATCAGTATATACTTTAGTTTATCATTTCTCCTATCTCAGTTAGTCTCTTTCGAGGATGAATGTTCCCAAGGAGGCAATATTGTAAGACCTCACAAAATTTCTAGGCTTAATTCATCCTTTTAGGTTTGTCAAGGGGTCTCAGACTTAGTTTATTTTTGGCCTTTGAAAGTAGACAATCTAATTTTTTTGACCATAATATCCCTTAATAATCCATATTTTTGTTAATTCATGATCAGAGATGTCGATAGGTGTTTCCAGACAAGTTTCAGAATTTTGGAACTCGCTTAAACCACGTTTGGTATCCCAAAATAGTTGACCAATACGATATTGATGCACCGTGTAATCTATCGCATTGGTTAACATTGTTGTAGGTTTCCAGATTCAAAACTACTGAGGCTTACCGCAATCATGGCGCGACGCATTAGGTATCGTGTTGATGTCATTGATATGCCACGTCACCAATCGCGTCAATGCCCAGTTTTAGTCATTAAATTTCCAAGTTTTTAAGGGCAAAAGGGTCAATTTCCCACCCCTATATAAGCCTATTACACGAGATTCAGTTAGGTTTTCACCAAAAATTATAGTTGTTTCTCTCAAATTTCCTCAAGAACAAGTCTAGGGTTTTCAATCGACCGTTAATCTTCAAGAAACTTCCATCTAATATATGTAAAGTGCTGATTCACGGGTTCCTTTCACCCATGAAGCTCAACAAGCACTTTCAAAAATATAAATTTTGAATTCCAAGTTATGAATTGATCATATCCATGTTTATATTGTTGTATGATTACCAAGTTGAAATATTTAATACATATAATAAAGTTATGTTATCATGTTGTTGGAATTCTTGTATTTGAAGTAAATAATGTTTCCATGATATATTATTTTTATGTTCATGCCTAAGCCTCAAGTTATGCATGCAAAGTGTTTGCTAAAATGTCTAAGAGAATAAGAATTTGCTTTATGACTGAATTGTGACCAAATTGACGAATCCATGCTTTACCTTTTGTTCACAATGACCCCCATGTTTTTGTTATGCATTGTAATGGTTTGGTGGAATGCTTATGAGATTAGACTTACGAAATTAAGACATGTTTATATGTATTCCTATTCCTGTGTAAGCTTATGAAATGGAAATACTTCATGAAAATCTCCAACATTTGTACTATGAATTGTTGACAATGGTCATGTGTTCAAGAAGCATCAGGTCTTGTCAGTTCCATGCTATCGAGTCCTAGGGGTACTTGTACCCAACAATTTAGCTATGTTCCTAGAGCTAGTGTTAGTTTCATGATAATCTCAATCACGCCATAATCAGTTACATTCCCAGTCAGTTTTAGAATTCAGTAGAATTCAGTCAGTTATATGACTTAGGAAAACTCAGTAATCTCATGAACTCAGTCAGTAATAGAATTCAATAATATTCTATTAGTCCACAGAATTTAGTGAACTTAGTCCAGTTCATCTCAGTATAATTAGCTCAGTGTCTATTTATTTGGGAGTAGGATTCAGCATTAAGCGAACCCAAGGATGAGGTCACACACTGAGAGTAGTTCTTTAGATTCAATACTGTAAGATACAGTCACTCAGTTTAGTACGGAACTCAGCTAGTTTTATCTGAATTAGGACTGTCAGAAACAGTCATTCAGTTAATAGTATATTAGTTATACGAAACTCATGTCATCAGTATTCAACTAATTAGTCAGTATTATCACGATCTCATTTACAGTTACATATTCATGTATGTATTCTCACATTTATTTTAATCAGTCAGTTAGTACTATTTATACATATGAGCCATATGCATTCATCCTACCTCACTTTGCATACCAGTATATTTAGACATACTAACACATACTTTTCTTCTGCGTTATGTTGTTTTATACTATAGGTTTGGATGCTCAAGTTCTTAATCGCACTTAGCTTCAGATTCAGGCAGCAACAGTAGTTTTGCAGTAAGTCCTCATCATTCGAGGATAGAAAGATTAGTTCATTACTTTTTTATATCAATTTTAGTAGACGGAGTTATTGGGGATATTTCCCATCAACTCCACAATTTTTAGATAGTTTAGAGGCTTTCAGACTAACATATTCAGACAGTTTATGTTAGTTTGTTATTGATATACCATATTTCCAGATGTAATGTTTAATCAGATATTTGAACCTTACGACCTGTCAGCCCTTTTATTCCACATTTATAAAGTATGTTATGTAGTGCTCAGCTACAGGTATCAGTCATGGGTTGGCTTGTGGTCCTTTGGAATTGCTATCACCGTGTAGCATTCTAGGTATTAGATTTGGGGCGTTACAAACTTTATATCAAAGCCAGGTTCTATAGTGTCATAGGAAATCTGAAAGCTTCATTTGGTATATTCTTATGCATGGGTGTGTTTCGCGCCATATTTATGTAAAGAGAGCTATAAAATATTTTAGGAACAGTTTCTCTTCTTTCAGTATTCATGTCGTGCCAGTGAGCATGAGCTCAAATTTAACTCTCAGTCTAATCTGTTTCTACTTTTTTGCTTACAGAACATGCCTCCCAATAGAAAAAACGTAAATCAGTCATCCCCTCAGGCCGTCCTAGCAGATCCCTTGGACAAACATGTTTCTCATGCAAAGTTCAGAGCAGTATTCACTACTCTTGCTAATTCAGTTGCTGCCCAGAATGAGCGACCGACTATTTTTCCTACTAACCCAATGGCCAATTCAGCTGCAGCTAGGATTTGGGACTTCACCCGAATGAATCTTCTATCCTTCTTTAGGTCTAAGTCAGATGAGGACCCTCAGCAATTGCTTGATGAGGTTTAGAAGGTTATAGATGTTATGGGAGTTACTGCTAGTGAGATAGACATAGCAAAGCTTATGAACCATGCTCAACAGATAAAAGAGCAGAATATTAGGATCAAAGAGAAACAGAATAAGAGAGCAAGGACAGGTAGTTTAAACTTTGCTCAACCTAAGTCAGAGGGTGAGAATCATTCTTAGTTTTGCCCAAAGTCATATATTCCAGCTCCTTCCTTAGCCAATGCTCCAGTTTCAAAATTTAGAGACATCAACAGGGATAGGGCATCAGGCCCTAAACCTCATGGAAGTTTTATCATTACCCGCACTCATCCTCTTTGTCAAACTTATGGTAAGAACCATAGGGTTATTTGCAGAGCTGCCAGCGATATCTATTTTGGATGTGGAAAGCCAGGCCGCAGGGTCAGAGATTATCACCAGTCAGGCTTTCAGGGTCAGTGTAACCATTCCTCAGCATAGTCCAGTCACCCGAACCAGCAGGGTTCCACTTCCAGTGCCACCAGTGGGTAACTCCCAAACAGACTTTATGCTCTTCAGTCCCGACAAGATCAAAAAAATTCTCCTAATATAGTTACTAGTACGTTATAGATCTTTCATACAATTTTATGCTTTGCTATATCCAGGAGCTTCTTAAGTTAATTAAGAAGATTGACATATCCAGTTTCATAGTCCGTGCTCAGTAGATAGAGAAGGCTAAGAATAGGGAGAAGAAGAGGGATAGTAATAAAGCTTGAACCAATAGCTTCAACTTTGCACAGCCTAAATCAGAAGGTGGAAATCATTATCAGTTCCACTCATAATCCTTACATCCAGCTTTGTCCTCAGCCAGTGCTCCAGTTCAAAAATTTAGAAATGGCAATAGAGATAGGGCACCAGGCCCTAAACCTCAGAATAGTGTTAGAAGTGCCTGAACAAACCTTCTTTGTAAAAAATATTACAGAAACCCCTAGGGTGTCTGCAGGGTTCGCAGTGATGTATGTTTTGGATGTGGCAAGCCATCCCATAGGGTCATCGATTGTCCTCAGTCAGGTTCTCAAGGTAAGTATAATCGTCCTTCAGCTCAGTCTGGTTGACCAAATCAGCAGGGTGCCTCTTCTAGTGCCACCAGTGGGCACCGACCAAATAGACTCAATGCAGTTCAGTCCCAATAGGATCAGGAAATTTCTCATAATGTGGTCAATGGTATGTTACAAGTCTATCATTTACACTTTTATGCTTTGCTAGATCTAGGAGATTCTTTTTCCTTTGTAACACCTTATATAGTTGTTGACTTTAAATTTATTCCTGAAATCTTAGTAGATCCCTTCTCAGTCTCTACCCCAGTGGGTAAATCTATCAAAGCCCGACGGGTATAGAGGAACTTTCTGGTTATCGTATTTCAGAAAGTCACTTTAGTTGTCTTAGTAGAATTAGAGATGACGTATTTTGATGTCATTCTTAGCATGGATTGGCTTTACTCATGCTATGCTTCAATTGACTACTGAAACTGAATTGTCTATTTTCAATTTCCAAAGGAACCTATCCTTGAATAGAGGGGTAGTACTTCGGCACTTAGGGGTTAGCTTATTTCTTACCTTAAGGAGAGAAGAATGATATCTAAGGGATATGTTTATTATCTAGTTTGAGTTAAAGACTCTAGTTCATAGACCCCTAATCTTGAGTCAGTATCAATAGTATGTGAATTTCCTAATGTGTTTCCCGAAAATCTTCTCGGGGTTTCTCCCGAAAAAGAAATTGACTTTGGAATAGAACTTCTTCTAGCAACTCAGCCTATCTCTATTTTGCCATATAGAATGCCTCTAGCAAAACTCAAAGAATTAATTAAACAGTTAAAGGATATCCTAGATAAGGGATTCATCAGACCCAGCATATCCCCGAGGGGTGCACCAGTTCTATTGATACGTAAGAAAGACGGTTCTCTCAGGATGTGTATAGACTGTCATCAGCTAAATAAAGTCACGGACAAGAAAAAGTATCCACTTCCTAGAATGAATGACTTGTTTGACCAACTTCAGTGTGCCAGTTACTTCTCAAAGATAGACCTCAGATCAGGCTTCAGCTTAGGGTTAGAGAATGTGACATTCCAAAAATATTTTTTAGAACTCAGTATGGACATTTAAAATTCTTAGTCATATCATTTGGTCTTGCAAATGCTCCAACAGCCTTCATGGACTTGATGAACCACATTTTAAGATGTACTTGGACATGTTCGTCATAGTCTTCATCGATGACATTTTTGTCTACTTCTGCAGTGAACATGAACATGTAGACCATTTCAGAATAGTATTATAGGCCTTTATATCCCATCAGTTGTTCACTAAGCTCAGTAAGTTTGAATTTTGTCTAAGGTCAGTAGCTTTACTTGGCCATATAGTTTCCAATTATGGCATTAGAGTGGATACTCAAAAGACCAAAAGCAGTGAGAAACTGTCCCAGATCTATATCACCATCGAATATCAGAAGTTTCTTGGGTTGACTGGCTATTAACGATGGTTTGTTAAGGGATTCTCATATATTGCATACCCCATGTCCAGATTGACTCAGAAGAAAGTCAAATTCCAGTGGTTAGATTCTTGTGAGAAGAGTTTTTAGGAGTTAAAGACTCGACTCACTACAACCCTAGTTTTGACTCTACTAGATGGTTCAGACGGCTTTGTGGTATATTGTGATACTTCCAGAGATGGGTTGGGATGTGTTTGATATAGAAAGTTAATATCATAGCCTAGGCCTCTAGACAGCCTAAGCCTCATGAAAAGAACTACCCTACTCATGATCTTAAGTTAGCAACTGTGGTGTTTGCTTTAAACATTTTAAGGCATTATTTGTATGGAGTACATATTGATGTGTTCACAGACCACAAAAGACTAGCGTATGTTTTTTTCAGAAAGATCTGAACCTACGTCAGAGGAGGTGGTTAGATTTCTTGAAGGACTATGATATGAGCATCCTGTATAACTCAGGCAAGGCCAATATAGTAGTTGATGCTCTTAGTAGGATGTCTATGGGTAGTTTTGCTCACGTGGAAGATAAAACAAAGAAGTTAGTTTAAGAAGTTCATCAGCTTGCTCGACTAGGTGTCCACTTAGTCAATTCAATAGAGGGAAGTATGTGGGTGAAAAATAGTTCAAAATTATCTCTGGCTTCTGAAGTGAAGGAAAAGAAGAACAGAGATCCTAATTTAGTCAAGTTGAAAGAGCCAGTCAGAGATCGGAAAGTAGAGGTTTTATCCCAAGGGGGAGATAGTGTGTTGCATTTCCAGGGTCGAATATGCATGCCAGTGTAGCTATCTTGAGTCAGCAAATTCTTGAAAAAGCACATGGTGCACGTTACTCTATTCATCCAGGGGCCACAAAGATGTACTACAATTTGTTGGAGGTTTATTGGTAGAGTGGGGTGAAGAGAGACATTGCAGAGTTTATGGATAAGTTCTATATATGTCAGTAGGTTAAGATTGATCACGAAAAACCTAGTGGTTCCATGCAAGAGTTCAGTATTCCCACATGGAAATAGGAGGAAATGAACATAGACTTTGTGATAGGTTTGCCCCGTACTTGTCATCAGCATGATTCAATTTGGGTCATTGTAGACCGGATGACCAAATCAGCTCATTTCTTACCATTGCATACCTCTTATTTAGCCGAGGGTTATGTTAAGCTCTATGTTAGAGAGTTGGTCAGATTACATGGAGTTTCGTTGTCCATCATCTAAGATAGAAGTACGTAGTTCACATCTCACTTTTGAAAAGCCTTCCAAAATGGTCTTGGTACCCAAGTTCACCTCAGTACAACCTTCTACCCTCAGACATATGGTCAAGTAGATAGGACTATTTAGACTTTGGAAGATATGTTAAGAGCGTGTGCCATTGACTTTAAGGGGAATGGGGATGACCACTTTCCCTTAATTGAGTTCGCATATAATAACTGTTATTATTCTAGTATTCAGATCGCTCCGTACGAGGAACTTTATGGGAGAAGATTTAGATCACCCATTGTTTGGTTTGAAGTGGATGAGGCTACAGTGATAGGGCCTGACTTGGTATTTGATACCTTAGAAAAATTTCAGTTAATCAGGGAAAGGTTTAATACATCTCAGAGCCAATTAAAATAGTATGCAGATGTTCAAAGAAAATATCTTGAGTTTGATATTGGCAACTATATGTATTTTTAAATCTCTCCTATAATGGAGTGAAGAGGTTTGGCAAGAAGGGGAAACTCATTCCCTGATATGTCGGTCCTTACCAAATTCTCAATCGTTTTGGAAAGGTAGCTTACAATCTTGATTTGCCTTCAGACTTAGCTTCAGTACATCCAGTGTTTCATGTCTCCTTGCCAAAGAAGTGCATAGGTGATCCAGCAATTGTAGTCCCTATAGAGGCTATATGTAACGACCCAATTTTCTAGAACTAGAATGTCACACGATTCTCATGATCCTGAAGGACCACAAGCTAACCCTCTACTGATATTTGTACCTAGACACTACATAATATAGACAATAAATATAGAAAATGGCCATAAGGTTCAAAACATCTAAAAAATACTCAAAATTTAAAACTGAATATGATACATCTGTCCAAAAAGCCTTTAAACTGTCTGAACTATAGAGTTGATGGGACATGTTCCTAACTAACTTCGTCTACTAAAAATAAATAAAATATGATACAAAAATGACAAAAGGATCATCCTCGAATGAAGAGGATTCACTGCTATGTCTACTGCTACTGACTGGGACTGAACTGTTAAGGGTACTCTGGATCTCGTGCCTCTGAACCTATGGTGTCAAATAAATCACCATAGTTCAAATGCATCAGTACGGGAATGTACCGAGTATGCAGCGAGGTAAGGCTAAATACAAGCATTTATGCATGAACAATTACTTAACTGAATAGTCGTGAGTGTACTGAATGAGAACACATGCATAAATGCACAAACCATAATCACAATCATCACGACTCTGAGTACTAAAACTTGGGTACTGCATTATTGACATCTAAACTCACTACTAATACTGAGATACTGAACAACTGAATTATCTGATACTGATAATTGAGTACTGAGGTGAGATCAGTCTTATTTAGTAAATGATCTCAGAATCTGAGGATACTAAAACTAATTAACTGAATATACTTACATCAATAACTGAATTCAGATATTTCTACTCACAATTGACTGCATCAGAGATTAAACCTCTCTAACGGATAATTTTGGAGTCTACTATTAATGATAAGAAATGATCATGTCCGAATCTAACAACAAGAATACTCAACTGAATCTGAGACAGAGATCAAGCAAATCTGAAGGTTGATCTCTAGATTTGATAACAAGAATACTTAACTGACTATGAGACTGAGATCAAGCCTATCTGACGGGTGATCTCGAGATCTGATAACAAGAATACTCAACTGAATCTGAGACTGAGATCAAGCCTATCTGATGGGTGATCTCTAGATCTGATAACAAGAATATTTGGCTGAATCTGAGTCTGAGATTAAGCCTATCAGATGGATGATCTCTAGATCTGATAACAAAAATACTCAAGTGAATCTGAGACAGATATCAAGCCTCTGTGATGAGTGATCTCTAGATCTGATAATGAGATTACTCAACTGAATATGAGATTGATATCAAGCCTAACTGATGGGTGATCTCTAAATCTGATAATTAGATTAGTCAACTGAATATAAGACTGAGATGAAGCCTATCTGACGGGTGATCTCTAGAACTGATACTGAATAACTTTATATGGGACCAAGCCTATCTGACGGGTGGTCCATGAATCAATGGAATTATCTGAGTTCCTTACTGAGATAGATAACTATATCTGACAGTCCTGATTTTTAAAGATTGATACTAAACTGGCAACTATAGGAAGTAGTCACTTAATCGACATGCCCTGAATCTCAACTGGTGGGGTCCAACCTGTAACCCCAGCTGGAAAGATGTCAATATTGTGCCATGGGTAAAGACCTCTCTGGTCAAACCTATCTGACAGGTGACCCTCAATGGAAGTCAAGCCTAAGTCAAGATAATAGTCAAGCCTATCTGATGGGTGACTAGCCTTTTCTGATGGGTGACTCCTGCATCCTGTGCTGGAAATACAGTTCTGGAGTTTAAGTAATACTACTAAGGACTCTACCTCTCTGACGAGGAGCCGCCATCCCTGCCCTCTCTCGGTGCTAGCTCCTACTCCCAACTGAAAGACTATGAACTGATTCTTGACTAAACACAAACTAAGTTAAATCTGATACTGATCATGTTTCTCGAATGCTCAGACTGAATTAAGCTCAATTCACTTGGTTATGTATCTAAAGGAATACTACCGAATGTCTAAAGGAATACTATCGAATCTTGTTATCTGACTGAATGACACTGAGCTTTGAATAGAGTAATCAATTACTACAGAGATCAGAACTGAACACTTGAATACTACTAGATCTGAACTGGGTACAGAACTGAGGCTAGATTACTAGAGATACTGAGATTACGACAATTACAGTGATTATTGAGATTTCTTAAGTTTTATATCTGTCTGAGAATATAGAGTTCTATAAGTCGCTAAGTTCTGAGAATCATGGCTTGACTGGAATTACCGTTAAAACAGACACGGGCGCTAGACAACAGCTAAATTGTCGGGTATAAATACTTCAGGACTCAATAACATAAAAGTAAAATATAACCATTCTTCAATAATTAAGGCTATGGACAATCATTCACCATCACAATCACTAAGGCATCACTTCAAACATTTAGGAATCCTAAACATGTAATAACATAGGGGGACATGATACTGTATCATACTCCATTCAACAAGGCCTTACATCAAGCACTTCGCACATATTTAAGTCTTGGCATGTACCGGAGAACATATAATTGGGGACCTTCATGCTATCAAGTTACAATTCATTCATCAAATATTTAGTATGTATTAAATTCTCAGCATGTATCAAAGAGCACATAATTGGGGAATTTCATGCTATCATGCCACAATTTATTCACTAAGGCTTTTCAACAAATAGTTGACATGCATGGGCTTACACACAATTGGGGATTTCTAGTCAACATGCTATAATGGCTCTAATTCATTCACATAAGCATTTTATCAAGCATATGGGGAGCATGCTTTGCTTATTCTACAATTTCTACACTTAATTGACATGAACACACCACTTAACAAGCAACTTGAAGAGGGTTTATCATGAACATCACATGAATACCACATACTAGGGTCAAAGCTTGAAAACCTTATAAACAAACATGAATCACAACTCAATAATAGCATGAACATCAATTTCAACTCTCATGAATCATGAAAACTCATAAACATAAAAGCTTTGAAATTTAGAAAAGGGTTCTTGAGCTTCTTGGATGAAAAGGACCCAAGAATCAACATCTGCATACCTTAGAGAAACTCTTTCTTGAAAGCTCTTAGAGAGATTCTTGATTCTTGATTTCTCTCGAAGAACAAGGGAGGGTTTTCATTTTTTATAAATCCTAGCTCTTGTTCTGGAACAATTTTGAGAGAAAACAATGATATTTGGGGTGAAATGAGGCCAAATCCCATGTTAAGGAGTATATAGGGGTTGGGAAAAGACCTTTTTCGCCCTTGGAATTATACTAAAAAATCTCAATTTTACATGCTGGCGCGATGCGCCATAATTGCCCCAACTCACTAGAAATTAGACAATCTGGAAACAACTTGATGGTGCGACGTGGTGGAAATTCCATTGCCACCTTGCTTGCAAACTGGAAAGGCACCGCGACGTGGTGGAATTATGTTGGTGCACTGGAAATTGACAATTCTAAAACTAAGCATTAGAATGATGCGCCATAATCGCGGAGGCTTACTTGCTTTTGACGATTGACATTTTGGCAGGCTCCGCGATGCACTAAAGTGTCAACTGGCACACTTTCTCACTAAAATAGCTCTAACTCTTTGCCCGAGTGTTGGATTTAGGAGGATTTGGTATTGATGGTTCAAAATTCTTCTCACTTAGTAAGACACTTCTCAACCTTTTAGAGCCGAATTAACACTTAACTAAACATGCTCTAAGGCTCAGACTACAAGAGAATTTTACGGGCTCTTACAGCATAGATGTTCAGAATAGCCTCTCTTATGAAGAGATCCCAATCAAAATTCTCAATCATTAGGTTCGCAGACTGAGGAACAAAGAAGTTTTGCTAGTCAAATTTCTTTGGCAGAATCAGTCCGTTGAGGGAGCTACTTGGGAAGCAGAAGCAGATATGCAGACCAAGTATCCTCATCTCTTCTTCTAAAACTCAGACTCAGCTCAAGGTAAAATTCTTTTTAAGATTTACTCAACTCCATGTTCAGTTACAGTTATAATTTGGTATTTATTACCATTGCATATCATCTTCATAATAGTCATGTATTCATGAATCAGTTCAACCATGTACTCATGCATTAGATATGCATGTTCAGTTAGAAAACTCAACTTATCAATAGTTTTAGTTAGGTATTTTATGCATCAGATATGCATATTTAGTGTGTAAGCTCAGTCTATCAGTGTTTCTAAGCTTAGTCAATCTCATTCGAGGATGAATATTCCCTAGGGGGAGATATTGTAAGACCCCACAAAATTCCAACCCTAACTCAGTCTGTTAAAGCTTGAAAAAAGGTCCCAGACTTAGAAATTTCAGCAAAGTGTTTATGCTTAGAAGTATTTTATCCTTCGTAAATTGAGGATCCTATTTAATGACCCTTATGACCTTAAAGTATCAAATTTTAGTTTTTTTCATGATCAGGAATACCAGTAGGTCACTTTGGGTGAGTTTTAGATTTTTTAAACTCCTTTTGAACCATGATTAGGTGACCAAAATAGTGGGTCGATGCGATCTCGATGCTTCACGTCTCTCATTGCATCGACATTTAATTTTTCCCTAGATTTTAGTGCAATTCCAGTGAAACAACATGAACTCGATGCGGTGCATTGGTCATCGCATTGATGCCATAGACGCGGGGCATCAGTCTGCGCATCACTGGGTACGCTTTCAGTCATTAAATGCCCACATCCAGAGGGGTATTTGGATCATATTTCCACCCATATTCAGCCCCAAAAATAAGAGATTAATTGATTCTAATGGCTAACACACTCATTATTCTCAAAATTTCTCAAGAAACGAAACCCTAGGGCTTCCAATTCAAGATTCAAGCTTTAAGAAATTCTCCATAACTTTCCAAGAATTAACAACCAAGGTCTGTTAGGTGTCCATCTAAGGGTTTCCTTCCACCCTTGGAGTTCAAAAACCTCTTTTAAAATTTTGAGTTTATTAAATTCATGAATTCTATGTTGGGCTTGAATGTATTCATAATTATGATGTTAATTGGTTTCTAATTTATGATTTATTAAAAGATTTATGTAAATTTATTGGACATGTGTGTAGTGTTTGTGAATTCATGTTAAATCCCTTGAAGTAAGTGGGGATTGGAAATCATGATGCCTGCATGTTGATTAGTATATGTGCATAGATTATGTTCCCCAAGTGTTTGATAAATTGCTCATGTGGATTAAATGGGAAAATTATGACATGCTAGCATATGTACAAGCTTATATCTTACAAGTGTTTGATAAAATGTCTCTATGAATGAGTTATGAACATTCTAATGTGTTTCAAGATCATGCTATGCTTTACTTTTTATCTTATCGAGTCCTGGGGGAATCTAATACCCGACAATCTAGCTGGTTACCTAGAATTATAGTAGCTTCAAAATAGTCTTAGTTATGTCATGTACAATATCATTCAGTCAGTACAAAAATCAGTATATCTGGTCAGTAAATAAAACTCAGAATATTCAATCAGTTACAGTACACAGTTAACTCTGTCCAGTTCAGTCAGTTAACACGATCAGTAACAGTTCGGTCTAGCCTAGAACAGTTTAGAAATCAGTTCAATATCTATTCAGATGGGAATAAGATTCAGCAACTAGTAAACCCAAGGATGGGGACTCACCTGCCAGTAGAAGGAGTGATCCTTAGAAGCATGCCTGGCATTCTAGAACTACGTAGCAAACGTAGGTTGACATCAACCTGCCAGTTGAAGGTTGATGAGGTGTTTGTAATACCCCATACTTTTACTTTGCTTAAAATCAATCCAAAAATGTTAAAGCGATACTTTAAGAGATGAATCCACTTTTTTGTGTGGAAAATTGAATAATCTTTCCGTCGATACCAAATTTGCCCAAATCCGACACACAGACGAAGAATTAGAGCCTTTTTAGTAAGACAGTGTATCACTTGAGCCATTAGCGCATTGTGAAGCCAGCTTAAATGGCAATTGTCAATTTCCAGTGTTGATCTGTGATAGTGGCACGTTGCGCCAAATGACCAGTTCATAATTGTCCTTTTCTAGGGAATCTCGGTGATGTCTCCGCGTTGCGCCAAACTTCCAGGTCACAAAAAAAGTGGCAACACGATAGTTCTGCATCGCGCCACCATACAGATTCCCAATTGTCTAGTTCCAGTGGCTTAGCGCGATAGTGACGTGTCGCGCCAAGGATAAAAATTGAGAATTTTCCAATTTTTGCGATATTAAATCCCAGAGGTCGTTCGGTCTTTTCCCATGAGTTTAATTTCGCCTAATCATGGGATTTAACCCTAAGAGTGCATTATTTGCTCACTTTTGCATTAGTCTTTCAAATTAAAATCAATTCTACTCAAGAACAAGAACCTTAGCTCTCAAATTCAAGGGCTAAATCACAAGAACTCTCCATCAATCCTTCCAAATTCATTAACTCAGGTATGCATAGTGTTTATTCATGTATTCCTTTCATTCATAAAGCCCAAGAATCAAATTTTAAATCATGTATTATGAATATTATGTTATGGGTTCATTATGTTTATGTGATTGTAATTGTCTGGTTCCCAAGTTGGAATCTCAATATATTTTTATAGAATTACGTTAGTATATGAGTTTAAATCCATGAATTGAATGGTTTATGAGGTGTTAATTGATTATTATATCTATGTTATAAGTGGTGCATGTAAGGTGTTTGAAAAAATGCCTAGAATACTAGAAATCATGTAATATAGTTCAATTGTGACTTAAGTGATGGATTCATGTTTTACCCTTATGTTCAAATAACTCCCATGTTATTGATGTGCAATGTAGATGTTGTTGAAATGCTCATGATGCTAGAATATGGAATTATGACATTGATTATATGCATTCCTTCCATGTACAAGATTATGATAACCATGTCCTTCATGAAATTCCCAACTTATTGTAATATGAATTGTTAATGTTGGTCGTGTATTCAAGAATGTCATGCCTTGTCAGTTTCCTTTTATCGAGTCCTGGGGTTACTTGTACCCGATAATTTTGTTGTGTGTTTAGAGCCAGTGTTATGTTTTCACGATATCCTCAGTCAAGCCATGTTTAGTAGAATTCAACTAGTCATGTGACTCAAGAAAATTCAATAAACTCAGTAATCCTAGTAAATCTCAGAAGGCTCAGTAATTCAGTAATCTCTGTAGTATTCCATCAGTCGATGGAACTCCATGAACTCGGTCCAGTTCAAATCAGTAAATCATGTTCAGTTTCTATTCAGATGGGAGTAGGAGTTAACACCGAGTGAGCCCAAGGATAGGAACTCACTTGTTATTTGTGATTCTTAGAAACGGTCCTTGCACTCCAGAACTACGTAGACAGCATAGGTTGAGACATCAAACCTTCTATTTTGAGGGTAGAAGAGGTGGATTAACCTATTATATGTGGCTGCCACCATTATCCTTTAAGTACCTTTTATATGAAAGAACACTCAGAGCTTGTCCTTACCAGTGATGTGGTATTGACACCCTTCCAATTGGGGTTACAGATTGGACCCCAACTCAGCTATATTACTTTATTTGGCGCATGTCGGTTAGATGATTACCTTCCACAGTTTCAGTTTCAGATTCAATATTCAGAATAGAACTTAGACCAGTTCTATAGAAATTAGGACTGTTAGATACAGTCGCTCAGCTTAGTACGGAACTCAGCTAGTTCCATCAGATTTCAGGATTGTCAGATATAGTTAATCAGACCAGTTCTTCATAATTAGAATTGTCAAAAATAGTCATTCCTTAGTACTCAAGAGACTTAGTTATTTAGTTTCCCAGTATTAGTACTCAGATATCAGAAAATCCAAATTATCAAAATTCATGAGTCAGTGTTATCACGATCTCAGTCACAGTCACTTATTCATGTATGTATTCTCACATTCATGTTATATAGTCAGTTAGCATTGTTCATGCATTTGAACCCTATACATCCAGCCTACCTCACTTCTATACTAGTACATTCAATCATACTGATGCATTTATGCTATGGTGTTTTATACCATAGGGTTAGAAGCACGAGCTCCCGAGCATCCTTAGTAGATCAGACAAGCAACAGCCAGACTAGCAGTGAGTCCTCATCATTCGAGGATAGCATGGTTATTATATTACTTGATTATTTTAGTAGTTCAGAGTAGTTGGGGATATGTCCCATCAACTCAATGAATTTCAGACAGTGTAGAGGCTTTCAGACTACAACATTTTTCATACAGTTTATTTCAATTTTGGGTATTATTATACCACATTACAGATATTGTTTTTTTTCAATATTAGTCCAGTTTTGAACCTTATGGCTATACAGCTTATATTCTACATATTTACAGTGTATTATTCAGTGCTCAGTTATAGATATCAGTCATGGGTTAGCTTGTGTTCCTTCGGGGTCATGAGCACCGTGTAGCATTCTGGGTATCAGATTTTGGGCGTTACAGTAGTCTACCTTCCAGTTGAGAGTACCACCATTCTCTTTCAAAGCACCTGCCATATGAGTGTGACTCAGCACTTGTCTTTACCCGTGGCATAGTACGATACCCTTCCAGTTAGGCTTACAGGTTGGTCCCCAATCAGTTTAGAAAGGGGCATGTCGGTCAGATGATTACCTCTCACTATTTTTGTTTAAGTCTTAGCATAGAACTCAGTTCAGTTCTACAGAATCAAAATTGTCAGACACAGTCACCCAGCTCAGTATAGAACTCAGTTTAGTTCTACAGAATCAAGACTATAAGAAACAGTCACCCAGCTATCAGTAATTCAGTTATCAGTAAACTCTGATATCATTCATTCAGTTATCAGAACTCAGTATCTAGTATTACTATGATCTCAAATAAAGTATATGTAGATATGTGAACAGTATTACATAAACGGTGTTTCATCAGTTTTAGTTATACATAAACTCTCATTCAATTGTATTCATGCTATTCAGTCAGTTATTGTTCATGCATATGAACCCTTGCATATCATCCTACCTCACTTAGCATAATAGTACATTCAAAGTACTGATGCATACCTTTTCTTTTGCGCTATGATGTTTTATATCATAGGTTCAGACGCACGGGATCCTGACCGAAATTAGCAGCCCAGAATATCAATAGCAGACCTAGTGGTGAGTCCTCATAATTTGAGGACAAAGTTATCATATCAATTCATTTATTTAGTATTCAGATTATTTTGATAGTCAGAGTTAGTTGGGGACTTATCCCAGCAGCTCCATATTCAGACAGACAGAGGCTTTCAGACTAGACTTTCAGCCAGTATTCAGTTGTACAAATTCTTATTACAGTTGGTATTTTTTATCAGTATTTTAGGTTTTGAACCTTATGGTTAGTTAGGACGTGATCCCAACTATCACTAATCAGTTAGTTATGAGACGACCCCAACAATCAGTTAGTTAGGACGCGACCCCAACTATCACTAATCAATAAATAAGAACAAGAAAGTAAAGAACAATAGTAAATCTAATTGAAGTCCCCGAAATAGGAGGACTCATCATCTGCTGGCTTAAATCTGCAGCTGTCTAACTCTGACTGCACATACTACAACTTGTACCTACATTATGAGATAATCCATCACATAGACATATATGTGGATCAATACTTTGGGATATACTGAGTATATGCAGGTGCATGCAATAAGTAAACAATGTCATCAATCTTTATAAAATCATGCATCCTAATGTAAATGACTCACATAGCTTTAGTAAATGGGAAATCTAAATCTCATATATCATGAAATAATAAAGCATGTAATATAAATTCCGTGAGTCATTACACTTAGTTCTAAATTCTGTATTCTCTTCTTGTTCTCAAATCTGGTAAACTAAATGTAATCTAAAATTCATTCTGCATAGAAAATACTTTATCTCAAAACTATAACTCAATAGGCTTGTTTTAAGAGTGAGGGACATTTTTAGAACTTCGTGGAAAACTTTGGGAACTTAGGAAATCTTAAAACACTTGCTTTCAAAAAATATACTTTTATCTTAAGGAGAATAGAGGACTTCATTAGAATCTTAGGGATTTTAGAGCTTTGGGAGACTGTGGAAACTTAGGAGTTTCTTCTAACCAACATAAACCATGTGAGAAACATGGAGTCCAACGTCTTGCCCATGTTGGGGAGAGCTTTTCTATCCTTGCCATCATAATAGAACTTAACTTTAGTGATCAATTATCTTAGCCCACTATGGGCAAATCAGAAACCTACGGTAGCACGTAGTTCTGGGGGATGAAACCTTGGAATCAAGCCCAACTCATTGCTAAATACTACTCCCATACTTAGGCTCACAACTTTTAGTAAAATCCTCCTTAAACAATAGGATAAAGTATTATGGAAGATAACTATTCTTTTCTTTGCTTTAAATCAAATTGTGGACTCATTTCTTTGCTTAGGACTTAAGTAACAAAACTTGCTTAAAATCATATTTCTTGAATACCAAGGCTAAAACTCATGACTTGCAAACCATACTTGAAAGTTATGCCAATTCACAGTAAACTTTAGGCTTTCAATAATAGCATCAAAATACTTTATCAAATCTGAAAGTTCATTCTTGGAATTTTTGAGCACTTAAATACATGTAGACTCAAATAATCATGGTTTCACAATAGAACTTGATTATTAACACTATCTTAGAAAAACTTGGAACAACAATTCATGTAGGAACATATAATTCATGGGATATAATCTCAATTCTAACAATAATAGATAGGGTGAACACACAATTCAAGAATTTAACAATTTGTAATCTCATAAACTTGAAACAAAGTAAATTAAGCATAAATTCCACTTGAAAACATGAAATTCTTTAATTAAATCAAAACTTTGGGCACAAGAGCGGAAGGATTATTCTTTTTCAAACCCCACATACGTTAGATTATCATATTTGAGAGATGAAACCCAAATCTTGATCCGTTCTTTGGAATTCTTGATCTTGAGAAAACCTAGTTTGATCTTGTTCTTGAGAGAAAAATTGAGTAAAGGAGCAATTTTATGATTCTAGGGGCGGAAATTGTATGTTATAAAAGGATTAGGGTGAGGGAAAATGAACAAAATGCCCATAGACCCATAAAAATTGAATTATCATGCAAAATTAGTGTCGTAACGCAATCTCGATACATCGCATCACTATCGCGTCAGCTTACTGCCTCACACGGAAAACTGCATAACTTTTTATTCGATTATTGAATTTTTGCGAAATTGGTATCGTTGGAAAGCTAATTCAATTATCTAAAACTTAGTGGGTATTGAGATGAAAAATTTCATGTATATAAAAAGTAATACATGTTTAAAGTAGACCCTTGTAGAATCAAATACCAATCTTTGGATGAATTAAAGGATCTTAGCTCTACTTGGCTCTAAGTGACTCCTATAAACCTTTTTAGCCTCAATAGTACTTCAAACATGAGCGTAAAGATCATGAAACTTATATACATATGGGAATCACTTGGATTATAGCTTATATGCGTAAGAATGATGGCTCATAGACTAGCACAAAAATACGGGGTATTACAGTATCATTCAAGGACGAATAATCCCAATAGGAATTAATTGTAATACACTAAGATTTCATTTTCTAAATCTCTCAAAAGATTGCCCATGAAGTTAGATTTCTGATGCTGTAAGTCTCGCCTCGATCTAATATTATGGCAAGAAGCTATGAATTTTCCATTGAAGTGTCAATAATCTACCAGTGGTTATGAATCATCCGATGACTCATAATCAAACCTTATGAGTCTTTAAAAGTAATTGTATTCATAATAGTGCTCAGCCAAAAATCTATTCCAGTGGTTACGAGTCCAACACATGACTCATAGTTAGATATTATGAATCATTGTGTGGACTCGTAGCCTGTCTAGTAAAGGATCCAAGAATCAATCCTAATGTTTTAGTGGTTTTATTAGTGACTTATATATGTATTAAGTCCTCAAATATCTCCTAGCTTATAGACAAGTCAAAACATCCCTTAGCGATTAAATTCTCGCAATGTATATAACTATGTCATCTTCAAATGAGCATAAAAAATTTTTAATGAAGAATTTTTTAGCTTAATACCTCTAATATATAGACAATTGAATTATATTTCCAATGACACATATTTTGCGTTAATCCAATATCGGGGTGAAACGTTATGGCCAAATTACTGAAGCATTGTCAAAGCTGCCAGTGATTATGACTCCTGATGACGACTCGTAAGCAGACCCTACGAGTTGTTAGGATGAGTTGTAGTCATGGAATTTGGGGTCAAAATATGGGTTCCTGATGATAACTCAAGCCACGACTCTTATCCCGACGGTATGAGTTGTGGCCAAACTCGTTAGAACGATTTCCAAACATTTTCTGGATAATTCCATGGGTGTATTTGTCTTTTCCCACTCTTTTAACCCTAAAACTATGTCATTCCACCCTCCAAACAACAGTTATCAAGTGTAAATATTACTTCAACCTATCATAACTCAGAAATCATTCATCACAATGCAAAAAGAGGCAATTTCTTTCTCCCCAAACCTAACTAGGGTTCTTCAAGTTCAATTTCAATCCCAAAAAATTTATCCAAGGCTTCTGCATTCAGGTATGTGGGGAATCCATTTATGGTTTCCTTCCACCCATTGAGTCCCATAAATCCCCTTTTTATTCAAGTATGGATTTTAACCTTCCTTTTGAAAACTGTCAGTGTAAATCATTAATTTAAACCATGTCTTCTTAGAAATTTGAATTCAAGCCATGTCAACATGTCTACCCGTGTAACTTAGATTACTTCATGTTTTAAATTTTAATTACTCATGTCATATTCAATTGATTTCATGCTAAATTATCAAGCTATGAATTAAACCATGTAAACATATTGTCCTTTCAAGTTTAACACATTCTCATGATCAAATTTATATTTCTCACTTATTCATTAAAATGTCTAATGTTTTGGGTCTCTGAACTATGACTTTGTATAACCGTTTTAAATATTGTTATCATATTTTTGTAATCATTCTATGTTGGAGGGTTATGAACACCCGATACCTATCTATTTATACATGTCTTTACTCTCAAGTAAGAAGTCAATCAGACCATGATTTTATTACTACATTCAGAATGTTATGTTTATACTGAGCACTCATTAATATAGTACCACATCATGTTAGAGCCATAATAATACTAGTGTCATTCAGTTGGGAGTAGGATTTAGCACCGAGTGAACCTAGGAATTAGGGCTCACCCGAAAGTTAGGACTGAGCCCCTATTAGCTGACCCTAAATTTCAAAACTACATAGCTATCGTAGAATTATGAGATGTCACCTGCCAGTTTAGGACTGACACTCTCTTAGGAGTTACTCTCTAGTTTAGGACTGACTCCTTATTCCTTCAGTTTATCATCCTTGTGGATCCACTTAGTTATCCATGTGTTAGTACCCATGTAAAGGTACTGACTCCCTTTCAACTGGGGTTACAGGTTGAACCTTGATTTCTTTAGGTTGGGACATGTCGGTTACATGATAGCTCCCACAGTTTCAGTTCTGATATCTGTAACTGAGCACTACATAATATACTATATAAATATGGAAAAAAGGAATGAAAGGACATAAGGTTCAAATATCTAATAAAACATAGGGATGAAAGGACATAAGGTTCAAATATCTAATAAAACATAACATATGGAAATCTGGTATATCAATACCAAAACTGAAATAAACTGTCTTAACATGCTAGTCTAAAAGCCTCTAAACTATCTGAAAACTGTGGAGTTGATGGAACATATCCCCAGCTAACTCCGTCTACTAAAACTGAAATAATGAAGTAATAAAATAATCATGCTATCCTTGAATGATGAGGACTCACTACAAATTTACTGTTGCTGGTCGAATTTGAAGCTAAGTGCGATTGGGAACTTTAGTATCCAAACCTATGGTATAAAATACCATAGTGCAGAAGAAACGTTTGCGTCAGTACATCTAAATATACTGGTATGCAAACTGAGGTAGGCTGAATGCATGGGGTTCATATGCGTGAACAATACAAACTGACTGAATAAAATGAGCTTGAGAATACGTGCATGAATATGTAACTGCAAATGAGATTGTGATAATACTGACTACTGAGTCTGAATACTAATAACATGAGTTTCGTATAAATAATATACTGTTAACTGAGTGACTGTGTCTGACAGTCCTGATTCTGATGGAACTAGCTAAGTTTTATACTGAACTAAGTGACTGTATCTAATAGTCCTGAATCTGAAGAAATATGTGAGTTCTTTTACTGAGATTGAGACTGTGACTGTGGGAAATAGTCATTTAACTGACATACCCTAAATAAAGCAATATAGCTTAGTTGGGGTCCAATTTGTAACCTCAATTAGAAGGGTGTCAATACCATGCCACTGGTAAGGATAAGCTGTGAGTGACCCTCATCTGACAGTGTCCCTAAGGGAGAATGGTGAGACCCTCAATTGGCAGTGTTAATCTACCTCATGAACCATCAATTATCAATGTTGATGTCTCAACCTATGCTGGCTACATAGTTCTAAAACATAAGGATTGCTTCTAAGGGTCGCACCCTCTACTGTCAGTGTGTGCCCTCATCATTGGGTTCGCCAGTGCTGAATCCTACTCCAAACGGAATAGACACTTAACTGATTATACTGAGATGAACTGGACTGAGTTCACTAAATTCCATGGACTGATGGAATATTACTGAATTTTGTTAACTGACTGAGTTCATGAGATTACTGAGTATCCTGAGTCATGTAACTGACTGAATTCTACTGAGTTCTGTAACTAACTGAGAATACTACTTATCATGGTGTGATTGATATTATCTTTAAACTGACACTAGCTCTAGGCACACAGCTAAATTGTCAAGTACAAGTACCCCCAGGACTCAATAGCATGAAACTAATAAGACATGACACTTCTTGAAAACATGACCATAGTCAACAATTCATAGTACAAATGGTGGGGATTTTCATGAAGTATTTGTCTGTCATAAGCTTACACATGAATAGGAATACATATATACATGTCATAATTTCGTAAGTCTAATATTATAAGCATTCCACCAAACCATTACGATTCATAACAATAACATGGAGGTCATTGTGAATATAAGGGTAAAGCATGGACTCATCAATTTGGTCACAATTGAGTCATAAAGCATAATTGTTAATTTGTTTGGCATTTTAGCAAACACCTTGCATGCATAACTGGAGGCTTAGGCATGAACGTTAAATTAATACATTATGGAAGCATTATTTACTTCAAATACAAGAATTCCTACCACATACAAACATAATTTTATTATATGTATTAAAGATTTCAACTTGGTAATCATACAACAACATAAACATGGATATAATTTGATTCATAACATGAAATTAAAAATTTATATTTTTAAAAGGATTTCTTGAGCTTCATGGGTGAAAGAAACCCATGAATCAACACTTTACATACCTTATAAAGAAGTTTCTTGGAGATTAACGGTGGAATCTCCTGGACTAGAACCTTCAATTGAAAACGCTAGACTTGTTCTTGAGGGAATTTGAGAAAAACAACTATATTTTGGTGAAAACCTAGCTGAATCTCATGTTATAGGCTTATGTAGGGGGGGAATTGACCATTTTTCCCTTAAAGACGTGGACATTTAATGACTCAAAACTGGGCATCGACGCAATTAGCGACGCGGCCATCGATGGCATCGATGCGATACCAGACGCATCGCATCTTGATCGTGCCAAGCCTCAGTTATTTTTATTGGAATTCCCAACAATAATGTTAACCAACACGATAGGTGATGTGGCGTGCCAAGATTGCATTGGCCCACTGTTTTGGGACACCTAACGTGGTCTAAACAAGTTTTGAAAAATCTAAAACTTGTCCGGGAACACCCATTGACCTCCCTGATCATGAATAAATAAAGATATGGACCATTA
Source organism: Capsicum baccatum var. pendulum (assembly GCA_030864225.1). Lineage (NCBI taxonomy): Eukaryota > Viridiplantae > Streptophyta > Magnoliopsida > Solanales > Solanaceae > Capsicum > Capsicum baccatum. The sequence continues at coordinate 273,426,034 of CM061552.1, forward strand.
AGGGAAATTAAGATCACAAAATAAGATTTCCAACTTTCGAAGGCCAAAAATAAACTAAGTTTGGAAACTTTGCTAGAATTTCCTAAGTTGAGACCCCTTGACAAGCCTAAAAGGATGAACTAAGCTTAGAAATTTATGGGGTCTTACAATATCTCCCCCTTGGGAACATTCTTCCTAGAATGAGACTAACTGAGATGGGAGAAATGATAAGTTGAAGTATATACTGATCATGATCAACTGAAACATGAGTACATGATAGATATTAGTGATTTACGGAGATTCATACTGAGTATGCATATCTGATGCATGATTTCATGACTGAGCTGATACATGGATACATGACTGGGAGTACAGATTCACTTGTTCATACATATCTAATGCACGAATACATGACTGACATGATGCATGAACACATGACTGAATATGCAATGGTAGTTGATACCAAGTTTATAATAGGAATCTGAGCATGAACATGAATACAAAGTTGTAACAAAAATTTTAACATTAAAATGAATAAGCTTTAAGGAAAGCTATTATCTTAGGCTGAGTTTGAGTTTGCGGGGAAAAGGTAAGGGTACTTGGCCCGCATGTCTGCTTCTGCTACCCAAGTATCTCCCTCAACTGACTGATTCCGCCAAAGAACTTTGACTAGAGGAACTTCTTTGTTCCTCAGTCTGGTAGTCAAGGATTTTAATTGGAATCTCTTCATAAGAGATGTTGTTTTGAAGGTCTATTCCCTCTATAGGTACTATAACTGCTAGGTCACCTATGCATTTCTTAAGAAAGGAGACATAAAACACTGAATGGACTGAGGCTAGATCTGAATGCAATTAAAGCTCATAAGCTACCTTGCTGAAGCGACTGAGAATTTTGAAGGGACCGACATATCGGGGACTGAGCTTTCCCTTCTTCCTAAACCACTTCACTCCCTTCATGGGATTGATTTTCAAATAAATATGATTATTACTATCAAACTTAAGAATTTTCCTACACATATCTACATATGATTTCTATCATCTCTGAGCTATTTTGAGCCTTTCTCTGATCAACTGGACTTTCTCTAAGGTATCGAATACCAAGTCAGACCCTACTATTACGGCCTCACCCACTTTGAACTAACCGATTAGAGATCTGCATCTCCTACCGTAGCGAGCTTCTGAGTCTATCTGGACATAAGGGATGTAATAGTAGAAATCCCTCAACAAATCATCTATAATAGCCAGCCAAACCCAAGAAACTCTAGATATCTAATGGAGAGACAGGGCAAAGCCAGTTTCTTGCTACTTCAGTCTTTTAAGAATCAACTCTAATACCATCACCGAAAATGATATAACTAAGGAAGGCTACTGACCTTAGCCAAAATTCACACTTACTAAATTTGGCGAACAACAAAAGATTTCTGAGAGTCAGGAAGACTATTCTGAGATGTTCTGCATGATCACACTTACTTCGGGAGTAAACAAGGATGTCATCTATGAAGACTATGATGAACATGTCTAAGTAATGCTTGAACACTTGGTTCATCAAGTCTATAAAGGTCGTTGAGGCATTGGTAAGACCAAAGGACATGACTAAGAATTCGAATAGACCATATAGAGTTCAGAAAGTTGTTTTCAGAATGTCACATTCTCTGACTATGAGCTGATGATAGCCTGATCTGAGGTCTATCCTAGATAAATAACTGGCACCCTAGAGTTGGTCAAACAAGTAATCGATTTTGGGATGTAAATACTTATTATTGACTGTGACCTTATTGAGTTGATGGTAGTCTATGCATATTCTAAAAGAACCATCTCTCTATCGCACGAATATAATGGGTGCACCCCACGGGGACACACTGGGTCTGATGAACCCCTTTTCTAAGAGATCCTTCAATTGCTCTTTCAATTTTTTGAGTTCTGTTGGTGCAATTCTGTATGGTAAAATAGATATAGGCTGAGTGTCTCGAAGAATATCAATGCCGAAGTTCAGGAGGAATTCCTGGAAAATCTTTGGGAAAGATATCTAAATATTCATTCATTACTAGGACTGATTCAAGACAGGGATTTTTGGAACTAGAGTCCTTAACACAAAAAAGATGATAAACACATCCCTTAAATATCATATCTATTTCCTATAGGAGGGAAACAAGCTGACCACTGAAGGCTGAAGTACTATCCCTCTACTCAAAGATGGGTTTATTCGAAAACTGAAATAGGACAATACTATATCTGCAATCGACTGTGGCATAGCAGGAATGAAGCCAATCCATGCAGAGAATGACATCAAAATTAGTCATCTCTAATTCGACTAAGTTTGCTAAAGTGACTTTCTGAGATATCATAATCAAATAATTCTTGTATACCCGTCGGGCTATTAGAGTTTTACCCACTATGTAGATACTGAGAAGGGCTCTGCTAGAATTTTGGCAGTGACACCAAAATCAACTGTTAGATAAGGAGTAACAAAGTACAAAGATACTCCTGGATCTAGCAAAGCGTAAACATGTATATGAAAGATCTTTAATATACCAGTGACCATATCAGGAGAATTTTTCTGATCTTGTCAGGACTAAAGAGCATAAATTCTATTTGGGTGTTGCCCACTGGTGGCGTTAGAAGTGGCACCCTACTGGTTCAAGCAATCGAACTGAGCTGATGAACGGTTACACTAACCCTGAAAGCCTGACTGGGGATAATCTCTGTTCCTATGTCTGAGCTTTCCACATTCAAAACAGACGTTGCAGCCAGCTCTGCAAATACCCTGATGGTTCTTACCACAAGTCTGACAAAGAGGATGAGTGCGGGCAGTACTAACACTGCCCTGAGTCTTAGGTACTGATGCTCTATCACTATTGCCGTCTTTAAATTTTGGCACTAGAGCACTGGTTGGGGAAGGAGCTGGAATGGATGACTTTGGGATGAACTGAGAATAATTCCTACCCTCTGACTTAGACTGAGCAAAGTTGAAACTACCTGTCCTTGCTTTCTTATTCTGCTTCTCTCTTATCTTATTCTTCTGCTCTTCTAGCTTTTTAGCATGGATCATAATCGTGGCTATATCTATCTCACCAATCAATATGTGTGAGCCATATATGATCCACATCCTACAACCATGTGTGAGCCACATCCTACAACTGATATACAGCTAGCTCAACACAAACTAGCAGTAACCCCCATGATATCTGTAACCTTTTGAACCTGATCAAGAAATTTTTGAGGATCCTCATCTGACTTAGACCTAAAGATAGATGGAGGATTCATTTGGAAAAAGTCTTAAATTCTGGTTGTAGCTGAATTTGCCACTGGGTTTACCGGAACAACAGTTGGTCATTCATTTTGGGCAGCAGCTGAATTAGCAATAGTAGTGAATGCAGCTCTGAACTCTGCATGAGAAACATGTTTTGTAAGCAAAAAAAGAGAAACGGATTAGACTGAGCATTAAATTTGAGATCATGCTTACTTGTATAACATAAATACTGAAAGAAGGGAAACTGTTCCTAAAACATCTTATAGCCTATTGTACATAAATGTGGTGCGGAACATACCCATGCATAAGACTCTACTAGATGTAGCTTTTAAGACTTCCTAGGACACTGTTGAACCTTAGGCTCTGATACAAAGTTTGTAACACCCTGAATCTAATACCCGAATTGCTACATGGTGCTAGTAATCTCGAAGGACCACAAGCTAACCCATGACTAATATCTGTAATTGAGCACTGCATAATATACTGCATAAATGCAAAATAAAAGGGCTAAAAGGCCTTTAGTTTCAAACATCTATTAAAACATAACATCTAGAAATACGATATATCAATACCAAAACTGAAATAAACTGTCTAAACATGCTAGTCTGAAAGCCTCTAAACTATCTGAAAAACTATGGAGTTGATGGGACATGTCCCTAACTAACTCCGTCTACTAAAACTAAAATAATAAAGTAATGAAATAATCATGCTATCCTCGAATGATGAGGACTCACTGCAAATCTATTGTTGCTAGCTGAATCTGAAGTTAAGTGCGATTGGGAACTTGAGCATCCTAACCTATGGTATAAAACACCATAGCATAGAAGAAAAGTATGTGTCAGTACATCTAAATGTACTAGAATACAAAGTGAGGTAGGTTGAATGCATAGGGTTCCTATGCATGAACAATATTAACTGACTGAATAATATGAACGTGACAATACATGCATAAATACGTAACTGCAAATAAGATCGTGATAATACTAACTACTGAGTATCAATACTGATAACATGAGTTTTGTATAACTAATATAATTTTAACTTAGTGACTGTGTCTGACTGTCCTAATTCTGATGGAACTAGCTGAGTTTTGTACTGAGCTGAGTGGCTGTAGCGGATAGTCCTGAATTTGAAGGACTATCTGAGTTTTTTTACTGAGACTGAGACTGTAGGAAGTATTTATTTCACTTACATACCCCAAATAAAGAAATATAGCAGAGTTAGGATCCAATCTGTAACCCCAATTGGAAAGTTATCCATACCGCACCACTGGTAAGGACAAGCTGTGTGTGAGCCTCATCTGATAGTGTCCCCAAAGATGAATGGTAGGACCATCAACTAGAAGTGTTAATCAACTTGATCAAACCTCAACTATTAGTGTTGATGCCTTAACATATGCTTGCTACATAGTTCTAGAATGCAAGGATTTCTTTTAAGGGTCACACCCTCTACTGTGAGTGTATGCCCTCATCCTTAGGTTCACTCTGTGCTGAATCCTACTCCTAACTAAATAGACACTGAACTGATTATACTGAGTTGAACTGGATTGAATTTACTAAATTTCATGGACTGACAAAATATTACTAAATTCTGTTAACTGACTGAGTTCATGATATTACTGAGTTTTCCTGAGTCATGTAACTGACTAAATTCTACTGATTTTTCTAACTGACTGAGAATACTAATGATCATGGCATGACTGAGATTATATTTAAACTGACACTGGATCTAGGCACACAAGTAAATTTTTGGGAACAAGTATCCCCAGGACTCGATAGCATAAAACTGATAAGACATGACACTTCTTGAACACCAGACCATAGTCAACAATTCATAGTACAAAAGTTGGGAATTTTCATGAAGTATTTGTATGTCAAAAGCTTACACATGGATAGGAATACATATATACATGTCATAATTTCATAAGTTTAATCTCATGAGCATTCCACCAAACCATTATGATGCATAACAATAATGTGGAGGTAATTGTGAACATAAGGGTAAAGCATGAATTCACCAATTTGGTCACAATTGAGTTATAAAGCATAATTCTTATTCTCTTTAGCATTTTAGCAAACACCATGCATGCATAACTGGAGGCTTAAACATGAACATTAAAGTAATACATCATGGTAACATTATTCACTTCAAATACAACAATTTCAACCACATACTAACATAATTTCATTAAAGTATTAAAGATTTCAACTTGGTAATCATACAACAACATAAACATGGATATGATTCGATTCATAACATGGAATTAAAAATTAATACTTTTAAAAGGATTTCTTGAGCTTCATGGGTGAAAGGAACCCATGAATCAACACTTCACATACCTTCGATTGAAGTTTCTTAAAGATTAACGGTGCAATCTCCTGGACTAAAACCTTCAATTGAAAACCCTAGACTTGTTCTTGAGGGAATTTGAGAGAAACTACTATATTTTGGTGAAAGCCTAGCTGAATCTCGTGTTATAGGCTTATATAGGAGTGGAAAATTGACCCTTTTTCCCTCAAAGATGCAGCCATTTAATCACTAAAAATTGGATATCGACGCGATTGGCGAGACAGTGCATCGATGGCATCGATGCAATACCAGATGCGTCGAACCTTTATTGCACCAAGCATCAATTGTTTTTACTAGCAGTCCCTACAAAAATGTTAACCTAACGCGATAGGCGACGCGGCACGCCAAGATCGCGTTGCTCACCGATTTTGGGACACCAAACATAGTCTAAACGAGTTTTAAAAAATCTAAAACTTGTTTGGGAATACCTATTGACCTCCCTAATCATGAATCAACAAAAATATGGACCGTTAAGGGACATTAAGGTCACGACATGAGATTTTCAACTTTCTAAGGACAAAAATAAACTAACTCTGGGAACTTAGATAGAATTTTCTAAGTTGAGACCCCTTGACAAGCCTAAAAGGATGAATTAAGCATAAAAATTTTGCGGGGTCTTACAAGAACATTCCATCATTCTTCGCAAATTCGAATACCAAGTAATGTGAAGTGTTCATCCAAGGGTCTCTTTCCACCCTCGAAGTTCAAGAAACTATGTGATGCATCAGCCTGCGTTTTACTGGACCTGTTTTCAGTCATTTAAAAGTCGCATCCTTAGTGGTAATTGGTTCTTTCCCACCTTATGTCAGCCACCAAAACACGAGATTAAGACCCTTTAGAGGCAAAATAAATTCATCCTTCTCAAAATTTCTAAAGAAGCAAACCCTAGGACCTCTAATTCAAGATAGCCTTCAAGAACACTCCATCATTCTTCGCAAATTTGAATACCAAGGTATGTGAAGTGTTCATCCAAGGGTCTCCTTCCACCCTTGGATTTCAAGAAACAATTTTAAAATACAAATTAATTGATTTCATGTTGGATCTTGAATGTATTAATGATTATGATATTAATGGTAATCTAAATCCATGATTTGTCCTAAGTTACATGCAAATTGGTTAATTTTAAATTGAATTTTGTGAACTACATGTCAAATCCTTGAATTAAAAGTTGAATGTAGAATCCATGATATTACTACATGTTTATTGATATGTGAAATACCCATCCTCCCCAAGTGTTTGTCCAAATGCTTATGTGAATTGACTAGTCTAAGCACAATATGTTATTATGCGATTTCAATCATGCACAAGCTCATGTATATCAAGTTTTTGACAAAAATGTCTAAGTGAATGTATTATTAGTAAGCTAGTACCATTATGCTACTAAAGTTATGCAAGTGATTTACTTTTCAAGCTATCGAGTCCTAGGGGTATTTAATACCCAAAAATTTAGTTGTATATCTAGAGCTAGTGTCAGTTACAGAATAGTATCAGTCATATCACGATCAGTAGTTCAGTAATCAGTTCAGAAATCAGTTCAGAAATCAGTCAGTAATCAGTTAAGGACTCAGTTAGCAATCCGCTCAGAACCCAGCGAACTCAGTTCAGTTCAATCAGTTAACAAAATTAATAACGATTCAGCCCAGCCTAGTATAGTTTAGAAATTATTCTAGTGTCTATTCAGTTGGGAATAGGATTCAGCACCAAGTGAACCCAAGGATGAAGTCTCACCTGCCAGCAGAGGGTGTGATCCTTAAAAGCAGTCCTTGAATTCCAGAACTACGTAGCCAGCGTAGGTTGAGACAGCAACCTGCCAATTAAGGGTTGATGAGGTGTTTAACCTGCCAGTTGAGGGAACCACCATTCGCATTCAGAGCACCTGCCAGATGAGGGTAACTCAGCTTGTCTTTACCCGTGGTATGGTACTGATACCCTTCCAACTGGGGTTACAGGTTAGACCCCAATCAGATCAGAGAGTGGCATATCAGTTATATGATTATCTTTCACAGTCTCAGTTTTAGCTCCAGTCTCAGTATAGAACTAAGTTTAGTTCTACAAAAATCAGGGCAATCTGACATAGTCATTCAGTTCAGTACAAAACACAGAATAGTTCTATAGAATCAAGACTATCAGATACAACCACTTATTTAATAGTAATACAGTATCAGTAAACTCGGATATTAGTAAACCAGTTATTCAAAACTCAGTATTCAGTGTTACCATGACCTCTGTTACAATTTAATCATTCATGCATGTACTCTCTTCAGTTATGTTCATGTTATTCAGTCAGTTATTGTTCATGCATATGAACCCATGCATATCAGCCTATCTCACATAGAATACCAGTACATTCAAAGTACTGATGCATAGTTTTCTTTTGCACTATGATGTCTTACATCATAGGTTAAAACGCATAGGCTCCTGACCGTACTTAGCAGCCCGGACCTTTTAGCAGCAGATTTAGTGGTGAGTTCTCATAGTTTGAGTACATGACTATTACTTCAGTATCTCAGTTTATCAATTTTCAGTAGTCGAGGTTAGTTGGGGGCTTGTCCTATTAACTCTTTATTCAGACAGTTAAAGGCTCTTCAGACTAGAGTAACTTTTTAGACAGATATTTAGTTTACAGTATTGATTTCAGTATTCAGTAATTGATTTTTAGTTTTCAACCTTATGGCAATTTCCTCCTAAATTTTGCATTTTATAGTATTGTTATTTAGTTATTGCAGCAGGTACCAGTTATAGGTTATCTTGTGGTCCTTTGGGATAATAAGAATCATGTAGCGTCCGGGGTATAGGCTAGGGGTGTTACATTTATAGAGCCTGTCTTCATCCGTAGATGGTGACCTGCTCTCGCATATCACTTTTTTATTTTCAAATAGTACTCTAAAGTGTCGCGCTCCTTTGAGGTGTGTTGTGAAATGTGTCTGCACATGCTCGTGTGCGTCTTATGATGGAAAATGTTTTTTCATCACATTTTTGGATTAAAACATCATTAATTCTCAAGTTTCAAGCGAATTTTGTCCAAAAAGATAACTTTTGATCGATCCAAATTCAAAGTCGAATCAAGCGATCAATGAAAATAACGGTGCGAGATTTATTTTCTTCTTGCCTCACCATTCACATGAAGGAGTGCTTCTATATTTAATAAGTATAAAAAAATTTCTTTCTCTCCCCAATATGAGAGCACACTCCTTTTACAAAGTCAATATATATTTTACTTTTTCTTTATTTTCTTTTTCACATTTACAATTTACATTCATTAGATCCCAATAAAAATTAAATAAAGGGCCGATCAAAGCAACAACAAAGACTCGACTCACACAAGTCTTCACGATGGATCCTACTCTACTGTATCATTTTCCCTCACTTGTTTTAATCTAGGATTGGACATTCAGTTGCTTGATTTATTTTTTTTAGATTAATTTAATGTTTAATTTTGTAAATAGTACTGCTAAATGACTCGGTGCTTTATGACTCGAAGGACTCAAAATCGGTGAAATACCTTCTTTACCCTTTGTCTCCAAAACCACCCAATCTCTCCTCCAAAAATGCAAAACCACTTTGATTTTTTTTTCCACAACAAACTTCTTCTATACTTTTTAACTTTCCTCTTTTAGATTTTCTCTTCACTATTCATTTTACTTTTCTCTTTTAAATTCTCTTAACTATTTTTCATTCTACGTTTCATTCATTTTTCTATCCTTTATCATATAATTATAGCATAATAGATCATAATGACTCGAGTAGCCAATTAAGAGAAATATTAAATGACGTTTTGGGGTTGGAGGATAGTGATAGTTACACGGTAATGAAGATTCACATGGTGGCTATGGTGGTGGTCCAAATTGATATTTGGACACCGATGACGAAGACCTTCAAAACTTGGTCGATAAGGAGATGAATAGGTCTCATCAATTAGTTCAAGATGAAGATTTAAGTGTTTTCGACAATAAAGATTATGATCATGGGGATGATAGTGTTGAAGAAAAGTAAGGCGTAATGCATGACGATAGCTACACTAACGAGCAATATACGGCAGGCCTATTGAAGGTATGTCCTTTCATTGTGTACAATCCACATTCACATTTTATAAAATAAACACAATCGTTTGAATGGTTTTGGAGTTGTTAAGAAAAGTCCAAAAAAACTGGTGGGCCAAATAAAGTATGTGACATTTGGGAGTGATAAGTGTCGAAAAACAAAAGCTAGGTATCAAACCAAACAGGTGGATTGCAAAGCTAGGGTTGACTGTCATGTGTTGAATGATGGTTCGTGCAATGTAACAAGAGTTATCTTAGAGCATAATCATGAGTTACAACCTGAACTGTCGCATTTTTTGCCCTGTCACAGGGAATTGAGCAGGACTTTAAAGAGAAGTCTAGTAGCGCACGACATTGCAGGTGTAAGGCCTTCAAAGGGAATAAGACTCTTAGATTTTAAAGCTGGAGGCCCCAACAGAATGACGTACACTTCTAAGGACTATCGTAAATACATTTTTCAGCAATAGAGGCTCCAAACACTTTCCAGCAATGCTATCATGTTGAATAGATTCTTTTTCGAAATGCAGTCCAAGGATGAGAATTTTTTTATTGTATAGCCTCTTTCAATACTGGTAGACTTCAAAATACTGTGTGGGTGCACTCACATTGCAAATCTATCTACCACGACTTCAGTGATGTCATATATTTCGATACAACCTACCTCGTGAATCAATGGCGCATACCATTTGCTTCATTCATCAATGTTAGTCATCATAACCAATCTATACTATTGGGATGTGCTTTGTTGATTAGTCAGGACATCGAAACATATGCATTTGTATTCAGAACTTGGCTTGTGGCCATAGGAGAAACCCCTCCAACAGCTATCCTCATAGACTAATGTGAGAGTATTAAGGCAGACATTCGTGAGATGCTGCTAAATACTGTCCACAGGTATTGCATTAGGTATATTTTTACAAAGCTACCCACAAAGCTTAGGGTATTGAGGAATTATAAGCATGTCAAGGTTCACTTTAAAGCGGTCATCTTTGATAGCATTACAATTGTTGAATTTGAGGATAAATGGTAGACCTTCATTGATGAGTATGACATGGGTCGACGAATTTAGTTCCAAAGTCTCTATTCAGAGTGGTCCAAATGGGTTCCCATATTTCTCAAGCACTTTTTTTGGGCTGGCATGATGTCCACGCAAATATATGAGTCAATGAATGCCTTCTTTAATGGCTACATCAGCGGTCGAAGCTCTCTAAAGCAATTTGTTGAGTAATATGAGGTTGCCCTCAAGTTTAAAAATGAGAAGGAAATGGAGAGCCAAGCTAGCAAAAGAAAGCAACTTGTACGACCTATCTCCCCATTCGATTGGGATATGCAAATTTATTGCCACTACACTCGCGCTATTTATGATTTCTTTAAGGTGCATTTTGCAAGGCTATCTCATCGTGAAATTAAAAGGCATATTGAATTCGATGCGGTGGAGGGAGTCGGGGTATATAACGTCACAGATTTGTCAATAAAAAGTGATTATCACGGTAATAATTTTGTCTTTACCATGGAGTACCGGCCCACTGATCAATACATTGAATGCAATTGCAAGACCTTCAAAAGTGAAGGGATTGTGTGCCGCCACATTATGAGCATGATGACTTTCAAAATGATTCGCTTATTTCATAATAGATATATACTTCGCCGCTGGAGGAGAGACATAGTTTTCCCACACTTTAGTAAATTCTTTCTAGGAGGGTACCTAACAATGACGTACGAGTACCGATTGTATAATGTGATGAAGAAATTGTTTGATAGAAACTATGTCATCGCATTGGACTGTCCCGTTAGAAGTAGGGATCTGAAGAATATTTTGAAAGCTCGTTTCAAAGCATACTTGAACTGGGAAAATGACATGGTTGTCCCTAACATTCCTAATTTTGACTTCGATAGTGATGCAACATTCATTAGAAATTCGTGGAAGGTTCGTTCACGTGGAAGGCCCCCGATTAATAAAATAGATCTTCGCATCAAAACACCTTCCATGGAGATGGGAATCCAGATACTATGATATATATGATGAGGGATAAAGCAGTCAAGGTAGAAGTGGCGGCGGGAGATGGGGTAGTAGAGAAGGTGCTGCGTGCGGTAGCAGATGAGGTATAGGCGATGATACAAATGTAAGTAATCATCCTACAGTCCATAAGTTTTTGTAGTACGATATGTCGTTTCATTCCTTAATACTTATTGTATTTGTGTCTACGATGTTGTATGATCCACATAAATACTACTCTATTTATGTATTATTATTAACCTTTCAGGAATAGGTGTTGAAGTTATTTAATGCCACGACTATCTTATATTTAGATAGGAGTATCACATTTAACCAACCAAATTGTAGTTCACTTTATTGTTGGTGTATGAGATTTTTTACCTCATCATGCATCATACACGAAAGAAATATGTTGCTGCTATTGTAAATTTTCTTAATAACACCGTAATAGATAGCAAAAGTATGTTCAATTTGGTTGCTTAATTAAGTAAACCCCCACCATTGCAATCGTCTATAATTGTTTTAAAACAAGTAGAATGACAAGGAGATTCTTATCATTCCTCATCAAATTCGAAGGGATTAGTAGGTCACAAATTTTCCACCTCATAATCGACATCGTTTCGTATTTCCAATCGGACCTGAACATAATCGGCATGAAATAATGGAACTTTATTAAATTACAGTCATGTCAAAGCGCAAGTTGTTGAGTGAGTAGTTGGAAAAAAAATCATGCAAGTAAAATGGAGCACCCGATGTCATTCCTCTCCACTTGTGAATTTGATTATGTTGTGAATAATACCTCTCAATTTATGTATAGGTGTAATGTTGAGTAGTCGTGGCTTTGTTTGTTCAAGGAGTATTCACACATATAACAAAAACGTGTTTATTAAAATGTTACATGTTGTTTGTTTAGTACTTAGCACTTGACGGCTAATGAATTAGGTCTCAACTATGTTGTGTTGGTTAATTAATAGTTCTAAGTGAATCAGGACCAAATTTTCAATGCATAACTTAAACCAGCGTTAGCCCCACTATAAACCATAGAGTGAAAATAAAAGAACCTTCTAAAATAGGACTAGCAATTACACAAAACAAATAACATTGGCAAACTGGAGAAGATATATCACATTTAATGAAGTAAACAACCTGTTAATTTTTTAACCACTTGGAAGAAAAGTAACAAGTAATAACCCTAAATAGAAACCTAAACATCTCCCCCCCACACTACACACGGCCTTGCTTCTGGACCTTCTGGTATATGTCAAAGGATTTTATTAGGGGCCTCGGTTCATAAAGGAGGAAAAATTCAATCCATTCTTCTTTCTCCTTGTCCAGGAGGAGTTAGAAGATTTGCGTCATCTCATCCTTTATGACATCACATTGTTCTTTTTTTTCAAAATATAGCTTCTCTAGGACTTTAGGAGACATGGTTAGATGTAGAGTTTTTCTCGTTGAACTAGTTGGGGTTCTATCCATTCTAGTTGAGGATGTAGATAGGAGTATGAGAAATGTCCAAGAATGTTTACAGAAGCACAGAAATCCAGTTGCACAAATGGCCTAAGATAAGATTATAAGCTACAAATGTTGTAGCCAACCTTTATATAGGGCCCAATATAATGTGGGGTTGTCAATGTATATGCTATTTTATCTTCCCTATTTTATCACACACAAATTTTACCGTGACGTGAAGTCTTTGCATGAAATGCTTTTGCTTTTACAATCAGATTTGAAACCTTGGTACTTTTTTCGTTAATGAATACATCCAACTATTAGGTAGAAAAGAACATCATCATAAAATGTTATAAATACATTCAAAAATAGGCTACACAAAGGATTTCATTCATTAAAACAACAACTATGACTAAAAAATAACCAATACATCAATGAGACATAGGAATCTGGAGGGGCGGTGGGTATGGTGACGATGGGGATGGAGAGGGTGATGAAGTAGGTGCTGAAGGAACTGACAAAGGAGGAGAAAATGAAACACCAGGATTGATGCCTAATCGGACAAGTAGAGAACTTATTCTAGTATACAGAGCATCGACTTGGACATCCAATGCCCGATGGTAGTTTTTCAAATGGTCAAGATTTTCTTGAATCACATCGAGGCGGGCAGAGAATTCTTAGTGAATACCATCCAACTTGTTGTCCATATCCATCAGTTTCACATAAATCGTATCGATTTTATCCTGATAATAAGCAAAATAATAGGTTAGTGTTGCAACTTGTTAGTAAATATTGAATGAACAACTAAGTATTGAATAACATTTTTACCATTGAACTTATTAAAAATGATTACGCAGCGTATAAGTATTATTTAACACTTGAGAACCTTTAAATAGAACTCTCCAACTCGAAATTGATATTCAATACTTAAGAAGGCGTTTCAATGACTTAAGTTTAATTACAATCTTATCTTTTCAATGTAAATTCATTGAATGTTATCCAGTTTTGGGATTTCAATCTACATTTCATTGTGTCTCTGCATGTTCAACTATGATAAATATTTTTGAGTTATGTTAATAAATTAAAAGACAATTAAATCAATAAGATATGAAATTTGTAATGTCAAAGAAATAGAGGAATAATCTTTTGTGATTGTAAAACGTCAACTTTTTTATAACAAACTAAGTTGTTGAGAGTATGATTGTTATTTAGGAAACCCTATTCATTTGGATGAGTTATCTCATGCGGGCAGTATTAAACATCATTCGACTAAAAGATAGATAGATAGATTATGCCAGTAGGATGATTTTGTTGAAGCTAAGTAATAATGATTTGCATGGGTTTTGGGGATGGCAAATATTAAGATTTAATTCCGTGACTATAAAAATGTATAAATTTCATTATGTATGTTTTTGGCTATTTAATTTACATAAATAAGTTGACTAGCATTAATATTAGGTGAATTGAAATACAAAGAAAAAAAGTAACAACAATACTAGCAAATATAGACTGTTTTCATTAACATTTAAAGAAAAAAAGGGTGCCCAGACAAGATCCGACCAAAACAAATTACATACTACTACATACAACAAAAAGTACTGCATAAAAAGTATTACATAAAACATCATATTATCATAAAAAATATAAGCCTAATTATTATTATTATTATTATTATTATTATTATTATTATTATTATTACTATTATTATTATTATTATTATTATCATTATCATTATCTTTTGAAAAGCCATTTGGTAGAAGACCCACAATTCTACGTATCTCCCTAAGCAGCCTCGCTCTCGTGGCAGCCAACTCCCAGCTTAAATCATGCACCATCCTCTGTAGATTCCTAAATATGTTCATCAACACAGCCGCATCCCATACAGAATCTGTGTAACGCCCTGAATCTAGTACCCAAAATGCTACACGGTGCTCATTACCCAGAAGGACCACAAGCTAACCCATGACTGATATCTGTAACTGAGCACTGAATAATACATTGTAAATATATAAAATATAAGTTGTAAGGACATAAGATTCAAAACTGAACTAATACTGAATATAATACAATGTTTATAGTGGGGTATGACAATACCCAAAATGAGATAAACTGTCTGAAACATGCTGTAGTTTGAAAGACTCTAGACTGTGTGAAAACTGTATAGTTGATGGGACATGTTCCCAGCTAACTCCGAACTACTGAAATAATAAAGTAATAAAATATTCATGCTATCCTCGAATGATGAGGACTCACTACTAGTTTGGCTGCTGGACATCTGATCTACTAAGGATGCTCGAGAGCTCATGCTTCTAAACCTATGGTATAAAACAGCATAGCGCAAATACATTAGTACATTGAATGTACTGGTATACAAGTGAGGTAGGATAAATGCAAGGGTTCATATGCATGAACAATAATAACTGACAGTATAACATGAACATGAGAATACATGCATAAACACATAACTATAACTAAGATCATGATAACACTGACTCATGAAATTTGATAACGTGGATTTACTGATATCTGAGTACTGATACTGGGATACTAAATGACTGAGTCTATTGAGTACTGAGAAATTAATGCCATATTACTAATCAAGCAATGACTATTTCTGACAGTTCTGATTATGAAGAACTGGTCTGATTGATTGTATCTGATAGTCCTGAAATTGAGTACTGATAACATGGGATACTGATAACTTTATAACTGAAATAGTTGAAACTAAGTGACTGTATCTGACAGTCTAAGTTCTGATAGAACTAGCTGAGTTACGTACTATTCTGAGTTGACTGTATCTGATAGTCCTGAAATCTGAAGAACTATCTGAGTTCTATTACTAAGATTGAATGACTATATCTGATAGTCCTGATTCTGTTACTAAAATTATAGGAAGTAGTTATCTAACCAACATGCCCCTAATACGCCATTATGGCTGAGTTGGAGTCCAATCTGTAACCCCAATTAGAAGGGTGTCAATACCACACCACTGGTAAGGACAAGCTATGAGTGACCCTCGTCTGACAGTGTCCCCAAAAGAGAATGATGGGGCCCTCATCTGATAATGCTTATCCACCTCATTAACCCTTCTCTGACAGTGTTGATGTCTCAACCTATGCTGGCTACATAGTTCTAAAATGCAAGGATTGCTTCTAAGAATCACACCCTCATCTGATAGTGTGTGTTCCCATCCTTGGATTCACTTGGTACCAATTCCTACTCCCATCTGAATAAACACTGATCATGGATTACTGAACTGAACTAGACTAAATTAACTGAGTTCCGTTGATTGATGGAATAGTATTGAGATTACTGAATTACTGAGCTTTTCTGAGTTACATAACTGACTGGGTTCTATGGACTATGGCTTGACTGAGGATATCGTGAAAACATGACACTAAATCTTGGCACACAGCTATATTGTCGGGTAAAAGTACCCCCAGGACTCGATAGCATAAAACTGACATAACATGACACTTCTTGAACACATAACCAATATCAACAATTCATAATACATCAATTTGGGGATTTCATGAAGCGCATGGTTATCATAGTCTTGTACATGAATGGAATTGCATATAAACATATCATACTTTCATAAACCTATTCTCATGGACATTCCCTCAACCATTCATAATGCACACAATATCATGGAAGTCATTCTTGGTCATAGGGTAAAGCATGCATTTATCACTTGGGTCACAATTAAGCTATATTGCATAATTTCTATTCTCTTAGGCATTTTATCAAACACCTAGGATGCATGACTTAGGGCATAGGCATGACTATCAAATTAATACAACAAAACTCTGTATTTCAACTCAATTTCACACATTTCAAAGCACATACTAGCATAGGTTCATGAACATCACATAAGTATTCCAACTTGGGAACCATACAATCATAATCACATGAACATAATCAACCCACAATAAAATATTCACAATACAAGATTTAAAACTTGATTCTTGATCTTCATGGATGAAAGAAATCCATGAATGAACACCGTGCATACCATAGTTCTTGATTCTATGAAGATTGACGGAGAAATTCTTGAATTTAAGTCTTGGATTTAAATCTTCAATTGAAAACTCTAGCTTGTTCTTGAGAGAAACACTATGTTTTGGATAAAAAATGGTTGAATTATGTGTTATTGGGTTTAAATAGGGGTGGAAAATTGACCCTTTTAACCCTTGGATGCGTATTTTAATTTTTGTAAATATTTCCCGATTTTCATACTTGGCATGACGTGCCACGATCATGCCAAGTCACTGAAACTAGATAATTGAGAATCTGCATGGTGGCATGGCGCAGGACTATCGCGTTGCCACTTTGTTTGCAACTTGAAAGTTTGGCGTGATCGGAGACATTGCGCTGAGACACTGGAAAAAGGACAATTCTGAATTTGAGCCCTGGCGTGACGCGCCATAATCATGGAGGCTCACTAGATTTTGATGATTTCCATTTTGGCCTGCTCCGCGACGCGTTGATGGCTCAGGTGGCACACTGCCTTACTAAAAAGGCTCTAACTCTTTGCCCAGGTGTCGAATTTGGGCGAATTTGGTATCGATAAAAAGATTATTCAATTTTTCATCTGATAAAAAGTAAAAATATTGAAAATACCACATGTATAAATGTGGATTCATCTTTGAAATAAGTGTTTAATATTTCTAGGACGATTTTAAGCTAGGTAGAAGTACGGGGTATTATAATCTGTCATGGGTACAAAATAGATGAGCAAAAACTTTAGCACAGAATAAAAAAATGCTAACCTACAATCCAATTGAGTCATGCAATATGAATAAACTTTGTCCCAAATAATATTGAAAATGTAAAACTAAAATGTAAATCATGCATCCAATATGAAAAAAATATGTCTCAAATAATATTCCTCAATTTTAACGGGAAAAAGAGAATGAATAAAAAGTTGACAACAAAAGAAAGTCAGTTTAAGAGGATGAGATGTTAGAAGAAGAAAAAATAAAATACTTCAACTTACTTATGGGATTTTGTTTGTTACAAAGAAGGGTGTGTTTTTTATTTTTATGAAGAGGTCTCTGCAATTGATAGTGAGAAGATGATGGTTTAGTACAAAGGGTGATCCCTATATATATAGTGGATAAGGGATAGTTGAGTTGATATCAGTGTAGTGCGTGTTTGGCAGTGATAACTTAGAATTTGGCATTATAGTTGGAGTTGCACTTGTGTTTGTTCATGCATATAAATTAGATTTGTTTTTAAGTTGTGATAAATTAGAATATAAATTTAGCGTACATGAATATAAAATAAAGTTATTTTTAATTTATCACGATCAATGCAGTGGCGAAAACTAAACAACATGCTCTAATATATAAACGCAATATATTCATTAATCTTCAAATTATAGCAATCATTCACACTAGGGTACGAAGGTGGGGTATGAAAGCATACATCAATATCAATGCTCAAATGCACAAGTAAACAGCATAGAAAATTGTCTAATGCATTTATTTGATTGGATAAATTCGATAATTTTTCTTTAAGTTCTTCCCAATCTGGTAGAGCTTCAATTCTTTCCTCTAATTCTTCTAGGCTCGGGCATATCAGATCTAGAACATTCATTAGCAAACTAGTAAGACAGCAAATATGATGATGAGTAATTTTGATAAGGCAAAAAAAAAGATTAAATATATTAATATCTGTAAATAACTTACGTAAAGCTCCTTCACAAGATGATAAAAAATGAACTGGTTTGTTTGAAATGAAATCAATATTCTCTTTAAATAGCCAAGCAAATTAGATTTCAATACATATTTTGATGACCACTTCCCTCCAAATTACAAAGTTTAGCTTTCACCCAAAAATTTTGAAAATACCATCAGTTCCCTCCATTGACTAAATAGAGTATTCCTCTCATTGATATTGTTTGGATTCTGTAAAATAGTACAAAAAATAGTCAAGTAGACAGACCCTAAATTGTCATTCATCTTTAAAAAAAACTACGTATTTATTGTCTCGTTTTGAATTTTCTTTTGGCAACAAAATGAAAAGTATTTCCTTATATACTAATGTGCGTATAATGAAAAATTAAACTATAATCAAAACATACTTTCCAATAAAAAAGAAATTAACCAACCAAAATATTGTAACTACAACACAACAATTTTATTAGTCATTAACACTTGTCAAAGAAAATCCCACAAAAACAACTAACTATTCTATGATGGGTGTATAGCATCAGGTGACCAAGCATGTGATCCTATCTATGCAGATTTCCCAACAACACCAATAAAAATTAAAATACAAATAAGAGTTATGGCATTCAATCTTATATTGCAAGAAATCCAAGAATTTCTTGAGGCACTAGCATGAGAAAAAATAATGGAAAAGTCTATTGTTTGAAATAGAGTAGGGTGCTTAGAAACTCACTTTTTTGTTCAATAGGGGGTGATGGGGGATGATATCCTTGTCATCAAGACCTGAAGCACGGGTTGTTGCCCTAAACAACAACTCCAAGCTATCTATTTATTCACGAAGTTGAGCTTGTTGGGCCAGTACCACGTCATGCTTTGAGACAAGGTCGACGCAAAGAAAGTGTAGATCAACTAAATGATCCTTCAACGACTTTTCCATTAGTGCATTGGCATACTTCTCATTGATTTTTCTTCCATTTCTGTATAAACCAAAAAAGTCAGATGAATGATGAAGAGATGATAATAATTCAAAATAAAATAAGAAAAATTAAACATCATAACATAATGGTAAGAAGATAAGAGTTTGGTAGATGAACAATTAAAGTTACCTCTTCAATTCTTTTTTAATTAAACAAGATTTAATTAAACGGAAAATATAAATTTGTGAGTTCTCGATTATTCAAAGACTAGTTTTGTACTAATGACAATGTAATTTAAATAGCTCTTTCTCCAAGAAAAAGTCATTTATGAAGTGTGCAACCATACGAGCCAGTGCAACTTTTTGAAACGGTGGAAACGTTTGAAGCACCCAAAAATTCGTATATCGTAAGCGTGTATTTGTAGAACCAATTTTTATACTATTATCCCTATAAAAAATGCTTGACTTCCACTTTAGTGAGTGAAAAATAGTTGTGTTTTTTCATAAATACTAATTCACTGTAGAGAAATAATTTTTTTAATAAAATTCAATTAATTTTTACTTTTTTCACTCATATGTTTTACACAACACTTCAATAACAACTTCAATACATATTTATATTGAAAAATAATAAATTCAATTCCAAGTCCAACCGTGAACTTTTTATTCCTGGCCAAACAACCCTTTAAAGTTAGGTTTGGGTTTAAATGGAAGCGGGTATTATTTCTATGCATGCAATGACATACACGAATGGACCAAAAAAATAACTCTTTTTCTATCGCCGGCCGAAACCATCATTACTTTTGCTTTGGATAGGCAACCGTGTCATTTCTCAATACTCCATTAAATCACGTAAGCCTAATAGGATAGCACATACTGCAGTCATTCTTCCGAGTCACTATTCGAAATCCTTTCAAAGTCTATCCAAAATCTTGCCAAATCTTTCATATAATAAAAGCCTAAATTCTGATAGAATGGTAGTAAGTAACAAGTTTACAATTAAAAATAGTTTAGTGTTTAAGAAGTTCCTCATAAATTTAAAATTAAATTACGCTTAGCTAAAAGTATAACAACCGCGATGATTAATATATCCACCTCTTTGCGTATTTATGCAATAATTTTATGAATTTAAATTTGGTGCATCGCCTGTGTATATTTTTTCTACACAAATCAGGTAACATTTTTCTGTTGTAGGTTATCCATTTCTCCGGTAGAAAAAAATTGATGACGTACTACAACAGATAAAAATAACATGATCGTGCAAGTTATAAATACACCTCGGTTCACCTAACTTAAACTGTACATTTTAATTTCATTTCAACTTTGATCTACTTTTTACTTTTACCGTAGTAATATTTTACACCTTTGTTAGTTGGCACATTGATTACGAATATTAATTAATAAAATGATCAGTTTATATTGAAGAAAAAGTAATCCATACAAGGGATAAAACATGAAAATAAACTTTTTCTTCTCGTGATTTGAGAAAAATGACTAGTAAAGTGGTAAATAAAATTAGTAAATTTTCGACAAATAAAATAGGATGGAGGGAATACATTTTTACGACAAACCATGGAATTAACTCGTTTTTGATCTGTAACTATCGCTTATTAGGCGAATGCATAATAATATTAATTAAATTTCAACTATATGTCGTTACTTTTCACTGTAAGCTTAGTGTTGAGAAAATACGATTTATCCTAAAAATATTGGAAAAAATTTTAAGTTTGACGTTTATACAAGTTGACTGTCAATATTTTCAGGAAAAAATAAAGGTCACTTTTCTGTGACTATTCTATTCTATAAATTGAGTGAGAGTATTAGGATATTGCACAACATACATATAACCATATCAGCTTCGTACAATATAACATAAGGTTAGAAAAGATAATGCGTGCATTCATTTTTTATATTTCCATTCTTCTTCTTAGTTTTTAATATTGTTATGAAATTGCAGGTGAAAATGAGTAACCCACCCAACACCCCACATGGATCTCAACCACCGCATGACCTCCCTTAATACAGGTATGTTGCTATTAATCCACTTCAATCGTTGTACACTCAGGTTCATGAAATGTGAGTGGAGGTGGTCGAATTAATGCGCTACGTGGACAGCTTTGGCGACAAGAAAGAGTCGATGTTCAGGCGTATTGAAGTTGCTGCTTGTAGAATCGAGAGAATGGTTCAACAAAAGCAGCTTGGTAGTTATTCCCACCCACCCCCCGAACCCAAATAAAATTTATTATTTTTTGTTTAGTAGCTTTTCTAAGTTACTATTTCGTTATGAATCAATGGAAAAATGCACTATTTTCATACTATTTAGGAACCATATTAGTAAGACATGCGTGCAAAGAAAATACTAACCAATAATTATCAAAGACGTTCAAATTAATTAACCAAAATAAAACATCATGTTCAATAATTATCAGAGTCCTTCAAGTTAATTCACCCAAACGAAGAGACACGTTCACTAATTATCGGTGTCGTTTCAATTTATTTAACAAAACCGAACAGTTACATTCATAATTGTCAAAGATGTTTCAAATTTAATTCAGCAAAATAAAAAGTCGTGTTGATTGGATGCAACTTTCAGAAGGTGACTTTTGGGGTTCACTAGTATGATTCTATATAAGACAAGCCCTACTCTTCAATCTTCCTTATAATTCAACAAAAGTGTTCAAGAACTAAAATAATCTTTGCAAAAAAATAGACAATTATTGCGCCAACAATCTTGCTAACGGTTATGCAAATGATAATTTTCGCTCCTATAATTGGGCTAACGGTCATGCAAATGGCCAACCATATAATCATCGTCGACCCACTTTTCATGACTTTGTTGTTGCTGAGATTTTATATTCAAACCTTGAAGCTGCAGCTATTAGAAGAGACGTAAAATTTCTGAGGAGAATTGTAGATGCTCTCGGTCGTGAAAATGATGAAATTCGACGAAAACTGTGTTACATCAGGCAGAGGTTATTTCAACACATGGGTGGAATCAACGGCGGAGGTAGAAATGATGGTCTGTGGTGATTTGTCATGTTTAGTTTAGTTATCTTAATTTTGTTTCATCTGTTTTTTTGTTATTTTAAATTTTGTTATGTTCAATTAGTCAATTTCTCTTCTTATCAGCAAACTATGTAACTTATTCTATATTCTGATTACTTTTTTTTTAATATATAATTTTGAGTTTAAGTAATATTCAACGACAGTGTAATCACTTATTTTGTATTCTATTTTCAATCCCATGTAAACAATCTTCATACATCATCAGAGTTATCACCACCTCTACTATAAATGAAAAATCTTAATCATATTTTTCAGATTTTATAGTGGGAGATATTTGGTTATCCCCATTGTTGATTTTATTTTAACATTTTAAATCATCATTTTCTTAAAATCATTAGCAGCACCTGCAAAGTAATTAGCAAAGTAAACCTAAGCAATCACCATCATTATTCTATAATACAATACGTTATATGTTTCAATTTATATGATACATTTCACTTTTGGGGGTTTAAGCTCTTAATTTTGACTGTATATTTGAACGATATTGAATCTTTTATTTTTTTTCAAAATAAAATTTATATATTCAAAAATTATGAGAAATATTACGGTTTAAATTTTAATAATTAATATTTTTAATATTTAACCAACATAAAAGAAAATTATAATAAAATGTTAACTAATGCTAATAGAGTTTTTTTAGTGAAGTGTGATTCTAATTCTTTATAGAAAACTAATGCTAGTAGAGTTTTTTAAGACAAACATTAGTGCAATAATATTTTTAAAAAAAAATTAAAATGATATAATAATAATTGGCTATTACCTTTTAAACTTACGGCTTGTGTAAACTAAAATTTATACTGACGGTAGATGTAAGTTAAACTTTATACCCTCTCCGTCCCAAAATACCCATCCCAAATTGAGATGGTACATTGATTAAGAAACATAATTAATAACATGGCTTGTTTAACATAGTACCCCTATTAAATGATGTTTATATTTTAATTTGAAGAAAAAATAATTAATGCAAAGAGTAAAACATGAAAAAAAATGTTTGTCTCTTCTTGATTAATGAAAAAAGACAAGTAAAATGAGAAATCAAATTAGAAAAATTGGGACGGGTAATTTGGGACGGAGGGAGTAATTTTCATCACTTTACACAATAAGTAACGAATAAATAACAATAATTATCAAACTTTCAAATTACTTAACCCTAATGAATGTCATGTTCAATAATTTCCACATACAGTTCAATTTTTTAAAAATGAACAATCACGTTGACTATTTTTCAGAGACATTTCAGATTATATTTCTAAAAATGAAGAGTCACGTTCAATGGATGCAACTTTCAGATGGTGTCCTTTGGGTTTCATAGGTTTGATGCTATTCAACATAACTCTAACACTTCAATCTTATTCATCATTCAATAAAACTTTTCAAAAACTTAAATAGTCTTTGAAAACAATGGATAATTTTGGCCTCAACAATTATGGTAACGGTCACCCAATGGATCATGCAAATGGCCAACCACATAACCATCGTTAAGTCCAGGTCCGTGACTTTGCAGTCAATCTTATATGAGACTTTGAACTTCTGAGGGAAATTGTGGATGCTCTCAAAGTAGAAAATGATGAACTTTGATAGGAACTGCGTAATATGAGGCAAAATTTATTTCAGCACATGGGTGAAATCGACGGCGGGGATACTTACGATGGCTTGTGGTGAATTTTCATGTTTCTTTTAGTTATCTTATTTTTCCTTCGTCTGTTTTTTTTGTTTGTCTAAATTTTGTTAGGGTCATGGCATAATTATTTTATAAGATTGATTATTGCTAGTAGAGAATGCTCCCATTATTATGCTACTTTGTTCTTATCAACATACTTTTAATTCAAATAATTTGGTTAGCGCAAATCACAATAAACATATCAGGACAAAAATAATCCAATTACCATTGGACAATGGTTCAATAAAGTAAAATTACATTTGTAATAGTCGAAACTGATCAAAATAACCTTACCACTTACCAACCATTATTCATTTAGCAGGAGGTGATGATGGAGGAGTAAGGCATTCATCAGCATCGCAACCCATGCGACTGAGTAAACCCCTTAGCATTCTATCCAAAGTTTGAATTTGGTCAGACAATATCGACAACTTTTTATCAAATTCTTCATAATCTGGCAGACTTTCAATTCTTTACTTTAAACATTCAACTCAAAAAGGTTTCTGCTCAATCTTCATTTTAAGTCTGCGCAAATAAAAATTATACAGGAAATGTCGTTATTTTAATATAAAGAAGGATAAGACAAGAAGCCAAAAAATAGAATTATGCCTACTCATACCTTTTTCAAGTTAACACTATCAGAATACGACTTATAACTGTCCACTGTGATACAGCACAAGCAACGATGCCTTTATTTAGTAGTAACTTGTTAAGCTTTTTCAGTCCATCAATAGAAATTTTAAAAGTTTGTGGTTTTTTCACCAAGTTTTAATTGCCAAAATTTCACTATAATCATAAAAACTTTGTAAAGTTTCTTGCTCTTGACAAAATTTCTCAACTCATCATCAAAAAATTAAACAGTTTGCTGCAACTTTCCCGCCCTTAAAGAATCAGTCACACTTTGACATCTTCTTACATTTATTGATTTTGTGTAAATTGGTTATTTCAAATGCTTAATATTATAGAGTACCTTTAAATTTATTAATATTAAATAGTAATAGAATTATTTTTGGAGTGCTAACCGATTTACCTATAATAGATTAACTAAGCAAACCCCTTACATAGTTTAGGAGAAAATCATTTTTTTCAGTTCTAGTACATACCCGTTATAAATTTTCAAAAAATCAACGCAAACACCATAACATACAAAAAAATTTTAAGGGTATTCTCTTTTTCTTCAAAGAAAATCAACTTTTGTTTTAGTTGATCCCTCTCTTATTCGATTTCTTTTGACAATCCTTTTAAGTGATCCCTTCGCCCTTCGGCTTCAAACAACAGTGAAGTCAGAAGCTCCCTTTTTTTTGGATTCATGAAGTTTTTGGAGTATTTCAAACTTGGCAAGTCTATGCAAATTGTACATGAGAGGGGTGCTCGACAGTGTATCCTCTTTAAGCCATTCGACAGAAAAGCAACCATCGTTATTCTATAACAATTTACAAGAATTAGATTGCATTTTAACCAAAACAAAATAATTACAAAATGGTAAATAAAACTACCAACCTGGCCAACCGCACAGTTAAAGAACAATCGACTTGTATTTGAATCGGTGCGTCACTTCCTCAAGATAGTTGGGCAAAAAAGGGAATCCGGTGAACTTAAGGTAACGCTATGCGCAGTGTTCGAGGAAGATACCCCACCACAAGGGTGTATCATACGCAGCCTTACCTTACATTTTTGCCAGAGGCTATTTCCAAGGCTTCAACCCGTGACCTCAAGACAGTTGGATTACTGCAATAACATAAAAAAAATGAGGCTTGTTGGTTGCATTGGATGTTTGAGAGCCCTAATACATTGTAAATGACACAAACTGAATAATAAAATACGGAGTTAAAAACCACTAAAAAATATGTGAGTTAGCTGCATTGATTTTTTCTGCAATAAAAATCAACTTCAAAATTTTGTAACAGTCGATAGGCAAAGTTGACAGCCTGGTTGCACTGATGAATCCCCTCAATACGCAGTCAATAACACTCCACCCCATGTCATGAGTGATCGAAAAAGTAATACTAGTAAAGTAGATGTGCAGGATTTCATAGCTCTTTTTTTATGCAAGATCATTAATTTGATGTGAATATTGAGTAAAGAATATCGTATCTCACACCATTGTTAGATCACAGGTCTTAAACCAACCAATACTCCATCCAGTCTAAAATTATGCATTTTTTCATTTTTCATTTTTCATTTTTTAGAACGTTCAATCTAATTAGTAATTATAATGTTCAGTTATACCCTTCATATATATTTTGTAGTTTAAGTTTTAACAGACTTAAATTTTCAAGTTGGTTTTATTTCATTTAACATTGCAATATGATTTAAAAAGATGAAAAATCAACCACCAAAAAAAGTTCAATCACTGACTGATTGGCCACTATTCGATTTGATTGTTCTCAGTAAATGCATGCAATAGTGTAAACGATTTGATCCCTTTTTAGCCTAGCCTTGCCTAGCCTACCTTGGTTTGGATAGAGTTACAGTTCATCGAGTAGGAATCCATATCTCATTAGTTAACTATGCCCGGCACAAACATAGATTGGATATTAACGACGGTCATTACAAAAAGTATCAATATTATGGATTCTAGTTCAATTACCTTACCATTTCTTTTTCCTTACAAAATAATTTTCAATCCTATTGCAACTAGAATTTTGTCACGCGTTAATTTAATAAGGTTATTTCATATAATGTTGACAAATTGAGAATGGACAAAACTCATTATAACGTACATTCATTCAACAATCCACTGTCAAGACTTAGTTTAATGAAGTTATTGCATATAATATTGACAAATTGAGAATCGACGCACTTCATAATTACGTACATTCATTAAACAATCCATTGTCACGAGTTAATTTAATAAGGTTACTTCATATAATGTTGAAAATTGAGATTCGACGCGGTTCATTATTACGTACATTCATTCGACAATCCATTGTCACGAGTTAATTTAATATGGATACTTCATATAATGTTGACAAATTGAGATTCGATGTAGTTTATTATTACTTACATTCATCAGCAACTTATTGCCACGAGTTAATTTAATAAAGTTATTTCATATAATGTTGACCAATTGAGAATTGATGAAATTCATTATTACGTACATTAATTCAACAATCCATTGTCATGAGTTAATTTCATGAAGTTTATGCAATAATATTGACAAATTGAGAATCGACACAATTCATTATTACGTACTTTCATTCGATAATCCTTTGTCATGAATTAATTTAACAAAGAAATTGCATTTAATGTTGAAAAATTGATAATCGACATAATTCATTATTATGTACATTCATTTGACAATCCCTTGTCACGAGCTAATTTAATGAAGTTTATGCACATAATGTTGACAAATAGAGAATCGACGAAATTCATTATTACGTACATTCATTCGACAATTCATTGCCATGAGTTAATTTAATAAAGTTATTTCATCTAATGTTGACAAATTGAGAATCGACGCAATTCATTATTACGTACATTCATTCAACAATCCCTTGTTACGAGTTAATTTACTAAGGTAATTGTATTTAACAGTGACAAATTGAGATTCTGTGCAATTCATTATTACGTACATTCATTCACCAATCCAATTTCATGAGTTAATTTAATAAAGTTATTTCATACAATATTAAAAAATTGAGAATCGACGCAATTCATTATTACGTACATTCATTCAACAATCTCTTGTTGCGAGTGAATTCAACAACGTTTTATATGATATTGATAAATTCAGAGTCGACGCAATTCATGACATACATTCATTCAACAATCATTATCACGACTTATTTTAGCAGTACTCATTCTAAAATTTAATAATTGAGAATCAATAAATTCCATAATGTACATTCATTCTAAAATTTCATGTCACATAATTGGTCAAACGAACGGGCTCGGTGATGGTTAGATTATTATACCGCATGCATTGTGTTGAAAGATCTGGTAGCAAATACGGTCAAACAGCTTACACATACTCCTTAGGTCGCGTGTTCAATACTCCCCAAGGCATGTTGTTTTTATTTTTTATTTTTATGATCAATAATGTCGACCCTTGCAACTATAATTTCCTAGGTCACCTCTAGAATACAAACCATCAGAATCTAGGTCATCTCAATCATTCCCTTCTCCTTCCCCATTTTATAAACAACAATCCCCTTCAAAATACACAACAAATGGCCAAAACCCTATTCACCTCCCACCACCACCTAAAGAAAATGACAACTGTCATTCAAGTACGCGGCAACCTACTGAATACCGGCCAGAATTTAGTATTACATTGATCAACTCATACATGAATCTTGATGGAGTGGTAATTTTTAATTTTTTCTTCAATAAGGATTCAACGTTTCATTGTTATTTTAATTTAATTTTTGTTCAATTTCAAACTTGAGTAATTCATCCATATTTTCCCCCTTTTTAGTAGATACCACAAGAGGTTAGTCAATACTTCTCCAGCGATCCGACGCCATTAACCCTTCTTCATTGTGGTACTAAAAAGGCATATAAGGCTAAGGTCTCCTGCTACGGGTATAAGAACAGGCGGAGGATAAATGACGGGTGGAGATTTTTCATTCGTGATGTGGGTTTTTGGATAGGAGACGTTTTGGACATTGCGATCTCCTACAGTTTTTTCAAACATGTTTTTTTAGTTGTTCAACACATAATCGATGTGTGAAATAGTTTTCAGGATGTACAACTTTCAAATATGTGAAGATAACCATAGTTTTGGTGCTTGGATTATGCATTGGTTTGAATGTCTTTTTTTATTGAATTCATATATCGACTCTTTAGTTTATTTTAAAATAATTTAATTTGACTGATGAGCCAAGTGAAAATTGATAAATTACTTAGCTGAAGAGCTGATATTAAATCAAAAATCAAATCATTACGAACTAAACATTGATAATCAATATAAATAAGATTAGTTACTTAGTTATTTCTTATCGGTTCAATCAACACTTAAATCGTCACGGACTAATAATCGTGTAATGCCTCAAAATCTCATCCCGAGATGTCACATCGTGCTTAAGGCTACAAGTATACCTAAGCTAACCCTTTGAGCCTGTTACTACTTCTAACACTTGCTTTAGGATAAATAAGCTAAACAATGATGTCTTACTGTGTCAACTATAATCCAAAATAACTGGAAACAATGTCTGGATAGCAAAATACTGATCGTCTAGAACATAACTTCAACTGACAATCTAGTCTGACAAAGTCTCTACTACTCAAATTGGAGAGCCATTAGGACAGACCCCCAACTAACTCTCAATGATCTGAAAGAAAAACTCAAAACACTATGAAAATGGAAAAGCTGCAAATATAGGTCCTCGAACCATGAGGACTCACCAAGGATAAAGATGTAGATGAGATGCTCGGAGATCACTGTCATTTCTAGGACTGAGTACCTGTACCTACATTATGAGACAATATAGCACACAGACGAATATGTGGATCAGCACTTTGGGAATATACTGAGTATATGGGAGTGTATGCATTTACATAAAGCAATATCAATACTCTTTAATAAAATCATGCGTGCAAAGAGGAATGACTCACATGGCTTAAATAAGTCTAGAATATAAAACTCATAAATCATGAATAGTGAAACATATAACACAAATCTCGTGAGTCATTATACTTAACTTTACAATCTATACTCTCCTCTTATTCTCAATACTGGAAAGCTAAACGAAGCTTTAAACAATACTTTCAAACTCAGGCTCTTATCTTGTGGAAAGTAAGACTTCTTTAAAACTTAAGGACGTAGAACTTTTAGAAACTTTTAATACTTGGGAACTCTGTAACTCTTTTAGACTCGGGACACTTGAAACTCGGGAGTTTCTTCTAACCGACATAAACCATGTGAGCTACATGGAGTCCAACGTCTCGCCCACGTTGGGGAGAGTTATTCTATCCTTGCCATCAGAATAGAACCCCATCTTTAGTGATCACTATCTTGGCCTTGGGCCTATAAATATCAAACCTACGGTGGCACGTAGTTATAGGACATAAAACCTTAGAATCATACCCAACTCGGTGCTAACTACTACTCCCATACTCAGCTCAGGACTCTTAGGAAATCCCCCTTAAAATAACTCAAGGGTCTATAAAGAAGACAAAACATATTTCTATTTGCTTTAAATCATACTCAATGTGGATTTAAACTCTATTATAACCAAAAGGCCAAATCTTTCTCAATAATCTCAAAGTACTCAATTCATGGGTGCTTATAGCACAAAAGTTCATAAAATTTAAAATCTCAAGCAGGGCTTAATGACCCAAAATTCAGTCTCAGTTATGACTCATCAAAATGCATCCTAGGTGTCATAAAGATTCATAAATCATATAGAAATCTGGAATTTTCAGCATTTTGCCTTAAAAATCTCAAGATACTCATGTATTTCAATTTCTAAAACATTGGAACTAGTAAAATCTCAAGGAATAACAACATAAGGTATAAATCCATACTTCAATTTCATAAGAAAACAAGGAAAAAATATATTCTCATAATTAGAACAACTTTTGGGTACAAGGACGAAAGAAGTGTCCTTGTTCAAACCCCACATACCTTAGATTGTGAAATTAGATGAACAAGCTTGCTTCAGACTCTTGTTGGAACTCTTGAGAGAGAGTTCTTGAAGCCTTTTGACTTGGGAACCTTGAATATTAACTCAAATTGTAAAATCTATGGTGAGTTCTTAAATTTCTTGAAGGAAGATTTGGATTTGATTTAGCGGGTTAATCTTAAGAGAAAACGTAGTTTTTTATGTCTATGAAGAATATGAAGCTATGTTCTTCATTTTGGCTATATCTGAGTGCAAAAAAGGTGGAAAATACTAAAAAGTCCTTTTAAAAATGACTTAAAATCACTAAACGAAATAGGCGACGGTGGGTGTGATGGTCCGTCGAGGGCCCGACGGTCCGTCGGCCCTGACCGTCGCACCTGGGCCAGAATTGGAATTTCTTCCTTGCCTTTGATTGTTGGGTCGATGGTCCATCACTAGATCAATGGTCTTTCGGCCTTACCATCACTCCTAACTAGAATGAGGTCTCACTGTCTCCTCTGCGATAGTTTGGGCGACGGTCCGTTGGCCCTCTCCGTCGGACCTGGCGATTTTACAACTTTTTATAAAATGGCCATATCTTTCTCTTCTGATGTCGGATTTTGATGAAATAGGTATCGTTGGAAAGATAATTCAATTTTCCAAATGATAAAAATTCATTTTTAGGAAAATTCAACAAGGCTTAAACACTTGATCACTTTGGAAGTCACTCCTTAATCTTTTAGGGCCAAAATTACACTTCACTTGACACGCTCTAAAGGCTCAGACTATGAGGGAACTTTGCGGGGTCTTACAATATCTCCCCCTTGGAAATATTCATCCTCGAATGTCACTAGTTAGGATAAGAACACAAAGAAAATTGAAAACACGTAGCTGAAGCAATTTGCTAAGTGGGTTCCATATCTTTCTAAACTCTTGAATACTTCGGAAATTGTAAGAACTCATGTAAGAATAGATACATAGCTGAACTTTCGATTAGAAGGGCTAAATTAAGGAATAACAATACCTTCGGATTGATCTGAAATCGGGGAGAAGAAGTGCGGGTACTTGGCTCGCTTGTCTGCCTCTGCCTCCCAAATAGCGCCCTCAACTGACTGGTTCTGCCACAAAACTTTGACCAAGGGAACCCCTTTGTTCCTCAGTTTAGGAATATAGAAATCTAGGATCTCAACGGGAATTTCATTAAACAAAAGACTGTTCAGAATATCATCACTCTCTAAAGGATCCACTACAACGGAGTTACCAATATATGTAACGCCCCAAAAACGGGTCCCGAAGTATCACATGGTGCTTAAAGCTACAAGTAGCCCCAATCTAACCCTTTGAGTCTGCTACTTCACATAATAACTTTCTTAGAGATAAAATAGACAAATCACGAGCACTATTATATCAAATCATAAGAAATACTGTGAAAATTCTTCGTCCGAACAACCATAATACAGGAAATCTCGACATACTAACAATTTGACAACTAGTCTGACTTAGCCTCTACTACTAAAGAGCTAGAGAGCTATTAGGACAGGTCCCCAACTGACTCATACTCAACTGAACAAAAATGAACAACTACTAGATAAACTGAATATCTGAATATAATCGGTCCTTGAACAATGAGGACTCACCACTGTGGAGATGTAGATAAAGGCACTCGGGGATCACTGACGAGGTGGGGATGGAGCACCTGAACCTACATTATGAGATAATGTAGCACGCAAACGTACATGTGGATCAGTACTTTGGGAATGTACTGACCATGTAGGGGTGTATGCAAATAAATAATCAGTATCACAAGTCTTAGTAGAAAACATGCATGCTATAATAGATGACTCACATAGCTTGAATAAAATTCTCATAAGTTGTGGTTAGGAAATAGATAATAGAAATCACGTGAGTCATTTCACTTTATTCTGGATCTGTATTATTTCTCTGTTCTCAACTTGTAAATTATATGAAATCTTAAAATATCAACTTTTAGCACATAAGCTATAATCTCATGAAAGCAAGAAACTTCTTAGGAACCTAATAATCATGACACTTGAAAACTTTAGGAATCATAGGGTCATAACCTTCAAAATCAATATACCTTCAAACTTACACTTTAAGCTTAAGGATAGTAAAACTTCTTTAAAACTCAAGAACTTGATACTTTAGGAACTTTAAGACTTGAGACTCTAGAAAACATAAGATACTTTGGGACCCTTGGGACTCGGGATAATATAACTTTGGGAGTTTCTTCTAACCGACATAAACCATGTGAGCTGACATGGAGTCCAACATCTTGCACACGTTGGGAAGTGCTGTTATATCCTTTCCATCGGAGTAGAACATTTAACTTTTAGTGATCACTAGATTAAACCACTTGGGGTAAACCAGAAACCTACGGGGGCACTTAGTTCTGGGACATATGACCTCAGAATCAAACCCAACTCGGTGCTAAATACTACTCCCTTACTTTGCTCAGAGCTTTAAGAAAATCCACCATAAAGAATTCAAAAATATGTAATGGGAGCCAACAACTCTTGAAAATTCTTGGAAACATGATATCAATTTAGGAATGTGCAATTTATATGATGAACTCTCAATTTAGATCATAATTGAACAAAATAATCATGAAATTCAATACTTGAACAATTCCATAATCTCATAAACTTGAAATATAGCAAAATAATATGAATTAATCTTTGAAATACGAAATTCTTTTAGAAAATCTAAAACTTTTGGCACAAGAACGAAAGAGTGTTCTTGTTCAAACCCCACATACCTTGAAATTAAAACTTTGAGTGAGATCTTGACTTTGGGTTGCTATTCTTGAAATTAATGGGTGGTTCTTGTAGCCCTCAGAATGGGGATTCCAATCCTCAAAATATTATTGAAAACTGACGGTTAACTTTTGAGTTCTCTTGAAGTTTGTGTAGAAACCCTAACCTATGTCCTTGGTGGTTTTTGATGAAACTATGAATAATATGGTATTAATAAAACATATATAAACACACTAAACACACCAGTCATATACACAAAACATACAATTACCTTTCCGCATATATATAGTAAAAATATAAAGATGATATTTACAGCACATATAATTATGTGGTTACATGCATTTTACATGTGTATGTTATTGTATATCCAGTAATACACTGAATATACAAATAACATACATTCAGCATACAATTATTCCACCACCGGCAATGAAAGAGACGAATGTTTGTTTGACGTAAGTTAAGTATATATCTTATGTATCATTGTACATACACTTATATACATACAGTATATAAGTACATACGACATTCAATTGTACATATCACTATATGTTTGTGTATATGTCTTGTGCATGTTAATATATGTGAGAAATATTTCAAATAGGTATGAAGGTCAGAATAAATGTGTATAACATGTAATATATGTATGCATATATTTAGAATATAATTTGAAAGAATCAAAATATTACTAATTGCAGAATCAAAAATACAATATTCATGTCAAATATTATTAATTGCATAATCGAAAAATGTATAGTTTGATGTAGTTGATATCAAATTTAATACCATCTGATGCAACTTAGTTCATATCAATTTCATTCAGCGATGTAAAATGCGAAACAAATGTTAAAGTAGCATAACATTAAATAAATACTACTTAAATACAAAAACTAAACTTCGTTCATATCAACAATCTTAAGAAAACATATAGTAATAACCAAATAATTAAACATCAAAATACAATATCTATGTCTATGTATGCCTCCACACTTGGATTTTTTTATTTGAGTTATGGAACTTCATCCTCAAAATCGGAGTCCGATACTTGTTCACTAACCATATTATTTCTCTTATAATTCATCTTATCTTGAGGAATAACAACCTTTTTGTTGAGAATTTTTCAATATGCATGTTTAAATTGAGCTTCTTCAATGGTTCATTCATAAACGAAACTTCAATTTTATCGGGCAAGCACAGAATTTGTTTCTTGTTGTAAGATCCACTTTCAACAATCTTTATTTTACACTTAGATAGAAGAGATGGAGTGAAACAACCTAAATCAAATGAATTTTAGTATTCTTGATTATTCTAGGACTTCTATGCGAAGGAGTAGAATCAAATTTGAGTTTAGACATGACAAATTTGGGATTATGACTTATGAATATCTATCACAATGAAGAATGAAAAAAACTAAATAGATCAATTTTGATTTTTACGCGAAGAAGATGAATATCGGAGCCTCAATTTTATTTCAAGAAAAATCTTGAGTACGTTAACGGAGAACCGAGTTTTAATAAAATTTTGAAGGTTGGGTATGTGAATGGAGAAAGAGAAAAGTGCTTCTAAATTTTTTTTGGAGAATTAAAAGCTTTTTATGTGATAATACACTTCTTCTTTCAATAAAGTTATCTGATAAAAGTGTGCAATCTTTTAAATAAAATACAATATATACTTATCAATACATTATTTAAGGGGAATATTGATTACAATCCTATAAATATGAAACTGACTTTAAATTATATAATTAAGAAATAAAATTTAAAAATACGATAAAAATAATATATATTTTAATAAGTTGCTATAACTTCCAATGAAATTGCTATTAATGCAATTATCTAAAAGTGTTGCTAAAATTTATAATTTTGAATCTAATAATACTATATGGGATAATTTTCTCAATTTTTTTCTCATATTAGTAAAAACTTCACCCCAATCCTAGTTTGTATTTCAGGCCCAAGAAATGGTCCATGAAAAATTAACATATGCACATCACATTGGGCCTAAAATGAGGATAATTTTAACTAAAAATTACACAAATACACAACTTATATTTTTAATATTACAAAAAATCTCAACTCCCTAAACATATTGCAAAACTCTCAACATATACACAGAATACTATGTATATGTCGGTTATATTATGTATATTAATAGGGAGAGAGAGTAAAGTAATTAAAAAAGTGGAAGAGAGTATAATTACTTCCAAAAGGGTTGGTATTTATGTTATTTATACTAATTTTAACAATCTTCTTAGTTGGATTGGGCCCAAATTTGAGGGTCTCATAATCGGGTTACAAGAAATGGGCCCAAAGAATAGTTTCCACATTCTTCAGCAACAAAAGGGAAGGGAAATATATGGGGAAGATAAAGGATCAAGTGGAAGATAATAATGGGGGACAAGAAAAGACAACGTGAGGAATGGTTTTGCTCCAAAATCGGGTGGTTTTAAATTGAGAAGGGTAATTTGGGAAGGAAAAATGTGAAATGACATTAGCACCCTTCCTTGTCACTTTAATTATGATAAAACCGGTCAAACAGTGACATTCGAGTCCTTCGAGTCTCTTTTTGTCGAGTAACATATAATTTCCGTTTTATAAAATAACATCAAACATCAAACTAAATTATTTTGATTTGATTTAATTTTTTTAACTTCAATTTGTTTGATTTGCTGTTTCCAAATCAATTTTTTCTCAATAGAAATGAGAAATAAAATTATATGTGAACCATGTGTCAGCTCTAAATAACAAAGCTAAGAAATATATCATCCTTTTTTTCGTAAATTTAACTATGCATAAAAGTGGGTTCATGCACTTCCAGGACAAGCGCGTATGAGATGATAAGGGTGTGTTACTTTAAGATGATTATTATCACACTCCCAAGTGCCTTCCGGATGGCGTCTCAAGAAAGAAAGAAAGAAAGAAAGAAAAAGGAAATTCAAATGAGGTGTTAACTAAACCAAATCTACTCCACAAATTCCGCAGACTCAAAAGTGTGGATTGCAGGACCCATTCGAAGCGGTAGCAACTAAACCAACTCCCACAAGTCTACACCGTGGAGCATGTTGTCCTATCTCCTTTCCCCTCACCTGTCTCATCTTGGGGTGGTGTGGATGGGTAAAAGTTTATCTCCATGGATATTTAAAATTAATTTTTTTTACTATAACTAAGTAATTAAATTAAATTAAATATATATTAATTAATTATAATTAAGTAACATAAATTCTAAATTTAAATATATAACATATATCTATTGACTTGTTATATACATTAGATACATGTAAGTTTTATTCGTTTGGATGTTGGGTATTTTTTCAAAGTTTGATTTGATTTTTAAAGGCAAAATGATATTATGAACCCCTGTACTATGTCAGTTTTGTAAGTTGGACACTTCTACTTACATATTTGTCATCTGAACCCCTGAACATACAAAAAAGTAACTTTTTAAACCATTTGTCGGTCTAATCAGCTGTGTGTATTGCACAATCGCGGCCACATCATTAATTAAGTGTAAAATAATTTTCACATATGAAATGACATGTGTAGAGTATAATACTAAATTTTGACCTAAAATTTAGGTCATTTGAACCCTTCTTCTTCGCCCTTCCTCTCTCTCTCATCCGAAACTCAAAATTACCACCATTTTAGGTTAATTTAGGTCGATAGTTGTTGAAGGTTCTTGCAATCCTTGTAATTATTTAATATGTCGGTGTAGTTGTAGTATGTGGTAGTTTATTTTGAATCTTCTAGTCGATTTAATGGGGGTCCATTCTACTGATTTTAGAGTTTTCGAGATTAAGAATATTTTTCTTCAAATTTTTGTCTGATTTTGCTCTATTTCGTCTATAGTGTTGTTGTAGGTAGTATTTCTAGTGATGATATGCCTTCAATAGCATATATCAGGTTTTGATTAGAATTTAGGATTTTGCCTTTTTCGTAAAATAAAAAATTGGGTCCAAAATATTTGAGGCTTTTGGTTTGTTTGTTGTCTAATACTCGTATTATGGTTATATATTGCAGTTTTATGCCTTCAATGGTGTTTTTTATTATTTCAATTAAATTTTAGGATTTTTTTGGTAAATTCAGAATTGGGTCCGAAAATTTTGGGGCTTTTGATTTTTTTTGTTGTTTAATGCTCCTATTAAACGTGTGTATAGCAGTTTTGTGCCTTCAATGACATATTTTGTTATTTCAATTACACTTTAGGGTTTTTTTGGTAAAATAAGAATTGATTTTTTATTCCTTTGTTTTTTCTTTAAAAATTAAGGCTTTGTGGATAATTGCCTAATGTATATGTTATCTTGTCATTGTATAGGTTTTCTAAATAAATGGACATAATTGTAACATTTTAATTCACCTATGGGGGTGTCTTTTTGTCGGACCCTGATTTAAGGTATGTAAATGGAGTTCGTATTCCTGATAAAATTAGAGTAGATATTGATGAGCTTTATGTTATATTGTTTCATAACTTAGCAGCAGATTTTGATGTGGAAAAAATTGAAACCTTTTGGTGTAGAGTAAACAAAAAAGGCTATTAGTACAAGTTAGAAAAGTATGTTGATGTTTTAAGCCTTATAAGTACTTTAAAAATAGAGATTTGGTTGATGTATATGTGATTCACCAAATTAGTGAACCTATAGTTGTTAATATGATGTGGCAGCCGCTCCACCGTTATTACTACTTAGTAATGGTGATGTGGCATCCCCTTTTGAACCTGATAGGATTGATGTGTCTTCATCTCATCCATTGGATATAAATGAAGATGAATATATAAATGAAAATCAGTCTCCTAGGGCAGAAAAAAGAAAAGCTAAGGTTTCTTGTGAAGACTTGGGTGAAGATTGATCTTGGGTGTATTTATACGCCAAATCACCATAATTTATCCATATTTTAGCTATGTTTAGAGAACAAAGTGTCTAGTTTCTTATGTTTTTACTCTACTTCTATGTAATTGAGCTAACTGATGTGATTAGCATAATTTCAGGTATTAATGAGGCAGATGAAGACATTATGGGTCTATGGAATGCGGATGGCATATGACACAAGAGAGAGTAGCAATCTGGACCAAATGTGGCGCCTAGAAACTATGTCAAGACTAGTTTGTCATTTATAATTAGTTCAGGGACTTAGAAGGCAATTATGAGAGAAAAGATTATTAAAAGGCTTAATATTGAATTTTTATTCATTATTCATTATTCTGTATTATTTGGAGAGAGGAGAAAGGCGGCTTAGCTTGAGGAGAGAGAGAGAGAAATATTTTTCTCTCTTGTTTTCACTATTCGCACACCAAGATCGTCTTCTAGTTTTTGGTATAATGAATAGATTTATGATGCTTTTCATTTTATTCATGAGTATCTAAGTTTATTAGTTAGGGTTATGGAAGCCTTGTAGCATACAATTTATCACTTTGGGTTTTAAATTTATTATGCATTGATTTGTTTACATCATACTTTCTTTACTTATCTTGGATTCTCGTGGTTGCCGGGGAATACGGTTGTCGATTGAGTTTATGTGTGTTAATTGACTGTTGGTCAAGTTTCTTAATTTTATATTTAAGAGAGTTGGTTTGGAATTTTAGCCTACTTTCTTGAATTCAAACTTGTAAATATTTGTTCTTAGTTTTCATTTATTTGTTGTGTTAGGTAGATTTTAATTTTAGTTTACTTATTACTATGACATCGTGGAATGAACATGAGCTTGGTGGTTGAAAATCTTATCTTGATGATCCATGTCCATATTGTGATAGACCTCAATTTTGGCAAGATTGTAGATATGCTCCCCGGAGAGAGATGTGTGCACCATCTCCATCCTACTGGGAGTATAATTGTTCTTTATGTGGTGGTCAAGATGGACATTGGAGTAATTTCCCTAATGCACCCTCCCCCTATTGTGCTAACCCAAATTTTAGTTCTTCATTTGAGTTTTACAGGTCTTATGGTAAAAAAAAAGGAAGAACGAAGCACCAGACGGAGTGGCATTGAAGCTATGTTTCAACAAATGTTGGATCTCTAGGAAGAAACATACGATATCATATGCAATATGCGTCAAGGAATGAGGCCAATCATTCATGAGGAGATGGATATAGAGGTCAATCATTCAAAGCACTCTTCTACAATATACTTAGATGATATCTTGTCTGTGGAATCATTTAACATAATGGAAGAGTGTGAAGATGAGGAGCAAGAACCCTATATAGATATTGAGCAACCCTCAGTGACTTCCCAACCAACCGAACCAACCATTAGAGATGATGCCAAGATTGAGGACTTGGTGCTAGAGGCAAAAGAAGAAACCAAGAAAATCTCTAATAAAGACTCTAGCCCAATTCGAAGAGAAGATGTCGAGAAGGTGAGTAAAAGTAAGTGTGTAGTAGATAGTGTAAATTTTGAAGTAGAATTAGTTGGGCCTCACTCGAAGCATTTTTCCATATTATGTTTAGATGATATCTTGTCCGTGGAATCATCTAAAATAGTGGAAGAGTGTGAAGATGAGGACCAAGAATCCTATATTCTTTATTTCATACTTGATAAGCAACATAAAAACACACCTCACTTTAAGACCGAGTTGTTTACCATGCATTATCCATTACTCGACTTCTTAATTTCTGCACTACCCCCGTATGAGCGAGGCAAAAAAATGGATACGATGTTGAGGGTGAAATTTATATCCTCAAGGTGGAGGAAAAAGTTGATTAGGTCATGCCGCGATACTAAATTAGGCGCTTGGTGGGAGGCAACCCATCATTCTAATCATTTTTGTTGTTTTTGATTAAGTGTAGGTGCATAAAGTACTAAGGAGGTGATTGGTACC
Source organism: Capsicum baccatum var. pendulum (assembly GCA_030864225.1). Lineage (NCBI taxonomy): Eukaryota > Viridiplantae > Streptophyta > Magnoliopsida > Solanales > Solanaceae > Capsicum > Capsicum baccatum. The sequence goes on from CM061552.1 coordinate 273,466,541, forward strand.
AAATTTAGTTTGAAATTGAGCCATGTCCATAGTGGTAAGTTTAGGAGTGATGGGAACATTACAGGTAAGTTGGAGTGGTCAAATATGTAAGGCTTAAATATGATTCGTGTTAAAGTCATGCCCCGATCTATGTTAATCCGACCCTAAAAGTTTCGCGGTGCAACTTTATTTATGACTTTCAATGAGGTCTGTGGTGGTAGCGTAGGGATCGGGCCGACAGGACCGATCCCGAAGCCCACCACTAACCTCAATGGGAGTGCGGGGGCAAAGCCCCGGCGGTATGGACCTTTCCCACTGCCCCATATGGAGAATGTTGTGCATAGTGTCGTATTTTAAGTGCACTACTGAGTGTGGTGCTTATTTTTCCATGAATCATGGCAAGGACATAATTTGACACTTAGAATAAGTAAAATTCTTCAATTCAGGAAAAATGAAGGCATGTATGCGTCACACACTTTCAGGTATGCGATTAGGAGTCCATTGCATACTTTAAACTATGCTTTGAACTTTTCGCCGCACATCTCTTCGCATAGGCTCACTGCCTCAAGTGTGCGAGAACCTATGCGCCGCACACCTAAATGTGTGCGATAGGTAATGCGTCGCACTCTTCTTCACAAATGCCCACTGCCTCAACAATGCCATAAATAATGCACCGCACACTTAAGTGTGTGCGATAGGTTATGCGCCGCACTTTTATTCGCAAATGTTCACTGTATCAAGAATGCCATACAAAATGCGCCGCACACTTAAGAGTGTGAAAGTAGGAGTGCGTCGCACACTTAGTCCAAATAAGCTTAAAAACCAACTTCCAACTTTAACTTGGGTCAACCCGACCCAGATTTTCATTCTTGAAATAGACTTCACACCCTAAATGCCCAAATTCGTCCTTGTTTCACCCTTAAGCCGCCCAATACTGAGCTTTTACCATTCTCTTTGTCCTTTATCTTCAAGGTAAGTGTTCTTTTCTTAATACTTTAGTGTTATGACTTTATGCTTTAGTTATTAATTGATCACTTGAGGATTATGAATTAAATTCTTGCCATGGCTATGTTGGGAAAGTGATGGTGTTTTGTATATCTTGATATGGTTGAAAGTGTAGGGTATGATTTTGATCAAAAAGTGTTTCATTGAAATAGACATGGGGAAATTGAAGTGATTGAATTGTATTGTGACTAACGTTGTGCACCATGTCAAAGTATATGTCGGTGAAGTCTGAGTACCCGATAATAACACTTAATTAGTTGATACTAACAAATTAAGTGTGGGGCGGTGACTTCACCACCCTCATCTTAATTATAGTTAGTTTTATTATGTGTGGCTGACGTGGATGATAGGATGAATATAGGAAAAATGGCTCCAATGATGATCTCCATGCAGGTGGCATGACTCCGAATGTGGATGAAGAGTACTACTAGCCAGGTTCTTTATCTTGTTATTTGCACTGGGGACAGTGCTGAACTTAAGTGTGGGGTGGCTGGATACTTTGCTACTTTTTTTGTAAGAAAATAGGACCTTCTCCTTAGCATTCTTCTGTGATAGGATTACTTATTTTGTTTATTTTGTTAGTTATGTAGTCATAAGTAGGTGCTTTTCTCGATGATGGATGGATGAAGACCGTCTTAAGAGAAAATTAGTCATTTAATTACATGTAACTTTTCTTGTGGGTCGCATGACATTATAACATAAGTATGTGATGGATCATTACGTTTGAAACACCTAGGCTCTAGTTGTGACTCATATTGTGATTATTGGTTTTAATTGAATTCATGTAATTATTCGGTCGAGAATCTATAATGCTCCTAATTGAGTTGACCATGTGTCATGAGTGTGTAAGACTGTTGTATATTCCTTATTGCAACTGATGCTAGAACTTGCCTGGTGTGTATGCAAAGCGAAATAAAAATTGTGAGTTTAGGAGATGATTTAGGCATTTCTTTGATAGCTATTGTTCATACCTTCTTTGTACCTACCTTTGTACATTATCTTAGCTAGCCTCATTGAGACTTTAGCTTGTTCTTTTGTTAGCCTCATATGTAGCCTAATCCTTTCTTTAATAGACCGTAATTTGATCCAAAAGTTCCTAAGCGCTTTAATGTAAAATCAATTTGAGTTAGGAGTTTGACAATTAAAGGAAAAAGGTAAAATTGATGCCCCAAAATCTAGTTATTGGCAGGTGAAATTGATGTGGTTGGGAGTAGCAAAAATTGTTGAAAAAGTTCCAAAATTTATCTCGGACATGTTACAATGAACCTATTTTGGCCCTGGTCCTTCTTGGACATTGTGTACCTTAACTAAGGCAAATCGCTTAAGTTGAGGATGGCTATTATAGGGGTGCGTAACATGAAAAGGGTGCAAAAAAAAATATTTGAAAGGGTTGTATACTCCCATCATAGTGTTATTAATTAAGCTTAACGAGTTAGGGTGAAAAGCAAATCTGTGAAGATAGCAAAAGTGGAAATTGGTTGTTAGAGATTGATCTTAATTGCATAATGTAGTGTATTAAAGCGGTTAGGGAAGATAGTCACTATTTCTGGCCAAAATAGTTTCTACCCATCCTTTAGCCTACATTACAACCTGTAAAAGATCTATTTGATCCTAATCTTAGCATTCTGATATTAGTGGAGTATTACACTAAGGGCAACCATATGGTCATCAGTTGTAATTTAAGAATTCTTTGTGAGAGTGAGCGCAACTTGATTCTTGTACCTATTTTGTTAGAAATTGCATGATTGTGAGTGATTATGGGTAACTCTCTTGTTGTGAGTGCACATGGTTGATGAAGGTTGGGTAATTTATATGATTTCTTTTCTTGAATGATATGCTTGAAATTGCCAACTTAATGAGTGTATTCTTGAGGGTAGGTTGCATCTAGGAATGATTTCTGAAGCTACTTCTTGTTCATAATTGTTGTGTGAGCCTATTTAAGCATCTTGTTTTCCTTTGTGGGTGCTAAGGCTTATGTAGTATCCATAAATAGATATGTTGTTCAAGGACGAACAAATCTTTAAGTGTGGGGTGGTGATCTTGGGTGTATTTATACGCCTAATCACCATAATTTATCCATATTTTAGCTATGTTTAGAGAACAAAGTGCCTAGTTTCTTATACTTTTACTCTACTTCTATGTAATTAAGCTAACCGATGTGATTAGCATGATTTCAAGTATTAATGAGGTAGATGAAGACATTATGGGACTATAGAATACGGATGGCATATGACACAAGAGAGAGTAGCAATCTAGACCAAATGTGGCGCCTAGAAACTATGTCCAAGACTAGTTTGTCATTTATAACTAGTTTAGGCACTTAGAAGGCAATTATGAGAGAAAAGATTATTAAAAGGCTTAATGCTGAATTATTCATTATTTTGTATTATTTAGAGAGAGGAGAAAGGTGGCTTAGCTTGAGGAGAGAGAGAGAAACATTTTTCTCTCTTGTTTTCACTATTCACACACCAAGATCATCTTCTAGTTTTTGGTATGATGAATAGATTTATGATAAAATAGCAAGATAGGGTTATGTCCACCTTGTAGTTTTCAATACTTACTAACTATGGACTTTCTGAATTCATACATACATCATGCTTACAGAGAGAAGTATTGTATTTAATAACATAATCCTAGTGTTTCTTAACCATCAAGGGCTAATTTACTTTAGTTCTCTCGAATCAAAAGCGTTCACCAAAAACAATACGAAGTCTCCAAGTAGTTAATCCTGCTAAGGCATTAAGTTATAAAATAGGGGTTGGTAATCCTATTTTATAAGTTAATGCCTTAGCAGGATTTACTTGGAGATTTCGTATTGTTTTTGGTGAACGTTTTTTATTCGAGAGAACTAAAGTGAATTAGACCTTGATGGTTGAGAAACACTAGGATTATGTTATTAAATACAATACGTTTATCTGTAAGCATGATGCATATATGAATTCAGAAAGCCCATAGTTAGTAAGTATTGAAAACTATAAGGTGGACATAACCCTAGCTTGCTATTTCTCTGAATTTGAATACTACTACACATATTTCATCTTGTTAAACTGAAACCATTAATTTGTGAACTGTATCAAATCCCCCCTATTTATTTTAAGAAAACGAACGATTAAAAGTTAACTAATCTGCATACAACTTAATTAACATCATATTCCCTGTGGGATTCGACCCCAACCTAGTTGGGTTATATATTTGACAACGACCGCTTACTTTCTCGTAAGAGAGGTGTAATTTGAGCGTTATCAAAGGTTAATTTAATGATTTCTCCACATACCATCTCCAAACATCTGATTCTGAATTAGATTTTGATTTCACTGATTTTGATGGTGATTCACTTTATGATGTTAATGAAAGCATTGAAGAGTTGAGTGATTTTGATGAAGAATTTCTTCAAGCTAAAAAGGTTAACATTGATAAACAAGCAAAAGAAAAGGCTGATAGGGTGAATCTAGATGAGATACCATCTGGACCAGTGGGTATAGATGCTGGTTTTGAGGATATTTATAAGAACAAGGGGGTTAGATATGAAGGTAAACTAGGTGGGGATGGCCTTTATTTTGATAGTTCAGATCCGGGTAGTGACATTAGTGATGAAGAGGAAAGAGATCCTGTTGATGATGATGAAGTGGTAGATCCACTACCTAGAACTTCTTCTAGCAAGATCTACTTTGATAAAACTGCAAAGAAGGTATGTTTTTAATTGTATATGGTTTTTTTAATGCTATTGAGTTTAGAGAGGCACTGCAGAGTTACTCTATTCAAAAAGGTGTGAACCTTAAGTTGAAACCTAATGAGAAAGAAAGGGTAAAGGCTAAGTGTAAGCATAAGGGTTATCCTTGGGTTATTCTTGGAAGTGTTGATAACACAGGATTTTTTATTATGAAAACTTACTTCCCTGTGCATAGGTGTTCTAAAAGGACAAGAAATAAGATGTGCAACCCTTTGTGGATTAGTAAGCATTACAAGGATAGGATTATAAGTGATCCATCAATAAAATTGCATCATTTTCAAGAACTTTTAAGGAAGGACTATGGGTTGTATGTTAGTAAAACAACCTGTAGAAAGGCAAAAATCAGAATATTGAATGAAAATTTTGGTGATTTTGTTGAAGAGTTTTCTAGGTTGTATGACTATGTTGAACAGTTGAGGACCACCAATCCTGGTACCACTGTATCTATTAGGACATCCAAGAATGCAATTCTAGGAAAAGAGGTGTTTATGGGCATTTATATTTGTCTTGGGGCCTTAAAAAGTAGATGGAAAGAGGGATGCAGAAGAATAATTGGTTTAGATTGTGCCTTTCTCAAGGGTGTATGTAAAGGTATCTTGTTGTCTTGCATTTTCAAAGATGGAAATAATCAAATATACCCTGTAGCATGGGTCGTGGTAGATAAAGAAACCAAGGACACATGGTCTTGGTTTCTTAGGTGCATCAGCCATGATTTGGAACTTGAAGAAAATTGGGGTGAAGGCTTGACAGTAATGTCCTATATGCAGAAGGTATGACTGTTCATATGTTCATATTTTTCAGTTATTTATTTTTTTTAGTTTGCTGCGGTGATGTCTTTAATGTTTAACTATTGTTTTACATGTTTTGATAGGGTCTTCATTTGTCACTTACTAATCTACTACTAAATGTTGAGAATAGATGGTGTGCTAGACATATATGGGCCAACTGGAAACAGGTTTGAAGTGGTAAGAAAGGGAGAAAAAAATTCTAGCAGGTTGCTAGGGCCTCATTTGAAGTGTACTTGCAAAAGAAACTTAATGAAATGAGTGAGTTAGGTGATGAAATTGTGGAAGATTAGCTCAAGTACAACAAAGAGGCATAGTATGAAGATTAGCAACTAGTTATAATACATGATTAATTCATTAATAATGTAAGTGTAGTTAATAAGGAATTATGTATATAAATAGAATGTGTGAATGTAAATATAAAAAGAATACATGTAATAATAGGAGAGAAAGGAAAGAAAGATGAAGAGAGAGAAGAAGACAAGAGAGAATAGAAAAGATGAAGAGAGAAAATAAGAAAAAAGATGAAAAGAATGGAAAAGAAAAGAAGAATGAGGAGATGTAAAGGGAATGAGATGACAATAGTCTATGGAATCACAGAGAGAATGGTAATGGAATAGCAAGTGTGAGTATAGGTATAGGAAACTAAATGGAACACCTTGAGTACTACATGTAATGAAGTTAATGTATGAAGGTGTGATGGAAATGTAGAGACTTAGTAGGTTAAGCTGACGATCAAGACAATTATGAGAAATAAGATGCAAAGTCATGGAAAGAATGAATCAAATGAGAGATTTTTCTGAAAAATGGATCACTGATGTATCACCAATAGCTATGGAAGTTCTTGCAGAGAATGGTGAATATGCAGCCAAGTGTGAGGTGAGGTTTAATGGTGATATGGGCTTTGAGATTAGTGATCCACCTTATACACATGTTGTTAATGTGAAGAGGAAGCAATGTAGTTATAGGTCATGGAAACTAAAGGGAATTCCTTGAGCACATGCAATTGGTGCAATGTATTACAAGGGATGGAATGTAGAGTCATTTGTTGATCACTGGTATCAAAGGGAAACATACCTGAAGGCATATAATAAGTATATTCAACTAATAACAAATATTAACATGTAGCCAAGAAGCACAAGACCACCAGTTGAGCCACCTGAGATTACTCCCATTCCAGGATGGCCAGGTAAAAATAGAAAGAAAGCTAAGGATGAAGTTGTTAAGAAGAAGTTTGGAAAGGCTACAAGAAAGGGAAGAAAAATGGCATGTTCTGTGTGCAAGTGTATTGGACACAGCAAGAAAGGATGTCCAACTTTGGTAAGTTAAATCTTTTCTTATTAATGAATTTTACTCTTTTTGAATGTGTTTTTGACCTTTTCATATTTTTTTGTAGAAAAAAAATTTCAATAGTAGCTGTGGCAGTCAACCAAGTATGCAAGCTAGCACTAGTACTGCAGTTGTTGCTGCGGAGAGAGATGCAAATGCTTCAACAGATGAAGAGATGCCTGTAAATACTAAATCAAGCAATAGAAGGCCTGCAGGAAGGCCTTCAAATGCTGAAAGTGCACCAAGATGTTCAGGAAGGCCTGCAAATGTTCACAGTGCACCAACAGCTACAGGAAGACCTGCAAATACTGCATCAGTTAGTGGTGTAAGGCCTGCAGCTACTGTGATGCCCACTACCACTTCAGCAGTGGGTGTTACTGCTACACAATCTACAACTCAACAGTCTACTAGTGGTGTTGGTACCCAAAAGAGGAAGACTAGTACAGCTTTGAGAGGTGGTGCAAATCTGACATATAAAAGACCACGGCAAAAGAAGTAGATTTTGGTGTGCTATTTAGACCAAGTGGCAGTGTGGTAGAGAAGGTAAGTTTCATATAATGTACTTTACATTTAACTAGTTTTAATTAGTGCATGAATAAAAAATTTTTTTGTTTTTACAGTCTGAAAATACTGAAGGAGTATTACATAGTCCAACACTTATTAGTTCAATTCCAACCAATATTGACTTGGGTTTCAAATCAAATGGACTAAGGTGGAAAGGTGGAGTTCCAGTAACTCAAAGACATCTACAACAACAGAGTAACAAAAGATCAAAGGCAAAATCATCTCCAACCACTCAACCCACATTAAGCACTCAAGCCAGCAAGAATCAGTCCACAACAAGCACTAACGGAACACATTAGTGTAATTCTCTTTCTGTATTGATCCCAAAGTGTTGTTAAGATAATTTTTAATACTTCTGGTTCATTTCTCATTTCAGATGTTGTTAAGATAAGCATTTTTTATGTCAACTCTTGTTAAGACATTATTTATTGCAGATTTCTATGTTGGCAATGGTGTTTGTCATTAAATTCATTTCATTGTACTTACCAACTACATAAATCAAGCCATCTTAAATAATACAACAGATAGAAATCAGATGACAACAATAATGATAACAGTGATATCAATACTAATATTTGGCCTTTCATGTCTTCCGTGCCTTCCATATCTTTCCAGTCCTTGTTGTCTTCGTTGCCTTCGATGTCTACCTTTATATTGTTCATTTTCATCAGCCCATCGAAAAAATCCACAACCAGTACCTACCTGATATTTTTACAGCCCCAAAACATTCTTCCCAAATTGGTTGATGTTCTTGACATCTTAAGTTCCGCGTAAAGTTCACAATAACAAATTTGAGCTGTCACGGTGTTGCAAAAAATGACATAAAAAATTAACTTTCCAATATTACAAGCATAGCAGGAAAAAAAATTAAAGAACAAGAACTTGGAGAGAAAAAAAATGGAGAAGAAGGGATGAAAAAAATCTCAACTTGCTCCAACAATGGTGTTGGAAGCAAATGAGGAAGAACGAGCATTTATAATGGGTGTTGGAACCCTTTTTTACCGTTGGGGCCCTTTATTTTATGGTTGACGTGCGGCTGGAGACTAAAACACACGCTCCTATGTGGTCCCAACCACATAGGATGCCACATCAGAAATTATGTTTAAAAAGTTGTTTTTTAGTGGGTTCTGTCAAGAAATAGACCTTGGGTCTAACTCAACCTCACAAGCTAGCTCAAGAGGGGAGGATTGCCCAAGTCCATATAAGCAAACCACCAGTCTATTTCCCAATCAATGTGGGACTTTTATCCACTCTAACACCTCCCACGCCCAGGCCCAACTGGCACTGACGCGTGGATCGGGAGCCCGAAACGTGGATGGACCTGGCTTTAATACCATGTCAAAGAAATGGACCTTGGGTCTAACTCAACCTCAAAAACTAGCTCAAGAGGGGAGGATTGCCCAAGTCCATATAAGCAAACCACTAGTCCATTCCCCAACCAATGTAGGACTTTTACCCACTCTAACAGGTTCAGGGGTTCAGATGACAAACATGTAAATAGAAGTGTCCAACTTACAAAACCGACATATTATAGGGGTCCAGAAGGTTATTTTGTCATTTTTTAAATTTTTGATTTTGCAAGACAAAGCATGGAACATCAAACTAAATTAATCCGGTCTGATTTGATATTTGTAACTTCAATTTGATTTGATATTTTTAAATCTATCCTTTTTGTGCAAGTGAGAATTAAAATTATATGTGTGCCACGTGGAAGCTCTAATTCACATGAAAAGATATATCACTCTTTTTCACTAAATTTGATCTAATTATGCATGAGTGGATTCATGTACTTGGACGGCAAGCGCGTAGTATGAAATGCAAAGGGTGTGTCACGTTAAGATGATTATTACTGTCATGCTCCTAAAGCCTGCCGGATGGCGCTTCGATCAATCAAGTAAGAAAGAATAAGAAATTCAAATGGGAAACTAAGCTACACCAAATCTTCTCCACAAATTCCGCCGACTCAAAATAGTGAATGCATGAAGGGCCCGGGAGAAACCGCAGCAACGAAACGAATCTCACAAGTCTACAGCACGGGGCTTATACTACTGTCTCCTTTCCCCCACCTGTCTCCTCCACCTTTTTTCGTTTTTTTAGTTATTCAATTCACTTCTCTATTTTGCTTCTTGCCATGATTTTTATTCAAAAAACTTTAAATCCTGCTTAGTAAAGTTAGTTATATTAATTGTGTGAGGTTTTTTTTGGTAAGATAAAAAGTAAATTGACAATTTATGCATCCAAAAGTATAAGGAGTTTGATCATGAAATTATGACTATTTGATAACAGTAATTTTTATTTTTAAAATAGAGAAAAATATTTGAAAATTAATTAAGTTGATCATAAATACACACTAAAGTTGAATTTAATTTTTTTGAAATGTTAACTCTGAAAAAGTTAAAAAAAATTGAATGTCTTAAAAAATATATATGGAAAAATTTATGGATCCAAAAGTGCATGGAGTTTGGTCATGAAATTATGAATATTTGATAACAGTAATTTTTATTTTTTAAAATAGAGGAAAATATTTTAAAATTAATTAAGTTTAATAATAAATACACATTGAAGTTGAATTTAATCTTTTTGAAATGTAACTCTGAAAAAGTTATAAAAATTTGAATTTTTTAAAAAATATATATGGAAAAATTGAAGTGTGTATTTTTTTTAAAAACAACTACTATTAAAAATAAAACAAATAAAATTTAATTAATTCTATTTTAAACTTATAAAATACTAGGTGTGACAAAATCGAATCGACCGATAAATCGAACCGATAAAAATATTATTAGTTTACTGTTATTGGGTTAACGATTTGTTAATAATTTTATAAAAAAAAAATTATTGAGTTATTGGTTCGGTTCAATTTTTTTTATTGAGTTATTGGGTAAACCAATAACCCAATAAGAAAATACATATATATATATATATATATATTATGTTTCTCTTAATTTCTTTTTAATTTCTACAATTAACAAACCTATTATTTCAATTATACAAACTCCTAATTTCTCCTAACAACATTTAGTTTAAATTTGAAGATTCTTGTAAATTAAAACACAATATTTGGTTGAAACTAAGATTCAATTTGTTTTTCATGTTAGTTACTACTATTTTTATTTTATGAGTATTTTTTTATCGGTTAAATCAAAAACCGAATCATTAAAGACTAAAAATCGATAAACCGAAAATCGATAAAAAATATCTTATTGATTTGATTATTAGTTTAACATATTTAAAAATTAAAAATCGATAAATCGAACCGATAATATATAAAATCGAAGCGAAACGAACCGATGCACACCACTATAAAACACTCTCCAGTCGTTTAAATTGATGCCTATTTTAAATTTTTACGGAGTTTTAAAAAAAATCTTGTGTTTAAAATTAAAAGGTATATTAAATATATTAAATTATTATTTAATTTTATAATTTTAAATTTTTAAAGAAAATAAAAAAAATTGAACAATAAATATTTATTATTTTTAAAAGCACCCAATATTTTGAAAGAAATGGAGGAAGTATTATTTTTTTTTATGTAACTTTTAAACTTTAAAAAGAGTAGTCTTTTCACTTTCATTTAAATATATGAAGTTTTTCTTTTTTCATTAACAGTTTAAAAATTGAAGTGGCATTTTATAATAGACACATGCACATAGAAAGAGAGTGATTGATAGATATAGTGGCGGCAATTGACAAAGTATAGAGTAATGGTGGACGGCAGAAAGTACACGTGCCGTCTAATTTTAGACAAGACAAGACTAGACCACTTCATCCGTCAACACGGATTAATAATGACCCCATCCATCATGTAGTATCGTTATCTTTTGCCTTCCAACTCTGCTTGTTACAACGTGAGTCCAAAGTAATTTTACTATCTTCTCCATCTAACTACCCCAACTCTACTGGAGTACATTAGAATTGATCTATTTTTTTTATCATATTATTAATTAAAAATTAAATATTCCTGAGACTTGCACCTCTTGTTCGTGGTATGTAAATTACCTTGCTTTATGACTAATTTTTAAAAACACTGCTCCACCATGCTTGAGTTCAAGCATCAATTGCTCATTCTCAATCTTGTTTTTATTTTTGTTTACTGTAGCAATTGATGAACTTGAACCTCCAGAATTTGAGCCTGAACTTGTAGCTCTTGTTCTTCATATTTGTCTGTAGCTTTTGCTCTTTTACACTAACTAATGCTACTATAATTATCTCCATAACTGTTTCTTCGTTAATGCATCATTCAATACATGTGCTGTTTCAGATCTTTCAATAGAATTTGATGTTCCAGATATTTCGAATTCTGAAAATTGGGGGCAAAAAAAAGTGCAGTCATTCGCCGATGACATACGTGTGCTCTTTCACAGTGATTTTGTCGAATACAATGTAAACTTATGCTATCCATTGTAATTAAAAACAAGTTCACACCAAAAAAGGTGATTGTTGTAAAAATTCCATAACGTTTTCATTTATGTAAAATTTCCATAACATTTTCACCGTCCAAACAAACCTTATCCAAGTTCATTAAAGCCCATATGGTCAACAAATGTTCAAACAAATAAACTTGGATGTAATCCACTTTTACCTCAATCCTAGTTATTGACGGTGTTCGTCATCAAATGCTCAAGAAAGAAACTTTCATGTAAATCCACTTCAATCTGATCATTAAAAGCAAATGCCTTCCATTTTTTTTTTTGTTAAGCTACATTTACAGCCTACAGGCAACTAATAATTATAAGACAGTATTTTAATACTTGGCGCATCATTGGTCTGGTAGGCGGCAATTAACGTATTATACGCTCTCTTAGTTCCCGAATAAAATTTAACCTTTCGAAATATTTTCGTAGTTGCATAAGCCAATAAAATCATCAAATCGTCACAACTTACGTATTATATTACACTCTTAGGGTGTGTTTGGTATGATGGAAAATCTTGAAAAATAAGTTGATTTTCTATTTATTTTCTCATGTTTGGTTGGTGAGTGAAAAATATTTTTCGAAAAATATTTTATGGTGTTTGGTTGGTGAGTAGAGACTATTTTTTAGAAAAATATTTTCTAGTGTTTGATTAGTGAGTAAAAAAATATTTTTTAAAAAAATATTACTAATTGTTAACTAGTATATCAATGCCTCTAACAACTCAACAATTTGTAAGAACTAATTTAAGTATAACAAATAATATCAATATTGAATACTAAAATATTACAATCATTAAATTTAAGCAACAAATAATTAGCAAATATAGGAGACATTTTTCAATATTTTGTCAGGACAATCTCAAGATACTATAATCAATAGAAATATAACGGAACGACAAACTTATTCAACCTCGTGAAACAAGTTACATCGATGACAAATGAAATATGCAATTAGCAAAAGTAACATAGGTAAGTGTTCTTCTATACATATGAAAATAACAATACATTCAACGAACATTGAAAATGAAAACAATTTGGACTTCACTATTTTTTATTTCAAATAGTGAAAAATTGAAGCAAAACACAGTGAAAAATATTTTTGAATAATATAAATTTTTGAGAAATATAAAAATTTTTTAGTCATGTGAATATGAGTATTGTTAGTGTAGGAAAGAGAGATGGGGTGAGATCATAAGTCACATTTGTCATTTTCTAAAAAATGACTTTTCTTACCCCATGAAGAAAATTATTTTCTTGAGAAAAATAAATTATTGTGAAAAATATTTTCCAAATATTTTATTACAATCAAATAAAAAAAATAAAAAACTATTTTTCAGAAAATATTTTCCTATCATACCAAACACACCCTTAGTTCCCAATGATTAAAGACTGGAACCTTTGAACTGTGTGCAGCGTTGGATGACCAATAAAATCATCAAATTGTCAAAAACTCCTAAAGGGAACCTACCAAATCCAGACTTATTTTCTCATAAAAATATTGAGACTTATTTTCTTATAAAAATATTGAATTTTCTGTAATTAATTTAATCTACAATACTTGCTATTGCATATTGCTTAATTATTTATAAAAAAAAAATTTAAAAAAAATAAATAACCTGTAATAATAATTCAAGTTAACTTAATAATATAAAATATTTTATACACTAACCGTTTATAAAATTTAAATTTAAAAATATTGTCCTATAGAACAATGCACACGTATTTAAAGATAAAATTACACGGCAAGCAAAATTATAGTTCTACGACATCTTAACAAAAGAACACCAGGAAAAAAGGAAAGGCAAAATGACCTTTTAAACTATTATACTATGTCGATTTTGTAAATTGGACACTTCTACTTACATATTTGTCATCTGAATCCTATAATCCATTAAAAATCAATATTTAAAACACTTTTTCGATGAGTGTGTCACACTCGCTCCACATCAGCTGCCATGTTGGCTGCTACATCTATCACGTTATTTTTTACATCATTTTTATATATAAAAAAATATTAAATATTAAAATAAATAAATAAACAAACATCCTCTTCTCTCTCTTCCCCTTTTTCTTTCTTTTTCTGCCTTTCCCGTTCTTTCTTTCTCTGTTTCTTCTTTCTCTTCTTTTTCTTATTCTTCTTCCTCCTCTTCTTATTCTTCTTTTCCTTTCATCTTCATCTTGTTATTCTTCTTGTTCTACAAAAAAAATTAAAAAGTAAGGGTCAAAAAATTTAAGAAGTATGAAAAGAAAGATTTTTGAATATTTTTGTGATTTGAGTGATTCAAGAAACTTGAAATTCAACATAAAGATTTAATTTTTATATTTTTTTTAAATTTTTTGTGATTTGAGTAATTCAATTTTGTTTTTAACAATGAACAACAACAATAATATCAACCACAGCAAATACTTGACCAAAAAAAAAGCAAAGACCCCTTTCAGGAATTGTTCAGATCTACTGTGCGAAGAAAAAGTGAGGAGTAAGTGCGCAAATAAAAGCAATACGAGGAAGGGGAAGGAGGGAAAGACGTTTGTTGCTTTTGATGAGTAAGGCAATGGCTTATTTGAATTCGCATGGAGAAGTGAAATGGTGGACAATGAAAGGCGATTGTACATCTTTTTGAGGGAAAATGATGAAATGAAGATGCTAAAAAAAGTGAATTTATCGTACATTATTGTTGGTATTAAGTGGAGGGTGCTGGGATGAGACTGGGTGGGGTTGGGGTATTGGGACGGGACTGGGTGGGATGGGGGTACTGCAACAGGGTGGGACGGGCGAGGGGTGCTCGAACGGGATTGAATGGAGTAGGGGAGTGGCTGGATTGGGGGAGGAGGTTGGGGGTGACCCTTTTTTTTTTTTAATTTTTAAATTTATTATTTTTAAAATTTTTAAAATATTTTTATATTAAAAAATAGAATAAAAATTGAGTGTCATTTTTTTTTTCCAAAAAAAAATTATTTTAATATAAATTGATCAAAAAATTTTCTATTAATTTGGGGTGTCGTATTTATGTTATGCCATCTTATTCTATGCTTTATAATATATTTGTGTAGTATTTCATATCTCGAGCCGAAAATCTATCGAAAATAGTCTTTCTACTTCTTTACAAGTAGAAGTATGAACTGCGTACATCTTACCCTCCCCTCTTTAGAGGTATAAACTGTGTGCATCTTAACTACATTCTCTTTGATCTATAATTTACATTCTCTTTATCCTAATCAGCATTTGAATGCCACGTAAGTTCGATCAATAATCAAAACATGCAAAATATTACTTTTTAATAGGCGTGTTAACTATATTCTCTTTGTCCTAATCAACATTTGAATGTCACGTAGGTTCGATCAATGATCAAAAAATGTAAAATATTACTTTTTAATAGATTAAAGAGTTCAAATAACAAAACATGTTAGTAGAAATATCTAATTTATAAAACCAACATAGTAAAAATATCTAATTTATAAAATCAAGTAATGGAATCCACAAGATCATTTTGCCATTTGAAAACATTAATTACTTTGAAAGAATTACAATTCGAAACTTCCATTAATCAACATTATCTAAAAGATAAAACTTTGAAATTACAAGAACCCTTCCAGATTGGCTAATTTAAAAACAGGAAGTCCTTTGAACATATATACAAAATTAGTACTAGTAGTCAACATCAAGCTTCCATAGGTGGAGCTAGGTTAAGATCAAGATTTAATTCTCTTCTACTTAGTCCTACTGACGATGAATCAGTTTCACTATGACCTACTCTACCAGTTACACTATTAAGTTGAGCCGGCACCGGTTCAAACAGGTATGGTTGTGGCTGGTTCAGTAATCCGGTTCGAACAAAATTACCATCAAACAACAACATTGGTTGTCCATTTGGCAGAACCGCCATAGCTGGTTGCTGATGAAAAACCGGAAACCCATTACTTACATAGCCGGCACCTTGAACGACGGCTCCAAGGCGGCGCGTATGGTCGAGTTCAGGCGGTGCGTGAGGCGCGTTTACGACGGTTTCTCCAGTAGAGGACGCTGAAGGAGCTGCCATAGACAGTTGGTGGTGGAAAAATGGATACCCAACTTTAGCTGAATGGCCACCATTGCAATCACCATCACCACCGGCAACAAGACGGCGCATGAGGTAGAGCTCAGGTGGCGCTTGAAGCGCGTTAATAATAGTTTCCCCACTAGAAGACTCAGCAGGGCTACTGCGGTTGCTCATCATCGGACCTTCAATGGGCGGTTGGTGGTGAAAAATCGGAAACCCATTTCTTACCAGACCAACTTCAGCTGAATAGCCACTATTGTCACCCCCTTCACCACCAGCACCAAGGAGGCGCGTGAGATCGAGTTCAGTAGGCGCGTGAACAATTGCATCGCCATTTCTCACCAACCCAACTTCAGCTAATCTACCACCATTGCCAACCCCTTCACCACCAGCACCAAGGCAGCGCGTGAGTTCAAACTCAGACGGCGCGTGAGCACAATTTTCTCCACTAAAAGACTCATCCGGGCTACCACTATCACTGCCATTCTGATTTTCCGATGGTAAAGGGAAGTTTGTTTTAGCTTTGCATCCACGGAACTCTCTAGCTGCAGCATCATAAGCTTTTGCCGCTTCCTCTGCCGTGTCAAAGGTGCCTAACCAAACTCTGCTTTTCTTACCGGGATCACGGATTTCAGCAGCGTAACGACCCCATGGCCTCTTCCTTACTCCTCTGTAATGAACATCTTTGTTGTTATTCACTCCGTTACATTTCGAATTTGCAACTTTCATACCGCCGTTAACTTTTTCCTTCATTGCCATTTTTTTTTTAAATAAGTTGGCTCCTATGGATGGGTTGGTTGCTCTTGTTTATGATGTGTAGAGTTGCTTATATAGCGGAGGGGAGGGTTAAAAGTTTTTTTTTTTTTTTAATGGCTCTTGGAGGGTAAAAACTTTTACGACTGCGGGTAAGTTTTACCCGGTAAAGAGGAGAGGTAAAAGTTTTTTTTTTTAATTGGCTCTTGGAGGTAAAAACTTTCTTTGTACGTATTTTAATGGTGTAAAATGAAGTGAGTCATTTAAATGACAATTGCAGTGTGTACGCGTGAATTTGAAAATAAAGTTGAAATCGTATTTGATCACAATATTTTGAAAACGAGATGTGAAAAAATATTATTTTATTTGGTATTTTAAAATTAAAAATAAAATTGAATTGTGTTTGACTACAATATTTTTTAAATGAAATAATTTTGAAATTAAACAAATAATAAAAAGCGAAACAAAAGTTAAAAATTTATAAATTTTATGAAAACTTGAGTTATTTTATGAAAATAAAAATTTTATTTTAAAAAAAATTAAAAAGACAAATAATGAAAACACCTCAAGAGGTGTTTTTTTTAAAAAAAAATTTAAATATTTTAAAAGTATTTTTCAAAAATATTTTTATCAAATAAGTATTTTGAACGTCTGTGGGTGCACCAGTGTTGTCAAAGGTGTACATAAACCCTGAAGCAAAACTCAAAATGCGTTGAGCGCTCGCATCGATTAATGTGCAGTTTAGGTTGTAATTTCTAAGATAGATTTTCCCGTGTCAATAAGGCTTTCTGAAGAGATGAACACTAAACAATTGATATTTCACTTTATAAAAATAAAAAAATTCTTTGTTCATATATTTGTCATTCATACTTATATTATTAGTCTTGCACTATATATATATTTATATTTTTCTCCCTTTATGTCTTTTTTTGTTTAATCTCATACTTTATTTGTACTTTGTGCTTAAACTCAATGGACCTTGAAACTTTTTTGCGCTTTTTGTTTTTTTAATAATACTGTGGTGCACTAATATTATTTTAACATAGATATTAGCAAAATTTTCAGTGTCGATTAAAGAATATTATCATATTCGATTAGTCGTCAATGACATGAATAATACTGAAAAAATAAATATACAGAACAAATATAAGTTATAAGCTAATAACTTTAATTTACTTTCTTAAAATATGAAGTTCAACAAATATGTTGACTTTTAACATTTTTGAGCAATTAGTTGTGGTAGCTTAATGGTGAAGGCGTGTTCATCATACAACAAGGTCGCGAGTTTAATTCTTTAGTCCAGCAATTTTGATATTTTAGCCTTTAAACTGGAAGTACTGAAAATAAAAAAAGAAATGTTGCGCTACGCAGGAATCGATCATGGGTCGTACGGACAGAAGTACTCGTTCCGACCAGTGCAATCAAGGTGCACTTTTAATTTTTTTTGGTTGCACTATTATCTATATCCCAATTTCTCAAGATATATACATATATACACACAATTTTTTTAATGTTAACGGGTGTATATACACCCAAATGTCCACTAAGCATGTCATTAACTTTTCTTTATTTGATTTTAATGTTGATATTTTTATTGAAACTTGATTAATTTAAAAAGTTACATATTTTTGAATTTTTACATGTTGAAGTTTGATTAATTTTGAGATGCATATTGCTAGCCTATTTTTAAAAGTAATGTATTGAAGTTTGATTAATTTTAAAATGTACATTATTAGATTTTTTTAGGTGACACTCCATATATACATATATATATATATATAATAAAATAAAACTTTTTGATTAAAGACGGAGAGATTCAAACAATGATGTAAATATGCATTTTGATCCCTTTATATAAAATATGTAACATGATTTGTTTAAAATATATGTTATTGTTAATATCAAGAAAATATAATAAAAAGTAATTTTTGTTTAAAAATATATAAATAAGTAATTTTTATCACGTAATTAATGTGTTTTCTGGCTTTCTTTTTCTTTCATGAAATTTACCTCTAAAGGATCCCTCTTCCGTCAAGAGTGAGATGCGGTGGTGGGGTATAAATGCGGTCAACAGGGAGCTTGATTGGAGCTAAGGGGGACCGACCGCCCAAAGCCGAGAGAGAGTGTAGGTTTGTATTTCCTCCGTCTTAAATTATTTATTCCAAATTAAAATGATATATTAATTAAAAAAAATAATTAATAATATTTTTAATGTACTATACTATTTCTATTAAATGATATTTATTTTTTAATTTAAAGAAAAGTAATTAATGTAAAGGATAAAATATGAAAAAAAAATTTATCTTTCTTGATTAATGAAAAAAGACAAGTAATTTGAAAAATAAAATTAGAAAATTTGAGACGGATAATCTAGGACAAGAGAGAGTAATAATTAAAGAATTTAAGTTTCGAGTTAAATATTTTATATTATCAAGTAAATTTAGTCTGTTTTTATAAATTTTTTTAATTTATGTATAAAAATTAAATAACTTACAATAATAAATTTAATTTAATTAATAATATAAAATATTTTGCATATTATAAAATTTAAATTCATATATAATCTATATGGATAATCTATGTTTATGATATATTAAAAGTGTAAAATATTTTAGAAATATTATTTGAATTTTTTGGCCTTTATTAGAAGTTCTTGCTTTTCATTATTTTTTCAATATTTAAGAATTAAAAATTAATTAAATATATTTATTTTATTAAAAGTCACCAAAATTAATGATAATTAATAATTTTTTCATTTGTTTAAAAATTCTAAATCAACTAAATTTAATTTTAAGAAGATTTGAAATTTTTAAAAATAAATATAAAAATATTAGAATAAAAAAGATTTAAAAAGTATTAAATTTTAAAAGTTTTGAATACGTAATAAGAATGTAATCAATTATTTTATAAAGATTTAATTTTAAAAATTTAAAAAAATTAAATATATATAAAATAATCATACTATAAATATAATTTAAATTAATGTATCTTTCATAACCCCTATTATAAAAAAAGGAATAATGCATGGCAAATATAAAAATAGTGATTCAATCACTTTAAATTTCATTAAACTCGTATAATTAAATGTGTGTATGTTATTACGTCGGAAGGCGGGCGTTTCCGAAGACAAAAGCGCCTTCAGATATGTTTGGCTAACGGGGACCCTGCCCCTGTCCCTGCCGGCTTTTGATTTGCATTACAAGACGGCCGCTGTTTTCTCCAATTTCTTGTTGGTTAATTGTAGAACGCGCTTCTGTCTATACACGTGTAAGTGACCTCTTTCTTATGTGACAACACTATTACTACATTGTTTCTTTTGTTATTTTTGGTTTATTTCTTTCACACGGTTTTGTAATTATTTGACTTGGGTAAAATTTACCAACTAACTAATGTATTGGATTGTATATAATCATAAAAATAGCCAATTTTTCATAAGTATTAAGTTTGTAGCTATAATTAAAAATTTTATAACAACTATTTAATAATTATGAAAATAGTAAATTATATTTTATATTTTATAAAAATATTATTATTAAAATATATATACAACAATATTTACTTTCTTTTTTTACTCAAATCAATTGAGTTAAATAAAAAAATAATAAATTCTTTTTTCATAAATTCTGTTGTAGATTTATTTTTCATAAATTACTCTTATTTTAATTAGTAGATTTCTTTTCCAAATCAAGCTCAAGTATGAAAAATTACTATCTTCATGATCTTCAAAAATCTAAAATAAAATATCATTATTTTTTTTTTCTCTTTCACTCTCTTATATTTCTAACTTTTTTTTAATCTTTTTTTATTGTTTTACTTTTCTATTTTAATTTTTTTTCTTTCCACTTTATTTTCTCTCTTTTATTTTCCTTATCTTTTTTTTTCATTTTTTATTTATTTTTTCTTTTTCGTTTTCTTATTTTTCTCCTTTCTTATATTTTTTTTCTTTTTCTATTTTCATTTTTTTTCTATTTTTTTTTTATTTTTTTTACTTTTATTTTTATTCTTCTATTTCTAACTTCTGTTCGTCTTTCTTCCCCTCCCCCTTTTCATTTTTTTTCAATTTTTTTTCGCTTTTTGTCCTTTTCTATTTTTTTTTACTCTTCTATTTCTATATTTTATTTTTAATAGACAAATATCTATATCACATATATTTAAAAATATACAAAATAAATTGACATATAGATCTGCATATGCATTTACAGTACAAAACATACATATATATCTGCATGTATATTTGTAGAAATACATATCTGACTTATATGTATATATAAGTGTAGAGGACACAAAAATCTCTATAATAAAAAGCACAACTGTATACATATAAATATATGTAATAAAAAATCGATGATACACATTTTAAATGATGATACATATTTTAAATAATAAAAAAATACAAATAAATATATATTACCCTTTAAAATGACATAAAATAATTCAAAGACAAATCCAACACTATACAAGAATATATATGAATATGCATTTGTATATACAAAAAGGACAACTAAATACATTTACATATAGGTAATCAAAAGATATATGATACATATCTTAAAAAATAAAAAATCCAAATAAGTACATATGTTATCCTCTAAAATGACATAGAACAATTCAAAGATAAATTCAACACAGTACAAAATACATATAGCTCTGCATATGTATTTATAGAATACATACCCGATCCATATGTATATTCTTATTTTATATGAATCACCTTTATATTTCGCAAATACATGTGAAGATATATGGTATAGTTATATTTGTTACTATTTAATATAAATAAGATATGTATTTCGTAAATACATATGGATCAAGAATGTATTCTGTAAATACATACGCAGAGTTATATATATTTTTTGTAATGTAATATATATTATGTAAAAAAAACATATGCATACTATGTATTAGTATTTTATTTCTGTGAAAAGTACATGTAATATAGATTTATGTCATTATTGTAACACCTCGGTAAATTTTAAAGATTTATTTTGATATTTTAGATGAGTATAACTCTTAGTTTATAGAGGTTTACGTGGTACGTATATTTTAAAGAAAATTATATTATGTGTAAATATATATATATGAGTGTATATAAATATAGTGTGGTTGTGGTTGTTGGGTTAAAAGGAATAAGTGAGAAGTTTTATTATTCATATATTTTTTAATTTGGTGCAGATGGGGCACTTTATTATTTATTTATTTTCTTTTTCTACAAAGGTCTATAGTGATTAAAAAGGGGAGAAAACCCCAATCTTTTTCTTTCCTAAAAAGCAATCGCTTCTCTCTTCTTTATCTGTTCTCTCCCTACTGTTACGACATAGCTCCCAACGACAACAACCACCACCCGCCGGCGAGACACCTACCGGTGCTGCCTCATTTTCTCTTCTCTCTATCCCCCGTCGCTCCAGACAGCCGTGCTGCCCCTTTTCTCCCTCTCCTCATTCTTTTTCTCCACTTGTTCGGCCGCCACCAGTGAGTCAACTACCGCCAAAACTCAACTACTACTCCAATCGGCAAACTCCACTAAAACACCATAGATTCAGGTTGGAAAGGGGGAAAGGTAAATGATTTTTTTTCGGCAGTGATTTTGAAATACTAAGACAGTAACCTAATTAGCTATAGGAGTGTGAAAATTAGCAGTTGGCAAAACAAATATGACACTTCCACGAGATAAATTGTTTGATACTTGTGGTCCTACCATTAGCTAGAAAGATATCAAAGGTATGTAAAGCTAAAACCTCCTTCGCCTTTAAGGCACCACCTGTAATCATTTGTTCCTCCTAAAATAGCCGAGATAGTTTACTTGATATAAGTGAAGAGAGTTTTCAGTTTCTATATGCGTAACACATGACCACGTATCCTTTTCATTTGAAATTACACATATTCATGCTTCTTGCATCAGTTTTGTGAGGTCAAAATATTTGTACTACTCCCGTCAAGTCAAGTATCTATAGAGTTGGTTCGTCTTCATTAGGGATTCTTAGAAGTCACCTAGTATATCTCCATATGCTATACAACAACAACAACAAACTCAGTAATCACCATATGCTATAAATTAGAATAAATGGCCATACTATAGTCGCATGAATACATTATATCACATAGCGATATAGTCATATGATGATATAAAGTACAAGCATTGTAATGGTTCGATACTACCAAAGAAGTCAATTGTATATGGAAAGCATTACTCGAATAACTAAGTAGCATTTACCTTAATATATACTTGCATAGGCCCACTAAGCACTATTTAATAAAATTTATCGACGGGTGGGTATCATAGGTTTGGCTTGGCATACATACGACGTAATTCTGTGCACATAATTGAGACTAGACCACTATAGTGAGCCCGAATATGTAGCGTACCTGCCCTTATGGTATCATTTGCATTTGGAGTCAGCTGGACTTGTTCTCCTGGCTCAAGCCAACATATGACACATATGGCCTGCGGGCAGGCCCTTATAATGAGTCCCTAAGGAGGGACGTACCCTGTATCAGACCACGATTATAATTATACGTGTAAAATCATAGTCAGGGACATCTGAGTAACGCAGTCATACGCATGACATAGAAATGCCCTTGGTAGGGCATCATATGATTATTTGTATTAAAAGTAGGCACAGGGCTTCGCTTAGGCAAATTACTAGGCCCTTATAATGATGACTTACTTGTAAGTGCTTATATGATAAGTTAAAAAGGTAAATGCATAGGTAATAGTTTATATGGTGTATTTGGTACCTTTCTCTCATAAGTTATAGTTTCATATAAAAGCTTTTGGTACTTTGTCATCCGCAGTTGCCCATTTTGTTATTTGATTCATTGAGCATCCTTATACATCTACTTGTTATTCTGTCTGCTTTACATACTAGCACATATTTTATATGTACTAACGTCCCTATATTCGAGGGTACTGCATTTCTATAAAAATATAGGATCAGGTCTATTGATGAGCAGATTTCTATACTAAGCACTTGTTCGTATTCAGTAAAGCGGTCGCTGAGATCCTATTTTACCTGGGGCTAATACATGTCGAGTACTATTTAATTGTGTTTCTATCTATAGTATGGGTATATAGAAGGCTTGCCCCGGCCACCTTTCCTAATACAGTTATAATTTCTTTTAGAAGCTTCGTAGACAAAGATAAGTTGTAATTTGTGGTCATAGTTTCACATGTTTGTATCAGATGAGTGTTCAATAGGATAGAATTGATTTGTACATACCCTCTTATAATTGTTCATGAGTAGTAACCCTTCCGCGTAATATATATGCCAGCCATATAACTTATGGTCATACGGTTCTTGTCCATCCCGATTAGGTTAAGGGCGTGACAAAAGTGGTATCAGAGCCTTAGATTTAAGGTGTCCTAGGGAGTCTACGAAGCTGTGTCTAGTAGATCCCAACTTATGGATGTGTTTTGCACCACATTTATAATGAGGGAGCTGCTTAGGCATTTAGAATTTTGGACCTTATTTTATGATCTAGATCGTGCGACAAAGCTAACTAATAAAGACTTATTTTTGATTCCTATTCTGCTTTATACAAATTTATTCTTTTAAAGGTAACCTCAGGTCAGCCCAATTGGCCAGATACTAGTATTCCAAAAGTAAGTTTATAGCCAAACTCTCAACCACAAGACTTGAACTAAGATTCGAGATAGCTTGGTGAGTTTGACCCTTCTGGTTCGCACTTGTTTATAGAATAAAGATATATTGAGATCTAGGTTGACTTTACCATTATAATTGTATTGGTGTTGGTTGTTACAGTAGGACCTATGGGGGGATTACTCATATGACTTTTCAGTTAAGGGTTGTTTAACTACGTAGATAGAAAGTGGCATATCCCAATATAATATTACAAAAAGATTTAGAGGATTTTCAAGTTCGAAGGCTTCTCCGTGTGATCCTTTTAGTACTTACAAGATTTAAGTACATGGAAGATATTCAATAATTCCTCGATGATATACCCATAAGCTTTAAGTTAATGTATAATTTTATAGTAGAGGTAATCAATTGGGTCTGTATGAGTTTAAGGTACACTAGTAGTTTTGACTGTCAGGTAAATGTATCTCACCAGTGCTAATTAAGAGTATCCCTAGCTGGTCAACTAGGCATAGATGCTTTATAATACATTTTTCCAGCAAGTACGTAGATCATCTCCATAGGATATGTGTATTTGATTATGTTTAGTAGGAAATGACCTATGTGTTTGAATCCTTGTAAGGCTAGCAAGCTCAGGGATAAGTGTTGTTATCATTTTATAGGAATATATGAGTAGGAATTACCCATTGTGATTAGTTTCAAAAATAAAATAGCAATAATGTGTGATCAAAGATTAGAGCTGAAAATATCGACGAGTCGGACATATACTAAGAGTTATCATTTGTACCTAGAATAGAGCAAGACATAGTATTGGTTAATTGGTTATAAGAAGAAATTTTCTGACATGTGAAGAATGGTAAAATATTGTTTGAACATCTTAGATTACGTAGATACGTGGAATAACACACCTAGTTAGGGTATGACTTTTATGGAGAAAATAAATTACATAAATATGATAAATTAACCTTAAGGGGTTGTGGTGACATATCATAAGAAACAATGTTAGTATTACTTTGAGGTCTGGTACCCTTTCTATACAATAGTGGCAGTTGGTAGTCAATTAGTAGGCCCTCTTGATGAGGGATACATTGATCTAGTACGATTTTAAGAGTGAACCTGCATTGGAGGATAAGAATATACCTGGAGAGGTATAAATTTCCAATAATGGATTACTGATGTTTTAAGATACAACAATTATATGGTCTCTTGATTTCTCATGATCGCACTTATTTGTTAGGTGTCTTTGCGGCCTAACTAGCTACTTATTGGATATTGCTGAAATTTATGAGATTTCTTTCCGAATGAAGGGGTGGAATGTATGTATTTACCTGATACATGCTCGTTATAAGCTTACTGATCATAGCCTGACTTTAGAAAAAAAAAACTAACCTGGTTACTTAGAGTCTGAAAAAAAAAATAGGGAGATGTGGATAGGAGTAGCTGTAGCATTATTTTGAATTAGCAGGAATATGCTTGCATGTAAATTATGATTAGATGACTTCCTGAAAAT
This sequence comes from Capsicum baccatum var. pendulum, assembly GCA_030864225.1. NCBI lineage: Eukaryota > Viridiplantae > Streptophyta > Magnoliopsida > Solanales > Solanaceae > Capsicum > Capsicum baccatum. The sequence goes on from CM061552.1 coordinate 273,492,242, forward strand.
CCTCATAGTTTATAAAAGAACTCGATGTCAACAAAACTGGGTTTTCATGAATTCAATATGTATGTATTATAGCTAATTTACTTGCGAGATTATATATATTGCATGTATACGTAACTACCCAATAGTTTTTACTTTTTCCTATTTATTATCGTGACAATATAATAGGTAGCCAGACAGATGAACTCTTGTCTCTAGAATGATACATGTAATCTCCTTCAAATTTTATAAGCATTTATATTTATATGTGGTATGCTGATGTGGACTTGTAGTTTGGTGTTGTGTATGTGTTTGTCGCATTATTGTGGAAGACTGCTCTCTATCTTTTTAGTCCTTTAAGAGCTGCTTTATAGTTCTCCTGATCCTGGAGATTCTAAATATCCTCCATCTAGCATTTTGAGGAGTAAATTTGATATTAATTTTTCCTGCAGTAGTAGGATTTCCTGACAAAAATATTACAATTTGTTTCTATTGCTGGAGCATCATGAATGACCAACTTAGAAAGTTCCTATATCCAACTTTTTCAGAATGTTCATAATCAATACCTAAACGTTATGTGTATGCATATTATTGTAATTACCTATATCCATCCTTAGCTTGCTGGAAATTTGTAGTGTTTGTAGATATTATTTTGCCAGTCCTCTTTCTATTCTATGATCTCAGTATGGGAATTGTGGTTCATTTCCAATGATCCATAGACAAAAAAGGTTGACTCTTGTTGTGCTTCATTTTTTGAAGGAAATCCTCTTGTTCCTGTTCGATATGTGCTTTCTAGTTGCAAATAAGTCATTGAGAGCATGTTGTTCCACTGTGAAACATAGTCATATGGCTTCATTACATTATGGATGAATAGTTTGTTATCCACAGAATATTTACGCGGTGTGACAGGGCCCTTATCTTTGCCTACATCTTTTCCCTTTGATTTCATTTTAGTTACTCGGATGTTGCTAGAATAGGAGTTATTTTTTTTTCTCTTCTACTTGAAGGGAATATCAAGTTTAAGGTTTCTTATTAAGATGGTGAGTTTGTGCCTCAATATCTACGGATATATATTTCGTTGGACTTTAGATGTTATGTTTTCTAAAGCACAAGTTTTGAAAGTCTTTTTCCTTGAAGGTAAAACAAAGTTTATCAAAAAAAAAATTCCTTTGTAATATTGGTAGTGTATTCTAATCTGAACTGTGCAATAATAATTTCTGGCTTGGGTTCCTGGTGAATATTAGGAGATAACATATAGCAATGTTGGTTAATTCTGTATCTGAACACTGGTATTGTTATTGAAAAATTTGTAACTTAGTATGTATGGGACAATAGTGACACCAAATGAAATCATTAGTGTTGGTGTTCCTTTAGGATTATTTCAAATGTAATGAGAGCCTGATTTTGCCAGGATGCAAGGAAGTAAATCAAGATTTGTTAAGATTTATGCATCAAACACTTTCATAGTTCATTTGTTTATATAGTTGTACTATAAGTGTTATGATACAATTCATTTTTTGACATGTTATATATATATATATATATATATATATATATATATATATATATATATATATATATAGAGAGAGAGAGAGAGAGAGAGAGAAAGATCACATATTATAATTTATAGCTTATAGGTTGGGTAAATCATTTGCTTAATATGTCACCTTAATCAAGGTATAGTTATTTTAGTATCCTATGTTTCATAGGGTATGCATTTAAGAATATCAATGGCCTATTTATTTGTATAATATAGGGCTATTTATTTACGTGTAAAAAAATTATAATAATAATAAAAAATCAACATTAGGTGTTGTGATTAGCTTACCTACACGTTATGTACTTTTACATCCTAAAATCCATGTATTAGATATTAATATTATACTTGTCTATCTGATCAAATAACAGATTTCGTGCTATACTTCATTTGTTCACATGTTAATTTTTTGTAACTCACATGTTATTTATGATTCATATGTTCATATGTGATAGGTTGTTATATCTTACTTGCATGTGATACATATTCCTATATTTTACTACTTTATAAGTAATACATCTGCTTAAAATAAATTAAAGTCCTTTTTGCTGCTCAGATGTTTATATGGGTACATGCATATCATGCTTATTTGCTAACATGTTGCAGTTATTATATGATTTGATGGATTAGGGAGGTATCACCTAGGAAGGGCATCAAATGGCTCCACATAATTGGCAAGCTGAGCCTCAAGTGTATAAGGAGAAATAAATGATGTACGACTCTTATATTAACATATAGAGATGATACAGGTGGCCTAAGTGGGATGATAGCCTCCAGATAGAGCTATATTGAACCCACATTCCTTATGTGTATTCTACTCTAACATTTTGAAGATATGATTTATACCTATGATCCCAAAAATCTCAGGTGTTCTCCTTTGGTAAGTTATTTCAATACAAGGACAAAAGACAAGATACTTAACTTGTTTTAAGAATGATCCGAATGTATATGATGTGTGACTATGATTCTAGAAATTTGCACGAATGCAGCTTTAAGATTTGGAGTATAAGGTAAGTTACCATATTGATTATAGCTGTCATTAGATAATAAGGCCAAATAGAGCCTCGTGTATATAATACCTGTGCTTATTCCTAACTAAAAATCATCTCAAGGATGCTAGTACTTGCTTTGAAATACAAATCTATTTTTGTACCCATGGTATTTTTTGAGATTTCTACTTTCTATCACGTGGAAAGTTGAGTTAGCTTTCTAACGATATCAATTTTGTCCAAATACGACACCAGACGAGGAAGTTATGGATGTTTTACTCAGAACTGACCGAAACGCCCAGGTGCGACGTCCAAGTTGATGGACCGCCAAACAAGTGACGGACCGCCACTTTGACCATCATAGCCAAGGCAGTAGGGCCATGTTCTGGATAAGGATTGACGGACGAGTTGACAGATCGTCAGATTTTTGATGGACCGTCATCCAGGCCGTCAACTCCTATCCAGTGAACCCCATTTTTGGTCCACGTATGACGGTCGAAATGACAGACCGTCAAGTTCCTGATGGACTGCCAGTCGGGTTGTCACACGCCACGTCCAGTTTACTTCCACAACGTTTTAACAGAGGTATTTTGGTAACTTACCACTCGCCTATATATGCCAACATGAGTCCGAATTTAACCTTTTTGCTCATTATTATTTCATAAACAAAAACTAGGGTTTCTCTCTAATTTTAATCTCTAAGAATAAGACTCAATCTTCTTTAAAAAAAAATTCAAAGGATTTCAAATCCTTAAAGTTCAAAAAACATCAAGAACCTTGAGTCAGGTATGCGTAGTGTTCATCTATGGATCCATTTCATTCATAGAGCTCAAGAACCATGTTTTAAATATTTTGTGATTGTCTTGTTGTGATATGAGCATGTAGATGTTGATGATTGTTGTTTAAGTTTCAAGATGATAGCTAAAGATATTTTCATGAAGTATATGTGTTTGTTAGTTGAAACCTATGATCCTTATGTGGCTTAATATGATGAAATTTATGAACACACTTAAGCTAAAAGAATGCATGCAAAGTGTTTGATAATATGCCTAGGATGATAGAATTCATGTCCCATGATTTAATAGTGCTTAAATGACAAGTCCATGCTCTATGCGTTACGATTTCCCATGAATTCCATGTGAGTGATATGTGTTATTGTTGTGATATGGATTGACCATGATATTGAAGCTATGCAAGTATATACATGTTGTATGAATTTCCCTTTCATGTATAAGATGTTGAGAACTATGCTTATGGTGAAGTCCCCTACTCATGATGTGGTAAATTGTGGACTCTACTCTTATGATCAAGTCAGTCATGTGCGTCAGTTTTCTTTCATCGAGTCCTGGGGGTACTTGTACCCAAAAAATATAGTTGTGTGCCTAGAGACATGTCATGTTATCATGATAATCTCAGTTAATCCATGATCTACAGAACTCAGTTGGGCATGTGACTCAGGAAACCTCAGAAATCTCATGATCTCAGTTAATTCTCAGATAGTAATACTAATCCATCAGTCAACAGAAGTCAGTTACTCAGTCCATGTATCGTCAGTTAAATCACGTTCAGTCTTTTCAGATGGGTGTAGAAGTTAGCACCGAGTGAAGCCAAGGATGGGAATTCACCTGCCAGTTTAGGGTGTGATTCTTAGTAATCATCCTTGTGTTCTAGAACTGCGTAGCCAACGTAGGTTGAGGCATCTTAACCTATCAGATTAGGGTTGATGGGGTGGCTTAATCCATTAGTTTAGGGTTTCCACCGTTCTTATTTTGAGTACCTACCAGCTAAGGTTCACTCACAGCTGTCCTTACCAGTGGCGCGGTATTAACACCCTTCCAGTCGGGGCAAAGATTGGACCCCAACTTAGCTATATGCGTTGTTGGGGCATGTCGGTCAAACAACTACCTCCCATAGTTTCAGTCCCAGTCTCAGTAAAAGAATTCAGATAGTTTTTCAGATTTCAGTATATCAGGACTGTCAGATACAGTCAATTCAGTTACAGAATGAAACATAGATAGTTCCATTAGATTTAAAACTATCAGACACAGTCATCTATGTTATCAGAATTTTAGTAGTTGTCATGCTAGATATCAGTAGATCATGTATTAGTGTCCAGATCTAAATATCAAGTAATCAGAATCTCAATTACTACATATGTATGTTTGCACTCTTACGTTCATATCAATCAGTTAGTTAACATCGTTCATACATGTAAACCCTTTTGCATTTAGCCTACCTCACTTGTATACTCAGTACTCCTAGTTGTACTGACGCATTTGCGCTATGGTGCTTTCTTTCACGTTACACCATAGGTTCACAGATACAAGCTCCAGATCAGCAGTAGTAGTAGCAGTCCAGTCGCAGAGTTGCAGTGAGTCCTCATCTATTCGAGGATGATATTATTTATTTTATTTATTATTTCAGTTCAGTTTTGCTAGACAGGTTAGTTAGAGACATGTTTCTTCAACTCCTTATTCAGACAGCATTTAGAGACTTTTAGATTTAGTTCAGATTTGATTCAGATTTTAGTTATTTTGGGTATTCACTACCCAATATGGATGTTATGATTTGTCAGATATTTTATTCAGTTGAACATTATGGCCTATTGTTCACATTTTCTACATTTTTATATCATATATTACAGTATACAGGTACATATATCAGTCATGGATTAGCTTGTGGTCCCTCGAAATCATGAGCGCCATGTAGCGTACCAGTTCAGAAAAATTAGGGCGTTATAAACTTGTTATCAGAGCCTAAGATTCAATAGAGTCCTAGGAAGTCTGAAAGCCGCATCTGGTAGAGTCTTATGCATGTTTGTGTTGTGCGTCATATTTATGTGCAAGAGGCTATAAGATGTTTTAGGAACAGTTTCCATTTTTCGATATTCATATCGTGCTAGTAAGCATAATCTAAAGTTAAACTCTCAGTCTAATTCGTTCTTCTCTTATTTAAGAATATGCCTCCAAAGAGAAGAAACCAGCCAGCTCCTCAGCCCGAAGATCCTTTGGGCAAACGTGTTTCTCATGGGAGTTTAGGGTCGCATTCACCAAACTTGATCAGTCTGTGGCTGCCCAAAATGAACGGCCACTAGTTATTCCAGCCAATCCAATGGCTAATTCAATCGCAGCTAGGATTTGGGACTTCACCCGAATGAACCCTCTATCTTTCTTTGGGTCTAAGTTTGATGAAGACCCTCAGGAATTCATTGACCAAGTCCAAAAGGTCATAGACATCATGGGAGTTACTTCTTGTCAGAGTACCAAGTTAGCCGCATACCAGTTATAGGATGTTGCTCACACTTGGTATAAATAGTGAAAGTCCGAGAGGTTAGAGAATGCAGGTCCTATAGAGTGGGAGGAATTTTTCACGACTTTCTTAGACAAATTCTTTCCCCAAGAGCTGAGAGAGTTTACAGTTCTAGAGGTCATCAACCTCAGGTAGGAAAATATGATGGTTAAGGAGTATTCTCTCAGATTTACTCAGCTAGCCAGATATGCCCCTCATGTGGTTGCAGACAACAGGGCTAAGATGGGCAAGTTCGTGTCAGGGGTGGATGATAGCGTGGTAAATGAGTATAGGCCTGGGATGCTAAACAATGATATGACTTTAGCCAAGCTTATGTCTCATGCTAAAAAAATAGAGGAGTAGAAGATTAGGACTAGGGAGAGGCAGAACAAGAGAGCAAGTTCAGGCAGTTTCAATTTTGCTCAACCAAAATCAGAAGGAGGAAACCATTCGCAGTTTTGTCCTAAGCCATCAATTCTATATCCTTCATCCGCCAGTGCCCTAGTGCCAAAATTCAGAGATGGCAACAGAGATTGAGTACCAGGCTTTAAGTCTCAGAGCAATGTCAGTAGTGTCCGAACTAATCCCCTGTGTCAGACTTGTGGTAAGAACCACAAGGGTACTTATAGAGCTAGTAGTGATGTTTGTTTCAGTTGTGGCAAGACAGGCCACAGGATTAGAGAGTGTCCGCAGTCAGGTCTACAGGGTCACTAGAATTATTCCACAGCCCAGTCCGGTTGCTCAAATCAGCAGAGTGCCGCTTCCAGTGGGCAACGCCCAAACAGACTCTATTCTCTTCAGACTCGACAGGATCAGGAAAATTCTCCTGATGTCGTTACTGGTACATTACAGATTTTCCATGTTCATGTTTATGCTTTGCTAGATCCAGGTGCATCCTTGTCTTTTGTTACTCCTTATATAGCAGGCGATTTCAGAATCAGTCCTAAAATTTTAGCAGAGCCCTTTTCAATCTTTACCATAGTGGGTAAAACCATCATAGCTCAGCGGGTATACAGGAACTGCCCAGTTATGATATTTTAGAAAGCCACGTCAGCAGATTTAGTCGAGTTAGAGATGACTAATTTTGATGTCATTCTCGATATGGATTGGCTTCATTCCTGCTATGCCACAGTCGACTGTAAAAATAGGGTAGTTCAGTTTTAGTTCCCGAATGAGCCCGTCCTAGAGTGGAAGGGTAGTACTTTATCTTTCAGGGGTCAACTTGTTTCCTACCTTCAGGTAAGGAAAATGATTTCGAAGGGATGTGTGTATCATCTCGTGCATATTAAAGATTCTAGTTCTGAATCTCCTAGTTTTGAATCAGTCCCACGTGTAAATGAGTATTCAGACGTGTTTCCTGAAGATCTTCCAGGAATTCCTCCCTAAAGGGAAATAGACTTCGGCATTGATCTTCTTCTAGATACTCAACCTATTTATATTCCACCATACAGAATGGCACCAACAAAACTCAAGAAACTGAAAGATCAGTTGAAGGATCTCTTAGGTAAAGGATTCATCAGGCCCAGTGTATCCCCATGGGGTGCACCAGTCTTATTCGTGCGCAATAAAGATGGTTCTCTCAGGATATGTATTGATTACCGTCAGCTCAACTAAGTTACGATCAAGAATAAGTATTCTCTTTCCAGAATAGATGACTTGTTTGACCAACTTCAAGGTGCCAATTATTTCTCCAAAATAAACCTCAGATCAGGCTACCATCATCTCAGAGTTAGAGAATGTGACATCCCGAAGACATCTTTTCATACTTGGTATGGTCACTTCAAGTTTCTAGTTATGTCATTTGGTATTACCAATTCCCCAACCGCTTTTATGGACTTGATGAACCATGTGTTCAAGCAGTACTTGGACATGTTCGCCATAGTCTTCATAGATGATATCCTGGTCTATTCCCGCACAGAGTGTGATCATTCAGACCATCTTAGGATTGTTCTCCAGACTCTCAAAGATCACCAGTTATTCGCCAAATTTAGTAAGTGCGAGTTTTGGCTAAGATCAGTAGTATTCCTTGGCCATATTATTTTTGGTGATGGCATTAGAGTAGATCCTCAGAAGACCAAAACAGTAAAAAACTAGCCTCGCCTTATCTCTTCATCAGGTATTAAGAGTTTTTTAGGATTGGCTGGCTATTACAGATGGTTTGTCGAGGGATTTTCTTCTATTGCATCCCCCATGTTCAGATTGACTCAGAAAAAGGTCAAGTTTCAGTGGTCAAATCCTTGTGAGAAGAGTTTTCAAGAGTTGAAGACTCGACTCACCTCAGCTTCAGTTCTAGCTCTTCCAGATGGTTCAGACAGTTTCGTAGTCTATTGTGATGCATCCAGAGTGGGTTTAGATTCTGTCCTCATGCAGCATGGTAAGGTCATAACCTACACCTCCAGACAGTTAAAGCCCCATGAGAAGAATTATCCTACTCATGATCTTGAGTTAGCAGCCGTAGTATTTGTTGAAGATTTGGAGGAATTATCTATACGGAGTTCATGTAGATGTCTTCACAGATCATAAGAGTCTCCAGTATGTCTTTTCTCAAAAATATCTCAATCTTCATCAGAGAAGGTGGTTAGAGCTTTTAAAAGATTATGACCTAAGTGTCCTTTACCATCTGGGCAAGGCCAACGTTGTGGACGACATTCTCAATAGGCTCTTCATGGGTAGTGTTTCTCACGTTGACGATAGAAAAAAAAAGATAGCTTAGGAAATCCATCAGCTCGCCAGACTAGGTGTTCGCTTAGTTGATTCTTCGGAGGGTGGTGTATGTGTTCAGAGTAGTTCAGAGTCATCTCTAGTTTCCGAGGTGAAAGAAAATCAAGACAGGGATCTTAGCCCTTTCAAGCTAAAAGAGTCAGTTCATAATTAGAGAGTAGAGGTTTTCTCCTAAGGGGGAGATGGGGTTCTTCGTTGTCGGGTCATCTGTGCGTTCCAGGTATAGATGACTTAAAGTAGCGGATTCTTGCAGAAGTACATGGTGCGCGATACTCTATTCATCCAGGGTCCACTATAATGTACCGCGATCTACGATAAATCTATTGGTGGAATGGGATGAAGAGAGATATTGCAAAGTTTGTGGCTAAGTGCTCTACATGTCAGCAAGTTAAGATAGAGCATCAGAAGCCTAGTAGACCCATGTAGGAGTTCACCATTCCTACTTAGAAGTGGGAAGAAGTGAACATGGACTTCGTGACGGGTTTGCCTTGAACTCTTCATCAGCACGATTCAGTTTGGGTTATTATTGGCAGGATGACCAAGTTAGCTCATTTCCTTCCAGTTCATACCTCTTATTCAGCCGAGGATTACGCCAAACTCTATATCAGGGAGTTGGTCAAATTACACAGTGTTTCATTATCTATTATTTCAGACAGAGGTACCCATTTCACCTCTTACTTCTGGAAAGTATTCCAAAAAGGTCTTGGTACCCAAGTCTATCTCAGTACAACCTTTCATCCTCAGAAAGGATGTTACTTAGTCCATGTACCATCAGTTAAATCACATTCAGTCTCTTCAGATGGGAGTAGAAGTTAGCACCGAGTGAAGCCAAGGATGGGAATTCACCTGTCAGTTTAGGGTGTGATTCTTAGTAATCATCCTTGTGTTCTAGAACTACATTACCAGCGTAGGTTTAAACATCTTAAACTTTCAGATTAGGGTTGATGAGGTGGCTTAATTTGTCAGTTTAGGGTTCCCACCGTTCTCATTTTGAGTACCTGCCAGCTAAGGGTCACTCACAGTTGTCCTTACTAATGGCCCAGTATTGACACCCTTCCAGTCAGGGCAAAGATTGGACCCCAACTTAGCTATATGCGTTATTGGGGCATGCCGGTTAAACAACTACCTCCCACAGTTTCATTCCCAGTCTCCGTAAAAGAACTCAAATAGTTCTTTAGATTTCAGTATATCAAGACTGTCAGATACATCAATTCAGTTACAGAACGGAACACAGATAGTTCCATTAGATTCAGAACTGTCAAACATAGTAGTCTATGTTATTAGAATTTTAGTTTTGTCATGCTATATATCAGTAGATCATGTATTAGTGTTCAGATCTAGATATCACATAATCACGATCTCAGTCACTACGTATGCATGTTTGCACTCTTATGTTTATATCAGTCAGTCAGTTAGCATCATTCATGCATGTTAACATTTTTGTATTTAGTCTACCTCACTCGTATACTCAGTACTCCCAGTTGTACTGACGTATTTGCGCTATGGTGATTTCTTTCACGTTACACCATAGGTTCACAAATACGAGCTCCAGATCAGCAGTAGCAGTAGCATTCTAGTCGCAGAGTTGTAGTGAGTTCTCATCCATTCGAGGATGGTATTATTTATTTTATTTATTATTTCAGTTCAGTTTTGCTAGATGGAGTTAGTTGGAGACATGTTCCTTCAACTCCTTATTCAGACAGTATTTAAAGGCTTTCAGATTTAGTTCAGATTTGATTTAGATTTTAGTTGTTTTGGGTATTCGGTACCCCATATGGATGTTATGATTTGTCAGATATTTTGTTCAGTTGAACCTTATGGCCTATTGTTCATGTTTTCCGCATTATTACGTCATATATTGCAGTATACAGGTACAAATATTAGTCATGGGTTAGGTTGTGGTCCCTCGGGACATTTGCAACGTGTAGCTTTATGGTTTAGAAAAATTGGGGCGTTACAGTGTATTAGTTGTTGGATATTGTATGTATCGTGATGCTCTGTGAAGCGTATTTATACGTATTTTGGCTTGTATATGTTGTGGCTCTCTATGAAGCATATTGGTATGTATGTTGGTTAGCTGACAGGTTTTCGATAGGCCTATTTATAGGAAAAACTCTATCAAAATTTTTGAAAAATTTAGGAGTTAGCCAAATTTTAGGACCTTAAGGTAGATTAAGAGAAGTGGGATTTGAGGGAATAATCTCATAAATGTCTTGAGTTATTATAGGAGTTAAAATAAGTTGTACGCATCATTCGAGGACGAATGATCCTGAGTGGGGGAGATTGTTACACCTCGATAAATTTTAAAGATTTATTTTGATATTTTAGATGAGTATAACTCTTAGTTTATAGAGATTTTCGTGGTACGTATATTTTAAAGAAAATTATATTATGTGTAAGTATATATATGTGAGTGTATATAAATGTAGTGTGGTTGTGGTTGGTGGGTTAAAGGGAATAAGTGAAAAGTTTTATTATTCATATATTTTTTAATTTGGTACAGATGGGGGCACGTTATTATTTATGTATTTTCCTTTTCTACAAAGATCTATAGTGATTAAAAAGGGGAGAAAGCCCCAATTTTTTTCTTTCCCAAAAAGCAACCGCTTCTCTCTTCTTTATCTGTTCTCTTCCTACTGTTACGACATAGCTCCCAACGACAACAACTACCACCCGCCAACGAGACACCCATCGGTGCCGCCCCTTTTTCTCTTCTTTTTATCCCTTCATCGCTCCAGATAGTCATGCCTTCTCTTTTCTTCCCCTCTTCATTCTCTTTATCCACTGGTTCGGCTGCCACCAGTGAGTCAACTGGCGCCGGAACTTAACTACTACTCCAATTGGCAAACTCCACTAAAACACCATAGATTCGGGTTAGAAAGGGGGAAAGGTAAATGATTTTTGTCAGCAGTGATTTTGAAATATTAAGACAGTAACCTAATTAGCTATAGGATTGTAAAAATTAACAGTTGGCAAAACAAAGTTGACACTTTCGCGAGATGAATTGTTTGATACATGTGGTCCTACCGTTAGCTAGGAACATATCAAAGGTATGTAAAGCTAAAACCTCGTTCGCCTTTAAGGAACCACCTGTATTCATTTGTTCCTCCTAAAATAGCCGAGATAGTTTACTTGATATAGGTGAAGAGATTTTTCAGTTTCTATATGCGTAACACATGACCACGTATCCTTTTCATTTGAAATTACGCATATTCATGCTTCTTGCATCAATTTGGCGAGGTTAAAACATTTGTACTACTCCCGTCAAGTCAAGTATCTATAGAGTTGGTTCGTCTTCATTAGGGATTCTTAAAAGTCACCTAGTGTATCTCCATATGCTATAAATTAGAATAAATGGCCATACTATAGTCGCATTAATACATTATATCACATAACGATATAGTATATGATGATATAAAGTACAAGCATTGTAATGGTTTGATATTACCAAAGAAGTCAATTGTATATGGAAAGCATTACTCGAATAACTAAGCAATATTTACCTTAATATATACTTTCATAGGCCACTAAGAACTATTCAATAAAATTTATCGATGGGAGAGTATCATAGGTTTCGCTTGGCACACGTGCGGTGTAATTCTCTGCACAGAATTGAGACTAGACCACTATAGTGAGCGTGAATGTATGGCATACCTGCCCTTGTGGCATCATTTGCATTTGGAGTCAGCTGGACTTGTTCCCCTGACTCGAGCCAACATATGACACATATGGCGTGCGGACAGACCCTTATAGTGAGTTCCTAAGGAGGGGCGTGCCCTGTATCAGACCACAATTACAATTATACATGTAAAATCATAGTCAGGGACATCTGAGTAACACATGTCATACGCATGACATAGAAATTCCCTTGGTAGGCCATCATATGATTATTTATATTAAAAGTAGGACAGGGCTTCGCTTAGGCAAATTACCAGGCCCTTATAATGATGACTTACTTGTAAGTGCTTATATGAAAAGTTAAAAAGGTAAATGCATAGGTAATAGTTTATATGGTGTATTTGTCACCTTTCTCTCTTAAATTATAGTTTCATATAAGAGCTTCTGGTAGTCTGTCGTTCGCAGTTGCCTATTTTGTTATTTGATTCATTGAGCATCCTTATACATCTGTTTATTATTCTGTCTGCTTTACATACTAGTACATATTTTATATGTACTAACGTCCTTACATTCGGGGGAACTACATTTCTGTAAAAATACAGGATCAGGTCTATTGATGAGCAAACTTCTATACTAGACACTTGTTCATATTCAGCAAAGTAGTCGGTGAACTCCTATTTTTCCTGAGGCTAATACACGCTGAGTACTATTTAATTGTGTTTCTAGCTATATTATGGGTATATAGGAGACCTGCCCCAGCCACCTTTCCTAGTACAATCATAATTTCTTTTAGAAGCTTCGTAGTTAGAGATAAGTTGTAATTTATGGTCATAGTTTCACATGTTTGTATTGGATAAGTGTTCAATAGGGTAGAATTGATTTGTACATACCCTCTTATCATTGTTCATGAGTAGTAACCCTTCCACATAATATATATGCCAGCCACATAACTCATGGTCATACGGTTCTTGTCCGTCCCGATTAGGTTAGGGGCGTGACAATTATTTTATTTTATAAGCAAAAAAGGGTCAAAAATACCTTTAAACTATCTGAAATGGATTAAAATTACCCCTTATTAGTTTTTGGCTAAAAAATATCCCTCCGTTAAATATTTGGCTAAAAAATGTCCCTCCCTCTAACAGAATTCCACCAAGGACGCCACGTAGATTAAAAATGCCACCTGAACATTCTACAAAGGGTCAAAAATATCCCTGAACTATCTAAAATGGATCAAAAATATCCCCCGTTAGTTTTTTTGGCTAAAAAATATCCCTCCGTTAAATTTTTACCTCAAAAATGCCTATCCCTCTAACATACTTACACCATATATGCCACCTGAATAAAAAAGGTCACTTGGACATTCCACATCATCATCTACGTGTAAAATCTCCCTAATCCATCATGTAATGACAACTCAAAAATTAAAAGCTTGATTTTTGGGGTATAACTGAATGAGGAAAGGCATGGATAGTCAGTTGAAAAATATTTATAGACTAATATTTTATGTAATGACAGATGAGAAAGGCCAAGTCTTGCCTATGTTGCTGAATGATATGATAAACTTGAGTAAAAATTTTGACACTAATCCAACTTCATCAACTTAGAGCCAGCAATGTAGTTTAGAATCGATAAGTTACTGACAGCTACAACTCCATTTGAACTAGCCAAAACTTCTACATCAGATCTTCTATGCTATAATTAAATCTTTTTTTATTTGTCTCTTTGGATCGGATCGGGTCAATTTTAATATTGAGGTTTAGGTTATAATAAGTGGGATGATGGATTAGGGAGATTTTACATGTGGACGGTGATGTGAAATATCCAAGTGACCTTTTTTATTTAGGTGGCATGTTTAGTGTAAGTCTGTTAGAGAGAGAGAGATTTTTTAGCAAAAGATTTAACGGAGGAGTATTTTTTATCCAAAAAAATTAACAAAGGGTATTTTTGATCCATTTCAAATAGTTCAGGGATATTTTTTATCCTTTTTCGTTATATATGTGGACACTGATGTGGAATGTTCAGGTGGTATTTTTAATCTAGGGGGAGTTCTTGGTGAAATTCTATTAGAGGGAGAGGTATTTTTGAGCCAAATATTTAACGGAGGGATATTTTTGAAACAAAAAACTAACGAGGGATATTTTTGATTCATTTCAGATAGTTTAGGGGTATTTTTTACCCTTTTTCGTTTTATGTGTTGCGTGATCATATATTCATGACAAGAATACTTCCAAGATTTGCACCACATATAGAATGTCACACAGTCAATGATATTGAAGAAAGTATTAAGACGATGTTACCAAAGAAATAGTACACGATTTTTTGTCATAAGAATATTTGTGGTGTCTACATGAACAAAAAAAATGTATAGTTCAAGCGCAATTAGACAGATGTATTATGTCATAGATATATTATGATTTTTTTAGGGGAGGAGGGGGAGGGGGAGGAGGGATGTACATGTATTTATTTTGTATATATAAATGCATATCTACATGTATTTTATATGGTTTTGAATTTATCTTTAAATTGTTCTATGTCATTCTAGATGATAACATATGTATTTATTTATATTTTTTACTGTTTAAGATTTGTTTCATATATTTTTTGATTACCTATATGTATATGTACATAGTTGTCCTTTTTATTATAGAGATTTTGTGTCTTATATGTTTATATATATATACGATTGAGATATGTATTTCTGTAAATACATATGTAGATACATATCTATGTTTTGTAATGTAAATATATATCCAAATCTGTATGACTATGTATTTTTATATATATTTTGAATATGTTTATGTGATATATATTTTTATTTTTTCAAAATAAAAGTTAGAGATGGAAGAGTAAAAAAAATAAAATAAAAGTGAAAAAAAAATAAGAAAAATAAAGAGAAATAGAAGCTAGAAATAAAAGTGTAAAAGTAAAAGAAAAAAAGAAACAAAAAATAGAAAAAGGAAGAAAACAAAACTAGGAAAAGAAAAAAAAGATATGAGAAAGGAAAAAAAGAAAATGAAAAAAAAAATGAAGAAAAAAATAAAAAAGAAATAGAAGAGAGAAAATAAAGTGGAAAGAAAAAAATGAAAAATATAAAAAAATTAAAATAAAAAAAAATAAGATGAAAAAAAAACTAACAAGAAAAAAAGGTAGAGTTATAAGAAAGTGAAAGAAAGAAAAAAAATAATGATGATGTTTTATTTCAAAATTTTGAAGATCATGAAGATAATTATCTTTAAATATGAAAAAAATGAAAAAGAACAAAAATAAAGAAAAAAAAACAAAAAGGCAAAAAAAGAAGGGAAATAGAAGAGAAAAAAATGAAAAAAATTAAAATAAACAAATAAAATGATTAAAAAAAGTAAAAAAAAGGTTAAAGATACAACTATATTGGGGGAAGTGAAAATAGAAAAAAGTAAAGTATTGAGAGTAAAAATGACGTTCATCTAATTAATGGACAAAATAATATTATTCTTACTATAAATTATAATTTTATAAAAATATTATTATTTATTATAATTATAATATTAAATATGCTATTTTTTTAATTTTTTTAAAATTATATCATTAGTGAGTACATAGTAAGCTTTTTATGGGCAACAAGAACATTATTAGCATAATTTTACAACATAATTAGCATGTTATTATTTCTTTGTAGAAATCGTTTTCAGTTCTATTCGTTTTTAACAAGAGGAATATTGTCTTATTGATTACCTACCACTACTCCTATTCTAGTACTACTACTATATTTTATACTATGCCCACTGCTGTGCCAATAATTCAATTAGCCGGCTTCAGCACCTATACATGAAAGTGACGATTGATCGGTCCACTCCACTATCTTCATCACCATGAGGGGCCACGCGTCTTATTAGAAAGTGCCCAACTTTCATTTTTCTATTGGCTTATTTATTACTTCAATCTTCCGTATCAATTAATTAACTAATATACGTATCCGTGATATTTTGTATAATCTTATAAAACCATATTAGCTCTTAATGCAGGTTTGAATTTGAATAGTTTAGAATTCAAATTATTAAATGTATTTATTTTTTATTAAGATTTTAGCTTTTAATAGATCTGAATAGGTCTTAATCATTCAGATCTAGAATCAAGTCTTAATAGGAGTGAAGAGGTATTATGATGTTGGATAATATTCATCGCCACTCTATTCATAATAATCATTCCTCACTACCTCTGCCACCATCATCATTGTCAACCATCACCAACCACCTCCACCATCACAACCATCATCGACAACAAATATCGCAACCAACCACTATTGTCAACCGGTACCACACCGACTACCTCTATTATTCTAATTATATTTACCGCCACCACTGCTGTCAATAACATCACCATCATCAACCACTACTGGTCAATCCCTACTATCGACCAATTTATCTATCACAACTAGCATCACCGCTAACTGCGATCACTAATACATCACAACCTCCATACATTCTTCGGCGACCACCACCATTACCACTAGTAACGCTACCTCTACAATCACTTCAATTACTATCATCGCTATAATTTATCTCTACTAACAACCTTCTCCACCATCACAACTAACAACATCTCCAACTAGCACCAACACATCGTCAACCATCATGCATTTATTTTTCAACCATCACAATCAACACCTCCAACTACTAACATCAAGCAACGTCACATCATAACCACCATCACCACTATCAACCGCTATCATCATAACATCACTATAATACCAACCATCACAACTATCACCACTAATATTACTAATCACTAACATCAATCATTGTCACCGCGACCACCATTATAAACCATCTCCACTATCACTAACAAACATAAATATTTTTTTCAATCAAATAATATAATTTTGTTGTATTAAATTACATACTTTTCTGATATATAATTAGTTTTTTATTTGAATTGTATTTTTTATTTTATTATATATATTTTTTGCACATTCAGATATTGAAAAATAAATAGTCTTAATCATTTAGTTTTCAAATCTAAAGACAACATCTTAATCATTCGGACGTGCATTCAGATTCAGACGTCTGAATCTTAAAAAAAACAAATGAAACCTAAATCAATGTTATTATTATATTATTTTTAATATATGCCTAATTTACCATCATTTCGATCACAATCAAGTTGATATGAATAAATACAAATTTGTAATTGTCATAAAAAAAATACATATTTAATTATAGAGTATTCATTAATATTGTTATATGTATATTACCATATATAGTAAATGTGTGTTTTATTATATATAGTGAATATTTATTTTATCATATATTGTGAATGTTTATTTATGAAAAATTTAAAAATCCCAAGGTTAGTTTTCTCCTATAAATAAAGAGGATTTCATTCATTGTAATTTACCCATCAAGAGATCTCTCAAGAGAAATGATAATCACTCTCTCTTCTCTCTCTATTCTTCTTCTTCTTTATTTTATATTTCATAACTCATTATCGGTACAAGACTCTACCAAACAAGGTGAGATTATAAATCTAAAGGTAATTTCATGATTAGTAATTCCTTATGTTATTTGGCTTTTCCTATTAATGATATAATTATTATTGAATTTAAGGAAAAATAATTAGTTTGGAATCACTTATGTATTAAATTTGTTCATGAAGAACAACATTGTTAAAAAATATAATGATGAATTTAAGTTTCATCTTATTAAAAGGGTAAGACATTAGGTTAAAAGTTCCAATGCATCATGATGATAAGATGTTGAGTTCAAGTTCCATTGAGTTATAGCCTAAGACGCCTTTTTATATGGATAAGATATTGAGTTTGAATCTCAATACATCATATTGATGATATTATGATGGCTAAGGCAAGATAATGATTGCATGTGAAAGGTCATGAGACATGTCCCAATGAATATGATCTATTCTCTGAAGTGAATGTGGTACCAGTGAATAATATGTCTTAAGAAGACAAGTGATTTAGTATAGGAATATAAGTGTGAAGGAACAGTATGATAATAATCATCAAAAGTGATAATATTTTCACATGCTTATTATGACTATAAGATATGTTAGAGAAAAATTCTCTATATTATATGTATGCCTCAATTTGCTCCTGAAGTAGCAATATCTTGAAAGAGGTTCAAAGCTATCATAATTTGTTAGACTTAAAGCATGATTATATTCCATTTCTGAAAAATGAGAATTTTGATCGTTATAAGCACAAATTCATTCCCTGAGGTGAACGAGATAGTATTCAGTAAAGCTTATTAATACAAACGTGCAATTGATTATGATGGTATCACAACTTACCTCTGAAAAAGGTAGAATAATTGAGAAGAGTTATTTTGAAATTTACTCCTGAAGTAGTAACTCTGAAATTTATTCATGTAATAGTAAATCTGAAATTTATTGAAGAAAAAAATGCATGTCATAGTAAACTGGAGTTTACTAGTACAAATAAATTCATAAGTTGATTGAACGATTATGACATTCCAAAGATAGGCATATTAAATATTAAACAAATATTGAGAATTAGAAAATTTTTCATGAACTTTTAATGTTGTTTGTTCTCATGATAAGTTGGTTGGACCAACTAATATTGGGATTTGATCCCTCAAAATCTGAAAAATATAAAAGATGAATATGGGTCCTTCACCGTCATGTGATCTATAGATGCATTGATATAAGATGATCACTTGTACGTTTATTGTCAACATACAGTTTGACATTCATAAAGTTGTTGCATAATAAAATTGAGTTAAGAGCATAATTTTCAAACTGTGCAATCAAAGACAATTCATCTAATAATATCGATTTGACATTAAATGTCTTCGATAAATTGCTGAACCATTGCTAATGAGAACAAAAGTTTTATGTGTTGGTTTGAAATATTATATACAAAAGTACTTGCATGCATCAAATCAATAAATCATGATTAATTCCCTCTCAAAGTTAGTTTTGAGTCAGGAACCGCATGTTATCCATCTAATATTTTTAATGTACGATATATGATTAATGAATATACCATGATACACAAAGATGATTCCTCAAAAAAGATGGAGGATATACGTTAATTTTTCTAACATAAGTGGGAGATTATAAGCAGCTATGAAATATGTTAGGAATTATCATCAGATCCTCATTTAAAAAATAATTCAAGTCAAATACGAAAAATATCTCATGTTTAAGCTGCAGATGCTCCTATTTTGTGTCCCTAAAGGACAAAGTCTACATATACGTAAAACATCGTAGACCAATCGGTTCTAAATGAAATGATTTTTTTTAAAAATAAGGAACAAATAATCATAATAAGAAGACAATATGTTCTTGAAGAACCACTACTAGAAAACATCATTTTTTCGACAGCTGATGTAGTCAGAATGTGATCGAAAAATAAAGTAGTTCCGCCTACTTTTCGACTGTTCATCGTAGTCGAAATATAGCTTGTCGAAAAAAAGTTTCCGACTACTCTAGTCGGACATTTAATAAATAATTATTTAATAATTATAAATCATCCGACTATAGTAGTAAAAAATTTAATAAATAATTATTTAATAATTATAATTATTCCAACTAATGTAGTCAAAAAATTAATAAATAATTATTTAATAATTATAATTATTCCGACTACTATAATCGAAAAGTTAATATATTATTTAATAATTATAATTATTACGATTATTGTAGTCGAAATATTAATAAATAATTATTTAATAATTATAATTTCTCTGACTACTGTAGTTGGAAACTTAATGTATAATTATTTAATAATTATAATTTTTTCGATTACTGTAGTCGAAATTATTTAATAATTATTGTTCCGACTACTGTAATCGGAACTTAATAAATATTATTTAATAATTATTGTTTCGACTACTTTAGTCAGAATTTTAATAAAAATATTCACCTATTAATTATATAATTAAATCTTGCATTAGCTTACATTGCTCCCAGATTATAAATAATATGACTAATGTATTTTTCACAGTAGGATCAAACACGACAACGAATTTTTTTTATAAATGTAACCACTTTAAAACATCCAAAACAAACATCAAATCAAATAGTTTAAACATCTAAATGTCACAACAAAAAACAAGAACAATAATTACAATCTAATTATCATCAGATTCACTCTCTTCCTCATCATGAAATACTTGAGGCATGTGCTGCTTAACCAACTCCTCAAATTTAGCAAATTTAACATCGTTAGCTGCACATTGCTGCGTCAGTTCCACAATTTGCTTTTTCATCGCTTTCATTTCTTTCATCGTTTGCAAAGTAGGAGAGAAACTGGGAAACAACGAAGGACTACTCGGGGATTAGAGAACCTCTGTTCCGTTGCTTCTACCTTTCTTTGGACCACCTACTATAGCTGTCCACATATTAGTCATATCTGCAGGTGATGGATGGACCATGGTAACATTCTTAGCACGTGTTTCTACCCAATCTCCTCTTGTACCGTCCTTTTTCTTCCTATGCATCTCTTCGTAGACCTCAGGAAAAGTAGGCTTTTTTCCCTATTTTCATATTCCTAAAAATTTTTAATAAAAAAGATAATGCAAATATGAACTAACTGTTTTCATTGAAAAGTTTCACTAGCATAGCTTAGGAAAACACAACACTCAGTAGCGATCGCATCGGTATTTTTTCATTACCCTCCAAATGAAAGAAAGTCATTTACTATAGTGATTCAATTCATTATCACTGAATACATACAATACACAGCTTCATGGAGTAAACTGGTAATATCAACAAACTCTCATAGATTAGATTGTTGATATTAACCAGATTGTTGATTTTAATAAGGATAAGACAAAAAAATGAAGAAAACACCAATGGTATTGCAGATATAAGATCTAGGGAAAAAATTGGTGAAATCCCTCTATCCATAGATTACATTGGAATCATGGATGTGTCCAGATGTAATAAACAACTTAATAAGGTACAATCCTAAGCAACATTATCATAGTGCAACTTAGAAGTACCCAGAGACAAATAAGCTCAAATGTACACTGCAGGACTAAGCTTTATAGGCATTTGAATACAAAATAAATATGGAGACATAGTATATGAAAGATCTAAGGGGATAGGATGGGATACTAATATAGAGGCTGAAGCTAAAGCTATTCAAGAAGCTCTGCATTACAGTTGAGAGAAATGGATACATGAAGTGGTTGTAGAACCAGATTGGTCTCACAAAGATAATCATTAGGTAGTGGAGAGTACCTTGAATTGTTCGTAAAACTTGAAGGTGCTTTCTGCAAGCTGCTAGACTGCTAAATACAACATTACTTTCTAAAATTCAAGGCAACACAGTAAACCCTGAAGCAGACCCATGTATCTCACTATGACCATCCCTTAAAAGCTGCAGAGACGCAAGTTAATTTCCATTGTTTTAAAGCTTAAAGCCATCACAAATAATTATTTAAATTTAAATCAGTGATTACATCTCATTTCACTTTATTCACGACTCACTAAATATAAAATTATTAGATGCATAGACGGGTATTATGTGTGTGTATATGCACCTGCACATTGAGTTTAAGGAAAGTTAGGATGGCAGCCCATGCTCCTACACATTGAGTCTAAGGACAGTTAGGATGGCAGCCCCAAAAAGTTGTGATTTGTGAATTATGAGGTGCCGAAGAGATCAAGAAACAAACATTAGACAAGAATACAACTAACACAGCCTTGATGGGTGCACTCAGTTTCAAATTCCAGACAGATAGTGCTAAAAGGAATAGTATTTTCATCATCTCTTGTATTACATTACCATAGACAGTGTCCTGCTAGAATTTACAAAGCTTGTTCCCCAGCTATCACGTAACTAGCAAACAATCATTGCATTTACTACTATTACAATTTCCATCAGCCAAATTTTGCCTATGTGATTCTTAGGAGTCGTACTGTTATTTGAGAAGGAAAAAAACAATATGAATTCTAAGGTATTAGGAAAGATGTAACTTATATTTAATAATTATTTATTTATAGAGTAGCCTTTTTGTAATGTATTTAATAATATATTCATTTAATTAATACAATTTCCGACTACAATGTTCGAAAATATAATTAATAATATATTTAATTAATTATTAATCTTCTCTATAAGGGTATGACTATATATTTAGTCATATATTTATTTAGCTATTAGTATTTTTGAATATAGTTGTCGAAAATATATATTTAATAATTTATATAAATTTTTATTTAATTTTTATATAAGATTCTGATTATATATTTATTTAATTATTTATATTTTCGAGTACATCAGTCGGTTATATATTTAATATAATTTAATTATATATTTAAATTAATTAATATAATTTAATTATATTTAAATTAATTAATACAATGTGAAAGACTACCGTGTAACTTATATTTTATATAATTATTTATTTAATAATTAAATATAATGTTTCGACCACTACAGTCGAGTACAAATTAATTAAATTTAATTATTTAATATTTCCGACGACAGTAGTCGGGTACATTTAATATTTTGTAATGTATTTAGTACAATATTTATTTTATTTTATAATTTTCGACTACAGTGGTCGAAAATCTATATTTAATAATTTATTCCAATAATTATTTAATTTTCTTATAAGAGACTGATTATATATTTAGTAATATATTTATTTAATTATTTATATTTCCAACTACAGTCTTCGAAAATACATATTTAATAATTCATTAGAATAATTATTTAATTTCTGTATAAGGATCTGATTATATATATACTAATATATTTATATTTTCGACTACAACAATCAGAAGATATATTTTCAGAATTTACCGCCAAATATTCTGACTATTGTAGTCACAAATAGTATCAAAAAAATATTTTGTAAAAATAAAAAATAAAAAAGTAAAATTTTTGACTACTTTTTTTCGGTTGGAAATGTCTGTCAGAAAATAGCGAATTTCTGGTAGTGAGCCTATGACATAACCCTTCACGAAACCTTATGAAAGGTTCTGGTACCTTAAAATAATGAAGTGATGAGCTCTCAAAATGTTATGTCACATTGCGAACCGTTATAAAAGAGAAACCGTCGACGATATCTTTGATACAATATTGATGCAATATTGTGAAAGATTACCAGGATACGAATTCTACGCTTATTTAAGTATGCTGACGTAGAAACATTTATCAAATGACATGAAAGGATGCATCTTAGTAAGCATAACAACTTATTCTGCAGTCCAGACACTTGAAGATGTCACACATGACATGCTAAATATTATCACTTGACAAAATTTATATGGAAACCTTTTAATGATTCAAAATGTTTAAAGCATATAAAAATTTCCAGGAAACTTATTTAGAATTCTTATATTGTATAAGCTTATAGCTTGAAAATTATTAAAACTCTAGGAGAGTTTTCACAAGCAATAGATTATTTGTTGAAATAAGAAATATACCAAATTGGATTGGTTATGAAGTACCATATCTTAGTGAAAGCGGTGCACTAATATATCTTACAAATACTACAAGGCCTGATATAGCCTTTTCAGTCAATTTGTTAGCAAGGTATATTTCTGCTCCCACTAGGAGACATTAAAATGGGATAAAAGACATGAGCTTATTTTATTCTAAAGCTTGTAGTCTCGATCTTGTTGGCTATGCTAATGTTGAGTACTTATCTGACCCACATAAAACTTGATCTCAAACAAGCTATGTGTTTATATGTGGGGGTACTGCCATATCTTAGAGATATACAAAATATTCTATCGTAGCTACTTCATCGAATCATACTGAGATAATAACTATTCATGAAGTAAGCCGATAGTGTGTGTGGTTGAGGTTCACGATACATCTCATTCGTGAAAAATGTGATTTGAAATGTGATAAAGTACCCATAATTTTTTATAAGGATAATGCAGCATGCACAACACAACTTAATGGAGGACTCAAGGAGATAGAACGAAATATTTCGTCAAAGCTTTTCTATACATCACACGAGCTACAAAAGAATAGTGATATTAGCATGCAACATATTAGTTCAAGTGACAATGTGGTTGATTTATTCATCAAGTCTCCTCCAATACTTTCAAGAAGATTGTGCACAAGATCGGGATGCAAAGGTACAAGGATGTTCTCATTAGGGTGAGTTAGTACGCATCGTATTCTTTTTTTACGAGATTTTGTCCCACTGAATTTTCTTTGTAATGTTTTTAATGAGGCAACCTATATGCCTATTGTTAGAGATGTGTACTATTTTTCGTTCACTAGATTTTTTTCACTGATTTTTTTCTAGTAAGGTTTTAACGAGGCACATTATTTATCAATTAAACAATCAAGGGGGAGTGTTATAAATATATTACCATATATAGTGAATGTCTACTTTACCATATATTGTAAATGTCTATTTATGAAAAAGTTACAAACCCCAAGATTAGTTTTCCCCCTATAAATAAAAGGGATTTCATTCGTTGTAATTTACCTCTTCAAAAGATCTCAGAAGAGAAATAATATTCACTCTCTCTTCTATCTCTATTCTTCTTCTTTGTTTTATATTTTATAACAAGTATAACTTAGTCGATAATTTTTCTATTGCATAAAAGATGAGATATTTTATTTATTATTAAATTTATTAAAAGAAACAAAAATGGTGAAATTCTTATTCAATATTTGATACTCTTTAGCTAACTCAAAGTTAAAAAATATAATTAAAAATGGTAACTTTTTAATGTGTGTATAATCATTGTAATTTATATTATAAATATTTTATTGTCAATTTAATTTTGAAGCATTTTAATACATAGTAAATTTTGTATGATATTTAGTTTTTATTTCAAACATTATATTTTGTTTATATTTAAAAAAAAGAGTAAATTAATAAGAAAATATAGATCAAATTTAACAATTATTATAAATATAGTGTAAAAATACATTATATATTTAATATAATAATTTTAAAATATTATTTTGATCCCTAATAAGATGATTTATATAAAAATAAAATACATATAAACTAATTTAGATAAAAAATTGTGAAATTTTTTACATATTTTAAATTGTGTCATATTAAAATACATCAAAAAAATTGAGATAAGAACTTACAAATTGTTGAAACTATTCTATTTAAGGAAAAACAATATCAATGTACACCTTAAATTAACATATTTATAAAATCGCCACCCTTATGGAGTAATTATAAAAATTCACTCTAATTATCTATATTCGTTGGATGAATAGAAAGCAAATTATTTATCTCAAAAGACATAAAATTATAATTATAGTAATTACATACAATTTTGAGATATTTCATAATATAACTCCGTAAATATTTGAATTTATATTATTATATATTTAAAGTGAATTGTAAATTTGAAAAAATATTGTGGTCTAAAAATGATCAAAATTCTAAAGGCCCAAATAAATATATTAAAAATACAAAATATGAAACAGGAAGGTAAAGTACATTGTACTTTTAGAAAGCTCACTTTAGCTTGTTTTTAAAAGGAACACTTCGTATTTTCCGTATTATTAAATTAAAGTTTTATTTTAATATTTATGATTGTAAGCTTGTTTGTTGATGAATTTTTTTTTTTTTTTTTGAAATTTGAGCAAGTGTTTTGTTGAGCAAACATTGATGTTTAAAGAATTGTGATTTATTTAAAATTATGTGTAAAAATATTATTTATATTTATATATTTGAGCCAACTGATTAAGCAAGCTTATAGAAATTTTCTCTGTGAAAAAAATCTTGTGTGTTAACTTTTCAAATAAGAGGTAAATTATTATCAGCTTTGCATGAAGAATTTAAAAAATTATTAAATATAAAAAATGAAGATCCTTGAATTTTTCGTTGGGCGGGTGAAACAATGTCCTAAACTTGGGGTCTATTAGAAACAACCTTTCTACTTTTTTTTGAAGTCATGGTATGAATTGCATACACTTAATTTTCAGATTCAATATGTGAAAATACACTGGATATGCTGAGTATTTGTTGATACAGATATATCGATATTGAGAACTTTTATTGTATTTCTGCTTATAAAAAAATAAAAATCCATAAGCCTCTTTTAACTTCTCTTAAGTGTTAATTTTTAATATTTTTATTAAAAAAATATTATTTTATTTCATATCTTAATATTTCAAATTATTTGTGGTTATTGTGAATTTCTTAAATTTTGAATAATAGAATAATTGACTATTGATTTGTGAGTGTGAGTTAATATTTTTAAAATTTGAAACTTACAAAAATTAATTGGCTAAACAATAATATTCTCATCAACTTATTATTTTTTTAAATAGAATTTGACATGATTTTTCTATTCTTGCAAATTTTAATAGTTATTCTTAAGTTATTGATCTAAGAAGAATTGAGTAGTTTCATAAAAATATTGATGGAATGTATCTGCAAGAATGACTTATAAGATGTCCTTTTTACTTTCATAAGTTGTCATTTTTAGAGTGTCCATCAAGAAATTAATATTTTTAGGTTATATGATTTTTTTTTATAGTTACGTGATTATGAAAGATTAAATAATTATGTGAGTATGTTCAAGATCTTCAAGTCAGTAGTATTTCACGTTCAATTGTTTGAGTTGACTGCAAATTTTAATTGAATAAGCAAACATCATTATATTTTCTGCATGATTCCTTCACCATTTGTATTGAAGTATGCAATGAAGATTTTAAATGTTGATATTGTATTCATCATATTATATTATGACTTTTGAGTTTATCATATACTTAGGTCTTTGTATTTTCTTCTTTAAAGAGAAATATACTCATTGTTCATTAATTTATCAGTTATCATTAGCATAATAAATTACAAGTGCTAATATTTTTTAAAGTATACATCTATATTCAGTTGGGTGATATAGAAATCATATTGAGGATCTTAGTTAATGCATAAATGTCATGATTGTTGAATCTTAAATCGTAGCAAAATCAGAATTAATGATTGTATCTATTTGACTATTCTATTGAATACTTTACTCTTTATAGTTTTTAGCATCAAAATTAGGCACCTCTAAACTGTCAAACGCTATTGTCAGGAAAACTGAAGCATTTAACTGTAACAGAAAAATTTATCAAGGTAATTTTTATTTTTTGTACTTTGACATCTATGTTATTGCTCATCTCCTCCTAATCCTTGCGTGTGAATATAACTAGAACTGACTATTAATTACGAATATTTTTACACATTATAATTTTTTTATTCTTGATTGATTCTAATGTCCTGAGTATATTTACTTTTTTAGATAAAGCATAAATATAAAATAGTACCTAATTCAACACCATCTGACAGTAGAAGAAATCTGTCCATTCACTTCTCGGTAGCAGATAGAGGATTTTCTCCAAGATGTTCGTGATGATTTGATCATGCTTACATCTCAGATACATTTAAATTTGGCTAGAATAAAGCGCATGACATCTTTATGGCATCTTAAGAGACTGTAGCTATTGTTGTCCAAGTGGTTGCTGAAACAAAAGCAAATATAGTTGAGACATAGGAAGCGAATAGGGAAACTGATGTTGCTCAAGCTTTTTTAGTAGATGCAAAGAAGCCACTACATAAGAGCAGTTCCCCAAGGATGGTAAGGCATCCTTTTATTTTAATTATTTGATTGTTGTGTATCATTTTACTTGTTCTTATCAATCATTTATTTAATTGTTTGTAGGATATGTCCTTTCTTATATCTGTATCATTATTGATTTAATGTCTACACTTGACATATTTTTTTGCCACCATTTGGCATATGAAATATGTTTTAGTGAATTGTGAAGATGTAACGCCCCGAGTCTATACCTCAGACGCCACACGGTGCTTACGACCCCAAAGGACCACAAGCTAAACCATGACTGATATCTATTGTGAGCACTGAGTAACAATACTGTAATAAATGCAAAAAAAATAGGCTGAAATGCCACAAGGTTCAAAACCTGAAATACTGATAAAAAATACCAACTGTAATAATAATTTATACAACTGAATACAATCTGAAAGCCTCTATCTGTCTGAATATGGAGTTGATGGGACAAGTACCCAACTAACTCCAACTACTGAAATAAATTAAATACTGAAATAATGAAATGATATGATAACTTTGTCCTCGAACTATGAGGACTCACCACTAGGTCTGCTGCAGATAGCATGGGCTGCTAAGTTTTGTCAGGAGCCTGTGCATCTGAACCTATGATATAAAACATCATAGAGTAAAAGAAAAGGTATACGTCAGTACTTTAAATGTACTGGTATGCTAAGCCAGGTAGGCTGATATGCAAGGGTTTATATGCAAGAACAATAATTGACTGAATAACATGAATACAACTGAATGAGAGTACATGTATAACTGAAACTAATAAAACACTGTTTATGCAATACTATGCATATATCTACATATATTGTGTCTGAGATCATAGTAACACTGGATACTAAGTTCTGATAACTGAATGACTGATATCTGAGTTTACTGATAACTGTATTACTAATAGATAGGTGACTATTTCTAACAATCCTGATTTTGTAGAACTAAACTGAGTTCTATATTGAGCTGGGTGACTGTGTCTGACAAGCCTGATTTTGTAGAACTGAATTGAGTTCAATACTGAGACTGAAATCGAAACTGTAGAAAGTAAATCATCTAATCAATATGCCTCTCTCTGAACTGATTGGGGTCCAACTTGTAACCCCAGTTGAAAGTATGTCAGTACCGTGCCACGGGTAAAGACAAGTGCTGAGTCACCCTCATTTAGCAGGTACTCTGAACGAGAATGGTGGTACCCTCAACTGGCAGGTAAAACACCTCATCAACCCTCAACTGGCAGGTTGATATCTCAACCTATGCTGGCTACGTAGTTATGGAATGTCAGGACTGCTTTTAAGTATCACACCCTCTACTGGTAGGTGAGTCACCATACTTGGGTTCACTCGGTGCTGAATCCTACTCCCAGCTGAATAAACATTGAACTAATTTCTAAACTATTCTAGGCTAGACTAAACTATTACTGATCGTGTTAACTGACTGAACTGGACTGAGTTCACTGATTACTGTAACCAATTAAGTGTTCTAAGTTTTATTTGCTGACTGGATATACTGAGTTTTGTATTGATTGAATGTCACTGTACGTGACATTACCGAGACTATTCTAAAGATACTGTAATTTTAGGTAAACAACTAGATTGTTGGGTATTAGATACCCTCAGGACTCGATAACATGAAAAGTAAAGCATAGCATGATCTTGAAAAGCATTACAATGTTCATAACTCATTCATAGAGATATTTTATTAAACACTTGTAAGATATAAGTTTGTACATATGCTAGCATGTCATGATTTCCCCATTTAATCCGCATGAGCAATTTATCAAACACTTGGGGAACATAATCTATGCACATAATACTAATCAACATATAGGTATCATGATTTTCAATCCCAACTTACTTTAAGGGCTTTAACATGAATTCATATAATACTACACATATGTCCAATAAATTTACATGAATCTTGTAATAAATCATGAATTAGAAAACCAATTAACATCATAATCATGAATACATTCAAACCCAACATAGAATTCATGAATTTAATAAACTTAAAGTTTTAAAAGAGGTTCTTGAACTCCAAGGGTGGAAGGAAACCCTTGGATGAACACCTAACATACCTTGGTTGTTAATTCTCTAAAACTTGTGGAGAATTTCTTGAATCTTGAATTGGAAGCCCTATGATTTTGTTTCTTGAGTAATTTTGAGAATAATAAGTGTTTTATCCCTAAGAATGACTTAATCTCGTATTTTTGGGGCTGAATATGAGTGGAAAATGACCCAATTACCCTTATGGATACGACGCGCTGTATCGATAAAATCAACGCGATGACCAATGCGCCGCATCGAGTTTGCATTGGTTCACTGGAATTACACTAAACGTTGGGGAAAATTATCTGTCAACGTGAAGGGCGACGTGATGCATCGAGATCGCATCGACCCACTATTTTGGTCACCCAAACATGGTTTAATCAAGGTCCAAAAAATTCAAAACTCACCCGAGGTGACCTACTAACATTCCTAATCATGAATCAACCAAAAGTATTAATATTTTAAGGTCATAAGGGTCGTAGAATAGGATCACCAACTTATGAAGGCTAAAATACTTCTAAGTATAAACACTTGGCTGAAATTTATAAGTTTGAGACCTCTTTTCAAGCTTTAACGGACTAAGTTAAGCTTAGAATTTTATGGGGTCTTACAATATCTCCCCCTTGGGAACATTTGTCCTCGAATGAGACTGACTAAGCTGAGAAGTACTGATACACTGAGCTTACACACTGAACATGCATATCTGATGCATGGAATACCTGACTGAAACTCCTAATAAGCTGATTTTACAAACTGAACATGCATATCTGATGCATGAGTACATGGTTGAACTGATTTATGAATGCATGACTATCATGAAGATGATATGCAACAGTAATGACTACTAAATTGTAACTGTAACTAAACATAGAGCTGAGGAAATCTAAGAAAGATTGTTACCTTGAGCTGATTCTGAGTTTGCGGAGAAGAGATAAGGATACTTGGTTCGCATATCTACTTTTGCTTTCCAATTATCTCCCTCAATGGACTGATTTCGCCAAAGAACTTTGACTAGTGGAACTTCTTTGTTTCTCAGTCTGCGAACCTGATGTTCAAGAATTTTGACTGGGATCTCTTCATAAGAGAGGTTATTCTAAACATCTATACCCTCTATAGGGACTATAACTACTGGGTCACCTCTGCACTTCATTAGTAAGGAGACATGAAACACTGGATGTACTGAAGCTAAGTCTGAAGGCAACTCAAGCTCGTAAGCTACCTTTTCAAAACGGCTGAGAATTTGGTAAGGACCGACATATCGGTGACTGAGTTTTCCTTTCTTGCCTAACCTCTTCACTCCCTTTATAAGAGTTATTTTTAAATACACATAATCACCAATCTCAAACTCGAGATCCTTCCTTTGTACATCTGCATACGACTTATGTCGACTCTGAGCTGTCTTAAACCTTTCCCTGATCAACTGAACCTTTTCTAAGGTATTAAATATCATGTCAGGCCCTACCACTGTGGCCTCACCCACTTCAAACCAACCAATGAGAGATCTATATCTCCTCCTGTAAAGTTCCTCGAACAGAGCCATCTGAATTTTAGAATGATAACTATGTTATATGCAAACTCAATCAAGGGACAGTGGTCATCCCAACTCCCCCTAAAGTCAATGGTACACTCTCTTAACATATCTTCTAAAGTTTGAATGGTCCTCTCTACTTTACCATCTATCTGAGGGTGGAAGGCTGTTGATGATAGGCGAATTTACACGCCTATAGTGCTATATTTTACCCATATTTTAGCAATGTTTTGAGAACAAATTATATATTTCATGCACTTTTAGTCCTTTTTCCTGTAAGTGAGCTAACAAACGTGATTAGCAAGTTTTCAGATATAAATGATGCAGATTTCAGCATTTTATGGCCAAAGGAAGCTTCACGAAAGAAGGAGAGCAGCGTTTGTACGCCTATGGACTGAAAGTGATGCATGGAAAACCTGTCCCGGGAAAAAACAACATTTTTGAAGACTTTGGGGACCAACAGTAATCTAATAGGAGTAGGATAATAATGCAGTAATTTATTAGGATTAGGATAATGATACATTAACCTAGTACAATTGGGTTAAGTATTTCATTAGCTTAGTAGGATTTGGTTAAGTATTTCATTCGCTTAGTAGGAATAGGATATGGGTATTATAAATACCCTATTTTGCTAGAGATTTTTATTCATTCACCATTCACCCATCCATCCATCACCCAATCATCCGTCCACCTATCTATTCACGCATTCATCTACAAATCTAGACAATTTGCTTTTATTAATTATTATTACTTTCTCTTCATCTATTCAATTCTTAATTTCCGCAACAAGAGAAACGTTACTTGCAAAGAAAGTCACGCCTAAACGCCTACCACACTTTGCTACACGAAACCTTTATTGTGGTATAATAATAATGTCTATTGTGATTTCCTTCGCACTCATGGGTAACTAAACTTCTCTGTTGGGGTTATGGAAGCCTTATGAGATACTATCTAAGGCTATGAGCTTGTGAATTCATGACACGTGTGTTGCTTATATCATTATTCTCTTCATCTTAATGCAAATTCTTGTGGCTGCAGACGCATAGAATAACGCCAGTATAGCATTAACTTGTTCGAAAGAAAAGTTATATGTCTGGAAAAGAGATAATGTCAAGGTAATAGGGTCCCATCCCCTATTAAAAAGTTAGTGCCATAACTGGATTAACCTCTTGGAGAATTTGTACCGTTAGATACGCTTTAAGCTCGAAAGAGTTAAAGTGAAATAGTCCTTGTTGAGGTCGAAAGATGCTTGGATTTACCATTGAATACAATTCTCTATAAGCACATGCATGTCTGAATTCCGCACAACTTATAGCCAATAGAGACGTACAACTCATAAGGTGGACATAACCCCAACTTCTCAATTCTCATTGTTTTACAACCTACTAAACATTCTTTCTTTTTACTTTGCTACTTTTCGTTTTTACTTTAATAATTTGGTTACACATTACAATCCCCCTTTTTTACGAGACTTGCACTAAAAGTCTAGTAATCCTTGCTTACTTGTTGGCCAAGCTATTCCCTGTGGGATCGACACCCAACCCAGTTGGGTTCTATATTTGCTAACGACTGCTTTACACTCCTACGAGAGCTGTAGATTGAGCGTTATCAAAATTGGCGCCGTTGCCGGGGACTACGAGTGTCAACTAAGTTTGTGATAATTACTAGACCCTTTGGTCAAAGATTCTCGTATTTTTACTTTTAGTTGTTATTTTTTGTTTTATTCAGGTTTGTTCAGTGCATCAATGGATGCACAATGTGAAATTGAAAGGATAACGGCTCAAGTGCATCAACAGAATATTGATAACCCAGGCCGTGCAACAAATCCTGATGATGAGGACCTGGGCAATGAGGAGCTACTAAACCCACGGCGTACTACTGAGATGGCGGCACCCATGCAGAGGAGAGATCGTCAAGCGCGATTGAGGCCTGATCGCCGAGCTGTGCAGATTCCTTTTGATGACGATGATGACGATTTGGATGAAGCTGGTGCCACAGGAGCCATTATTCTGCCACCCTTGGCACCTGGAGCAAAGTTTAATATCACTAGCACAATGATTCAACTATTGCAGCTTAAGGGATTATTCGGTGGACTTGTGGGTGATGATCCGAATATGCATCTAGTCAACTTTATTTCTACATGCAAGTCATTCGACAATCCTGGCGTTGGACAGAATGCAATTGGACTCCGCTTATTTCCATTGTCTCTGTCTGGGGAGGCAACTCTATGGTTGAATGGGCTGACTCCTGATTCTATTACTAATTGGAGGCAATTGAAAGACGCTTTCCTAGAAAGATTCTTTCCGCCATCCAAAAGAGCACAGTTGAGAGATGAGATCACAAATTTTTGGCAGCTTCCAACTGAAGCCCTCCACGAAACATGGGAGAGGTTCAAGATGAAGCTTATGCGGTGCCCAAATCACCATATGACCAATGTCCACTTGATGGAGATATTATACAGAGCTTTGAATTCGGTGACTAAGCCAGTGGTAGATAATGCAGCAGGTGGATCATTTATGGACCTCACCTTTGGTCAGGCAAGAGATATGATAGATCGGATGACGAAGCAAAGTAGAGCCTGGCATACCTGGGATTCTGAGGTAGCAAGCTCTACTGTATCTTTTGGCATGACTGCAGAGCAGAGGCGAAGACAAGCGGATCGTGACCAAGACATGGCTCACATGAACATGCAGATGGATCTTCTTACAAAGCATCTATTAACAGGGAAGACCAAAAAAGTTAAAGCTGTTGCATCAAAAGGAAGAGACGAATCTGATTCAGAAGAAGAAGCCAACTACTTGAACAATCAGGGGGGTTTCCGAGGCAATTCCCAAGGAAACCAAGGTCGGAACTATTATGATAGATCTAGAATCAAGGACCGTGATCAAGGTAGTTGGAAGGATAAGACTGACAGGAGTGGTCTGTACGTTCCTCCTGGAAGATGTGACGCCGCTGCATCTGGTTCTGGAAATATGTCAATGAAAGATATGATGGCTAAACTATTGAAAGGAGTAGAGGCAACTAATACGGGAGTGAATGAGGTGAAGAACGACTTGTCCTCAATGAAGCAATTGGTTGACTCGCATTCCACTTCAATAAAATAGTTGGAGCAACAATTGAGTCAATTATCTGCGGCATTCAATCAAAGAAAGGCTGACACTTTACCTAGCAACACTGTGCAAAATCCAAGGAACGATGGATCATGCATGGCTATTACTACCAAGAGTGGTAAGGTGCTGGAAAATTCATCCCAAAGCAAGCAAGTGGCCGAAAATAAAGAAGATGAGGACGCCATAGACAATGACCAAGACGTCCATGATGTCACCCCTAGTGGTTTGCAGCCTGAAAAGACCAAAATTCGAAATCCAGAGGAGAAGAAAGCCGTGGAGAAAACAATTCCATATCCACCACCACCTTTTCCTCAAAGATTGAAGAAGATTGCGGATGATACAAAGTTCAGCAAATTCATGACGATGTTAAAGTAGCTGACCATTAATGTTCCGTTGGTAGAGGCACTAGAGCAAATGCCTGGGTACGCAAAATTCATGAAGGACCTTTTAACAAATAAGCGGGTGGTAATCTATGAGCCAGCAAATAATGTTCACCATTGCAGTGCAATCGCTACAAGATCGCTAGTTCAGAAAAAGGCCGACCCTGGTGCCTTCACTATTCCTTGCACTGTTGGCTCTTTGAACTTTGCCAAGGCATTGTGCGATCTGGGTGCTAGCATCAATTTGATGCCACTATCCGTCTACAGGAAGTTGGGGTTAGGCGATCCGACACCAACCAATATGAGGCTCGTGATGGCTGATAGGTCGGTAAAACGACCGGTGGGTATCTTGAATGATGTGTTGGTGAAGGTTTCTTCATTCATCTTTCCTGCAGACTTCGTTATTCTAGATTGTGAGGCGGATTCTGAAGTTCCCATAATCTTGAGACGTCTTTTCCTTGCAACTGGAAGTGTGCTTATTGATATGAGAGCTAATGAGCTTTTATTTTGGTTGAATGATGAAGTGGTCCATTTTGATATATACAAAGCAATGAAGCAACCCAGCGATATGGATGTGTTCTCCGTAGCTTATGAGGGTAAGAAAGCATTATATATAGAAAAGTCGCTTATTGTTGATTCACTGTCTGATGCGCTGCTGAATGTTGAGCATGAGGATGATGATGATTATGAAGAAACTACGTGTGCTCTAACTGAAATAGGGTCCTATTCTCATACTCCTAAACAGCCGGACCTTGATCTTATGAATCAACCGTCACCAACAGCAAAGACTTCCATCGAAGAGCCACCAATGCTAGAATCGAAAGAGCTCCCCGATTATCTAAGGTATGTGTTCTTGGAAAATGGAAGTATACTTCCGGTAAGTGTGGCGGATGATTTAAGTGAACAGCATGTGGAGGCTTTCATCTCTGCTCTGATGAGGTACAAGAGAGCTATGGGTAGGAAGATTGATTATATAATTGGTATCCCTCCTGGGATATGTACGCACAAGAGTCATATCAAAAAAGATTGCATGCCTACAAGTAAGTATCAACGTCATCTGAATCCATTCAGAAAACGATGCCTCATCTATCTCGATGAAGTCTAAGTAATCGAGATAGTTATGTCGTGCCGCGATAATAAATCAAGCGCTTGGTGGGAGGCAACCCATCGTTTTAAAATGTTCTTGTTGTTTTTGTTTTCTTAGGATTTTGTGGAGCCACGACCAAAACTAAAGCGCTTGATGGGAGGCAACCCATCGTTCTAATCCTTTTCATTGGTTTTAAGCAAATGTAGGTTCAAGAGGTATAAAACGAGGAGATCGATTTCAAATGCTGATTTGGACGTAATGCATGGTAAAGGTGGTAAGTTAGGAATGAAGATGCATAAGGCTATGGATTGAGCATTGCTCATGACAAAATAGGCATCGAGCAAGGCTAGGCCTAGGTAAAACTAGGCCACGAACAAGGCAAAGCCTGTACTATAGCCCAAGGTATCGAAATATAGTGTGCTATAGCATAGGCACCGCCCATGCTCAAGTATGCTATAGCATAGGCGCCGCCTATGCAAAAGCATTTGGTCTCGGAATCTCATATGCCATGCACCTGGCGCCGCCTATGGTCCCTTTATGCATTACACTAGGCGCCGTCTATGCTAGCTTATGCTTTGCATTAGGCGCCGCCTATACCATGCATAGGCAAAGCTAAAGGCGCCGCCTATGGTCCCTTTTTGTCTCCAAAACCAATTTTAAATGGGTGAAAACCCGACCCATTCTTTTCCTATATAAAGGGGACTTAGTCTTGAAACACAAACACATTGAAAACCTAACTTAGGCGACGCACATAGCCTCCAAATCTTCTCAAAACTTTTCCTTTTGCTCTATTTCTTCACAAGAACATCTCCAAAGGCTTCAATCACGTAAGTACTCTTTTGTTCTTCATTTATTTTTTGTAAGTACTATGTTGCTATGTCTATTATGAATTGCTAAATCTTGAAGAAATATTGGTGATGTGAATGTGTTTGAATTGTTGATACACAACCAAGTGAGTGAACATATATGTTAGGATGATCTTAACTTGTTTCCAACTTGAATTTGATATTGATGCATTGTCATACTCTTACGGAATTGCTATAGTCATTAACATTGCATAATCTTGTCACTTGAATACTTACATGTTGGAACGACTTGTTCATCGAGATGAGAATTAAGGTTGACTACCAACATATGAGGTTGCGATTATTTCTAGATGCTATACCTTGATTCAATCTCTATGTAGTAGTCATGATATATCAAACATGAAAGGATAGTAAGATGACATGAAAGTATGACTGCGCTGAACATATGGTTGGAACATATCACCTAAATTTATGTCGATGAAGTCTGAGTAATCGACAACATTCACTTATCTAGTTTGTGTCAACAAATTAAGTGTGGGGTGGTGCCACTATTGTCTGTTTGTTGATTATATCCACCGAGATGATGCTAACATGACTCTATTGAGCTCTCAGGTACAATGTCACCAAACGACAAGAAAAGCAACCACTTCACAAAGAGGCCAGAAAAGAGGAAGAAAAAGAGCAAGGTGAATCCTCCGTGCTGCAAATACCTCGACGCACTCTTGGAATCAAGTGGGGTACATTTTGAGGAACTTCTGAGGATGACGACTCTGATGATGATTCCGACGAAGGGGGTATGACCCCAGACATAGAGGAGGAGTCCGACTAAACCAGGTTCTTCTTATTTATTTTCCACTGAGGGTAGTGTGTTCCGTCTAAGTGTGGGGTGGTATTTGCATGCTATACTTCTTTGTCTGCATTTGCTTATTTATGTATGTTTGTTTGTTCGTTTTTCATTTTTTTTAGTAGTTAAATTTTTTCTTTAGCTTCGCATGAAATTATTCTAATAGGCAGCATGAGATTATAACAAGAGTT
Organism: Capsicum baccatum var. pendulum; assembly: GCA_030864225.1. Taxonomy (NCBI): domain Eukaryota; kingdom Viridiplantae; phylum Streptophyta; class Magnoliopsida; order Solanales; family Solanaceae; genus Capsicum; species Capsicum baccatum. Next base: position 273,529,884 of record CM061552.1, read on the forward strand.
TGTGATAAAATCATTACTATTGAGACGTTTAGGCTCCAAGTGTGACTCACTATGTGATAATCGTGTGGTTTAATTCCTTCATCTGTTGGGTCAAGAGTCTATGCTACTCCCAATAAAGTCGACCATGTGCCTTGTGTGTGTGAGATAATAGTATATTCTATGTTTGTGGCTGATGCTAGAACTTGCCTGATGTTTGTGGGAAGCGAAAATAAAGAACGTAAGTTTAGGAGATGATTTAGGCATTTCTTTGGCAACCTATACTTGTGTACCTTCTTTTTACCTACCCGTGGACATTATCCTAGTTAACCCCTTTTGAGCCTTTAGCCTATTTTCTTTGACAACCTCATATGTAAGCCTAATCCATTTTTTTAAGACCATAATTTGATCCAAATTCCTAATTGGTTTAAAGTGTAAAGTCATGTAACAAAATAAGAGGAAATTGGGTGAGTATGATGCTTTAGAATGTAATGGTGTTTGAATTTGTTATGAAAAAGAATTGCTATCATAAGAGGTATGTTATGAAAAGAAAAAGGAAAGGAAAACTAAAAAGTTAGTTATGTTCAAAATTGGAAAACAAAAGAGGAGAAAAAGGGTGGTAGAATAAAAGAACATAGAAAGGTTGTTTGAAAGAAAAGTGTTAATGATATAAGGTGATGTATTAAAGCGCTTAGGAACATAGTCACTATTTCTGGCAAAAATAGTCCTACCCGTCCCTTAGCCTACATTACAACCAGCAAAAGACCTATTTGATCCTAAGCTTAGCATTCAGACATTTAGTGGAGCATTACACTAAGGGCAAGCCTATGGTCATCAGTTGCAACATATGAATTCTTTGTGAGAGTGAGAGCAAGGATATCCTTATACCCATGTTTGACAAATATACTATGCTTGTGAGTGATTATGGGTAAAATATTGTGAGACACACATGGTTGATGAGTTTTGGGTAGTGGTGTATGATTCTTTGTACCTTAACTTTTGGATACGAATTAACTACCATCACGAGTCTATGCTAGAGGTTAAATTGTTTCTACTAATGATCGGAGAACTACTCTTTGTTGATAATTGTTGTGCTTGTCTTGACGAATATTTTGTGTTGATACTGTGAAACCCTAAGTTGATGTTTAGATGGACATGATAGTTTGTTCGAGAACGGACAAAGCTTCAAGTGTGGGGTGTTGATGATAGGCAAATTTACACGCCTATAGTGCTATATTTTACCCATATTTTAGCAATGTTTTGAGAACAAATTATATATTTCATGCACTTTTAGTCCTTTTTCCTATAAGTGAGCTAACAAACGTGATTAGCAAGTTTTCAGGTATAAATGATGCAGATTTCAGCATTTTATGGCCAAAGGAAGCTTCACGAAAGAAGGAGAGCAGGGTTTGGACGCCTATGGACTGAAAGTGATGCATGGAAAACCTGTCCCGGGAAAAAACAACATTTCTGAAGACTTTGGGGACCAACAGTAATCTAATAGGAGTAGGATAATAATGCAGTAATTTATTAGGATTAGGATAATGATACATTAACCTATTTCATCCAAAGTTTGATATTCGATTCTACAAGGATCTACTTTGAATGTGTATAACTTTCGATACACATAGAAGTTTGCAGCTTAAGACCCGTATATAATTGAATTAGCTTTCCAACGATACCAATTTTGCCAAAATTCGATAACTGAACGAAAATTTATGGCATTTTCTGTGTGAGGCAGTAAGCCGACGCGATCTTGATGCGTTACATCGACTGCACCCCAACACAAAACCTGACGTGAATCTAAAGTGGTTTTATGCGTTATTTTAATTCCTAAAGGATCTAGGGTCACTTTAGTCATATTTTCTCACCCAAATTCCATCCCTAATCATCCTTAAATGACATTTAGCCTATTAGTAACGTTTTACTCTCTCTTAAGATCCCTAATTCATCTTTCAAGAACATAAGAGGAGAAAACAACAAGGGTTTTGGCAATCAAGCTTAAAGGTCTAATTTTTTCAAAATTTCTTCATAATCCTTCGCAATTAAGGTACATAGGATTTTTCTAAACTACATGAGCATGGGGAAAACACTTTTAATGGTGTTTTTAATGTTGAGAAATCATGAATTTGCAATAGGTTTTGAATTAAAAATACAACTGTACATTGTGAATCCTTTTGATCTATTGTTTTGATCTTGAGGCCTTCCCTTAAAGAAAATTGATTTCATTTATGTATATACGTATGTATGCATCTATAGTTGATAATTTAATTTAGAGCATGACTAATTACACTCCCTATCATGTTGCAGCACCTTAAGATTTTTGCATGTTACGAATTGAAGAATGTTACATTTAGAAGCATGGTATCAATGTTTTTGACTATTGTTGAATGATTTAAGATTGATTTTAAATTTATGAGTGGGGGGTTTACATGTTGAAAAATGTTGAAGATATATAATAAAAGAATTGCATGGTTTGTCAAAAATACATGACCACTACATGTTTGTTGAAATGTTGAAAATAAAGGTTCTTTGAATAATTTAACATATATTTTGAAGTATGAGTCTTGTTGAATGGTTTGAAGTATGGTGGTCTGAACTTTATGTTTTGAAAGAAGAGATTATAATATGATATTTTATGGCTTTGAGATTCGACTTGCAAGTCAATGGTATGACGATACCATATAATTGAATGCCACAACAGAGTAAGAGTTTAAGAGTTTCAGACTTGATTTCAGAGAATACATGTCTTCAAGAGCTAAAAATGGGCTTAAAGAGGGTTAGGTGGTGTTTCAAATAAGGCTTGAGTTTAAATAACTCCTAGCCCAAAATCGTGTTTTGTCGATACGAGTTCACTATGTCCCCAAGAGGGACCATAGGCCGGCCTAGAACCCTATGACATATTAAAGACAGAGACTCCAACCCTTGCGGAAAACTCGGGTTGGGGGCTTGACTATCGAGTTAAGGGCAAATTCTATATAGCCCGTGGGATTTCAAAATTGTAGGGTATTCCACCTAGCTCAGAAGTAAGATAAAGAGTGAGTCATGGATTTCAGATTATTGTTCAGAGTCTTTTAAATATGCCCATGTGTTTTTCATATATTGTATATAAAACTATTTATAAATTGCTCTCACTTATGCTATATAAAAATACATTATTTTGGATTGCTATGCGTACCAGTACATCTATATTGACTCCCTATATTTTTAGATTTTGAGACATAGTCCTGGGGCCCCATTAAGCAGTAGATTGACTTGTCAGAAGTTTACAGTTGGTGAGCCTCCCTTACTTTGAAAGGCTTTGTTATGAAACTTGTTACTTTTATTTTATTTTGATTCATGGTCCGACTGGGGGCCTTGTCCCAAATTTTAGATAAATGTCATTTTTGTTTAGTAGAGATTTCACAAACCAGTGTTAGATGTTGTTTTTTCTGCTAAATTCTACATTATATGAATATTGTGCATGATTACCGATTTGAGAAGGGGCATTCAGGCCTTCATGGTTCAGGATGCTTGTTACGGCAAGGGCCTCAGCTCGGGTCGTGAAAAACTTGGTATCAGAGCACGGTTCATGGTCCCAGAGTGTTTACAAAATCATGTCTAGTAGAGTCTTGCTTATGGGTGTGTTGTGCACCACACTTATAATCAGAAGGCTACCAGATATTTAGGAGTTGTTTCTTATAATTTCATACTTTAGTTCGTGCTATAGAGTCATCCATAAGAAAGTTATCCAAGTTCCTTACTCATTCTAATTTCATGGGTTAGGCCATATTGATGAGGTAATACAAGTCTAAGAGTCTAGCTTTCCCAGTTATGTATTTCTCCTTGATTGAGTTATCCATAAAGTTATGAAATTGCACAAGGAGTTGAGAAGAGTCCATAAGTGCTTTAAATTTTACAGATTTAAGCTTATACTCCCTATCCACATCAATCGTGTATTTGAGCCTGAGGTATAGAGTGTGTTCAACCCCTTTTCTAAAGCCCTTGTTGCAGATATCATGTATAAGGGTAATGATGTGTAGTAGAATGTTAGAACTCTATTTCCACCTGAGTAGTAATATATGTTAAAGTGTCATGATCTATTGGTAGTAGGATGGTCCATAAGTTAGTTGTACAAAGTCACAAGTTTAAAAGTTTGAGTGGGGGTGATTTTTGCATAAAGAAACTAATTTTAGTCGCATAACCCTTGACTGAGGGATGGATTGCCTTTTTATAACAAGTGACTAATGTTTTAGTAATATTTGTAGATTGTATGGTAGTCTGTGAAGGAAGTAGATAGATATGATTATTAGTTATACAAAATAAGGAAGAAGCCTAGAGTGGATGGTGATGATTGTTATATGAATCTTTTATAGGATGTTAATGGAAAGGGTTAAAATAGCAAATAAGTTGTAAGTATAGACACATTGCGATATATGGAATTTCGAAGGTAGTTGTGATGTATGTATGGGTAAGTAACTATGATGTAATAAAGTGGAATATGTTGATAAGACTGTAATAGGTTATATTATAAGACTTAGACCATCTATTCTTAGTTAGTGACTTTACCCCTCCCTCCATGATTTTCCTTTCTCTAGTAGTTTTAAACTAGTACTTTATATGTGAAGGTATGTAGTGGATGTTGAGTTGTAATGGTGATGTCATGGAGGGGTTGTGATTGTAGGTAGTAGTTAAGTGAAATATTTAGGTTGATTTCCTAATTTGATGGACTAGTATAGTATATGGCATGGTTTACCAGTGGTATATAATTAAGGATAGACAATAGGCTTGAACTTTAGATGTGGGGTGTAGTGGTGAGAATAGTAGCTCAAGATTGATAATGCATGTTTTGTGGAGTAATTAGCAGGCCTGATGTGATGTGCAAAATAACCTAGGTTGATGATTTATGAAAAGTTTAAGCGGTAATCATGAGGTATATGTGTACATGAGGACTAGTGATAAAATGAAGAATTGTGGTTGAATTATTAATATGGATAAGAGTGTGAGTTGATAATAATAAGTTGAACTCCGAGGTAGCATGTTGTTAGATAAGGTGTGATGTGTACGAGTGTCAAGTGTACCTAGATTTTATTCTTGAATCTTGTAGTACGGACAAGTCTGGGAAGTAGTTGTATGGTGCTCTTTAGAGTTGAATTGAGGAAAAATAGGTAGGGATTATGCGCCCTTGGTATAGTCTTACAAATTTTGTACAGTTGTAGGTTATGTGATTTTAAGTGTAATGCGAGTATTCTAAGGAATTGAAGATAGAGTATTAAGTGTTCAAAAGTGTGGGTTTCTATACTTATGATAATGGTAGTTGTAAGTTGATGACCTTGGTGGTTAGAAGATATTACTATTAGTGTCCCTAAAAGGGAATGTCCTAGAAAGAATTGTGTCTTTGTATTAGAAATTATTGAGGGGAGTTTGTTTTCATGTATATATATTGATACCCCTTTTATTATGAGGAGTGTGGATGCATACGCTCATGAGAGTGGGAGTTGTAGAGTGATTGCTATAGAGGCTAGCAAAATTTAAGAGTAGACATTTCGAAAAGCAAGGCCTTCTGAGTATAGTTCTTCAGGGAGAGTTTAGAGTTTAAGTATGCAGTGATGTCTCTTTTATGTTAAGAGTTGTGGCTATAGACTTGATAAGAGAATATGTCTGTAATTCTAGGATTGCGACTTTGATATAAGGGGGACATGGGGAATTAAGTGGGTTCCCAAATGTTCTCAATGTAGCAAGTTGCAGGGAGGAGTCGTGATAAATTTATTCTTACTCAATCATACTCCTCTTACTTCCATTTAGGAGATTATTCTACTAATGTCCTACGTCATGCCTATGCCTATGGTTTGAGTTCTCTATGGACTTATGTTTATGATCTTACCTCCAAACTAGAAGCAATTATGTCTCTCAGTATTCCATTCTTTCATGTATTTAAGCCATATGTTGGGTTGTCCGTGATGCATGAAAATCTATGTCTCTCAGCATTCTTGGTTCTAAGAAAATATGTCACCGATTCATTCTACATTGGGTTTAGCCAAAGTGATAAAGTTTATGCAAACTCATGGCTAATCTCAGTTCCTTAAATAAGGAGCAATCGCTTCAAGCAAAAATCTTTGTTTTAGTTGTAATGTAACACCCCGTAGCACTCTCGACTTAATACCACTTTTGGTTGCATGTATGGAGAGCTGACAACCTAAATTTTTTTCTGATTTTTAAAAGACTTAGTCATATTTTTGAGCTATTAACTTTCAAAATTTTCAAATTGATCTTTCCGACCCCGAGACGTATATTTTTTAGTTGATTCATGATTAGGGGTTTTGTAATACCCCACCCTTCTCCTAGTTCAAATTTGTATCTAGAGCATAATATATGTTGCTTCAAAGATAAATATATTTTATTCCATGTGAAATTTTTAAGATATTGACTTTTTATCCTGTGGGAAATCGAATAATCTTTCCATCGATACCAAATTCGCCCTAATCCGACACTCGGGCGAAGAGTTAGAGCCAATTTAGTGAGACAGTGTACCATCTGGCACTTTAGCGCATTGCGGAGGAAGCCAAAATAGAAATTGTCAAAATCCAGTAAGCCTCCACAATTCCATCGCGTCGTGGTGGCTTTCCAGTTTGCAACCAAGGTTGCAACATGATTTCCACCACGTCGCGCCAAGGCTCAGTTTCCCAATTGTCCAATTTCCAATAAGCTGGCGCGATGCGGTGGAAATCGCGTTGCTACCTTGGTTGCAAACTGGAAAGTCACCGCAATGCGGTGGAATTGTGGAGGCTTACTGGATTTTGACAATTGCCTTTTTGGCTTGCTCCGCGATGCGCTAAAGTACCAGGTGGTACACTGTCTCACTAAATTTGTTCTAACTTTTCACCCGAGTGTCGAATCTGGGCGAATTTGGTATCGATGGAAAGCTTATTCAATTTCCCACGGGAGAAAATGTCAAAATATTAAAAATTTCACATGGAATAAAATATATTCATCTTTGAAGAAATATCTTTAATGTTTTAGAGATGAATTTGAACTAGGAGAAGGGTGGGGTATTACAATATCTCCCCCTTGGGAACATCCGTCCTCGAATGAGACTGATTAAGCTAAGAATACTAGTAGGATGAACTTACTTGCTGGATATGAACATGATAAACATGACTATATGACTGGAACTACTGGTATACTGAGATTTCATATTGAACATACATATCTGATGCATAGAATACACGACTGAAGCTACTCATAAGCTGAATTCTCATAATGGACATGCATATCTGATGCATGGATTCTTGACTGAGTTGTTCTCGTGAATGAATGAATGAATGAATACATTGATAAGATGAGCTTTTCTATTGAACATGCATATCTAATGCATGAATATATATTTGATTCTTGAATCATGACTGAGTATGCAATGATAACTAGTTCTAACTTCATAAGGAGAGTTTCAACATGTAACTAAATAAGTCTAAGGATATGAAAGCATCAGGATATTTTAGGGTATATCCCCCTTGGGACTCTATGTCCCTTTAAGAACACTTCGCTGAAATACTGGGGTGGTGTACGGGGCACCTACAAATTGGGTCATGATTAATCATTTGAGATATGAAACTAATGCATGACTCATGAACTGAGTTATACTCACAACTACTAGGATACTCTATCTTGGAATAGTTACATTCCCTGAGATTTCAGATAGCATGACAAGATGGAAAGATGAGAAAACAAACTACACGGATCTGACTATCTGACTGCTAAACTGACTTGCTGGCTTTACTGACTACATCATGCTGAAACTTATACTTAACTGAAGTAATTCTTCTGTACTCTTTCAACTATACTCTCCTCTTTAGCTTTAAGTCATCACCATAAATCTGAGAACACTTTACTAAACTCTGAATTGAGCTACAATTAATCTACTCTAGATTTTGGGGCATAATAATGCACATGAATGATACAATTATTGGGAAAGTCTGCACCTGAAAGTATAAAACTCGCTGCTAATACTATATTCTAGAATACAACTCCTAACATTCTTTAGTTTCTGCCATCATCATTATATACCTACACCCCTTTTTGACACATGCTTATCTCACTAAACACATCATCTGCTTCTGTTCCTTCATCAACTACTAGGATCACACCTCCTAACTCACATCCATACCTTCACACTTAGTTTCTAATTAATAACCTTAAATTCTCGTATGCATTGTTCAAGCCTACTGATTTACCTCTTATACAACTATCCCCATGAATACATAATCTTCTCGATATGTTTAATGCTATCCCAAATCTACTACTGCTAAACTCCTGGGTTCATGCTTCTAACTCTAGGTCATATGCTATTGTAAGATTCAGAGAAAGGATCTGATGAAATACCGCTGAGCATGTGGGCGATCCCATAACTGTCTGTAGGGACGGTCTGAGAAAGCCCTATCTCTAGGACTTTGAGCTTTACTATCTCTATTACCTTGAAGGTAAGGTGGAGTTGACATGAATGGAGCATGCTGAGAATCTACATAACTTTCTTAGAGGACCTTTCTATAGCACGATCTGAGACATTAAAAAAGGGAAACTTATCCTAAAACATCTTATAGCCTCCTGTACATAAATATGGAGCGCAATACACCCATGCACACGACTCTACTAGATGCGGCTTTTCAGACTTTCTAGGACACTATTGAACCTTAGGCTTTGATACCAAGTTTGTAATGCCCCAATTTTCTAGAATTGGAATGCCACACGGTGCTCATGATTCCACAGAACCACAAGCTAATCCTCTACTAATATTTGTACCTAAGAAATACATAATATAATATAATAAATGCGTAAAACTAATGGAAACTTGCCATAAGGTTCAAAACATCTAAAATACTCAAAACTGAATATAGAATACTAATACATCTGTTTGAAAAGTCTCTAACTGTCTGGACTACGGAGTTGATGGGATATGCCCCAAACTAACTCCGTCTACTGAAAATAAACTGAGTCTAATGCCATAATAAAATAAGGATCATCCTCAAATGAAGAGGACTCACTGCTACGTCTACTGCTGCTGACTGGGTTTGGACTGCTAAGGGTGCTCTGGATCTTGTGCTTCAGAACGTATGGTAGAAGATACTATAGTGCAAGAGAAAAGTAGGCATCAGTACTTTGAATGTACTGGTATGCTAGATGAGGTAAGGCTAAATGCTAGGGCTTATGCATGAACATAGCTTAACTGAATAACACGAGAGTACTGAATGAGGACATATGTATGAATGCACAAACTAAAACTGGAATCACAGTAACACTGAATACGAACTCTAAACACTGGTTTTTGAATACTGATTTACTGATGACTGAGTCTACTAGTACTGATATCTGATTTTACTAATACTAATAGACAAAATAACTGAGTTTACTGATATTGATGTTTAATCTTATTGATACTGATACTAATTTATTATATCTGAGATCAAACCTATATAATGGGTGACCTCTGAGTTTACTGGTAATGATGCCTGATACTTGATAAACTGAGTCTAAGATCAAGCCTATATAACGGGTGAACTTTGAGTCTACTGATAATGAATATGATTGTCTGAATCTGAGATCAAGCCTATATAATGGGTGACCTCTGAGTCTACTGATAATGAATATGATTGTCTGAATCTTAGATCAAGCCTATATAACGGGTGACCTCTGAGTCTACTGATAATGAATATGATTGTGTGAATCTGAGATCAAGTTTATATAACAGGTGACCTCTAAGTTTACTGATAATGAATATAATTGTCAGAATCTGAGATCAAGCCTATATAATGGGTGATCTCTGAGAGGTAGTCAAGCCTAGTATAACGGGTGAATCCTCAGCTGAATTCTTGTACTGAGACTGAATATGAAACTAAAACTGCAGGAGTTAGTCATCTAATCGATGTGCCCCTCCTTGCTTTTTTGGGGTCCAACCGGTAACCCCAGTTGGAAGGGAGTCAGTACCGTACCACGAGTATAGATATTTCTCTCTAAACCCAGGATGCCATGCCTAATATAATGGGTGACACCTGGTTGAAGCCAAGCATAATATAATGGGTGACTCCGAGGAGGTAGTTAAGCCTAATATGAGGGGTGACTCCTCATCTTGCGCTGGCGACGTAGTTTTGGACTACAGAGATTATTATTAATGACTCTACCTAAAATAACAGGTAAGCCATCATCCCTGACCTCGCTCGATGCTGAATCCTACTCCCAACTAAATAGATACTGAACTGATTCCTAGACTGTTCTAGACTGAGCCAAATTTGTTACTGGTTATCTTGCTTGACTGGGCTGATTGAATTTACTTTGTTTTGTTAATTGACGAAATGCTACTGAATGCTTGTTAGCTTACTGAGTTTCACTAAAGTCTAAACTGAATACTGGATACTACTGAATATTATTGAATCAGAACTGAGTACTGAGTTGGATTAGACTGATACTAAGACTGAATTGAACTAGAATTGAGATTACTGAATTTTCTTAAGTTATGTACTGGCCAAATTCTACTGATCATAGTACAACTGAAATTATCTTGAGACTGACTCGACTCTAGACATACATCTAAATTTTTGAGTATAAATACCCCCAGTACTTGATAGCATAAATAAATAAGGCAGGACCACACTTGAGTATCTCGTCAATCACTTGAATGTCATAAACATGTAAATGTATAGAGAATGCATACAATACCTCATATTTTTTCAATAAGGAATAAAAATGGATAATAATGCATGCTACTTATCATAATACATTCACTAAGGCATTTCAACAAACGCTTGGCATGCACTAGTTATCACAAAATTGGGGATTTCCTGCTTAACATACTAAATAGGCACTATTATCTTTAATTAAGCATTCTATCAAATAACGGAACCAAGTAAATGCAATCATCTCAGTCAAGATAGATGACCAGTAACAGATTCAACTCAAACTAGAACAGTCTAGGAATTAGTTCAGTTTCTAATCAGTTGGGAGTAGGATTCAGCAACGAGCAAGGGCAGGGATGACGGCTTCCCCGTTATTTTAGGTAGAGTTGTTAATAATAATCCCTAAACTCTAGAATTGCATAGCTAGCGCAGGATTAGGAGTAACCCATCAAATTAGTCTTGACTACCTCCCTGGAGTCACCCGTTATATTAGGCTTGGAACTGACTGAGTTCTACTGAGTTCTATATCTAACTGAGAGTACTACTGATTGTGAAAAGACTGACACTACTCTGTAACAGATACTGGCTCTAAATAAACAACTAAATTGGTGGGTATTAAATACCCACAAGACTCGATAGCATGAAAAGTGAAGCATCACATGATCTTGTAAAGCGTAACAATGTATACATGTTCATAATTCATATCTAGAAATATTTCATCAAACACTTGTAGGGCACATGCTTGTACATACACTAACATGTCAAGATTCTATCATTTTACTCATATGGACATTCTATCAAACACTTGGGGAGAACGAACTAATGCACATAATCATGGATAACAAATAAACATGGCAACTACAATGCCCTAACTTACAATTTCATGGGTTTAATGTGCAATTCATATAATTTCCCCCTAAATACTATTCTATTTTTATGAATCTTATCATAATCATGGATCGAACACCAAATTCACCTCCTAAACACATTAATCTCTTTGTAAATTTAAGGGTTTATCAAGATAATCACATATTCATCATAAATGCGATTCAATTTCATGAAACTTGCACTTAAATCATGGATTGACACCCAACTAATATCACAAACATGAATTCGATATAATTCCAACATGAAAATCATAAATCATAACTCTTGAAGTTTTAAAAAAATGGATTCTTGGACTCTATGGGTGGAAGGGACCCATAGATGAATACCTAACATACCATAATTGTGAGTTTCTTGAAGTTCTTGGTGAATCCTTGAGCATTGTTCTTGATGTCTTGAGAGCTAGGGTTTTGCTAGTTTGAGAGAGAATGGTTTTAATTTGGGGGTAAATTGAATAATGAGTAGCTAAGGACATTTTAGGGATTAAATCCCATATCTGGGCATAATAAGATTGTGGGAAAAGACTGTTTTAACCCTAGGCGTCCTTTTAATTTTTCGTAAAAATTTTCCAAACTGAGCCCTTGGTGCGACGTGCCACTATCGTGGAGACTCACTAGTTTTTGACAATTGTCATTTTGGCTGGCTCCGTGATGCGCTGATGGCTCAGGTGGTACACTGTCATACTAAAATGGCCATAACACTTCGCTCAGGTATCGGATTTGAGCAAATTTATATAGTTAGAAAGATAATTCAATTTCTTATGCAATGGATGCCTTTAAACTAAAAAATATTGAATGTTTCAAAAATCTTATATAAGATTACTTACGTACTAAGAGTAAATTTAGGCTAGAGAAATACGGGGTATTACAAAAATTAAGGAAAAGATGATAGAACAAGTAACCAAGTCAAGCTCTCAAATTCTAGTAGGAAGGAAGGTGCGTAACCCATTCTCATCTCAGTGTAAGGTTTTCTATTATAACGATATCTACTCATGCCTTATATGCCATCTCTATGATCATAGTTCATGTCCGCGCACATAATAGAGAATTATGTACTCTCCCAGTTCCTATTATGGGGAGTTTCAGTTCACTCAGCAGTACCGACCATGTTCCATAAAATTATGAATTCCAAACTCAGCTCATGTAGCTCATGAATCACATACCCATGCTTTACAGTATGCTCAGTTCTAGGTACTCATGCTACACTCTTAATGACCAGCAAAATTTAGATTTTAGTCATGTATATCCTCAATTTTGATTGCTATAATGAATCACCTTTCTTTATGTCAAAATAACGATGATGAAAAAATGTTTAGATGGGAGAGTATAAATGTTTCTTGTTGATGAAAGATCATTGTACGATTGTTTAGCTAAGGCTATAAGTGTGAAGTAAGATTGAGGCCAAATCTTTTATGCATGCCATGGTTAGTTGAAATTTTTATGTTTATGTTCTTGGGGTAGTGCGCGGAAGTTGTTAATGATAGAGGTTTGGAGGATGTGATAAAGAAGCTATTATAGGTGTTTGCTTAGACGTTCATACGTGGTTATAATAATAGGCTAGAATATCATGTTGGTGTATAAGGGAATGGATGCATTGCGTTCTAGTTTCCAACCTTCTCGGCCTTGGAATATAAATTTTTAGGTTTATACATGATCAGGGTTGTCGATAGCACATAGGGTAAGTTTTAGAAGTTTTTGATGAGGCTTGAGATCTATTTGGATGGTCAAAATAATGAGGCAACGCGATATGGCCACGACATATCGCATATTGAGTTAGTAGGGAGAAGTGAGATACGATGCATATCGATTCGTTAGAGCAATACAGCGCGTCACTTATCTCGTCGGTAGTTCAGTTCAGTAATGGTGTTATATGTAGTACCCCATAATTTTGAGTTAGGGTTGAACGTGGCGAGAGTATGTAGTTCAACTCGGATTTCAGCCTAGAGTGGTTATATGTATCCATGTGAGAATTATAAGTTGAATCAAATGAGAATAGTATTTAAGGGAAAATTATAGTTAAGGGCGTATTTTAGAAGTGTATCTGAGCTTTGAAAGTTAGTCGTTGTATTTCCTAAGGACTATAAATTCTATCTTACCTTTGTGTCATAGGCCTATATTCCATGTCATAAAGTTGTAGTCATGTTTTGGTTCCTTATTTAGATATCTTGTCCAGATCATGCCCCAGATTCTTTGCTCCCTAATATTAATATAACTTCTTTAGGAAGAGTGTTGAAGAGATACTCCAGTTAAGTATATGTTTCTAGTATAATTCAGTCTGTATAGCCAATAATTCAGTATAGCAGTCAGACAAACAAGTCCCTATGGTTTTCCATCTTTCCACCCAGTACTACTATCCAAAGTCTCATATGTATGGCCATTCCAAGAGATAATCTATTTGTATCCATGTAAATTGATAATTCAATTTAGTCCAAGCATCATGTTTCAGTTAGTCATGAATCAGTTCATAAGTGTTCAATGCATAATCTCAGTTTTCCAAGTATTCCAACTCAGATAGTGTAATACCCCTAGTACGATATTAGTTTCATTGTCTAATGATTCGTGCTTGTATAAGTTATCACTTCGCAGTTCCATATGTATGATTGTATCATGGACACTTTAAGCAAGTTCTAAACTCTCAGCATGAATCAGCTTCTTATAGTAAGTAAAGTTAAGTCAGCTTAGAAATCAGTTTCATGATGAAATTTTTAATATTTCAAATCAATTATATCCTTTCTTAGTAGACACATCATGTCAATATTATTCCATACTTCTAATACTTCAAAAAAAGAGTTCCTATCTATTATTCGAGGACGAATGATTCCAAGGGGGATATAATGTAACACCCCCCATTTTTTAGCTAGAAATCGAACACACGTTCCAACGTGTGTAAAAACTGACCCCATAATTTATATTTTAATTCATGTGTCATGATTTTTATCCTTTTTTTTGAAGTGCTTTCTAGGTGAAAATGTTCATAGGAATCATTTAGAGCAAAGTTGAGCTAAGAGCCTTTGATTTGGCTAAATCTTTGTATTCGATTCTATAAGGGCCTACTTTGACCGTGTATAATTTTTGATACATGTAGAATTTTATAGCTCAAGACCCACCAAATTATAGATAATTGAGTTAGATTTCCAACGACACCAATTTTGTCTTAATCCGAAACCCGAGTAAAAAGTTATGGCATTATTTTTGAGAGGCAGTATGCCGACGCGATTGGGACATGACGTGCCGATCTCTCAACACAATAATCGACGCGATGAATTGCTGTCCCTAATGTGATACAAAGCTATTTCACATGTTGCTTCGGTTCCTAAAGGGTCTAGGGTCACTTTGGTCAATTTCCCCCACTCATAACCATCCATAACACATAATTTCAGCCTCCAAAAGCATTAGATACATTATTATTCATCCTTTTTTCTCCAAGAAAACCCTATCCGCCTCAAGTACACCAAGAACTTCATCAAATTTTCTTTAAGAAAAGCAAGAACCCAAGCTTCCTAATTCAAGAACTTCAAAAAGAAGTTTCAAGAACACCATTAGAGATTCAAAATTCAAACTTTTACATCAAATTAATCAAAAATGTATGTGGAGTTATGAAAAAGGATACTTCTTTTATCCTTATGCCCAAACTAGTTTTTAAAGTTAAATTTACATGAAATTCAATTTAGGGTTCATACCCAATTATCATTGTTTGAAGCTTATGATGTTACAAGTGATTTAAGTGTTAAATTGCATAACTACTTTCACAAATTCATGCGTGTGATTTGATTTCATATATTGTGAATTGAATTTCTTTGTCTTGATTAGAATTGTTAAAGTATTTTAAGATTATTGTTATTAGCGTGAAGTTGTTGTGATTTGACATGAGTTTCAAGAATGGGTTTGAAGCCCTAAATTTAAATCTTGATATTTCAAGAAAGATGATGTTTAAGCTTTCTCTGATAAGTATGTATTCAAATTTTAAGTAAGATTTTATCTTTTGATCCTCAGCTAAGATATGGAATCCACACAGATTAGTTTTGATTATAGTTTAAAAAAGATTGATGCATAATTGGTTTTCATTATAAATCCATATGCTATTTTAAGATGGATTTCCTATAGAATGAGCATACAAATTAAAAGGAGTAGTATTTAGCACCGAGTTGGGTATGTGTCCTACTTCACATACCCCAGAACTATGATCCAACATAGGTACAAATTCAGATTATTCCCATTTATATGGATGCCGATAAAGATTATGATCACTCAGCTCAGGTTATACTCCTTGTCAAGAATATGACACCTCTTTCCAACATGTGGTTTTCTCCTTAGGGGAACTAGACGTTAGGCTCCATGATAGCTCAAATGATATATGTCGGTTAAAAGAACCTCCCTAACAAAAAAGAATAACAAAAACAATTAAAAGAAAATCCCTAATTCCTAAGTCCTAAGAAAGAATAAAAGAACAAATTTTAGAAGTTAAGTGTAAAGGCTCATAATTTTACTCAAATATTGTTTTATGTAAGACATTAGCTATGAGATTTTCAGTTTTCAGTTTATAGATGATAAACGTGAGTCCTTTTACACTTAGCTTGCATGATTTGAAAACAGACTTGACTCCAGTCCTACTTATTCCACTAATAGAAAGAGTAAAAGTACAACTTTTAGAACTAAGTGTTATGACTCATGAGATTTATATAGTATTGTTTATTATTCATGATTCATGGTTTTGAGCTTTCAGTTATTCAAGCCAATGTGAGTCATTTACACTTAGCATGCATTCTTTATTAGTTATATGCAAAATTAGTTACAGTTTTCACTTATACATTCACCCCTACACGCTCAGTACATTCCCAAAGTACTGATCCACATATATGTTTATATGCTACATTGTTTAATAATGTAGGTACCAGTTGTAGCCCATACATCATAATCAGACAATGTGCAACTTTTATTCAACAGGTGATGAGTCCTTTTAATTCAAGGGCTCGAGTCAGTCATAGTTCGAGTAGTATCTTATGTTCTTTATTCATTCGTATTGATTAAGGATATTTGGGGGTCATGTCTCGACTACCTACAGTCAATACTAAAAGAGACTTCATAGACTGTCAGTAGAAGTTAATGTATTTGATTCCAGTTTTGTCTTGTACAATCAGAGTTGTAATTATTTTCATATAGTTTGTTTTGATCATATTCAGAAAAGATGTATCTTCTACTTATTTCTTTTAGACTTATGTATTTTATTCAGTTGCTCACAAGTTATGCCAGTACAAGGGTTATCTTGGGATCACTTGTGGTCCTAATCATCGTGTGACAACAAGGGGTAGTCTTGAGTCATCACAGTTTCCTACGAACTTTCCTGGTATGCTTCTGTATTGAGATGTAGATTTCGCTATTGATGTTAAGACGAGTACCCAACCATTTCTATTTATTCTTATAGGATGTCCCCAACAAAGTTGAAGGAACTAAAGAATCAATTATAGGAGTTATCAGATAAGAGATTTATATGACCTAGTATTTCACCTTAGGGTGCGCCTGTCTTGTTTGTGAAGAAAAGGATGGGTCTATACAGATGCGTATTAATTATCGACAGTTAAATAAAGTGACGGTTAAGAATAAGTATCTTCTTCCTTAGATTGATGGTTTATTTGATCAGCTTTAGGGTGTTGCTTTGTTTTTGAAGCTTGATTTAAGGTCCGGTTATCACCAGTTGTGGATTCGAGCTTTGGATATTTCGAAAACAACTTTTTGAACTCAATATGTTCATTATGAGTTCTTGGTCAAGTCCTTTATGTTGACCAATGCCCCTGCCATGTTTATGGAGTGGATAAACTAGGATTCTTGACCATATCTTGACTTCTTTGCTATTATATTTATAGATGATATCTTGGTTTATTCCAAGAGTGAGGTTGAGCATGAGAAGTATTTGTAAATCGTGCTTCAGAGATTGATGGATGAGAAATTGTATGCTAAGTCTCTAAGTGGGAATTTTAGTTGGAGTCTATTTCTTTCTTGGGACATGTGGTAACTAAGAAAGGTATTATGGTTGATCCAGCTAAGATTGTCACGGCTCATGGTTGGGCTAGAGCTACATTGCCCACTAAGATTCAGAGTTTTATTGGCTTAGTAGGCTATTATCAGTATTTTTTAAGGGTTTTTTTTCTATTGCAGCTCCATTGATCAAGTTGACCCAGAAGAAAATTTCTTTTCAGTGGTCTGAT
The DNA here is from genome assembly GCA_030864225.1 of Capsicum baccatum var. pendulum. Lineage (NCBI taxonomy): Eukaryota > Viridiplantae > Streptophyta > Magnoliopsida > Solanales > Solanaceae > Capsicum > Capsicum baccatum. The sequence goes on from CM061552.1 coordinate 273,547,590, forward strand.
GCTTCTGAGATGAGCTTTCAAAAGCTCAAGGATTTGTTGACTTCACATCCTATCTTGACTTTGTCAAGGGAGGGCATGTGTTTTACCATCTTTTATGATACTTCAGGTTTTGGGTTAGGTATTGTGTTGATGTAGAAGGGCAAGGTGATTGCTTATGTGATTCATTAGTTGAAACCTCACGAGAGGAATTATCCTACCCATGATTTGGAGTTATGTGCAGTGGTGTTTGAATTGTAGTCGTGGAGGCTCTACTTGTATAGAGTCTGTTGTAAGATTTTCTCAGATCATCATAGCCTCCTGTACTTTTTCACCCAACAAGATCTTAATATGAGGTAGTGTTATTTTCTTGAGTTGCTTAAGGATTATGATTTAACTATTCTCCACCATCCGAGCAAGGCTAATTTAGTTGTAGATACCTTGAGATGAAAGTTGACTAGCATGAGTAACTAAATGCATCTTTTGACCCAAGAGATGCCTTTGGACTTAGAGGTTTAGTCTTTAGCTAACCAGATGAGTAGGCTTGATATTTCTATTCCTGGGCATGTTTTGGCATTTATGGAGGCTATATCTTTTGAGATGGAGTAGATTTGAGCTCATCAATTTGATAATGGTAGATTGAGGATTATTCTAGATAAGGTATTGAGTCAGGAGGCTAATGAAGCCTTACTTGATTTAGATGGAGTTTTGAGGATTGGGGGCCGAGTTTGTGTGCTGAGAGTGGGTGATTGGATTAGGCTGATCTTGGACGAGGCCCATTGTTTCAGATATTATATCCATCTAGGTGTGACTAAAATGTATCATGATTTGAGGCAGCATTACTGGTGGGGTGGTATGAGGCAAGATGTGGCATATTTTGTGGCTCGTTGCCTAAGTTATCAGCATATGAAGGCCGAGCATATGAGGCCTAGTAGGTTGCTTCAGAGGTTACCCATTCTCGAGTGGAAGTGGGAACAAATCACCATGAACTTTATGACTGGTTTGCCTTGTACATCTCGTGTTTTTGACAATGTTTGGGTCATCGTGGATCGATTGACCAAGTCATCTCATTTTATTTTGGTTCAGGTCTCATTCATTGCTGAGAGGTTGGCCCGCATCTACATTCATGATATTGTGCATCTGCATGGTGTGCTAGTATCCATTATTTTGGATCGAGGTTCTGTGTTCACATCTCACTTTTGGAAGACTTTTCAGAATGGGTTGGATACTCAGGTTGATCTTAGCATAAGTTTCACCCCAGAATGTTGGCCAATCAGAGCAGACTATCCAGGTTTTGAAGAATATACTCCGCACATACGTGATGGATTTCGGTGGCCAGTGGGAATAATATTTGGCTTTAGCAAAGATTGCATATAATAATAGTTACCATTTCAGTATTGATATGGCTCCTTTTGAGGCATTGTATGATAGGCGTTGTCACTTCCCAGTGGGTTGGTTTGATGTTTCATAGGTAAGACCTCGAGGTACGAACTTACTTCTTGAGTCTTTGGATAGAGTTGGGGTCATTCAGGATAGACTTAGAGTGGATCGCAGTAGGCAGAAGTGTTATGCTAATCGTAGACTCGTGTCTATGAGTTTCAACCATGAAAGGTGTGATGAGGTTTAGGAAGAGAGGCAAGCTTAGCCCCAGGTATATCAACCTATTTGAGATTCTTCGAATTGTTGGTGATGTCGCTTATGAGTTAGCTTTGCCCCCTGATCTATCAACTGTTCATCTAGTTTTTCATGTTTCTATGCTTCGTTGCTATATTCCTGACGAGTCTCATGTCATTCACTGGGAGTCGGTTTAGTTTAATGAGCGGTTGTCCTTTGTTGAGGAGTTGATCTCCATTTTGGCTAGAGATGTTAGGCGGCTGCACTATAGAGTTATACCTGTGGTTAAGGTTCAGTGGCATCATCAACCTGTAGATGAGGTTACTTGGGATATTAAGTCTGATATATGTAATTCCTATCCTATCTTTTCATTGATTCGGGTATTTCTTTGCCTTAGTTCGAGGACGAACTAGATTTTTAGTGGTGGATGATGTAGCAATCAGTTTTTTGATGAAATATGTGAATTGTGTATTTTTTTTTGTGATTTGACTGTTTTACACCTCTCTATAGTTGCATTGTATTTCGAGGTATGGGGGTGATTAACATGGTTCCCGATGAAATTTTATACCATTTATGCAATATTGTGATTTTTGATGGCTTCGAGAGCCTTATTTTAGACTTATGTAGATATCTTTTGATCTGTGTGACAGATGGCTGAACGGACTACGCCAGCACCTCTAAAATTTTGATTTTAGGCTAGGTATACCTTTGGTTCGGGTCCCGATGCACCCAAGGTCATTTTGACCTATTGATCGAAAAGTTGAAAAATTAGAAATATGGTGTGGGACCCACATTTGATCGAAATAACCTTGGATGGAAGATCGAAAAGTTGGAAAATTAAAAATATGGTGTGGGACTCACATTTGATCGAAATGACCTCGGATGGAAAATCTGACTTCGCCAGCAGATCTAGAACGTCAATTTTATGGTGGTAACATATTTGGTGTGATTTTACGGCTTTTAAATCTCATTTCGATCCTCGGTTAGGAAATTTATGATTTCGGATTTCAGGGGCCAACTTTGTGAAAACAATATGTTTTCAAAAATACAACTTCGCCAATGCATTTGAAACTTTGAATTTAGTATGGTTGCATAGGTTGTTTTAATATATCGCAACTCCGACCGAATTTCGGGCACCCCGTCGAAGTTCAGATTGAACTTAAAATGAAGAAAAACAGCTTTTTATCTATAGATGGTGCAGAAAATCTGCACTATAAATAGAAGTTTATTAGCCTATTTTGCTCATTTTTCATTTTGCCTTTTGAGAGTTAAACCTTAAAATAGTGTGAAAACTTAAAAGTGAAGCCCGTGGGAGCTTGGGAAACTAGATTAACATCTATTTCTTAATTCTATTATGGATTTAAGGTAAGAATTCACCCTTTTAATAGTAATCTCTTGATTAATTTCTCAAAACTCCAAAAATCTCAGGGCTTGATTTTAAACCCCAATTTTGCTCCCTTTCACTTGAATAATATTTTAATCTTATAATTACTAGTTTTCATCAATTTAACCTTCAAAACAACTCCAATTCTTGATTTTAACCCGTATTTCAAAGATTTTACCTAATAAAGCTTTAAAATGATTTTTCTTCGAGTTGAATCTCATTTTTGACTTGATTTGACTTGAATTTTTAGCCGTAGGTTCCTAAAAATATGGAAAACACATTTTTGAAGTAAAATTATGATTTTGTCCTTCTTTTTCGAAAACTCATTTTGGGAGTCCGTTTTGACCACGAATCAAGTAGTCAATATGGGTGTCATTGATTTTGTTTTGACGCATAGATTCCATAATCTATATTTTCAGTGGTGTTCAGGATCATTTATGAAAAGTAAAATCGTGGGTTCAAAGTGTAGAGGATCAATTTCGGCTTTAGGTAGGTTATGACTTAACTCTTTCAGATTGGGTTGAGTAGTAAATGATGGTACAAAATGCAAATTAAGGGTGGGAACTGATAATGAAAAATGATTATCTATGTGTTGTGTCCGTGTAGGGGCCTATATGTAATGTTATTGTTGAAATTAAGAAATTATGTGATATGTGTGACCGTGTGGAGTCCTATGTGATGTTGATAGCCTTAAATATATGTGAATAATTGTATTGTGTTGTTGAAATGCCTAATGTGGTACCATTGGTGTACTGTGATATATTTATATTTGTTGTTATATGAGACATGTGGAAATTCATGGATGAAACGAAAATAATGAGTGAATATTAGCTCAATTGGTTGTGAAAATGTATAATTATAGTTGGTTGTTAAAATATATCATTGTAATTGATTGTGAAAATACTCATTGTGATTTGTTGTGAGCATTACATCCTCATATCATACTCATTCATGAAACATTGGTACCACCATAGCAACACCTGAATAACATTAGAAATACCTTTTTAAACTCTCCCCGAGGGATGTGTCGGAAAGAAGATATTATAATACTTTATAAAACCCCTTTTGAGGGATGTGCCAAAGAAAATAAGAGATATATGGATTGTATACGGATTTACGAACCCCCAATGAGTCCTACGCCAGAAAGCTTTAGCTCCGTAGGTGTATACGGAGATTGTGCGATGATCCCAAAGGTTGTGTGACGACCTCGTGCATCATCATCATCATCATCACTATCATATACAATGCACTTACTTTGTTGTGTTTATGTTATGTTGTATCGCTATATTGACTTGTCATTTATATATTTGTCTTACTTTTCTTTACTTGTATTTGATGATCTTGTATCTACATGTTCTCCTGTATTCTACTTATATGTGACATAATACATACTTGTGTTCTATCTTGGTGTGATATTGTAATATATGTGATATATTAGAACTCTTAGTGCAAGCGGTGTGGGATACCATTATGGACATTTTTTGATTGTAGGTGACGTGCCTTTAGTGTGTATTTTGTATGCTTTATTTTCTATTTTATGATACCTAATGAGTACAAGTGGCCTGTACTCTCTCCTACTTCACCATTTCGGTGCAACTTCATGTTCGGGTGCACCTAAGATTAGTTAATTTTTGAGCGCCTTCAGATTACTCAAGGTAGCAGTTTGACATTCATACATCTGGAGTTCACCTCTATCTTTCTATGTTAGTTATGTCTTTACTAGTATTCTGTAAGACCCCGCAAAATCCTCGTCGTCTAAATCCCTTAAACGATGCCCAAAGAGTTCTTAGACTTAGAAAAGAAATCTAGCTAAGTGTTGGGACTTAGTCATTTCTAGAGCCTCAAAACTTTGAGGATTTTATTACCAACCTTCTCGGCCTTTGATAGTTGATATTTTAGCTAATACATGATTAGAAAAGTCAATAGGTGTTTCCAGACAAGTTTTGGAATTTTTGATCCACGTTTGGTGTCCCAAAATAGTGGACCAACGCAATCTTGACGCACCACATAACCCATTAAGTTGGTCAATTTTGTTGCAGGAACTACCAATCAAAAGTACTGAGGCTTGGCGCGATTATGCGCGACGCGTCGGTGCCATCGACGCGCCACGTCGTCAATCGTGTCGATGGCTAATTTTTTAGTTTTTGAAATTCGCATCCAAGGGGGGCAATTTAGTCTTTTCCCCACCTTCTATTAGTCATAACACGGGATTAAGGTCCCCAAATACAAAAATATAGCCTTCTTCTCTAAAATTCACCAATAACACTCTCTAGGGTTTCAACCCAAAGTTCAAGAGAACTCAAGATTCAACCGTCACTTTTCAAAATTTCTTCAAGAATTGAAATCCCCAGACCAATGGCATCAAGAATATCAATCTAAAGTCGCGAATAGAGTCATAAAAGCAAGAGTTCATTCATAGTCCATAATCTAAGGTATGTGGGGTTTGAACAAGAATACTTCTTCCGTTCTTGTGCCCAAAACTTTGATTTTATTAAAGAATTTCATATTTCAACAAGTAAGTTTATATCCAATTTACTCTATTTTGAGTTTATGAACTTAGAAATTGTTCAAGTCTTGAAATTACATGTTATCTCAGTTAGTTATGTCTTGGAATGAGGATTTATATTGTGAATTGTATTTCCTCATTGAAAACTGATATTTTTTAAGTGTTTCCAAAGTTGAAGTCAAGAATTAAACTTTAGTATGAAATTTAGATCATTTGAGTATATGTTGATGCTTTAAGTCAAGTATGAATTATGATGTTTCTTGAAGGCTATATCTTTAACGTGATTTAATAAGCAAGTACTTTGATTCTTAAAGAAAGATCGCTTCTGACCCCAAGCTAAGATAGGGATCCACATTGTTTATGATTTGAAGCAAAGAAAAACATAATTGGCTTGCATTATACATTAGTGTACTATTTTAAGGTGGATTTCCTTAAATTTCTGAGCCTAAGTATGGGAGTAGTATTTAGCACCGAGTTGGGCTTGATTCCAAGGTTTCATGCCCCAGAACTACGAGCCTCCGTAGGATGATAATTTATCCCAAGTGGATTAAGATAGTGATCACTAAAGTTAAGGTTCTATTCCTATGTCAAGGGTAGAACAACTCTCCTCAATGTGGGCAAGATGTTGGACTCCATGTCAGCTCACATAGTTTATGTCGGTTAGAAGAAACTCCCAAGTTCTTAAAGAGTCCCAAAGTTCCATAATCATAAGTTTTTGAATTCCTAAGGTTTCAAAAGCAGTTCTTTATTCTCCTTCAGATAAAAGTATAAGTTTGAAAGTTATTGTTTTAAGATTCCTTTTTGGATTACAAGCTTTGAGAATAAGAGGAGAATACAGATTTTAGAACTAAGTATAATGACTCACGAGATTTTTTATTACATGTTTCATTATTCATAACTTATGACATTTATTTTTCGGACTTATTCAAGCTATGTGAGTCATTCATATTTGCATGCATGGTTTCGTGAAGAATTATGATATTATTTACTTAATGCATACACCCCCATATACTCAGTACATTCTCAAAGTACTGATCCACATATATGTCTGTGTGCTACATTATCTCATAATGTACGTTCAGGTGCTCAGTCTCAGCCGCGACAGTGATTCTCGAGTACCTCCGTCTACACTCTGCAGTAGGTGAGTCCTCATGGCTCGAGGACCTATTTCTCAGATTTTCAGTCTTGATATCAGTTGTTATGACTTTCAGTTCAGTCGAGTCAGTTGGGGGCTTGTCCCAATGACTCTCTAGTTCAGTAGTAAGTAGAGGCTTGTCGGACTAGACTAGTAGTTGAGTCCCAGATTTTTAGTATTGATTTCTCAAATGATTATTTCAGTTGTTTTAGTTCAGATTTGATATGACATAGTGTTGTTGCATGACTTATCTATCCTAAAGTAAGTGTTAAAAGTAGTAGCAGGCTCAAAGGGTTAGCTTGGGGCTACTTGTGGCCTTAAGTACCGTGTGACGTTCCGGGATGAGATTTCGGGATGTTACATATTCGGAGACAAATATTATTCCTTTGTGGTTATTTTCTGATGTATTTGGCTCCTGAATTTATTAGTAGTCCTTACACTATTGACACCTAGTTTTGGGCATGATTAGTATTTTGGATTAGTTCTTTCTGCATTGTTATAATTACTTGTATGGTTCGTCTTCATTCTAGAAGCCTTATCTTAGGCCTTTCTGTCTTTTCTTTTTCCTTTTTGTATTAGTTTGGGTGATAGGCTTACTTGTCAAGGTACGCTCCGACAAGTGCCATCATGATCCTTATTTTTAGATCGTGATAGATATATCATCACATTTCATATTTAAATGATTTGAAAGAATATTCTCATTCACCAACAGTCCTTTACCCTAAGATTTCTTTGTATTGTATATGAACTGGTCTCAAAGTGTGTCATACAAATATTAACGTTAGCCATTATTTATAAATAATTTATCTTTTTAAACTTGAAAATGTATGAAATAGTGTGACAAAAGAATGCATATCATAAAACTACTAAAGAGATAATATAACATATATGACAAAAACAGAGAACAAAGATTCATGTCATTGTTATCTGAAGAATATTTTTCTCATTTTTAATTTTTTTTGTAAGCATATTTTATTTTCCTTGCAAGTTTATTTTGATCTTCCATGACAAAAATGAATGTAACTGTAGTTTAACTGAAAAGATATTTAGTACTGAGAAAATAAAAACAGTTGATTATGTGCAGTTGAGTATTTTGTAGATTATTTTTTTGTTTTGTTTCTTTATCTGATATTTAATTAGTCAGCAATTGAGTATTATAAAGTATTGAAAAATTCAATGTGTCAAATTTTCAATGGACTTGAATTGAACAATGAAAGATTAGTACCAAATCTAACATTGCGAATGCTGCAAAGTCAATTGTCATATATGTGCTTTTTTATTTTTTCATAAAATATTTATTAAAACTATTGTCCTATGATAAGACTGTTGTCCTAGTTGCATTAAATATTAAACAACGCTACTAATTAAGTGGGTCTTATATGAAAAATTTGAAAATAGATGAACCATTGTGTCTTTGATGGATAAAGAGGTTAATGGTCAGTTCTGTTCCTTGTTAAATATATTCTCCTATTTTAATTTATTATTGAGTGTAATTGTAATGGAATGATATTGTTCTAAGGTTTTAGTAGTGATACTTTAGTGCATATAGAGTATTTGAGTTCTCAAAGGAGAAATCCTTTGGGGCTTTGCAATACAACTTTTGTATACAATGTTGCACCCTGCTTTCATGCCTGCAACATATTTACCTGTAAAAATATTTTTGAGCAAAAGTACTTTTTGATTTCAACATGGTGATTAAGTTTAGTAGTACTACAATATCATCATATCTAGGATGAATAGGGCTCAGAATGGCTCGTCCGCCTACTGATTTTTTTAACAGGTGTAACATGAGAAATATAAAGTCATAGTGATACCTCTTTGACTTTACAATCTTTTGAACAAATATGCATCAACTGAGTTTTTGATGTCTCTATTGGAGCCTCTATTTATTTCAATTTACAGGAAGATGATGTTTTTCGTTTTCATTTTATGTTTTCTAACGTAGTTTTTTGTGAAATTTGATTATTGTTCTTGCACACAACTACAGATTGTGGCATGAGTTGTTTCTATGAAAATCTTTTAAGAAAATAATTACATATAAATTACTTATGTAGGGAAATGTATAATTTTTGTAATATTATTTTTTTTTTTCAATGGACATTATGCATTTACTATTTTTTTTCGTTATATCTTTTACAATATGTTGCCACTTTTGTAGGAACTACTGGAGCAGTTGAATGAAGAGGAAAATCCTAATGGATTACCAAGGGTTTCAAAAGCCAAGGTGAATGGATATGTTGAGAACATTGAAGTCATTGCTTCCAAGTTAGTTGTGTCCATGATATGCATGAGCTAGTGTCATTTCTTGTGATTTACCAGTCTGATTCACCTTGATTTCTTATATGAAAACATACCATATTGAGGTATTTCACTTATCTGTATGAAATATGAAAGAGCTGGTATTTTTTTATTCTTTCAGTAGACTTTTCTTGAATTTTAGTGCCTTATTGTTTGTCGTTAGTTCATAGTGCTCTGCATTTCGATCTTTATTATTCTTTTGAGATTACTACCACTTATGTTATTCTATTTTATTATTTATTTTTATGCTTTTTATTTGTTATACTGTTATTTGTGCTGAGGCAAGGGCTTATTGGAAATAACCTCTCTAGTTCATCTGAGATAGTGGTATGGATTGCGTACACTTTACTCTCCGAGATTTCTAGTTTGTGGGAATACACCGGATATATTATTGTTGTTGTTGTTGTCCTATGATACTAAATGATGCGTTATGAGGCTCCATTGGCAAAAGATTGAACAATTATTATGAAAAAAGAAATAACTGCCAATAGCTTCACCTATATGCGGAAGATTATGATTGATACAGTCGGACTTTAAGAAGGATATATAGTTAGTAAAAAGATTTCAGTTCTTCTGATATCTGAAAGCTGGTTCAAATAAATAGTAAGCAGAAGAATTGTAAAAAGAAATCCTAGTCTCTCTTGTACATGTCATGTTAAAAAATATTTACATTGCGTTTAAGGACATTATCCTTCTTCTTTTCTTTTCTTTTCTTTTCCCCATATCATCTGATTGACAGTATTATAGTAGTCATGCATAAGATTTTCCATCTTACATTCAGATGTTTGTGGCAGGGTTCCTAGAGGCAGGATATTAAGAATATGATCCTCCCCTTTGTCATTAGTTTTTTTTTTGGATATGAAGTTTTATACAGGCTTCTTCCGATGCCACATTTCTGGTTCACGGTTCTCTTAGAGAGAAGTAATTGAAACTAATTCAACCTACTTTATAAAATTTTATTCAGGAAAAAAGTTAAAGTGATTAACTCTATCTTGGGTGACATGGAAGCTTGTGGTTGCCTTTTGAATCATTCTGATTGTGGCCATATTTCTTAAAGATCCCGAGAAGCAACATCTTAAAATAGGATGTAGGGGAATTTTAATTTCGCTATATTTTCCATTGCTTTGGTTGAATCATCAAGCAATTCCAAAAAAATATGGACGCTAAACATAGTTTCAGGATCATCTCCACAGTATAATTGGGCTATATATAATGCTATTTTTTCGTGTTGGTTGTTGTTGTCTTGTCTATGTATCTAATCCTGCTTTGATCAATGTTCAAATAAAAAAGTACATAGATGAGATGGTTTCACATTTGGGCTAAGTTCTATGGCAGAACAAATTGTGCGCTGCTTACAGAGGTAGCTTTCATAGAGTTCACATCTTTTAAAGCTTAAGATTATGCTTTATTTTATATTGTGCGTTGCTTCCAGAGATATTTCAATGCTCTTATAATTGAAACATTTAATTTCTAATGTATTTTATTTAGACTTTTTCAGAATTAAACTGGGAAAGAGGATCACATTTAGTGAGGACGTAAATCATGATGGTGCTGATATTGGTGTCGATGATGATTGTGATGGAGAATGTGTATGATGGAGAAAAGCATCCTATTTTTTATCCTTGTTCAGACACAAAAGTACAAAGATGAGATGGTTTATTCTTCTTCGATGAATCTCAACTCTGTTTATGTGACTATCTCCTATGTCTTTCTGATAATTTTGTTTAACTGTCTATTTTTAGACCCAAAATGGATGAGATTTAATTGAATGATTGATTTTTTATTTTTCTTTTGTATCTTTTTTAAAATTTAGTAAATTGAATGATTGATGAGTGAATTTTGTCGGTTCCTACACTTTTGGAAGTGTTCTTTAACTTCAATGCTCTGTAGTTTCTAATGCATCCACGGGATGTAGTTCTATATAAACTATAAGGCCTATGCTCATGAACAAATGCAGGATGATATTGCTAAAACCACTTTGGAAGAAAATCATGGTGCAAATAATTGTACTCGCAGAGATGAGGAAACTTATATTCATGGGGATTTTTGGCAAATTGGAGGCCTATTGTATCAAATATCCAAGTGAATCATTTTATGCCAAACCCGACAGAGAAAATTCCTCTACTCAAGATATTTAGTGTTGAGAGTTCTCAAGTTGCTGAACAGATGAATAACAGTGGTTCTAGAAATTGACAATCCCATATCTATAACGAGATCCCTGTTTCTATGAGGTATTCATTGCATCTTTGTACTCTTTTTTTGCTTTTTTGTTCACGGGTGTTTTCTCGATATTATAGACATTCTGTGTTCCCTGTTGTGATGATTCATTATGCTTATCATCTGATTTGAAGGTCATCAATAATCGAGTCCATTTTGCAGTCATACCAAGCCCGCAAATTATAGAAGCAACAGTTAGTTACGCTAGCTTCATGTCTACCTACCGTTAAGAGAGCTCCAGATGTACCTCCCGTTAATCTTCCACCATCTATTCGAGTAATGTCTCAGTCAGCTTTTAAAAGCTATCATATTGGAACAAACTCGAAGCCTTTTGGTGAGGATGCTTTTATTGGTGGTGGTATGAGAGACAATGCAGTCCCCATCATTGCAAATGCTGCAAAGTCATTTACCAGATATATTCTTTCTTATTCTTTTCATAAAATATTTGTTAAGACTGTGGTCCTATGATACTAAATGATGCGTTATGAGACTCCATTAATAAAAGATTGAATAGTTAGTATGAAAAAAGAAGAGAAAAGAAAGAATTGTTAATAATTTCAACTATATGTCGACGATTATGATTGATATAGTTGGACTTTAGGAATGATATATAGTTAGTAAAAATATGACACTAACAAATATATTTTGTTCCACCTTATTAACATAATAAACTAAATTATAGAAACATTCTGCAGATAGGTAAAAGAAATTAAAAAAACACACGAAGAAAAATACCATCCATTCACAGTAGTTAATGTTTGGAAGGCCAACTGGACATTAATAAAATTAATAACTCATTAGTAGATTTCTTGCAATATTTGTCTTATTTCTTGTGTTTAAGATCCAATTTTCAGCTTTCATGTGAGCTTGGTCAGTTTTTATGAGATTCAATTGGAAGTTCCTTTCCAAGTTGATAACGACGCTCAGAGGCATAATAAATTTCTTGAACAATCAGAAGGTCACAATTCGAGGTTGGTGACATTGTTGCCAGGCATCATAAAGATTTTACAAAAGATTTTTTTTGTTCTTCATAGTGTTGCAGAATCCTATCATGATGATTCAGTAGAACAAAATGGTATATGTCTTCTACCTGGAATTTTCTTCTTATTTTGGGTTCAATTTACTGATAAAGTCTTGCATTGTAATTTGTACTAAGACACTATTTTCTTTTTTCAATGTATACATACTAGAAATGTTGTTTCCCATAGATAAATACATTTACTCTTCACTAAAGCTCGCTATATGTGAAGTCACTCCTGTCCAAGGAAAATAAGTAAAAAAGCATCAACAAAAAATTTTTCTCTTGCCAAATATTAATAAAATTAAATATGGTGTGGTATGAGCTGTCATCTGTAACTTCAACGCTAATTAAAGCATAAAATTGCCATTTAAATATCGTGTGGTATGAGTTATCTCTTATAACTAAAACGCTATTATTTTCGGTATTCTGTACTTGACAACTTTCTTGTATATATTTTATGATTGCATATTGGGAACTTGAAAATTCTTTTAATTTGCTATGACTTATGTGGAAGTTCTGAAATAGCTTGTGTGCTTTTCTTTCTTCAACTTTCAATCCCTTAGTACTATAAGCTACATAATTGATTAGCTGGTTAAATTTATTCCATCGAAAACTAGTTGGAGTGAGGAGATAGAAGATGCTTTCTGTTGCTTAAAATGATATCTCCTTACACACCATTTAATAGTAGAAGAAACCTGTCTATTACACTTTTGGACAACAGGCAAAAGATCTTCTCTAAGATTGATCGTGATGATTTGAATATGCCTACATCTTAGATTGATTTAGAATTATAAAAATGAAGCACATGATACCTCAAGAGGCTGTAGATGCTGCCGCACAAGCGGTTAAAGAAGCAAAATCAGCTATATCTGAGGCTGTGGAGGCAAATAGGGAGGCTGATATTGCTGAAGCAGCTCAAGCCTTTTCAGTAGCTGAAAAAAAAACTACATGGGAGAAGTGTCCCAAGGATGGTAAGACATCCTTTTATGCTAATTATTTTGTTACTATGTAGCATTTTACACGTCGCTCCTATCTATCTTTCATTTTATTAATGGTAGGATATGTTCTTCTTTATCCATGAAATCACTACTGGTTAGTGTCTAGCCTTCACATAAACTATCATGCCATTATTCTGGTTATGAAATCTGTTTCAATAGACTATGATGATTATTATTAAAACAGAATTAAAAAAAAAAGGTAATTTTACTCGGTATACCAACAAAAAAAGGGAGAATAGAATATGATTGTACACTTTGTATCGTAGTTTAAGAAGATCTTTAATTTCATGATTTATTCAATAAATTCAAACTATAGGTTCAGAATCTTATGATTTTATCTTTATACGTGATCAATAAGTCAAGTAGATCATTATCTCAATATGTAACAATTCACCAACAAGGTTCTCAAAGAGATTAAGAAGGAAAGAAAAACAAGCATAGGAATTTTCATGTTCAACTGTATTCACTTTTTTGTAAATTTTAGTTTTAATTTATTTTATCATAGTATAACCTATGTTTCATGTAATGTATACAAGATCTTTCTTTTATGAATAAGTATAATATTAGATATTTGTATAATGTAATGAAGAATATGTATGGGTGTTTCATATTTCATTTATCTACTTTTTGTTATTCTATTTTTTTTAATGAACCCTAACATCAAACATAACCTATTGGCCGAGAGCATTTACCTTCTTTGGTAAAATATTTTCACATAAAAGAGAAATTAAAACAATATTCTTAGCATCTTAATTATCCTGTAAACAAATGTTGTACCCAATATTTCTATATCATCATATTTCCGCATTGACAATTTTTTTGCATATTTGCTTTTTTTTCATTAGACTGATTTTCTGACAAATCAACACTGATTTCTATTAGAGATGATTCACATCCTGAAATATTGTTCTTGATGGGAGTCTGTAAAATATTATATAGTGTAAAATTGTGTTAGGTAAGAATAAAAAGAGTAATAAAATGAGACTATATTTAGCATCTTAATTTTCAAATATTTCTTTATAATAATTATGTTAAAGCTAAAATTCAATTTTTAATTGTAAGCTCTCTTTTTCTTCGTGTACAAATTGATATGACCAAGAAAACATATAAGCAGGATGCAAAAATTTATGTACGTAAAGAAAAAGAGATGAATTTGCATTACAAAAGAAATGTTATTACTTCAATGCAAAATTATTATATTTTTAAAAATGTTTAGGTTAAAATATGTATAAATGTAACATATAACTACTTCATAAAGCTCATCTCTTCCATAAATTTGTGCACCTTCAAAGGGAGAATCCTATTACATACAATAATGTCATTAAAAAATAAAATTTATAATTTTTATGTAACTTGTGAATTTTTTATTTTAAAAAAAGTGAGTAACACTTACAGAGGATTTTAATGAAGGATGACTGTATTTCTTGAAAAAAGCTTCATCATCATTAAACTTTATAACTTTGTAGACTTTATCATATTTGTTTATATTAGATTCCTTATCAATGACCTTAAATGTGAGCTTTTTCTCAATAATGTTATCCAATTCACATGGATGCGAACATTCATCATCGTTAATTAAGTCTTTCTTTAAAAAATTTACAGTTTTTTTCATAAGTTGCTTAGACTTACGGTTCCAAAGTAATAGAATTATAAGACCAGTTTCATTCATTACAGATTTATTTTTTATAGTGATAAATTCATATAGGATTGTAATAACAACTTTTGCTTCTACAATATATTTTGGACAAAAATATGAGTTATCATCTTATTCAACTATTATAAGACACTTATTGCAAGCCAAGTATGACCATCCATGTTCAAGATCCAAACAAATAAATTTTGCAGCAATTCAATAACTAGCTCCTTGTTTAATAGAAAAAATATTGCAATAAATATTAAAACAGATTGTGTAAAGTTAATAGAAAATGAAAAAAATTATTCTCATTTCTGTGCATAGAATCAAATCATTGATATATTTAAAAGGTATAATTTTTTTGGCTAACTCATTCGGGGTAGAGTAACTTTGTTGAGAAATTGTCTGGCTAAGCCACACATAGTCAGAATCACATGTTGCATTTAATCTGAAAAAAATATTATAATCTTATATATTACTATATATTCTAAATTCTAATGTTAATTTTAGTTAATAAATTTGTTAAAACAATAGGTGGTGACAAATCTGAATTTTTTAGCCTTCAGAAATTGAAGAACAACAATCAACATCTGTAAATGCACTCAAATAAGGTTGAATTTGATACACAAGTTCACCCCATAAAATTGTTGAAAGTCTATCTCTTCTATAAGAATATAGATTTGATTTTATGATTTACTTTATTATTTTCCTTCTATCATATTTGTGTATTAAATATTGCAGCTTTAACGAAAAGTAATAAAAGTATATATATTGTACAATAGTTAATGCAATTAGTGACAAAAGATTATTTTTTTGGATCAAAATTATATTTTGATTTGAAACTTGTAGTGTAAAAAAAATGTACTTATCTTCTTCTAGTACAACATTAATAAAGATACTATTATTGTCTCCTTGTTTGAATGTTGAACCGTTTCATGTGCCATAACCTGACCAACGACATCTATAAATATATATGAGTTAGTCCAAATAGAAACCACATATTATTGATCAATTGTAAATTGACTTTAAAAAAAAATCATTACCAAATAATTCTGTGTCATCGACAATATATTGAATTGTCAGTTGATCAAATGAACGCAAATTAAATATGTCTACGATATAAAGGATTAGTAATTTTTTCAACGAAAGTTGTTTTATGAAAATCAACCTCTGTTTGTGTGCAGTATTCTTAAGTTTCTTGAAATTTGATGTAACAGCAAAATAGTTCATGCGATATGACTCAAGTTCTTCTATTTTAGTCTTGAAAAACTTAATATCATACTTGCCAATTGAGGCATATATACGATCACCCTAATTTGAGACGAAAAATTAGAATTGTTGAATGAATTAACAATATTAAAAATTAAAAAGAAAGATTAATAATGTAAATAAAGTGAAAGATGTAAAATTACTAGAAAATAATAAGTACCTTTGCTTCGTGTAAAATCATATCCAATGAATAGAGTATTTCAGGTTTGAATTTATTCGACACTTGCCACAATCGAACAACTCTTACTCTCAAATTCTATTGCATGAAATTATTTGTAATTTGTGAGATGCTATAAAATTGTAAAGCCAAGTATGTTTATGACAATATTAAGTAGATTGATTTGGTTTTTCAAGTATAGAAACAAAGAGATCGAAATACAAATTTGTCAAACTGCAGAACATTTAGAATATATTAATGATTAAATAAGGATTAAAGAGTCGAAAGATAATTTATCAGAAGTCGGAGTGAAGTGGATAGTTTTAATATCAACTCCTCAAAACTATCCATATGAAAAGTTCCTCTTTCAAGTCAAACTAATTTATCAGTATTTTTAATTTTTAATATTTAATAATTTTAATGAATCAAGTATTAGATGTGTATCGTGTTTTTTTTATCTGGCGATTATTATTGTTTAAATTGTTATTGTAATTATTAATTTTTTATGATAAATGCTATTTAAATATTTCGTTATTTAACTTGTATGTAGTGTTTATATGGTGTGTTTGTGTGTGGAAGTCATGATTTTTAAAATTATTAGTACTAGTTTTAGTTTAAGTTTTTATTCTTTTTTTTTTTCCAGAAAATTCATGTTATTTATTAAGAAAAAATAATATGTGGAAGTTTATTAGCAAAGCTTGTTAGTGAGTACGGTAATTTTTTAATTTTTTTTAAAATAGAAATTTCTTTTGTGATGGGAAGTTATGTGTTTTTTAAAATTGGATTTTTAAATATTTTTTTTTAAATTATTGCTTTTATGTGGTGCTGACACATGACAGTTTTGCCTCATAGATAGATTATTGTTACTAGTGTTCTGACCATGTTATTTGAAGCTCAAAATATAACTGGTATACAATTCTAACGTCAACGAACTAATTGGAACTGAAAATCCATTGAAGCCCGCTGAAGCTTGGGATCAGCAACATTTTTTAACTCTCACAGTATTGGAATTATATTGTTTTAATAGTGATATGGTATTAGGCTGCACACGATTTGGAGGAATTATAAGAAAATCTGGACAGATAATTCGAAGGTAGAAGATAAGTTTTATGTGATTAAAAAATGCTAGGCAGAAAGGTCAACTGTAGTGTTAGAAAAGATAGTGTTAAGACTATCTTTGAATGTGACATATTACTGAATCATGCGTGAAAATTTCCCAAATTTCTCATGGATAGAGTGATCACACACTTAATCATCAAGCCAAAATCTATAACTGATAGCTAGGATGTAACTTCATTTCTTAACCAAGGCCAAATCTAGCTCCATGTTCAATCATGATTCCGGCCCAACCACCTCGACTCCTTATGGACTTTGTCATAGACAGGATGTTGGCGTTACCCAACAATTAGAAATTTCCTCAACACAAAGATGCAACTTGAGAGAATGGATGAACAAATTAATGAGTAGAATATCTGCCCCAAGGTTAAGGCTGTCAAACGGGCTGGTTTGACCTCGCTCGACCCGGCTTACTAAGAAAACCGACCCGGTTTGATGCGGCCCGGTCATCCCCCGGGCTACAGGGCTGCCGGTCCCAAGTTGGGCTATTTTTTTTGAGCCCGGATTGACTCGGCCTAGACTCAACCCGGTCCAGGCCCACCAGTTGCCCGATCCAATTTTTTTTTTTTTAAAAAAAAAGTTGTTTTGACCGTTTGGGCCAAAATAGTCATTGGACCCAACAACTATATGGCCGTTTGGAGCCTCAAATGGCTATTTGGCCTTTTTTTCTATTTTTTTTTAATTTAAAATATTTTTTAAAAATAAAAAAAAATTCTATAAATACTCTACACTTTCAAATCATTTTCCACACAATTTTCATTCTCTCAAATCTCATTCTCTCTCAAATATTCTATATATCTCCTAAAGTGCTCAATTTATTTTTTAATTTTACGATCATAAATATGAGTGAAGGTTTTCTAAAGTCGAAACTTTCGGATACTTCCAAAATTTGGTATTGTCGTTCCATCTGTTACTTTTAATTTTTAATTAGTGTATTAATTGTTGAATATTTAATTTTATTATTTTTGTGTATTTTAATTTTCTTAGTTTGATTTATATTATGGATAAATTAAGAAACCTCGGTAAAAGTGTCAAAAATTTTTGTCTCGAAAGTGGTAGTAAAAAGTGAATTACTGGCGGTAGAGGTAGTTCAAGTAGTAGATATACCCATGTGCCTCAGGTACCGCTTAGTCAAGCTTTTGAGGAAGAAGTAGGTGTAGGTGCTCACGATATGGATTATTTAGAAGCTCAAAAAAATTACGGTATAGAAGAAGAAAATAAAGTAGATCCGATTAATTTAGATGAAGATGATGAAAATACTGGTGAGACATCCGCAGTAGGAAATACTAATGTTAAATCTGAATCGGTTAATCGTCCTCCCCGTTCCCCAAGAGCTTGTAGAACAACTAGTATTGCATGAGAATTTTTTACACATAGAGAAAGAGAAACTAAGGTGCAACACAATATTTGTCAACAAGTATATGGGCATAAAAGAGGAGGCAATCAAGGGGGTATGAGTACGTTAATGAGACATATAAGAGAGAATCACCAAAGAGAGTTATTTATTGCAAAAGGTGGTGAGGCTGTTGGTGGGCCAATGTTAGAGCATGTGGAGTTTTGATGATAGACATGAGAATAAAACATATGGTAAAAGCCGTTCCATCCAACTGAACCAAGGTCACCTGCAGATAAGTTATTGATATGATGATCTGGCTTACAAACAGAAGTGGATAACATTTATTACATTAGAAGTTGAGTTGAAAAAGAAGACTTGCATAAGTTGAGTGAAAAACAAGAAGTGCAGAAGTTGAGTTGAACAAGGAGTCTTGAAGAAAGAGAAAAGAGGAATCCTATTGAAAGAAGAAGAGAGGGGCGGCAAAGAGTAGCAGGAAACTATCTGGAGTCATATTGAATATAAAAGTTGATATCTATTGAAGGACTCCATGAGGTGGGTTCTTAAATACAGGAAACAGATTCAAAAGCAGGGTTAAGCACTAAAAAAACATATCAACAATCAGCATATCAGTTCTTATGCTTGAAGAAAGAACCTGATCTCTTACTTGGCTAGTTGTAGAATTTGTGTACTGAGTAGGTTCTTTGAGTTGTAATAAGTCATTATTTTAGTCTCAGTGATCTATAAACTGAGTTAGGAATTGTGTCTTCAAGTTTGGGAACTCGAAGACTTGGAAACACGTATCTTGGGAAGATTTGTGTTTTTGTAGTAGAAGGAGTTAGAAGTTTTAATTCCAAGTTTACAAGAAGTCTTGTAATTTTGTTGATTGTTGAGGCTCAAGTATTATAGTGAATTTGGGTTAAATCCTATAGAGGTACAGGTCGTGATTTTTTACACCTTTCTTGAGCCGGGTGTTTTCCTCGTAAAAATATTGTGTTTAGTATTTAGTTCTGTGAATCACGTTTACTGACTTGTTCCACAGATAGACAATTAGTAGGGCTCGTACTCTAACAGCCAACACAAACTAGAATGGACCCAACAACCGATCAGGTAATTAAGGATTATAATAAATTGAGGGACCGGAAAGAAATAACAAAAATGGTAGCTGTGGGTTGTTTGCCTTTCACTTTTTCTTCTTCGGATGCTTTTATTCATTATATTCAAGCAATTTATAATCCTATGTTTAATGGTATTCCTAGAAGTACTTGTCGGACCAATATTTTTAGACTTCATTCACAATATGTTTATTATTTAACTATATTGTTAAAAAATATTCAATATAAAATGGCTCTAACTTCTGATCTTGATCGTGCTGTTAATAGAAATTATTATTTAACCATTACTTGTCACTGGATAGATAATAATTTTGTTATGCAGAAACTTATTCTAGCTTTTTTGTATGATGAAGATCGTAGACATATTAGAGAATTTATTGCTAAATTTATTAGTAAAGTTGAAGAATTTTATGGTATTGAAAGAAAAGTTATATGTATTGCTTTTGATAATGCTTCTAACAACAACACTGCTATTGAAAAGTTAAAAAATGATCTCTCTCCGTCGTTACCTGAAATATTTCATGTTAGGTGTGCTTGTCATATATATAATTTAATTGTAAGAGGTGGTCTTGAATTTTTTGAGTTTTATAGTGAAAAGATCCGACTTGCTGTTGGCTTTATTCAAGGAAATAATCGAAAGAAAAAGAGTGAGAGAATTTAAAGTTAAATGTGAACAAAATGGACTTACGCCGATATTTATACTTGAAGAATGTGATACTAGATGTAATGCTACGTATGATTATTTAAAAACTTATTTTGCTTATAAAGTTCCTATTATATTGACTTTTAACCAATTTTGTGGTTCATTAGCTAATTCGGCTGAATGTATGCTAAATGATTCTGATTGGGCTGTAATTGATGATCTTGTTAAGTTTTTGAAATTTTTTTATATAGCTATGGTTGAATTTTTTGGTGTTTATTATCCTACTGTTTGTAATATTTTAGTATATTTAGCTGATATTTCTGGTTTGCTCAAAGAATTTAAGAATAAAGAAGGTTACAAATAAGTTGTTAGTGTTATATTTTTGCTAAATTTAAAAAATTATTTTTTCAATTTCCCCAATTTACTTGGTTGGTGCTATTACCCTATGATTATTCTTTATTCCGTTTCAAATACACCATTTTGGACCTATGCGTATATACACGCGCCACAAGCACGTGAAAGGGCTCAAAATTGATTTTTTTGACCAATAAAAAGCTATCACGTGTGAATATTTAATATATAATTTATATTCTTTTTTATAAAAGGAAAAAATTAATATTTATTTATTTTTTCAAATTACCCAGTACCCCCTTCTCCCCCCCCCCCCCCCCAAACCCACCCTTTCTTCTTCAACACCTTCAACACCATTAAAGCTTCATTAAAGTTTTTTTTAAATATCATTAAAACTCCATTAAAGCTCAACACAATGTCTTCTTCAACACAATATCTTTTTCAACACCATTAAAGCTCCTCCATTAAAGGTCCATTGAAGTTTTTTCTTTTTTCAAAATATCTTTAAAACTCCATTAAAGCTCATTTAACTATCTTTAAAACTCAATTCAATCATTTAACTATCCTTAAAACTCAATTCAATCATAAAATAATTTTTTGAATTGATTTGAACAAAAAAAATAGACGGGAAGAGAGATTTTGACGGAGTGGAAAGGGGGGTTAAGGGGAGATGCTGACAGGGTAGGGATGTTGGACGGAGGGTGGGGGTGAAGAGGAGCTGCTGGACGTCGGGGGGAGGGGGAACTGGATGGGATGGGGTGGGGGAAGAGGGGGTGGGGTGGGTGATAAATTAAATAAAAAGGAAAGATTTATTAAAAGAAAAGGCAAAATACTCTTCTGGACCCCTGTACTATGTCACTTTTGTAAGTTGGACACTTCTACTTACATGTTTGTCATCTGAACCCTTGAACCCATTTAAAAGCAATATTTTGCACCCTTTGACCGTTGACCTTACCTACGTGGCATTGAAATGATGACTAGAACAAAGAGAGTGTAGTCACTCGTTTGGAGGTTCGAGTGGGGTCAATTTGGCCAATTTTATATTAAAATAATTTAAAAAAATAAAAATTATATTAAAATTAAAAATAAATTAAAAATGGTCCTTTTTTTTCTCCATCTTTTTTAATTTTAAAATATTTTTAAAAATTTATAAAATATTTTTAAATTTTTTTAAAAATTTATAAAATATTTTTAAATTTTTTTAAAAAATAAAAATATTTTTTTTCCTCCCTACCCCACCCCATCCCCACCCTCACACCCTACCCAGCCCCATCCCACCCCAACCCACCCTAACACCCGTCCAGCCCTTCCCCACCCCCAACCCGTCCTCACTCCCCACACTCCACCCAACCCCAACCCCATCCCACCCCCAGCCCCTTTCAGCCTCTCTACCTAGCCCCGTCCCCACCCTCACACTTCACCAGCCCCTCCTCACCCCACTCTCAGCCCCCACACCCCTCCCAACCCTGTCCCCAACCTCATTCTCACACCTCACTAACCCCCGTCCAGCCCCTCCCTACCCCACCCACAACCCCCAACCTCTCCCAGCCTCGTCCCCACCCCACCCCACCCCATCCCCATCCCCACCCCTCCACACACCACCAGCCCCTCCCTACCCCATCCCTAGCCCCCACACCCCTCTCAGCCCCATCCCCATTCCCCTACCCAGCCCCTTCTAGCCCCCACACCCCACCCCAACACTCTTCCAGCCCCTCCCCCTCCCCCCTCCCACAACCTTTACTTTTTATTTTCCTCAATTCAATTCTTTTCATTTTTTTTTGAATTAAAATTAAAATTTAAAATCTTTTTATTTTTTGGGGATTAAAATTTAAATTTGAATTGAAAGTGAGTAATAGTGAATATTAAAAAAAATAGTGAATTTCGCTTGAAAAAAATTATTTTTTTTTTTTGAATTTGTTAAAGATATTCAAATTTAAAAATAAAAAATTTATTGTGTTTGTATATATGAATTCATAATTAAAAATTTAAATTAGTTGGAAAAGAATTTTAATTATTTGGAATGGATTTGATGTTTAATTTGTGAACAAAAATAAAAACACGATTATTCAAATTTTTCTACAATTATAATTTCTTCTTATTTAATTAAATTAATTTTAATATTTAATTTGTTATTTAGCATTTTAAAATTGACTTGAAATTTAATGTAATACTTTTTGTTAAATGACGTGGCAGATGTGGCAGCTGACGTGGCAACTGACGTGGAGAGTGTGTGTTAACTCACCAAAAAAAGGGATATTGCTTTTTAGTGGGTTTAGGGGTTCAGATGATAAATATGTAAGTAGAAGTGTCCAACTTACAAAACCGATATAGTACAAGGGTCCAGAAGAGTATTTTGCCAAAAAAAAAAGTACGAAATTAAATTTATTTAACACATGGCAGCACCTGATTGGTGCGTGTGGTCACTCTCTTTGTTGTGACTGAGATTCAGCGAAAAATGGTGTTTTTGAAACGAATTAAGTAAGAATCGTGAGGTAATAGGTCGAATTCAAAGTTTAGGTGTCTTTTTGAAAATTTCGACCAACATCAAAGGGGTAATTATGTATTTACTCTTAAAAAAAAAAGTTAACGTAAAATGTAACCTTTTGGTAAAGATGATTCACTTGACCACCCTTGGCCAATGTGACACCGTACATTGCCAAGAAGAATTAAGTGGACGAGTCACTCGAACCCTCACCAACAAGTGGAAGTTCAGATAACTAACCAATTAATCTACTAAATTCCCACAACGTTGGAAACAACATGCTCTTAAAGTAGCTGTTCCAATCCAAATGCCTGTCCCAACATAGAGACCATATCCACTACATCTATATAAGGAATAGTTTACTCCCAACAGTTTTTGTTCTTAAAATATCATGGATGCACCGTCGTGGCGTGGCAGGCATCTTGCTGGTGCAGGAAGAACAGAAATTGACTTATACATTGAAGAATTGTGTATGAGAAAAGAAATATAAGTCTAACAACGCGAAAGAGGGAAGCCAATTCCATGGCGAGTGGTAGGAAATGCAACGAACATCAACGTGCAGACCAAGCCAACAGCCATTGGCAACATTGCGAGGATCTCTTGAGCATCTGGAGACGGAGAAGGATACAAACATTTCAGCACATTCTGATCAAACGCTGCAACAGCACCAAAACAAAGTATTGACAAAAGTGCATGAAAGAAATCCAGGAATTTCAGCTTGTATTTTTCGGCATCCTCAGGAGGACACGAGCCATCAATAGTCCACAAGCCCCTGAATGTTGCCAATCCATAACGTACTTTGCCCCTTTCATCACGAAAGCTGTCCGTAAAACATAAGCAGAAACACGAAATCCCGCAAATTCCTAAAAGGAATAATGTCATTGAATGACTAATTGAGGAAAGACATTGTCCTTCATGTGTTACAACTGGTGACAATATTTGAAATGCAATAACAGAACCCGAAGGCAAAAGATTAGATAAAAGAGCTGTTTTCTTGAATGTTTTTCTAATAACCTTTTGTGCTGGTGTTTTCTTTGGTTTTTCAACAATTTGTTCATCTTCTAACAAGGGTATTTCCAATTGATTCTCAGATGTAACAGTACTTTCTGTTCCTGATTTTTCTGTATAATTCGCCACAGCTTTCTGTATATCTTGTGGGATGATACTAGGTATGTTATTGTTAATATTCGTCACAGCTTTCAGTATATCTTGTGGGGATATACTAGGTATGTTGTTGTTGCTATTTGCCACCGCGTTCGAAATTTTCTTGGTGGCCTCCATATCAACAATGTTGTTGAATGTTGAATCTTGATAACTTTTTTTTTCTGTTCAATGGATGATACTTTGGGTGAATTTAGAAATATATATAACTCAGAGTAATATGCAACAGTCTCTAAAAAAAGATATTCAAGATAAAAGGTTCTGGTTCATTTGTTATTAAAAAGGGTATATGGGTTTTTAGTAAAAGGTTAAGAGGCCAGAATTAATTCACTCCTTTATTTGATGACAGGGTTTAAATCTGTCGTTTATTAAATGAGTTCTAAATTATGGTTTTGATAACGTAATTTAGATGTTTTAAGGGGAAGTTACATACTTGGCCCATCGATCATAATAAGTAAATTCGCTGATTTTATTATGACGAGTGGTTATACAGTCTATTTTTTCCTTGTTTTAATTTTCTAGAAATTTTTTTTTAACATTACTGAAAAATAAACCATACTTCCAACGTGAAAATATAAATGCTTATTTCCATTTTTTTAAAAAAATATAACTGGAAACAAAGAGCTCGCTTCACACGTTTATCCAGGGGCGAGGCAGAGCTAGATGAGTTCGGAATTCGACAAAACACAGTAACTTTTGCTCAAAGTATACATTTCTGTTAAAAAAGTTCACTAAATACGTATAAATATTAAGTTTTAGAACCAAGTTAA
The DNA here is from genome assembly GCA_030864225.1 of Capsicum baccatum var. pendulum. Lineage (NCBI taxonomy): Eukaryota > Viridiplantae > Streptophyta > Magnoliopsida > Solanales > Solanaceae > Capsicum > Capsicum baccatum. The sequence continues at coordinate 273,572,769 of CM061552.1, forward strand.
CTAACACTTGGCCATCAGTCTAATATGCAACAAACTCTACTTCATCGAGTAGATAAATCGGGAAAAAGAAGCATATATTTTTATTCCAGTTACGACTTTAACATCATCCAACAGGTTTTTCAACTGCAAAACGCAGGATTCCCTATATCCAAGAATGGCCCTCAACCATTTAAACAGACCGAGGCAGAAAATGAAATGGCCAACAGTTTATTTAATGGTAGCAGCATCCTATATTCACTTTCTTCCAGTGCTATCCAAGTTGAAGTCCTGAAGATTGAGCAACAAATCATCGGCACTCAAGTAGACCTTGTTAGCTGAATTCGAAATGGTATGTGCAATATCTCTTGCTGCTTCGATTTTCCTGAGCGTTATAAATGCTGGATTGTTGGCGATAGCTTGACCAATCAGCTGAGCGCTCTTAGCCTCACCCTGCGAGAACAATACAGATTGCAATTCAAACTCAATATAAAATGACAGGTTGAAGAAGTAACTGAAGCTAGCGCTTGGCCATATAATTTTTTGAAAATTCATCTTCAAATATTTGTTTGGCCATGAAAATTGATTAGATTTTCCAAAATCTGATCTTCAAATATTTTCATGTTCCAAGAACCGGCTCAGACCAGTTTTTGGATGTTTGGAACTTCCACTCAAAAAACTTCCAACTTTTTCTCAAACAAAGTGCATGTCCAAACACGACTTGAAAAACTCAAATTTTCAAGTTTCAAAAAATGTATGTCCAAACGAGAGCTATGATTAAAGAGAGGAGGACAAGATTGAGAACTATTTTTGACCTGAGCTCTAATAACAGCACTTCGTCTATCTTGCTCAGCTTTTTCCACAATAAACTTCGCTCTCTCTGCTTCTTGAGCAGAGACTTGCTTTGCTTCAATTGCAGCCGTGAACTCCTTTCCAAAAGTCAGGCTTGTTATCGAGACATCATCTAAAGCGATGTTGAAGTTGGCCGCCCTTTCAGTTAAGACCTTCCGTATTTCTCTACTAACATTCTGCTCGAGTTAAAATACAATTTAATCACATATGCTGAAGAATTCTTAAAATTCCAATAAGTTCTACGGCAGGCAGATAAAAAATTCGCAGCTACCCACCAAAATTAGAACATTCCTCACAATTGGCGCAACCACACCATACAGTACCGATGAGGTATTACCAGTTACCACCTTATAGCACAATAATTACTTCTACACTTCTAAGTGATAGCAGCATTAACACTAGATATCCTCTTGCGCGTACCTCTCTTTGGGTGATAAGCTGGCTAGCATTGTACTGTGCAACCACAGCTTTCAAAGTTTCATGAATAATTGAAGGCAGGACCCGTTCATTATAATTTTCACCAAGAGTTCGGTAAATAGTGGGTAGTTTGTCTGGTACTGGACGTGTGAGAACTCGAAGTCCAATTTTTACCTGAAAAATAATCGAGGAACGAGATCAATGTCTACAACCAGTCACTCTTCCAGCAAAATAGCCTATCTGCTCCTATTGTACTGGATAACGGATGCATCAGATAGTAAAAATTTAATCCATATTGTACATTTTTTTACTGCATGTTAATCTTTCCCCTCAATTCCCTTCTTTCGGTTTCTCTTTTCCTTTTTCATTTCTTGGACTGCAGAGCAATGCAACTGTTGAGAAAAAATTTACCATCTGAAGGTCACGACTTCCCGAAGTACTTTCCACCAGATGTGGACGGGCACGAACATCATATATCACAGGCCTCTCGAACCAAGGAATCATGAAATGGGTCCCTTCAGGATAAACCTATTCATTAAGCAGCATCATGCATTACAGAAAAAACAAAAGGCAAGTCGAAAGTAAATGAAAAAACAGGTCTGAACGTCCACGTGCTAGGTTTTACACCATCAAATCACCATATATAAGATAAGTAGATGACAATATTTTCAAACTATAATACTTGAATGTGCTTGACAATTGAATATAATCCACTACTTTAAGCTGGCGTCACTCTTTTATCCTGGTTTGAGATCAAGATCTAACTATATTTTGCAAGCAAGTGTCAAGTCAATCTAATTTATGTACTGAAAAAAGGGGTCCAAATATCATCTTAGTCCATTAGGGAGAGGACAAGGCATACCTTATCTTTAATACCAAGAATACGGTTGAAAACAATGGCACGATTCCCCCCATCAACATTGTAGAGACTGTTAACAACTCCATACACACCAAGACCAACAACAAGTCCAAACTTGATTAAAGGAGAAGCAGCACCACCACCAGGCATCTTAGGAACCTTAACATTCTTGAGATCCATCTCGCTAATCCCTGAAAGTAAAGCCAACAAAAGTCATCATTATAATCAAGTAATAGATAAAAGCCTGCTAATATGGAAAGGAGAGCATCCTAAAGAGCTTTTACAAGCAACCATTAACTCTTACAATCAGTCAGCAGGTAATTTCGTCACAAAAGGCTCCAATGCGAAGGACTCGACAAAACTTACATTTTCTATTCAGTAAATTTTCTGTAAGTTCACACCAAAGGAGGACAAAGAAAATTTAAAGGTCCAACTTGCAAGTATAGCCTTATTATATGGTCATAAAAACATATCTGTGCCACTTAATCTGTCTCTCATGCTGTTAAACAGATCTAACTGATTCATATAACAGGCAAGGCAAATACTACAGTAAATTATAGCAATGAGTCGATGATTACTGTTTAACAATACTGAATAATTGAGAAATTAATCTCAGTTTTCACAAACCACAGTCAATGGTTTCTTCCTATTTCTTAAAACTTTTATGAAACACTCAATTTTTTTTTTTGTCTTTCTGTCTTTCGCACGGAAGTCTGTCTGTCTTTATCAGATATTTATCATGTATACTAAGATTATAATATCAGGGAATCTCTAAGGATACCACGATCAATAAAAAAGACAATACAAAAGTACATGATCGTCCGCCAGTCATAGGAAGACCAAGCTAGGCGAGAAAGGTTTTTTGATGAGACAATACTTAACCAATTCAATGAGACATCATATATTATGCTAAATATAAGTAAAATCCAGCAAGGCTAATTAATTGTTCGCTCCAGAAAGAGCCTAGTAAGTGCATGATTACTCTCAAAGTCATAAATAGAAGTACTCAAATGTCTAGAGGGTATATAACAGAGTCCAAGACAAAGCAAACAGAAGCAGACATCTCAATTCAGAAATCTTTATTTCCTTTTGTTTTCGGATACAGTAAAACCTGCTTTATGAAACCCTTAATGGTCTATTTTCCCACTTGTCCCTCTTGGTGACCAGGGGCGGAGCCTGGTAGAAGTAAGGCCCCTTCGGCGGAAAATTACATTGTATATATAAGGTTAAAAATATTTTTTATGCATACATAGTAAGTTTTGAATCCCCTTGGCTTCTTCGTGCATTTATTCCTTCATATTTTGAACCCCTCAACAAAAATCCTGGCTCTAACACTGTTGTTGACTTAAACCCAACTTGATGGTTGGAGGTATAGGGCCCTTACGACTAGACTATCCTCTCTTCAAGGCCCCTACATCTAAACTGTCCTCTGTCAACCGAAAGCCTCCTTATCTCCTTTCCTCTACTACTTTCTCATTTCTTAATCATATCACAACATTAACATGTTGTAAGAACAACCCAAAAAAATATTAGTTCATGAATCATTAGAAGGTACAGCTTATATTGCTCGGACTATTCAAAAAATGTCAACAGGTCCATATCAGGTCCTCCAAAAGCAATGCATTATCGGAGGATCCGACATGGGTGCAACAACATATTTGGAGAGTCTGAGCAACATACATGCATCATACTACTAGCGATGTCTTTAGGAGTGTAAGTATAATACCTTACCAAATTAAAAATTGGCAACCAGAGGCGAAACCAAATTTTAAATTTTAAGGGTTCGAGGTCGAAACTCTACCACGGTCCATTTGATTTGCAGATTTCAAATCATTTACTTATACTAAATTTAGTAAATTATTTGCATACGTACATGATTTGAGCCAAAATTACGATGATTTAATGCCAAACTCTCAAAATTGGGCAGAATAAACCACAGTCCACTAATCTTTAAAGTTGCAAATACTGAATCATTACCAAAGGAATCAAAAATAAAATAGGCCTGAACAATAGCAATTAGGATTTTCACTAAGGAGTGTTTGGCTTGAGGTATAACGTATTTGTTATCCACCATATATATCATGTGATGGGATAAGTTATTCCATATCGGGATAACTTGATCCCAACCAAACGACTTGTCAATATGACGAGTAATAGCAAAGGGATTCAGTGTTTAATATAATCATTGTATGAACAGCGTAATTTTCCGCTGATCATTTGGTTTAAAAAAACCACCAAACAAGATATACACAGAAGATTGTTTTACCTGATCGAAATGGAGGAAAGGAATTTTCTGAAAAGTAAATAGCAGAGTAAAACTGAAATGGGGTATAGTGGATTATGGAAGCTTGGAGAGAGGTTTAGTTAATCGTTTAGGGCTTTATGATTTATCTAAAATGGTCAAATTCATCCGACGAATATTACAAATTGAGAACTTTATAGAATTTAGAAGTTTGGCCTAATATTATCTCTCCGTGAGAAAAAGGTTAATTTTTATTTGCCATTGACTTTTAATATAATCCAGTTTAAAGAAAATCATAACTAACTATAAATTAAGTAGAGAAAAGAAAAGAAGAAAAGAAACAACTACCCACAACAGTTATCGGATATAAAGAGAAAATAATTTGATGGCTAGAAATTAAGTGGCTAGGTAAGAATAATTATTTTGATTTTTGAGGGTAATTATGTAACTATACTCATAAAATATAAAGTCATCCTTCTTTTGTATACCAGAGAAACTCCCTTGCAAGGCATGAGACCAATAGTATAAAATTAAATACTTTTTTTTATTATATTTTATGTGTCATAATTTAACTGAGTATGAAATTTAATAAATTAGAATTTTTTAAATAATTTTTATCAAATTATTCTTTATTAAAAAATATATTGCTATTATTTTTAGTTAAATGAAATCTTATAAATGAGACTAATAAAGATAAAAATAAAATTATGTCTTTAAATAATCATTAAATAAGAAAAGATGATATTATTTTTGTAACTTAAAAAAGAAAATAATGACATATAAAATAGGACGAAGAAATAATAGGTTTCTTTTTAAAGTATGATAATATAAATTTCATTGTTAAATCTATTTATTAATGAAAATAATATATTCTTTATTTCAATTTGTTTGTCACTTTATAAATTTTATGATTTAATTAAATTTTTTTCTAATAATTTTTTAATAAATTTTAAATATTTTAAATTATTAATTATCATGACTTTTAACTAGTAAAGTTGGTGGCATGTGATCAGGAGGTCACGAGTTCAAGCCATGGAAACAGCCTCTGTCAGAAATGTAAGGTAAGACTACGTACAATACATCTTTATGGTGGATCCTTCTCGGATATCGTACATAGCGATAGTTTTATGGGTAAAACTTAGATGCACCCAATATATATACTAAATCAATACATACATGTACATCGAAATGCCCTTTTTTATATTTTAAATGTGCACGTGTTATTTCAACTCACAAGTGTCATGAGTTGCAATGTAGCAGGCAAAAGCTTGCACGAACATGAGAAAGGTAGGTGGGATCCACAATTTGAGCAAGTGAATTGCCACGGCTACAACATCCATGAAATATCAGGAAATGAAACAACACCACGTTGACGGAGAGCTTTGTGGTTGTTCTCCTTTTCTTTTCCTCTTATTAGATTACTGGGTCAAAATCATTTCTCTTCCCAACTTTATCTTAAAAATTAAACTCTCTTATTAATTTTGAATAATAATCATATATTTTTTTATTTTAATTGATTTTTTAAAATTTCTATTTTACTTTTTATCATTAATTTTTTTAAAATTCTTTAAAATCATTATATTTTCATTTAAAAAAAAATTTATATAACAAATTTTTCATAAAAACATAAACATTATCTTTTAAAAAAAAAAGTAAGAAATCTATAAGCTAATGATAATCTTTATGAAGTAAATTAGCATAATAAAAAAATTAGTTTTATTAATAATAATCAAAACTATAATATTTATTTTACAAGTGAACATAATAAGTAATACTAATTTTATAAACATATTTTAATGCAGAAAATACAAACAATAAATGAAAGAGATAAGCCTCTAGTACCACCTCGAACTATAGTCAAAGTTGTTACGACACACTCCAATTTCACAGGGGTCCTATTATCCCTTGAACTCAAATTTAGCGTATTTTTGTCATTTTTTGTACTAATGTGGACCTTTATTACATAAAATGGAGCTCACATCAAAGGTGTCACGCCATCTAAAATGATTGACAAAAGGTATCACGTTAGCTAAAAAGATAGATAAAAATACGCTAAAATTTAGTTTAAGGGGTAATAGGACACCGTGAAGTTGACGTGTGTCGTAGCAAATTTGGTCATAGTTCGGGGATATTAGATGTTTTTCTCGAATAAAAATAAGGTCAAATTTTAAAGATTATATTTATTTATATTAATTATAAAATATGTAATACTCTATTAATGATAATCACAACTTATTTACTGATATAGACAATAGATAATATCGTTTCTTATCACTTGATCCTCATACTAAAAATAAATCTTTTGATTTATCTGCTCAATTTGTGAAATCAAGAGAATTGTATTATTTTTTTTTTACCCTTTAGTGTTAAATAACTCTATAAAGTAACAGTATAGACAAATTTAAAGTTTTAAATTATCATTAATAAGGTTAATTTAGCAAAAGATACCTCTAAGTAAAATTTCCTTAAGGATTGTGTTATATCAACAAAAAGTTAAGTAATACGAAACAAATTTAGTAAGAGAGTGATAAAATACAAAAATATACGCACATGCATGCACATACGTATGTATATACACACACTTAAGGGTGGATTGTTTGGAAACAAGTTATTTCGGGATTAGTTATAACAAAATAAGTTGTACTAACATGTATGTGTGATAACTTATCTCATCACTGTGGTATAAATGACGCGACAAATAATTTTGAGACTATCTAATACATCTAATTAAACACAGGATAAATAATTATGAACTTTATTTCTAAATTATTATAATAATACCTCACACCAAATGACTCTTTAATACATATAATACTAAAATAACAATCTTAAAAAATAATATTGAATTTTGTGATAAATTTATAAAAAAGTATTAATTTGCGTATAAAGTTAATAAACTTAAATAAAATGTTACAAATATCCATGTTAAAAAAATATTCATTACATATAATGTAAAAAGATATTACATAAATATATATTAAAATTACAAGGACAAAATGAACATTGCATGAAATAAAAGGGGAATATGATTATTGTTTAATGTTGAGGGGGGAGTTTGATTTTTTAATCAAAGTTGGGGGATGAATACTGAATCTCGTGTTTAATATATGTTATTTTTCATCTTAATTTATTTGACACAAAGAAAATTTGAAAAGTTAACTAGTAAATTTTTTATATAATTTTTAAGTATTTAAATTACTAGTAATTATTTTATAGCACTTTTACATAATTTCAAATGTTATATGTTACTCTTTTTGTATCAATTAATATGACACTAATGGAATATTTGAGAAAGTCAATCAAATTTGTTATATATGTTTATGTATTTTAAGTTGTTTATTATTATTATTATTATTATTATTATTATTATTATTATTATTATTATTATTATTTATACAACTTTCTACGTAACTTTAAGTAATATATGTTACTCTATCTATCCCATTTACATAACATTGCTAGTATTTGAAAAGTTAAATAATTTTTTTATACATCTTTTAAGTATTTTAATTTGATTATTATTGTGATTTATAGATCCCAAATTTATGTTAACCGAGTGAGGTATAGACAGATTATACCACAGCTTGTGTTGTGGCGAGACGAAGGGACGAAGCCAGAGGCTCCCTTGCTTGCTTTTGCTTACCGGACAAGAAGAATTATTAGACCTATTAATTATTAATAGACTATAGCGAACCATAAGGAAGACCCTCGTGGTCTCCCTTTGACTTGCTAGGAAACTGAGATCACACTCTTTCCTACTCCAGACAAGTAGTACGGGATACGGAATTTTAAGTCAACAAATTCTTTTTTATGTGTCTCCAAATAATTAAATTATTAATAGATTATAAATAAAAATAAAATAATTAAAATTAAAATGTAAATATAAAATTATAAAATTACTCTCAATCAAAAGCAAAAAACTGAAGGTAGGCATGACAACTGTTAGCTAATCTACATATATTTAGGGGTGACAAAAGTAATACAAAATAAATATGACCAGTCTGAGTTTTCGTTTATTATTTACGGGCTCTTATGGCCTATTCATTTTAGTCTATCTAAAAGTTAAGCTAATATTTAGTCTAAATTGACCCAGCTATGAATGACAAAGGCCAGAATTGTTGAATTTTATAAGTCTCTAATGGTGACTGCTACTCGGGTTAAGTTCATAAATGACCACAACATGAGCAGGTCTTGATATTTTTGTCCCCGATAAAAGTTTTATAAAAAATAACCTTTATAAGAATGATCTTGCTATTTTGGCTCCGCTTAATAAATTTTATCCATAAGACAGACGTTCTAACTTTTGTCTATAACTAATAAGTTCATGATATTTCAAACAATGAATCTGCACGATTAACTAGAAGGTCCGCCTTATAGTAAAAATTAGCACTTAGATATGTTGCTTCTAAGACAAAGGTTCTAACTGCTCATAAGACAGATATTCAGGACACAGTGAACCTGATCAATTGACCACAAGTTTCGCCTTAAGGGCATTGAAAATTATTAGGGGGACAAAAATTCAAGACAACACGCTATGAGAGACAGAAATTCAAGATCAAATATCTGGGAGACAAATTCAAGACCAGCCACTTTAACTACTGGCAGTTAACATTGTTGTTTTTCAACTAGTTCGGGTACAAGAATCTGTATATACATGCAACAATAATTTCAACACAAGTTCAAGTCTAATACTAGAACACTTATGAAGTTCCTTAACACCTTCAACACAAGATTATAAATAATCCATCCAAGAAGTATGTTAACTTTCAAAAATGAGATGAAACAGAATTTTAAGGCCAAGTCCCTCGACTTCACGGAGTGTCCTTAAGGAATAATTTCCCTCACTGTACCTGAGGTAATGGAATCTTCCTCCCAGGATAAAATGGCCAAACAAACCAACTGTAGCGGTACCTCAAACAATTGGGATCTCTTCGAACTCACTCAACGGTTTGATTGATCACACAGAATATTTTTGAAGACAAGAAGATTTTGTATTTTCAGAATTTTTTCGTACCAAAACCTATGGATAAATGCAGGTTTATATAGCCATTAAGTGCCCCTTCCGAAAGGTGGCAATGGTTCATCCCAACAGGTGTATCCTTTGGAAGAGTCATATCTGTTCATTTGAAACATTGTGTCTTTTTCTGAATAGACACAACTATCTGAATAGTCACTCATTTTCCAAAATAATATGTCTTTTCATAGAAGGTTGTGTCCCTCCATTTTCCATTCACACCAATTAAACCCAATAATCCCCCACATGAATGGGAAATAACTATTCTTTGTAAAACTTTGCGGACAAATGTGTGATCATCAAGCAAAGACTGATTGCATCAGGAAAAGTGATATTTCCTTTGAACTTTCCGTAGTGAACATGCATCGGATGAACTTGGTCAATCGATATATTTGATATCTTTGAACCGTCGAGCTTTAATGTACACCTAGAAAACACATATCACACAATCAACCTATTACCATTAATGATTCTCACGGTTTTGTTCTTTTTAGCCATGAACACGTCCTGGTTTCATGAGAGCTTAGAGAATATGCCTTTACTAACATTCTCCTTGAAGCGGCTTCCACTTCGCCCTCACTTAGGTGATTTCTAAACGTTCAATCCTATAGGTTAAACTATTTGGTCAAATCCTCCAAATTTAGATAATCATTAAAAGACTTTTCACCTTAAGTCTTATCCTTGTTTACTAAATATTGTCTACATTATGAGAATGGGTTGGTATTTTGACAATGTTGAACCTGTCAGACATAACTTTATTTGATCTCCTTGAACCTAGCTCTTGGGATCTCCAGTCGGCTAAGTAGAGTTATCGCTATGCTGACTTGTACTAGGCCTTAAACCCATTCCCTTGGATGTTCTCTCAACTCCTTCTCTAGATAGGCCTTTTGTAAGTGGATCCGATACATTATCCTTTGACTTCACATAGTCAACTGTGATAATTCCACTAGATAGAAGTCCTCTAACAGTATTATGTCTTCGTCTTATGTGACAAAATTTACCGTTGTACATCATGCTCTCTGCCCTACCTATCGTCGCTTGGATATCACAGTGTACACATACTGGTGCCACTGGTTTAGGCCAATAAGGAATATCTTCCAAGAAATTTTGGAGCCATTCTGCTTCTTCACCGGCTTTATCTAATGCGATAAATTTAGATTCCATTGTAGACCGAGCAATACAAGTCTGTTTGGATGATTCCAAGAGACCTCTCCTCCACCGATAGTAAATACATATCCACTCATGGATTTTACTTTGTTTAATACTGTGATCCAATTTGCATCACTATATCCTTCAAGTACCGCAGGATATTTATTATAATGCAAAGTGTAGTCTTGAGTGTATTTAAGATACCCCAAAACTCTTTTCATTGCCATCCAATGAGTTTTATTAGGATTACATGTGTACCGACTCAACTTAAGAATAACGCTTGATAAATCTGGTCGTGTAAAGTTTATTATATATATTAAACATCCCAATACTCTTGCATACTGCAATTGTGAGTCACTTTTACCTTCATTCTATCGAACTACAAAGCTCACATCCAATGAAGTCCTGGCAATACCAAATTCTATATACTTGAATTTGTTAAGTACCTTTTCGATGTAATGAGACTGTGACAATGTCAACTCTTGTGGAGTTCTATGGATTGTTATCCTTAAGATCACATTCGCAACTCCAAGGTCTTTCATATCGAACTTGCTCTCGAGTATTCATTTCATTGCATTTATGTCTGAAATGTCTCTACTGATGATCAACATATCATTCACATATAAACACACAATGATTTGGTGATTTGGAGTATCTTTAATAGAAACACATTTATCACATTCATTAATTTTGAATCTGTTTGCCAACATGGTTTGGTCAAATTTTGCATGCCATTGCTTAGGTTCTTGTTTTAGCCCATAAAGTGACTTAACAAGTTTACACACCTTATTTTCTTTTCCTCGAACCACAAAACCCTCAGGCTGTTCCATGTAAATTTCTTCTTCCAATTCTCTATTTAGGAATACGGTTTTTACATCTATTTGATGAATTTCAAGACCATATACCGCCGCCAAGGCACTTAACATTCGAATCAACATTATCCTTGTTACTGACGAGTATATATCAAAGTAATCAAGGCCTTCCTTTTGTTTGAAGCCTTTTACAATAAGTCTTGCCTTGTACTTATCAATAGTACCATCAACTTTCATTTTCCTTTTAATGATTCATTTAGAACCTAGAGGTTTATTTCCTGGAGGAAGATCAACCAACTCTTAGGTATGATTTCTTAAGATTGAATCAATCTCATTATCGACTGCCTCTTTCCAAAAGGATGAGTCTAAAGACACCATCACTTTCTTAAATATTTGAGGCTCATTTTCTAAGAGAAATATTACTAAATCCGATCCAAATGAAGTTGATGTTCTTTGACGTGTACTACGTCTTGGATTCTCATCATTATGTACGTTCTCACTTGGTTCATCTTGGGGTCGTTTAGAACCTCCAATAGACTGTTCATGTCTAGTTTTATTTGAATAATTATTTTCAAAGAATTCAACGTTATCTGATTCAATTACCATATTTTCATTAATATCCGGATGTTCAGATTTATGAACCAAAAACCAACATTCTTTACTACTTTTATCATATCCTATGAACACGTAGTCTACTGTCTTAGGTCCTATCTTAACCCTTTTAGGCATAGAAACTTGGACCTTTGCTAGACACCCCCACACTTTGAAATATTTCAAGTTGGGTTTTCTTCCTTTTCATTTTTCATAAGGAATTGATTGTGTCTTACTATGGAGAACTCTATTGAGTATTCGGTTGGCTCTAAAGATAGCCTCTCCCCCACAAGATTTGCGGTAAACCTGAACTTATAAGTAACACATTCATTATTTCCTTCAAAGTTTGGTATTTGCTTTCCGCAATTCCATTAGATTAAGGTGAATATGAGGCCGTAGTTTTATGTACAATTCCATTCTCTACACATATTTTGGTGAAGGAAGATTCATATTCTCCGCCTCTACCACTTCTTATAGTTTTGATCTTTTTCTCTAACTGGTTTTCAACTTCTGTTTTGATTTGCTTAAACGCATCTATTGCTTCATCCTTACTATTTATCAAGTAGACATAACAATATCTAGTGCAATTGTCAATGAAATTTATGAAATACTTTTTCCTACCACGTGATGGTGTTGACTTCATATCACAAATATCTGTATGGATTAAGTCTAAGGGATTGGAATTCTTTTCAACGAACTTATATGGATGCTTAGCATACTTTGATTCCACACACATTTGACATTTTGATTTATTGCACTCAAAGTTTGACAAAACTTTTAAGTTAGTTAGTTTCTTACATGGTTTTGTAGTTGACATGTCCTAAACGACTATGCCACAAATCATTTGACTCTAGCAAGTAAGAAGAATTTGAACTTTTATTGATTTTAACATTCATTACATTCATTTTGAATAGGCCCTCATTGAGGTAGCCTTTTCTTACATATATTTCTCCTTTACTAAGTATAATTTTTTCGAAAATAAATACACATTTGAATTCTTTCTTGTCTAGAAGTGAAATAGCAATCAAGTTATTTTGTAACTCAGGAACATACACGACATTGTTAAGTGTCAACACTTTGCCGAAAGTCATCTTCAAGCACACTTTTCCCGTTCCTTCCACTTTTGCAGTAGTGGAGTTTGCCATGTAGATTTTTTCTTCTACTTAAGCCGGAGTAAACGTCGAAAATAACTCCTTGTTAGCACAAACATAGCGGGTGGAACCAGAATCCATCCACCATTTGTGAGAATTTCCCACCAAGTTGCATTCGGAAAGCATAGCACACAAATCATCCAAGTCTATTCTTCTTTCTTTTCTTCAGGGCAAAACAATCCGTAGACTTGTGGCTAATCTTGCTACAGTTGAAGCACTTTCCCTTGAATTTATTCTTGGGTTGATTGCTTTTATTTCTAGCTTTCTTTCATTTTTTAAAGTTGTTTTGGTCATCTTCTACAATGTTTGCTCCACTTATATAGAATTGCCTCTTGACCTTCTTTCCGCAGCCTTGTTATCTTCTTCAATGCGTAGTCATACAATTAGATCTTTGACTTATATCTCCTTATATTTGTGTTTCAAATAGTTTTTACAGTCTTTCCACATAGGTGGTAGCTTCTCTATTATTGCCGCTACTTGAAACGCTTCATCCATAATCAAACCTACAATAAAGTTCATGTGAATACTAAGAACATTATTAAATTATTCAACAACGATATTTGTTAAAATCATACCTTCTGCTAGGAGATCATGAATGATCACTTGCAATTCCTAGACTTGGGAAACAACAGACTTACACCAGGAATCTTGCAACAAAGAACTTTTTAGTTCCGGCATACTCCATCTTGTACTTTCGTTCAAGCGCTCCCCATAACTCTTTTGTAGTCTTGTTTCACTATGCATATTGTAAAGGTCATCTTGGAGACCACTTAAGATATAATTCCTGCAAAGGAAATATGAGTATTTTCAAGCCTCCACAATCACGAAGCGGTCTTTTTCAGAGGTTCCCTCAGGTACCCCCAGAGCTTCCTCAACTGTGAACCTTTGAAGACATAGATTTGTGAGGTAGAAACATATTTTCTGCTGCCATCTCTTGAAGTCAATACCCGTGAACTTTTCGGGTTTCTCCACCTGTGCCATAGCTTGCAGAGCATTAGTACGACTCATCTTGGCAATACTAGTTGCCTCCACAGTCGTTCTAGCATCATGCATTTGACTATCAGTTGTCATTTTCCTGTCACCACAAGATAGTACCTTAAGTATATCGAAATACTTATTAAAAAATTACAACAACTTTAAACACTTTTTGTTTCTTGTTTAACGATGAAGTTTTTATGACTTTCAATCGTTAATCGAGTGATCTTTAACTTGTGATGAAAATTTCATTTCTTCAAATCACTAATTAAGTTTAAATGGAGTAGAGAGCTAAAATCTTTAATCTCCAGAAACCAAATATACAGATTCAAAAAAAATCTTTTAGTGAAAATAAAATTTCACCAAACAAGCAAATTTTTTTTTTGTTCTTTTTCTAAAGGTTATTCCTTATAATTGTTGTTTTTCAACTAGTTCAGGTACAAGAACCTGTATATACTTGCAACAATAACTTCAACATAAGTTCAAGTCTAAGACTAGAAAACTTATGAAGTTCCTTAACACCCTCAACACAAGATTATACATAATCTATCCAAGAAGTATGTTAACTTTAAAAAATAAGATGAAACAGAATTTTAAGGCCAAGTCCCTCGACTTCATGGAGTGTTCTTAAGGAATAATTCCCTTCACTGTACCCGACGTTATGAAATTTTTTTCCCAGGATAAAATAGCCAAACAAACCAACTGTAGTGGTACCTCAAACAATTGGAATCTCTTCGAACTCACTCAACGGTTTGATTGATCACACAAAATATTTTTGAAGACAAGAAGAGTTTGTATTTTCAGAAAATTTTTGTACCAAAACCTGTGGATAAATACAGGTTTATATAGCCACCAAATGCCCCTTCCGAAAGGTGGCAATGGTTCATCCAAACAGGTGTATCCTTTGGAAGAGTCATATCTGTTCATTTGAAACATTGTGTCTTTTTCTGAATAGACACAACTATCTAAATAATCACTCCTTTTCCAAAACAATATGTCTTTTCATAAAAGGTTATTTTCCTGTATTTTCCATTCACACCAATTGAACCCAACAAACATACAGGTCATGAAGCAAGGGCCAAGTTTGAATCAACAATAGCAGCTTGATCTATGTATTGAAGTTGCAGACATGATATTTATGATGGACTTTGTGCTATAGGGGATGACATAAGTTTATGGATATGACAGATGCATTATTTTATAAGGAGGGATGACAAGTGATCATGTAGGAAATCTGTGATGTTAAAGGATTTCTTCTGTAGAGATATGACTTTTAAACAATTAATTATACTGTTATCGGTCGCTAATAAGATTTTTAATCTAGTCTAGATTATCCTAAGATATCCGTATGGTGAGTTTATATTGTGCAAGTGGTGGAAGGTTTGGGGTTCCTAAAAAGATTTAACTACTAGTTAGTGAAATGTGTAAGAACAGTTGGTTACTCTATTGTGATAAATAATAGTACTACAACTGGATATTTCCAGGATGGTAGAGCGTCGACGCAGGGTGATCTAATGTCCCTATTTCTCTTTACCACTGTAATGGAGTATCTTTGGAGACAATTAGCAGATCCTAGTCCAAAGAAGGAATTTCAATATCATCCTAAATGACCAAAGCCAAAAATTACTCACGTAAACTTTGCACATGATCTAATTTTTGCTACAAGGGATACCAAATCAATAGGGGTTTTACATGACAATTCATAGCCTTTAACAAAGCTTTAAGACTTCAAGCCAACTTGGAAAAGAGCTGTGCTTACTTTGGAGGAGTCAGGAGTTGACAATAATACCAAGATAATCTTACACCATCTATGGGTATTAGGAGAATTACCTTCCAGATATTTGGGGATTTCATTGGCGTCTAAGAAGCTATTTCTTGTTCACTGGCAACATACATGTTGTCTCATATTTTGATGATGACCAATTGATATTGGAGGACCAGTTCCCTTGCATACTTTCCCTGGTGCAACTGTCATATCTTTGCACAGTTTTGTCCGCTAGTGCAACAAACTGTTTAGGTGCACAATGTACCTGATTAGACACCTGATCCAGTAAAAATTCAACCCTTATTTCTACAGTACTATAAATTTAAAGAGATGCTCCTCCCTCCATAGTTTTTCCAATCATAGAATTTCTTGGTAGTGGCAAAAACTCTCAAAGCTCATGTTCTAAATTATTGTTGTTTTAAGTTAGGGATGTTCTTAATTGTTACAATTTTAAGTTAGGGTTCTTGAGTTTTGCATTGTAACTGATTTACTCAACTTATAACAGTAAAGCTTCTTTATTGATATAGAGTTTCTCAGGTAGAGTTACCTGAGGTCGAGTAGGTTAGAGTTAACTAATATTGAAAGTGCAACTAACGGAGCTGGCATGAGGTAGTTGTAGAAGAGTTATTACAACTTGAAAAACTGAGAGTTAAGTACTAATGGAGTCTATAATCAAGATGAGTTTTGATTATATTAGAGTTTGAGAGCTTGTGAGGGAAAGCCGTTGTTTTTCCTCCCTTTAGAAAGGAGGTTTCCAAGTAAATCTTTGTGTTCTTTTATTTTTTGCAATTTTTATTTGTTTGCTGTTTTATTACTATACTCTTTACTTCAAGGACCTGGTCCCTTAGAGGTGGTGTACACCCCACATTTCAAAAATTGGTATCAGAGCAAGAAGACACTAAAATACTAACACCTAGAATGTATTCTTGATCATGGTTAAACCACCTAATCGATCTGGAGGAGGGACAACTACTACTAGGCCACCACGTTTTGAATAGGCAATTTATGGGTGGTGGAGAACTAGAATGTTTAATTTCATTATAGTTGAGGATAGTGAGGTGATGGATATGATACTTGATGGTCCTTATGCACCAATAAGGAAAGTCAAAGAAAGGGACATAACTTGAATGGTTGTCAAAACCAAGAGAAAATATGATGATGAAGATCATAAGAAAATTAAAATGAATTTCAAGGCCAAAAAATTGCTAGTGTGTGGAATAGGACCTAATGAATATAATTGAATTTCTACTTGTGAAAATGCCAAAGAAATCTGCGATTGTCTGAGAACAACTCATGAAGAAATAACTGATGTGAAAGAGTCAAAAATAGATATATTAACCACTAAATATGAAGTATTCTCCATGAAGGAAGGGGAAACCATCCAAGAAATGTATACAAGGTTCATCTCAATCACTAATGAGCCTCACTGCCTTGGTGAGGTTATTCCTTTGCATAAACAAGTGAGGAAAATCCTAGGAGTTCTTACCAAGTATTGGGAAAGAAAATTTGATGCTATTACCAAGGACAAAAACCTGAAGACACTTACCATGGATGAACTGATTGAAGTTTAAAGACTTATGAATTGAAGAAACAATCGGGTCAAGAAAAGAATGAGACTAAAAAGGAAAAGTCACTGGCATTAAAAGCATCAAAGTCTAAATCTAGTGAAGATGATATTGATGTGTCTTACTTGGCTAAGAATATTCTGAGGGCAATGAAGAAAAGTGACCAGTTTCAGAGAAAAGGAAGTCGCAATAAAAATGGAGGTACTATTAAAGTCTATCACAAATGTGGGAAACCTAGGCATTTTATTAAAGATTACTCTCTTCAAAAAATGGACTACCAAGAATACCTAAATTCAAGAGGAGACAAAGGAAATAAGAAGGACCAGGTTCTTGTTAAGTCAAGAAGAAAGGTTGTTGCAGATTATGTAGTGAAACAAACGCTGACTGTGGGGAGATACCTCAAGTGAATCTAATGAATTTGAAAAAACTTAGAATTCTTCTATGTTAGCTGTGGAAGATAGTGAAACCTCCTACAACTCTCTTTTTGCTCTCATGGCAAAATCAGATGATGAAGAAGAAAATGAGGTAATGCTTTTTGATATTTAGCAGAACTTGAATGATTATTCCTCTAAAAAGATAAAGAACCTAGAAAATATATTACTTGATTATGTGTCTAAACTTACTGCTGAGGGATTCATTTGAAGATAAGGTGGAAAATCTAGAACATGAAAAACTTTCCTTAACCATTCAGTTGTCTGAAGTAGGCGAACAATTTTTAAAACTAATATCTGAAAACAAAGATTTGATGGATCAACTGAAGAAGATCATTGAATCTGATAGAAAAGGCAAATAAAAAGATTCAAATCTTCAGATTGATCTTGAAGAAAAGTTGAAGAATTATCAAAAACTTTATATGAATGTTTTTCATAAGAATAAAGAACTGAAAAAGGACCTGGTTCGTCTAAAACCAAATATTAACAAATCCCTAAAATGGACCACATTTTCACAGATCCTTATTAATATAACCAGTTAGGGGGATTAATAATGGTAGAGGTCTCGGGTATCAGTACAATACCCACAATACTAAGACCCAAGACAAGCATGTTTTTGTTGCTAAAAACAAAGCCAACAATCTTCTATGCACTCACTTTGGTAGGGATGGTCACTTAAAGGAGGAATGCCAGGGATAGATTAGAGTTAGCCTGAAAACTACTAGATATGTTCAACTGAAGCAGTCTTTCTATATGGGATCTAATTCCTTAATAAATTTTACGAAGTGAAAACTACCTAGATGGACCAAGAAAGATGTGATCACCCCCTTGTCTTCCTTTTGAGAACTCAAACTCAAGTGGGTTTGCAAGTCTAACAAATGAACTCTGTATGCAGGTAGGAGTAAGAGAAGACAGTTAAAGCTGCTTCATGGATAGTGGATGCTCTAAGCATATGACTCATAACACTCAAAATTACGCTCAAATTAGGTGTAAGGTGAACGTTGTCAATATAATTACCCAACTATGAGTCGAGATCAAATTCATGAGGAGTGAAGACATAGAATTCATGAATTATGAGTGTTGAGAGTTAACTATATGTTAACCTGTAATATGAAATTTAAACAATACATGAAAATAAATTTGGGGGGTGGGATTTGATTTGGACGATGTTAAACACAACAATAATTGACATTATTACGAGATTGAAAAATTTAGAGGTGTTACCAAATTGAAAGAGGCCTTGGGGTTACGCATATCTAAGTGGGATTCACGCATGAGTTGTCAATAATTAGTCCAAATTTAGTTAAAGGTTTAGGGTAGGTTAGATTAAGGGGTATTGATGTGAATCTTTCAATAAAACACTAAATCTTACTTGTGGGTTCTTTCGAACACCTCACAAGCTTATCAATTCTACCAATCCATTACCTCAACTAACACCCTTATTTATAAAATAATGCTATTAAATTAGCTAATCTCAAGTTATTGTTCACAATTGTTCCTTAACCATATCCCTTCTTTCAATGATGGTATAGGTTCAACGGTTCCTCACCCATATCCCCTCTTTCAAGGATGATGTGGGTTCAAGGATAATTGGGGTTTACAACTTTCAATTCTCAATTAAACATGGAACAAAAGAAAAATCCATCACAAATAACTAATTAATTGGGCTAACAATCAATTCCCATGCATTAATCACCACCTAATTAAACATAACCCCAAGAGACAATTTTAGTTACCCATGAAAATAAAGAAAAGATATATACCCAAATTTGCGTTCAACTCATCCATTGAAATCAAAGTAGATATATTCTCCAAGCTTTAAATTCTATCAAATAACCAAAATCTCTCTTAGGAACACAACACAAATTGTCTTCACTCAAAAATAGTGTATTTCTCTCTCAAAAACTAAAACATTAGATACTGAAAACATGAAGGGTTTATCCTTTTAGATCTTTGGATTGAGCCTTGTGAAATTCCATTGTTACCATTGCAAGTTTTCCCAGTATATGCGATCACATCCTCTGTTCACGATCGCAGTGCATCAGCTCGTGATCGTAGTATTTCTACCTACTTTGCTCTCACGTTCGTGACCATCAGAGTGAGATCGCCATACATGAGGGTCATATCCTGGGGAATGTCTTTTAGCATTTGTCCATTTTTATCATTTTCCTTCTATTCCAGCTTTGCCTTTGCATTTTTCTCATTGAATTTCCTTATATGATCACAAACATTAGAAATTAGTGTATTTTATTAAGAATTAGTCTCATATATTCAATTAATCCTCTATTGTGTATAAAAATGAGATTCAAATGAGTGGCAAATTACCACACATCAACACCCCCAACTTAAAGACTTTAGTTGTTCTCAAACAACACTACTTCTCACTCAATGAGACTACTTAAACTTGGACACCATGATTTTGAACTTGATTAGTACTAATAATTAGTTAGCAAGCATGAGAAGTGCTAAGTTTACAGTCTCCTCAGATTCAATCACATTTTTAAGAATGCAAAAAATATTTCAAGAATAATAAAGCAACAACAACCAATTCTCAAAATATGACTCTCTATAAATAGCAAATCAAATATGTTGTTTCCCCTTGCTGTCAGAATATGTCAAATTTACCAATCTATCTTAGTCTACATGCCTCCTCACTAAAAAAAAATCCCAACACACCAAATTTTCAACATGTAAAAGGAACGAATGTGCAAGTGCTCACACTCATAAAGAATTTCTAAATGCAAATAAGTATCATGTCATATGCTTTCCCTTATTTTGGATAGCTACTAACTTAAAAACACTTGGTTGGAGATCCCGAAAAACTTTTTTCAAGCTTGTAATGTAGGATCAGGGAAGGGTAGGATAAGCATTTAGGATAAAAGTGACTGCACCCTCCTTTAACTCCACATAACACTACTTAGATCAAACTTGGATAATTTACCACTCTATTCCTTTCTAAATCACACATGTTCCTACCTTTTTCTCTTTAGTTAATCCATCTTTTGAAAGCATTCTCTTAACATTCTTTTTATTTTTGTAACTTTATGCTTTTCTTTATTTTGTTTCTTCCTTTCTTTTTTCCTTTCATTTTCCATCATGGATTCATTTTTAGGCACTTATTTACAAGATCATGGACATAATCACCTCTTCTAAGTTCCATTATACCCCTAACTTAGGATTTTAGCCTCAAGTTGGCAAATTTAAATTCAAGGAGGGTAGATTCAAGAGAGATATAATTTTCAAACGGTTCGAGGCTTATAACGTGGTTGCTAAAGAAAGGTTATGTAACACCCCATGCTTTTTCTTAGCTTAAAATTTGTCTCTAGAATGTTAAAGACTTACTTTAAAGATGAATACACTTTTATACATGTGGATTTTTCAAGATTTTGTCTTTTCATCGCGTGGGAAATTTAATAAGATTTCCATCAATACCAAATTCTCCCAAATCCGACACCCGGATGAAGAGTTAGAGCCATTTTAGTAAGATAGTGTACCACCTGGTACTTTAACGCGTCACGGAAATAGTCTAAATGACATTTGTCATTTTTCAGTGAGAAAACACGATACCACAAAATCGCACCAAAGGGTAAATTCACAGCCAGTGAGTCACCGTGATGGCACCGCATTGTGAAATTAGCCCTCTTCCCAATCGTTAGTTTCTAGTGACAGTGCGATAGCATCGTGTTGCGCCATCTTACAAAATTGGGATTTTCTGTCAGTTCTGAGTTTTAATTTTGACAGAACTAAGGTATTTTTTCCCTCACCCCTAGTTAGCCTAAACTGTAATCAAACCCTAAAAGAGCACAATTTTATCATTTATTCACTATTTTCTCAATAAGCAAACTACTCTCTCTCAAAGGACAAAACCCTAGTTCAAGAAATCAAGGTCAAGCTCAATAAATCCTTCAAGAACTTCAAGAAATTCACTATCCCAGGTATGTTAGGTGTTCATCTATGGTTTCCTTTCACCCATAGAGTCCAAGAATCCCCTTTTAACTATACAAGATCTCAGATTTATGATTTCAAGTTTGAATTAGATTGAATTCATGTTCAGGATAGTAGTTGGCTTTCAATCCAAGATTTAAGTTCAAGTTTCATGAAATGGAATAACATGTGTGATGAATATGTGATTATCTTGATAAACCCTTGAATTTACAAAGTGATTAATATGTCTATGATATTAATTAGGTTTTAATCCATGATTATTTATGATTCATGAAATTAGACTAGTATTTTTTAGGCGATTATATGAATTGCATGCTAAACCCATGGAATTATAATTTGGTCATTTTAGTTGACATGTTTATATCTTATTCATGATTGTGTGCATGAAGAGCTGCTCCCCAAGTGTTTGATAGAATATCCATGTGAATAAAGTGATGAAATCATGACATGTTAGTATATGAACAGGCTTATACCCTACAAGTTTTTGATAAAATATCTCTATAGATCATATATGAACATGTATACATTGTTATACTTTGCAAGATAATGTGATGCTTTACTTTTCCTACTATCGAGTACTAGGGGTATTTAAAACACAAAAAATTTAGCTGTTTATTTAAAGGTAGTGTCAGTTACAAAATAATGTCAGTCTTGTTATGATCAATAGTACTCTTAGTTAGATACAGAACTCAGTTAATTACAACACTCAGTAAACTTAGTGAATTTAGTCCAGTATAATAGTTTAGTGTCTATTCAGTTGGGAGTAGGATTTAGCACCGAGCAAGTGTAGGGATGACAACTTCCTCATCAGATAAGCAGAGTCATTATTAGTAGTCCCTGTACTTTAGAACTGCATAGCTAACACAAGATAAGGAGAGTCATCCATCAGACTAGGCTTGACTACCTCCCAGGGGTCACCCGTCAGATTAGGCTTGGCTTCACCTTGGTGTCACCCGTCAGTTAGGCTTGACCTCCTGGTTTTCTAGTGTTAGTACCCGTGGCACGGTATTAGCACCCTTCTATGTAGGGTTATAGGTTGGACCCCAATCAGTTTAGAGAGGGGCATGTCGATTAGATAATACCTCCCATAGTTTTAGTTTTGGTCTTTTGTAGGGAACTCAATTCAGTTCTATAGAATCAGGACTGTTAGGCATAATTAATTCAAAACCAGTAATTCAATTATCAATAACTCAAATATAAGTTACTCAGTCATTAGAATTCAATACTTAGCTTCATAAAAGCTCAGTTGTAGCATGTATATAAATGCACAGTATTGCATACTCAGTATTTGCCATAGTTCAGATTATCCATGTACTCTCATGTTTAGTTATTCTATATCATTTAGTCAGTTATTGTTCATGCATATGAACCTTTGAATTCATCCTTACTTTATCTAGCATACTAGTACATTCCCACGTATTGACACATACTTTCCTGCGGTATGATGTTTCATATCATAGGTTCGGATGCTCAGGTACCTGACCACACAGAGTAGATTCAGATTCAGCCAGCAACAGTAGATTTAGCAGTAAGTCCTCATCATTCAAGGATATTCTATTATTTCATACTTTCAGTAGATGTAGTAGTTTAGTAGATGGAGTTAGTTGGGGGATTGTCCCATCAACTCAAGATAGATCCAGTTGGAGGCTTTTCAGACTAGATTTTTAGATAGTATTCAGTATTACATATGTTATATTTCTTTTTAGTATTTTAAATATTTTGAATATTATGGCATTTCAGACCTTTTTTTTGCATTAATTATAGTATTATTATTCAGTGCTCACAACAGATATCATTCATGAGTTAGCTTGTGGTCCTTCGGGGTTATAAGTACCGTGTGATGACTAGGGGGTAGTCTCGAGTCATTACAAATATGGTATCAGAGCCTAAATTTCAACAGAGTTCTAGGAAGTCTGAAAGCCACATCAAGTAGAGTTTTGTGCATGGGTGTGTAGCACACCACACTTATGGACTGGATTCTATAAAATGTTTTAGGAAAATTTTCTCTTCTTTCAGTATTCATGTTGTGCGAGTGAGAATGATCTCAAGTTAAACTCTCCGTCTAATTCATCTCTTTCTTATGCTTCCAGAACATGCCTTTAAGAGAAGCTAATGAAAAAAGTAATGAAAATCAGTCAGCACCTCAGCCCGTTCAGGCAGATCCCCTGGATGAGAATATCTCTCATTCAGAATTCAGAGTTATTTTCACTATGTTAGCCAATTTAGTAGTTGCTCAGAACAACCTACAAAATGTTGTACTATCTAAGATTGGGGTTTATACTCAGCAAAGAAAGAGGGAGAAGCATAGGATAGATGATAGAGAGAATAAGAGAGTCAAAACAAATGGTTTTAGGCCAAGGTGAGAGGGTGGTAACTGCTTCCAGTTCCATTAGAAATTCTTAGCTCCTAATCCTTCTATAGCTAGTGCACCAGTGCCAAAGTTTAGAAATAACACTCGAGGTAGCACGTCAGGCTCTAAGACTCAAGGTAGCCTGAAAATAGGTCATACCCACCCTCTTTGTCAGAATTGTGGAAGAAACCATTAGGGTGTTTGTAGAGCTAACAGTGATATTTGTTTCGAGTGTGGCAAGCTAGGCCACAGAGTTAGTGATTGTCCCCAGCTAGGTCCTCAGTGTCAGTCCAACCGTCCTTCAGCTCAGTCTGGTTGCCCGACCCAGCAGGGTGCCCCTACCAGTACCGCCAGTAGGCAATACCCAATCAGGTTTTATGAACTTTAGTCTAGATAAAATCAGGAAAGTTCTCCTAATGTAGCCATTGATACATTACAGATGTCCCATTTACATATTTATACCTCATCAGACCTAAGAGCTTCTTTTTCTTTTGTATCTCTTTACATAGCAGTCAACTTTAAGGTCAGATCAAATCTTAACAGAACCTTTCTTAGTGCCTACCTCAGTAGATAAGCCAATCCCGGCCAGATAAGTATACAAAAATTGCTCGGTTTCAGTATTCCAAAAAAGTTGAGTTCAGTAATAGAGTCGTTCAATTTTAGTTTCTGAGGGATCAATCATTGAATGAAGGGGTAGTACCTCAGTTTCGGTTAATTGAAGTTTGAATTTTTGAAAATTGAGCTAATAGAAAGAAGAGTAAGAATTCTAAGCTAGTCAGTGTTGAGGTTGCTATATGATGATTGTTGGGGCTATAAAAAGCTAACAAGTGTGTATCAAAAGAAAGTACAAGCAATGGGCCTTTCGTTATCAGGTATAGTCCTTCAGAATGAGTTTAGTATTTATATGGATTGTTATAACCCAAACTCTAGAGTAAAGTGGTGACTGTTCAGTTTAGGGTTGTTGATTAATTAGTTCACAGTTTTATAATAATGGCTTTAAGCTAAGGGGGAGATGGCAGAACAAGTAACCAAGTCAGATTTTTAGATTTTAGTGTTAATGTCATTATAGGAAGAAAAGAAGTGGGAGAAAATGATGCCCAACCGATCTTTACCTTAGTGCCAAGTCTTATACTTTAGTTATGCCGATATCTACGTATACCTTATATGTTAGCTTTATGATCATAGTTCATATTCGTGCACATTAACGAAAATCATGTACGCTTACAACTCCTAGTATAAGGAGTTCTAGATCACTTAGTTTTACGGATCATGTTCCATGAATACAAAAAATCCAAACTCAGGTCATGCAGCTCATGACTCATGTACTCATGCTTTATAGTATGTTCAATTCCAGTACTCATGCCACTCTCTTAATAATCAGCTAAATTCAAATTATGTCACGTATACCCTCAGTTAGACCTCTTGATAAATCCATGATGTTGATATTCTATTTATCAGGCCTCAATTAAGTATCAATTTTAGTGTGTGTCTATTCATGATTCAGGTCCTCATGTTTTAGCCTTTCAGTGAACTCTCCTTATGAGATGTAGTGATTAGCGATTGCTTAAAAGGGAAAGAGTAGGGTAAATATTTCTTGTTAAAAAAGATTAGTGCACATTTGTTTTACACGAGGATGTAGTCATGAAGATAGGCTTTAATATCATATTGGTGTGTAAGTGAATGGCTAGCAGGAGGCTATATTTAGTTGTTAAAGGGAGATGAGAAAATAAGAAGAGGCAGAGTGTGGTTGTATATTCAGATCCTCAATTTATGTCAGTCTCCCTCACGTAGTTTCAGACCCACTATTCATACAGTATCTATGTTTTATCATATCCCAACATTCAGTTCCAGTATGAATCTCAGTCACAGTCTCAGTTCATCAGTCATCTTAGTGACTCGGTTTAGTTTCATATTTGCTTGACCATAACATACAGTTACAAGTTATTCAGTTATCAGTATTTCAATACTTTATCTTACAGACCATTTCAGAATCAGGCTATGCGCTTAGTCTTGCATTTCAAATAAGAATCGTTTCCACGAATTCATGTTCAGTTATCTTACGTTCCTCAGTCAGTCCTTACCTCATATGAATAGTACTCAATTGTTTCAATCCAGTTATTTAAGCTAAGAACAGTTCAATCTTACATGACCAGTATTCAACTATTATTCATTTAGTTAATTAGATAAGCTAGTATGTTTATGCATTCGTGCTCAGTGCCTGTGTAAATATTTTTAGTAGTTTCAGGTGAAGTGCTGTGCTAAGATGGAGAATGTAGTTGAGAAAGTATTCAAAAAATGTGTCTAATCTTAAAAATTTGTAGCTGCAGTGCACAAGGCTTAGCAACTCTATCTTAGAAGGTGTTTTGTAGGTTTTACTCCATGTTATAGGATTAGAGCCATGTTATGATTTCTTGTTCATATGTCTTATTCAGACCTTGCCAATATTTCCTTGCTCCGTAAAGTCAGTAGAACTCTATAGAAGCAGTGTCAAGAACTGCTCCAGTCAAGTATAAGTTTTCAGCATAAGTTAGTCTGTAAAGCCAGTACTACAGGTTAAGAGTCAGGCGGACAAGTTCATATGGTTTCCCATCATTCCATCTAGTTGTACTAGCTGAAGTTTCATGAATATTACCATTCTAAGATAGAGCATCCTAGTAGTAACGAGTTCAACTTAGTTCATGTATCATGTCTCAGTTTCAGATCGCAAATATTCAGTTACGGTTCAGTTTGTAGGTGCCCCATGCATTGTCTCATGCTTATCCTCAGTATCTCAGTTAAGTCAACATTCTTTGAGGGAAATAGTGTCCCAAGGTGGAGATGCACTATAACCCGCGAGATTTCATGTCCTAAACCTTCCATTTTCTCTTCACATTACTAATCTAGTTGGAGTAATGGATACTCATAAGTTGACTCTTTCATACCAATCCTAGTCGTATGACCATCCCTATGTCATGATGTGTATCTAAGAATCAATCCAGTTCATGTATTTCATTCATGTATCATGATTCAAACTCAGTCCTATTCTTATACCCCGTTCATTCATGTTCAGTAAATGATCTCAGGTTTATCGGTATTCTTAGGCTAGGATAACAGTCTTCCTTAGATTTATCCAGTTTCATGTCCAAGATATGATTATAAACTTGATATTCCTTACCGTTACATATTCATTCATGTATTCATAAATCTATTCAGCCATGTACTTTATGCATCAGATATGTATGGTCAGTATGTAAAATCAGTGTATCAGTAGTTTTAGTCATGTAATCATGCTTCAGTTATGTATGTTCAATTTGTAAACACAATCTATCAGTGCTTCTCAACTTAACCAGTCTCATTCGAGGACGAACGTTCCCAAGGGGGAGATATTGTAACACCCTATGCTTTTTCTTAGCTTAAAATTCATCCCTAAAATATTAAAAACTTGCTTTAAAGATGAATACACTTTTATACATATGGAATTTTCAAGATTTTGACTTTTCCTCATGTGGGAAATTGAATAAGCTTTCCATCAATACCAAATTCGCCCAAATCCGACATCCGGGCAAAACGTTGGAGCCATTTTAGTAGAACAGTTTACCACCTAGTACTTTAGCGCATCGTGGAGACAGTCAAAATGGCATTTGTCATTTTTCAGTGAGACAACACAATACCATTGCATCGCGCCAGTAGCCTTTTTTCCTAATTATCACTTTCTAGTTTGACTACGTGATCATGGTGTGTCCCACCAAAGGGAAAATTCCCAACCAGTGAGGCACCGCGATAGCGCTACATCGCGTCATCAACCCATTTCCCAATCTTCAATTTCTAGTGACACAGCGCGATAGCACCACATCGTGCTAGCTCACAAAATTGGGATTTTCAATTAGTTCCGAGTTTTAATTTTGAGGGCACTAAGGTCTTTTTGCCTCACCCCTAGTTATCCTAAACATGCAATCAAACCCTAAAAGAGCACAAATTGCTCGTTTATTCACTATTTTCTCATTAAGCAAGTCACTCGTTCTCAAAGGTCAAAACCCTAGTTCAAGAAATCAAGGTCAAGCTAAACAAATCCTTCAATAACTTCAAGAAATTCAATATCCCAGGTATTTAGGTGTTCATCTATGGGTTCATTTGACCCATAGAGTCCAAGAATCCCTTTTTAAATATACAAGCTCTCAGATTTATAATTTTTATATTTGAATTAGATTGAATTCACGTTCATGATAGTAGTGGGGTTTCAATCAATGATTTAAGTGCAAGTTTCATGAAATGAAATTGCATGTGTGATGAATATGTGATTATCTTGATAAACCCTAGAATTTATAAAGTGATTAATGTGTCTATGATGTTAATTGGGTTTTAATCCATGATTACTATATGATTCATGAAATTAGACTAGTATTTTATAGGGGATTATATGAAATGCATGATAAACCAATGGAATTTTAAGTTGGGCATTGTAGTTTCCATGTTTAGATGTTACCCATGATTATGTGCATGAAGTTGTGCTCCCCAAGTGTTTGATAGAATGTCCATGTGAATAAAGTGATGAAATCATGACATGTTAGTATATGAACAAGCTTATTCCCTACAAATGTTTGATAAAATATCTCTATAAATGATATATGAACATGTAGAGCCAGTGTCAGTTACAAAATTTAACTATTTATTTAGAGCCAGTGTCAGTTACAAAATAGTGTCAGTCTTTTCATGATTAACAGTACTCTCAGTTAGATACCAAACTCAGTAGAACTCAGTCAGTTATAGCACTCAGGAAACTTAGTGAATTCAGTCCAGTATAACAGTTCAGTGTTTATTCAATTAGGAGTAGGATTTAGCACCGAGCGAGTGCAGGGATAATGACATCCCCC
The DNA here is from genome assembly GCA_030864225.1 of Capsicum baccatum var. pendulum. Lineage (NCBI taxonomy): Eukaryota > Viridiplantae > Streptophyta > Magnoliopsida > Solanales > Solanaceae > Capsicum > Capsicum baccatum. The sequence goes on from CM061552.1 coordinate 273,601,713, forward strand.
TCAGATAGGCAGAGTCGTTAGCAGCAGTCCCTATACTCCAAAACTGCGTATCCATCACAGGATGAGGATTCACCCGTCAGACTAGGCTTGACTACCTCCCAGGGGTCACCCATCAGATTAGGCTTGGCTCCGCCCAGGTGTCACCCATGACATGGTATTAGCACCCTTCTAATTGGGGTTACAGGTTAGACCCCAATTAGTTCAGAGATGGACATGTCGGTTAGATCATACCTCCCATAGTTTTAGTTTCAGTTTTGGTCTTCAGTAGGGAACTCAGTTCAGTTCTACAGAATTAGGACTGTCAGATACAATCAATTCAGAACCAGTAATTCAGTTATAGGTAACTCAGATTTCAGTTACTCGATCATTAGAATTCAATACTTAACTTCAGAAAAGCTTAGTTGCAGCATGTATATAAACACACAGTATAACATACTCAGTGTTTGCTGTAGTTCAGATTATCCATGTACTCTCATGTTCAGTTATTCTATATCATTTAGTCAGTTATTGTTCATGCATATGAACCTTTGCATTCAGCCTTACGTCATCTAAAATATCGGTAAATTCCCACATACTAACGCATACTTTCTTATGATATGATGTTTCATATCATAGGCTCGGACTCCCAGGTTCCTGACCACGCATAGTAGATTCAGATTAAACCATCAGTAGTAGATTTAGCAGTGAGTCCTCATCTTTCAAGGATATTCCAATATTTCATATTTTTCGTAGATGGAGTTAGTTGAGGGATTATCCCATCAACTCCACTTTCAGACAAATCCAATTAGAGCTTTTTCAGAGAGTATTCAGTTTTACAGATATTATATTTTATCAGTATTTTAGATGTTTTGAACCTTATGGCATTTCGGCCCATTTTATGCATTAATTAAGTATTATTATTCAGTGCTCATAGTAGATATCATTCATGGGTTAGCTTGTGGTTCTTCGGGGTCGTAAGCACCATGTGATGACTAGGGGGTAGTCTCGAGTCATTACAGGTTAATAGGCTTAAAATAAGTGACTAAGAATATCATTCCTACATGGGTAGGCTTTCTTTGGCTAAAGTGGATTTCAACAATCATAAAGATGGCTTAAGATTATTTCTTCTACCACACATAATCAAGATTAGCTTTGAAAGACCAATAGGGCAAGTGCTAGATGACACAAGTAAGCACAAGAATCATTCGATTAATGCTCACCACACATGACATGCAAATTATTCTAGAAGGCTCGATTGAATTTCCTACTTAAGAACAAAAGGAAACATTTCTGACATTACAACCAACTAAAGAATTTGGAGTCTCAAAAAGAGGTAAAGCATTGTTACAAAACCATTCAATTCCATGTCCTTTGATTTTCATAAAAAAATTTGGACGGAGGGGGATGCTCATTTTGCTCTTCACCACACAAGATTAACTATAGATAGCACCCAGTAAGTGTAACACCCCAAATCTGATACTCAAAATACTACACGATGTTCATGACCCCGAAGGACCATAAGCTAACCCATGACTGATATTTGTACCTGTAAACTGCATAAAATACTTTATAATACGGAAACATGAACTGAAAGGCCATAAGGTTCAGAACTAAGACATTGTAACTAATAAAAATGTAACATCTGGGAGGGGTATAAAATACCCAAAATAACTGAATTAAGCTTTCTAAACATACTGTAGTCTGGAAAGCCTCTAAAATATGAGTGTCTGAATAAGGAGTTTATGGGACATGCCCCCAACTAACTTCAAATAATAATCATGTCCTTGAAAGATGAGGACTCACTGCTAACTCTGACAGTTGAGACTGGAATCTACTGATGCTCTGGAGCTCATGTCTCTGAACCTATGGTATAAGACACTCTAGCGCAAATACATTAGTACTTTGAATATACTGGTATGCATGTGAGGTAGGCTGAATGCATTGGGTTTATATAGATAAACAATAACAATAGCAGACTGACTATCATGAGTGTGAGAATACATGTATGAGACATAATAACTGACACTAATACCGTGATAACATGATTACTGAATCTGAATACTGATAACATGATATACTGATAACTAATATAACTGATAACATTAGTGATTGTATCTAACAGTCCTGAATCTAATGGAACTAGCTGAGTCCCATACTGTATATGAGTTGACTATATCTGACAGTCCTAAATCTAACAGAACTTGCTGAGTCCCATACTTTATCTGAGTTGACTGTATCTAACAGTCCTAAAATCTAAAGAACTATCTGATTTCTATTACTGAGACTGATTGACTGTGTCTGACAGTTCTGATTTTGTAACATGAAACTGTGGGTAGTAGTTATCTAACCGACATGCCACTAATATGCCATTATGGCTGAGTTAGGGTCCATTCTATAACTCCAATTGGAAGGGTGTCAATACCTTTCCACTGGTAAGGAAAAGCTATGGATGACCCTCATCTGATAGTGTCCCCAAAAGAGAACGGTGGGGCCCATATCTGACAGTGCATATCCACCTTATCAACCCTCATCGAACAGTGTTGATAGCTCAACCTATGCTGGCTACATAGTTTTGGAAAATAATGATGACTTTTAAGAATCACACCCTCATCTGATAGTGTGTGTTCCCATCCTTGGGTTCACTCGGTGCTAATTCCTACTCCCATCTAAATAGACTCTAAGCATAATTTACTGACTGAACATGGGCTGAGTTACTGAATTTCGTTGACTGACGGAATACTACTGATATCTGACAACTGACTGAGTTCATGAGATCATGGAGATTTCCTAAGTCATAAGACTGTGTGAAGTCTAAGGATTCATAGCTTAACTGGGAGTATCATGAAAACATGGAATGGCTCTAGGCACACCGCTAATGTTTTGGGTACGAGTACCCCCAAGACTCGATGGAAGGAAACTAACCAAGCATACCTTACTTGAACATATAACTAAAATCATAATCCATAATACATTTATTGAAATATTTCATCAAAACATGTGATAGGCATAACTTAGACATACATGGGGATTTGATGGTATCATGCAAGTTAGACACTTTTCCTTCATCTAGGCATGTAATCAAACATATTGTAGGCATGGTACATGTAAACATCATTGTACAATATTTAAACATCATGGTTCAATTCTAATTTCATCATTCAAGGGTTTAGTCATAGGTTTGCATGAATCTATATCTATAATAATTTAACCCACATAGAATTTATCACCCAACATGGAGTCGAATTCAATTTCTCATTATCCACATGAACAAGAGCACCCCAATTATGAAATTCATAAAAAAATCCATAAAACTTGAATTTAGAAAATGGATTCTTGGGCTTCATGGATGAAAGGATTCCATGAATGAACACTATGCTACTTTAGTTCGTAAATACACGAAGATTGGTGGAGGAAATTCTTGATTCTGAATCTTCTAGGAAAATCCCTAGGTTGTTCTTGAGAGGTTTTTGAGAGAAGAGAATGTATTTTGGGTGAAAAGTTGCTGAATCACGTGTTAAAGGGCTTAAATAGGGGCGAAAAATTAACTCTTTTAACCCTAAACGTGTCTTATAATTTCAGTAAAATTTTTTCGAAGTGGACCCTGGCGCAATGCGACACTATTGCACCGTGTCACTGGAATTTGACAATTGGGAAACTGAGGGTAGGCATAACATGGATCGATCGCGTTGCCCCTTCTTTTGCAACCTAGAACTTTGGCGCGATGCGGAGGAAATTGCGCTGAGACACTGGAATTATTCAATTGCTATTTTAGCTTATGGCGCGGCGCGCCATTGTCCAATATGGCACTTTTTTACGACGGGAACTTAAAATAGTCATAATTTCTTACCTGGTTATCGAATTTAGGAAAATTTTATATCGAAGAAAGCTCCTAACATATTTTAGACAATTTCAAGCTTGGAAAAGGTACGGGGTATTATAATATCTCCCCCTTGAGAACATTCGTCCTCAAATGAAACTGAGAGTGAGGGGAAGAACATAAATTGACATACATACTAAACATGAATAACTAAAACATGATCTCATGACTGACATGATTGATAACCGAATATATCATACTGGACACGCATACCTTATGCATGCGTAACTAATTCATGAATGCATGATTGAGTGTTCTGAGGAACTAAGTTTCTCACAATGATAATGCATGTATGATGCATAATTATATAACTGAACTGATACATGAATGCATGAATGAATATGCAATGGTACTTGATACCAAGTTTGTGATGAACACTGAACGTGAAATTGAGTAAGCTTAACAAGAATTGTTACCTTGAACTTGATATGAGTTGGCGGAGAAGAGGTGAGGGTACTTGGTATGCATGTCTGCTTTTGCTTCCCAAGTAGCTACCTCGACAGACTAATTTCACCGAAGAACTTTAACTAGAGGGACTTCTTTGTTCCTCAGTTTATGAGTCTGATAGTCTAGGATTTTGACTGGAATCTCCTCATAAGAGAGAATATTCTGAACATCAATGCTCTGAATAGGGAGTACAACTGCTGGGTCACCTATGCACTTCTTGAGAAACGAAACATGGAAGACTGGATGAACTGAGGCTAGATCTGAAGGAAATTCGAGCTTATAAGCTACCTTGCCGAGTAGACTGAGAATCTTAAAGGGACCGATATATCGGGGATTGAGTTTCCCTTTCTTGATGAACCGCTTCACTCCCTTCATGGGAGAGATCTTTAGATAAATATAGTCACCAATATCGAACTCGAGATCTTTTCTATGAACATCTACATAAGACTTCTGTCGGCTTTGAGCAGCCCAGAGTCTTTCTCTAATCAACTGGACTTTTTCTAAGGTATCGAATACTAAGTCAGGCCCTATGATTGAGGCCTCACTAACTTTGAACCAACCGATCGTAGATCTATATCTCCTACCATAGAGAGCTTCGAATGGAGCCATTCGAATACTGGAATGATAGTTGTTGTTGTATGCAAACTCAATCAAAGGCAAGTGGTCATCCCAACTACCCTTGAAATCAATTGCACATAGCCGTAGAGATAATGCCTCCAAATCTTCAAGGCAAAGACTACGACTGCTAACTCAAGATTATGAGTAGGATAATTTTTCTCATCGAGTTTAAGCTGTCTGGAGGCTTAGGCTATGACCTTACCATGCTGCATGGGAACATAACCTAAACCCACTCTGGATGTATCACAATACACTACGAACCCATCTGGACTATCTGTAAGAGCTAAAACTGGAGTTGAGGTGAGTCGAGTCTTTAACTCCTAAAAACTCTTCTTGCTAGGATTTGACCACTGAAACTTTATTTTCTTCTAAGTCAATCTAGACATAGGTGATGCAATAGAAAAAAATCCCTCAACAAACCTTCTGTAATAGCTATGCAAACCCAAGAAACTCCTGATATCTGATGGAGAGATAGGTCTGGAATAGTTTCTTACCGCTTCAATCTTTTGAGGATATACTCTAATGCCACCACCCAGAATGATATGACCAAGGAATGCTACTGACCTTAGCTAAAATTTGCATAATCTCGTGCATTGCAGGAATAGACCAGAATATCATCTATGAAGACTATGATGAACATGTCCAAGTACTATTTGAACACGCGGGTCATCAAGTCCATGAAAGCTTTTGGCGCTGGTAAGACCAAATGACATGACTAGGAATTTGAAGTAACCATATTGAGTATGGAAAGCTATTTTCTAAATGTCACATTCTCTGACTCTGAGCTGATGATAGTCGAATCTTAGGTCTATCTTACAGAAATAACTGGCACCCTAAAGTTGGTCAAATAAGTCATTGATTCTGGGAAGAGGATATTGTTCTTGATCATGACCTTATTAAGTTGATGGTAGTCTATGCACATTTTCAGAGAACCATCTTTCTTGCGCACGAATAATACTGGTGCATCCCATGGGGAAATAATAGGCCTGTTGAATCCCATATTTAGGAGATATTTCAACTGTTCTTTCAATTCTCTGAGTTTTGCTGGTGCCATTCTATATGGCAGAATAGAGATAGGCTGAGCATATGGAAGAAGATCAATGCCAAAGTCTATTTCCCTTTTTGCATAAATTCTTGGAAGATCTTCGGGAAAGACATCTGAATATTCATTCATAGCTAGAATAGATTCAAGACTGGGAGTTTCGAAACTAGAATCCTTAACATAAACAAAATGATAAAAATATCCCTTAGATATCATTTTCCTTGCCCGAAGGTAGGAAACAAGCTGACCCCTGAAAGTGGATACACTACCCTTCCACTCAAGGACGGGTTTATTTGGGAACTAAAATTGGACTATCCTATTTCTGCAGTTGACTGTGGTATAGCAGGAATGAAGCCAATCCATGTCAAGAATGACATAAAAATCAGGAATCTCTAATTCAACTAGATCTGCTGAAATGACTTTCTGAAATATCATAATTGGGAAGTTCCTATATGCCCGCCGGGCTATGATGGTTTTACCCAATAAGGTAGAGACTGAAAAGGGCTCTTCTAGAATTTTGGGACTGACTCCAAAATCAACTTCTATATAGGGAGTAACAAAATACAAGGAAGCATCTGGATCTAGCAAAGCGTAAATAGGCACATAAAAGATCTATAATCTACCAGTAACCACAGCAATAGAATTTTCCTGATCTTGCCGAGACTGGAGAGAATAGAGTCTATTTGGGCGTTTCCCACTAGTAGCACTGGAGGTGGCACCCTACTAATTTGGACGACCGGACTAAGCTGAAGAGTAGAGATGACTCTGATAACCTGACTGAGGGCAGTCTCTGACTCTATGGCCTAGCTTGCCACAACCAAAACAAATATCGCTACCAGCTCTCCACATACCCTTGTGGTTCTTACCATAAGTCTGAGAAAAGGGATTAGTTCGGGCATTGTTAACACTACCCTGAGACTTATAGTCTGGCACTCTTTCTTTGTTACCCTCTTTGAACTTAGGAACTAAAGAACTGGCCGATGAAGGAGCTGGAAGTGATGATTTAGGACAAATCTGAGAGCGATTTCCTCTCTCTGACTTAGGATGACTAAAATTAAAGCTACCTATCCTAGCTCTCTTATTCTGTTTCTCCCTCTGCTTAATCTTCTACTCCCCTATCTGCTGAGCATGAGTCATGAGCCTGGCTAAATTTATGTCACTATTCAAAATGGCGGATCTGCACTCATTAACCACGCTATCATTTACCCCTGAAATGAACTTACTCATCTTGGCCCTGCTATCTACAACTAGATGAGGGGCATATCTGGCTAATTTAGTAAAGAGAATACTCTTTCACCGTCATATTGCCCTGCTTAAGGTTGATAAATTCTAACACCTTAGCTTCTCTAAGATCTAGGGGAAAGAATCTATCAAGGAAAGCAGAAGAAAACTCCTCCCGCTCAACAGGCCCTACATCATCTGGACTTTCTGAATTCCACTGTTTAAACTAAGTGTGCGCAACATCCTGCAACTGATATACAGCTAGCTCATCACTCTCACTATAAATAACCCCCATGATGTTTGTAACCTTCTGCACCTGATCTAGGATTTCCTGAGGGTCCTCATCTGACTTAGACCCGAGAAAGGATGGAGGATTCATTCGAGTGAAATCACAAATCCTGGCTGCAACTGAATTGGCCACTGGATTGACTAGAACGACAGCTGGTCGTTCATTCTGAGCAGCAACTGAGTTAGCAAAAGTAGTGAATACAGCTCGGAACTCTTCATGAGAAACATATTCGCCCAAAGGTTCTTCGGGTTGAGGGGCTGGCTGATTCTCGTTTCTTCTTTTAGGAGGCATGTTCTATGGAAGAAATGGAGAAATAGATTAGACTGAGAGATTGACTTGAGATTATGCTCACTGGAATGACATGAATACTGAAAGAGGGGAAACTATTCCTAAAACATCTTATAGCCTCCTGTACATAAATGTGGCACGCAACACACCCATGTACAAGACTCTACTAGATGTCACTTTCAGACTTCCTAGGACTCTATTGAACCTTAGGCTCTGATACCAAGTTTGTAATGCCCCAAATCTGATCTCGAAATGCTACACGGTGCTCATGACCCCGAAGGACCACAAGCTAACCCATGACTGATATCTATACCTGTATACTACATAAAATACTTTATAAAGCAAAAACATGAACTGAAAAACCATAAGGTTCAAAACTGAGACATAGTATCTGATAAAAATATAACATCTGGGAGGGGTATGAAACACCCAAAACAACTGAATTAAGCTATCTGAATATACTGTAGTCTGGAAAGCCTCTAAAATGTGACTGTATGAATAAGGAGATGATGAGACATGTCCCTAACTAACTCCAACTAATAAACTAATTACTGAGAAAATAAAATGATGATTATGTCCTCTAAAGATAAGAACTCACTACTAACTCTGACAGCTGAGACTATAATCTACTGATGCTCTGTGGCTCGTGTCTCTGAACCTATGGTATAAGACACCATAGCGCAAATGCATTAGTACTTTGAATCTACTGGTATGCATGTGAGGTAGGCTGAATGCATGGGGTTCATATGCATGAACAATAACAATAGCAGACTGACTATCATGAGAATGAGAATACATGCATGAGACATAATAACAGACACTGATACCATGATAACATGACATACTGATAACTGATAACATAAGTGATTATATCTGATAGCCCTGAATCTAATAGAACTAGCTGAGTCCCATACTATATCTGAGTTGACTATATCTGACAGTACTGAATCTAATGGAACTAGCTGAGTCTCGTACTGTATTTGAGTTGACTATATCTAATAGTCCTAAAATCTAAAGAACTATCTAAGTTCTATTACTGAGACTAATTGACTGTGTTTGACAGTCCTGATTCTATAACATGAGACTGTGGCTAGTAGTTATCTAACCGACATGCCCCTAATATGCCATTATGGATAAGTTGGGGTCCAATCTATAACCCTTATTGGAAGGGTGTCAATACTGCACCACTAGTAAGGACAAGCTGTGGGTGACCCTTATCTGATAGTGTCCCCAAAAGAGAATGGTGGGGCCCTTATTTGACAGTTCTTATCCACCTCATCAACCCTCATTAGACAGTGTTGATGTCTCAACCTATGCTGGCTACATAGTTCTGGAATGCAAGGATGACTTTTAAGAATTACACCCTCATCTGATAGTGTGTGTTCCCATCCTTGGGTTCACTCGGTGCTAATTCCTACTCCCATCTGAATAGACTCTGAACATGATTTACTAACCGAACATGGGTTGAGTTACTGAATTCCATTGACTGACGAAATACTACTGATATCTAACAACTGACTAAGTTCATGAGATCATGAAGATTTCCTGAGTCATAAGACTATTTGGAGTCTAAGAATTCATAGCTTGACTGAGTGTATCGTGAAAATATGACATGGCTCTAGGCACACAACTAATGTTTCGGATACGAGTACCCCCCAGAACTCGATGGAAGTAAACTGACCAAGCATAACTTACTTGAACATATAACTAACATCATAATCCATAATACATTTATAGAAGCATTTCATCAAAACATGTGATAGGCATAACTTGTCCATACATGGGGATTTCATGGTATCATGCTAGTTAGGAACTTTTCCATCATATAGGCATTTATTCAAACATATTGTAGGCATGGTATATGTAAACATCATTGTATAATAATTAAACATCGTGGTTCAATTCTAATTTCATCATTCAAGGGTTTAGTCATAGGTTTGCATGAATCTATATCTATAATAATTTAACCCACATAGAATTTATTACCCAATATAGAGTACAATTCAATTTCTCACTATCCACATGAACAAGAGCAACCAAATCATGAAATTCATAAGAAAATCCATAAAACCTGAAATTAGAAAAGGGATTCTTAGGCTTCATGGATGAAAGGAGTCCATGAATGAAAACTATGCATACCTTGGTTTATAAATACACGAAGATTGGCAGAAGAATTTCTTGATTCTAAATCTTCTATGAAAAGCCCTAGGTTGTTCTTGAGAGATTTTCGACAGAAGAGAGTGTATTTTGGGTGAAAAGTGGTTGTATCACGTGTTAAAGGGCTTAAGTAGGTGTAAAAAAAATTAACCCTTTTAACCCTGGACGTGTCTTGAAATTTCAGTAAAAATTTCTCGAATTGGACCCCTACCACAACGCATCGCGTCGTGTCACTGGAATTTGACAATTGGGTAACTAAGGGATGGCGCAATGTGGAGACATTGTATTGCCCCTTCTTTTGCGACCTGGAAATTTAGCACAATGCGGAGGAAATTGCGCTGACACTGGAAAATGACAATTGCCATTTTATCTTGTGGCGCGGCGCGCCACTGACTAATATGGAGATGTTTTACAACGAAAACTTGAAATAGTCATAACTTCTTACCTGGTTATCGTATTTAGGCAAATTTTATATCGATGGAAAGCTTATTGAATTTCCCATATGAAAAATAGTGTAAATTTTAAAAATACCATGTGTACAAAAGTGATTTATCTTTCAAATAAAGATCCTAACATTTTTTAGATGATTTCAAGTTAGGAAAAGGTATGGGGTACTACAGTCAGACACCATCTCATATTTGGGAGCTAATGAGGGCAATACTTATAGCTATTCAAACTTCACTATAGATACCACATCAATCCTAATTCATGAGGCCATAGGTACTCAGACTTCCCCTGCATCTATGATTCTAACACTTCAACACGACGATTTTTCCTTAAGAATGTCGTCACTTAATCTATCATAGGGAAAGACTCGTTTAACATCAGTATCAAAAATAAAAATAAAAATATAGAAATACTAAATGACTAATCCACAAAATCACAACAAAACATAGGTTCAAATCATCAAGTCATCAAAATAATACAAATATCCCAAATATCCATACCAAATTAAAACCAAATCTCCACATATTACAAACCAAATATGAAATAAGTTTAGAAACAGTGACATCCCCAACTAAAAAACTGCATAGTCCTTACTGCACATCATGAAAGCATAAAATAGTAAAAGAGGCTCCTTGAAACCACATTAAAAGTTGCCATCACTCTCTGTATCCTCATCAACATCATCAAACTCTAGCTTCTCCTCATCATTAGACCATCTAGCTGGTATCTCATCATCAACTTCTGGCCTCGCAAAGAGGAGTCGCTTCTTTGTCTTCAAGACCTTCCATAATCTTTTTACCCTTTTCCACATTCGAGTGAAGAACTTGTTTTGCCTTTTCTCCCTCATTGTCATCTTACTATAAGACTCATTCAGGTTTTGGTGTGATTGGGCCAAGGACATGTAGTCTTGGTCTAGCTTAGATATGGTGGGCCTGTGTTCTCTGATCCTCGAGGAACTTCTAATACTCACCTTGGGAGACATAAGAAGTGCGACATATGGAAGATTCATCTGGTCCAATAGGAAATTCGGACACCATGTCCCATACTATCCACATCTTACTAGACAGCTCCTTGAATGGACCTACTGAGGATGGATTGCAAGAATTGAGATCATCATCATCTACCGATTTACCCAAATCAATCTTTCTCTTCTTACTTATTAAAGCTGCGCCTTTACCACGCATCTTTAATAGGTAAATTAGTATCTTTGAGGATATCTTATTATTTGCTGAATATTTTTTAACTTCGGCCCTTTTGCATAGTTTAGTGATAAGAGATAAAAATATTAGCATTGGACCACCTCGATTCTTGTACTGCCTGAACTCTAAAATAACAAAGCTACCAATATTTAAAGAAATGTTGTCCAAGATAAAAGCTACCATCTGTGCCCGTATGACAGAAATGTTTGTCATATTTGTGTAGAGAGACACGGCTACAGATAATTATCAATCAAATTTAAGCCTCAACCGTGAACTCATTCAAGGTAATCCCTATTTTTTAGGAGACCCATGGGACTTCTCTCTCTGGGAACAACTTTGAGACTAACCAACTCCTAGGGGCACAATCTTTTGCCTCAAATCCCCTTGGCTCGGCATTCGGCAACCCATATAACTTATTGATCACCTCAAATTTGAAGTTGGCAATCTTTCCCCTCACCCTCATGACTGGGTTGGATAGTTTTACAGCTTTGAGGTTTACGTAAAACTCCCAACCCCATTGTTCATTGGCTTTGCATGGCTTCAAGGCAAAATAATGCCAGCCTGTTGCCTATAATCTCTAATAGAAGTCAAAGAGTTTCTTGGTCACTTTTTCTAATGAGATGCCCCACTCAGGGAATAGCTTCTTTCTAGATAGATTCTCATAGTACACGATCTGATAGTCAGCTATGAGAAAGCGAGTTTGGTATAATTATACCAGGCTTAGATTTTTGGAAACCTCAAAACAACATACAAGAATTAACCATCAAGATCATCATGTGAAAATAATGCTATGTGACTGAGTGAAGCTAAAGAAATGGCCCAAGGATCATATTAGGGCTTAAAATGGAAGTGTAAAGTTTTGGGAAAACCTACAGATAGGCCTCAGGTCTTGCGATCACACTTTGGTGAGTCACGATTATGACACCTGAAGGGTCTGTCAGATAGGCCTCAGGTCTTGCAATTGCACCTTGTCGAGTAGCAATCATGACACTTGAGGCTTCATCACCGCAGGCTTGTCCAATTTCAAATTATGAAATTCCTACCTAAATTTGTGTTCATAAAAGATGTAAAATACTAAAGACCTGGAACACACTTCATAATCACACAATAATGTCCTCTAAATCATAGAAAACTATCAAAGAACTTATTTGAGAATTTTTATCTACTCACGTTTTTCCTAATGATGCACACACCAACAAAAACATCAACCACACAACATAACATCAATTTACATACTGATAAAGCAGATAAACCACAAATCCAAGTTTAGGCCCTAAGCATTGATAACGCTCAATCTACAGCTCTCGTAGGAGTGTAAAACGGTCGCTGTCAAATATATAACCCAACTGGGTTGGGTATCGATCCCACAGGGAATAGCTTGGTCAACAAGTAAGCGAAGGTTACTAGACTTTTAGTGCAAGTCTCGTAAAGAGGGGGGATTGTAACGTACAATTGATGTAAACAAAATAATAAAGTAAAAGCAGAAAATAGAAGAGTAAAAACGGTTTGCTTGGTAGGTTGTTGATCAATGAGAATTGAGAAGTTGGGGTTATGTCCACCTTATGAGTTGTACGTCTCTATTGGCTATGAGTTATGCGGAATTCAGACATGCATATGCTTATAGAGAATTATATTCGATGGTAAATCCAAGCGTCTTTCGACCTCAACAAGGACTATTTCACTTTAACTCTTTCGAGCTTTAAGCGTATCTAACGGTACAAATTCTCCAAGAGGTTAATCCAGTTATGGCACTAACTTTTTAATAGGGGATGGGACCCTACTACCTTGACATTATCTCTTTTCCAGACATATAACTTTTCTTTCGAACAAGTTAATGCTATACTGGCGTATTCTATGCGTTTGCAACCACAAGAATTTGCATTAAGATGAAGAGAATAATGATATAAGCAGCATACGTGTCACGAATTCACAAACTCATAGCAATAGATAGTATCTCATATGGCTTCCATAACCCCAACAGAGAAGTTTAGTTACCCATGAGTGCGAAGGAAATCACAATCGACATTATTATTATACCACAATAAAGATCTCGTGTAGTAAAGTGTCATAGGCGTTAGGCGTGAACTCCCTTGCAAAGTAACGTTTCTCTTGTTGTGGAAAATAAGAGTTGAATAGATGAATAGAAGAAGAATAAAAAGTAGAATTAATGGAAGAGTTATAATCCGATTTGTAAGTTGTGGAATAAGAAGTAGAATGAAAATTAGAACTAGAATGAGAATAATAAAAATCTCTAGCAAAATAGGGTATTTATAATACTCCTATCCTATTCCTACTAAGCTAATGCATTACTTAACCCAATACTACTAGGTTAATGTATCATTATCCTAATCCTAATGAATTACTGCATTATTATCCTACTCCTAATAGGTTACTGCTGGTCCCCAAAGTCTTCAGAAATGCTGTTTTTGCCCGGGACAGGTTTTCCATGCATCACTTTCAGTCTATAGGCGCCCAAACGCTGCTCTCCTTCTTTCGTGAAGCTTCCTTTGGCGTCAAGTTATCCATAAAATGCTGAAATCCTCATCATTTATACCTGAAAACTTCTAATCATGTTCGTTAGCTCACTTACAGGAAAAAGGACTAAAAGTGCATGAAATATATAATTTGTTCTCAAAACTTGGCTAAAATATGGGCAAAATCTAGTGCTATAGGAGTGTAAATTTGCCTATCATCAACACCCCACACTTGAAGCTTTGTTCGTCCTCGAATAAAATATCATGTCCGTCTAAACATCAACTTAGGGTTTCACAGTATCAACACAAAATATTCATCAAGACAAGCACAACAATTATCAACAAAGAGTAGTTTTCCAATCATTAGTAGAAACAATTTAACCTCTAGCATAGACTCGTGATGGTGGCCAACTCATATTCAAAATTTAAGGCACAAAGAATCATACACAACTACCCAAAACTCATCAACCTTGTGTGTCTCACAATATATTACCCATAATCACTCATAAGTATAGCATATTTTTCAAACATGGGTATAAAAGTATCCTTGCTCTCGCTCTCACAAACAATTCATATGCTGTAACTAAAGTCCATAGGCTTGCCCTTAGTTTAATGCTCCACTAAATGTCAGAATGATAAGCTTAGGATCAAATAGGTCTTTTGATGGTTGTAATATAGGCTAAGGGACGGGTAGGACTATTTTGGCCAGAAATAGTGACTATGTTCCTAAGCGCTTTAATACATCACCTTGTATCATTAACACATTTCTTTCAAACAACCTTTCTACTTTCTTTTATTCTACCACCCCTTTTCTCCTCTTTTGTTTTTCAATTTTGAACATAACTAACTTTTCAGTTTTATTTTTTTCTTTCCTTTTTCTTTTCATAACATACCTCTTATGATAGCACTTCTTTTTCATAACAAATTTAAGCACCATTACATTCTAAAGCATCATACTCACCCAATTTCCTCTTATTTTGTCACATGACTTTACACTTTAAAAGCACTTAGGAATTTGGATCAAATTATGGTCTTGAAAAAATGGATTAGGCTTACATATGAGGTTGTCAAAGAAAATAGGCTAAAACGCCCAAAGGGGGTTATCTAGGATGATGTCCATGGGTAGATAAAATGAAGGTAAACAATCATAGAATGCCTAAATCATCTCCTAGACTTACACTCTTTATTTTCGCTTCACATACATACTAGGCAAGTTCTAGCATCAGCCACAAGTACAGAATATACTATTATCTCACACACACAAGGCACATGGTCGACTTTATTGGGAGTAGTATAGACTCTCGACCCAACAGAAGAAGTAATTAAACCACACAATATCACATAGTGAGTCACAATTAGAGCCTAAACGTCTCAATAGTCATGATTTTAGCACAAACTCTTGTTATAATCTCATGCTGCCTATTAGAATAATTTCATGCGAAGTTAAGTTAAAAAAAATGTAACTAATAAAAAGAAAAACAAAACAAACATAAATGCAAATGCAGATAGTGAAGTATAGCATGCAAATACCAGCACCCCACACTTAGACGGGACACACTGTCCTCAGTGGAAAATAAATATGAAAATTCTGGTCAGTCGGACTCCTCCTCTATGTCGGGGGTCATACCCCCTTCGTCGGAATCATCATAGGAGTCGTCGTCATCAGAATTCTCCTCCACGTTAGAGTCTGGCATTCGTCGATCATCGTCGGTTGGCACATCGTCATCAAGAGGTTCCTCAAAATATGTACCTACTCCACACATCTCCCTTGCATACACATTCATTGGATAGTCATGATCCAGCTGTTGGAGCTCTGCAGTAGTTGGAACACGACCTTCTCTCATCATTGTAAACCGAGTCATGCCATAAAGATGGTGAAAGAAACTCTCATCTCGAGCATGTCTCTCTGTCATAGTAAGGTTGACGCCATATGTTGATTAGAATCTTTGACCTTTGTGAGGTCAACCTTCTTTGGATTGTGTGGGAGTTTATGATCAGCCGGTTCCTCTTTGATGTCTTCCTTCCTCTAGATTGCAGTCAACAGATTGCCGAAGCTGAAATGGGACCGCTTGTGTAGCTTGGCCTTCTGCATTGTAGATCGAATGATTGCCCCAATGTTGATAGGGACATTCATCATCAATGCATATACCAAGCACACTCTATCTCGTGTTATCTTGGTGTACTGGGTCCCTGGAATTAGGCAAGAGTTGACTATGCACAACCATATCCTCACTTCCCTATTCAAAGGAGCATATGGGAAGGTGTTGTGTCGATCGGTGTCTTTATGTATGCTCCATCGTGCCATGGATCTTGCTCCACAAAGTGTGTGTCGAATGGATCTATATGGAGGTCTACTGTACAACTCTTTGAATGGTGATGGATCGACTGAAGGCAAGCCAAGAAAGGAGTTGAAGAAATCCGCATTGAGTTGTAAAACTTGGCCCCGAATCTTGACCTCGCTTCCTGTGGTTTTCGGTGACCAGTTGGCATAGAATTCTCTTGTTAAATCGAGATTGCATTCTCCCATATCTCGGAAGATGAAATCAAGATGTAACGCTATGATCTTGGCCAACATGCGCGACTCTTTCTTTGCTAGGCTTTCCTTGTTTATCAAGTCCACATGAACATATTTCTTGTCTTTGTTGTTCCTATACCATTCCTTTGCTTCCTCCTCTAAAACCCATTTTATTCCGAACATGCGGCGTGGTAATTGCATCGAGGATGATTCTCCTTGCTCTTTTCTGCCTCTTTTCTTGCCTTTTTGGGAAGTGGTAGCCTTATCTTTGCCTTGTCTTGCTTTCGGTGCCATTGTACCTGAGACTAAAACAATGTTTATGTTAGCATCATCTCGATGGATACAATCTATAAACAAGCAGTAGTGGCACCACCCCAGACTTAGTTTGTTTGTACAGACTAGTGAAGTGAAAGTAGTTGATTATTCAGACTTCATCGACATACGTTTTAGGTGCTATATTCCAAAAATAAAATCAGAGCAGTCATACTTCTTGTAATCTTGGCAATACTTTCATGTTTGATATATCAAGACTACTTCATAGGGATTGAATCAAGGTATAGCATCTAATAATAATCACAACCTCCTATGTCGGTAGACAACTATAATTCTTATTCCGATGAACAAGTCATTCCAACATATAAGTATTCAAGTGACAAGATTATGCAATTTTTGTGACCATATCAATTCCACAGAAGTATGATAGTGCATCAAAATCAAATTCAAGTTGGAAATAAGTTAAGATCATCCTTATGTATTCATTCACCCACTTGGTTGTATCACAATAATTCAATCACATTCAAATCATCAATACTACTTTCTAGATTCAACAATTCATAATGGGCGTAGTAGTGTAGTACTTACGGAATATAAATGAAGAACAAAGTAGTACTTACTTGATTGATGCCTTTGGATGATGTTCTTGTGAAGAAAAAGAGTAAGAGGAAATTTTTTAAGAGGATTTGGAGGCTATAGGCGGCGCATAAGCTAGGTTTCCAATGTGTTTTTGGTTCAAGACTAACTCTCATATTTATAGGAAAAGGTTGGGTCGGGTTTTGACCCATTTAAAATCGGATTTGGAGACAAGAAGTGACCATAGGCGGCGCCTTTAGCTTTGCCTATGCTTGGCATAGGCGGCGCCTTTTGCAAAGCATTATCTAGCATAGGCGGCGCCTATGCCATGGAATTCCTAGGCATAGGCGGCGCCTTTTACTTTGCATATGAGATTCCGAGACAAAAGGCATTAGCATAGGCGGCGCCTATGCTATGGCATACTTGGGCATGGGCGGCGCCTATGCTATGACACACTAGATTCCGAGAGCTTAGGCCATAGTATAGGCCTTGCCTTGTTCGTGGCCTAATTTTACATAGGCCTATCCTTGTTCGATGCCTATATTTTCATGAGCAATGCTCAATCCATAGCCTTTTGCTTCTTCATTCCTAACTTACCACCTTTAACATGCAATACGTCCAAATCAAAATTTGAAACCGACCTCCTCGTTTTACACCTCTTTGCACCTACATTTACTCAAAAACAACAAAGATGATTAGAACGATGGGTTGCCTCCCATCAAGCGCCTTAGTTTTGGTCGTGGCACGACTCTTCTTTTTGGATTTTTATTTATCAAAAGAAAACACGTAATAAGACAAAAAATGCAAAACGATTGGTTGCCTCCCATCTAGCGCTTGATTTATTGTCGCGGCACGACATGGCTATCTCGAGTACTTAGACTTCATCGAGATAAGTGATGGCCATATAGTTTATCGAATCAAGAGGAACGATATATGGTTTTACTCGTTGGCCATTCACCTTGAAGACAATACCATTAGTGTCTTCCAACTCAACTACTCCAGACGAGTAGACTTGGTTAACTTTGTATGGACCAGTCCACTTGGACTTTAACTTACCTGGGAATAACTTCAGTCTGGAATTGAAGAGAAGTACCATATCATCCTTTTGAAAGTTTCGTTGAATAATCCACTGATCATGATACTTTTTCATCCACTCCTTGTAGAGATCCGATCTTTCATAAGCATGTAGACGGAATTCATCCATCTCGTTCAGTTGCTCCAATCTCAGATTTATTGCATCATCCCAGTTCAAATTTAATCATTTCAAAGCCCATAATGCCTTATGCTCAAGCTCAATGGGCAAGTGACAGGCCTTCCCATAAACTAGTTGGTACAGGGACATGCCAATTGGTGTTTTGAATGCAGTCCTATAAGCCCATAGTGCATCGTCCAACTTCCGAGACCAATCTGTCCTATTAGCATTTACCGTTTTAGCAAGGATTTGCTTGTTCTCTCGGTTGGAAACCTCTACTTGGACGCTAGTTTGTGGGTGATAAGGTGTGGCTACCTTATGTTGCTTGACAACATATTTTGCCAACACGGATTTGAATAGCTTGTAGCAGAAGTGAGATCCTCCATCGCTTATGATAGTACGTGGTACTTCAAAGCGAGAGAAGATATTTCTCTTTAAGAATGCTACAACACACTTTCCCTCATTGTCGACCAACACTACAGCTTCAACCCATTTTGAGACATAATCTACAGCAACTAGGATGTACTTCATTCCAAACGAATTTATGAATGAACCCATGAAATCAATACCCCATACGTCAAAGAGCTCTACTTCAAGGATTTTCGACATGGGCATCTCATGGTGTTTTGAAATAGCACCTTGTCTTTGGCATTGGTCGCATCTTCTAACAAAGTCGTTGGCATCTATAAATGTCGAAGGCCAATAATATCCACTTTGCAATACCTTCCTTGCAGTCTGATTACCTGCGTGATGTCCCCCAACTTGGGAAGTGTGGCATGCTTCCAATATATCAGGCACCTCTACATGGGATATACATCGTCGGATAAAACCATCCGCGCATCGTCGAAACAAATATGGCTCATCCCAAAAGTAGTGTTTTACATCATATATAAACTTCCTCTTTTGATGGTAAGATAAGTGTGCAGGTATCACATTACTCACCACAAAGTTTGCAAAGTCTGCATATCATGGTAGTCCTTCCATTATTGTCGCTAAGATCTCCTCGTCAGGGAATGCATCATCAATCTCGATTTCAAGCTGCGCCACATGCTCGTTCTTGAGTCTAGATAGATGATCAGCCACTTGGTTCTCGCAACCTCTTCTATCTTTAACCTCGAAATCAAATTCTTACAGTAGCAAAACCCATCGAATTAGTCTTGGTTTTGCATCCTTCTTTGTCATTAGATACCTCAGAGCTGCATGGTCTGTATGAACGATCACTTTGGTTCCCAACAGATACGCGCGGAACTTCTCAAAAGCATACACAACTGCTAGGAGCTCTTGTTCTGTGACAGTATAGTTCTTTTGGGCTTCGTTTAGGACTTTGCTAGCATAGTAGATAGGATGAAATAATTTCTCCTTCCTCTGGCCAAGTACAACGCCAACAGCAATCCCACTAGCATCACACATGACTTCGAACGGTAGAGACCAATCTGGAGCTATCATGATAGGGGCTTCAATGAGTTTTCTTTTGAGGAATTCGAATGCCTTCAAACAATCTTCATTGAAGTCATACTTTGCATCTTTCTCCAAGAGTTTGCACAATGGACTCGCAATTTTGGAGAAGTCTTTGATGAACCGTCGATAGAAACTTGCATGATCGAGGAAACTACGAACTCCCTTCACTGAAATTGGGGGCGGTAGCTTCTCGATGACTTTAATATTTGCTCGATCAACCTCAATTCCTCTTTTGGAGATTTTATGCCCAAGAACGATTCTTTTTTTTACCATGAAGTGGCACTTTTCCCAATTCAGCACTAGGTTGAATTCTACACATCTTTGCAACGCCATACTTAGGTTTGCCAAGTATGCTTCAAACGATTCGCCAACAACTGAAAAGTCATCCATGAATACCTCCAAAGTATCTTCAACCATATCAGAAAAAATGGACATCATACAACACTGAAAGGTGGCTGGTGCGTTACATAGCCCGAATGGCATACGTTTGAAGGCAAACGTGCCATATGGACATGTGAATGTTGTCTTCTCTTGGTCTTCGGGGGCAATGCAAATCTGATTATAGCCTGAATAACCGTCTAAGAAACAAAACCATCCTTTCCCCACTAATCGATCTAGCATTTGGTCCATGAATGGCATTGGAAAGTGATCTTTGAGCGTCCATGAATTCAGCTTTCGGTAGTCCATGCATACTCTCTATTCGGCGATGGGTCTAAGTGGAATAAGCTCATTTTTTTCATTCGCGACCACCGTCATTCCTCCTTTCTTGGGAACACATTGTACCAGGCTTACCCATGTACTGTCAGAGATTGGATACACAACTCCTGCGTCTAACCACTTAATAATTTCTTTCTTCACCACATCTTGCATAGGTCGATTAAGACGTCTTTGGTGTTCAATGGTGGGTGTGCAATTTTCTTCAAGCTGAATTTTGTGGGTACAAATCCCAGGTGGAATACCAATAATATCAGCAATGGTCCAACCAATGGCTCTTATATACGTCCGTAGAATAGCAATGAGAGCTGCAACTTGTTGCTCACCCAAATCTGCTGCCACAATGACTGGAAGTGTGTTTCCGTTTCCTAAGAATGCATACTTTAAACGACTAGGCAGCTCCTTCAATTCTAACGTGGGTGGCTCTTCAATAGATGGCTTAGCTGGTGGTGTGGGTCGATTTTTGAGATCAAGGTCCAGCTTCTTGGGAGCATGGCGATATGTCCCTAATCCTGATAGAGCACAAATAGCTTCTTCACAATTTTCAGCATCCTTACTTTCTCCATTCATGAGCACAATCGCCAATGGGTCATCAATAATTTGCTCTTCTTTAAGTGATTCTTCCTCATCATCAAAGTAAACATCAGCCACCGAGAATACGTTCAGCTCTTTGGGTTGCTTCATTGTTTTGCACACATCAAAGGGAACTACTTCATCATTTATATGGAATGAAAGCTCATTAGCTCTCAAATCGATAAGCACACTTCTCGTAGCAAGGAAAGGGCGCCCCAAGATTATGGGGACTTCTGAGTCTGCCTCACAATCCAAAATAACAAAGTCTGCCGGAAAGATGAATGAAGAAACCTTTACCAATACATCACAAAGAATACCAACAGGTCGTTTCACCGACCTATCCTCCATTATGAGCCTCATATTGGTTGGAGTAGGATCACCCAACCCCATATTTTTATAAATAGATAATGGCATCAAATTGATGCTGGCTCCTAAATCGCATAATGCTTTGGCAAAAATTCAAAGATCCAACGGTGCAAGGAATAGTGAAAGCACCGGGGTCAGCCTTCTTCTGTACTAGTGATCGGGTAGCGATTGCGCTGCAGTGATGAACAACATCCTTCAACTCATAGCTTGCTGCTCGCTTCTTTGTCAAAAGATCCTTCATAAATTTTGCATACCCAGGCATTTGTTCTAGTGCCTCTACCAACAGAACATTAATGGTCAGCTGCTTTAACATATTCATGAATTTGCTGAACTTTGTATCATCCGCAATCTTCTTCAATCTTTGAGAAAAAGGTGGTGGTGGATAAGGAATTGTTTTCTCCACGGCTTTCTTCTCCTCTTGCTTCCGTTTTTCAGGCTTTTCAGGCTGCAACATACTCGGTGTGATGTCATGGACGTCGTGGGTGGTTTCTACGACAGCTTCTCCTTTTGTGTTATCATCAATGTCCGCTACTTCGTCAACCACTTGCTTGTCTTTTGATGAAGTTTCCAGCACCTTACCACTTTGGGTAGTAACAGCCATGCATGACCCATCATTCCTTGGGTTTTGCACAATGTCGCTAGGTAAAGTGCCAGCCTTTCTTTGATTGAGTGCTGCTGAAAGTTGGCTCAATTGCTGCTCTATTTGCTTGATTGAAGTGGAATGAGAATCAACTAATTGTTTCATAGAGGACAAATCATTTATTACCTCCGTTACTCCAGCGCTCGTTGCTTCCACTCCTTTCAATAGTTTAGCCATCATCTCTTCCATATTTCCAGAACTAGATGTGGTGGTGTCACGTCTTCCTGGGGGAACATACAAACCACTCTTTTCATTCTTGTTCTTCCAACTACCTTGGTCCTTGTTTCCAGATTTATCATAATAGTTCCGACCTTGGTTTCCTTGGGTATTCCCTCGAAACCCCCCTGATTGTTTAAGTAGTTGGCCTCTTCTTCCAAATCAGATTCGTCTCTTCCTTTCGACGCAATAACTTTGACTTTTTTGGTCTTCCCTGATAATAAATGCTTTATAAGAAGATCCACTTGTGTTTTCATGTGCGCCATATCTTGATCACGTTCTTCTTCTCTTCTCCTTTGGTCTGCAGTCATGCCAATAGATAAAGTGGGGCTTGCTACCTCAGAATCCCTGGTGTGCCAAGCTCTACTTTGCTTCGTCATACGATCTAGCATATTACTTGCTTGACCAAAGGTGAGGTCCATAAAATATCCTCCTGCCGCATTATCCACCACTGGTTTAGTTATTGAATTCAAGGCTCTGTATAGTATCTCCATTAGGTGAACATTAGTCATGTGATGGTTTGGGCACCTCGTTAGCTTTGTCTTGAACCTCTCCCATGTTTCATGAAGGGCTTCAGTTGGAAGCTGCCGAAAGTTGCTGATTTCATCTCTCAATTGTGCTCTTTTGGATGGCGGAAAGAATCTTTCTAGGAAAGCGTCTCTCAATTGCCTCCAATTTGTAATAGAATCAGGAGTCAGCCCATTCAACCATAGAGTTGCCTCCCCAGACAGAGACAATGGAAATAGGCGTAATCGAATTGCATTCTGACCAACGCCAGGATTGTCAAATGACTTGCATGTAGAAATAAAGTTGATCAGATGCATATTAGGATCATCGCCTGCTAGTCCACCAAATAATCTCTTGAGTTGCAATAAATAAATCATGGTGCTTGTGATGTTGAACTTGGCTCCGGGTGCCAATGGTGGAGGAATGATGGCTCCTGTGGCTCCGGCTCCGGCTCCATTAAGATCATCATCATCATCGTCGAAAGCTGGTTGCATAACTCGGCGTTCAGGCCTAAACCTAGCTTGACGATTTCTTCTGTTAGCAAGTGTTGCGATCTCAGCAGCATGCCTAGGGTTTAGTAACTCGTCATCACCTAGGTCCTCGTCGTCAGGATTTATTGCTCGCCCAGGGTTATTAATATTTTGTTGATGCACTTGAGCGGTGGCAAGAGCAGCTAATCTCGCCTGTTCCTGTTGAGCAGCCATCCTTTCAATTTTGTGTTGTGCCTCCATTCTGCCAATACGTTTTGGTTTAGGATTGATAGGTAATAACGGTTGACCAGAACTTCGAGTATGGGGCATGCACTAAATAAAAACCTGCAGAGAACAAAAACAAAAACTAAAAGTAAAAGTACGAGAATCTTTGACCAAAGGGTCTAGTAATTATCACAAACTTAATTGACACTCGTATTCCCCGTCAACGGCGCCAATTTTTGATAACACTCAATCTACAGCTCTCGTAGGAGTGTAAAGCGGTCGCTGTCAAATATATAACCCAACTGGGTTGGGTATCGATCCCACAAGAAATAGCTTGGTCAACAAGTAAGCGAAGTTTACTAGACTTTTAGTGCAAGTCTCGTAAAGAGGGGGGATTGTAACGTGCAATTGATGTAAACAAAATAATAAAGTAAAAGCAGAAAATAGAAGAGTAAAAACGGTTTTCTTGGTAGGTTGTTGATCAATGAAAATTGAGAAGTTGGGGTTATGTCCACCTTATGAGTTGTACGTCTCTATTGGCTATGAGTTATGCGGAATTCAGACATGCATATGCTTATAGAGAATTGTATTCGATGGTAAATCCAAGCGTCTTTCGACCTCAACAAGGACTATTTCACTTTAACTCTTTCGAGCTTAAAGCATATCTAACGGTACAAATTCTCCAAAAGATTAATCCAGTTATGGCACTAACTTTTTAATAGGGGATGGGACCCTACTACCTTGACATTATCTCTTTTCCAGACATATAACTTTTCTTTTGAACAAGTTAATGCTATACTAGCGTATTCTATGCGTTTGCAACCACAAGAATTTGCATTAAGATGAAGAGAATAATGATATAAGCAGCATACGTGTCACGAATTCACAAACTCATAGCAATAGATAGTATCTCATACGGCTTCCATAACCCCAACAGAGAAGTTTAGTTACCCATGAGTGCGAAGGAAATCACAATCGACATTGTTATTATACCACAATAAAGATCTCGTGTAGTAAAGTGTCGTAGGCGTTAGGCGTGAACTCCCTTGCAAAGTAACGTTTCTCTTGTTGTGGAAAATAAGAGTTGAATAGATGAATAGAAGAAGAATAAAAAGTAGAATTAATGGAAGAGTTATAATCCGAGTTGTAAGTTGTGGAATAAGAAGTAGAATGAAAATTAGAACTAGAATGAGAATAATAAAAATCTCTAGCAAAATAGGGTATTTATAATACTCCTATCCTATTCCTACTAAGATAATGCATTACTTAACCCAATCCTACTAGGTTAATGTATCATTATTCTAATCCTAATGAATTACTGCATTATTATCCTACTCCTAATAGGTTACTGCTGGTCCCCAAAGTCTTCAGAAATGCTGTTTTTGCCCGGGACAGGTTTTCCATGCATCACTTTCAGTCCATAGGCACCCAAACGCTGCTCTCCTTCTTTCGTGAAGCTTCCTTTGGCATCAAGTTATCCATAAAATACTGAAATCCTCATCATTTATACCTGAAAACTTGCTAATCATGTTCGTTAGCTCACTTACAGGAAAAAGGACTAAAAGTGCATGAAATATATAATTTGTTCTCAAAACTTGGCTAAAATATGGGCAAAATCTAGTGCTATAGGCGTGTAAATTCGCCTATCATCAAGCATGCTTCTAAGGATCTAATTTAAGTATTAAAAAAGAGGTTTGAAAGACATACCTATTATTTGGATGAAAATGAGGATGATTAGCACTTTTAAAACCTTTTGTAAATGATAAACTTAGATGGATTTTGAGTTTTTAAAGAGAGTGTGCAGTGGAATATTTTAGTGATAGTTCCCTTCTTATAACTGATTTGATCGAGATTGCGATATGTAGGGTCGTCATCATGATATCTGAGGCTATGCTAGGTAGACTTGAGCCTATAGATCGTGATCATAATTGCAATCTGAGTGTCACAATTACGAGCCAGGTTCAGTTCCCCTATTTTTCAGCTAGGGCATCTCTAAACTCGATTCCACTCTAGTTTTTGTCTCCTCCCCTATTTAAATCACCTTCTAAGTTCAAAGATTTTATGGACTAATCAGAAAAAATAAAAACCAAGCTAATGATCTAAAAATCAAGGGATTCATGCCAAATTCATGGTAATGATGGGTTGCCTC
This sequence comes from Capsicum baccatum var. pendulum, assembly GCA_030864225.1. Taxonomy (NCBI): domain Eukaryota; kingdom Viridiplantae; phylum Streptophyta; class Magnoliopsida; order Solanales; family Solanaceae; genus Capsicum; species Capsicum baccatum. Next base: position 273,627,625 of record CM061552.1, read on the forward strand.
CCATTTAGCACTTGATTTATCATTGCAACATGGCTTCCACTTAGGATCAATTTGGAAATTTGACTTGAAGTGACCCAAGATTCACTTACATAGCGTTGGTCACTTTCTCATCCACCACATCAGTCACTACTTGCAATTCTATTAGTTGCTTCTCAGTCTTGAACACACTAAAGGAGATCTCATCATTGTCTACTTGGAATTTCATCTCCCCATGTTCGATATAAACTAGGGCTCTTCCAGCGGATAAGAATTGACTACCAATAATGATTGGTATCTCAGAATCAATTTCACAATCGATAATGACAAAATCAGTTGGGAGGATAAACCGGTCAACCTTTACCAACACATCATACAACACGCCCATAGGTTTCTTGATTTAATGATCTACCATTAAAAGCCTCATGTAAGTAGGCGTAGGACCACCTAATCCTAATTGTTGAAGCATTAAATATGAAATTAAGTTAATACTTGATCATAGATCACACAATACATTTTCAAATTTGTACACCTTGAGATTGCAAGGAATGGCGAATTCACCTGGGCCTTCCTTATTCTTTGCCATTGTGTTTGAAATTATAAAAATACAATTATAAGTTATCTCGATAGTCTCACAATCGACAATTCATTTTTTAGACATCAAGTTCTTTAAGGATTTTGCATACCCCGGTATCTCTTGAAGAGCTTCTAATAATGAAATATTTATTAAAAGGTTGCTAAATTTTTCAAGAAACTTTTTGAACTTGTCCTTGTCATCTTTCCTCTTAAGCCTTTGTGGGAAGGGTGGAGGAATGTTGATTGGTGATAATGGATCAATTGTTGGTTAATTCACTTTTGGCGTATCTCCATTGATCATTTTAGAAAGTTCCTCATCGTCACCCTTCTCTTCAACTATGATTGGTTACCCAACAACCGCTTCATTAGACTTTAGAGCACTATCACTTGGCTATAATAACCTTTTTCTTTTGGCACTTGCTTATTCATCACATATATTTTCATTGGTATTTTCATCTATATCAACCATATCTTCACAAAGATCTTGTCTACTTCTAGTAACGATAACCATAACACGAGCATCGTCTTTAGGATTGGCCACTGTATCACCAGATAAACCTTCTTTTGGCCTAACATTGAGTTGAGTTAAAATTTGGCCTACTTGCATTTCTAATTGATTAATGGAGGCCGAGTGGGATGTCTCTCTTTGGCGTAGTTGATATAAGTCACTTTTCATCTCCCTTACTATTTTGTTGGTCCTTTCTACGCGCATTAAAATTTGAGCCAAGACATCTTCATGCTTGAATTTTTTCATATCCATGGAGTTTGTCTCCTTTTACTTAGGCCTTTAATGAGGGGGATGTACCACTCATAGTCTCTTTCTATCTCTCCACTCCAAGTCTCTATCCCTTTAATGTCTGTCTTGGTCTCTGACCTTCTAACCTTGGTTTCTACCTTGCCTTTGATAGGTCGCGCGAGAACCCCCAAAATGGTTTGACAAAAAATTAATCTCCTAATCAAGATTTTCCTCTTCTTCATCATCATAATCTCTAGCACTGTTTAAAGAAATGACATTGACCACTTTAGGAGGGGGCCCCAATCACATATTTGGTAAGAAGGTTAAGTTGGGTCATTACCTTGGCCATATTCCCATCCCTTTCTTCATCCTTTTTCTTTTTCTTACAAAAGATGCCTCAGGGACCCTGCGGCTACCCAATGTCCCTCATATTCCATCCTCTCTTTTGTTTAGTCACTTAACCTAACAAATCCAAATCAATACCATAGGAAAATTTGACAAAAAAACAACCAGATGCATTATAAACCACTATTTTATTTAATTGGTCCAAAGCCCTATAGAATATTTGAAGAAGCATTTTATCTGGAACCTCATGATTTGGACATTACATTAATTTAGCATTGAAGTATTGCCAGGTGTTATACAATTGTTCACTACTGAGTTGGCAAAAGTTGGTGATTCATCCTTTAGTTGCATCATCCGAGAAGGAGGAAAGTACAAATCCAAGAATGCTTTTGTGAGCTTAGCCCATGAAGTGATAGATCTTGCTGGCAAAGACCATAACCATAGAACTGCTTCCCTCATTAATAAGAATAGAAAGAGATGCAACCGAATGGACTTTTGAGAAATGTGAGCAATATCAAATAGAGAGTACACATCAATAAAAAATTTAAAATGAAGATTAGAATCTTCATGTGCTTGTCCTCCAAATAATCCTCCCATTTAATGCAAATAAAGCATCGTACTAGTGATATGAAATTTTCTATTCCCTTCTTCTGGTGGAATACGAATGGCACTAGCATGCTTCACACCTCTAAGATGATCCATATCCTCAAGCCCCTTAATAGTGCTGACGTTACTACCATGTTGGCTCATGGTATCATGTATGCTATGATCTTTACCTGATAAAGAAAAAAACAATAAACAATGTAAACAAAAACACTATGGCTAACCCAAGGTCACTAACAACACCACAATAGTGAAAACTATGTTTCACTCCCCAACAATGATACAATTCTGATAACTTTCAAACTTACACTCAAATTAGGTGTAAGGCGAACGTTGTCAATATAATTACCCAACTATTATGAGTTAGTGTCGAATCCACGAGGAGTGAAGACGTAGAATTATGAATTATGAGTGTTGAGAGTTAACTATGTGTTAACCCGTAATGTGAAGTTTAAACAAAAATGAAAATAAATTAGGGGAAGGTTGATTTGAACGATGTTAAACACAATAATAATTGACACTACTACGCGATCGATAAATTTAGAGGTGTTACCAAGTTGAGAGAGGCCTTTGGGTTATTTTATCCTAAGTGGGATTCATACACGGGTTGTCAATAATTAGTCAAAGTTTTACTTAAGGATTTTGGATAGGCTAGATTTAGGGGTATTGGTGCTAATATTTGAATAAAACATCAAATCTCACTCATGGGTTCTTTTGACTACCTCACAAGTGTATCAATTCTATCAATCCATTACCGCAACTAACATCCTTATTTCTAAGATTATTCTATTAAATTAGATAATCTCAAGTTATTGTTCACAATTATTCCTTATCCATATCCCCTCTTTCAAAGATGGTATAAGTTCAAGGGTTCCTCACCCATATCCGTTCTTTCAAGAATGATGTGGGGTCAACAATATTGGGGTTTACAAGACCTAATTCTTAATTAAACAGGGAACTAAAGGAAAACCCATCACAAATAACTAATTAATTGGACAAACAATCAACACACATGCATTGATTGCCATCTAATCAAGCATAACCCTAGGGGACAAATTTGGTTACTCATAAAAGTAAAGAGAAGATATATACCCAATTAGAATTCAACTCATCTATTGAAAGCAAAGTAAATATATTCTCCAAGCTTTAAATTCAATCAAATAACCAAAATCTCTTTTACGAACGCACCACTAATTGTCTTCACCCATTAATAGTGTATTCTCTCTAAAAAATTGGAAAATTAGATGCTGTAAATATGAAGGGTTTAGCGTTTTATATCATGGGATTGAGCCTTGTGAAATTCCATTGCTTCCCCTGCAAGTTTGCCCGATACTCGCGATCGTACCCTCTAGTCGCGATCGCGGTGTATCTCCTCGCGGTTGCACTATTTCTACCTGCTCAACTCTCATGATTGCGACTCTTAGAGTGAGATCGCCATACCTGAGGATTCTATCCCGGGCATGTATTTTAGCATTTGTCCACTTTATATCACTTTTCTTTCTTTCCAGCCTTGCCATTGCTCCTTTCTCATTTGATTTCCCTGTAAGATCACAAACACGGGAAATCAGTGTATTTTATAAAGAATTAATCTCACATATTCAATTAACCCACCTTATTGTATTAAATAAGATATAAATGAGTGGAAAATTTACCACTCATCAATGACTGGTAAAGCTGACCGATTTCTCTCACTCAAAGAACTTTAAGGTGGAGGTATCTATTTTGAAAATAGAAAGAAAGGCTATATTCATGGTGTTGGAAAGATGCAAAAATACTTAATCATGCTATTAAGGATGTTTATTATGTCAGTGGTTTAAAATACAGTCTTCTGAGTGTGTCCTGAATTTATGATAAAGGAAATAAAGTGAAGTTCCTATCTGATGGATGCATTGTATCAAATTTGAAGTCGGGGAAAGTCATACTCAAAGAAAAAAGGTGCAAAAACATGAACGTGGCTGATCTATAATCTATAGCACACTGTGAATTGACCTTCTTAAGTGCTCAAAGTGAAAATATTGATCTGTGGCACAGAAGACTGGGATATGTAAGTTTCTCCTTACTGAACAAATTGATCACAAAGAACCTGGTCTGTTGTGTTCAAAAAACTACAATTTTCATACAATAAGGTTTGTGATTCTTGTATCAAATGAAAATAAAACAGATCTTTCTTTAAGCAGAAAAATAGGTAAGCACCTCTAGACCTCTTGAATTATTGTACATGGATCTATATGACTAGTTAAAGTCCAAAGTAGAGATGGGAAAAGATATGTGCTTGTCATTGTGGATGGCTATTCCAAATTTGCTTGGACAATATTCCTAAGAACTAATGATGAAACTTATTCAGTTCTGCAATTTTTGCCAAGCAAATTTAGATGAATCAAAACTGCAAAATTTCTAGATTCAGATTTGACTATGGAACTGAGTTTGAAGACACTCAAATTAAAGGATTTTGTGCTGAAAATATCACCAATCATATCTTTTTTTCTCCTAAAACTCCTCAGCAAAATAGAGTAGTTAAAAGAAAGAATAAGAATCTCATAGAAATTGCTAGGACTATGCTAATTGATAGTAGTCTTTCAAAAATTTTTTGGACGAAAGTTGTTAATACTGCCTGTTATGTGACCAATAGATGCTTGATGAGATCTCCTCTAAACAAAAACCATATGAACTTGTGTTTAACAAAAAGCCAAAACTTGACTATTTAGACCCTTTTGGTGTAAATATTTTGTTCTAAACAATGAGAAGAATGAGCTTGGAAAATTTGATTCCAAAAGTGATGAAGCTACATTTTTGGGCTACTCCTCTACAAATAAGGCATATACAGAGCCTTCAACAAAAGCACTCTATGTGTAGAAGAAAGTATTCATGTGGTTTTTGATATATTAGTAAAGCTAAAGTATTCTGTTGCAGGTGAAGATTCTGACATGGAAGAACTCATTCCTATTCAAAGGTATAACATAACTAATGTTGAGGTTCAAGAATAAATTGATACAATTGCAGAAGAAAAAGGTGATAGTGAATTAGGTCCTCACTTGCTGAATCCAAATATAGAAGAAGAACATCAAGAAGAACCTGCTCAAAATCCTCAAGGACCTGGTACTAGCAGACCTCAGCCAAGAAGATCAAATTGGAAGCACAAATCTTCCTATCCTATTGAAAATTTGACCTCTTCTTTGGAATTTGGAATGCAAACAAGAGCTCAATCCAGGAATTTTATGGCTTTCTCAGCATTTATATCACAAATTGATCCCAATATTGTAATAGTGGCCATAAAAGATGCTAACTCGATCAATGTTATATAGGAATAACTTCATCAATTTGAAAAGAGCAAAGTTTTCATAATAATAATTGGGACAAAATGGGTGTATAGAAACAAGTAGGATAAATAAGGCACTATTGAGAGAAATAAAAAAAGGCTTGTTGTTCAAGGATATAATCAACAAGAGGGTATTGACTATGATGAGACCTTTGCTCCTGTTGCAAGGATGGAAGCTATCATGATTCTATTTGATTTTACTGCTTATATAGGTTTCAAACTCTTCCAAATGAATGTCAAAAGTGTCCTTTTAAATGAAAATTTAAAGGAAGAAGTTTATGTCAAACAACCTCCAGATTTTAAGGATGCAGACTTTCCACATCATGTGCTTAAACTCGATAAAGAACCCTATGGGTTGAAGCAAACACCTAGATCTTAGAATAAGAAACTTTTAAAGTTTTTTTTATGTAAAATGGATTTAAGAGAGGAAAAATTGACATTACTCTCTTTTTGAAGTCCAAAGGTAGTAACTTGCTGATTGTACAGATCTATGTTGATGACATAATTTTTTGAGCAACTTCTGAAACTCTATGTGAAGAAATTGCAAAATTAATGGGGAGTGAGTTTGATATGAGCATGATAGATGAATTGAGCTTCTTCCTAGACCTACATATTAAATAGAACTCTCAAGGGACAATGATTTATCATGAAAAATACATCAAGTAATTGCTGAAACAGTATAATATGGGATATGCCAAGCCAATTGATACTTCAATTGGAACCAGTTTAAAGATGAATAGTGATGAACGTAGTCCCTCAATGAATGAAACCATGTATAGAGGGATTATTGGATCCTTATTATACCTCACTGTAAATAGACCAGATATTGTGTTTAGTGTTGGTATATGTGCTAAGTTTTTGGCATTCCCAAAAGGATCTCATCTGAAAGTTGCAAAGATAATTATTAGGTATCTGAAAGGGACAGGGGACCTGGTTCTGTTCTATCCATCTGGAGACAATTTTATTTTAATAGGCTATGCTGATGCTATTATGCTGGGTACTTGATGGATAAAAAGATTACCCTAGGCATGGCTCATTTCCTATACTCTTCTCTAATTTCCTGGGGTTCTAAGAAACAAAATTTATTCCCACTATCTACTATTGAAGTTGAATATGTGGCTGCAATTTTTTGTTGTGCTTAATTGCTATGGATCAAACAATAAATGAAGGATTTGGGGATTGTTTTTGACAGTATTACTCTGATGTGTGATAATACAAGTTCTCTAAACATGACTAAATATCTAGTTCAAGATAAAAGGCTAAAGCATATTAATGTTAGACATTATTTTCTAAGAGACAATGTTGAAAAAAGGGCCATCTGCATGAAATTCTATAAGACTGAAGATCAGGTAGATGATATATTTACAAAGGCTCTTCAGAAGGAGCAATTTGTGAAGAACAGGCTGAGGTTGGGTTTGATCAAAATGATTTGACCTACTTGATGGATTAGTTTTCTTCTATCCATTGGCTATGATTAGGAGATAAGTATTCTTGATGAAATTTGTGCTTATTGGTATAACTCAGTACAATACCTTTCTAGGTATACACACATGGTGAGACACTTAGATAGAGATGAGACATATATAGTAAAAGATTCATTCTAACAAAGGGAAGAATTTGGTCCCTTCCTATAGGTTAGTACCATTAATGTGTAATTTAAAATTACTGAAACTTCTTTCTGAAAAATCCACATTTATTCCTTCTTTGTCTGAAATATGTCAAATCCCTAAAAAGGTAAAGAGTCACACCTATTAGGACTAGACACGTTCCATTCTCTTAAATCCTCTAACGTTGAAACTATCTGTTCCCTTAAATACAAAATGAAATCCTTTTTTAACTCACTTTTCATAATTAGTTTTCAAGCTTTTTCCTTTCAAAAGTAAGTCTAGTCTAAGATAGCCTTTCTTGTATCAAACAATCCTAAAAAGCTTCTTAATGGATGACAACTCTTTATCTTCAATCCCCACAAAAGACTCAGAAATTGTTCTACCCCTTTCACTCCATCCCAAAAATTCTTCCTTTGCAACCCCTTCTCTATTAGTTTCTACGATTAAAAAGGATCTTCATTCAAATACTATTTAAGACACTGACTCTACTTCACCCACTATATCTTCATCTGAAGCACTAGTGATTGACTCATTTTCCCCATAAACTCCCATGGATGAGTCCACCATGGGAGAAACCTCTAAGGTAGTGAAATCCTCTTTTGATACAGTAGTAACAGTTGATCAAAGTCAAGCCTTTGGTTCTCTTAGAGAAATTAAATTTCCTCAAAATCCTATCCCCTCTTATAACTCAAAAAAAGTTGACCCCTCCAAAACTCTGAGTGAACCTGGTTATCCCACCCCTTCTGAGAATCCCATATTTGCCCAACTTTTTAATGAAGAGCTACCCATGAAAAGGTATAACCTATCCAGTAGTGAGTTGATTGGTGAAGATTGGGTTTCTTAGAACCTCTTTTTCTCTCAAATGACTCTAGAGGGAGTCCTTGGTTTTGGAGGAGCAAAGTGTTGTTGAGATTATAGGAGATTCATCTCTTAAGGATGATAAGATAGTTAGGTTATTTGTACAACCTCCAAATGAGGAGGATGAGTTTGATGATGATGATTTGCCTCTGAAAAAGTAAATATAGAAATAAAGGGGTAGTAAGGGTAAATAAAAGGTGGTTAATACTGGTTTAAAAGTTACAAGATCTTACTCATTAAGGGGTACCAAGAAAAAGTTGTTTGGGGGTGCTACAAAGGCAAACAAATTAGCAACTATTAAGAGAAGAAGGTTGACGAAAGGGACTGTTAATGAGGAAGAAAATGTCAAAGTAGTTGATATAGAAGAGGGCAATGAAGAAATTTACCCTGCTTTACTGCTTTAACTAAGAAAAGGAGGGAAGATAAGATGGATGAAGGAAGGGTCCTTCCTTGCAAAATCTAGAAGTCCAATTGGAATGAAATAGAAACACATTGTGGTAAAGAAAAAGAAAGCTACTATGGGACCTGGTCCCAAAAAGAGAAAGTGACTGAAGTGGAACCTAATAGTGATTCTAAAAGAAGAAAGATGAAATAATTAGAAAAGAGTGTAACTAGAGAAGAAAGAAATGATATTCTGAGAACTCAAAAGGTGTTGTCTGGGTGGCTTTTTGACTCAAGAATTTTTTACAAAACTGGCATGATGTAGATTTTTATGAATATTAGACATTAGGGATGGTCATATCTTGTAGAGGAACTAGTTACCTCTGTATTTGAAGAAGAAGTGAGGTAGTTTTACTATACTATGAGGTTCTCAGATGATGAGTTGAGTTTGACTGCCTTGGTTCACGGGAAGAAACTGAAATTAGATGAAGAAATACTTGGGAAGATTTTGGATGTTCCCATTATTGGTATAAGGACTGTCTCTAAACAACAACGCTCAACAAAGTTTATAGAAAATGCATCAAAGATATAGGAAACTTCTGCGGCTCGTATGAGAAAGAAATTTCTCAAAAGTAAGTTTTGACTGTTATTTGAGTTTATCAATAAACTAATTAGTCTACCTTCCTTAATATTGGATCATAGGTTTAAGGTTATTCATGTGAAGGGAGAAAAACATGGTGTGCTTTATGAATATTCCTTGAACAAAGTGTTTGATCACTTTGAGGTTGTAGCTGAAAATAGAACTCCTAGAATAGTAAAAAATATTCAGTTTGATAACATTGATTGAAAATTAGTGTGTAGAAGGAAAGGTGGGGACAATGTCCAAGTGTCAGAACAGTTGGCTGTTCAGGAAAACTTAAGCAAAGAGATGAAAGTGATGTGGATTAGTTTGGCTACTAAGGATACAGCGATTCTGCTCTTAAAGACGATGAACCAATAACTTTCCTCTGAGGGACTAGGTGTTGCTGAAGTACTTGCAACAAAAAATACAGAACTCCAGAATAAGGTCTCAACAATTACTATGGAGGTTCAAGGGTTAAATACAGAAGTTAAGGACCTCACTAAGCAGCTGTTGAATTCTCATGAGGTAGAGCGTACTTGAGTGGAAATGCTGCTCAAGTCTCTCTCCCCCAAACCTCGTTCTACCTAAGCCCCCCTTTTGTATTAGTTTCAGTTTCCCTTTCTTGATTCCTGTGTTTCTATATGGTCAAGAAGTTTATGTTAATTTTAATTGCATTGTAATGGTACTTGCCTATTTTAAATGAGTGGAATCTTTACTTGTGGCTATCAACTATTTCTTCTTCTTTAAGTTGTTCATCCACATTAGTATTGCTCCAGTAGTGATGAATTAACTAATTTTAGCGTACTTCAATCTTAGTTTATTGTTCTTACTTTTTATGATGCTAAAGGGGGGGGGATTGACTTCACCATGGTAGTGACCAGGTATAGGTACCATAAGAAATGAGTGCTAAGGATAAAATGAATGTCGATAAGGGGAATGAAATCAGTAGTGAAGGGATTCCACTGATAGGGGATATGTTGGTGTGTGCTGGTGTAGATAAGAGAGTAAAGGGATACCCTTAATCGGGGGAATGCTGGTATGTGTTGGTGTAAATATAACTGCTTGTTCTGAATCTTAATGAATTTTAATGCCTTAAGGTCATGGTTTGTCATCATCAAAAAGGGAAAAAATTGTTGTCTCATGTTTTGATGATGACTAGTTGATATTGGAGGACCACGTCCCTTGCAACCCCTGATACAGCTGTCACATCTTTGCATAGTTTTGTCCGCTAGTACAATAAACTGTGCAGGTTCACAACCAACCTGATTATACACCTGATCCAATCAATAATAAACCCTAATTTCTACACTACTATAAATTCAAAGAGATACTCATCCCTCAATAGTTTTTTCAATTAGAGAAATTCTTGGTAGTGTCGAAACTCTCAAAGCTCAAGCTCTAAATTGTTACTGTTTTAAGTTAGGGTTCTTAAGTTTTTATTTGTAACTAATTTACTTAACTAATAAGAGTAATGATTATTTATTTATGTAAAGTTTATTAGGTAGAGTTAACCAATATTGAGAGCGTAAGTGACAGAGTTACGAAGAGGCAATTATAGTAGAGTTATTACAACTTGAAGAACTTAGAGTTAAGTTCTATGGAGTTTGTAATCAAGATGAGTTTTGATTATATTGGAGTTTGAGAGCTTGTGAGGGTAATTCATGGTTATTCCTCCCTTGAGAAAATAGGTTTCAACATAAATCTTTGTGTTTTTTTAGTTTCTGCTATTTTTGTGTTTGCTATTTTATTATTATACTCTTCACATCTTGGTCCCTGCGATGGTGTACCCCCACGTTTCAACACTACAAATCTTTATTCACTTCTCTAATACTTAATATGAATTGTTTATTACATGATCTTAAATTTTAAATGAGGATGAATCAATCACTAAGAAAGGTAGTTTAAAAAATTATTATGTCCATATATGTGAGCCTTGTAGAGAGTGCTTAGACCAAATCTGTTATTGATGATAGGGGTAACAAATTTGTTACTGATGGTCCGTAACCATGAGTTGGTGAAAATATATTCAAGGAAAATTGTGTCCCCCAGATGTATAACTATCACGGCCTGAGCCGAGGCTCTGGACATATCGAGCATCCCAAAACAATGAAGGCCCGAGAAGACCCCTTAGCATAACATCCTAAGCATAACCAATTAACATGTGCGGAAATAGACCCATAAAAACAAAGTTCAACTTAATGAAATAAAACTTAAACCAATCCTTGCGAATGTAACATCTATCTACAATAGTTTGTGAAGCCTCTAACAATTCAAATAGAGAAATCCTAAGCTAGATCATGGCCCTAACGATACCATAAAAAACCACCTAGAGCCTAATGAAAAAAGCATACGCATTTCGGTTAATTGAGGTCTCACCACTTGCTACGATCTATCTAGATGAATGTATAGCTGCATAGTACCACGAGAGTGTGCCTCCGAACCTACATCATAAAATAATGTAACCACTCAAAGACGGTCAATACGTGGAATATATTGGCATATAGAACATATGATAAGAAAGAAAAAGCTTTCCCAATAAATAAATATAATATACATTTAAAATTCAAACAATGTAGGAAAATATCAGTTGTGACTCCAAGTAAAAGAAATCACGCTTCTACTTTTAATTTTGAACTAGATGTTATCACCGTATTTAATTATTCACCATAATATATGTGGGTCCAATCAATGCTTTGCAAGCTAAGCTCTAATCAATTGTTATGGAATATGTAAATACTAAATAAATTCACAACTTGTAATTATAGTTTAAGTAGGGAGTGTTCAACATGCCTTTTAATGGAGGAAATTGGAGAAAAGCTTAACCTTCGGGCTCTCCTATAGAGTTAACTTGCTTCTTGACTTAGAGAGGAAGAGAGGGGAGTTCTATTATCGTTCTAGGGTGAATGGGACTTACGAAAAGTTCAATAGCGTGATAGGGGACATTTTCTATTGTAAAAATACCAAAATACCCTTAAAAATATTGTGTTAAAATAAATTCTCGCTACGCAAAATAGGGGTATGAGTGTGCTCCACATACACCATGTGTGCCCACCCCCGTGTGGCGCAGACCAATCTCGAGCCTAGCCCCGTATAGCATCGGTTCATCATGAGGCTGAGGTAGTAGCCATCTGGCTTTTGCATCGTGGGGGCAATGCATCGCCTCCCCTCGTATGACGCACGATCTTATTTTATGTCCTAAAAGTATCCCAAAGTTCTCGAATTTATCCTAAAACATTAACCACTCACTCTATGAGTCATACTGGTTCATTTTTTAGCTATAACTAGGCATGCAAATTTATAAGGTGTTACATCATTCATTCCTAGGGATTATTTGTCCCCGAATGATGATTATGGACATAATTTTCATGATTTAAGGAAACACATTAAATGATAATAGTAAGCTTATGATTAATATATTCCATAACTTTGTCTGAAGATTCAAACAGCAAGGTCTAGCCCATATAACATCTTTCGATTCCCAAGTGGCTTCTTTGACCTTCTGGTTCCTCCACAATACTTTAATCGAAGCTATCTTCGTGGTTCTCAAATTTTGAACATGCCTATCCAAAATCTCCATAGGTACTTCCTCGTATCACAAATAATTTCTCACTCTAATATTCTCTACAGGGACAACAAGAGAATGTCACCCCACACATTTCTTGAGCATAGACAAATAGAAGACGGGATGAATTGATGTCAAACTTACAGGAAAGTCCAACTCATAGTCGACATTACCAAACTTTCTCAAAATTTAATAAGGACCAATGTAGCGTGGATTGAGCTTACCTTTTTTTCCAATCCTCACAACTTTTTCATAGGAGACTGTTAAGAACACCCTATCCTAAATTTCAAACTCCAACTCTCTTTACCGCACATCACCATATGAATTTTGGCCACTTTGAGCGGTTTTAAGCCTCTCTCTAATCACCTTAACCTTTTTTATTACTTGGTATACAAGGTCGAGCCTAAAAAATCTAGTCTCGCCAACCTCATACCATCCAATTGGGTACCTACACCTTCTATCATAAAGTGCCTAATGGTGCCATCTGAATTCTAGACTAATAACTATTATTATAGGCAAACTCTATAAGAGGCAAATTTTCCACCCAACTACCTTAAAGTCAATAACACAGGACCTTAGCATACCTCCAGAGTTTGAATAGTATGCTCCTCTTGTTCGTCTTTTTGATGATGAAAAGCGGTGCTAAGGTTCACCTGTGTGCCGAACCCCCTATGAAACATCTCCAAACCCGAGAAGAAAATTATGTACCTCTAACGGATATGATGGACATGGGATACCCATGCAATCGAACAATTTCCTGAATATATAACTTTGCATAAGCCTCTCCAGAATGATTTGTTCTTACCAGCAGGAAATGAGCAAATCGATCATTCTATCAACGATGACCCAAATAGAATCGTACTAATTTTGATAACGTGGAAGACTAGTAATAAAATCTATGTTAATCACTCCTATTTCCATTCGGTAATAGCTATATCTTGAGACGTGCCCCAGGCCTCAAATGCTCAACCTTAACTTGTTGACAATTTAAACACTTAACAACAAAATTTTCAACACACATTTCATGTTACTCCACCAATAGATCTCCTTCAAGTCATGATACATTTTAGTAGAGTCGGGATGAACCGTATACCTAGAGACATGGGCCTCAGTCAAGATTCTCTCCCATAGTCCATAAATATCGGGAACACATAGTCTCCCCTAATACCATAATATACAATATCACAGTCAAAAACTTTTTGCTGGCCAACATCTTTCCTAATTTGCATCAATATGGGATTACTATCCCGCTTCCCCTTAACTTCATCGTACATAGATGACTTAGCCACTTCATAAACAATCACTCCCCCATTCTTAGAGTCTAAAGTTTAAACTCTCAAATTATCAACACGATGGATGTGTTTTACCAAATTCCTCCTTTCCTCCTTAATATGATAAAGTCTTCCCATGGATAACCCACTAAATGAATCGACAACAATATTAGCCTTACCAGGTGATAGTGCAAACTCATGTCATAATCCTTCAACAACTCAAGCTACCGCTTTTACCTAAGATTCAAATCTTTCTACATGAACACATACTGCAGACTCTTGTGATAAGTAAAAATGTCAACATGTACCCCATGCACATATTGATTCCAAATCTTAAATGCAAATACCACCGTACCATTTCAAAAACATGGACAGGATTGTTTTTCTCATGAACCTTAAGTTGCCTGGATGCATAAGCCACCACCTTTGCATGCTTCATACGTCGCAACCATGTCCTACTTGGGATGCATCACTATAAACCATTAATCCCTCAATACCTTCAAGAAATGTCAAAATAGAGGAAATAGTAAATTGATACTTCAACCAATCAAAGCTACTCTCACAAGCGTCAGACCAAAGAATTTTTACCTTTTTCTGAGTTAACTTAGTTAGTGAGGCAGCTATAGAAGAAAAACTTTTCACGAAACTTCTATAGTAGCCAGCCATACCCAAAAAACTTCTAAGATTGGTTGGAGTTATCAATCTAGACCATTTCTTCACTACTTCAACCTTTTGGGGATCTACTTTAATCCCTTAACAAGATAAAATATGAGTAAGGAAAGCCAAAATTCACATTCAAAAATTTTGGGTTACAAATCTTTGTACTTAAGGGTCTGAAGTACGATCAAGAGGTGATTGGCATGCTCCTCCTCACTTTTGGAGTACAAAAAATATCGTAAATGAATACTATGGAAAATAAATCCAAAAATTATCTATACACCCTGTTCAAAAGATTCATAAAGACTATAGGTGCATTAGTCAAACTAAAGGACATAGCCCAACATTCATAATGACCATATCGAGTTTGGAAAGTCATCTTGGAAATATCAATTTCCTTAACCTTCAACTGATGGTAACTTGAATGGAGGTTTATTTTTAAGAAGCACTTAGTTTCCTGAAGCTGGTCAAAAAGATCGTCAATTCTGGGAAGAGGTATTATTTTTCTGTGTGACCTTATTCAATTGCTGATAATCTTGCACATATGGGGTACCCATCTTTCTTTCGCATGAAGAGTAATGGGCACCCCAATGAGAGACACTACGATGGTTGAAACCTTTATCAAGGAGCTATTTCAACTATTATTTTAATTTTTTTAGTTATGCGAAAGCCATTCTAAATGGTGGAATAGAAATGGGTCGAGTATCGGGTAAGTGATCAATTCTAAAGTCTATTTTCCTATCAAGAGGATTCCAAGAAGGCCATTTGGAAAGACTTTAAAAAACTCATTAGCCACAGAAACAACTGTAGTGAGGGACTTTAAGCACTATAATCCTTAAACCAAACTTGGTGATACAAAAAAACCTTAGATATCAATTTTTGAGCTCTAAGATAAGAAATGAGTCTTTCTTTTAGTGCCAAAGAAATACCCTTCCATTTTATGTTTGGTTCATTAGAAAAATGAAAGTTTACTTTTCTGGTTCTATAATCCAAGGTAGCATAATAAGAGTGGAACCAATTCATCTCTTGGATTACATCAAAATCAATCGTATCCAGCTCTAGTAGATCCACTATAGTATCTAGAAGATAGATAGACACCACACAGTTTTTATAGACCCTCATATCATTAATGAAATCACCAACATGAGTAGAACCAGGGTCAAGTAGTGCATAAACATTTTGGGAGAAAACTTGTAACATACCCGTGACAACATCTAGCGAGGCATCTGAATCCTGATGAGTAGATAAGGCATACAAATAGTTGCGACCCCCACCTATACTAGGAATAGTGCCCTTCATAGCTGGGGATAAATAAGTAGCAGTTGGGACCTTGCCTCCCTCAAATGTCCCATTTGCATTCAAACTCTCCTTGTGAATGTGATAAGTCTTTCCCTAACCATAGCACACCTTTTTACCCAAAAGACATCTACTATAATAAACTTTTCCGCATGTCGGGTAATGAGCATACGATGGTGTCGACCGAGCCATACCGGCTTGAGATTGAGTACCCTTCATCACGTGGCTATTATTAGGCTAAAATTTATGGTCACCCAATGGATTAGGTATAGGTGCACTAATTGATGATTGAGCATTATCCTAAGATTTTTTATTGAGCCATCTCTTGACCCACTTACCCCTATTTTGCTGACTTACGTCATGATCTGTTGGCCTAGACCTTTTCATGTACCTCTCTTTGGCCTCTTCCTATTTTTTCTTTTCATTCCTTACCTGTTGCATGTATACTACTAAGTCGGATATGATCATATCACTATTTAACATCGCCTCTTTACATTTCAACACCAAATCATTAGAAAGGCCAGAAACAAACTTTCTCCTCTAGAAACTCATATTAGACACCAACTCTGGAGCATAATGAGACAACTAAGTGAACTTTAGAACATACTCTTTAACACTCATCTTCTTTTGTCTCAAATTAGCAAACTCTTCAACCTTAGATTCTCTCAAATTCTAAGGAAATAAGTGACCAAGGAAAGCGTTAGAGAAATTTTCCCACACCAAAGGATTAACATCCTCACCTCTTATTTCCTCTCACTAATCATACCACTAGAAAGCCACACCTTTTAACTGATAGGCTGGAAATTCCACCCCTTCAGTATCACTAACGTGCATAACTCTAAATATTTTTTCCATCTTATTTATAAACTTTTAAGAATCTTCCCCAACCTTGGAGCCTATAAAAGTTGATGGGTTTAGTATCATGAACTAGATAACCTTACTAATATTCGACGAACCAAAAATCGAGCCCACACTATATGATAGGAGGGATTATAATGATGTGATCTGAGCAAGCATGTGAATGGACTATCTGAACTTCGTAACAAAAACATTACCCTGAGGGGCCTAGGTATGGGTGGAACTGGTCCTAGGAGCTCAGGAAGGAATTTTCACTAGTGGACGGCCAATAGGAGTAGTGGGATCAGTAGTACAAATACTAGTTATGGTCCACATTCCATGAGTAGGGTAAACCTCTTCAATATTTGCTTCAACGGGGACAAAGGTTCTAGCTAAAGCACTTTGACCGCTATCTCTTCTTGAAGGCATGACCTAGAACACAAGGAAAATTTAAGAATTAGAATAATTCTCTTGAAACTAGATTTTCTAGCATGAACTAGAGCATGAAGAAAGTGAAACATTCCCAAATGTCTTATAGCCTCTGCTACATACTCATAAAAGAGACGCTACTTGAAACAGTTTAGTAGACACCCTGGGACCTAAATCATGCTCTAATACAAAGATTTTCATGATCCGAGCTGAGGCTCTAGGTGTAACGAGCATCTCAGACCAATAAAGTCCCGAGAAGATGCCAAATTCAACTTAATGAATTAAAACTTAAACCAATCATTATGAATGTAATGTTTGTCTACAATAGTTTACGAAGCCTCTAACAATTCAAATAAGGAAATCCTAATCTAGAACATGGCCACAACGATACCATAAAATAAACATCTAGAGCCTAATGAAAGAAACATAGGCTTTTTGGATAATGGAGGGCTCACTACTTGCTACGATCCATCTAGATAAATCTACGGCTACATAGTACCATGATAGTGTGCTTCCGAACCTACATCATAAAATGATGTAGCCGTCCAGGGACGGTCAATACGTTGAATATATTGGCGTATAGAACACATAATAAGATAGGAAAAAATTTTAAAGATATGAATATAACATACATATAAAATTCAAAAAAATACAAAAAAATATCAGTTGTGACTCCAAGTAAAAAAAATCAGACATCTACTCTTTAGTTTTGAACTAGATATTATCACCGACTTTCATTAAACACCATGAACTGTGGGGGTCCGATCAATGCTCAACAGGCTAAGCCCCAATCCATGTTTGACACATGATCAGAGATTTAAAACATTATGGCCAGCAATCATCCTCATAGAGGAAAACATAAGGTTATCTAATTCAAGATTAACCATTCCTATGTCGGCAAAACACAAATTTCAGGTGTAGAGCCACTTGGACTCGTAACTTTTCAGCTAAACATCTATTTATCTTTAGGCCCAAATATTAACACTTTTCACAACATATGCATTGCATTGATTCATTTGGTTCAGATTGGTTAAAGTGTGTTTGTTGATCTGGTACTTACTATATATGTGTTTTTTATTTTACTGGATTGAGAATTTCTTGGATTGTGTATGATATACTTATAACTATTAAACTTGACTATTCAGTTATATTAGGATGGTTTTTCCTGAGTACAGGTTGTATGTTTATTTTTAGATGATTTATGTGGTGTCACTCGCCACCACTTTGAATTAGGGTCGGTTGACCATGTTTGCTGAGTACACGTGGTTCCGTACTCACTCTTACTTTTTTTGTACCCTACGTGTAGGTACAAATTCGACGACCTCTAGATATTGATTCCTGTGGTTCCTTCTTTGCTAGCAGCATTGGAGATTCGATGTAGCTGTTACTGGCTTTAGAGATTATTGAAATCTCCTTCAGCCCTATCCTTATGCATTTTCCTATTTTTAAAAGACTCAAACTTTCTTTTGATTCTGTATTTTAGTGACTTGTATTAGTGACTTTCAGACCTGAGATTATATATGAATTGATTTTACTAGTCTATTAATCTACGTATAAAATTATTCAGGATTGGTCAGGTTCCTATTCTCTTCCGCTTCTATAAATCTGAGATATTATTCTTGAAATTGAGTATTTGACTTACATATAAGGGAGGATGGAATTAGGTGCCATCACGGTCCCGAATTTGGGCCGTGACAGTAACAACGGTAGAAAGGCTAGATGATCTTTCAGCATTCACGTTGGCATTTATATCTCTGACATTTGTAATACAATATAACTGTTTAATCACAGGCAATAAACAAACTTTTATTGGTCCATAATATTTCTGAAAAAACAATAAATAACATTTCATCAAATCATGTAAAAATAAACTGGTTAAAGTATTTGGTGAGATGTGCCACGTCACCTCTCTCATGCCCGCAAATATATATTTATAATAGCCAACATTAATGTTTAGAGTAAAACGAAAACCAACTTTCTCTAGATAGCAAAAATGGACAAATAAAAAATTATTTTTAATATAATGGATAAGCAAAACCGTAACGGATGGAAAATTTATGTAACACTAAATTCACAAAACTGATAAAATATTAGTCCAAATATCTTTTGAAAAAGGAATTTTTGGGGAAAAGACGAGGAGGAGGAGGAGGAGGAGGAGAGAGCGTCTCTGAATGACATCTATGAGTAGATTCTTGATGATAGAGTTGATGAAATCGAAGAAGAGGAGGAAGAAAAAGAAAAGTTTGTGAATGATGTATCTGAGCTATTATGGATAGTAGAGTTGATGAAGGAATAATAGAGGAGGAGGAGGAATAGGAAGAAGGAAAATAAGAAGAAGAAGAGGAAGAGTAAGGGGGAGGCGGAAGAGGATGAGGTTGAGAAAGAAGAGGAAGAGGAAGAGGAAGTGGAAGAAGAAGAGGAGGAGGAAGAAATTTTTTTGGGTTATATATCCGAGTAAATTGTCGATGATCTTTTTGAAATGGGAAAAGGCTTAAATATGCCACTGAATTATCAGAAATGGCTTATTTATGTCATCCGTTAAAAGTTGGGCTCATTTATGCCATCGTCGTTACAAAACTGACTCATCCATGTCATTACTTTTAACATCTGGTTTTTAGAAAACAGCTTTGCCATGTGGCAGCTAATTAGAGGTCCACATCATTTTTAATTGTTTTTTTAAATTTAATTTAAAAAAAAAAAAATTTATTAGAAATATTTTTTTTATAAAAAAATTAAAAAAATCCCTCAACTTCCCAACCTTATACATTATATATTTATAAAAAAAAATCTTATCCTAAAGAAAACTACCCCAAACATCCCCACCTTTTCCTCAATCCCCTCAACTCCCTCAACTTCTCAACCTTATACATTATATAGTACACCTACATAGACACAAAGGGGACATAGGAAAACACAAAGATAAGGGGAACGAATAGGGAGGATTAGGGAAATAAAAAGGACAAAAATAGAAATAAAGGGAGAGGAATCCTGAAAAAAAAAACACGGACTGGGAGAGAAAAACAAGAAAAGACAAGAATTAAGAAAAAAAGGGAGTAACATTTGACAGAAACAAAAAGCAAATATCATAAACGGGTAGACAACGAGTTGGAGTTTGAGGTTTGGTTCATGGTTTCGAGTTTGTAGCTTCTTAACTCTTTACCTTTCTTTGAATAATATAATATCGCGATTATGCGAAATTCAATTCCAATATTATGAAGTGGAGTTGCTCTTATTTTACATTTGTTGTTGTAATACTAGAGTATTCAAATCTTTGTTATGATTAAATTTGAAGTGAGATTTGATATAATATATGATCCATGCATGCATGCATATAAATGATTATAAAAAAAGAATAAATGATAACGTACACATCCAGACACAATACTTTACTACATACAATTTGCATGCATACACACAAAGAGGAAGAGAAAAGTAAGAAAAAGAGAATGCACCAACAGAAGAAATTGTTCACATTTTTGTATTTTTTTTCTTTCTCTATCATGTACTTTTCGAAGTGTTAAGAAGGATTAACCATTTAGGATCTTTGAATTGATCATTTTAATAAGGTTACCTTTTTCATTTGGTAAATATGATAAGAATACGGTTTCGTTCTTTATTATCATTGCATATAGGGACTAGCAATGGTTATGATGAACTAGAATTTCAGGTTTGAATATTTTGGGTTCATGTATAAATAAATATCTAGAAGATTGGTCAAATATATATATATATATATATATATATATATATATATATATATATATATATATATATATATATATATATATAATTATTTTTTAAAATAAGAATCCAGAAAAAACATGAACTTTAGTTATATGCAAAATTTATTATTCGTTATTTGATAAATAAAAGCATAGAAATATGTAATCTATAAACTTCGTAACCAACACCATTTTTTTAAAAAATTAAATAAAAAATTATAAATTTTTTTTATAAATATTTTTTAAAAATAATAATAAAAAAATGATTAAAAAATGACGTGGACCTCTAATATGCTGCCACGTGGCAAAGCTGTTTTCTAAAAATCGGTTGTTAAAAGTAATGACATGGATGAGCCAGTTTTGTAACGACGATGGCATGAATGAACCCAACTTTTAACGGATGACATAAGTCATTTCTGATAGTTCAGTGACATATTTGAGCCTTTTCCCTTTTGAAATTGAGGAAGAAATTATTGGAAGAAGAGGGGGAGGAGGAAGAAGAAGAATTTGCGGATTACATATCTGAGTCAATTGTTCAAGATCTTGTTGAAATGGATGAAGAAATTATTGAAGAAGAAGTGGAGGAAGAAGTATTTGCCAATGACATAGCTAAGAGGATTTCTAGAACTATTCAACAAGTGCATCAGGAGGTTGAGATTGACATGCCTGAGGATCTGGAAATAAGAATAGAGCTTGCAGTTCACATATCTGAGTATTCAGAGTCTGAAGATCAAGAAATGTCTGATTAGTATGTTGAAACAAGGACATATTTCTATGGATATCGATCTCAATGAAGGTGATGTTGGTGAGGAAGAAAGAATGTCCCTTTTGTAGAGCTCAAGTTTTGCCGTCACATGACTGACTACATTATTCTTATTCTTGTGAAATTTAATCATCTTAGTGATCTTTCACTTCTTAGTCTTCCCTTTTCAGGATTTCGTTTATGTATTCGGCTGATGAGCATTTTTAAAGCAACTAAGCTAGAAAAGAGCAGCCTACATTGTGCATTCGATATATGATGCTCATTTATAGATGAATTGGTTGGCAAAAGGATTGATCTTTGTTGATGAGTTCTGTTTATTGTCTACAAAGAGAAGTACTCTTCATGTCTTATTCATTCTTTTTAGTTGTCATTTTCATAAATTTATCATGGGATATTGGCTAACGAAGCTGTTCCTTGTACCATTTAGGTGGAACTCGGTTACTTTCTCAAAGAACCTGTGTTGTGTCCATCAGATGTTTAGTAATACTCCCTCTGTTTCGGAATAAGTGTATTTATGTGTATTTCAAAATAAGTGAATCATTGAATTTTTTTTACAAATTTATCCTTATGATTTGACAATCAATTAACTTTTGAAAAGGTATTACAAGCTCAGCTTTTTTTTTTTTTTGAATAAAAATGAAAAGTTATGTTAAATTTATGTCTTTAATATTTTTTTCTTAATCTGTGTACCAAAATTCAATAATTCATTTATTATGAAACAGAATGTCTCTACAATAATATTTAATAATTGGATTATTGTACTTGGGAAGCAAAGGTTCACTAGAGATATTCACCAATCTACTTTTTGTTTTTTTCTTAAAATGAAGTACTCATGTACTTTAAGGGCCGTTTGACTATGAAATTTTTTTTTTTTCAGAATTTTTTTTCGAAGTTAGAAATTATGGTGTTTGGCCATAAAAATTCAAAAAATAATTTCAAAAATTTATTTTGAAAAGTGAAAATAGGTTTTTGGTGTTTTCATAATTTTCCAACTCCAATTTCAACTTTTATTATTATTACATATAACCTCAATCTTTTAAATTTTTACATAAAACTCTCCTTATAACATTACTTTTTCAATATTACGTATATAGAAGTTTTAAAGAATAAGATAATTATAATTTCAAACTTAATGCTATCCTAATTAATATATATCTCTTTTTCTCTCTCATCATTATTTTTCTTCCTTATTTAAGACATTATTTTCTGCTAATGATCATAATTACTATAATATTATAATAATAATAATAATAATTTTTCTGCTGTGATATAGACGTTTAAGGAATTATAGTCGTGTAATTAATAATGGATAATCGTTTTCTATATTTATGGAATTAATAAAGTTGTAGCAGATTAGTTTACAACTGCCACAAATTGTTCTCATTTTTAATTTGGTTGTATATATTATATTGCGTACATCTTTATTATACTATTCAAATATAAATAATTTATACCATATACATGCTAAAAATACAAATCGGTGATACATATTTTTCATAAAATACCTTAAACTGCAACTGCTACCTTTATATATCATAATACTTGGTATCTTTATACACAAAGTATTATATTTATACCCATAAATATATAAAGTATTATATTTATAACAGAAATATACAAAGTATGTTATATATAAAGTTTATATCATTATTTACTATATACACACATATATAAATATACAAAGTATTAAGAAACATACTAAGCATATTTATAACATAAATATACAAAGTATGTTATATATGAAGTTTATACCATGTTTATACTATTTACACACATATATAAATATACAAAGTATAAAGAAATATACTAAGCATATTTATATATTTATGGTATATGATATAATATACCATAAATATGGAAAGTATGTTTTACATAGAAATAATTTATCCACACACAGTAAAATCTTTCATGTATAAGAAAATTAAAGAAATAAATTAGCAGCACCCTAAAATTTAATAACAACTCATAATTTTCTATTTTTTAGGAATGGAAAATAAAGGAAATAAATTTCTAAGAAAATAAATTTGTTTGAAAGATAATATCTTACCTAAAAAATAGGAAGCAGTGATCTGTTAATATAACATCCATATTTTAAATTTTCAAAAATGAGAAAATGGCTACTAATGTAAATATTATAAATGTCATAATTGAAATTCATTAAATATGGCCATGTATATGTAATTATTTTTACAAATGTGGCTAATTGTGTTCTTTTCCCGTTAGTAGGTAAATTTTAGTTGGGTGATTTTGATAGTTTGTAAAATTTGGAGCATAAAATAATATTTAAAAAAGTTTTTTCAAAAGTAAAAAAAAAATAATTAAAAAAAGGTATGGCCAAATACAACTCCAATTCCAATTTCAACTCCAACTTCAACTCCAAAAATTTTTAGTTTTCATGGCCAAACGACTACTAAGTCCTATGTACTTCTTTACCAGAAGGCACTATCTGTTTCTGGAATCAAGATATTGAAAACAGCCTCCCTATCCCCAAATAGATAGGGGTAAGGTCTGCGTACATTTCACCCTCTCTAAATCCCACTTATGATACTATACTGAATATATTTTCTTTGTTAGCTTGTTAGTTTGTCAGTTTACTGGTTATATGCCCAGAGGTGTTAACTAGAATATAAAACTTGATGGGTACGATCTTTAAGATATTATTGCTGCTTCTATTACACTTCTAAAATTATGCATATTTTTCAATAATAATAAAATCCTTAATCTGAATAAAGTACAAGCAAGTGGGGAGGGGGGAGGGGGGCGTGGGGGAGGGGGGAAGGGGGTGCAAGACCTTACGTTACAGATCCTAATGAGGTAACAAACACTACAAAAAAAATTGGTAAAACCGACCACAAGATGTGGTCGGAAAAAAAGACCACAAGTGGTCTGAAAAAACCGACAATAAGTGGTCGTTTATTTTTTTTTATTTTTTTTAAAGAGACCACAAGTGGTCGCTTTTATATTTTAAAAAATTAAAATAATTATTACAATAATTTTAATAATTATTATTATTTATTTAACAAATAAAAATAGAAAAAAATAAAAAAAAATGACCATCAGTGGTCGTTTTTTTTTTAAAATATAATGAAAAGATATTTATAAAAATCGACCACTTGTGGTCGGTTTTTAAAAATTCTTTTTTAATTTATTTTTAAAAAAATCGATCACTAGTGGTCGGTTTTTATTAAAAAAAATAATTAAAAATACTTATAAAAATCGACCATAAATGGTCGATTTTTTAATTAAAATAAAAAATTAAATTTAAAAAAAAAACGTCCACTTGTGGTCAGTTTTTGAAGTAAAAAAATTAAAAATTAAAATTAAATAATTTCTAGTAACATCTAATTATATATATAATCAAAACCTAATATATTAAGCTAATCAAATATAATTAATCGATCACTAATCTAAGTATGTATAAGAAACACATCGCATTATATTATTGGATAATATACTTGTATACGTATATGATGTATATAGTACATATTTTGAACTTGATATAGTCGATAGTGTGTATATGTGTGTGTATATATATGTATATATATAATATATACATATTATATAGAGACGGTATATTAATGACATAAGATAAATCAACCGATAATTTATTTGAGTATATGTGAAATACAATGGGGTAGTAAAATTAGATATGTGATGTATATAGTACGTATATGAAATACGTCGCATTATATTATTGGATAAGATACTTGTGTACGTATGTGATGTATATAGTACGTATTGATAAAGTGGATAATGTGTATATATATGTGTGTGTATGTATAGGTATATATATAGTATATACATATTATAGTGAAGGTATATTAATGACATAAGATAAACCAACCGATAATTCAACTGAGTTTCTGTGAAATACGTTGTATATTATTATGGGGTAGTAAAATCGGGTATGTGATGTATATAATACGTATTTGAATGTTGATATCCAATTGAATATATTTATATATACGTATATCTCATGTAGTAATGAAATAGATATACTATTTTGTGTCAATATAATGTAGACACATATATTATTGAAGTTGTAATAACGTAAGGCAAGTATTACGAGGTATAGGGGGGGGGGGGGGAAGGAAGTAGGGGAGGGAGACAGAAAATTGAATCATGAAACTGGCATATACTTACCATTTGCTTTGAATTTTGAATTTTCAATTTTGAACGACTGCCAAATTTTGGTGGTGAATTTGAGTTTTTTCGCTTAAATTTTTTTAATATGAGTATATGTGAAATATGTTGAATATTATTATGGGGTAGTAAAATCGTGTATGTGATATTTATATTACATATTTAAACGGTGATAGACAATTGAATATATGTATATATACATATATCTAGTGTAGTGACATATGCAGTAACCGAAAGCTCGATAACTGAATCTATAAATCAAAATATTTTGAATAGTACATTGATATCATACTATTGAAGAAATAGATATAATTTTGTGTCAATGTAGCTACGCGTATATTGTTGAAGTTGTAATAACGTAAGACGTCGATAATTTATTTGATTAACACACACACACACACACACACACACACACACACATATATATATATATATATATATATATATATATATATAATATCCTAATCAAAAGCTAATAAACCAAAAATTTATCATAATTTGCGAAATTCATTGATATTATTATAGGATGAAGGAAATATACTACTCGTATTAATGTGATGACAAAATAATTAATTATCTGATTTATATATGTACACATTGTATTGAATTAATTGGATATTGTTATAAATATTATAGAATTTACTAAAAAATTTAATTTATTAAAAATTAATTTTAATTTATTAATTTATTTTAATTTATTAATTGAAGTTTAATAAAGTTTAATTTATCAAAAATTTTGTAAAAACCGACCACTTTCAAAAATATTTTCATAAAACAGACCATAGGTGGTCGATTTTACTGTTAATAAAAAAAGAAATTAAAAATAATTAATAACCCGACCCGACCCGACCCACCCAAATAATTCACTTTTCTAATTGATCAATCTTCAAATATACATAAAAAAATGGGAAACATCGCATACACACACAAACACTCAATGCTACATATATCCACAAACACATACTGCCGTCTCCGGTTCCATACTCCGACTGCCGTCGTAGACTACCACCAGTTCCAAGCTTCCACCTTTGCGGAGCTTTTGCCATTGACACTATTGAGATTTCGAGCTTCCAACTTATCTAGTCTCTTGAAATCACTCGAACAAGTGGGTTCTCGTAGAAAATCTTGATTTCTCCAACTCAAGTAAGTAAGAATGTGAGATTTGTTGACCTTATTTTGAGTTAACTTCACTTCATTTTAAAACCCTAGTTTTTATGGTTTGGTTGAAAATGAGGAAATTGGGAATAAACTTGAATGTAGTATGAATTATGTGTGTTATGTGGACTGAAATGAGTAATATCTTGCATAGAGTAGATGGGTATTTTGGAGAAAATTGCAGTAGTCTATCTTTTAATTTGCTAAGCTCATCTTTTGTGATATTGCAGCTTCTTGTGAGAGAATCTCTAAGCAGATTGAAGCTGCCATTTTGAAATATGAAGAAATTAAGGAAAATATCAAAGGTATGTTGACATAATGAAGCCGTGTGGGGCTATCTTCAATTCACTATTGTTGTTATCTTCCTTTCATTGTTCATATTGAAGTCTAGTGAAGTTGTGTGTGGCCTTGTGAGATTCACTAGCATTGTTCTTGATATCTTGTTGTTGCTTGTTTCTTGTATTGTGAACTTGATCTTGTACCATTTGGTATGAAAGCTCAAGACTTGGTTTTGAATGTGTAGGGACTTGGTAGGTGTTTTTTTGTTTTGAATGTGATTATATTTGGTGACTTGATAGGTTGAAAATGATTAAGTGTAGGGACTTTAAGGGTGATGTGGTAGGTTGAAAGTGGTTAAGTTTAGGAACTTTAAAGGAATTTTTTTTGTTTTGAATGTGGTTATGGTAGGTGACTTAGTTGGTTGAAAATAGTTAAGTATAGGGACTTTAAAGAGGATTTTTTTTGTTTTGAATATGGTTTGGTAGGTGACTTAGTTGCTTGAAAATAGTTAAGTTTAGGGACTTTAAAGGAGATTTTTTTGTGTTGAATGTGGTTTGTTAGGTGACGTAGTTGCTTGAAAATTGTTATGTTTAAGGACTTTAAAGGAAATTTTTTTGTTTTAATTGTGGTTTGTTTGGTGACTTAGTCACTTGAAAATGGTTAAGTCTAGGGACTTTGAAGGGGATTTTGTGTTTTGAATATGGTTTTGTTTTGATACTTAGTTGGTTGAAAATGGTTAAGTGTAGGGACTTTAAAGGGGATTTTGTACTTTGAATGTGGTTTTGTTTTGATACTTAGTTGGTTGAAAATGGTTAAGTGTAGGGACTTTAAAGGGGATTTTTTTTATTTTGAATGTGGTTTGGTAAGTGACTTAGTTGCTTGAAAATGGTTAAGTGTAGGGACTTTAAATGAGATTTTTTTATTTTGAATGTGGTTTGGTAGGTGACTTAGTTTCTTGAAAATGGTTAAGTGTAGGAACTTTGAAGGAGATTTTGTGTTTTGAATGTGGTTTTATTTTGATACTTAGTTGCCTGAAAATGGTTAAGTGTAGGGACTTTAAAGAGGATTTTTTTTGTTTAGAATGAGGTTTGGTAAGTAACTTAGTTCCTTGAAAATGGTTAAGTGTAGGGACTTTAAAGGGGATTTTTTTTGTCTTGAATGTGATTTGTTAGGTGACTTAGTTGCTTGAAAATGGTTAAATTTTTGTGACTTGATCTAATTAGTTGAATATGATTGATTGCGTAGATGGAACCTAATTATAGCTGGATATATCAACGAATCAATGATAATAGAATGGGTATTAGGGAGGAATTTGTTGAAGGTGTCAAAAGATTTGTTGAACATGCTAAGACACTTGATATGTGGACACATTATCGGGTTATTCGTTGTCCTTGTGTTAGATGTGATGGTATAAATCTTGTAAGTGAAAAATATGTAAAGGAACATCTTTATAGAAAGGGGTTTCACGAGGACTTTTTAAGATTGCGTGGTATTCATGGGGATGTTGCGCAAAATAACTTTGTTATTGGAGAAAGTAGTAGGTCTCCAAGGCATAATGAATATCAAGATACTAGGATGACAGAAATGGTGCACGATGCTTTTAGGATGCAACACGGGGTTGACTTTAGGGAAAATGTTGAAGATATTCCTAATAGCAAAGCGGGCAATTTCTACAAAGAATTGCATGCTACTAGTCATTCATTGTATGACGGGTGTTCGCACTCTCGTTTGTCTGTTGCTATTAGATTATTAAGTATTAAATCTTACTAGAATATTGCTAAATGAGGAATGGACTTAATGATAGACCTTATTAAAGATTTAGTTGACCCCGGCTTGGAGGTTCCTAATTCTTTCTATAAGGCAAAAAGATTGGTGTCAAAGTTAGGTCTCTCCTTGGTTAGAATTGATTGTTGTGAAAATGACTGCATGTTATACTTTAAGGAAGATGATAACCTAAAGTTCTGTAAGTTTTGATAGTACTCTCTATATAAGGGTGGTTCTACTGGAAATCAAATTGCTGTTAAGGTGATGCATTATTTACCTCTTATACCAAGGTTGAAGAGGTTGTATGCTTCAAACAGTTCAACTCCTCATATGAGATGGCACAGTAAAAATAGAAGGCCCACTGGTGTTATGTGTCATCCATCTAATGGAGAGGCTTGGAAGCATTTTGATGCAACTTATCCAGATTTTACAGCTAAGCCACGAAACATTCGATTGAGATTATATGCAGATGGGTTCTCCCCTTTTCAGTTGGTGGTGCACTATATTCATGTTGGCCTGTATTTATCACTCTTTATAATATTCCTCCTGAACTATTGATGACTAGTCCCTATATATTTTTGAATTGTGTTATTCCTGGCCCGCATAATCCAAAAAGTGGAATAGATGTCTACTTGCAACCTTTGATTGATAAACTTTAAATTTTATGGCATAATGGGGTTGAAACTTAAGACATCTCTCTTAAACAGAATTTCAATCTGTGTGTATATCTAATGTGGACTGTTAATGATTTTTCTGCTTATGGAATATTGTCTGGGTGGATGACATCTGGCTTTCCATACTGCATGGAAAAAACAAAATCTTTCATATTGAGACATCGCAGGAAAAATTCATGGTTTGATTGTCATCGTTGTTTCTTGCCACCTGATCATGAATTTAGGACACTCAAGAATGCATTCAGAAGGAATAGAAGGGAACATGATGGTCCACCTCCAAGGCTTTCTAGTCATGATGTCTGGAAAATAGTTCAGGATTTGCCTAAAGCCAGCGAGGAATGATTGTACAGGATTGATGGAGATGGCGTTTCGCATAACTAGACTAAGCAAAGTATATTTTGGGAGTTATAATATTGTCCAGGTAATTTACTTAGAAATAATGTTGATGTCATGCATACTAAGAAGAACTATTTTGACAACTTGTTCAACATAGTTATGGATGTCCCCGGCAAAACAAAGGATAATCCTAAGGCCAGACTTGACTTACCAGAATATTGCAACCGCAGAGAATTACACTTACAGTAGGGACCCAACGGCAATGTTTTTAAGCCCAAGGCTAGTTTTACATTCAAGTTGGTCCAAAAATGTCAAATATGTGAGTGGGTTCAAAGCTTGAAGATGCCCGATGGATATGCCTCAAATTTGGAAAAAAGAGTTGATATAACACAAGGAATCTTGCATGGAATGAAAAGTCATGATTGTCATGTTTTCATGGAATAATTACTTCAAATTGCTTTTATTGGTTTACCTGAAAACATAGGGAAACCAATAGCACAGATCAGTTTGTTCTTCAAAGACTTATGTACCACCACATTAAAAGAAGAAAATCTGGCACGAATGGAAAGTAGTATTGTTGCTATTACCAACAATAGGGAGAAGATTTTTCCGGCAGTGTTCTTCGATGTGATGGAACATGTTTTCATTCACCTTGTGCACGAAGCTCGGCTAGGCGGTGCAGTTCAAACTAGGTGGATGTATCCATTCGAACGGTAAGCATTTGTAACATATTTAAATTCATACATATTTTCTTAAAATATAGTAAACATCTAACCTTAAGATTGTACAGGGCAATTGGAAAATTGAAAAGGGGTCCCAAAAACAAACATAGGGTGGAAGGCTCTATAGTTGAGGCATATCTTGCAAGAGAAACTTCTCAATTTTATTCATACTACTTTTGTGATGAAGTTGCTTGTTCAAGAAACAGACCGAATCGTCATCAGGACGATGTGAATGAGCCTCATTTGCAATCGATATCAATTTTCAATCAATCTGGTTGTAAGGCTAAAAAGACCATACCTCGCCGGCTCACTCCCACGGAGTGCAAATCAATAACTTTGTATGTCATGCTGAATTGCCCAAAATTGAGCCCTTTCTGAAGTAAGGAGATTAAAATTTTAACATATCTTATTTGTTTACTCATTCCCTTAAAGAAACTAATTGTGTTTTCCATGTTGGATGTTCAGTTCATTTAAGACTCAATTCCATGAAAATCAAGTATATTCATCCTTTGCAACATGGTTTAAAAATGAGGTTCGTAAGTGTATTAATATTTCTACAAAGTTTAAACATTTACACATTCCTCAACTAAAATATATATATGTATAATATTTTTAGGTACACCATTCACAAAATGTAGCCGCATACGATCAACTCTTGAGAGATATTTCTTTGGGTCCATTTGAAGCTAATGCAATGTCCCAATACAAAGTAAATGAGTTTAAATTTTCCACCGAACAACACTCCAGAACAAGGAAAACAAACAATAGTGGTGTTTGGGTTAAGGATGATGATGATGTTGATTACTTTGGCATCATACACGAGATCTTAGAACTGGAGTATACTGGTTTCCCAATAAAAAAAATTATTCTCTTTCGATGTAAGGGGTTTGATCCAAGCACAAGAGGCACAAGATTACATAGGGAGAATAACATCATTGAAGTGAAGCACAATAGCTCATATCCTATTTACGATCCATTTGTTCTAGCGCAAAATGCTAAACAAGTGTATTATGCTCCTTATTCGTTGCGCAATGACAAGTCTGATTGGTGGGCTGTAATCAAAACAAAGCCTATAGGTCGGGTGGAAGTTGAGAATGTTCTAAAGACTGCATATCAAAATGAAATGCAGATTGATCACCAGCTAGTAGACGTTGAATTAGTGGACAGTTTGAATCACTCGGAAAATATATTTGAAGAAGTTAATATTGCGGAAGAAGAGGCAGAGTGGGTAGGAGATGAGGAAACCTCCGAAGAGGGTGAATTGTTTATTGGAGAGTCTTCAGAAGAGGAGGATTAGTTGTGTAGGTTGTATTTATTATGTATTGATGTCTTTGTGCTTTGTACTATATATTTACCTTTATGTTTCTTGTTTAAGATTGATATGTAATATACTGTGTAAGTTTGTTGTTTTCACTTTTTCATGATTTATATAGTAATAAAAATATTCTTGTCTATATCTCGTGTTGTATTAGAGCGACTTGAAATGTGAATTAGTAACTTAAAATTAGTTACTTGGAATGTTTTCTTATATTTCCATTTTGTAGGAACTAACTAATTGTTAACTTAACATAATTTAGATGCCAGAAAGAGGTGACAAGGGTAAGGAAAAAGTTGATACTACGAAATCAAAAAAGAATATACAACCTCCGCCTTATAGATGACGGACAAGTATTCATATATCTGAGGGTTGGTTTGCTGATGCGACAGCACGACCCTCATATTCTAGGTCGTCCGAGGATTTGATACCTACTCCTACGCATATGGTCCACTACATGGGTCTACACCGACTCCTTTTGCTCCTATGATTGTGCCACCACCGGCACAGTACTATCAGACGGACGCTGGCCCCTCCAGAAATCTACCATCATAGATACCCTCCTGTAGCAGTTATGCAGCTTCGCGCAATGATTCTGCTGGATCTATTGTGTTGTTGGATCTTCAGCTTGGAGACACTCCATCTAGTGCTTCAGATCCGTCCACGCCAGTGCATACACCATCACTTCCTAGGCACGCAGGAGACAAAGATGATTCTGGAAGGATTATCTTGTTCCAGTTGCGAGAGGGTAAGATTTCTAAATATAATAACGTTACTCATTTTTTCATTACTATATTATTATGCTCTATGAAATTACTGTTTGATCTTATGTTGTAGGTTTAGGCCGGATGCTGGAGTTGGACAAAAGGCACAAATATCCATTACTCGACACTTCAACGGCTACTGGACTAGATGGCAAAAGTTTCCAGAACTTGACAGGGATAGAATGTTTGAAGAATTTAAAGTAAGGATTTAACTTATCGACTATTTATTAACACTTTGTTAAAAAAAAGATTGAATATTATATTTTTGTTGTAGAAATTTTACTGGTGGGATGATGCAAATGCATTTCTTATATAGAAGAACTTTTTCATAATATGTAGATCCAGATCTAACGATCTCTTGGATTATGCCCGAAAGAAATTGGTAAAATCTTAGTGGATTCCTGAACCCGCATGACAACTGTATCTTTGCCATTGGAGTAGCTCAGAATACCAATTATTGAGGAAAAAAGGAAAGAAAGCCCAAGCATCATCAAAGGGTGGCTCTCTACATACTGCGGGTGCCTTAATTGTTAATTCAGGTTTTATCCTTTCAGATCGGCTGCAAATACAATTTCAGCAGGAATCCAAAAACTTTATGATGGTTTCTATTGTACATGGAGTGAAGTGTCCTCTCGTACACAACAACGAGTCTTTAATGAGTTTATGATATGTATACTTCAGAATAATATTTTCAACAGTTTTTATGTTACCATATGTTGCTTCAGTTTTGCAAATTGAATTGTATCTTAATGTTTTACCCAATTTGTAGCTCTTTAAGTTTAACGGCTTATTGTGATTTTGTGTTTTGAATGGTGCTTTCAACGAGGGTTATATTTTGCAAAGTTTGAAATTGATTTGATGGAGTATTGGTGTGAATTTGCTGGAATAGTTTAGCTGATTCCAAGTTAATTTGGTACAGTGACGTAGTTGATCTGTTCTTGAAGCATTATTAAGATTATTGGTGAGTGTCACTTGTTTAAATAAGTTTTGTTTCTTTCTCTTCCTTTTCTGTGCTGGTTGAGTTGGTGTTGGAAAGGCTATTTATGTGTACCTCTTTATTCACAGTTTGCTAGTGCATGTTTAAAATGTTGTAAAAGCAATTTTAATAGCAGGATACTAAATAAAAGGATGTTGCGGGAGTAGTTCTGATGTCCATCTTCTTAGACATATGAATTACCATCCCGTTGAATTACAATCCCGTCCAAAATCTGTTGAAAGTGATAATCATGTGTCAAACACTTATATAGCACATTTTTTGAGGATCACATCCTTGTGAATATCACTTTGCTTTTATGCTAATTCATACAAGCTAAGCTACCCATAGCATCTCATTTTTTCCATAAATATGCCATCAGAACATCTTTTCTTGATTGTTTTCTTCGCAGCAAACATGAAATCTTAAAAATATTTGAGATCGATATATTACCTCAAATTTAACCATGTTTCTAATAAAAAGCAAAGCAATCTTTTGAAGCAAAATTATTTTATTGCATTCTGATGTAAGTGTTGACAAAATACTTACTCAAATAGAGTTAACAAGATAATTAGATTATACTATTCACCATCTTTCACTTATCTTATGTGTATTTTACATAAGTACACGTCGTAAGTCTATATTATTTACTATATACAAATTTTATACAGTAAGAGGGGACAAAAAATAGCACAGGTTCCCAAAAAAATTTTATATAGAGAGAAATGAATACATAATGATGCAGCTCCTAAGTTATATAAACAACTTGCTGAAATATGGTGTTCAATACTGGCTGGACTTGCGTTCAATATTGGATATTGATTGATCCACATTAATCTTCCCATTGCTTCTATTTTCATGGATTTTGAGGTAACATTTGATTCACTTTTTATTGAAATAGTGGCTACTTTGAGTATGTTGTGTCACTTTCTGTTTGATCCTGGTTCTACAATTTCATGTTACCTGGGTATTTGACAACGTAACTCACCTCATAGAGATACATTTAGGTTTCTAGTTCCTTTTGCTAGCCAACTGTGTATAATGTCGATTGTGATTCAAGTAAGCAATAAGCTTCCTTTTTCTCTGTTGAATATTTTCTTCATATGCCTTCTTCACTAGCTCAGTCGATCTTCTACACAGTAGCATTCGGTATCATCTGAAGTAAGCAATAATCTTCTCATGTGATTCTTTATCCAAAAATTCTAAATGTCTATGTACGAAAATACCAAATAATCCATTTTCACTTCTTATTTTTCATCTTGTTTGATAAAGTGGTTAAATATATCGGGTTCAATGGGATAACTGCAGTCAGTGGTGTACTAATCATTGCAATAGGCTCATACTTTTAAGTGTGGAGTTGTACCTTTTATATTTGTTGGTTATATCTGGTTAGTCCATATTCTGGCAGACCAGTATTTGCATACTAATTCTTTAAGTGATCCATGTTTTTTTTTCTTTTATAAAATCAGAGGAATAGAGTAGAAGAAAGTATATATCTTTGATGAGACTCTAGTGGAATTACATACAGCTAAAATAAACAAAATTTTCCTAAACTAACTTCTAGAATATAGGAACAGATAACTATGACTAAAACAAACTAATGCCTAATAATTTGAACAAACCTAATCCTAATCAACTTATATTTGTAGTATTAGTACATGTGCACAGTAAAACAATGTTACAACACTAGTAAAACCGTAATGCTAATATGCTATTACGCCCTCCTCAAGTTAGGTGTGAAGAGACAACACCTAACTTGGGAAGCATTAGCTGGAAAGCTGGTTTGGACAATAGTTTAGTAAGTGGATCTTCAAGTTGATTAGCTGAGTGCATGTGCCTCATTTGGACCAATACATTGCGGACCTGGTTACGAAGAAAGTGAAAATCAACCTCAAGGTGTTTCATTTTGGTATGATGTACAGGATTCTCTGCAATGTATGTAACTCCAAGGTTATCACAAAATATTATAGGTGTAGCAGGGAGTGACACATGGAGATATCTGAGCAAGTAAAAAACCTAGTTCATTCCGGACAAGGCGGAAGCAACCGCACTCTATTCAGCCTCAGTGGAGGATCGGGAGATAGTAGGTTGCTTACAACAACTCCAGGAGATAGTTGTTGTGCCCAAATAAACAATATAGCCCAAGACAGAGCGACGATCATGGATGTTACCTACCCAATCAGCATCAGCATAGGCGTAGAGAGCAGTCAATTTTTGTGGGGAAATACGAATACCATACTATGATGTTTCTTTAAGGTATCACAGAATACGCTTAACTGCCTTCCACTAAAGAACAGAAGGAGAGGTGTTGAATTACGTAAGATGGTTGACAGAGTATGTGATGTCAGTTCAGGTAAATAAAAGGTACTGAAGCTTACTAAGCACACTTTTGTATTCTTTTCCATCAGTTTTAGGTGCTCCATCATAAACTAGTAGGGTCTTAATTATGCTCATAGTTGACTAAATACCTTTACAGTCTTGCATCTGAGTATCATGTAGAATCTCTTTTATATACTTGGATTGACTGAGAAATAAGCCATCAACATTCATGTGTACTTCAACACCCAAGAAATAGTGTAATAAACCAAGATACTTGAGAGAAAAAATTTTCAAGAGAGAGGTAACAATATGTTGAATGAGTGTTTCATCACTACCTGTGATTATGAGGTCATCCACATAGAACAAAATATAAATAGTGACACCCATATTGTGCAGAACAAAGAGAGAATTATCATACTCAGATATCTTAAACCCCATTCGAATCAAAGAACTAATCAATGCATCATACCAGACCTTAGAAGTTTGCTAGAGTCTGTAAATTGCCTTTTTGAGATGGCAGACATAGTTGGGATGATTCATATCTTCATAGCTAGGAGGTTGAGACATATACACGTCCTCTTGAATATTTCCCTAAAGAAAAGCATTATTGACATCTATTTTATGTAGCGTCCAGTTCATCTGTACAACAACTGTGAGTACTATTCGAATTGTAGTTGGTTTAACCACTGGACTGAATGTCTTGTGAAAATCAACTTTGGGCCTTTGGGTAAACCCTTTTATAACTAAACATTCTTTTTACCTATCAATGGAGACATCAGATTTAGTTTTAATTCAAAAAAATAACTTACAATGTACAATATTTTGGGCATGGTCTAGTGGAACCAAGTCCCAATTCTGGTTCTTCATTAATGCATCAAATTTATCCTTCATAGAATCTTTCCAATATGGAAATTTTTGTGCTTGCTTATGGGTTACAGAAATAGAAGGTGCAGGCTGGTTTATTTGGGCATTTAGTCAACAATTTTTCATTACTTAACAATGTTGTTTTGCGATCTCGTTACCACACTATGTTGTTCTATAGGTGGAATGCTAACAATAGGTTCAGATGAGAGAGGTAAACTGAGAGATGGGGCTAGT
The DNA here is from genome assembly GCA_030864225.1 of Capsicum baccatum var. pendulum. Taxonomy (NCBI): domain Eukaryota; kingdom Viridiplantae; phylum Streptophyta; class Magnoliopsida; order Solanales; family Solanaceae; genus Capsicum; species Capsicum baccatum. The sequence continues at coordinate 273,664,724 of CM061552.1, forward strand.
TGCATGGATGATGAGTGTGGTCGATGCTAATAGATGTGGGTAATTGGTGGGCGGTGATTCTTGGAGATAGAATAAGTAGAGAGAATAGGGGGTTGGCTTTGGAAGAAAAATGAGGTTGAAGGTTATCAGCAGGGGATTGCCTATACCTATCAGAAGAAGATGTTAAGGAAGTGGAGGGGATGTTACCTGGTTCTGAGTTATGGAGTGATCTGCCTTCAGGGAGTTTTCCTCTGCAACATGAATTGAGCAGGCATCTTGGTGTGTGTCTCGTATAAGTGGAATAGTGGTGGGGGTAATTGGGTGTTATTAGCATCAAGTGAATTTTCTCCATAATTTAAAAGGTTAGAATTATTAGGATAAGATTTTCCACTGTATAGAAGAAAATTTCCGGTTCAATTGAGAAAATATACTTTCAAATGGTGGGTTCAAAACACTGATGGGAATGATGAGTAATGGAGAATCCAAGATAGACACAAGGTTTGGAGTATAGTTATAACTTATTTTTGGCACATGGTCGAAACCATGGGTAACACAAACAACCAAATGTACGAAGATATTCATACGTTGGTTTGTTATTAAAAAGAATTTCAAATAGTGACTTATTATTAAGTGTGCTAGTTGGTAGGCGGTTGATGAGATATATGGCATGATGGCAAGCAAATGACCAAAAATCAGATGGTAAAGTAGCTTGATGAAATAGTGTTTTAGGTGTCTTAACTAGGTGACGATGGCGTCTTTCGGACATGGCAACCCGTTGAGGTGTGTACGGTGGAGAAATAAGGTATTGTATGCCATTGGATTGAAGGTACGGGTCTAATATTTAATATTCACTTCCTCCATCAGTGTATAGGGTGAGTAATTTTTTTATCAAAATATTTTTCAAGAACAAGATGTAGATTTTGAAAATTTTTTTGAACTTTACTTTTGTTTTTCATTATGTATAACCAGATGTATTTTCTATACTGATCAACAAAAATACAATAATAATGTTTTTTATCAATTGAGAGCATGGGAGATGGCCCCCATAGATCGCTGTAAAGTGTTTCTAATGGAGATTTACAGGATAATTTGTTTGAATAAAATGGAAATCTGTTGACTTTATTGCAGCAACAAGAATTACAATAACTAAATTTATCTTTCAAAGAATAAGAAAGAATGAACTTATTGAGAATTCAAAATAAAACTCGAGAATGAGGGTGACCCAATCTTCGATGCCACAGATGTAATGAAGGGCCGGTAACAGAAACATTGATGTTTGGGAGAAACGGTGTTGGCCATTTGTAGAGTCCTGCTTTATTTGGGCCGCACAGAAGAGGTGTTCACGTATTTAGATCCTTCACAAGAAAGTTAAAAAGAAAAAAAGTCTATTGAGGTTTGGTTATCTTGACAATATTGAGAAACGGAAATAAGCTTGCGCTTGATAGCAGGAGCACATAAAATAGTAGAGAGTTTGAAGGCATTATTTGACGTATATAAATGAGTAGTACCAGTTTGAGTAATTGGAATCACATTACCATTACCCATCATCACTTCCTCCATCCCTTTGAAGTCCTGAACATTGTGTAGGGAGTTGGTATCAGAGGTAATGTGGTGAGATACACCCGAGTCTACAATTCATGGCGATTTTTAGGCAGTAAAATTAGCCTTAACTTCAAAGGGGTTGTGGGATTGGGACCGACAGACATTTGTTTTATGGACAAATTTGTCTCAGAGCTGACAACAGACTCATGAAGATTGGTGTGGGAAGTTACACCACTGAGAACTTTTGTTGGAATCTTGAGGAATAGCACTTTGATTGGGTTGTCTGTTATGGGGACACCAGTTTTTGTTGTTGTTGTTGTTGTTGGGTGGGCGTCGATTATTGCGTGGTGCTGATTGGGAATTTGTGACACGTTGAGCAACTACTGCAGTAACTTGTGTGGTCGCCTTTTTGAGGTCATCATGTTTAAGGAACACTTCGTGATCAAGAAGCTTGTCAAAAAGTTCTCTGTAGCTTATTGGAGAGTCTCGTGCCCGTATAGCTGCTAAAATCTCACGAAACTCTAGACCGAGTCCACTCAAAATTTTCACCACAAGTTCTTCGTTATTTATCAATGAACCAACTATGGCGAGCTCATCAAACTAAGAGCGAATCTCACATAGATATTCAACAATAAATTTATTGTCTTTACTGACCTGACTGAGATGGTGATGGAGGCTAAATATGTGGGTCTGTGGTTTGTTCGCAAAGGAGGTGTGACCTGATCCCAAGAAACTTTGGAGTTGTTTATGGAAGTGAGAGTAGATTCCATTTTGCATCGACAGAGGCCATAAGAGCAGTTTGGATTAGTTTATCTTGATGAAACCAATCCTTGTATTTGGGGTTGGCAGATTCAATTTTGTTAGTGATGATTGTTTTTGGATGGGACAACGTGGTGTCATCAAGATGACCATAGAGGTCATTACCATGAAGTAGCATGGCAATCTAGGCCTTCCAAATAGTGAAGTTGTGGCTGCCAGATTGTTTAATCAGTAGTTAGAAGGCTGGGTTGAATTGAATTAAGTTTTTTATGACAGGGGAGGCATCAACATTAGCAATTTGGGTGCAGGTAGCCATTTATTTGCAGGAACAAAAAATTACTCGTTAGAGTTATTGTGGCACTAATACCATATAAAAGTAGAGGAATAAAGTAGAAGAAAGTATATATCTTTAATGAGACTCCAATGGATTTTATATACAGCTGAAATAAACAAAATTGACCTAAACTAACTCCTTGAATATAGGAATAGATAACTATGACTAAAACAAACTAACATCTAATAATTTGAACAAACCTAATCCTAATCAACTAATATTTGTAGTATTAGTACATGTGCACAGTAAAAGAATGTTACAGCACTAGTAAAACAGTATGCTAATGCGCTATTACCTTTCACGCTACAGTCATGGTTAATAGTATCGCAATGACTTATCACGTTAAACCAAGTAGTTGTGGGTGTAATATTAGGGTTCTGTTTTTCCATTTTGTGGTTCTGGCTGTGGGATGCTATTCTCCTCAAGGCATTTATAGTGCACTTTTGGTTTCAGATTGCAACTTTTGTTAGTCCTGCTGGTTTTTGTGTTTTTCTCCTATATGTGATTCATAATTGGGTTATTGAAGACCTACATTGAGTCTATATAGTGTGTTTAAGGATTCAGGCATACATACAACACGCATTTTTCATATAGCAATTGAAAAATTGAGATATTTTCTCAAACCCTACCCGTTATTATTTTGCATCTTATATCTTATTTGTTGGTGTCGATACAAATTAAATTTTGTCGGTGCCTACTGACCTTAACTAATAAGCATGGGGAACGTGAAGTGTAGTTCTGAATACGACGCCATACAACTTGCCTTATAATACAATCAAGAGGTGACAAAATTAAACATTCACATGCTCGACCTTTACCTTGATACATATCACACAAAAAATACAAAAGGATATAAAAAAAGCATAGGAACAAAAACATTCAACTGAGAAAAAGAATTGTTAAAAGTTTTATTTGTGCCCAACTTTATCGACTAGCTCTCTATATCTCAATATTAACTGCTCATTAACTGTGAAAACCTCACTTGGGCTTTAAGAGACTCATCATAATATTATTACTGTCTGGTGCAGTTGCAGCTTACCAATGACATGAATAGATAGGAATGTGTGGAGGACAATAATTAGGTATGGATGTTTAGTAGGTAGGAGTGTGTCCATACTAGTAAATTGGAGTGCCTTGTCTTGTTGCCCTTACTAGTAGTCGTAGGACTACTCTTGTTGTTTCTTATTCTACCAACAACAACAATGAGCTTATGAAAATATTCACCTTGAGAAAATGGGCTCAAGGTGATCTGTAAACTTGCTTGGAGGAATTTTTCTAGTAATCTGGTGGCCAATTATCACTTGAGTTTCTAATTGCAATATCAAGAATGTTGTTTAAGCAATACGCTAAGGGTTTCACTTGTACTATTTTCCTATGTTGTCCTTGTGATTTTACAATAACAAAATCATAACCTTCTACAATTACAGAAACAAAAACAAAACACCCCATTACCCCTAAAAGAATCCTGAAAAAGAAAAGGATGTCCGTGTTGAAGATATGTCTCAAAAATAAAGTAGATAACTATTAGTAGTTTTAAATTATTAGATTCTATGTGGCTTAGACTTAGGAATTAGTTATTCTTTTGTTATTTGAATTTGAATTTGCATTGAAATCTAGTTAAAAATTTAGCTATAAATATATGTGTTTGAGTTATTAATAAAACAATTTTCTTTGACAATACAATTGCAGTATTTTTTTCTCTCCAAGTCTTTCTCTGTTGTTTCTTTAATTTCAAAGCTAAAAGCTAACAATTGGTATCTAAAGCCATTTTCTTAAGGAATTTGTGATTGAGATGAATTCTGAAAATAAATTTTCCCAAATAGCTCTTTCTTTCCTTGATGGTGAGAATTACCAACTTTGAACAGTAAGAATGGAGAATTATATTTAGGTTTTAAATGTTTGGGAGGTCGTGGAGAAGGATTATGATGTTCTTTCGTTTCCCGGTAATCCCACGGTGGCCCAGATTAAAAGCTAAAAGTAAAAGAAAATCAGAAAATCAAAGGTAAAAGCAACTTTTTTTGCTAATGTGTCTCAAATAATTTTTCACAAGAATTATGACCCTTAAATTAGCAAAAGAAATTTGGGATTATCTGAAGGAAGAATATATAGGGGATGAAATAATACGAGGAATAGTATTGAATCTAATAAGTAAATTTGAATTACAAAATATGAAGGAATTTGAGACCGTCAAAAAGTACTCAGTCTTACTTTTTGGCATTGTTAACAAGCTAAGATTGTTTGGCACAAATTTTAAGTATTTAAGAATTATTAAAAAAATTTCTTGTTACGGTGCTTGAAAGATACGTAATATCAATAACTACCTTGGAAAACACTAAAGACCTGTCCAAGATTACCTTGACAGAATTGTTAAATACATTGCAGGCACAAGAGAAAAAGAGGATTTTGAGACAAGATGGTCTGGTTAAAGGAGCTTTGGCAGCCAACCAAAACACTCAAAGCAAGGGTAATAATTCAAGAAAAAAATATCCGCCTTTCTAGCACTGTGGCAAAATAAGTCATCCTCCATTTAAATGTTGGAAGAGACCAGATGCACAATGCAAGATCTGCAATCAACTTGGTCATGAATCTATAATTTTTCAAACAAATCTCAAAAATATGAAGAAGATACCCAAGTCACCAAAGAATAATAAGATCACTTATTTGTGTCAACATATTCAATCAAGAAATCTGATTTTAGGATAATTGGCAATGGTTGTACAAACCAAATGACATATGACAAAACTCTTTTGAAAGAGTCTCTGCTTTTGGAAAATAACAAAGTTAGAATTGGGAATGGTGACCATATTCTTGTATAAGGAAAAAGGAATGTTGTAATCAAAATAATTTCATAAAAAGGAATTCCGATGCACTAAAGTTACCACTATGCGCGGTGTCCGGGGAAGGGCCCGACGGGTGTATCGCATGCAACCTTACCTTGCATTTCTGCCAGAGGCTGGCTCCAAGGCTTGAACCCATGACCTCCTAATCATATGGTAGCAACTTTACTAGTTACTCCAAGGCTCCCCTTCAAAAATAATTTCAAATGTCCTTTACATGCCTGATATTAATAAAAGTTTGTTAAGTGTTGGTCATCTAATGGAAGAAGTATTTAAATTATTATTTGGAGATAAATGTTGAATCTTTGATTCCACTAATCATAAGATTTTACAAGTTGAAATGAGAGGTAAAAGTTTCTTATTTAATCCATCAGAAGATGTACACAAGCCTTGCAAGATCAAAGATGAATTGACCGATTTATCCATGAGGTCAAATTCAACCAAGACTACAATCTATAATTTCTGATCCAAGGAGGAGTGTTGGAGATATGTCTTATAAATAAAATAGATAGCTATTATTAGTTTTAAATTATTAAAGTTTTATGTGGCATAGTCTTAGGAATTAGTTATCCCTTTGTTATCTAAATTTGAATTTGAATTGAAGTCTAAGTAGAAATTTAGCTATAAATATATGTGTTTGAGTTATTAATAAAATAATTTTCTTTGACAATACAATTATAGTATTTTTTTCTCACCAAGTCTTTCTCTGTTATTTCTTTAATTTCAAAGCTAAAAACCAACAGTCTGTAACCAACATCTATTTTTTCATTAGCAAGCTTTTTTTTTGTGTGAGGTAACCAACTATTGCTTTTATTATCTTTTGGTTGCAGCAGAGTTCTGACCTCAATTAGTAGTATGTTAGTAACTCAGTTATCAGAAGTTAAATGAAGTTAAATTTATAGAATTTCTATCTATAAAGTACAACTGTTTGTCCTGAACTTCTATGTGTTCCAAGTGTTAATCACATTGAGTAATGTGTGTACTTTTTGACATGCATATTATTTTAGAATTTGAATTACATATACTCTCAAAACTATATATTTTATTTGTAGAAAAGTTGAACATGGATCCTTTCCGAGGATCGGGTTATTCAGAATAATTTTAAGAAGAAGGCATCTTCTCTTTTGTCATGCATGCTTTCTAAAGCTCGAAGTAGTGGACGGAGACCTGGATGACTTGGGTCATATTATTAGGATCAACTTTTGTATACTAGTAGTTTCTGGAGTTTCAAAGGAAGAGCGTGCAGACAAAGGTAGCTTGAAAGTCCAAGAAGGGTGGTTCATTGCACACGTGTGGTTCGGTGTCCATGGGGACAACTAAGAGGAAAATGGTAATTATTCATACACTTATGGTTCACTATGTTTATTTCATTTGCAGAAAGCATATCTTGGTAGACCAGCCACTCGTGAAGAGGTATGGAGGAAGACCAATATGAAAATTAGAGATGAAAAAGAAGTCTGGGTCAGGGCACGGGCAGAGGACACCTATGTAAGTTCAAACTTTACTTTTTAATTTTTACATCGAAGATTACCAAAATACAATAATGTCTTAATTCAAGAGACAAAGTAATAGATGCTTTTTGAGAATACAATATGTTGTAATTTGAATATGCAGTTTAAGTGTAGCAGCCAAATAGATCCACCTTGAGCTAGGCGCCATTGGACTATTGGGTAACGAGTGAGAAAATAGTCATCCTCTAATGTAGATTCTTCAGTGACTCCTTTATATGCCCAGTCTTTAGTGACTCCTTTGATTGCTCCAGCTACACATCTATCTGCAACTCCATCTTTATCCTAACAAACCCTGTTGTACTGGTAAGTGCAAATTTTATCATGGGTATCAATATAATGAAGTGGTGATAACAAAATTTAACAAAATCTGTCCATATACACATACTTGCTAAATCACCATTTGAAAATGTCGGCAACATCTCCACTGCTTCTACAGCAGCTTTAGTTAATGTTGTTAGAGAAATCTTGCAAACAGAGTAATGGCCATCAACTACCCTAAACTACTAGAACAAGAAACAAGACAGACACCATATCCAAAAATACATGAAATTTGTGTAACTCCATTTTTGCTATACTTTCAAACTCAAAGTAGTTTAAATCTTAGAATTTACTTTATACCATTTAGATACTAATTTTACTTTTAATATAAAATCTATATGTCAAGCAATTGAAGATCTTGAAAAGAATTTGTCACGATACGAATTGAGGTCCTGGCCGTGATGGGAACCCCAAGCCTATCAAGGCATGAGATGACCCCTTAGCCTTTTATCAAAAGCATAGTAAAATAAGAAACATGTGCAAGCCAACCCATAGTGTAAGGAGTTTGATAAACCATAAGATAAAGTTTGTAAGTCAAAACCAAATCCAACAAAACAACAACCCACTACTACCTACAAGCCTCTATCCATAAACCATCTACTAAGTTGGGACATGACCTCGACTATTCCAAATGAAAACCAAAAGAACTGATTTGATAGGTGACTGAAAAGAAACAAGGTCTTCCAAATGATGGAGGGCTCACCACTTCTTACCAGCAGTCTAATGGAATAATGAACCACCTAACATTGCATATGATCACAAGAAAAGGCCTTCAAACCTACATCATAAAATAATGTAGCATTCGGGGATGGTCAGTATGGCGTGTACTAGCATGCAACCCAAGGAAAGAGATAAAATATATATGTACCAAAATCCATCATAAAACACATGATCATACTCTAAAATGATAATAAACTAAGGGAAGGGGTACATGGAATATGAATACATGAATATTTAAAATTTAATCATTAACTATTTAGCTTACACCGATGTAACACCGTAAAAATTTTAGAATCGTCGTGCAACCAATGTTGTATAAAATGTAAGTACATGTGAAAACAAACTTCATATTCTTCATAGTATTGGAAGTGATTTATACATGTATTAAAGCCTCAAGTAACTCCAAACTCTTGGACAAGTCAAAATCTCTCTTACCGATTGATTTCTCATGAAGTGTCTTGCTATAGTTAACTTCAAATGAGAACAAATCCTAGATCATATAGTGTTTTTGAGATAAATATCCACCAAATGATAAAAATTGAATTATCTTTCCAACTCGTCTAGTTTACCTTATTCCAATGTCTGAGTAAAAAGTTATGGTCATTTTACTAAAGCCCTGTCAAGCTGTCTGCCTAATTACGACCCTAATTTATAGGCCATAAGTACTACTTTTGAGGGTTGTAAGTGAATTTCTAAGTAAGTCCTGAGATATGAAAAAAGGATTTGCTACCTACGACCCTACTTAAGGGCCATAGGTACTACTTACAGGGGCTGTAAGTGGGTCCGTAGGTAGGTTCCAAGAGCTGAAAGAAAGGTCTAATTCCTATGAACCTACCTATGGTTCGTAGGTACAATCTATAGGGGCCGTAAGTGAGGTTGTGGGGAATTGTTTCCATAAAGTTTTTTTTGGATAATCTTGGGGGTATTTTAGTCATTTTCCTTATAAGTTCCCACTCTTATATGCTTAAAACCCTTTTTGAACACTAAATTATGATTCTTCTGAAAAAGAAAACATCAACAACTCTTTTTTCTCCCCTAAAATATTCTTAGAGGCAAGAACACCTAGGGTTCCATATGCAAGGCTCATATTCAAATACTATTCATTAAAAAGGTGTGTTAAATACTTCCTACTTCAATTATTATCATAAAGTATGACTTTTAACTATTTTTATGTATGATTAAATTGGTGATTTAAAACTAGGGTCGAGGAGATTGTTGTGAAAAAAATTATATTGATTTCTCTTCTTTTTGTTGGGGTTTTCTAAGAACTATTAATAATTTTTGAGATTTAATATTTTCTATGAAAATGGTGAACTTGTTAACATGGATTTACAACATTTAAGGATTTTTCAAGATGAGAATATGGCTCTCAGCTAATTTCAAAACTGTCTTTTCTTCGTGGGAGTTATGATTTCTTCAGACAGTCTTTTGAATAAGGTATGAGATGAAAGAATGAATTTCTAAATGACGTTTTGAAAATACTTGGGGTTTATGTTTATGAATTTTAAAGATGAATTTGGAAGTCCAAAACATTATATGAAAATGCTATGGCAAAATAAGAATGACTTGCAAGTCTTGATATAAAGACACCAATAAGGTAATGCCTTAACGAAAGACTCCATGGATTAATGATTATGAAATTATTTTAATTGGGCATAAAATGGAATTGTGTAGCTTCACCGTGAAGGTGTAGTCCTTGTGACTAACACTTGAAACCACATTTGCCGATGTTTGGAGGTCTTGTCCTAAATGAAGGATGACTGTTGTACGTTTGCTTCACACTGTAGTAAACAGTTATGTTTATGGTGGCCATTGACTATTGGTGTCTCTATCTTAATCTCAATCCATGAGGCTAAATGGATTGGGGCCCTTCCAGTTAGGAAGTATGGACCCATATAGCACGTGGGCTATAGGTTAACAGTGAAAAGCTACATAGTTCAGGACTAAATTTTACATGATCATGTCTTGATACAAGTCAAATGGGCATCAATGCTTTTGATCACACAACTCAATGCCAACATAAGGAGTTCTAAGCCTTGATCACCCTAAGGATCCAAGAATGTTCTTGGAGGCCCTCCTTTGTGCTCCCAATCAAGCAATGTCGTGTTTGGAAGATAGCTTGGAGCCGAGGAAATCCATGGCACAAGGAATAAAGAGAGCCCTTGTGGGTTATTTTCGAAATAGCCGCTTTTGGGCTATTTTTGTAATAGGCTAGTTGTGCAAAGGCAACTACTATAAATAGGTTCCTTAAACACTTCATTTGTGAGGTTTTTGTTGATTAATTACATGATGTATTCATGTAAACTCCATGGGAGTATTTTGAGTGCTTGAAAAAGCCGATGTTGAACCCTGACTAGAAGCATTGGTTGTAAGGGAGATTTAATTCCCCTTAAGGTAACGTAAGAGTTAGGTGCTAATTGGTAGTCCATTAAGGGAGGTTCTAGGGTTTGAAACACCTTTTGATTGCCCTTTTGTTATCAATTTTGTGTCTATCTTTCTATCATTGTTATCCTATCCTTCTATCTTTACTTTTTTGTGTCTAGATTTGAGTCTTCATTGCTTGGATTGCATCATTTGGATTCAAAGCTAAGCTTAAAATATTCTCATGATTCTATTCATGGGTTTGTTATCTTGAAAATAAAAAAAAAAGTAGAAAAAAATAGTCCCAAAAACGTTTTTAGTATTTTTCCTATTTTGAGTTTTTGATTTTTGTGTCATTTTGAGTTTCTAGTGCTAGATTTGTGATCCCTACCACTACTTGAGTCAAAATCCGAGAGTTGAGCTTATTCCGGATTGATTTGAGTCATCCACCATTGTTGGAGCTTGAGTTGAAGAAACTTGAAGGTCAGTTCTCAAATTGGAGATTTGTTGGTTGGATTTTGAGCTTAAAATTGATGGTATTGTTTTGGGGAAGTTGAAGTGAGCTTGGGTTTCAAATTTTATCGAATTCTGGGTTCATTTGCATAAAGGTCAATTTTGAATGTTCTTGGTGTTCTTCATGTTCTTCAAATATTGTTGAAGAAGAACATTCAAAAGGTGTGTGTTTGATACAAAAACAAAGTGAGAGAAAGGTGTTGTACGTGTTTATTCCCAAGGATATTCCATTCTTCCAAAGAGAAAAAAAATCAAATATTCTAAAGGAAGAGAACAAACGAGAGTACAAAGGGGGGACCACAAGGAATTCAAGGCTCTCAAGAGTAATTGATCCATTTTTGAAGCATTCAAAGCCTTGAATAATCTCTAAGGAAGCCATATAGGTCATCTAATGAAGGATAAAATATTTTAAGACCCTCTACACCTTTTTCTTCACACGTTAAAGACATGGAATACACACTGGTTAAGGGTGATGACTTCGTTGACAAGCAATCAACTTACTGATTAGTCATCGACCTAGTTGTCAACTAGGTGATAAGTTGTCAACCTAGTCGTCAACTAAGTGAGGATCTATTACTCTAGTCGTCAACTAGGTGACGACCTATTAGCCTAGTTGTCACCTAAGGTATCCTTCATGTCCTATTCTAGTTAGGGATGACAACAACCTTGACAAGCCATCAACTAAGTGATGACTTATCAACCTAGTCGTCACCTAAAGACAACCCAACCCCTATTCTGCCTAAGGTTGATGACAAAAGTGACAAGACATCAACTGAGGGATGACATATCAACCTAGTCATCACCTAATGGTGTCCCAACCCCTATTCTTCCTAAGGTTGACGACAAGAGTGACAAGTCATCAACCAAGTGACAACTTCTATCCTAATCGTCAACCTAGTAATCAACTCAGAAAAATTTTTAGTAAGCTCACTTTTAGATTCTTAGTTTTTTCTCTTTAATTCTTAGACTTCTTTTTCTTAATTCGAAACGCTAATTAACAGCTAGTAATTATCCTACTTAGTTGTGAATTAATTTTTGAGTCTGGTTTCTTTCTTTATCCCATTTCTTTTGTGCCTTTCTAGTTCTAATTCATTGTAACTTCTTTGGTTCAATTCCGTAAGTAGATTTTTATTTCTTTGAGTAAATCAAACAAGAATCCATTCTGGCTGCAAAGTAGAGATTGACACCTTATTGTCCACCAGAGTATAAGCAACTTTCAACATTCGCCGCTCTAATTGTGAGGATCACAAAGGTGAGATTATTACGAGTGTTGGGGAGGTACTTTACTACTAATCTTGTTAGTTCATTTTGTAGGTACAAAGTGATATAAGGAGAATATGTCTTCAGTTGCCTCAGACAATTATAGATGACTATGATTGTGGTGAAGATAGTTATAGCTACGAAGATGATAGATATTATAGGGGCTATGAAAATAGTCATGATCAAGTTATGGATGAGAATGAGGGCTACTTTTCCGAAGGAGAATATGAGATGGATAATGACCCTAATTCTTATAGTGAGTATGGAGATGATGAAGAGCCTAGTGAGGGTTCTTATAAGGAAAATGGGACATGTGAGGAGTACTACACTTCCCACTCTGAATATTATCTATGTAAAGTATAACCTTCTCTCTTATGCACCTTCTAAGAGTTATGGTGAGAGTGCACATGTGAAGTATGAAGATTCAGATTCCTCACCTTGTAGTACTTCTTATCAAAGTCGAAATGGTATGAATAGTTATATTAGCTATAGTGTAGGTTATCCCAAGAAAAAAAAAGAGTATGCATCTCCAAAGTCTAAGGGTACTACATTTTATTCATCTTATTCTAGTGCCTAAACTTATGGAAGTGGTAACTAAGGTCGGAATGGAGGGTATAGTAGGAGTCATCATCTTCCTACCCTAGCCATCTTCATAAGGTATTCAAGTGCCAAAGAGTTTCTTGATTGAGAATGGAAGTGTGAAAGGATCTTCGAGGATTATGATATAAATGAATTCAAAAAAGTTATGTATGCCACTAAACATATTCGAGGTTCTATATCAATTTGGTGGGATATATAAAAAATTTCGACCAGACATGGAGTGCCTTGAAGGAAATAATGAGGGGTTCCCATGTACCATTGGTGTATACGAAGCATTACAATGTTTTTCCAAGAAGAAACATTCACTCCAAAAAGGCAAGCATTTGTGGGGTTATGGCATGCCTCCTTGTGCTAGATGATTGGTGCTATATAAACTACATCATTCCACCCATGGTTGACCATTTAGGGATACCTCAAGAAACTCTACTTGTTCCATACTTCTTGGAAGGGTATAAGGTTTCTTAGAGAGTGAAGGTTTCCTTTACCTAATGTGGATACTATGAGGAGGTGTGGTATGACATCTTTCTCTTAGAACAAGGACATTTATGTTTGAGTGCCAATTGGTTTAAAAAACATAGAGTTCCCAATATGTAAAATTGGCCTAAGATTGTAAGGGACCAATAGGAAAATCATCTCTTTCCACCCATTCTTCCCAAATCTCAAAGAGATGTGACCACTTACTCTAAGCCTAAATAAATTGAGAGATAAAATATTGAGAGGAGTAAAGGAGTGCAAGGTGGCAATCCAAGAGAGGAAAAAAGAGAGGTTGAGAGGAGTGAAGTAAGGGGGTTGCCACCAACCATAGCTAACAATGTTTGTCTTCCTTTTAATAAGGACGTGTGTATGTACCAACATGGAAATAAGAGGAGAACAAGTACCAAAAGAGAAGATTTCCTTTAAATATTTGACGAGTCAATCTTAGATGCGTCCAAATCTTATAGAGGACCTTCACACCAAGGTAAAGAATAAAATTATCAAGAATTTCAAGGTAAAATAGCTCACTCTTACACTTTTACCCATGTGAATGATGATTGTGTGGCTAGTATCCCAATGAGTGTTAGTAGTAGCTTACCTACATGTGAGTCTAATGATTCTTTGCCTCTTGATGATGATGTACCGGTTGTGAGAGTGGATACACTAGTTAATCTTATTGATGACTGAATTGACTCTTCTTATAAGATCAATTTGTGTCTACCTAGTGTTGAATCCATTTTTTTGAATGATAGTACATCATCTTGTAGAAATAGTATTTATGAACTTGTGTGAGAAACTAGTCCACCACATGAGGATGTTTGTGATGTGATTAATGAACCTTAAGTAAGTGATGAAACTGAAAATATTCGTCAATAAAATAGGAGTGGCCCTTTGAGCATGTTCTTTAGTTAAGATTCTATTGTTTGCTTGGCTCATTGGGATAATCATGTGTTTGAAACATCTTTGATGCTTGATAATTTTCTTTTAGGGAGTGAACTTGCATGTTCTAAATCCTCTTTATGGATAAACCCTTCTCTCTTTAAGAATAATATATTATTTGAAGATGACCAAATCACTCCTAATGACTTACCTAGTGGTCTGGATAGCATTACTTATGTAGCTAATCTTGAGGGCTATATCTCATATAACAACCCACTATGGCATGACAACATTCCTCCTAAAGATGGAAATCTTTTCTTGGAAAATGAGAGTACTCTTAAGGAAAATGAATGTGAAGTCTTGAAGAGGAATAATCAATTAGGTGATGATAACTTTGATTTGGTTGAATATTTGAGAAACATAATTAATGATTATTCCTATGAAAATACTTGTTGTTGTAATCCTTTGTAAGACACCCCACCTTTGTTTGATAATTATGAGGATGAATTTCTTGATTCTTGTGAAGACTTAAGCAAGAATTTATTTAAAGTTAGTGGTGGTATATACCTACTTGAAGATTCTTCCATTAAAGAAGAAAGTACCAATTGTTTAGAAATCGCGTCTTCTTCTACTTTGTGTGCTCCTATTCTTGAGAATACTCATGGCGATGATCTTGAATCTAATAGTGAGTACATACATGAGGACACCTTAGTTTATGCTGACTTGATTGATACCTTTCTCTGCCCTCTTTATTTTCCATGATGCTTATTATAATGTGGAGAGTATATCGTTTAGTTTGGGTAAAGCCTATGGGGAAAAAGAGTGTTGTATAGACCCGTTTCTATGGCCACTCTATCCATTAGACCCCAAAGCCAAATTTGGATTTGGTGATTTTGGCATACCCAACTTGTTTATTGGTTTCTATGACAAGCAAAATTTTAGTGAGGGTGTTAGTATCCTTCCCTACTATGGTAAGAAAGTATTTCTTGGGAATTCATGATCGACTTGATAGACCAATATTGTGTAAGGGAAAGATCTCTCACAAAGATGAGAGATTTTTAAAGAAGGGGAGTAGTGAAAAGCTCCAAGAGGGTTCACAATTGGGTGCTTCCACTCTTAACCAAGGTTCCACTACTTATAGGTCAAGAAGAGATTCTTCACTTGAAACTACTTTGGAAGAATTCCATTCATGTGATACCCTTCTTTAATACTTGAGTGGAACTGATGACCTCCTTCTCAAAGGTGGTATCATTCTTGAGAACCTAAGGGAAAATGTATAATTTTCTCCTTTGGGTATTGCTTATAAACTTTCATCCTTTCTTAACACACTTGTTCTTAAATTGTGCAACCCCCAACTTGTGGATGCCAAGTTGATTATTTGCTTGAAATGAAGAAATCCTATGGGCTTAAGTGTCTTGACTTCATCCTTGTGTGAATCATGTGCTAAGTATTTTGAGTCAAAAGCCATTCTCATATATAATAGCACCTTGGATTATATTTTTACACTTGATTCCTTTCTGTACTACCCTTTCTGTACTACCTCTTTGCCTATGATGATATCCATGCTACTCTTGGATATGTTTTAAGTAGTGGTAGGAAAATTTTTGGTTTGTCCACATGTTTGAGTGACAATTCTATATGGATCTTGTGTACTTTAGAACCAATTGAGAAAACACACTTGGTGTGGTCTCTTGAAGATATAATGAAGCAATTGTGTCTTATGAAATATAAGGTGAAGGTAGTTCTACCTTTTAGATTATGTGATGCCATTATGACCTTTGTAGTTTCCCTATATCTTAATGATTTCCTTAACCAAATCCTTTGTTCTTTTTTCAATGAGTTTCGAATGTTTAACACAAAGGATCCTTGGTTATATCTTAAGTATGTGCAACCTTGGCCTGATGTTATGATTATTTGTGCTAAACCTAAACCTCATGTCGTGAGAATATTATATCTATTTTTCATTCTTTTGTTTTTTCAAGGTTTGGATTCGAGGTTGAATCCTTATCAAGAAGGGGAGGATGATACAAGTCAAATGGGCGCCAATGCTTTTGATCACACAACTCAATGCCAATATAAGGGGGTCCAAGCCTTGATCGCCCTAAGGACCCAAGAATGCTCTTGGAGGCCCTCCTTTGTGCTCCTAATCAATCAATGTCATTTTTGGAAGATATCTTGGAGACGAGGAACTCCATAGCGTAAGGAATAAAGAGAGACCTTGTGGGTTATTTCCGAAATAGCCATTTTTGGGCTATTTTTGTAATAGGATAGTGGTGCAACGACAACTACTATAAATAGGTGCCTTAGACATTTCATTAGTTATTCTTTTGTTGATTAATTACATGATGTATTCATGAAAACTCCATGGGAGTGTTTTGAGTGCTTGGAAAAGCCTATGTTGAACCTTGACTAGAAACGTTGGTTGTAAGGGAGATTAAATCTCCTTTGTGGTCCCGTAAGAGTTAGTTGTTGATTGGTGTTCCATTAAGGGTTGTTTTAGGGTTTGAAAACCCTTTTATTGACCTTTTGTTTATCAATTTTGTGTCTATATTTCTATCATTGTTATCCTATCCTTCTATCTTTACTTTTTCGTGTCTAGATTTGAGTCTTCGTGGCTTTGATCGTATCATGTCTTTATATTCCTTGTACCTTGTCCCGTACTTTATTATTATTATTATTGACGGTGATGAAAATAAGCTTTATGACTGGTTTTATAAATGAATATTTTATCCCTTTTCCTGGTTTGTATGTCAGTATTCACCATACTGACCATTTTCGGACACTACATCATTTCATGATGTATATTTGGAGGCATTTTCCCTTTGTTCTGTGCAAAATTAAAGCACTCATATTCTCTCTTGGACAATTGGTGATAAGTGGTTAGGCCTCCATCATCTGGAAGGCGATTGTTCATTTCTCTTATAATTCCATTCTATCAGCTTAAGGTTTTTTTATGGCATAGTCGGAGCCATGTCCCGGTGTAAGAGTATTCTTAAATTTAGAGCCATCCTAGACAGGTGTTAGGTAATTGTTTTAACTTGGTTTTAAAGACATGGATGTTTTCTTTTTAAATATTGAACCTTTTTGTTTATGGTCTTGTTTCCACAACTTTAAATATTACTATGCTTATGATATAATACTAAGGGTCATCTCAAGCCTTAATTGGTTTGGGATGCCCATCACGGTCAGGGCCCTGGTTCGGGTCGTGAAAAGCGACCTTTAGTAACCCACGGAATATATGGGTCTGATACCCGCAACCGGCAGAGCTTCAATCCATGTTAGCCACATGGACCGAGGATTAAGCTAGAGTCACCAATAAATAATAGCCTACCAAAAGAATAATTGTGTACAACTGAGCATAGCAAGCACATAGTGGTCATAGACCCTAACGTCGGCAAACATGGTTTCAAGTATTGGTCACAAGGACTACACCTTCTTGGGAAGCTATACAATTTCCATTAAAGCCCAATTAAAAGATTTTGTACATTTTTAACCATGAATTCATTCATTAAGGTATTTCCAAATTAGATTCATCATACCAAGACTTGAAAGTCATTCGTATTATGACATACCATTCCATTAAACCATTTAAAATCCAATTTCCAATTTGAAAATCCAATGTAAACCATTTTCCATTAATGCTACACAATGTTTCAAGAATGAGTTAATCACTATAAAATTACCATTAAAACCATGTTATGATATAGGTTGAGGTTCATGTCTTTACCATGCAAAAACCATATCCATTATGAAATCAAGATGACAAATTCATCCTTTTTGTAAGTCACACTTCAGTTTACAAACTACTATTTAAACATGGAAAACCAAAAAGACAAGGGAAAACCAATAAAAGCATATGACAACCAAATCCCTCAATCCTAGCGTTTTTAACAATCATTAAAATATATGATTACTAATCTAAAAACACAAAATATTAATAATTAAAGTAAACGAGTATTCTACATGCCTTCTGATGAGGTTTCCCCTAAAAATTGCCAATAATATGATCCCTAAGCTTGAACCATATCTTTGAAGCTTTCAATTGTTGTTTTGAAGAAAAGAATTACCCCTTTTGAGTGATTACGGATATTTTAAGGCTTAGAAATGGGTTAAGTGAAGGTAGAAAATTTATAGGACATGAAAGGACCCAAATACCCTTAAAAAAAGTTAAACATTGTCCTATTTATTAAGAGGGGAGGGATCATGATGCAGGACCCATTGTGAGGATCTCTCTTTGTGACGTGATACCTGGTGCGGAGGTAAGGTATTGACCTCTCATGGGTCCCTTGCAGTGCGGGCCCATCGCGAATCTGTGCCTCGTAATGCATGCCCTATTTTCTATGGCCAAACTACCCCAATGTATTCGAATACATCTTGGGCTGTTCTACCCTCGATCTAGGAACCATGTAGGCTCATTTTAAGCTCTTTTTAGGGTCCCCAAACACCCGAGTGTTACATTACCCATCAATAGTATCATTCATCCCTAAATGAGAGAATAGGACACCCTTAGAACAATATAAGGAAGAACATAGAGTAACTCAAGAATAAAATCGAAATTCATCAAGAGAAATCATAAGATTTGTACCTCAAACACCCTCGTCTAATGATGGAAAGAAGAATGCATATTTAGCTTTCATGTCTTCCTCCTAATCCCGTGTAGCCTCCTTTATTTTTTGGTTCCTCCATAGCACTTTCACCGAAGCTATCTCCTAAGTTCTCACTTTTTGAGCTTATCTATCCATGATTTCAATTGGAATTTCTTCATAATACAAAAAATCATTCACACCAATATCCTCAACAGGCACTACCAAGGAAGGATTACCCATATATTTCTTGAGCATGGAAAAATGAAATATAGGGTGAACCAATACAAAACAACTGGTAAGACAAATTCATATGCAAACTTCTTAATTTTTCTCAAAATTTAATACTAACCAATGTAATGGGGACTAAGCTTTCCATTCTTCACAAATTTCATAACTCCTTTCATTGGATAAACCTTCAGGAGCACCCAATTATCAACCTTAAACTCAAGCTCTCTTCACCTCACATCTGCACAAGACTTTTGGTGACTCTAAGTAGTCTTAAGCCTTTACCAGATAATCTTGACTTTCTCCATTTCTTGATGTAACAATCAAGGTCTGAACAATCTAATCTCACCCACCTCATACCACCCAATCAGCAATCTACATCCCCTACTATAAAGGGCTTCAAAAGGAGTCATTTGGAAGTTGGAATGATAAGTATTATTATATGTGAACTCAATGAGCGACAAATGATCAACTCAACATCTATTAAAGTCAACTGCACAAGACCTTAACATATCTTCTAATATCAGAATAGTTCACTCCACTTTTCTATCCATTTGTGGGTGAAAAGTAATGCTAATGTTCACCTGCGTACCCAACCCCTTCTGAAAAAACCACCAAAAATGAGAAGAAAACTACGTACCTCAATCGGATATAATACATACTAGGCTCCATGCAACTGCATTATCTCTTGAATGAATAATTTTCCATAATCCTCTCTCAGGTAAATTAGTCCGCACCGGAATAAAGTGAGCAGATTCGGTCATTCTATCAACAATTGCCCAAATCAAATCATACCAATTTTGGGATCGCAAAAGTCGGGTAAAAAAATTCATGTTAATCATTTACAACTTCCACATGGGTAAGGCTATCTCTTGGGAGGTGTCACCCGATCTCAAATACTCCACTTTGACCTGCCATCAATTCATACATTTGGCAATGAAATTCGCTATATCACTCGTTATATTATTCCACTAGTATATCTCCTTCAAATCATGAAACATATTTATCGAACCAAGTTAAACCAAATATCTAGACACATGAGCTTCGGTCAAAATCCTCTTCCTCTACCCATCTACATCTGGAACGCATAATCTTCCTTGATATCTCAGAAAACCATCTCCACTACTTTGAACATCATAACGTTCTGCAGACCCATGTCATCCTTAATTAGCATAAGTATAGGATCATAGACCTACTTCTCCTTAACTTCCGCCCCAAGAGATAATTTATACACTTTTTAAGAAAATACTCCCCCATCCTCTAAGTCTAATAGGAAGTCTCCCAAATTCACCAACCAATAAATTCCCTTCACTAATCCTCTTTTCTCCTCCTCCACATAGGACAAACTCCCCATGAACAACCTGCTAAGAGCATCAATAACAACATTCGCTTTACCTGGGTGATAGTGCAGGCTCATGTCATAGTCTTTAAGCAACTCAACCCACCTCCACTGCCTGGGGTTGAATTATTTTTTTGTAACCATATACTGTAAGCTCTTGTGATCTGATTAAATATACATATGCATCTCATACAAATAGTACTCCAAATTTTCAAAGAAAAACCACAACTTCTAACTCTAGATCATGAGTTAGGTAATTTATCTAGTGCGCCTTAAGTTGTCTAGAAGCCTAACCCACAACCTACCCATGTTGCATAAGCACACACCCATGTCTCATATGGAACGCATTATAATACATCATAAAACCCTCAATAACCTCAGGTAGGTTCAAAAATAGGAGTAGGCATCAATTGATTATTCAGTTTCGCAAAACTACACTCACAAGTATCAAACTATAAAAATTTTACCTTCTTCTGAATCAATCTCGTAAGCGGTGTAGAAATGGATGAAAAAATTTTCATAAATCTCCTATAATAACCTGCCAGGCTCAAAAAGCCCCTAATATTGGTTGGAGTCGTAGGTCTAGGCCATTTTCTTACTGCCTCAATCATTTGAGGATCCACTTTAATCTCTTCACTAGAGACAACATGCCCAATAAAATTCACAACACTGAACAAAAATTCACGTTTTAAAAACTTTGCATACAACTCCTAATCTTTAGGAGTTTGCAACACAACTCGAAGGTGATTTGCATCATCCTCTTTACTTTTGGAGTACACCAAGATGTGATCAATAAAAACTATAACAAATAAGTCCTAAAACTGTCTAAATACCTAATTCATAAGATCCATGAAAGCATCCGGAGCACCAGTCAACCCTAAGGACATGACCAAAAATTTGTAATGGCTATCAGAGTTTAAAAAGCAGTCTTAGAAATGTCTGCTTCCCTAATCTTTAGCTGATGGTAACCTAACGGTGGTTTATTTTAGAGAAACACTTAGCACCCTGAAGCTATCAAAGAGATAATAAATCCTACGAAGAAGATACCTATTTTTGAGATAATACCAAACTACCCCCTGAACTATACCCAAAAAGGCTATGACACACCTCAACTTAAAGGGGGTCCTATTACCCCCTTGAACTAATTAAAAGTGTAATTTTGACACCCTTAGAGCCTACGTGGCACATATGTGGCACATACGTGACATAACACACTGAAGTGTCCACATAGGCACACATGTGTTCCACATAGGTACTAAGGGTGTCAAAATTACATATTAATTAGATCAGGGGGTTAATAAGAACCCCTTTAAGTTGAGGTGTGTCATAGCCTTTTTAGGAATAGTTCAGGGGGGTAATTAGGTATTTTCTATATTTTTTATGGTCACCTTATTCAACTGACGGTAGTCTATACACATCAAGAGAGACTATACACATCAAAAGAGACCCATTTTTCTTTCACACAAAAAGTACAGGAATGCCCTAAAGAGAAACACTAGGATAATAAAACCCTTATTAAGGAGGTTTTCTAAATACACCTTTAATTCTTTTTGCTCCACCGAAGCCATCCTATATGGTGGAATGGAAATGGGATGGGTATCAAGTATAAGATCAATCCCAAAGAATATTTTCCTATCAAGAGGAATCCCAGGAAGATTCTCAAAAAAACTTTAGGAAACTCATTAACTATTTGAACGAATTACAAGGACGGACTCTCAGAGTTAGAATCCTTGACCCTAACTAAATGATACAAGAATCCTTTGGATACCAATTTTTTATCTGTAAGATAAGAGATAAATTTCCCCTTAAGTACTAACCCTCCCATTCTATCACTAATTCATTATGAAAATAAAAAGTGACTTTGTAGTTTCAACAATCCAAAGAACCATAAGATGAGTTAAGTAGTTTATTCCTAAGATTAGGTCAAAGTCAATGGTATCAAGATCTATCAAACCTACCATTATTTTCTTATGAAAGATGGACAAAAAAAACCCTATAGACTTTCCTAGCAATAATAGACTCACCCACAGGGATAGAAACTAAAAAATGGTCAGAAATACTTTTAAGATAAAAACCAAAGTGTACAGCCACATAAGGATTCATATAGGATAGTGTGGAACCGAGATCAACCGAGACATAAATATCACATGAAAAAGATGTAACATAACAGTGACAACAAATGGGGATGCCTTACATTCCTAAGAAAGTGCATAAAGGCAATTTTGTCCATTCCCCATTTCTAAAGAAGCATCCTTTATAGTAGGAGCTGAAAAAATAGAAATTGGAGATTTGTTAGCCCCAGATGCAACCCTAGCTGAAATAAAACTACATACAACCAAGATAGCCACATCTAAAGCATAAGTTCTTCCACTCATAACAATATCCACTATGCAACTTTCCATAAAAATGGTAGGGAGGGAAAGATATGGTTTACTGAGCTAAACTAGCCTGAGAATGGGCATCCTGCACCCTAAGGCCATTACTATAATGGAAAAATTGATCACCTAAAGGCTTGGGGACTAGAGACCTAGCTGAAGGATAAGAGTTTACCCAAGTCTTCCTTTTAGACCAAAGACTACACCCTTTTCCATTATTTTTTTGGCTCGCATCTTGCTCTGCATACTTAGTCTTCTTACTCTATATTTTCTCCACTTCTACCTTTATTTTTTTCTCATCATCCACCTGCTACATATAAACCACCAACCTTGATATATCTATGTCACTATTTAGCATAGCAGCCTAATACTTTATTACCAAATCACGAGAAAGACATGAAGCAAAACTTCCTCATAACATATTATTAAACACAAGCTTAGGAACATAATGAGATAGTTGGGTGAACTTTAGTGCATACTTCTCGACACTCTTTTCCATTGCCTCATATTCACAAACTACTCAGCCTTAGCTTTCTTCAACTCTTGAGGAATGAAATGGTCAAGAAAGGCATTAGGGAACTCCTCCACACTATTGGATAAATATTATAACCGCTCATCATACCAGTATTAAGACACTCCTTTCAACTAGTATGTTGCAATTCTACCCCCTCCATGTTACTAAAATGCATGACTATAAAGATATTTTGCATCTCATCCACAAACTATCCTCCTCAATCTTATAGCTCATAAAAGTTGGTGGATTCATTCTCATAAATTGACCAACCCGAGTACCTTAGATGAGCAAGTGAGGACAAACATAATCTGATGATGGGACTGTGATGCCATAATCTAATCAAGCATGAGAATGGACTAACAAAACTCAGCATTTGAGACATCCCACTATGGGGAATGAGTGTAATTAACATGAGGAAAGGGAGACAAAGGAGGACTATTTACGTATGGTGGAACCCTAGTAGAAGCAAAGAATTCAGAAGTATGGGCCCTATACCAAATCTTTATTTTGTGGGTAGGGCGAAACTCCTTAGCATTAGCCTCAGTAAGGATGAACTTCTAGATAAATTCTTATATCCATCGGATCTTCATGGAGACATGATATAAAACACAAAAAAGTCTAACAAGACTCTCAAGCATTAAATAGAACACAAAAAAAGAAAACATTCATAAATACCTCATACCATTCCCCTTATAAGTATGACGTGATACACACTCATAAATGGGACACTACTCGACATGACTTATAGACACCCAGTGATACTAAACCATGCTCTAATACCTAGTGTAAGACCCCGCAAAATTTCTAAGCTTAATTCATCCTTTTAGGATTGTCAAGGGGTCTTACACTTAGGAAATTCTAGCTAAGTTCCCAGACTTAGTTTATTTTTGGCATTTGAAAGTTGGAAATCTTATTTTGTGACCTTAATATCACTTAATAGTCCATAGTTTTGTTGATTCATGCTTAGAGAGGTCAATAGGTGTTCCCAGACACGTTTCAGATATTTCAGAACTCGTTTAGACCACGTTTGGTGTCCCAAAATAGTGGACCAATGTGATCTTGGTGCGCCACGTCGCCTATCATGTTGGTTAACATTGTTGTAGGGACTGCCAGTAAAACACAAATGAGGTATAGAGTGATCAAGGTGCGACGCAGCTGGTATCGCGTCGATGCCATTAACGCACTGCGTTACCAATCATATTGATGCCCAGGTTTCTGTCATTAATGTTCGTGTATTTAAGGGAAAGGGTCAATTTACTACCCCCTATATAATCCTATAACACGAGATTCAGCTAGTTTTTCACTAAAATATAGTTGTTTCTCTCAAATTCCCTTAAGAACAGGTCTAGGGTTTACAATTAAAGGTTCTAATCCAAAATATTCCACCATTAATATTCAAGAAACTTCCTTCCAAGTTATGTAATTGTTGTTTTATGGGTTCCTTTCACCCATGAAGCTCAAGAAACCCTTTCAAAAATATAAATTTTGAATTCCATGTTATGAATTGAATCATATCCATGTTTATGTTGTTGTATAATTACCAAGTTAAAATCTTTAATACATATAATGGAATTAAGTTAGCATGTGGTTGGAATTCTTGTATTTGAAGTGAATAATGTTTCCATGATGTATTATTTTAATGTTCATGCCTAGGCCTATAGTTATGCATGCAAGGTGTTTGCTAAAATGCCTAAGAGAATAATAATTATGCTTTATGACTCAATTGTGACCAAATTGATAAATCCATGCTTTATCCTTACGTTCACAATAACCTCCATGTTATTGATATACATTGTAATGGTTTGGTGGAATGCTCATGAGATTAGACTTACGAAATTTTGACATATTTATATGTATTCCTATTCATGTGTAAGCTTATGACATACAAATACTTCATGAAAATCCCCAACATTTGTACTATGAATTGTTGACGATGGTCATGTGTTCAAGAAGTGTCATGTCTTATCAGTATCATGCTATCGAGTCCCGGGGGTACTTGTAACTAATAATTTAGTTCTGTTCCTAGATCCAGTGTCAATTTTAAGATAATCTCAGTCATGCCATGGTCAGTAGTATTCTAAGTAAGTTTTAGAACTTAGTAGAATTCAGTCAGTTACATGACTCAGGAAAACTCAGTAATCTCATAAACTAAGTCAGTTAACAGAATTCAGTAATATTTTGTCAGTCCACAGAACTCAGTGAACTCAGTCTAATTTATATCAGTATAATTAGTTCAGTGTCTATTCAGTTGGGAGTAGGATCCAACACCAAGCGAACCCAAGAATGAGGGCACACACTGACAGTACAGGGTGTGACCCTTAGAAGCAATCCTTGCATTCCAGAACTATGTATCTAGCATAGGTTGAGACATCAACACTTATAGTTGAGGGTTTATGAGGTGGATTAACATTGACAGTTAAGGGTCCCACCATTCTCCTTTGAGGACACTGCCAGATGATGGTCACTTACAGCTTATCCTTGCCAATGGCGCGGTATTGACACCCTTCCAGTTGGGGTTACAGATTAGACCCCAACTCTATACAAAAAAGGGGTATGCCGGTTAGATGACTACTTCCCACAGTCTGAATCTTAGTCTCAGTAAAGGAATTCAAATAGTTATTTAGATTCAGGATTGTCAGATACAGTCACTCAGTTCAGTATAGAACTCAGCTAGTTCCATCAGAATTAGGACTGTCAGACGCAGTCACTCAGTTAACAGTATATCAATTATATGAAATTCATGTTATTAGTATTCATACTAAATAGTCAATATTATCACCATCTTATTTACAGTTATGTATTTATCCATGTGTTCTCACGTTCATATTATTCAGTCAGTTAGTATTGTTCATGCATATAAGCCCTATGTATTTAGCCTACCTCACTTTGCATACCAGTACATTCAGATGTACTAAATCATACTTTTCTTCTACGCTATGGTGTTTTATACCATAGGTTCGAACGCTCAATTTCTTGATTGCACTTAGCTTCAGAATCAACCAGCAACAGTAGATTTGCAGTGAGTCCTCATTATTCAAGGATAGCATGATTATTTAATTACTTTATTATTTCAGTTTTGGTAGACGGAGTTAGTTGGGAATATGTCCCATCAACTCCACAGCTTTTCAGATAGTTTAGAGGCTTTCAGACTAGCATGTTCAGACTATTTATTTTAGTTTTTTATATTGACATACCGTATTTCCATATGTTATGTTTTATAAAATATCTGAACCTTATGGCCTTTCAGCACTTTTATTTCATATTTATATAGTATATTATGCAGTGCTCAGTTACAGATATCAGTCATAGGTTAGCTTGTGGTCCTTCGATATTACTAGCATTGTGTAGTATTCTAGGTATCAGATTCAAGGCATTACAAATTTGGTATCAAAGCCTAAGGTTCAACAGTTTCCTAGGAATTCTGAAAAGCCACATCTAGTAGAGTCTGGTGCATGGGTATATTGCGCACCATATTTATGTACAGGAGGCTTTAAGATGTTTTAGGAATAGTTTTCCTTCTTTCAGTATTCATGTCATTTGATAACGCTCAAACTACAGCTCTCGTAAGAGTGTAAGCGGTCGTTGTCAAATATAGAACCCAACTGGGTTGGGTATCGATCCCACAGGGAATAGCCGGTCAATAAGTAAGCAAAGATTATTAGACTTTTGGTGCAAGTCTCGTAAAAAAAGGGGGAATTTTAATGTGCAAATAATGTAAACAAAATAGTAAAGTAAAAATAGAAATAGCAAAGTAAACAGAAAGAGTGTTTTGTAAGATGTTTAACCAATGAGAGTTGAGAGTTGGGGTTATGTCCACATTATGAGTTATACGTCTCTATTGGCTATGAGTTATGCGGAATTAAGACATGCATGTGCTTGTAGAGAATTGTATTCTATGGTAAATCCAAGCGTCTTTCGACCTAACAAGGACTATTTTACTTTAACTCTTTCGAGCTTAAAGCGTATCTAACGGTACAAATTCTCCAAGAGGTTAATCCAGTTACGGCACTAACCTTGACATTATCTCTTTTCCAGACATATAACTTTTTTTTCGAACAAGTTAATGCTATACTGGCGTATTCTATGCGTTTACAACCAAAAGAATTTGCATTAAGATGAAGAGAATAATGATATAAGCAGCATACATGTCATGAATTCACAAACTCATAGCAATAGATAGTATCTCATACGGCTTACATAACCCCAACAGAGAAGTTTAGCTACTCATGAGTGCGATGGAAATCACAATAGACATTATCATTATACCACAATAAAGATCTCACGTGTAGTATGGTGTGGTATGGCTTTAGGCGTGAATTCCTTTTAGAATAGCTTTTCTCTCATTGTGGAAATTAAGAATTGAATAGATGAAGAGAAAGTAAATAAGAATTAATTGAAAGCAAATTGTTTAGAGTTGTAGAGGAATGAATTAGAATGTGAATGATGAGAATAATGTTGTGTGTTATGAATGAGTTGATCCTTAAAAAGCTATAGAAAAATAGGGTATTTATAATACCCATATCCTATTCCTACTATGCTATTGCGTACTTATCCTAATCCTAACAAATTACTGCATCATTATCCTAATCCTAATAGGTTACTGCTGATCCCCAAAGTCTTGGAAAATGCTGTTTTTACCCGGGACAGGTTTCCTATGTGCCACTTTTGGTCCTAGGAGTCCAAGCTCTCCTTCCCTTCTTTCGTGAAGCTTCCTTTGGCGTCAAGTTATCCATAAAGTACTGAAATCTGCATCATTTATACCTGAAAACTTGCTAATCACGTTTGTTAGCTCACTTACAGGAAAAAAGACTAAAAGTGCATGAATTATATAATTTGTCCTCAAAACTTAGATAAAATATGGGTCAATTATAGTACTTTAGGCGTGTAAATACGCCTATCATCAACACCCCACACTTAAAGCTTTGTTCGTCCTCGAACAAAATATCATGTCCTTCTAAACATCCACTTAGGGTTTCACAGTAACAACACAAAATATTCATCAAGATAGGCTTGACACTTATTACAAAGAGTAGTTTTCTGATCACTTCTAGAAACAATTCAACCTCTAATATAGACTCGTGATGATGGTTAATTCGTATTCAAAAATTAAGGCACAGAGAATCATACACAACCACCCAAAACTCATCAACCATGTGTGTCTCACAAAATATAACCCATAATCACTCACAAGTATTGTTTATATTTCGAACATGGGTATAAGATTATCCTTGCTCTCACTCTCACAAAGAATTCATATGTTGCAACTGATGACCATAGGCTTGCCCTTAGTGTAATGCTCCACTAAATATTAGAATGCTAAGCTTAGGATCAAATAGGTCTTTTACAGGTTGTAATGTAGGCTAAGGGACGGGTAGGACTATTTTGGCCAGAAATAGTGACAATGTTCCTAAGCGCTTTAATACATCACATTATGCCATTTATGCTTTCTTTCTAACAACCTTTCTACTTTCTTTTAATATACCACCCTTTCTCACCTCTTTTGTTTTTCAATTTTGAACATAACTAACTTTTTAGTTTTCATCATTTTTCTTTTCATAACACACCTCTATGATAGCAATTCTTTTTCATAACGAATTCAAGCACCAATACATTCTAAGGCATCACACTCATCCAATTTCATCTTATTTTGTCACATTACTTTACAATTTTAAAGCACTTTGGAATTTGGATCAAATTATGGTCTTGAAAAAAAATGGATTAGGCTTACATATGAGGTTGTCAAAGAAAATAGGCTTAAGGCTCAAAGGGGGTTGTCTAGGATAATGTCCATGGGTAGATAAAATGAAGGTAAACAATCATAGGTAGCCAAAGAAATGCCTAAATCATCTCCTAAACTCACACTCTTTATTTCGCTTTACATACATACCGGGCAAGTTCTAGCATCAGCCACAAACATAGAATATACTATCATCTCACACACACAAGGCACATGGTTGACTTTATTGGAAGCAGTATAGACTCTTGACCCAACAGATGAAGGAATTGAACCACACAATTATCACATAATGAGTCACTATTAGAGCCTAAACATCTCAATAGTAATGATTTTATCACAGACTCTTGTCATAATACCATGCTGCCTATCAGAACAATTTTATGCAAAGTTTTTAACTCAAAAAAAAAATTTTGACTACTAAAAAAAACAAATAAACAAATAAACATAAATAAGCAAAACACAAATAAGCAAATAAACATAAATAAGCAAAACACACATAAGTAAGCAAATGAAGATAAGGAAAGTTAGCATGCAAATACCAGCACCCCACACTTAGACTGGACACACTGTCCTCAGTGGAAAATAAATAAGAAGAACCTGGTTAGTCGGACTCCTCCTCTATGTCTAGGGTCATACCCCCTTTGTCAGAATCATCATCAGAGTCGTCGCCATCAGAGTTCTCCTCCAGGTCAGAGTTTGGCATTCGACGATCATCATTGGTTGGCACATCGTCATCAAGAGGTTCCTCAAAGTACACACCTACTCCACACATTTGCCTTGCATGCTCATTCATTGGGTAGTCATAATCCGGCTGTTGGAGCTCTGCAGCAGTTGGAACACGACCTCCGCTCATCATAGTAAACCGAGTCATGCCATAAAGATGGCGAAAGAAACTCTCATCCCGAGCATGCCTTTCCACAGTGGTAAGGTTGACGCCATGCGTGGTTTCAGCATCTTTAACCTTTGTGAGGTCAACCTTCTTTGGGTTGTGTGGAATTTTATGATTAGCCAGTTCCTCTTCGATGTCCTCCTTCCTCAATATTGCGGTCAACAGATTGCCAAAGCTGAAGTGGGACCTCTTGTGTAGCCTAGCTTTACGCATTGTAGATCGAATAATTGCTCCAATGTTGATAGAGACATTCATCATCAATGCGTACACCAAGCACACTCTATCTCATGTTATCTTTGTGTACTGGGTCCCTGCAATCAAGCAAGAGTTGACTATTCGCAGCCATATCCTAGCTTCCCTATTCAAAGGAGCATATGGGAAGGTGTTGTGCCGACCGGTGTCCTTGTGTCTACTCCATCTTGCCATGGATAGTGGTCCACATAATGTGTGTCTAATAGCCCTGTACGGAGGCCTGTTATACAGCTCCTTGAATGGTGATGGGTCAACAAATGGCAAACCTAGAAAAGAGTTGAAGAACTCCGCATTTAGTTGCAGAACTTGGCCCCGAATCTTTACTTCATTCCCTGTAGTTTTCGGTGACCAGTTGGCGTAGAATTCTTGTGTTAAATCAAGATTGCACTCTCCCATATCTCGAAAGATGAAATCAAGATGTAACGCCATTATCTTGGCCAACATACGAGGTTCTTTCTTTGCTAGGCTCTCCTTGTTTATCAACTCCACATGAACATATTTTTTTGCTTTATTGTTCCTATACCATTCCTTTCCTTCCTCCTCTAGGACCCATTTTATTCCGAACATACGGCGAGGTATTTGCAGTAAGGAGGATTCTCCTTGCTCTTTTCGTCCTCTTTTCTTGCCTTTTTGTGAAGTGGTTGCTTTTTCTTTTCCTTGTCTTGCTTTTGGTGCCATTGTACCTGAGATTAAAACAATAGTCATGTTAGCTTCATCTCGGTGGATACAATCAATAAACAAGCAGTATTGGCACCACCCCACACCTATTTTGTTGGTACAAACTAGTGAAGTGAAAGTTATCGATTATTCAGACTTCATCGATATACGTTTTAGGTGCTAGATTCCAACAATATAATCAGTGCAGTCATACTTCATGAAATCATGGCAATACTTTCATGTTTGATATATCTTTTGAGCAAGACTACTCCATATAGATTGAATCAAGTTTAGGAATAATCACAATTTCGTATGTTTGTAGTCAACCATGGTTGTCACCTTTATACACAAGTTATTCCAACATGTAAGAGTTCTATTGACAAGATTATGCAATGTTCTTGACCATGTCAATTCCGCAAAAGTATGACAGTGCATCAAAATTAAATACAAGTTGGAAACAAGTCAAGATCATTCTTACGTATTCTTTCCCTCACTTAGTTGTATCACAACAACTTAATCACATTGAACTTACCAATACTACTTCAAGATTTAACAATTCATAATAGGCGTAGTAGTGTAGTACTTACGGAATATAAATGAAGAACAAAGAAGTACTTACTTGGTTGATGACCTTGGATGATGTTCTTGCAAAGTAAAAGAGCAAAAGGAAAATTTTTTAGAGGATTTGGAGAGGTAGGCGGCGCTTATGCTAGGTCTGCAATGTCTTTTTGGTCTAAGACTAAGTCTCTTATTTATAGGGCAAGCTTGGGTCGGGTTTTGACCCATTTAAAATCAGATTTGGAGACAAAAAGTGACCATAGGCGGCGCCTTTTGCTTTGCCTATGCTTGGCATAGGAGGCACCTTTTGTAAATCCTAGTTGAGCAGAGGCGGCGCCTATTCCATGGCATTGTTAGGCATAGGCGGTGCCTATGCCATGGCATATGAGATTCAGAGACAAAAGGCTTTGGCATAGGCGGCGCCTATGCTATGGCATTCTTAGGCATAGCCGGCGCCTATGCTATGGCACTCTTAGGCATAGGCGGCGCCTATGCTATGGCACTCTAGAATCCGAGAGCTTATGCCATAGCATAGGCCTTGCCTTGTTCGTGGCCTAGTTTTACATAGGCCTTGCCTTGTTCGTTGCCTATATTTCATAAGCGATGCCTCACCCGTAGCCTTTTGCTTCTTCATTCTTAACTTACCACCTTTAACATGCAGAACTTCCAAATCATAATTTGAAACCAATCTCCTCTTTTTACTTCTCTTGTACCTACATTCACTCAAAAACAACAAAAACGATTAGAACGATGGGTTGCCTCCCATCTAGTGCCTTAGTTTTGGTCGTGGCTCGACTCTTCTTTTTGGATTTTTATATATCAAAAATAAACACTTAGTAGAACGAAAGAAAAAAAATGAAAAACGATGGGTTGCCTCCCATCTAGCGCTTGATTTATTATCGCGGCACGACATAGTTACCTCGAGTATTTAGACTTCGTCGAGATAAATAGTGGCCATATAGTTTATCGAGTCAAGATGACCGATATAGGGTTTTACTCGTTGGCCATTCACCTTGAAGACAACACCATTACTGTCTTCTAGCTCAACTACTCTAGACGAGTAGACTTGGCTAATCTTGTATGGACCAGACCATTTGGACCTTAGCTTACCTGGGAAGAGCTTCAGTCGGAAATTGAAAAGAAGTACTATGTCGCCTTTTTGGAAGTTTCGTTGAACAATCCGCTGATCATGATACTTTTTCATCCGCTCCTTGTAGAGGTCTGATCTTTCATAGGTATGTAGACGAAATTCATCCATCTCATTCAGCTACTCCAATCTCATATTCATGGCATCATCCCAATTCAGATTTAGTTGCTTCAGCGTCCACAATCCTTTATACTCGAGTTCGATGGGTAAGTGACAAGCCTTCCCATAAACTAGTTGGTAAGGGGACATGCCAATTGGCATTTTGAATGCAGTCCTATAAGACCATAGCGCATCGTCCAGCTTCCGAGACCAATCTTTCCTATTAGCATTTACAGTCTTAGCAAGGATTTGCTTGATCTCTCGATTGGAAACCTCGACCTGTCCACTAGTTTGTGGGTGATAAGGTGTGTCTACCTTATGTTGCTTGACACCATATTTTGCCAACACGGATTTGAACAGCTTGTTGCAAAAGTGAGATCCTCCATCGCTTATGATAGTCCGTGGTATTCCAAAACGAGAGAAGATATTTCTCTTCAAGAATGCTACAACACGCTTTCCCTCATTGTCGGCTAACGCTACTGCTTCGGCCAATTTTGAAACATAATCTACAGCAACTAGGATGTATTTCATTCCAAACGAATTGACGAATGGACCCATAAAATCAATACCCCATACATCAAAGAGCTCGACTTCAATAATTTTCCACAAGGGCATCTCATAGTGTTTTGAAATTGCACCTTGTCTCTGACATTGGTCGCATCTTCTCACAAAGTCGCAGGCATCTTTAAATATCGAGGGCCAATAGTATCCACTTTGCAATACCTTTCTTGCTGTTCGATTACCTGCGTGATGTCCCCTAACTTGGGAAGTGTGACATGCTTCTAATATATTAGGCACCTCTACATGGGATATGCATCTCCTGATAACACCATCCGCGCATCGTCGAAACAAATATGGCTCATCCCAAAAGTAATGTTTTACATCATACATGAACTTTCTCTTTTGATGAAAGGATAGATTTGCAGGTATCACATTACTCACCACAAAATTTGCAAAGTCTGCATACCATGGTAACTCTTCCATTATTGTGGCTAAGATCTCTTCGTCAGGGAATGTATCATCAATCTCGAGATCAGGCTGTGCTATATGCTCGTTCTCGAGTCTAGATCGATGATCATCCACTTGGTTCTCGCAACCTCTTCTATCTTTTACCTCGAAATCAAATTCTTGCAGAAACAATACCCATCGAGTTAGCCTTGGTTTGGCATCTTTATTTGTCATTAAATATCTCAGGGCTGTGTGGTCTGTGTGAACTACCACTTTGGTTCCCAACAAATAAGCACGGAACTTCTTAAAAGCATATACAACCGCTAGCAGCTCTTGTTCTGTGACAGTATAATTCTTTTGGGCTTCGTTTAGGACCTTGCTCGCATAGTAGATTGGATGGAATAACTTCTCCCTTCTTTGGACAAGTACAGCACCCAAAGATACCCCACTAGCATCACACATGACTTCAAACGGTAGAGACCAATCTGGTGCTACCATGATAGGAGATTCAATTAGCTTCCCTTTGAGGCAATCGAATGCCTTCAAACAATCATCATTAAAGTCAAACTTTGCATCTTTCTCCAAAAGTTTGCATAATGGACTAGCGATTTTGGAGAAGTCTTTGATGAACCGCCAATAAAAACCTGCGTGCCCGAGGAAACTACGAACTCCCTTCACGGAAATTGGAGGTGGTAGCTTCTCGATAACTTCAATTTTAGCTCGATCAACCTCAATTCCTCTTTTGGAGATTTTATGCCCAAGAACAATACCTTCTTTAACCATAAAGTGGCACTTCTCCCAGTTCAACACTAGGTTGAATTCAACACATCTTTGCAACGCCATACTGAGGTTTGCCAAGCAAGATTCAAATGACTCACCCACAACTGAAAAATCATCCATGAATACTTCCAACGCATCTTCAACCATATCAGAAAAAATAGACATCATACAACGCTGAAAGGTGGCTGGTGCATTACATAGTCCGAATGGCATACGTTTGAAGGCAAACGTACCATATGGGCATGTGAACGTTGTTTTCTCTTGGTCTTCGGGAGCAATACAAATCTGATTATAGCCAGAATAACCATGTAAGAAGCAAAACCATCCTTTCCCTGCTAATCGATCAAGAATTTGGTCCATAAATGGCATTGGAAAGTGATCTTTAAGCGTCCACGAATTCAGCTTTCGGTAATCCATGCATACTCTCCATCCTGTAATGGGTCTGAGTGGAATAAGCTCATTCTTTTCATTCGCAACTACCATCATGCCTTCTTTCTTGGGAACACATTGTACCGGGCTTATCCATTTACTGTCAGAGATAGGATACACAACCCCTGCATCTAACCACTTAATAATTTCTTTCTTCACTACTTCTTGCATAGGTGGATTGAGACGCCTTTGATGCTCAATAGTTGGTGTGGAATTTTCTTCAAGCTGAATCTTGTGTGTACAAATCCCAGGTGGAATACCAATAATGTCAGCGATGGTCCAACCAATGGCTCTTATATACTTCTGTAGAATAGTGATGAGAGCTGCAACTTGCTGCTCACCCAGGTCTGCCGCCACAATGACTGGGAGTGTATTTTCGCTTCCTAAGAATGCGTACTTTAAATGACTAGGTAGCTCCTTCAATTCTAACGTGGGTGGCTCTTCAATAGATGGTTTAGCTGGTGGTGTAGGTCGGTTTTTGAGATCAAGGTCCAGCTTCTTGGGAGCATGAGGATACGACCCTAACCCTGTTAGAGAACCAATAGTTTCTTCATAATTTTCAGCTTCCTTACGCTCAACATTCATAAGTACAACCGCCAATGGGTCATCAATAAGCTGCTCCTCTTCAAGTAATTCTTTCTCATCATTGAAATAAACATTAGCTACCGAGAATACGTTCAGATCTTTTGGTTGCTTCATTGATTTACACACATCAAAGCGAACTACTTCGTCATTTATTTGGAATAAAAGCTCATTAGCTCTCAAGTCGATAAGCACACTTCCTGTTGCAAGGAAAGGGCGCCCCAAGATTATGGAAACTTTTGAGTCTGCCTCATAATCCAAAATAACGAAGTCTGCCAGAAA
This sequence comes from Capsicum baccatum var. pendulum, assembly GCA_030864225.1. NCBI lineage: Eukaryota > Viridiplantae > Streptophyta > Magnoliopsida > Solanales > Solanaceae > Capsicum > Capsicum baccatum. The sequence goes on from CM061552.1 coordinate 273,700,210, forward strand.
GATGAATGAAGAAACCTTCACCAATACATCACATAAAATACCAATAGGTCATTTTACCGACCTATCTGCCATTATGAGCCTCATATTGGTTAGAGTAGGATCACCCAACCCCAACTTTTTGTAAATAGATAATGGCATCAAATTGATGCTGGCTCCTAAATCGCATAATGCCTTGGCAAAATTCAAAGATCCAACGGTGCAAGGAATAGTGAATGCACCGGGGTCAGCCTTCTTCTGAACTAGTGATTGGGTAGCAATTGCACTGCAATGATGAACAGTGTCTGTCAACTCATAGCTTGCTGCTCGCTTCTTTGTCAACAGGTCCTTCATAAATTTTGCATACCCAGGCATTTGTTCTATTGCCTCTACCAACGGAACATTAATGGTCAACTGTTTCAACATTGCCATGAATTTATTGAACTTGGTATCATCAGCTTTTTTCTTCAATCTTTGAGGAAAAGGTGGTGGTGGAAGCGGAATTATTTTCTCCACGGCTTTCTTCTCCTCTTGCTTCCAAATTTCGGTCTTTTCAGGCTGCAAACTACTAGGGGTGACGTCATGGACGTCTTGGTCAGCTTCTATGGCGTCCTTATCTCCATTATTTTCGGCCACTTGCTTGCTTTGGGATGAATTTTCCAGCACCTTACCACTTCTGGTGGTAATAGCCATGCATGATCCGTCGTTTCTTGGATTTTACAGAGTGTCGCTAGGTAACGTGCCAGCCTTTCTTTGATTGAGTGCTGCTGAAAGTTGGCTCAATTGCTGCTCTATTTGTTTTATTGAAGTGGAATGTGAGTCAACCAATTGCTTCATCGAGGATAAAGTGAGTCAACCTTTTAACAGTTTAGCCATTATGTCTTCCATATTTGCAGAACTAGATACAGTGGCATCATGTCTCCCAGGGGGAACATACAAACCACTCTTGTCATTCTTGTTCTTCCAACTACCTTGGTCCTTGTTTCCAGATTTATCATAATAGTTCCGACCTTGGTTTCCTTAGGTATTGCCTCGGAAACCCCCCTGATTGTTCAAGTAGTTGGCTTCTTCTTCAGAATCAGATTCCTCTCTTCCTTTTGTCACAACAGCTTTGACTTTTTTGGTCTTCCCTGATAATAGATGCTTTGTAAGAAGATCCACTTGTGTTTCCATGTGCGTCATATCTTGATCACGTTCATCTTCTCTTCTCCTTTGTTCTGCAGTCATGCCTATAGCAAAAGTGGGACTTGCTACCTCAGAATCTCTGGTATGCCATGCCCTACTTTGCTTCATCATCCGGTCTAGCATATCACTTGCCTGAACAAAGGTGAGGTCCATAAATGATCCTTCAGCCGCATTATCCACTACAGGTTTAGTTACTGAATTCAAGGATCTATATAGTATCTCCATCAAGTGAACATTGGTCATATGATGGTTTGGGCACCTCATAAGCTTCGTCTTGAACCTCTCCCATGTTTCGTGCAGAGCTTCAGTTGGAAGCTACCGAAAGTTGCTAATTTCATCTTTCAATTGTGCTCTCTTGGATGGCGGAAAAAATCTTTCTAGGAAAGCGTCTTTCAACTGCCTCCAATTAGTGATAGAATCAGGAGTCAGCCCGTTCAACCATAGAGTTGGCTCCCCAGATAGAGACAATGGAAATAGGTGCAACCGAATTGCATTCTGTCCAACACCAGGATTGTCGAATGACTTGCATGTAGAAATAAAGTTGATCAGATGCATATTCGGATCATCGCCTGCTAGTCCACTGAATAATCCCTTGAGTTGCAATAACTGAATCATGGTGCTTGTGATGTTGAACTTGGCTCCGGGTGCCAATGGCGGAGGAATAATGGCTCCAGTGGCTCCGACTCCATCGAGATCATCATCATCATCATCGTCGAATATTGGTTGCACGGGTCGGCGTTCATGCCTAAACCTAGCTTGATGATATCTTCTGTTAGCAAGTGTTGCTATCTCCACATCATGCCTTGGGTTTAGTAACTCATCATCACCTAGATCCTCATCGTCAGGATTTGTTGCTCGCCAAGGATTATCAATATTCTGTTGATGCACTTGAGCGGCGGCCAGAACAGCTACTCTAGCCTGTTCCTGTTGAGCAGCCCTTCTTTCAATTTCCTATTGAGCCTCCATTCTGCCAATACGATGTGGTTCGAGATTGAAAGGTAATAATGGTTGACCAGAACTTCAAGTATGGGGAATGCACTAGATAAAAACCTGCAGAAAACAAAACAACAACTAAAAGTAAAGTACAAGAATCTTTGACCAAAGGGTCTAGTAACTATCACAAACTTAGTAGACAACTGTATTCCCCGGCAACGGTGCCAAAATTTGATAACACTCAAACTACAGCTCTCGTAAGAGTGTAAGCGGTCGTTGTCAAATATAGAAACCAACTGGGTTGGGTATCGATCCTACAGGGAATAGCCGGTCAATAAGTAAGCAAAGATTATTAGACTTTTGGTGCAAGTCTCATAAAAAAAAAGGGGAATTTTAATGAGCAAATAATGTAAACAAACTAGTAAAGTAAAAACAGAAATAGCAAAGTAAATAGAAAGAGTGTTTAGTAAGATGTTTAACCAATGAGAGTTGAGAGTTGGGGTTATGTCCACCTTATGAGTTATACGTCTCTATTGGCTATGAGTTATGCAGAATTCAGACATGCATGTGCTTGTAGAGAATTGTATTCTATGGTAAATCCAAGCGTCTTTCGACCTAACAAGGACTATTTCACTTTAACTCTTTCGAGCTTAAAGCGTATCTAACGGTACAAATTCTCCAAGAGGTTAATCCAGTTACGGCACTAACTTTTTAATAGGGGTTGGTGCCCTATTACCTTGACATTATCTCTTTTCCATACATATAACTTTTCTTTCGAACAAGTTAATGCTATACTGGCGTATTCTATGCGTTTGCAACCACAAGAATTTGCATTAAGATGAAGAGAATAATGATATAAGCAGCATACGTGTCGCGAATTCACAAACTCATAGCAATAGATTGTATCTCATATGGCTTCCATAACCCCAACAGAGAAGTTTAGCTACTTATGAGTGCGATGGAAATCACAATAGACATTATCATTATACCACAATAAAGATCTCACGTGTAGTATGGTGTGGTATGGCTTTAGGCGTGAATTCCTTTTAGAATAGCTTTTCTCTCGTTGTGGAAATTAAGAATTGAATAGATGAAGAGAAAGTAAATAAGAATTAATTGAAAGCAAATTGTTTAGAGTTGTAGAGGAATGAATTAGAATGTGAATGATGAGAATAATGTTGTGTGTTATGAATGAGTTGATCCTTAAAAAGCTGCAGAAAAATAGGGTATTTATAATACCCATATCCTATTCCTACTAAGCTATTGCGTACTTATCCTAATCCTAACAAATTACTACATCATTATCCTAATCCTAATAGGTTACTGCTGATCCCCAAAGTCTTGGAAAATGCTGTTTTTGCCTGGGACAGGTTTCCCATGCGCCACTTTTGGTCCTAGGCGTCCAAGCTCTCCTTCCCTTATTTTGTGAAGCTTCCTTTGGCGTCAAGTTATCCATAAAATGCTGAAATCTGCATAATTTATACCTGAAAACTTGCTAATCACGTTTGTTAGCTCACTTACAGGAAAAAGGACTAAAAGTTCATGAATTATATAATTTGTCCTCAAAACTTAGATAAAATATGGGTCAATTATAGTACTTTAGGCGTGTAAATACGCCTATCATCATCGTTACAGTGAGCATAAGCTTAAATTTAACTCTCAGTCTAATCCGTTTCTTCCTTTTTGCTTACAGAACATGCCTCCCAAAAGAAGAAACAAAAATTAGTCAGCCCTTTAGCCCATCCAAGCAGATCCCTTAAACGAACATGTTTCTCATCCAGTGTTTAGAGTCGTATTCACTACTCTCTCTAATTCAGTTGCATCCAGAATGAATGACCAGCTATTTTTTCGGCCAACCCAGTGGCCAATTCAGCTGCATCCAGGATTTGGGACTTTACCCCAATGAATTCTTCATCCTTCTTCTGGTCTAAGTCAGATGAGGACCCTCATGAATTCCTTGATCAGGTTCAAAAGGTTACAGATATCATAGGGGTTGCCACTTGTGAGAGTGTTGATCTAGGTGCATATCAGTTGCAGGATGTGGCTCATACATGGTTCAAATAGTGGAAGGCAGAGAGGGCTATTGATGCAGGGCCTAATGAGTGGGAGGAGTTTTCCACTGTATTTCTAGATAGACTCTTTTGCATAGAGCTGAGAGAAGCTAAGGTGTTAGAATTTATCAACCTTAGATAGGGAAACATGATAGTTTAAGAGTATTCTCTTAAGTTTACTCAATTAGCTAGATACGCTCCTCATGTAGTGGCAGACAGCAGGGCTAAGATGAGTAAGTTTGTTTCTGGAGTGAATATAGTGTGGTCAATAAGTGCAGTTCCACGATGTTGATTAGTGAGATGGACATAGCTAGGCTTATGATCCATACTCAATAGATAGAAGAGCAGAAGATTTAGATGAGAGAGAAGTAGAATAAAAGAGTAAGGACAGGTAGTTTCAACTTTACTCAGCCTAAGTTAGAGAGTGGGAATCATTCTCAATTTCACCCAAAGTCATCCATTCCAGTTACTTCCTCAGCCAGTGCTCTAGTGCCAAAATTTAAAGACGGCAACAGGGATAAAGCGTCAGGCCCTAAACCTCAAAGAAGTGTTAGCAATGCTCGCACTCATCTTTTTTGTCAGACTTATAGTAAAAACCATTAGGTATTTGTAGAGCTAGAAGCGATGTCTATTTCAAATATGGCAAGCCAGGCTACAGGCTCATAGATTATCCCCAGTCAGGCTTTCAGGGTCAGTATAATCGTTCCTCAGCTCAGTCCGATCACCCAAACCAGCAAGGTACCACTTCCAGCACCATCAGTGGGCAATGTCCAAACAGACTTTATGCTCTTTAGTCCCAACAAGATCAAGAAAATTCTCTTGATGTGGTCACTGGTATGTTATATATCTTTCAGTTGCATGTTTACGCTTCGCTAGATCCAGGATCTTCTTTGTATTTTGTTACTCATCATATAGCAGTTGATTTTGAAATCAGTACTGAATTTCTAGCAGAGCCCTTTTCAGTCTCTACCCCAGTGGGTAAAACTATCACAGCCCGGTGGGTATACAGGAACTATCCGGTTATGATATCTCAGAAAGTCACTTCAGCAGACTGAGTCAAATTAGAGATGACTAATTTTGATGTCATTCTCATCATAGATTGGATTTATTCCTACTATGCCATAGTCGACTGTAGAAATAGAATTGTCTAGTTTCAATTTTCGAAAGAACCCATCTTAGAGTGGAGGGGCAGTACTTCAGCCTTCAGAGGTCAGCTTATTTCCTACCTACGAGCAAGGAAAATTATATCTAAGGGATATGTGTATCATCCTATTTGAGTTATGGACTCTAGTTTTGAAACTCCTAGTCTTGAATCAATCCCAGTTGTGAATGAATATTCTGATGTTTTTCTCAAAGATTTTCCAGGAATTCTTCCCGAAAGGGAAATAGACTGCGGCATTGATCTTCTTCTTGATACTCAGCCTATATCCATTTTTCCATATAGAATAGCACCAGCATAACTCAAAGAATTGGAAAACAATTGAAGGATCTCCTAGACAAGGGGTTCATCAGACCCAGTGTGTCCCCGTAGGGTGCACCAATTCTATTCGAGTGAAAGAAAGACGGTTCTCTCAAAATGTACATAGACTACTATCAGCTCAATAAGGTCACAATCAAGAACATGTATCTACTTCCCAGAATCAATGACTTATTTGACCAAGTCCAGGGTGCCAGTTATTTCTCTAAGATAGACTTCAGATCAGGCTATTATCTGCTCAGAGTCAGAGAATGTGATATTCCAAAAATATCTTTCCAAACTCAGTATGGTCACTTTGAATTCTTAGTCATGTCCTTTGGTCTTACCAATGACCCAGTGTCCTTCATGGACTTAATGAACCAAGTGTTCATGTAGTACTTGGACATGTTTGTCATAGTATTCATAGATTACCTCCTTGTTTACTCCTGCAGTGAGCGTGATCATACAGAATACCTTAGAATAGTGTTGCAGACTCTCAAAAATCATCAACTATTCACCAAATTCAGTAAGTGTGAATTTTGGCTAAGCGTTTCTGGTGATGGCATTAGAGTTGATCCTCAAAAGACAAAAGCAGTAAGAAACTAGCCTCGCCCTATCTCTCCATCAAATATTAGAAGTTTCTTGGGTTTGGTTGGCCATTACAAATATTTTGTTGAGGGATTTTCTTCTATTGCATCCCCTATGTCTAGATTGACTCAGAAAAAAGTCAAGTTTCAGTGATCAGATCCTTGTGAGAAGATTTTTCAGGAGTTGAAGACTTAAATTACCTCAGCTCTATTTTTGGCTCTTCCAGACGGTTCAGATGGGTTTGTTGTGTACTGTGATGTGTCCAGAGTGGATTTGGGTTGTGTCCTCATGCAACATGGTAATGTCGTAGTCTACACCTCCAGACAGCTTAAACCCCATGAGAAGAATTATCCAATTCATGATCTTGAGTTAGCAGTCGTAGTTTTTCCCTTAAAGATTTGGAGGCATTACTTGCATGGGCACATGGAAATGTCTTCACAGATGATAAAAGCCTTTACTACGTATTCTCTCAGAAATATCTTAACATCCATCAAAAAAGATAGTTAGAGCTCTTGAAAGATTACGATATTAGTGTCCTTTATTATCTGGGTAAGGGAAATGTAGTGGTTGATGCTCTCATGTTGAGGACGGTAAAAAAAAATTAGCTCAAGAAGTTTATTAGCTTGCCATACTATGTGTCTGCTTAGTCTACTCAGAAGAAGGTATTATATGGGTTTAGAATAGTTACGAATTATCTCTAGTTTCTGAAGTTAAGGAAAAACAAGATAGAGATCCCAGTCTAGTCAAGTTGAAAGAATCAGTCAAAGATTAGAAAGTAGAGGTTTTCTCCCAAGGGTAAGATGGGGTTTTGCATTGTCAGGGTCATCTCTGTGTTCTATGTGTAGATGACTTAAGGAAGTGAATCCTTGCTGAAGCGTATGGTGCGCGATACTCTATTCATCCTGGGGCCACTAAGATATACCACGACTTGTGGGAGATCTATTGGTAGAGTGGTATGAAGAGAGATATTATAGAGTTTGTGGCTAAGTGCTCTACATGTCAGCAGGTTGAGATTGAGCATCGGAAGCCTAGTGAGTCCATGCAAGAGTTCAATATTCCCACTTACAAGTGGGAAGAAGTGAACATGGACTTTATGATGGGTTTACCCAGTACTCGTTATCAGCATGATTCAGTTTGGGTCATTGTAGATAGGATGAAAAAATTAGCTCATTTCCTTAGAGTCCACACCTTTTATTTAGCTGAGGATTACGCCAAAATCTATATCATGGACTTGGTCAAATTACACGGTGTTTTTTTGTCAAATGTTACAGATAGAGGTACCCAGTTCACCTCTCATTTTTGGAAAGCATTCCAAAAGGACCATTCAGACCTTGAAAAATATGCTAAAGATGTGTGCAATTGATTTCAAGGGTAGTTAGGATGACCATTTTACTTTAATTGAGTTTGTATACAATAACAGCTATTATTTCAGTATCTAGATGGCTCTATTCAAAGCTCTCTACGATAGGAGATCCAGATCTCCAATTGTTTGGTTTGAAGTGGGTGAGGCTGCAGTAGTAGGGCCTGACTTGGTATTCGATACCTTAGAGAAAATCCAATTGATCAGAGAGAGGCTTAAGATAACTCAAAGCTGATAGAAATCGTATGCAGATGTGCACAAGAAAGATCTCGAGTTTGATATTGGTGATCATGTTTATTTGAAAATCTCTTCTGTGAAGGGAGTGAAGAGATTCGACAAGAATGAAAAACTTAGTCCCCAATATGTAGGTCCTTTAAAAATTCTCAGTCACTTTGGCAAGGTAGCTTATGAGCTCAAATTGCCTTCAGATCTAGCCTCAGTCCATCTAGCATTTTATGTCTCCTTACTTAAGAAGTGCATAGGTGAACCAGCAGTTGTAGTCCCTATAGAGGGCATAGACATTTAGAACAACCTCTCTTATGAAGAGATTCTAGTCGGAATCCTCGACTACCAGACCCACAGACTGAGGAACAAAGAAGTTCCTCTAGTCAAAGTTCTTTGGCGGAATTAGTCCGTTGAGGGAGCTACTTAGGAAGAAGAAGCAGATATGCAAACCAAGTACCCTTACCTTTTCTCCGCAAACTTAGACTCAGCCCAAGGTAATAGATTTTCTTAAATCCTATTCATTTTCATGTTCAAATTTCAGTTACAACTTGGTATTCAGTTTCACGCTCAGATTTCTATTATAAACTTAGTATCAACTACCATCGCATATTTAGTCATATGTTCATGCATCATTCAGTTATGTATTCGTGCATCAGATATGCATGAACAAGTGAATCAGTACTCCCAGTCATGCATCCATGTATCAACTCAGTCATGAAATCATACATTAGATATGCATGCTAAGTATGAATCTCAGTAAATCAGTAATATCAATCATGTACTCATTTTTCAGTTGTTCATGATCAGTATACACTTTAGCATATCATTTATCCCATCTTAGTTAACCTCATTCGAGGATGAATTTTCCCAAGGAGAAGATATTATAAGATCCCACAAAATTTCTAAGCTTAATTCATCCTTTTAGGCTTGTTAAGGGGTCTCAGACTTAGAAAATTACAGTTAAGTTCCCAGACTTAGTTTATTTTTGGCCTTCAAAATTTGGAAATCTCATTTCGTGACCTTAATCCCTCAATGGTCCATATTTTTGCTGATCCATGATCAGAGAGGTCAATAGGTGTTCCCGAACAAGTTTTAGATTTTTTGGAACTCGTTTAGACCATGTTTGGTGTCCCAAAACAGTGGACCAACGCGACCTTAGCATGTTGCATCGCCTATCGCGTTGGTTAACATTGTTGCAGATACTACCAGTAAAAAAAATAAGGCTTGGCACGATCAAGGCGCGACGCGTCTGGTATCGCGTCGATGGCATCAACGTGCTGCGTTGCCAATCGCATCAACCAGTTTTCAGTCATTAAATGTCCGTGTCTTTATGGGCAAAAGGGTCAATTTCCCACCCCTATATAAGCCTATAACACGAGATTCAGCTAGGTTTTTACCAAAATATAGTTGTTTCTCTCAAATTCCCTTAAGAACAAGTCTAGGGTTTAAAATTGAAGGTTCTAATCCAGAAGATTCCACCATTGATCTTAAAGAAACTTCTATCTAAGGTATGCAAAGTGTTGATTCATGGGTTTTTTTCATCCATTAAGCTCAAGAAACCCTTTCAAAAATTTAAATTTTGAATTCCATGTTATGAATTGAATCATATCCATGTTTATGTTGTTGTATGGTTACCAAGTTAAAATCTTTAATACACATAATGGAATTATGTTAGCATGTGGTTGAAATTCTTGTATTTGTAGTGAATAATATTTCCATGATGTATTATTTTAATGTTCATGCCTAAGCCTCAAGTTATGCATGCAAGGTGTTTTCTAAAATGCCTAAGAGAATAAGAATAATTCTTTATGACTCAATTGTGACCAAATTGATGAATCCATGCTTTATCCTTACGTTCACAATGACCTCCATGTTATTGTTATGTATTGTAATGGTTTGGTGGAATGCTCATGAGATGAGACTTACAAAATTATGACATGTTTATATGTATTCTTATTCATGTGTAAGCTTATGACATACAAATACTTCATGAAAATCCCCAACGTTTGTACTATGAATTGTTGACTATGGTCATGTGTTCATGAAGTGTCATAACTTGTCAGTATCAAGCTATCGAGTCCTAGGGGAACTTATACTCAACAATTTAGTTGTGTACCTAGAGCTAGTGTTAGTTGCAAGATAATCTCATTCACGACATGATCAGTAGTATTCTCAGTCAGTTTCAAAACTCTGTAGAATTCAGTCAGTTACATGACTCAGGAAGACTCAGTAATCTCATGAACTCTATAAGTTAACAGAATTCAGTAACATTCCTTCAATCCACGAAACTCAGTGAACTCAGTCCAATTCACCTCTGTATAAATAGTTCAGTGTCTATTCAGTTGGGAGTAGGATCCAGCACCGAGCGAATCCAAGGATGAGGGCACACATAGAGAGTAGAGGGCGTGACCCTTAGAAGCAATCCTTGCTTTCCAAAACTATGTTGCTTTCCAGAACTATGTAGCCGGCATAGCTTGAGACATTAATACTAAAAGTTGAGGGTTGATGAGGGGGATTAACACTGCCTGTTGAAGGTCCCACCGTTCTCCTTTGGGGACACTGCCGGATGAGGGCCACTCACACCTTGTCCTTACCAGTGGCGCGTTATTGACAACCTTCCAATTAAGGTTACAGATTGAATCCCAACTCTATATAGAAAAGGGTCTTGTTGGTTAGATGAATATTTCCCACAATCTCAGTCTTAGTCTCAGTAAAAGAACTCAGATAGTTTTTTAGATTCAGGACTGCCAGATACAGTCACTCAGTTCAGTATGGAACTCAGCTAGTTTGATCAGAATCGTTACTGTCAGACATAGTCACTTAGTTAATAGTATATCAGCTATACAAAACTCATATTATTAGTATTCAGACTAAGTAGGCAGTATTATCATGATCCTATTTAAATTTATGTATTTATGCATGTGTTCTCACGTTCATGTCATTCAGTCAGTTAGTATTGTCCATGCTTATGAACCCCATGAATCCATGCATTCAGCCTACCTCAGTTTGCATACCAGTACATTCAAACATACTGACGCATACTTTTCTTCTGCACTATGGTGTTTTATACCATAGGTTTGGACGCTTAAGTTCCCGATCGCACTTAGCTTCAAATTCAGCCAGCAGCAGTAGATTTGCAGTGAGTCCTCATCATTCAAGGATAGCATGATTAATTCATTACTTAATTATTTCAATTTTAGTAGAAGGATTTAGTTGGGGACATGTCCGATCAATTCCACCATTTTTCAGACAATTTAGAGGCTTTCAGACTAGCATGTTCAGACAGTTTATTTCAGTTTTGGTATTGATATACGATATTTCCAGATGTTATGTTTTATTAGATATTTGAACCTTATGGCCTTTCATCCCTATTATTCTGCATTTATATAGTATATTATGTAGTGCTCAGTTATAGATATCAGTCATAGGTTAGCTTGTGGTCCTTCAGGATTGCAGCACCGTGTAGCATTCCGGGTATCAGATTCGGGGCATTACACCAAGCTTTTCATGAGCCCAATTGGGGCCCTGGCCATGAAGGACACCCCAATCCTACCAAAACATAAGACGGCCCATTAACTTTTCATCATAAGCACCATAAAATAACAAATATGTAGAATCCAACCCATAGTGTAAGGAGTTTGATAAACTATAAGATAAAGTTTGTAAGTCAAAACCAGATCTAGTAAAACAATAACCCAACATTATGTACAATCCTCCATCCATAAACCATTTACTATGTTAGGACACGACCCCGAGTATGCCAAAAGAAAATCAAAAGAATAGATGTGATATCATGATAGAAAGCAACAAGCCCTTCCAAATAATGGAGGGATCACCACTTCTCACCAATAATCCAATGGAATAATGAACTACCTAACATTTTACAAGGTCACAAGAAAAGGCCTCCTAACCTACATCATAAAATGATGTAGTATCCGTGGATGGTCAGAACGATGAGTTCTAGAATGCAACTCAAAAAAAGGGATAAAATATACATACCAAAATCAATCATAAAATGCATAATAATACTCTATATTAATAATGAAATTAATAATTGGGGACAGGGGACATGCAACATAAAGACATGACCATTTAAAATTTAATTCTAAACTATGTAGCTTACATCAACCTTCAGTAACCACGGGCTATATAGGTACGGTACATCTCCAATCCATGTTAGCCACATAGACTGAGGATTATTCTAGAGTCACCAATATATAATAACCTCCCAAAAGAATAATTGTGTACAACTGCACGTAGCAAGAACATAGTGGTCATAGACCCCAACGTCGGCAAATATGGTTTCATGTGTTGGTCACAAGGACTACACCTTCTCGAAAAGCTACACAATTCTCATTAAAGTCCAATTAAAACATTTTGTACATTTTTAACCATGGAATCTTCTATTAAGTCATTCCCACATTGGTATCGTCATTCTAAGATTTCCAAGCCATTTACATAATGTCATACTATTCTATTAAACCATTTAAACTCTAAATTTCAATTTGAAAATCCAATGTAAACCATTTTCCATTAATGTTATACAACATTTCAAAGGAAGACTTAAACACTATAAAATCCCCATTAAAACCATGTTATGAAATAGGTTGAGGTTAATATATTGACCATGAAAAAACCATATCCACTATGAAATCAAGATACCAAATTCATCTATTTTGTAAGTCACACTTCAGTTTACAAATCATTATTTAAACATGGAAACCAATAAGAAAATGGGAAACCTATAAAAGTATATGACAACCAAATCCCTCAACCCTAGTTTTTTAAATAATCATTAAAATATATGGTTTATAAGCTAAACACATAAAATAATGATAATTAAATTAAAGGAAAGTTCAACATGCATTTTAATGATATTTTCTCTAGAAATTGCCAATGATATTATCCCTAATCTTAAACCCTACCTTTCAAGCTCTCAATTGTTGTTTTAAATAGAAAATAACCCTTTTGAGTGATTGCGGATGTTTTAAGGCTTGGAAATGGATTTAGTGAAGGTGGGAAGTTTATCGGACGTGAAAGGACCCAAATATCCTTAAACATAAGTTAAAACAATGTCTCATTGATGAAGAGGGAAGTGCTCGGGAAGCGGGCCCCAATACGGCAGTCCAGCCTCGCGACGCAAGGCCCATTGTGAGGCTACCCCTTTTTGGCATAATGACTACCGTGGAGATGAGGAAGTGACCCTTTGCGTGGTCCCTCGAGATGTGGGGCCATTTTGAATCACCCCCTCACGATGCACGACCTATTTTCATACCAAACTTTCACCAATGCATTCAACCTATCTCGATATGTTCTAAACTCGATCTAGGAATAATATAGTCTCAATTTAGGCTCCTTAAACACCCAGGGTGTTACACAATTGACCGGTAGATCAAGGTAATCCAATTATGCTATTAGAGGAAGAAACTTTCTCTTGCTAGCTGGATGTAATTGGCAGCATGTATAAGGGAAAGGCATATGAACTTTGCTCCAAGAAGAACTTTCATCACCTCTAGTATGGATTGCAATGTATAGGGAGGTCAACTACTATGCTAGATGATCATCTTGAGGAGATGCGACAGGAAGTTTAAAAGCTTGCTAGGAAGTATGAGTAGGAACAAAAAAGATGAATGGAGGATGAGCGATGTAGGACGACGCTTGAGTAAGACATCCAATAAATCAAGACTCAAGTAAATTTCTTAATCAATTTTCCTCGTTGTCCGCCCCCAACTCTGATATGGTGGTGGAGAGGATGAGCATAATGGAGAGGATGAAATAGAGTATTAGGTGGTGGTGTTATTTTAGTTTTGGATTTTGTTAGTTTGGAGTATTTGAAAGAATTTTTTTTTACTACTATCATACATTTTTTATACTTGTTTGCATATTGTTTAAGTTGAATGAATATGTATTAAGTTTTTTGCTTAATTTTAATGTTTTAATTATTTCGGAAGCATTTTCTTATTGTTTTATTGGTTGTTATTAGTTGTACGTTGATTTTCTATTAAAATATTTAGTTTTGGTATAGTAAAATACTAAAAATAATACCATATTAGCAAGGGGCTTGGGGAGGAAAATCCCTCAAAATATTAAATTATTTTTTTATTTAACTTAGCTAGGAATATCTCTCAATATATTTAAGTTTATAATTTTTATTAATTTTCATATATCATGGGTCGTCCCTCACTAAATAATAAATTAATATTATATACATATATATATATATATATATATATATATTTAATATAGCAACCAACATCCCCCACTAAACAATAAATTAATATCATATATATTTTTAATATAGCAAGGACGTCCCTATCTTTTTCATGAAATTGTGACACGAAAATAGTGATGGCTAAGTGTCGGGGTCCTTCACTACTTTACGAGAGTCTCCCTCACTAATTATTACCAAGGCTGAATTTAGCCTGATAGCAATGATTTCCCTCACAAAATCTTGATTTGTGAGGGATGTTCATCACTAAATTACACGGCTAAAACAAGACTTTACAACATTCAATGGTCAATGATCAACTCTATATATGTGTAATATGGTATGTTTATAAATAGTAAAAATTTCAACTTTGCCAGTATGGTATATGTATAATCTCAATAATCAACAAAGAATTTTAAAAATAAATCATCAAATTAAATACATCTTTTCTTCTCATCTTTGCAAAATTTATAGTCTCTAAATTGAAATTGGTGATTTGGGTTTATGTGGATTCTCTAATCAACCAAGAATTCAACAAAAACATCAAACCAGATACACCCCTTTTTCTCTTTTCTTCTTCCTCTTGTGTTCTCTGTGTATTACGTGTTTTCTTTAATTAGTTTTTGTTTATTTTTGTAGGCATTCATGCATGAATCATAAGTTGTGGTTTATAACACAAATACACACTAATTGCATGTCAACTAAACGTAACTCTACATCTTTTAACACTAATAACTTTAAAAATTATCTCATTTAAAATTTAAAACCAATCTAATTAACATTATTTTGAAACAACGAACGAGTTATAAATAAAGATGTAGAGAACAAATTACATATAAATAATAAAATACGCATACTAAATAATAGAAAAAGTCATTCAAATAACTTTATTCATGTTTCAATTCATAATGAAACTTATAAAATTAAATAGTACGAAATTAGATAAGAACCTGTATAATGAACTAACTAAAAGAGAAGTACGAGCAGAAAATTTTCTTAGAATTGCAATTCAAACTTTGTATTGCTTTCTCTGTAGGTAATTTTACTTACAATGGGAACCTATATATACAGAAATTCACGACAGATAAATAAAGGAAACAAAAGATTTATCAGTATCCTCCTGATTTGATTCTACTAGTCAGGAGGATCTAGAGGAACTATTATGGAATAAATCTTGATTGAAGAAATCCATGTGATGTGGCAGCACATTGATTGAGATTTGATATCAAGTGATTAGCTCATTCCTTGTGTGGATAATGAACTATAGCTGCAGTTCTTTCCTCATTCTTTTCACCCTTTTTCAAGCTGGAGAAAATGACTGAATGTACTCCTAGATTTTCCCTAAAATGATGAAATGAGAGTTGTGACAAAGGTTTGGTGAAGATATCTGCAATATGATGAGATGATGGAATATATCAAGTTTTCAATTCTCCAATAGCTACCTTATCATGAATAAAGTGGTAGTCAATCTCTATGTGCTTCATGCGGACATGAAACACTGGATTTATAGTCATGTACAATGCACTTTTGTTATCATAAAATAATTGTGGCGGGTCATATAATTTAATCCCAATATCTCATAGTAAGAAGATAATCCATACTAGTTCTGTTGTTGTACTTTCCATTGACATATATCCTACTTTGGAATTTGATCTTGAAATTACTGGTTGCTTCTTTGATGACCAAGAGATACAATTAGCTCCTAGATATATACAGTACCCAGTAGTTCTTCTTCTAGTGTCCAGAAAACCTGCCCAATCAGCGTCACAAAATCCATATAGCTTTAGAGGACTTTGGGCAAGAAATTTGATTCCCTAGTGCATTGTTTCTTTAAGATAGAGAAGAATTCTCTTTACCACTTTCATGTCTCCTTTTGTTGGCTCAATCAATTTTTGACATACTTTATTGAATCATTGGATGATTTCAGGATGTGTATATGTTAGATATTTGTAACGCCCCGAATCTGGCACCCGAAATGCCACACGGTGCTTATGACCCTGAAGGACCATAAGCTAACCCATGACTGATATATGTACCTGTAGAGTGCATAATATACTATAAAATATGTAAACATGAACTAAAAGGCCATAAGATTCAAAACTATAACATAGGATCTAATAAATCATAACATATGGATGGGGTATGAAATACCAAAAACAACTGAACATGATAGTATAGAAAGCCTCTAACTGACTGAACGGTCTGAATAAAGAGTTGATGGGACATGTCCCCAACTAACTCCAACTAATAAATAAATTAATGAGATAATAAAGTAATGATCATGTTCTCCAAAGATGAGGACTCACTTCTAGCTCTGACTACCGAGACTGGAATCTACTGATACTCTGGAGCTCGTGTCTCTGAACCAATGGTATAAGACACCATAGCCTAAATGCGTCAGTACTTTAAATATACTGGTATGCATATGAGGTAGGATGAATCCATGGGGTTCATATACATGAACAATACTGGCTAAATGACTAATATGAACGTTTGAATACATACATACATACATAGTAACTATACCTGAAATCCTGATAACATGAGTTTATTAATAGCTAACATAACTAATGACTGAGTTCTAATAACTAATAACATGAGCGACTGTATCTGACATTCCTAAATCTGATGGAACTAGCTGAGTTCCGTACTGTATTTGAGTTGACATAATCTGACAGTCCTAAAATTTGAAGAACTATCTGAGTTCTTTTACTGATACTAATATTGAAACTGTGGGAGGTAGTCATCTAACCAACATACCCCAAATGATATATTATAGCTAAATTAGGGGTCCAATCTGTGCCCTGATGGAAGGGTGTTAATACCGTGCCACTGGTAAGGATAACATGTGAGTGACCATAAACTAGCAGGTTACTCTAATAAAAATGGTGGGAACCCTCAACTAGAAGCTTAAGCCACATCATCTACCCTCAACTAGCAGGTATGATGTCTCAACCTACGCTGGATACATAGTTCTGGAGTGCAAGGATTACTTCTAAGAATCACACCCTTAACTAGAAGGTGAGTTCCCATCCTTGGGTTCACTCGGTGTTGAATCCTACTCCCATCTAAATAGACAATAAACATGATTAACTGATCTAAACATGGACTAATTTTACTAGATTCCATTAACTGATGGAATACTACTAATATCTGACAACTGACTGAGTTCGTGAGATTACTGAGGTTACAAAATTTATGAGCTTTTCTGAGTCACATGACTGACTGAGTTCTATGGATCATGGATTGATTGAGGCTATTGTGACAACATGACACTGTCTCTAGGCATGCAGCTAGATTTTTGGGTACAAATACCCCCAGGACTCGATGGAAAGAAACTGACAAAGAATGACTTTCTTGAATACATGACCAATCATCACAATCCATAATTCATTGATATGCATAAGCTTGTACATATATAGGGATTTCATAAGAACATACTAGTTGGGCATTTTTCCTTCACATAGGCATTTAATCAAATACATGGTAGGCATAGTATATGTGGACAACATAATATAATAAATAAACATTATTATTCAACTCAAATTTCATCATCCAAGGGTTTAATCATAGGTCTACATGAATCTATCTTTATACTAATCAATTACACCTAAAATTTATCACCCAACATGGATTAGAATCCAATCGGTCGTTATCAACATGAACAAAAGCAACCCAATATGAAATTCATACAGAAATCCATACAATTGATTTTTGAAAAGACATTCTTCGGCTTCATGGATGAAAGGATTCCATGAATGAACACTATGCATACTTGGGTTGAGTTTTGTGAAGTTCTTGAACTTGAAGAATTTGAATCTCTTAGTTCTTGAAGAAGATTTAGATTTTGTTCTTGGAAATTAATCTTAGAGAGAAAACCCTAATTTTGTTATTGTAGATGGATAATGAATTTTTGAGCTTTGGTCGGATATAACTAGGTATATAAACGAGTGGTAAAATACCAAAAATCCCCTTTAGAAATAGCTTTAAAATAACTAAACAAAACATGCAACGGTGGGTACGACAGTCCATTGCTAGGTCGATAGTCCATCGAACTGACCATCGCACTGGGACCATAACCAAAACTTACTGCCTTGGTGTGATGGTGGGGTGCGTCGGCCCATCGCTGGGTCGACGGTCCATCGATCCTGACCATCGTTTCTAGGCATAATAGGGCCTCACTGTTTCCCTTACAACAGCCTGAGCGACGGTCCGTCGCTAGTCCGACGATCTGTCGGCCAGGGCCATTGATCCTGGGTAGAAGGTAGTCACACTGTCTTTCTGCAGGGGTCGTGGGCAAAGGTCCGTCACTAGTCCGATGGTCCGGTGGCCTCACCGTTGCACTTGGCCGATTTTACTACCTTCTGTATTTTGGCCATAACTTTCTCTTTTGATGTCGGATTTTGATGAAATTGGTATCGATGGAAAGCTTATTCAATTTACCATATGACAAAAAGTGAAAATATTAAAAATACCATGTGTAAAAAAGTGGATTCATATTTCAAAGAAAGCTTCTAACATTCTTGAGACAGTTTCAAGCTAGGAAAAATGTATGGGGTATTACAATATCTCCCCCTTGAGAACATTCGTCCTCAAATAATTCTTGGTATGCATGTCTGCTTCTGCTTCCCAAGTAGCTCCCTCAACGGACTGATTTTGACAAAGAACCTTAACAAGAGGGAATTCTTTGTTTCTCAATCTAAGAGTCTGATAGTCTAGGATTTCGACCGAAATATCTTCATAAGAGAGGTTGTGCTGAACATCTATGCTTTGAATAGGGACTACAACTGCTGGGTCACCTATGAACTTCTTGAGAAAGGAGATATTGAAGACTGGATGAACTAAAGCTAGATATGAAGGCAATTCAAGCTCATAAGCTACCTTGCCAAAGTGACTGAGAATCTTAAATGGACAGATATATTGGGGACTTAGATTTCCCTTGTTGTCGAACCTCTTTACTCCCTTCATACGAGAGATCTTTATATAGATATGATCAATAATTTCAAACTCAAGATCCTTTCTACGAACATCTACATAAGACTTCTGTCAGCTCTGAGCAGCCTAGAGTCTTTCTCTGATCAACTAGATTTTCTGTAAGGCGACGAATACCAAGTCAGGCCCTATAACTGATGCCTCACTAACTTCAAACCAACCAATTAGAGATCTATATCTCCTACCATAGAGAGCTTCGAATGGAGACATATGAATACTAGAATAATAGTTGTTGTTGTATGCAAATTCAATAAAAGGTAAGTGGTCATCCCAACTCCCCTTGACATCAATTGCACACGCACACAGCATATCTTCTAAAGTCTGAATGGTCCCTTCTTCTTGACCATCTTTCTGAGGATAAAAGGCTATACTGAGATGAACTTGGGTACCAAGGCCCTTTTGAAATGCTTTCCAGAAATAAGGGTGAACTGGGTACCTCTGTCTGAGATAATTGATAACAGAACACTGTGCAATCTGATCAACTCTCTGATGTAGAGTTTAGCATAATCCTTGGCTGAATAAGAGGTATGAACAAGAAGGAAATAAGCTGGTTTGGTCATCCTGTCTACAATGACCCAAATCAAATCATGTTGATGACGAGTTCAAGGCAAACCCATCACGAAGTCCATGTTCACTTATTTCCACTTCCAAGTAGGAATACTAAACTCCTGCATGGACCTACCAGGATTTTGATGCTCTATCTTAACCTGTTGACATGTATAGCACTTAGCCACAAACTCTATATGTCTTTCTTCATCCCACAACACCAATAGATTTCCTACAAATCGTGGTACATCTTTGTGGCCCCTAGATGAATAGAGTAGTATGCACCATGCGCTTCTACAAGAATTCGCTGCCTTAAGTCATCTACAGCTGCAACAAATAGACAACCCTGACAACGCAGAACACCATCTCCGCCTTAGGATAAAACCTCTACTTTCTGATCCTTGACTGACTCTTTTAAATTGACAAGGCTAGGATCCCTATCTTACTTCTCTTTCACCTCAAAAACTAGAGATGATTCTAAACTACTCTGAACCCATAAATCACCCTCCTCTGTATCGACTAAGCGAACACTATGTCTGGAAAGATGATGGACTTCCCTAGATAACTTCTTCTTACTATCCTCAACATGTGCAATACTACCCATAGACATTCTACTGAAAGCGCCGGCCACTATGTTGGCCTTGCCCAGATGATAAAGAACACTTATGTCATAATCTTTCAGAGCTCTAACCACCTTCTCTAGAAAAGATTGAGATCTTTCTGAGAAAATACGTACTGAAGGCTCTTATGATCTGTGAACACATCTACATAAAGACCGTATAGATAATGCCTCCAAATCTTTAAGGCAAATACTACGACGGCTAACTCAAGACCATTGGTAGGATAATTCTTCTTATGGGGTTTAAGCTATCTGAAGGCGTAGGATATGACCTTACCATGTTGGATGAGGACACAACCCAAACCTACTCTAGAGCATCACAATACACTACAAACCCATCTAAACCATCTGGAAGAGCTAGAATTGGTTCTGAGGTGAGTCGAGTCTTCAACTCCTGAAAACTCTTTTTGCAAAGATCTAACCACTGAAACTTAACTTTCGTCTATGTCAATCTGGATATAGGGGATAAAATAGAAGAAAATACCTTTAAAAACCGTCTATAATAGCCAGCCAAACCCAAAAAACTCCTGATATCTAATGGAGAGACAGGGAGAGGCCAGTTTCTTACTGCTTTGGTCTTTTGAGAATCTATTTTAATGCCATCACCAGAAATGATATGGCTAAGGAATGCTACTGACCTTACCCAAAACTCACACTTTTTGAATTTGGCGAACAACTGATGATCTCTGAGAGTCTAAAGTACAATTCTAAGATGGTCTGCATGATCACGCTCACCGCCAAAAAGGTCCAGAATATCATTTATAAAGACTATGATGAACATGTCCAAGTACTACTTGAACACATGGTTCATCAAGTCCATGAAAGCTACTGGGGCATTGGTGAGACCAAAGTACATGACTAGGAATTCAAAGTGACCATACTGAGTACGAAAAGCTATTTTTGAATTGTCACATTCTCTGACTCTAAGTTGATGATATCCGAATTTGAGGTATATCTTGGAGAAATAGCTAGCACCCTGAAGTTGGTCAAATAAGTCATCGATTCTGGGAAGAGGATACATGTTCTTGATCGTGACCTTATTAAGTTGATGGTATTTTATACACATTCTGAGAGAACTATCCTTATTGCACACGAATAATACTGGAGCACCCCACGGGGACACACTGGGTCTGATGAATCCCTTATCTAAGAGATCCTTCAACTGCTCTTTTAATTCTCTGAGTTTTGCTGGTGCCATTTAGTATGGCAGAAAAGATATAGTCTGACTATCTGGAAGAAGATCAATGTTGAAGTCTATTTCCCTTTCGGAAGGAATTCCTGGAAGATCTTTGGGAAAGACATTTGAATATTCATTCATGACTGGGATTGATTCAAGACTGGGAGTTTCGAAACTAGTGTCCTTAACATGAATAAGATGATAGACACATCCCTTAGATATTATGTTCCATGCCCGAAGGTAGGAAATAATCTGACCTCTGAAAATGGATACACTACCCATCCACTCTAGGATGGGTTCATTCAGAAACTAGAACTAGACTATTTTATTTCTGCAGTTGACAGTGGCATAGCATGAATAAAGCCAATCTATGTCGAGAATGACATCAAAATCAGTTATCTCTAATTTGACTAAGTCTGCTGAAGTTACTTTCTGAGATATCATAACCAGCCAGTTCCTGTATACCCGCCAAGCTATGATGGTTTTACCCACTGGGGTAGAAACTGAAAAAGGCTCTGCTAGAATTTTGGGACTGACTTCAAAATCAACTACTATATAAGGAGTAACAAAAGACAAAGAAGCACCTGGATCTAGCAAAGCATAAACATGCTCATAAAAGATATGTAACGTACCAGTAACCACATCAGAAGAATTTTTTTGATCTTGCTAGGACTAGAGAGCATAGATTCTATTTGGGCATTGCCCACTAGTAGCACTGAAGGTGACACCCTGCTGATTCGGTCGACTGGACTAAGCTGAGGAATGGTTCTGTTAACCTTGTAGACCTAACTGTAGACAATCTCTAACTCTGTGGCCTGGCTTGCCACACCCGAAATAAGTATCACTGTCAGCTCTGCAAGTACCCTAATGGTTCTTGCTATAAGTCTGACAAAGGGGATAGGTGCAGGCAAGGCTAACATTGCCTAGAAACTTAGATCCTGGCGCTCTATCTCTAAACTTAGACATAGGAGCACTAGCTAAAAAAGAAGCTGGAACTGAGGACTTAGGAAGAAACTGAGAACAATTTTCTCCTTCTGATTTAGGTTGAGCAAAGTTAAAACTACATATCCTTGCTCTCTTATTCTTCTTCTCCCTCATCTTAATACTTTGCTCCTCTATCTGTTGATCATGAGTTATAAGCTTGGCTAAAGTCATGTCATTATTCATCATGGCAGATCTGCATTCATTAACCATGCTATCATTCACCCCTAAAATGAACTTACTTATCTTGGCCCTGCTATCTGCAACCACATGAGGGGCATATCTGGCTAACTAAGTAAACTTAAAAGAATACTCTTTCACTGTCATGTTGCCCTGCTTGAGGTTGATGAATTCTAACACCTTAGCTTCTCTAAGCTCTAGGGGAAAGAATCTATTAAGGAAAGCAAAAGAAAACTCCTCCTACTCAACTGACCCTACATCAACTGCTCTCTCTGACTTATACTGCTTGAACCAAGTGTAAGCAATATCCTACAACTGATATGCAGCTATCTCAACACTCTCACTCGAAGTAACCTCCATGATATCTGTAACTTTCTGAACCTAATCTAAGAATTCCTGAGGGTCCTTATCTATCTTAGACCTGAGAAAGGATGGAGGATTTATTCGGGTGAAGTCCTGAATCCTGGCTGCAGCTGAATTAAGCCACTAGGTTGGCCGAAATGATAATTGGTCGTTCATTCTGAGCAGCAACTAACTGAGCAAGCATAGTGAATGCAGATCTAAACTCTGCATGAGAAACATGTTCGTCCAAAGGATCTTCTTGGACAAGATGAGTTCTTCTCTTGGGAGGCATATTCTGGAATAAAGAGAAAAAATGGGTTAGACTAAGAGATTGACTTGAGATTATTCTCACTAGCACGACATAAATATTGAAAGAAGGAAAACTGTTCCTAAAACATCTTATAGCCTCCTGCAAATAAATATGGTACGCAACACACCCATGCACAAGACTCTACTAGATGTGGATTTTAGACATCCTAGGACTCTATTGAACTTGGCTATGATACCAAGTTTGTAACACCCTGAATCTGGCACCTGGAATGCCACACGGTGCTCATGACCCCGAAGGACCACAAGCTAACCCATGACTGATATCTGTACCTGTATACTATATAATATACTATAAAATACAGAAATATGAACTAAAATTCCATAAGGTTCAAAACTGTAACATAGGATCTAATAAATCATAACATATGGATGGGGTATGTAATACTCAAAACAACTAAAATAAATAACTGAACATGATAGTCTGGAAAGCCTCTAACTGACTGAACTGTCTGAATAAGGAGTTGATGGGACATGTCCCCAACTAACTCTAACTAATAAATAAATTAATGATATAATAAAGTAATGATCATGTCCTTAAAAGATGAGGACTCACTTCTAGCTCTGACAGCTGAGATTGGAATCTACTGATGCTCTGAAGCTCGTGTCTCTGAACCTATGGTATAAGAAATCATAGAGCAAATATGTTAGTACTTTGAATATACCGGTACGCATATAAGGTAGGCTGAATGCATGGGGTTCATGTGCATAAACAATACTGGCTAACTGACTAATATGAATGTGAGAATACATGCATGCATACACAGTAACTATATCTAAAATCATGATGACATGAGTTTATTGATAGCTAACATGACTAATGACTGAGCTCTATTAACTGATAACATGAGTGACTGTATCTGACAGTCCTGAATCTGATGGAACTAGTTAAGTTCTGTACTGTATCTGAGTTGAATATATCTGACAGTGCTGTGATCTGAAGAACTATCTTAGTTCTTTCACTGATACTGATACTGAAATTATGGAGGTAGTCATCTAACTGACATTCCCCAAATAATGCATTATAGCTAAATTGGGGGTCCAACCTGTGCCCTGATTGGAAGGGTGTCAATACCGTGCCACTAGGAAGGACAAAATATGAGTAACACTCAACTAGCAGGTAACTCTAATGAGAATGATGGTAACACTCAACAAGAAAGTTAAGTCACCTTATCTACCCTTAACTAGAAGGTATGATGTCTCAACCTACGCTGGCTACGTAGTTCTGGAATGCAAGGATTGCTTCTAAGAATCACACCCTCAACTAGCAGGTGAGGTCCTATTCTTGGGTTGACTCGGTGCTGAATCCTACTCCCATCTGAATAGACACTGGACATGATTAACTGATCTGAACATGGACTGAGTTTACTAAATTCCGTTAACTAACAGAATACTACTGATATCTGACAACTAACTGAGTTTGTGAGATTACTGAGGTTATGAAATTTCTGAGCTTTTCTAAGTCACATGACTGACTGAGTTCTATGGATCATGGCTTGACTAAGGATATCATGAAAACATGACACTGGCTCTAGTCATACAGCTAGATTATTGGGTACAAATACCCCCAGGACTCAATGGAAAGAAACTAAAAAAGCATGACTTTCTTGAATATATCACCAATCATCACAATTCATAATTAATTTATTGAGGTAATTCATCAAACACGTGATATGAATAAGCTTGTACATAAATGGGGATTTCATAAGATCATACTATTTAGGTATTTTCCTTCACATAGGCATTTAATCAAACACATGGTAGTCATAGTATGTAGACAACATTATTTAATAAATAAACATCATGATTTAACTCAAATTTCATCATCCAAGGGTTTAATCATAGGTCCACATGAATCTACCTTTATACTAATCAATTCCACATAAAATTTATCACCTAACATGGATTAGAATTTAATTAGTTATTATCAACATGAACAAAGCAGCCCAACATGAAATTCATAAAGAAATCCATACAATTGAACTTTAAAAAGAGATTCTTGGGCTTCATGGATGAAACGATTCCATGAATGAACACTATGCATACTTGGGTTGAGTTTCTTGAAGTTCTTGAACTTGAAGAATTTGAATCTCTTACTTCTTGAAAAAGATTTGGATTTGTTCTTGGGGATATTAATCTTAGAGCGAAAACCCTAATTTTGTTGTTGTAAATGGATAATGAATTTTTGAGCTTTGGTCAAGTATAACTAGGTATCTAAACAGGTGGCAAAAGACCAAAAAAAAACTTTAGAAATGGCTTTAAAATAACTTAACAGAATTTGCGATGGTAGGTGTGATGGTCCGTCACTTGGTAGACGATCCGTTGGATTGACCATCGCACTGGGACCAGAACAGGAACTTACTGCCTTGGAGCGATGGTGGGGTGCGACATTCTATCGGTCTTGACCATTGTTTCTAGGCAGAATAAGGCCTCACTGTTTCCCTTATGACGGCCTGAGCAACGGTCCATCGCTAGTCCGACGGTCTGTCGGCCTGGGCTGTCGATACTGGGTAAAACGTAGTCATACTTCCTCACTACGATGTTTGTGGGTGATGGTCCGTTGCTAGTCCGGTGGTTCGGCGGCCTCACCATCGCACCTGGGTGGGTTTACTGCCTTCTATATTTCGGCCATAACTTTCTCTTTTGATGTCGGATTTTGATGAAATTGGTATCGATGGGAAGCTTATTAAATTTCCCACATGAAAAAAAAGTGAAAATATTAAAAATACCACATTTAGAAAAGTGAATTCATCTTTCAAAGAAAGATTCTGACATTCTTGGGACAATTTCAAGCTAGGAAAAGGTATGGGTATTACAATATTGAAGTGCACCGACTTGACTTTGGTATTACTTTGCATTTACTATCTTCTAATCCTCTTGTGTTGGTTGTGATTTCAATGCCATTGGTGTATTGATATGAGAACTTTCTATAAGGTTTTATCGGTTGAGAAGATCTTTTGTGTACTTGCCTTGTGATAGCGTAATGCCTCCCAAAAAATATTATTATTTTAGCCCAAGAAAGTAATGTAATTTTCTCAAGTCCTTCAATGCAAATTTTGAGCTGAGTTATGTTATTAATGCCTGTATAAACTTTTCATTTTTTCCTATAAGCACAATATCATCGATATAAATTAGCATGAGCACAATAATATTCTTTTTTTTTCTTAAAATAAAGAAGAGACTACAGCAGACAAAACCAATATGAATTAAATATCTAGACAATTCATTGAACCAAGCACGTGGTTCTTGTTTGAGTCCATAGATTGATTTATTTATCTTGCACACATAATTGGGGAGTTTTAGATCCTTAAATGCCGATGATTGATCCATATACATGGTTTCATTTAAGATACCATGGAGTAAGGCATTTTTGATGTCCAATTGCCTTAATTTTCATCTTGACAAAATTGTAATAGCTAGCACAAATCTTATGGTTGTAGCTCTTACAACTAGACTGTAGGTTTCTTCATTGTCTATGCTTCCACTTGTGTGTACCCTTGTGTAACCAGGCGGGCTTTGTATCATTCTATTAAACCATCTTCCTTGAATTTGACTTGATAAATCCATTTTGAACCAACTATATTAGTGTTTTCTTGTCTGGGCACAGGGGTCCAGGTGTGATTTTCATGTAATGCTTGTATCTCTTCTTTCATTGCTTCTTACCAGTGGGAGTGAGAAAGTCTATATGATTTTGGGGTTGTAATGCTGGTAGTTGCAATAAAGGTGCAGTGATGTAATTTTTCTCCCCGTTGATATCTTTTATCTCAAATCTGTTGAGTTTTCTTTGCAAGGTTAGGATCTAATTCTAGATCATTCCTCAACTTTATTTGAGTTACCATATGAGTGTCTTTTAAGGCTTGCATTGGACCTACACATAAGTTTTTAGTAGTAGAAGTTAGTTTTTCATTCATATTAGGTGACTCGTGAAGAGGTTGATATGCAGTTGTTCGAGAATCGTAGTAGTCAAAGTTTGTATGTCCACTACTCAAATATTCTGGTTCTTCATTGCCAACTATGAGTTGTTCATTTTCTGTTGCATGAGTTTTGATATTTTCTGTCGCATTTTCCAATTCAGTAGTGATCTCCAACATGGTATCATTTTCTGACTCTGCATCACATAGCTGAGGTGACTTCTCATTTTCTTTTTGAGATATTAAGACATAGTCTTCATCACATATTGTACATGATGCCCCTTTTTGAATTTGTGGACCATCTTCGTTAGTGGATTTCAATTGATGTTTACTCCCTTTTTGAATCATAAAGTTGGTCACTTTCTTTCTCCACGCATCTGAATCTAGAAATGTTGTGACTTCTAGATGTTCCTATATGGACATTTCTTTGGAAGGAGCGTAGGTAAAAATATTTTCATAAAAAACAACATGTTGTGAAATCCAAATTTTATTAGTTAAAGGATCAAGACATCTATAACCCTTGAGGATAGGGTTGTATCCAAGGAAAACACAAGGATACATTTTCTTTGCAAACTTGTTCTTACCGTAGTCTCTTAAATATGGAAAGCACCTGCATCCAAAAACTTTCAGACTCCGATAGTCAGAATGATGATTAAATAATTTAAAGAAAGGAGTTTTCATTTTCAGTGTTGTGGAAGGCATGCGACTTATAAGAAAGCATATTGTTAGAAAAGCATCAACCCAATATTTAGAAGGAACATTTGCCTGAAAAAGTAATGTGAGACCTATTTCAACAATATGATGATGCTTCCTTTCAGCTACACCATTTTTGTTCAGGAGTGTGTGGGCAAGAAAATTGATAATGGATGCCACATTGAGATAAATAATTTTCAAACTTAGTTTTACCTCCACCATCACTTTGGAAAAAAATTATTTTCCTTTCGAACTGATTTTTAATATGTCTTTGAAATTTAAGAAAGTTCTCAGAGAAATTAGATTTCTTCTTTAGAGGAAAAAGTCATGAGTAACGAGTAAAATCGTCAACAATAATTGCATAGAATTTAAATTATTGGTAAGATAAAATTGGAGCAGGACCCCACAAATCACAGTGCAATTTATCTAGACGAAATGTCAATATTATTGGATGAGAAAAAAAGAAATTCAGTAATTCTGTCCTATTTGGAAACTAATACAAAGAGAAAATTCTTTCCTATTTGGCAACTAATGCAATTCAAACTGATTTTTAGTTTGTCTTTGAAATTTAAGAAAGTTCTCAGAGAAATTAGATTTCTTCTTTAGAGGAAAAAGTCATGAGTAACAAGTGAAATCGTCAACAATAATGGCATAGAATTTAAATTGTTGGAAAGATAAAATTAGAGCAGGATCCCACAAATCACAGTGCAATTTATCTAGAGGAAATCTCAAAACATTATTGGATAAAAAAAAGAAATTCTAAAATTCTTTCCTATTTGGCAACTAAGCAATTCTTTCCTATTTGGCAACTAATACAAAGAGGGTTTTCTTTTTCTCAGTCGAAAATATTGATTAAATTTCTTGAGTGCAGGAGCTTCAAAAGTTTTGGATGAGGGTGACCCATTCTCTTGTGCCAGATTTTTTCGGAGGTGGGATTTTTGAAAACATAAAGGGCTTGATGCTTTATTTCATCAGGTGTATACAACCCTCCGTTTTTGTGTCCTTTAGCAAGTAGTTTTCCCTCCTGTGACCTAACAAAAAAATTGTCAGCATTGAATAAAATGGTACATGAATTATCTTGAGCTAAATGTCCCATAGATATCAAGTTCTTTTAATATTTGAAACAACCAGAACATTTTTAAGGTTTAAAGCACCATTTTGAGTCTCAATTTTACCTTCATCATTATGAGAAATATTCAAGCTTTCTCTATTACCAACAAGAATTGTATCATTACCTCTATAACGCATGACTTTAGAGAGTTTACCTGTATCGTTTAAAATGTGTGTTGTTACTCCTGAGTCTGCATACAGATTTGGATCTGCTTCATCTTTCAAACTCATCGTAGCTAGTTCTATTGGCAAATTATCCTCTGATTGGAATGAATGGTAAAACCGATTCCAACACTCAAGGGCAGTATGATTGAAATTTCTATATATTTGATATTTCACATTGTTTTCTCCATGTTGGTGAGGCAAGGTTTGTTTCCAATGGATATTTTTCGCAATCTGCTCATTCTTGTTGTCACTGAAGTTAGAGTTTTGGAAAGAGTTTGGATTGTACCTTGTTGTTGGATTGACTCCTCTGCCTCTAGAACTAAATCTGTCTCTACCTCGACCCCGTCCTCATCCTCTTTGGCTGATAAAGGCTTGGTAATGGTGTGGCATGCTTTTTGTTTCTTTATTGTTGTTATTAAGCATCTGTTCATAGTCTTGCAAGGATAGAACAAACTGATTATAAGTGGGATAAGGTGGTTTGGTTAGCATAGCAGTTCGAAAGTCCTCGTATCTTGGTCCAAGACCTCTAGCCAACTGAAACACCTTTTTTGTGTCATTTTCTAGTTTTTTTATTGTTGCAAGACAATCACAAACACTCTTGAATTTTTTAAGATATTCATCTAGTGAGGAACTTCCCTTTTTTAAGGTCATTAAGGTATTATCAACCATCATTCTTTTTCTACATTATGAGGAAGAATTTGTTCTTCAATAGATTTACATACCTTGTAATCCGAGGTTATATTTTCAACGGAAATCAGTACCTTTGTTTCAATGTTCCTTAGCAGTCAGGCATTCAATAGACTATCATTCTTTGCCCAACGAATAAAATTTGGATTTAGTTCAGCTATCCCATTATCTTTGGTAATCTCCTTTGTTGGCTCACTACCTTCAATCAAATGATGTGCCATGTCTAAACTTTGAATCAATGGCTCCAACTGAGATTGTCATAGAAGATAATTAAAGCTATCAAGCTTCATAGAAATAAGGCTAGAACACTGATGAAGAACTTGTAGAGTAAGTTCAGGTTCAGTGGTGACACAAGTGGAAGAGGCCATCGAGTTAATCTCTCGTAATGCTTTGATACCAAGAAAACTTTCTTAGAATTGTAATTCAAATTTTGTATTGCTTTTTGTGTGTTTAATTTTACTTACAATGGGAACCTATATATATAAAAATTCATAAGAGATAAAAAAGGCAACAAAAGATTTATTAGTATCCTCCTGATTTGGTTCTAATAGGTAGGAGGATATAGAGGAACTATTATGGAATAAATCTTGATTAAGGAATCCTTGTGATATGGCAGCATACAGAATGAGATTTGATATCAAGTGATTAACTCTTTCCTTGTGTTGATTATGAACTATAGATGCAGGTCTTTCCTCATTCTTTTCAAGAACGATGTCACCGAAAACTCGAACAAGACCACGAACTCAACTTGTCGCTTCTTTTCCTCCCTTTTCTATTTGTTTCTGTTTTCTTGTTTTTTCAAGTTTTCTACGTTTTCTTTTTTCCCCTTTAGTGTTGTTACCATTTTTTGCTTTCTTTCTCCTCTCAGTTTTTTTTCTATTCCTTTTCTCTAATTTTTCTTACTTTTTCTTTTTATTTTCTTACTGCTTGCTTCTACCCTTTCCTCTTACTTCTTGTTTCTACCCTTAAATTTTATTTTCTCTTGTGTTTGTGCATCTCTTTTTCTTTTATTTTTGTGTGCTCCGGTCTCTCTCTTATATGTAAAATGATGTGTGTGTTTTTATAGAGTGTTTTTTGTGCATGTGTACAGATATGTTGTCGTGTGTTGTGAGAATGCGCTGAGGGGATGTTGAGAAAGTGTGCAGATGGGAGTAGTTTAGTATAAGGTTTCTTCTTTATATATATATCTATCTTATCTCCATCTCTATCTCTATCTCTTCTCTATCAATCTATATCTTTTCTATATTATATTAAAAGTGTGAAGGACTTAAAAAATAATTTAAATATTTTGTCAGTATGCTAACGAAGCGGGATTGAGGTGGCTAACCCATTTGTTTAACAATATTTTCAAGACCGCAAAGATGTCCGAGGCATGGAGATGGAGTACGGTGATTCCTTTATACAAGAACAAAGGAAACATTCAAAGTTACAACAACTACCGTGGTATTAAGTTGTTGAGTCACATGATGAAGATTTGGTAGAGGGTGGTGGAGCAAAGGTTGAGGAAGATAGTGCCTATTTTGGAGAATCAATTTAGATTTATGCCTGGTTGATCAACGACTGAGGCAATTCACGTTGTGCGGAGACTGGTAGAATGATATAGAGAGAGAAAGAGGGAGCTGCACTTGGTGTCTATCGAATTGGAAAAGGCGTATAACAAGGTTCCTAGGGAGGTTCTGTGGAGATGCTTGGAGGTGAGAGGGATACCAATGGCATACTTTCGTTCGATTAAGGACATGTATGATGGGGCGAAGACTCAGGTAAGGACGGTGCGAGGGGATTCTGGACAATTTTTGGTATTGACAGGGCTGCACCAGGGATCGACTCTTAGCCCGTTCCTATTTGCCTTGATAATGGATGTGTTGACGTGAAATATACAAGGGGAGGTTCCTTGGTGTATGCTCTTTGTGGATGATGTAGTTTTGATTGATGAGTCACGCCGAGGTGTTAATGATAAGTTGGAGGTTTGGAGACATACCTTGGAATCTAAAGGATTCATGTTGAGTAGGACCAAGACGGAGTACTTAGAGTGCAAGTTTAGCGACTTGAGTCAAGAGGACAATGTGGTGGTGTAGTTGGAGTCGCAGGTGATTTGTAGAAGGGATAGTTTTAAGTATCTTGGTTCTATGATACAGGGGAATGGAGAGATTGATGAGGATGTCTCCCATCATATTGGGGTAGGTTGGACGAAATGGAGGCTTGCCTCGAGAATTTTATGCGATAAAAAGGTGCCTCTTAAGCTTAAAGGTAAATTCTATAGAGCTGCGGTTCGGTCGGCCATGTTATATGGGGCGGAGTGTTGGACTGTTAAGAATTCTCACATCCAAAAGTTGAAGGTTGTAGAAATGAGAATGTTGCGTTGGATGTGTGGATTTACGAAGGTGGACAGGGTCAGGAATGAGACTATTTGAGAGAAGGTGGGAGTGGTTTCGGTGGAGGATAAGTTGTGGGAAGTGCGGTTGAGATGGTTTCTCCACGTGATGAGAAGTAGCACGGATGCCCCAGTCCGTAGATGTGAGAGGTTGGCCTTGGAGTGTTTCAAGCGGGGTAGGGGTAGACCAAAAATATACTGGCGAGAAGTGATTAGACGTGACATGGAACAGTTACAGCTTTCTGAGGACATGACCCTAGATAGGAAGGTTTGGAGGAAGAGTATTAAACTAGAAGGCTAAGGTGGGTGGTCGAGTCATAATCCATAGTTAGGAGGTTTAAGGATAGCTTGGTTGGGAATTCCAGTTATGGGGGAGGAGGTCCTTAGGTTGTTAATTATACTTTTTTTTGTAAATGTTGGTTCTTTTGTTACTTTAGCATATTGCTTGCCTTTTGGTTAATTATACTTTATTTTTGTGGATGTTGGTTCTTTGTTCTTTATCATGTTGCACGACTGTTGGTCTATGGTCTTTTGTCTTGAGCCAGGGGTCTATTGGAAACAGCCTCTCTACTCCTTCGGGGATAGTGGTATGGACTGCGTACATTTTACCCTCCCCAGACCCCACTATGTGGGAATATACTGGGTTTGTTGTTGTTGTTGTTGTTGTTGTTGTTGTTGTCCTTTATTAAAAGTCTTTGTTTTAGACAAAATTGTCTTTTCACTATTTTCCTATTATTTAAAAATTAAGTAAATATATTTATGGTAAAACCTTTTCTTAATAGAAGTCATCATAATTAGTGACAACTAATATTTTTTTCATTAGTTTAAGAATTCTAAAACAACTAAATTTGATTTTAATAAGATTTGAAAAATCTATAAATAAATATAAAAACATTAGAATAAGAATTTGACTTTAAAAATGAGAAAATATTTTAAATATAGAAAAAAAAATCATACCAAAAATATAGTTCAAATAGTTGTGTCTCTCTTAGCATCTGACAACAAGAGTAAGATATATTGCATAGCAAATGCAAAAGTAATGATCAATCGATTACTTGAAACTTCTGGTGGTAAAATATATATGTTCTTACACTAATATATATGTTTATGTTTGCATTATTATAATAAAGTGTAAAGAATTTTGAAAAGTGATTTGAACTTTTTGTAGTTCATTAAAAATTTTCGTAATAAATAAATCATTTAATTTTAAGTTATATAAAATTACACGTGCAAAGCACATGCGGTTAAACTAGTTATATTAAAAGTGTGAAGGATTTTATAAATTTTATTTGAACTTTTTGTCATTCACTAAAACTCTCTGCAATAGACAAAATCGTTTTTCACTTTTTTCCTTCAATGATTGTAACATTATTTTTATGATATACTAGAGGAGCATGGCCCATGTCAGCACGGGTCTAACGTTAAGATATTTTGACTATGTAAGATAAGTTAAATTCGTGTCAATTTGAACTATGAAATATAAGACATGAATACACAATACATATTAACTAGTTGATGGTATTCTTCAAGGAACCAAGTCTCACAAGATAATAATGTATATTTTATTCATGTAAATAACAAAATTCGGTGCATTTTGAAGTTTAGATCTTTAATCATATGATAAAAGGTTATCTAGTCATTGCATATTACATCATACGTGGCTTGCAATTAATAACCCAAAATTGCATTGTACTCCCCTACTAAGCCGACATAAACATCTTTTGCTTTCATTTTTCGTTCTCTTTTATTTGTCAACTTGTTCTTTGAAGTATTAAATTAATATTTTAAATTTAAATTTTAAGTGTTTCAAAAATTATATAAAAAAAGAAAACTATATGTTACCATTTTTCATATTAATTTAAGTTATTTGACATTGAGAACATGATAAAAAATACTTACGTAGATATTCTATTGAACTATGCTTTTGCATGTGTTCCTTCCATTGAAATGTATGAGTCATTTGTTAGAGTGTATAAAAATAATTCCAAATAGAATATACTAGTAATGTTTGCATTTATAATGCTTGTATTAGTAATATCGATATTATTTATGCTAACACTATTTCTTATACATCGCTTGGTGTGATGTATTGAAACTTGCCTTTTCAATCTCGATATATTAAACAAAAATTAAAAAAAAAAATGAATTGCACATATATTCTAAGATTCATTTGAGATTTAGCATGGGCTCAATTCATGTTATTTTATTATCTTAATTCATGTGACACAAATAAAATTTAGATAATTAATCATATATCTAATATGTTTTTAGATATTTTAAACTGTCAACTATTATAATTTATAATATTTTTTATGTTATTTTCAAATAATATACATTACTCTCCTTGTCCAAACTTTTGCGGCATTGATAGTCAATTATATTTTTAAAATAAATGAAGTTTTTAATTATTGTCATTTATAATACTTTTCATCTATTCCAATTTAAGTGACGCTAATATAATTTGAGAGTCAACCAAATATTTTATATCTTTTAAATTTTTTAAGTTATTAACTATTGTGATTTATAGTATTTTTACTTTTTTTTTAAATATATAACAAATTAAATTAGTTTAAGATATTTTAAGTTGTTAGCTATTGTAATTTATAATACTTTTTATGTAATTTTTAAGGGGGATCTTTCAGAAATAGCATCATTTTGCTATAAAACCCCCCTTTCATAGCCACATTTTACATAATTACCATTTATAGTCATTGTATTCGATTTTCAGCCGCTTTATTCACTTTTACTTAGTAGTCTGTATTCATAAAAAATATAAATACACTACATATTTAGTCTCGCTAAAAACACTACCATTA
This sequence comes from Capsicum baccatum var. pendulum, assembly GCA_030864225.1. Classification (NCBI taxonomy): domain Eukaryota; kingdom Viridiplantae; phylum Streptophyta; class Magnoliopsida; order Solanales; family Solanaceae; genus Capsicum; species Capsicum baccatum. The sequence continues at coordinate 273,735,109 of CM061552.1, forward strand.
TTTTTTTCATATTTTTATATTTTTTCTTTTTCGTGTTTTCTCCTTTTTTTCTTCTTCTTTTTTCTATTTTTCCTTTTTTTATTTTTTTTATTTTTTTCATTTCTTTTTCTTTGTTTTTTTTTCTTTTTTTCTCTCTTTAATCCCCAACTTCTATGTCTCTTTCTTCTTTTCTTTTCTTGTTCGGTTTTTTTTATTTTCTTTTTTGTACTTATTTTCTTTATCATTTTTTGTTCAATTTTATATTTTTTGAATTTTCAAAAAATATAACTAGTCGAGCACAAGACATGGATGATAATGTAAATACCACAATTACTTATCGTATTTGTAGTCACACCGTTATTTATATTTTTGTATTCATTGATACAACTGTATTTGCATTTGTATTTTAAAGTTTGCGCTTGTATTTATATTTTATAGTTCACATTTATATTTGTATTTTATAGTTCACACTTGTATTTGTATTTGTTAGTTTGTACCATAATTTATATTTTATATAATTCGTATTGTATTTTAACGAACTGTTTTGTATTTGTATTTTATAATTGATTGCATATTATATTGAATTATATTTATATTATGATTTTATTATTTTTGTATATTTAGATTATATTTGGATTATACTTGTATTTGTATTCTATTTACCTTTTTATTTTTAAAGAATTATTTTGTATTATATTTATAAGTTGATTGCATATTTTATTTAGCCGTGACTACATATAATTTATCATTTATATTTGTATACAAACAAGTAAATGCATTAATTGTATTTTCTTGATTCTAAAATATTCAAATATGTAATGTATCATTTGATACAAATGTACCGCTTTGTATATATATATCAAAATTATCATTCATATTTGTAAATAAAAAAAATATCACTTGATATAAATACAATTAGAAACATATGAAACAAATGATTTTACAAATATAAATACAATATGTATTTATATATATTGTATTTGTATAAAAATTTGATTTGTATTTATTTGTATCAATAAATACAACTCGTATCAATAAATACAAACAAGTATTCGTAGAAAGAAAATCAATCATTCCTTTTCAATAATTAAAAAATACAAATGATAGTTCGCACTTGTATTTGTATGTTATAGTTCGCATTTGTGTTTATATTTTATAGTTCATACTTGTATTTGTATGTTATAGTTCATATTTGTATTTGTATTTTATAGTTCGCATTTGTATTTATGTTTGTTAGTTTGAACAAATAAAAAGGAGAAAAAATGAAAAGGAAAAAAAGAAGGAGAAAAAATACAAAAAAAGAAGGAGAGTAATAGAAAATAGAAAAAAAATACAACAAGCAAAATAGGAGAAAAAATGAAAAGAAAAAATAAAGAAAAACAAAATGAAAAAAAAATGAAAAGAAAAAAGTGAAAAAGGGACAAAAAGGAAAGAAAAAACAACAAAAAAAAGGAAAAGAAAAAATGAAGAAAAAAATTGAAAAAGGAAAGAAACAGAGAATAATAGAAAATAGAAAAAGAGAGAAAATACATGAGAGCGACTATGAATTATAATTAAAAATAATTAATAGACAAGATGGGGCTATGAATTGTAATTAATTGAAACTTAGGCTAAATAGGGTAATTATGAATCTATGTTTGCTAAGATATGAAGTTATCCCATTTTTAAATAATATATGTTACTCTCCTTGTCCAAACTTTTGTGTCATCGATAGTCAATTATACTTTTTAAATAATTTAAATTTTTAATTATTTTCATTTATAATATTTTTTATATTCCAATTTAAGCGGCACAATGCTTTGATGGTCATAATAATTAATTAAGGGTGGTCTAGTAAAATCACGATTGAAGAAGCGATAAGACGTCAAGTTAGTTTAAAACATCAAAAGTTAATTATCACTTTATACATTTTACCTTTCTTATTCAATATTATTAATTTTTCAATACTTAAATGACTTATAATTAAGTAGGGGTAATATTTAGTAAAATTATGGTTGAAGCAGCTGAAGCAAACACGTTATAAATGTAAATTTAATTTTTTTAAATTAAATATTATTATTTTTATGATAAGCAGCTAAAGCAAGATGCTCATGGTCGACATGTCTACTTCAGCTGCTTCAATCGTGATTTTACTATATTACCTCTAAGTAATTATTATAAGTAATTTACATGCCTGCTTCAATCGTAATTTTATTTTATATCTTTTAAATTTTTTAAGCTATTAATTATTGTGATTTATAGTATTTTTACCTTTTTTAAATATATAACAGATTAAATTATTTTTAGATATTTTAAGTTATTAACTATTGTAATTTTAATACTTTTTATGTAATTTTCAAATAATATATGTTACTCTCCATGTCCAAACTTTTGTGTCATCGATAGTCATTATATTTTTTAAATAATTTAAATTTTTAATTATTGTAATTTATAATATTTTTTTCTATTCCAAGTTAAGCGGCACAATGCTTTGATGGTCATAATAATTAATTAAGGGTGATCTAGTAAAATAATGATTGAAACAGTGATAAGACGTCAAGTTAGTTTAAAACATCAAAAGTTAATTATCATTTTATACATTTCACCTTTCTTATTAAATATTATTAATTTTTTAATACTTAAATGACTTATAATAATTAATTAGAGGTGATATTTATTAAAATTATGGTTGAAGTAGCTGAAGCAGACACGTTATAAATTTAAATTTTATTTTTTAAATTAAATATTATCAATTGTTTGATACATAAATGACTTATAATCATTAATTAGGTGTAATTTAGTAAAATTACTATTGAAGTAGACATATCATAAATGTCTATTTTACCTTTTTTTTAATTAAATATTATTAATTTTAAGTACATAACTGACTTATAATATTTATTTAGTAGTGATATAGTAAAATTATGAATTTAATATTATTAATTTTTTTAATACATAAATGACTTATAATAATTAATTATGAGTGATAAAGTAAAATCATGGTTGAAGTAGTTGAAACAGACATGTCATAAATGTCTATTTTATTTTTAATTAAATATTATTAATTTTTTAATATAAATAACTTATAATAATTAATTAGTGGTGGTATAGTAAAATCACGGAGAAAGCAGCTTGCTGAAGCAGACAAGTTGAAACCTTCTCTTTTATATAATCTACAATATATTAAAAGTGTGATGACATTTAGAAAAGTGATTTGAATTTTTCGCCCTTCACTAAAAGACTTTTTAACAGATAAAATCATTTTTTCACATTTTTTTCTTCAATTTATAATATTGAATATTGACTATATTAAATATATATGAAAAATTAAATGGAGAAGATTTTCTACTTTTACTTGAATTCTTAAATTTATGGCAATATTTTGTTAAAGAAAATTCAACTTCAAAGAAATTATTACATAAAAAAAATTCTATATAAGGTAAAGTTCTAAATTTTTTAAAAAATGTGTGGGCCTATTTTACCTAAAATAGATTTAGAGTCCTAAAAGAAGAAGAAAACAAATTCTTTCAAAAACTAAATTGGCGCGACTTTTTTCCAATTAAAAAAAGGGTAGTGAAATTTTTCAAGAAAAAAATGTATTATTTTTTTTTAAGTTAGGACTATTATTTTTTGTTATAATATTTTGATTTAGGAATTCTTATATTTCTTTCTTTTTTCCAATTTTAGAAGTCCTTGTTTTAGGCTCAGAAAGATTTTTTATTTGGGTAATAAAACTTTGTGATCGCACTTTTGTTATTTTGGGTAATTTTGTGGTTTTTTATTTCAATTTTTTTATTATATTATGTTTTAATTTTATTGATCATAAATAATAAATCATCCTTTTATGTTTATAAATAGTTTTGTTATTGGGTCTCTAATATAACGCGTTGGTTTAATTTTCAGGTTTAGAATTTTATTTTTTACTACGTTGATTTTATTGATCAAGAATAAAGAAACATCTTTTCGTGTTTGTATTTATGTGACTTATATTATTGATTCTACAACGTGACTTTGTTGTTTCTAGGTTTTAAATTTTCTTTTCTATTACATTAGGTTTATTGATCAGGAATAGTAAGTTTTCATTATTGAATAACTTTGTGGTTTGTCTAATAATAAGTTTATGATTTTTTTGCGTAAAGATTAAGTTTAATTGTATTGTTTTAGAGCCTTTTTGGATAGGATTAAAATCTTATCAAATCAGCTTTTAATCTCTTTTTTAGCTTTTTAATATGTTTGGTAAAATTAAAAAGTGCTTAAAAATAGCTAAAAACTGGTTAAAAGAATCAAAAAGTAAGAAGCTGGGTACCCCCAGTTTTATGCTTTTTAGATTAAAATTCTTTGAGGTTTGACAAAAATATTTACCTTTTTATCCCTTCTATTTTCCTCCAATTCCTACAATATCCTAAACTTGTAGCCCTTAAATATATAAAAAAAAAATTCTCTTTGCCGCTTCTCTTCATCTCTTCCCTCCAATTTCCTCTGTATCTTTCTTCTTTGTTTTTATCGAATCTGTCATTACATCGGAGATTTATTCAAAAATTTATTTTAGAATTAAAAATTATAAATAATTCACCTTATTTATGGTGTCAACAACTTTAAGGACATTTAAGTCATTTTAACAATAAAAAAGTGTTTAACATCACTTGTTTCAGCACTTTTATCCAAACATTTATCTGCTTAATTTATAAGCACTTATTTTAAGCTTTTCCTCACTTAAGCTAAAAAGCTATTTCTTTAATCCTATCCAAACGGGCTCTTAATATCTTTATTATCGTATTATTTTGTTTGTAGTTTACAGGTGGTAGATAAATGTCGGTAGGCTTTGAAATTTTTTTGGGTAAAGGTTAGGTTTAATTATATTGATTTGATATCTCTACTTTGTGAATTTCTTTTTTTGTGTAAAGGTTAGGTTTGATTGCATTGTTTTGATCTCTCTATTATCATATTATATTGTTGTAGTTGACAGGTTGTAGATGAATGTCGATTAACTTTGAGAATTTTTATTTTTATTTTTGCAAAGGTTAGGTTTGATTGTATTATTTTGATATCTCTATCATCGTATTGTTTTATTTTAGTTTACAGGTGGTAGATGAATTTCAATTCACTTTGAGATTTTTCTTGTAAATGTTAGGTTTAATTAAATAAATTCTCCATCTATACATGTTCAAAAGATGTTGAATTTAATTATTGTATTCTTCTTTTTTATTTAAATAAATATCTTATTTAGTGTAACACTTGAACTCATTAAAATAAGGTACACGCGCGAGACGTGTATACCTAAACTAGTAGAAAAGAAAAGTATCCACAGGTTATGGTTGTGAAAGAATGGACATAATTCTAGATATTTTTCTCAGTGTTAGTTGTCCAGCCATTTGAGCTCAGTTTGTGTCCCTGCCTTGTCAATGTTGCATTAGTTGCTATGACTATAGAGAGATTGACTACTGATCTAGAAAGTGTCCCCGGCATGGGATTTGTAGTCATTTAGATCATCCCCGTGATGTTGTGGCATCTTCAGTTAGAGATAGTGTGTGTGGCGCCTCTGCTCATGATTTAGCCAGTCGGTCTGAGTTTGAACTCGTTCAGATTTATTCTCCCTATGCCCGACGGGCATATGATTGCGGAGTTTACTGTGATATGTATGCTTTTATTTTCCGCATTTACCTTTTAAGATGTGTATTAGGGTTTTCATATCCGTTGATTATTATATGTCTTGCTGAATTGATATTGGTTATTATGTGCCTTATTATTGAATTTATGATTATGTTGCTACTCTGTGGTTTGCTTTTTTTAGTAGTGGATGGAGTAGAATTTGTATTGATATTTTTTTCAATGGGTGTAGATTTTGGGTTCGAGTCCTATTTATCTTGGCACATTAGCCTTATGGAACTTGAGTAGTATATGGAATTGATGTTCATTTTGGTACCGTGTAATACCCCAAACATTGCTAGCTCAATCCAACCCTTAGTACGTACTTGTAACACTTAGAAGCTGGAAAATAGATTTTTTCGAATAAGTTTCGGGATTTTCGAATGGGGATTGAACCTCTTTCAAATTGGCAAAATAGTAGCTCACCGCGATTAGGTCGTGTCGCGGAGAGTTTCGCGATGAGCATGTCATCATGTCACGATAAAGGCCATTTCGGCATTTGTAAATTTCTAGAGGGTCACCGCAATTGTACCGCATCACGGTGAACCCCAAAACAGCAATTGTCACTACCCAGAGAGTCACCACGATTCCACCACGTCATGATGGGTATCGCGATTACCCACTCACCGCATCGTGGTGAGGCCTTAATCGGCATTCCAATTGTGGGATTTTAAATCCCAAGGGTAATCTTGTCTTTCATCAAGCCCCAAACCGTGTAAACGGAAGATTAATCTTGAAATTGAACAAAATATGCTCATTGTTAGTCAAATTTCTCTCCATTAAAACCCTAGCTCTGAAATACAAGATCAAATCTCAAGAAATCTCGCATCAATCCTCTTAAATTCATTAACCCAAGTATGTTAAATGTTCATCCATGGGTTTCTTCCACCCATGGAGTCCAAGTATCTGGTTTAAATTGCAAAAATTATGATCCTTTCAAGTTATTTTGATTTTTTATTATGATTTAACCCATAAATCTCCGTGAACTATGATTTTACACCATGTATAAATGAACTTATTATTGTTATTCAATTCTCCACATTTTAATATTGTCATTCATTGAATTAAATAATGATTTAGTGTTATTCGTGTTGAATTCATGCTATTACTACAAGTCCCATAATATTCCCATGATTTGAAGAAACTATGAACTACAAGTGTTTGATAAAATGCCTATAAGAGTGAAGATTTGATAGAGGCTAGAATGTTATGTCCTTTAAGCTTAAGTATCATATTAACTATTTTTTCTTTTGAGTCCCGAGGGTATTGAATACCCAAAAATCATAGTTGTTTATTTAGTATCGTCTCAGTATCTTCAGGATAACTTCAGAATATATTATGAGCATTACTAGATCAGTCAGCTAAACTCAAAATAGTTTAGCATCTAGTGTCATTCAGTTGGGATTAGGACTTAGCACCAAACAAGTGCAGGGATAACGGCTTACCCGTCAGATAGGCAGAGTCTTTGGTAGCTGTCCCTATACTCCAGAACTATGTAGCCAGTGTAGGATATAAGAAATCACCCGTCAGTTTCGGCTTGACTATCTCGCAGGGGTCATCCATTAGATTAGGCTTGATACCCTTCGTCCTTCGAGACAATACAGTATATCGGACTAGAGGATCCACATAGCCAGCGTTAGTATTCATGGCACGGTATTAACACCCTTCCAACTGGGGTTACAGGTTGGACCCCAATTAGCTCAGATTGGGGCATGTTGGTTAGATAATAGCTCCCACAATCTCAGTCTAATAATCAAACCAGTAGTTTAGTCTTAGTGTTGTTTGACTAAAGCTTACAGATATCAGTTATTTCAGTATTTTAGTTTACTGATTTTATTCAGTTCATGCCATATGCTTGGTCATGCATCCCCAGTATCTATAGATTTCACGTACCTTTAGTATTTATAGACTTCTATACATACACAGTATTTACAGATTTCACATACTTTCAATAATTACAGATTTCATGCTCTCTATTCAGTACTCTATGTTTTACATACGCATTCAGATGGTTATTGTTCCCGTTCATAAAACCCTACATATTATCCTACCTCATTTAGCATACCAGTACATTCAAAGTACTGATCGCATACCTTTCTTTTACGTTATGATGTATTATATCATAGGTGTTGATGCTCAATTTTTAGATCGCGCTTAGACTTCTCAGACTCTCAGTAGTAGCAGTGGTGAGTCCTCATATTTCGAGGATGGATTATTTTATTTCATGCTTTTAGTCTAATAGTTAGTTGGAGTTAGTTGGGGCCTATCCCATCAACTCATAATTATTCAGTTTAGAGGCTTTCAGACACTACAATCAGTTATTCAATATTCAGACTTCAGATGACATGTAAATTAGTTATTCTGTTTATTTTAGATTTTAGTATTTATTTAAACTTAGATAGGTATCTTTTCAGATTCATAATTTTAGTATTTATTTCATTTATTAAAGCCTTATGGAATAGCAGGTATTCTTTTGTATTTATGATTATGATATTCAGTGCTCACAATAGGTACCAGCTCATGGGTTAGCTTGTGGTCCCTCGGGACTATAAGCATCGTATGACGCCCAGGGTGTACTCTCGAGACGTTATATACTGCCTATTCATTTTGATTGATGTTGATATTGCAGTTGCTATTGCTACCGCTTCTTAAGGTTATTGATATTATTTAATATTATTACTTGATGTTATTACATGATGAAATTTATCCATGCTAGGTAGCTTTTTAGACTAGTGTTATCTAGTTATAATTTCATTTTATGATCTTATTTTGTGGCTTGAGTAGATATAGCCCGATTTGACGATTTATTTTCCCTAGCACGATGAGGTTGACTGTGTTCTCTCTTGGTTAGCTGTGTTAGATTGATTTTGGTATGTATTGTGATATCAAAGGTAGGTTGACCTTTTGTGGCTCTGTTATGACTCTAGAATTGGTAGTTTAGTTATATTGCCAATTATTCAGTTTGAGATTCTTAGACTTACCTCTGGGTTACAAAAGCTCTTGTATCAACTATCACTTCCTACATATCCCATTTTATAGCCTCACCAGTATTGGATTCGTTCTTAGCTTATGGTTATTTCATCTTCCAATAGTGATTTTGATATTGTGATTGAGATATCATGGATTCAACTCATAGATATGTTTGGTCTGTTCCCTTGTGATAGGTTGCTCTTGTTTAGTATGGAGATTGGTTCACACTATGATATAATTTTTTACTTCTGCAAAGTTAGAAAGATAGAGGTAGGTGGCCTTTCCTGTGATCACTTCTCAAGTTGGCAATTAGAATTTTTTTATCCTGAGTTGTTTGATTTTTTGGTGGCGGTCTTGACATTGACCTTGATTTTGAGACTGGTATTTTCTTCTTTGATGATGTGATTCATGGTTAGATTGAGTTATGGCTCTTCTACTTGGGTGGATTCAGGAAATCCCCATTTCAGAGTTTGTTCATCCTAATGCGGCTTAGTAGAGTGTTTCTCCTTGATGATAAATGTATATGGCAATTCTTTGTCGAGATGAAGTATTAGATTGATTAGTTGTTGGCTAAAGTTGCATTTGTCCATGGTTGTCTATTCGGTCTCTCGACTTTGGATGAAGTATAGTTGATAAGTGCTCAGATAATAGCTCATGGACCCGGTATTGATTCTTTTTGCTTCAACTTGAGTTTCTAATTTTCTTTGGGAATTTTGGATGATATACTCAATGGGAGTAGTATACTCGGGTGGGATTTAGTATGGTTTCGTTATTGGTGGATAGGACATCCTGGAGCGGAATATTCAGCGATGAGTAGTTATACCTTGGACTTTAGGATTTCAGTTTGATTTTCATTCGAACTGGTTGCAGCATTGGCATGGATTATGATGATAGGCGAATTTACACTCCTATAGCACTAGACTTTGCCCATATTTTAGCCAAGTTTTGAGAACAAATTGTATATTTCATGCACTTTTAGTCCTTTTTCCTGTAAGTGAGCTAACGAACATGATTAGCAAAAGTTTTCGGGTATAAATGATGAAGATTTCAGCATTTTATGGATAACTTGACGCCAAAGGAAGCTTCACGAAAGAAGGAGAGCAGCGTTTGGGCGCCTATGTACTGAAAGTGATGCATGGAAAACCTTTCCCGGGAAAAATCAGCATTTCTGAAGACTTTGGGGACCAGCAGTAACCATTAGGAGTGGGATAATAATGCAGTAATTCATTGGGATTAGGATAATGATACATTAACCTAGTAGGATTGGGTTAAGTAATGCATTAGCTTAGTAGGAATAGGATAGGAGTATTATAAATACCCTATTTTGCTAGAGATTTTTATTATTCTCATTCTAGTTTTAATTCATTCCTCCATTAGTTACAATTCATTCACTACTACTTCTAATTCTTCCATTAATTCTACTTTTTATTCTTCTTCTATTCATCTAATCAATTCTTATTTTTCCACAACAAGAGAAACGTTAATCTACAAGGAAAGTCACGCTTAACGCCATACCACACTTTACTACACGAGATCTTTATCGTGGTATAATAATAATGTCTATTGTGATTTCCTTCGCACTCATGGGTAACTAAACTTCTCTGTTGGGGTTATGGAAGCCTTATGAGATACTATCTAAGGTTATGAGTTTGTGAATTCGTGACACATGTGTTGCTTATATCATTATTCTCTTCATCTTAATGCAAATTCTTGTGGCTGCAGACGCATAGAATAACGCCAGTATAGCATTAACTTGTTCGAAAGAAAAGTTATATGTCTGGAAAAGAGATAATGTCAAGGTAATAGGGTCCCATCCCCTATTAAAAAGTTAGTGTCGTAACTGGATTAACCTCTTGGAGAATTTGTACCGTTAGATATGCTTTAAGCTCAAAAGAGTTAACGTGAAATAGTCCTTGTTGAGGTCGAAAGACGCTTGGATTTACCATCGAATACAATTCTCTATAAGCACATACATGTCTGAATTCCGCACAACTCATAGCCAATAGAGACGTACAACTCATAAGGTGGACATAACCCCAACTTCTCAATTCTCATTGTTTTACATCTTAGTAAACATTCTTTCTTTTTACTTTGCTATTTTCTGGTTTTACTTTACTATTTTGATTACATTATTTGCACATTAAAATCCCCCCTTTTCACGAGACTTGCACCAAAAGTCTAGTAATCTTTGCTTACTTGTTGACCAAGCTATTCCTTATGGGATCGATACCCAACCCAGTTGGGTTCTATATTTGACTACGACCGCTTTACACTCCTACGAGAGCTGTAGATTGAGCGTTATCAAAAATTGGCGCCGTTGCCGGGGAATACGAGTGTCAATTAAGTTTGTGATAATTACTAGACCCTTTGGTCAAAAATTCTCGTACTTTTACTTTTAGTTTTTGTTTTTATTCTCTGCAGGTTTTTATTCAGTGCATGCCCCATACTCGAAGTTCTGGTCAACCGTTATTACCTATCAATCCTGAACCACAACGTATTGGCAGAATGGAGGCACAACACGAAATTGAAAGGATGGCTGCTCAACAGGAACAGGCGAGATTAGCTGCTCTTGCCACCGCTCAAGTGCATCAACAAAATATTGATAACCCTGGGCGAGCAATAAATCCTGACAACGAGGACCTAGGTGATGACGAGTTACTAAACCCTAGGCATGCTGCTGAGATCGCAACACCTGCCAACAGAAGAGATCGTCAAGCTAGGTTTAGGCCTGAACGCCGAGTTATGCAACCAGCGTTCGACGATGATGATGATGATCTTGATGGAGCCGGAGCCACAGGAGCCATTATTCCTCCACCATTGGCACCCGGAGCCAAGTTCAACATCACAAGCACCATGATTCAGTTATTGCAACTCAAGGGATTATTTGGTGGACTAGCAGGTGATGATCTGAATATGCATCTGATCAACTTTATTTCTACATGCAAGTCGTTTGACAATCCTGGCGTTGGTCAGAATGCAATTCGATTACGCCTATTTCCATTGTCTCTGTCTGGGGAGGCAACTCTATGGTTGAATGGGCTGACTCCTGATTCTATTACAAATTGGAGGCAATTGAGAGACGCTTTCCCAGAAAGATTCTTTTCGCCATCCAAAAGGGCACAATTGAGAGATGAAATCAGTAACTTTCGGCAGCTTCCAACTGAAGCCCTTCATGAAACATGGGAGAGGTTCAAGACAAAGTTAACGAGATGCCCAAACCATCACATGACTAATGTTCACCTAATGGAGATATTATACAGAGCCTTGAATTCAATAACTAAACCAGTGGTGGATAATGCGGCTAGAGGATCTTTTATGGACCTCACCTTTGGTCAAGCAAGCAATATGCTAGATCGTATGACGAAGTAAAGTAGAGCTTGGCATACCAGGGATTCTGAGGTACCAAGCCCCACTTTATCTATTGGCATGACTGCAGACCAAAGGAGAAGAGAAGAAGAACGTGATCAAGATATGGCGCACATGAAAACACAAGTGGATCTTCTTACAGAGCATTTATTATCAGGGAAGGCCGAAAAAGTCAAAGCTATTGCATCGAAAGGAAGAGACGAATCTGATTCGTAAGAAGAGGCCAACTACTTATACAATCAGGGGGGTTTCTGAGGGAATACCCAAGGAAACCAAGGTCGGAACTATTATGATAAATCTGGAAACAAGGACCAAGGTAGTTGGAAGAACAAGAATGAAAAAAGTGGTTTGTATGTTCCCCCAGGAAGACGTGACACCACCACATCTACTTCTGGAAATATCGAAGAGATGATGGCTAAACTATTGAAAGGAGTGGAAGCAACGAGCGCTGAAGTAACAGAGGTAATAAATGATTTGTCCTCTATGAAGCAATTAGTTGATTCTCATTCCACTTCAATCAAGAAAATAGAGTAGCAATTGATCCAACTTTCAGCAGCACTCAATCAAAGAAAGGCTGGCACTTTACCTAGCGACACTGTGCAAAACCCAAGGAATGACGAGTCATGCATGGCTGTTACTACCCGAAGTGGTAAGGTGCTGGAAACTTCATCAAAAGGCAAGCAAGTGGTTGATGAAGTAGCGGACATTGTTGATAACGCAAAAGGAAAGGAATCCGCAGAAGCCACCCACGACGTCCATGACGTCACATCGAGCATGTTGCAGCCTGAAAAGGCTGAAATACGGAAGCAAGAGGAGAAGAAAGCCGTGGAGAGAACAATTCCCTATCCACCACCACTTTTTCCTCAAATATTGAAGAAGGTGGCGGATGATACAATGTTCAACAAATTCATGACTATGTTAAAGCAGCTGACCATTAATGTTCCATTGGTAGAGGCACTTGAACAAATGCCTGGGTATGTGAAATTTATGAAGGATCTTTTGACAAAGAAGCGGGCAGCCATCTATGAGTTGAAAGATGACGTTCATCACTGCAGCACAATCGCTACCCGATCACTAGTTCAGAAGAAGGCTGACCCTGGTGCTTTTACTATTCCTTGCACCGTTGGATCTTTGAATTTTGCCAAGGCATTATGTGATCTAGGAGCCAGCATCAATTTGATGCCATTATCTATCTATAAAAAGTTGGGGTTGGGAGATCCTACTCCAACCAATATGAGGCTCGTAATGGCGGATAGGTCGGTAAAATGACCTGTTGGTATTCTATGTGATGTATTGGTAAAGGTTTCCTCATTCATCTTTCCGGCAGACTTTGTTATTTTGGATTGTGAGGCAGACTCAGAAGTCCCTATAATCTTGGGGCGCCCTTTCCTGGCTACGGGAAGTGTGCTTATTGATTTGAGAGCTAATGAGCTTTCATTCTGAATAAATGACGAAGTGGTTCGCTTTGATGTGTGCAAAGCAATGAAGCAACCCAAAGAGCTGAACGTATTCTCGGTGGCTGATGTTTAATTTGATGATGAAGAAGAATCACTTGAATAAGAACAAATTATTGAAGACCCATTGGCGATTGTGCTCATGAATGGAGAGAGTAAGGATGCTGAAAATTGCGAAGAAGCTATTTGTGCTCTATCAGGATTAGGGACATATCGCCATGCTCCCAAAAAGCTGGACCTTGATCTCAAAAATTGACCCACACCACCAGCTAAGCCATCTATTGAAGAGCCACCCACGTTAGAATTGAAGGAGCTGCCTAGTCATTTAAAATATGCATTCTTAGGAAACGAAAACACATTTCCAGTCATTGTGGCAGCAGATTTGGGTGAGCAACAGGTTGCAGCTCTCATTGCTATTCTACGGAAGTATATAAGAGCTATTGGTTGGACCATTGCTGATATTATTGGTATTCCACCTGGGATTTGTACACACAAGATTCAGCTTGAAGAAAATTGCACACCCACCATTGAACACCAAAGACGTCTCAATCCACCTATGCAAGAAGTATTCAAGAAAGAAATAATTAAGTGGCTAGACGCAGGAGTTATGTATCCAATCTCTGACAGTACATGGGTAAGCCCGGTACAATGTGTTCCCAAGAAAGGAGGAATGCCGGTGGTCGCGAATGAAAAGAATGAGCTTTTTCCACTCAGACCCGTCACCGGATGGAGAGTATGCATGGACTACCGAAAGTTGAATTCATGGACGCGCAAAGATCACTTTCCAATGCCATTCATGGACCAAATGCTAGATCTATTAGCAGGGAAAGGATGGTTTTGTTTCTTAGACGGTTATTCAGGCTATAATCAGATTTGCATTGCCCCCGAAGACCAAGAGAAGACAACATTCACATGTCCATATGGCATGTTTGCCTTCAAACGTATGCCATTCGGGCTATGTGATGCACCAGCCACCTTTCAGCATTGTATGATGTCCATTTTTTCTGATATAGTTGAAGATACTTTGGAGGTATTCATGGATGACTTTTCAGTTGTTGGCGAATCGTTTGAAGCATGCCTGGCAAACCTAAATATGGCGTTGCAAAGATGTGTAGAATTCAACCTAGTACTGAATTGGGAAAAGTGCCACTTCATGGTAAAAGAAGGAATCGTTCTTGGGCATAAAATCTCTGAAAGAGGAATTGAGGTTGATCGAGCAAAAATTGAAGTCATCGAGAAGCTACCTTCCCCAATTTCAGTGAAGGGAGTTCGTAGTTTCCTCGGTCATGCAGGTTTCTATCGGCGGTTCATCAAAGACTTCTCCAAAATTGCGAGTCCATTGTGCAAAATCTTGGAGAAAGATGCAAAGTATGACTTCAATGAAGATTGTTTGAAGGCATTCGAATGCCTCAAAAGAAAACTCATTGAAGCCCCTATCATGGTAGCGCCAGATTGGTCTCTACCGTTCGAAGTCATGTGTGATGCTAGTGGGGTTGTTGTTGGCGCTGTACTTGGCCAGCGGAAGGAGGAATTATTTCATCCTATCTACTATGCTAGCAAGGTCCTAAACGAAGCCCAAAAGAACTATACTGTCACAGAACAAGAGTTCCTAGCAGTTGTGTATGCTTTTGAGAAGTTTCGGGCGTATCTGTTGGGAACCAAAGTGATCGTTCATACAGACCCTGCAGCTCTAAGCTATCTGATGACAAAGAAGGATGCAAAACCAAGACTAATTCGATGGGTTTTGCTGCTACAAGAATTTGATTTCGAGGTTAAAGATAGAAGAGGTTGTGAGAACCAAGTGGCTGATCATCTATCTAGACTCGAGAACGAGCATGTGGCGCAGCCTAAAATCGAGATTGATGATGCATTCCCTGATGAGGAGATCTTAGCGACAATAATGGAAGGACTACCATGGTATGCCGACTTTGCAAATTTTGTGGTGAGTAATGTGATACCTGCAAACTTATCTTACCATCAAAAGAGGAAGTTTATGCATGATGTAAAACACTACTTTTGGGATGAGCCATATTTGTTTCGACAATGCGCGGATGGTGTTATCCGACGATGTATATCCCATGTAGAGGTGCCTGATATATTGGAAGCATGCCACACTTCCCAAGTTGGGGGACATCACACAGGTAATCGGACAGCAAAGAAGGTATTGCAAAGTGGATATTATTGGCCTTCGATATTCAGAGATGCCTACGACTTTGTGAGAAGATGCGACCAGTGTCAGCGACAAGGTGCTATTTCGAAACACCATGAGATGCCCATGTCAAAAATCCTTAAAGTAGAGCTCTTTGACGTATGGGGTATTGATTTCATGGGTCCATTCGTAAATTCGTTTGGAATGAAGTACATCCTAGTTGCTGTAGATTATGTCTCAAAATGGGTTGAAGCTGTAGCGTTGGCCGACAATGAGGGAAACCATGTTGTAGCATTCTTAAAGAGAAATATCTTCTCTCGCTTTGGAGTACCACGTACTATCATAAGCGATGGAGGATCTCACTTCTGCAACAAGCTATTCAAATCCGTGTTGGCAACATATGGTGTCAAGCAACATAAGGTAGCCACGCCTTATCACCCATAAACTAGCGGCCAGGTAGAGGTTTTCAACCGAGAGATTAAGCAAATCCTTGCTAAAACGGTAAATGCTAATAGGACAGATTGGTCTCGGAAGTTGGATGATGCACTATGGGCTTATAGGACTGCATTCAAAACACCAATTGGCATGTCCCCGTACCAACTAGTTTACGGGAAGGCTTGTCACTTACCCATTGAGCTTGAGCATAAGGCATTGTGGGCTTTGAAACGATTAAATTTGAACTGGGATGATGCAATGAATCTGAGATTGGAGCAACTGAACGAGATGGATGAATTCCGTCTACATGCTTATGAAAGATCAGATCTCTACAAGGAGTGGATGAAAAAGTATCATGATCAGCGGATTGTTCGATGAAACTTTCAAAAGGATGATATGGTACTTCTCTTCAATTCCAGACTGAAGTTATTCCCAGGTAAGTTAAAGTTCAAGTGGTCTAGTCCATACAAAGTTAACCAAGTCTACTCGTCTAGAGTAGTTGAGTTGGAAGACACTAATGATGTTGTCTTCAGGGTGAATGGCCAATGAGTAAAACCATATATCGGTCCTCTTGATTCGATAAACTATATGGCCATCACTTATCTCGACGAAGTCTAAGTACTCGAGATAGCCATGTCGTGCCGCGACAATAAATCAAGCGATAGATAGGAGGCAACCCATCATTTTTCATTTTTTGTCTTATTACGTGTTTTCTTTTGATAAATAAAAACTCAAAAAGAAGAGTCGTGCCACGACCAAAACTAAGGTGCTTGATGGGAGGCAACCCATCGTTCTAATCGTCTTTATTATTTTTGAGTAAATGTAGGTGCAAAGAGGTGTAAAATGAGGAGGTCAGTTTCAAATTTTGATTTGGACGTATTGCATGTTAAAGGTGGTAAGTTAGGAATGAAGAAGCAAAAGGCTATGGATTGAGCATTGCTCATGAAAATATAGGCATCGAACAAGGCTAGGCCTAGGTAAAACTAGGCCACGAACAAGGCAAGGCCTATACTATGGCCTAAGGTCTCGGAATCTAGTGTGCCATAGCATAGGCGCCGCCCATGCCCAAGTATGCCATAGCATAGGCGCCGCCTATGCTAAAGGCTTTTGTCTCTGAATCTCATATGCAAAGTGAAAGACGCCGCCTATGCCTAGGAATGCCATGGCATAGGCGCCGCCTATGCTAGACAATGCTTTGCAAAAGGCGCCGTCTATGCCAAGCATAGGCAAAGCTAAAGGCGCCTCCTATGGTCACTTCTTGTCTCCAAATCCGATTTTAAATGGGTCAAAACCCGACCCAACCTTTTCCTATAAATATGAGACTTAGTCTTGAACCAAAAACACATTGGAAACCTAGCTTATGCGCCGCCTATAGCCTCCAAATCCTCTCAAAAATTTTCTTTTTACTCTTTTTCTTCACAAGAACATCATCCAAAGGCATCAATCAAGTAAGTACTACTTTGTTCTTCATTTATATTCCGTAAGTACTACACTACTACGCCCATTATGAATTGTTGAATCTTGAAAGTAGTATTGATGATTTGAATGTGATTGAATTATTGTGATACAACCAAGTGGGTGACGTAAGGATGATCTTAACTTATTTCCAACTTGAATTTGATTTTGATGCACTATCATACTTCTATGGAATTGATTTGGTCACAAAAATTGCATAATCTTGTCACTTGAATACTTACATGTTGGAATGACTTGTTCATCGGAATAAGAATTATAGTTGTCTACCGACATAGGAGGTTGTGATTATTGTTGGGTGAGTATGATGCTTTAGAATGTAATGGTGCTTGAATTTGTTATGAAAAAGAAGTGCTATCATAAGAGGTATGTTATGAAAAGAAAAAGGAAAGAAAAAAAAAACTGAAAAGTTAGTTATGTTCAAAATTGAAAAACAAAAGAGGAGAAAAGGGGTGGTAGAATAAAAGAAAGTAGAAAGGTTGTTTGAAAGAAACGTGTTAATGATACAAGGTGATGTATTAAAGCGCTTAGGAACATAGTCACTATTTCTGGCCAAAATAGTCCTACCCGTCCCTTAGCCTACATTACAACCATCAAAAGACCTATTTGATCCTAAGCTTAGCATTCTGACATTTAGTGGAGCATTACACTAAGGGCAAGCCTATGGACATCAGCTGCAGCATATGAATTCTTTGTGAGAGTGAGAGTAAGGACACTCTTATACCCATGTTTTGACAAATATGCTATACTTATGAGTGATTATGGGTAATATATTGTGAGACACACATGGTTGATGAGTTTTGGGTAGTTGTGTATGATTCTTTGTGCCTTAACTTTTGAATATGAGTTGGCCACCATCACGAGTCTATGATAGAGGTTAAATTGCTTCTACTAATGATCGGAAAACTACTCTTTGTTGATAATTGTTGTGCTTGTCTAGACGAATATTTTGTGTTGATACTGTGAAATCCTAAGTTGATGTTTAGACGGACATGATATTTTGTTCGAGGACGAACAAAGCTTCAAGTGTGGGGTGTTGATGATAGGCGAATTTACACGCCTATAGCACTAGACTTTGCCCATAGTTTAGCCCAGTTTTGAGAACAAATTGTATATTTCATGCACTTTTAGTCCTTTTTCCTGTAAGTGAGCTAACGAACATGATTAGAAAGTTTTCCGGTATAAATGATGCAGATTTCAGCATTTTATGGATAACTTGACGCCAAAGGAAGCTTGACGAAAGAAGGAGAGCAGCGTTTGGGCGCCTATGGACTGAAAGTGATGCATGGAAAACCTGTCCCGGGCAAAAACAGCATTTCTGAAGACTTTGGGGACCAGCAGTAACCTATTAGGAGTGGGATAATAATGCAGTAATTCATTAGGATTAGGATAATGATACATTAACCTAGTAGGATTGGGTTAAGTAATGCATTAGCTTAGTAGGAATAGGATAGGAGTATTATAAATACCCTATTTTGCTAGAGATTTTTATTATTCTCATTCTAGTTTTAATTCATTCCTCCATTAGTTACAATTCATTCACTACTACTTCTAATTCTTCCATTAATTCTACTTCTAATTCTTCTTCTATTCATCTATTCAATTCTTAATTTCCGCAACAAGAGAAACGTTACTTTGCTAGGAATTCACGCCTAACGCCTACCACACTACTACTACACGAAATCTTTATTGTGGTATAATAACAATGTCTATTGTGATTTCCTTTGCACTCATGGGTAACTAAACTTCTCTGTTGGGGTTATGGAAGCCTTATGAGATACTATCTAAGGTTATGAGTTTGAGAATTCGTGACACGTGTGTTGCTTATATCATTATTCTCTTCATCTTAATGCAAATTCTTGTGGCTGCAGACGCATAGAATAACGCCAGTATAGCATTAACTTGTTCGAAAGAAAAGTTATATGTCTAGAAAAGAGATAATGTCAAGGTAATAGGGTCCCATCCCCTATTAAAAAAGTTAGTGCCGTAACTGGATTAACCACTTGAAGAATTTGTACCGTTAGATACGCTTTAAGCTCGAAAGAGTTAACGTGAAATAGTCCTTGTTGAGGTTGAAAGACACTTGGATTTACCATCGAATACAATTCTCTATAAGCACATACATGTCTGAATTCCGCACAACTCATAGCCAATAGAGACGTACAACTCATAAGGTGGACATAACCCCAACTTCTCAATTCTCATTGTTTTACATCTTACTAAACATTCTTTCTTTTTACTTTGCTATTTTCTGTTTTTACTTTACTATTTTGATTACATTATTTGCACATTAAAATCCCCCCTTTTCACGAGACTTGCACCAAAAGTCTAGTAATCTTTGCTTACTTATTGACCAAGCTATTCCCTGTGGGATCGATACCCAACCCAGTTGGGTTCTATATTTGACTATGACCGCTTTACACTCCTACGAGAGCTGTAGATTGAGCGTTATCAGATTACATTCCTTGATTATCTCCATTTGTGTGCCCAGATAGCACCTTATGAGTTTATTCTCATGTTTGCCATTTGGACTTTCAACGGGTCAAATTCAGTTCTTGGAGTCCCCTATGGTGAGATTGCTTGGACAGGGCTCAGGTGATTTTCCTCCTGGTTCGGAGTAGATAGCAGGTACAGAATGGTAAAAGAAGGTTATATTTGGATTTAAAGTCGGTGGCATGACTCATGTCTTAGGTTATTTTTGGCTTGGATAAGCCTTGGATTGATTTGTACGGATTTAGAGATGGTATCGGCGTGTTGTGGTTCAGATATGTATGGATCATTTTTCTCGGTTCAATTGGAGGCTAGTTAGCAGTTGAGGTTGAGTTTTGGTTGTTTGGGAGCAAACTGAGGTTGTTGGTTGAAAAAGAGATACCGGTGGTAAAATCTCTTAGAAGCATTTTCTCTTTGCTGAAGTTATCTAGAAAGTCATGCTCAGAGCATGCGGGCCTAGTACCTCATTCCTTCGAGCTTTTGAGATTCTTTATATCTATTAACTTTTGGGGAGGAAAGTCCTTTTAGTAGTGGATATTGTAATGACCCTTACGATCATTTTTTATATTTCTACTTATCTTCGCTATTTGAGCTTCTCCATAGTTGTCCCAACTCGGGACAGTTTGGTTACCAGCTAGTTCTTTTGGTTTTTAGAGCCAAATCCCTATTTTGAAGCCTACACTAGTTCCAAATGGCCACCAAGTGAAAACTTTAGTGAAACGATCTCGGATGTAAATTCCAACTATGCTAGGAGATACAAAATATTGATTCTAGTCTAGGTAGACCTTTGGTTCGGGTCCCAATACACCCAAGCTTATTATGACCTATTGATTGTAA
This sequence comes from Capsicum baccatum var. pendulum, assembly GCA_030864225.1. NCBI lineage: Eukaryota > Viridiplantae > Streptophyta > Magnoliopsida > Solanales > Solanaceae > Capsicum > Capsicum baccatum. The sequence continues at coordinate 273,755,887 of CM061552.1, forward strand.
AGTTGGAAAATGAAATTATGGGTGTGGGACCCATATTTGGTCGAAACAACCTCGGATTCTAAATCCGACTTCTCCGTCATATCCAGAACATTTATTTTAGGCTATGGAAACCCTCGATTCAGGTCCCAAGGATTCCAAACTTATTTTGTGTTGTTGAGCGAATTTTATGAAAAATGAAGCTATAGGTGTGGGCCCATTTTTTGCTTAAAAAATCTCGGATGAAAGTTTTGATGATTCCAATGGATTTGAAAGATGGTTTACACTCAAATTTTACTATTGAATAATGTTATTTGGATTTCAAATGAGTTTCGAAGGTCAAAAATAAGTTTGACTTTTCTATCAGGGGAGATACCGCATCTCTTCACCGGGGGGTCTATAAATAGACCCCAAGGTCGCGTATTTGGCCATTTTTTCTTCATCTTTGAGAGCCTAAAACCCTAAATAGGTATGACAACTCAAAATTGAGCCTTGTGGGTGTCTAGGGAGCTTGGCAAACATCTTTTATCATGATTATCATTCGAATTAAGGTAAGATTTCATCACTTTATTGGTGAATTTCTTAGTTCTTGACCTAAACCCCAATTTATCTTAGGGCTTGATTTAGCCCCAAATTTGATTTTTTTGCACCCATTAATTGAGAGTTTTGATTTCTTGTTCATGTATGAATGTTGGGTTGACCTCGGAAATATATTTTCCGTAAGTGAGACCAGTTGGATTTTTTGGTATTCTTTTTGGACCTGAAGTATAATAGTGCAATATGGGTATCATTAGACTCGTATTGATGATTAGATTATGATTTTGATAGAGTGATGGCATTTTGGAAATTGTGAAGTGAAGATGGGTGTGTGGTGAATGATTTGAGGTTTTACGGTTCGGCCTTGAGGTACGCTTCTACTTACTCTTCTTCGAAGATGATGCGCATTATATATTTCATATGAATGTGAATGTTAAGGTTGATTATGACTAGAATCACTTAGACTTGATTATTGATGTTAGGGGATTAGATAAGTTATTTTGGACCCGTAAGGTAGTATGTTTATGACCCTTTTAGAATCCTATTATCTTCTCCCTAGACTGAATTAGTTTGTAGTATGGAAATGTTATGATGCTAGGTTTGGGATGTGGTTCAAGTGTTGGAATCATGATTAGTGTGATTGACCTTAGTTGGGCTAGTCTAGTGACCTTGAAATCATATCTTGGGGTAGAATTGACATAATTGCCCATGTTTCTAGATGAATTTTCTATTTTAGGATTGGTTATGACTTACTTGACATCTAGAAGTTGAACTAGATACCTTAGCATAGTTTTAGGCGTAGTTTGCTTAAATATGGAGATTGAGGATTAGAAGTGAGATCATCCAGCCTACTTAGGTCAAGACTTATGTTTGCTCTTATGGGCTTAGTTGCGGATAGTAGGCTTAGTTGAGACTAATGATCCTTATTTGCGAGGTCCTTTGGGCTGGTGGTGGTGAACTCGGGCTCCCCAAAGAAGGACGATTACCTGATCACCTTTCGAAGCGTGATAGCCAAGTCCCAGATTGACTTTTTATTGCTTAGGAAAGGGGATAGGGTGTTGTGTAAGGACTGTAAGGTCATCTCGAGTGAGAATCTTTCGACCCAGCATAGGCTCTTGGTTATGGATTTGGGTATAAAGAAGAATAGAAAGAGGAGGGGTGAGGAGTGTAGGCCTAGAATTAAGTGGGGCGGCTTGACACCAGTGAATGCATGGGATATAGAGGAGAAGTTGGCGGGAATGGGGGTGTGGGAGTGTAGGGGGGACATGGATAGTATGTGGGATAGGGTGGCTAGGTGCATCAGGGAGAATGCAAGTGAGGTGTTGGGTGTTTCTAGGGGCTGGGCCGGGCATCATCGAGAGGATTGGTGGTGGAATGAAGAGGTTAAGAAGAAAGTGGGGACCAAGAAAGGGGCATATGCTAAGTTGGTTGAGAGTAAGGACGAAGAAGAGAAGCGGGTAAACAGGAAAGAGTACAAGTTAGCTAGGAAGGAGGCTAAGTTAGCAGTTACGGCGGCTAAGACGGCCGCTTTTGAGAGCTTGTATGCAGAGTTACAGGGGAAAGGAGGGAAAAAAAGTTGTTTAGACTCGCTAAGGCTAGGGAGAGGAAGGGTCGTGACCTCGACCAGGTGAAGTGCATTAAGGGGGAGGACGGTACAGTATTGGTGGAGGACGGCCACATTAAGAATAGATGGCAGTCGTATTTTCATAGGCTCTTGAATAACGAAGGGGATAGAGCTATTGTGTTAGGGGAGCTGGAGCACTCAGAGGAGTGTCGGGATTTTAGTTATTGTAGACGTTTTAAGGTAGAAGAGGTTAGAGAGGTTGTTCGCAGGATGCGAAGGAGTAGGACGACGGGGACGGGTGAGATACCGGTGAATTTTTGGAAGTTCACTGGAGAGGCTGGTGTAAGGTGGTTGACTAGATTATTTAACAAAATCTGCAAGACGGCAAAGATGTTCGAGGCTTGGAGGTGGAGTACCATGATCCCTCTTTACAAGAATAAGGGTGACATTCAGAGTTGCAATAATTATAGGGGGATTAAGTTATTGAGTCACTCTATGAAGATTTGGGAGTGAGTGGTCGAGGTGAGGCTGAGACGGATAGTATCTATTTTGGAAAACCAGTTTGGATTTATGCCTGGCCGCTCGAAAACGGAGGCAATTCACCTGGTACGAAGGCTGGTGGAACAGTATAGGGAAAGGAAGAAGGACCTGCACATGGTGTTTATCGACCTAGAGAAAGCATACGACAAAGTCGCCAGGGAGGTGCTTTGGAGATGCTTGGAGGTGAGTGGAGTCCCGCTGGCATATATCAGAGCAATTAAGGACATGTATGATGGAGCAAAAACTCAGGTGAGGACAGCGGGAGGAGACTCAGATCATTTCACTGTCTTGACAGGATTGCATCAGGGATCTACTCTTAGTCCTTTTTTGTTTGCTTTGGTGATGGATGTGTTGACGTGGCGTATTCAAGGGGAGGTGCCTTGGTGTATGCTTTTTGCAGATGATGTAGTTTTGATTGATGAGATGCGAGGGGGTGTGAATGACAAATTAGAGGTGTGGAGACAAACTCTTGAGTCTAAAGGGTTCAGGTTGAGCAGAAGCAAGACAGAGTATTTGGAATGCAGGTTTAATGACGTGAGGCTGGAGAATGAGGTGGTAGTGAAGTTGGAATCACAGGAGGTATGTAAGAGGGATAGTTTCAAGTATCTCGGGTCCGTGATTCAGGGTAACGGTGAGATTGACGAGGATGTCTCGCACCGTATTGGGGCGGGATGGATGAAGTGGAAGCTCGCATCGGGGGTGTTGTGTGATAAGAAGGTGTCTCCCAGCCATGTTGTATGGAGTGGAGTGTTGGCCAGTTAAGAACTCCCACATTCAAAAAATGAAGGTGGCAGAAATACGAATGTTGTGTTGGATGTGTGGGCTGACTAGAGGGGATAGAGTTCGGAATGAGACTATCAGGGAGAAGGTTGGTGTGACTCCAGTGGAGTATAAGATGCGGGAAGTCCAATTGAGATTGTTCGGACACGTGAGGAGGAGGGGCATGGATGCCCCGGTTCATAGGTGTGAGAGGCTAGCTTTGGATGGTTTTAGGCGGGGTAGGGGTAGGCCAAAGAAGTACTGGGGTGAGGTGATTAGGCGGGACATGGAGCAGTTACAGCTCACCAAGGACATGACCCTAGATAGGAAGATCTGGAGGACGCGAATTAGGGCAGAAGGCTAGGGCCAGTTTGGGTCGCTAGTGTAGGGAATCACTTGGTGGGGGTATTATTCTTGTTATGATACCTTGTTCCATGTTTTATTATGAATCTGTTTGCTTTTCTCTATTTTTATTACTTATGGGTGTCGTATTTATGTTATGTCATCTTGTTCTATGATTTACTATGTATTTGTGTAATATCTCGTGTCTCGAGCCGGGGGTCTATCGGAAACAGCCTTTCTACTTCTTTAGAGGTAGAGGTATGGACTGCGTACATCTTACCCCCCCCCCAGACCCCACTATGTGGGAATACAGTGGGTTTGTTATTGTTGTTACTTGGTGAATCGATAAATTGTGATGATATTCGCTCGATTATGATTAATGGACTATAGAGATATTAATTTTCCTTAGATGTGATATTGGTCCTTTAGAGATGTTATTTCCTCTTAATTATGATATTTGTCCCATAGAGATGCATTTTCCTTTTAGTTATGATATTTGACCCATAAAGATGCATTTCTCTCTTAGTTATGATATTTGGCTCATTGAGATGCATTTCTCTCTTAATTATAGAGATGCATTTTTCTCTTAGTTATGATATTTGGCTCATAGAGATGTATTTGCCTCTTAATTATGATATTTGGCTCATAGAGATGTATTTTTCTCTTAATTATGATATTTATCCCATAGAGATGCATTTTCCTCTTAGTTATGATATTTGGCCCATCGGGATGCATTTTTCTTTTAATTATGATATTTGACCCGTAGAGATGCATTTTCCCTCTTAATTCTGATATTTGGCCCATAGAGATACATTTTTCTTTTAATTATGATATTTGATCCATAGAGATGCATTTTTCTCTTAGTTATGATATTCGGCCCATAGAGATGTCTTTTCCTCTTAATTATGATATTTGGTCCATAGAGATGCATTTTTCCTCTTAATTATGATATTTAGCCCATAGAGATGCATTTTTCTCTTAATTATGATATTTGGCCCATAGACATGTATTTTCCTCTTAGTTCTGATATTTGGCCCATAGAGATGCATTTTCCTCTTAATTATGATATTAGGCTCATAGAGATGCATTTTCCTCTTAGGTATGATATTTGGCCAATAGAGATGCATTTTACTCTTAATAATGATATTTGGCCCATAGAGATGCATTTTTCTCTTAATTATGATATTTGGCCCACAGAGATGTATTTTTCTCTTAGTTATGACATTTGGCCTATAGAGATGCATTTTTTTCTCAATTATGATATTTAGACCATAGAGATACATTTTTCTCTTAGTTATGATATTTGGTCTATAGAGATGCATTTTTCTCTTAGTTATGATATTTGGCTCATAAAGATGCATTTTTCTCTTAGTTATGATATCTGGTTCTTAAAAGATGCATTTTCCTCTTAATTATGAATATTGGGCTTATAGAGATGATTTTTCTTTTGGTCATAATGTATATCCTGTAGATAAGAGATGTATAATAGAGGTGATATGCTTATTGATATTATGCCTCCTACATGTGAGATGCCCCGTATGTGTGAGATGATTATAGATTTGTTATGTCGATATGAGTTTCGAATATGTATATGGGTCTAAGACCGTGATTATGATGTCGTGATTATTTTGGATATATTATTGGGTCGGGGGTCGTGTTATAATATTAGTTAGATATCTGGGGAGTAGTTATCCTTGTAAAGCATACGGTTGTAGAATATGGACACATATATATTTATGTTGCCTACGATTTCATTGATCGAATAGTGGTGATGGCATGCATAGATTTGGTACATTCATGATTATTATATCGGTATTGATGCGATCCTAGATGAAATACGACCTTATCACTGTTTTTCTAAAAATGGGTTAAAATCCACTTTTCACCTTAACAATGGATATCTTTACTATAATAATTGCCTAACTAAATGGAATATTTATATGTATAAAAGAGGTTAAAACTATTGTTTTAAAGATTTGATCGAGACAGATTTTAGTCCATGACTTAACACTATTATTTACTTCGGTCGTGAGATATTCCAACCCTTTCTACATTTTTACAATGATTTAGTCCCGAAGATCATTCTGGGTAACAGACATACAAATTTATACTCTTTTAGCCATGGCTTGATTCCGTGCATCTTTTATACATCTATAGATATGTATTAATGAATATGATGATATATATACCTGGTTTGAGTTCGGAGAATACTGTTGTGATAATATATATACCTGATTCAATTTCGGAGGATATTGGTATGATGATATATATACCCGATTTTGAGTCTGGAAGATATTATTGAGATGATATATATACCCGTTTCAAGTTTGGAGGATATTGTGATGATATATTAATACCCAGCAAAGCGGAAGGTTGATTAAGATAATGATGATGGTTACAATAATGAGATTGTGATATTGATTGAGTACCTTGCATTCATTCTCGCATGCACATCGCCGATCATAGTATGCTCCTATATCTAACAGTCAGTATGGGATTATTGCATGGATATGAGTGATGAATATGCCTTGTGTTGTTGTATATTGATTGAACCTTCTGAGCATGAGGCGGTAGGGGTACACATAGGATCGTCTAGGTGTTTGGTTGTCTAGAATAACCGGTTACTCCCGTTGTTATTGATATTGTAATTATCATTGTTATGATCATTATTATGGCTAGCTTATGACAGATTGGTCATTGATTTGGTAATGATATTTGAGGTATGTTTCTGTCCTCTTTTATCTTACGGTTGCATTATTATACATGATTTATTCATGTCTAACCATGTGGGTTAAAACCCTGATTATGAGAGTATTAAATCTTTATCAGATTATAATAAGGTCTTAAAATGAGGACATGATGCTTTAGGTTATACTTTGAGTTGGACTCATAAATATACGTGTATATATATACATATATATATATATAAATTTAAATATATATATATATAGTTATGGTACTACCGTATATCCCTTCTTTATTTGTTAATGTTGTATGTTCATATTGTATATTCTTGCCTTGGCCTTGTATATTGTTATCTACCTTTCTTTCGCCCTTTATTCGCATCTTTGTCTGGGATATACGGTATAGTATTGATATTTATAAATTTGAACATGAATAGGATAGTTCATCCTTGATACTTCTTTAGCCTTATTATGTTAGTCTCTTGGACATGAATAGAATAGGCTATCCTTATTGTCTCTTTGACATGTTATATGATTTATGAACTCTTGGGTGTAATTTCTATTTTGTTTATATATTGTATATATTTGGTTTATCTTTGGAGCTCAGTTGGCAATTTCCTACTGAGTACCATTTGTTTGGTACTCATACTACACTTCTGCAGCCTACATATCATAGAACGGGTTATCGCCGTTGATGTGTGGTCGTGCGGAGCAACCATGATTTAGAGACTTAGAGTGAGCTCCTGACATTCGGAGTATTACTTATCTCTCTCTTATGCGTTAGACTAGTCTTTATATTGTATTCAGAGATGAGTTGTATCAGTGTAATTTATTTTATCTTTTCCACTTTGATACTCTTATTATATTACAAGCTCTTGTACTGATACCACCAGGTTTTGAGATTTATTTAGGTAGTTGATTTTTGTTATATTTATTCTATATCTTTTCTTTATTCTATTTAGTGGTCTGTTACTAGTCGTTTCAGACTGCGAGTTGGCTTGCCTAGAGGTGGATTAAAGTAGGCGCCATCATGACCTAAGAAATTGGGTCGTCACAATAACCTCATCTCTGATATCCAAGATAAATTATTCATGAAACCTTTTTTAGTGCATCTTTCAAAGAGATGAGAGATTATGTTGTTTTCACATAACTAAATTTTTTAAATAGTTACAAATTGTACACACACCAAAACCACCCTAAATAACCAAATATCTCTAGTGTAATAGAGACCAAAAATCATTCAAAAAGATACACCTTGCTTTGAATTATAATAAAAGAGTATACAAATATTCCTTATTAGGTAAAAGGAAAGTACCTCCAAAATTATAAGAAGGAAGAAGAAGACACTTATTTCCTCCACAATCCATATTTTTCCCCTCCTGATACAAGTGCGATCACGTAGATGAACTTATGAGGATGTGTATTGAATTCGCTCATGTGTGTGTGCAAGAGAAGTGAAATTAAGGGCTTAAAACATATCAAAACAGCCACTAATTCACACTAGAGGGGCACCTAATCTCTAAGGGATATTTTGGACTTTTTGCCTTCTATTTGTAATACACTATATAAGAAACATTTTAGGGTTACTTTACTTTGTTTTTTGATATTGAAGATTGTATAACACACTTGAAAAACACAAGTTCTCTCTACCATAAAGACTTGGCTAAAACTAGGAAACAACTTAGGTGTGGAATCACTTTTATTATTTTTTTGCTTGGATCGTTGGGTGCTAGACGATTGAGGTCCTCTCTTTTGTCCACTGCATAGTGTAGGTGTTTCTACTATCTTTATCAAGGGTCTTTGTGCTTGAATACATTTAGGTTCTTGGTCTTTGTAGTAGTGTATGTCACACTCTCTATCATTTCCTTTGTTGTAATCTTGTAGCCGTGTGATGTATTGTTTCTCTTGTAACCCGTGTGTTGTTCTTTTTCTTCATCTTGATGTTGTTAGCATAGTTTGTTGCGGGCTGTTTTTAGGTGTTAAACACCACAATACATTGTGTTTTTGTTGAATCCGAGAGTGGTTATCAAAAGAGTCCACGGTTCTTTCAACTTGTGGACTGATTTTGGTGTTGTCTGTGTGTTCCTTATCGATCTTGTATCATTTGGTATCAAAGCAAGGTTTGATTGTGTTCAAACAAAATCAATCTTGGGATTTTTATCTTGAAAATTCAAAAACAAAGTGAAAAAGAAGAAAAAAAGAAAAAAGTTATTGTTCAAGTTATTAGGATTTTTCAAAAAAAAAACTTGATTTTTGTGTGTTTCTAGTCTTAGATCCTTTTTTCCTAACACTATTAGAGTCTAGAAATTGAAAATCCCAACAATAAATGAAGTTTCAAAATCAAAAATCCCAAAACAAAAAATACTAAACCCGTTTTTAACCCTAGGTCAAATTTTGAGTTTTTGATTTTGTGTTTTTCTTGTATTTTTAGTGTTAGATTTGTGTTCTATAACACTATAGGAGTATAGGGTTTGAATTTGAGCTAAATTGGAGGTAATTTGAGTCATCCACCATTGTTGAGCTTGATTTTGAAGAAACTTGAAGGGTTATTTTTGGTACAACCACAATGGAACCCGACGCTTCAAATGCTCAACCAATGGACAATAATGCCATCAATCTCATTTTGGCTCACCTTGAAACTATGTCCCAAGATGTGGCTAGGTTGAATATGGGTCTTGAGAAATTAGATACGGATGTGGCATCAATGAGTGGGAGATTACAACGTGTGTAAATTCAAGGGAGTCGACCTTCCACCCATCAAAATATTTCCCCAACCATTACTCCCAAGGCCTTGCACCAAATGAACAAGTCACCGAGCCAACCACCAAATATTTCCCAAAATCGTGAGTATGATAGAGCAACCCTCCCTCCACTTCACCAAGTCCAACATGACGGATTTGGAACCCAAATTCCACCAAACACGAACCCTTCACTTATCCATAGACCTCATTTTCTAACCCAAACTCCATTGAACCAAAGGCCTTACTATCCTCCAAATCCGAATCAACTTAATCAAAATCCACCAAACCGTTTTGAGGGTTATGGTAGGGAGGAACAATATGGGGGTTATGGTGATTCTTACTTGAGGGAAGAAGAGGAGAGAGGTAGGCAAGGTGATTAAGGCTGAGAAGTGGGGGGTGGTAACCAAACCCGAGAGCTTAGCCTCAATTCCATCAAAGTTAGTCTTCTGATATTCAAGGGTGAGAGTGATCCCAAGGCATATCTTGCTTGGGAGTCATCTTGTGATAGGATATTCCAAGTGAATGATCTAACTGAAGAGAAGAAGAGTTGTTATGCAATCGCTCACTTTGAGGGGTATGCAAACACTTGGTGGGAGTATGTGAAGAGGTTTGGTGATGTGTTGATTGTCGGGAGGCCACCTCCATGGTTTAGATTGAGGTACCTTATGCGTCAAAGATACTTACCTAAGGGCTACAAACAAGAACTTTTTGCCAATTTGTATAACTTGAGGCAAGGAAACAAAAGTATCATGGCATACTATGACGAGTTTCAACGATTGATTTTGAAGATTGACCATATAGGAGATCAAGTGATCCATGATATTATATGATTCAAAGTAGAGTTAAATAGGGACATAGCTTCTCGGATGACCCTCCACAAGTTTGACACGATCGATGGCATTTTCCAAGCGGCATTGGAAATTGAAAGGGAGCTCTCAACCTCCAAACCCAAGAATCACCAAGGACCTTCCTCGGAGTGGCACCAACATCAAGAGAATTCATCCAATTCCAACCAAACCGAGAACAAGGTTGTACAAACCAAAACCAATGCTTCCTGAAAGTATCCTCCAAGAAACGAAGGTAAACCAAAATTCTACTTCTCGTCCTAAGGGATTTCAATGTTTTAAATGTCAAGGGTAGGGGAACAAGGCTAGTGAGTGCCCAAACCGGAGGAATATAATCCTTAGGAAGGGAAAATTCTATTATCTTGGTGAGGAGATAGGAATTGAATCGAATAAGGGTGATAAAAAGCTCAAGATGGAGCAGAGCTTGAGGCCGAGGTGAAAATTGATGAAGGTGGGAAAGATATTTGGTCGGTGGATGGATAGTGTGTTGTGACTATGTATATGGAAAGGAGAATCATGCTTAGTGAGATTATGGAAGAAGAAGCCGAGAGTGAGGAGGGTGAATAAAAGAAGCCGAGAGTTAGGATTGTGGGGTTTGCACACAAAGACCCTTTGTTTCCTACTAACCAAGATGCTACCACTATGCCTAGCATCACTTCTTATTATGTGCAGGTTAAAGAACATTCAAGTCCAAGTAGCAAGCTTGATTACCTCCTGGAACCCTTGGTTAAACATCATAACCTTGGGAAGAACATTGAAAAAATGATTTAAAGATGAGATCTTGTGGGTGATGATTGCTTGAATTTGTGGAAAAATTCCTCCCAAGATGGAGAGGATGATACAAGTGCGATCACATAGATGAACTTATGAGGATGTTTATTGAATTCGTTCATGTGTGTGTGCAAGAGAAGTGAAATTAAGGGCTTAAAACATATCAAAATAGCCACTAATTCACACTAGAGGGGCACCTAATCTCTAAGGGGTATTTTGGATTTTTTGTCTTGTATTTGTAATACACTATATAAGAAACATTTTAGGATTACTTTACTTTGTTTTTTGATATTGAAGATTGTATAACACACTTGAGAAACACAAGTTCTCTCTACCATAGAGACTTGGCTGAAACTAGGAAATAACTTAGGTGTGGAATCACTTTTGTTATTTGTTTGCTTGGATCGTTGGGTGCTAGACGTATTGAGGTCCTATTTTGTGTCCACCGCATAGTTGAGGTGTTTCTACTATCTTTATCAAGGGTCTTTATGCTTGAATATACTTAGGTTCTTGGTCTTTGTAGTAGTGTATGTCACACTCTCTATCATTTCCTTTGTTGTAATCTTGTAGTCGTGTGGTGTATTATTTCTCTTGTAACTCGTGTGTTTTTCTTGTTATTCATCTTGATGTTGTTAACATAGTTTGTTGTGGGCTGATTTTAGGTGTTAACCACCACAATACATTGTGTTTTTGTTGAATCCGAGAGTGGTCATCAAAAGGGTCCACGATTCTTTCAACTTGTGAACTGATTTTGGTGTTGTTTGTGTGTTCCTTGTCGATCTTGTATCATTAGTATCTTAAAAATTGAAATAATTTTTCTAACATTATGAAGTATTAAGTTGTATATAATTTCATTAGAAAAATGCATTATCTAATAGTTTGATTACTAATTTAATAATGTAATATTCAATCTTTCTTACATATTGAATTATAAAGCCATTTTGGAGATTTAACTGGAACTTAGGAGAATAGTTGACTCACTTTGAGAATAAAATGTTTAGACATAACTATGGTTAAAACATAGTATTAGAAAACATATAAACAAGAAATTAATATATATAATTGTTGGAAGATCACATCCATTTTGCAGTTTGCACATCTCAAACATCTAATAGTCAACATATATAACATCGCTTTAAAATACAGACGACTTAGAGAGTTGTATACTTAGTCTAGTTAATTAATGTCCCCTACAGAGTCTTAGAGATGAGCTATTTTGCGGGCGAATATTTACTCTTTCAATTCCTATTTTATTTGTAGGGTTAACTCATGATTTCTCAGATCTCAGAATACATGAATTATTCTCTGATTTATTCCGCCGTCCCGACTACTGAATCATTATAGGTGAGATAAGTTTCATGCTTGGAATGAAAGAAATATCCTAACACATGTGATAAAAATTTTCTTGACAAGCCACATTATGCTGAAAAATTATGAAATACAATTTTGTTGATTGTAGAGTCATGCAACTCCTTTTGATTCAAATATGTGAAAGTGGTATGAAAAATAAATAAAGGAGTTTGCTAGCCTAATAAGGAATAAATGTATGAGATATGTTACTTATTACACTTGATAGGATAATGTGTATGAACTAAAAGTACTTAGCAGAGAGAAGCAAACCAGGTACATTTACTTGGTACAAAAGTTGGGGCTTGTTTTATAAAGAAAAAATATTCTTCTAAAGTATTTATTTGATGCAATGAAAAAATAACTTGGTGTTATTTGTTCAAATGAAAAAAAAAAGCAAATTATGATTTGTTAACTCTACTATGGGGGTTGAACTAACTATTTTAGTTTCAACTAGTGAAAAAGTAAATTGATTAATTACTTTATTTTGAGAAATGATTTCTCTAGTTTTGAGTTATCATGATAACATCAATATTTTTTGTAGAGTTTGAAGTTGTTATTATAACAGTAAATTCAGACCCATGAGGAGAAAATAATATTGTAATATAATACTTGACAAATGGTAACAAAATATGAGTTATGTCAAATTTTGTGATAATCTTACAGATGAACTAAACAAGGCCTTGGCAAGATAAAGGGTCTAAAACACATCAAGAGGGAAGGAATTGAAGCTCAAAAATCTAAGTCATATATGAGGAAATACAACATGGAGACTAGATATTCTATAACCAAGTTCAATAAAAAAATGAATTGTATGATTACTTGTTGTGAATGCACTATTATTTTATCCCTTACTATGGTGTGGTACATTTTATTGTAATGATTTGTGGAGGTTGAGTTTAAGAACTCTTATTAAAATTCTGTATCATATGAGTGGATGTCAAAATTACAAGACCACCATTGATAGATTTCACCTATGTAAGTGTGATACGTAGGCCACTTCCTATGAGAATTGAGCTTATTCTCAAAAATGCTTATGAAAAATCGGGATAGCACAAGGTCGTAATATGATAGCTATTAAATCTTATGTCAACACCTTAACTATTGTGTGTAGGTAGTAGTACTTTATTTCCCTTAAGCAGTCATAATTCAAATCTGAGACCACTACTGACTCGGAGTAAAGATTATTGTTACTAATTGGAGGTTTAGTGCAGAGCACATTATGGTCATTATGTGTAACTTGTGAATTCTTTGTGAGAGTGAGAGTAATTTGATTTTTGTACCCATTATGTGATAAATTGCATTATTGTGAATGTTTATGGGTAACTCTCTTGCTGTGAGGGCACATGTTTAATGAATGTGGGTTATTTGTATGATGTTCTTGATTGAGCAATATGCATGGGTTTGCCATTTAGGTGAGTCAATTCTTGAGGTTAGGATGTTTTGGAGTAGTGTTCATGAGCTTTCAATTGTGTAAATAACGTGCTTTGTGTAGAAACTTGCATTCCGTGCAGTCATTGTATTACTAGCTTGAGTGTCTTTATTTTAGTGAAAGTGTAGCATCACCTCAGATTTTTATACTTAGAGCAAAGAGTTGTTTGAGGACGAACAAGAGTTTAAGTGTGGGATGATGATCTGAAGTAATTTTATACACTTTTGTATCATTATTCTAGTTTATTTCGCCTTGTTTTGAGAGCAATTTGAGTGCTTAACGTGTTCGTATTGATATAAATAAGCATTTAAGTGTCCAAGTATGTGGTTACGATGTCCAAAGTATTTTTCAAACAAGTTTGTGCTTAATTAAGTAATTTAGAGTTCAACTCGAAAAATTAGTTTTACTAGCTTGAGCTAGGTGTGTGTCTAGTTGGTTTCGGTGGATTCTAATGTGTTTAATTTATTCCAAATATTTTAATGGTGTAATTATGAGTGGAATAACTTATTTGTAATGTGCAAAGTTTAATTTAATTAAGTCAAGAGTAAAAAGATAAGTGGAAGATCATTGCGAATTTGTCTTAGCTTAGCTCTTGTTTTGATTTGTTGTTGAGAATTGTATTGTTTTGATTTTTAATATGTAGTGTATGATATTGTAGGAGGTTTGGTGAACTAAATATGGTGATATATTGATGATAAAAAGGCTCAAAATTCATTGAAAATATACTACAAAAGACATGGGCAAAGGATAGGACGTTCCACAATTAACTAAATTTTTAAACACAAATTCTAGTGAGATGACACGAAGTCAACGCGTTGCATCGATGTGCCAACGGGTTGAGAAAAGCGTCGCGTCTCTCAAATTAAAACAGTGCAAAGTCAAAGCAGCGCTGCCACAGACTGATACAATAAAGAGAATTGTGGGAATCTTGTTATTGGGTGACGTGCAAGTCGTCTAATCCTATTTAAATTAGGACGAAAATATATCTGCATACAGCTGGACATTTTGATTATTTGAAAAAGACAATATTTTACTATATATAATAAGTGTCAATAAACAGACATGTCTTCGACATGCCTGCTTATGCTGCTTGTTTCAGCTGCTTCAATCGTAATTTTACTATATTATCCCTAATTAATTACTATAAGTTATTTAAGTATTTAAAAATTTGGAATATTAAATAAAAATTTAAAATAATCGGCATACCTTCTTCTATTGCTTGCTTCAGCTGCTTCAATTGTAATTTGATTATACTACCCCAAATTAATTACTATAGGTTATTTAAGTATTAAAAAATTATAATATTTAATAAAAAATAAAAAATTAACAAAAAATAATAATTTTTAATTTTTTAAATTAACTTGATGTCTTATATGATGCCTATTTATGCTTCTTTCACAAGTGTCAATAAGCAAGCACGTCTTCGGCATGCCTGCTTGTGCTGCTTGCTTTAGCTGCTTCAATCGTCATTTTACTAGATTATTCCTAATTAAGTACTATAAGTTATTGAAGGCATGTGTTGCTTGCTTCAGCTCCTTCAAATTACTTCAGCTGCTTCAATCGTAATTTTACTATATTATTCCTAATTAATTACTATAATTTATTTAAGGCACGTGCTGCTTGCTTCAGCTGCTTCAATTGTAATTTTACAATATTATCCCTAATTAATTACTATAAGTTATTTAAGTATTTAAAAATTTATAATATCAAATAAAAATATAAAATAATCGACATGCCTACTTGTGTTGCCTGCTTCAGCTGCTTCAATTATAATTTGATTATATTACCCCAAATTAATTACTATAGGTTATTTAAGTATTAAAAAATTATAATATTTAATAAAAAATAATAAATTGCTAAAAAATAATAATTTTTGATTCTTTAAATTAACTTGATGTCTTATATGATGCCTATTTATGCTTTTTTCACAAGTATTTTTTATAGTAATTTTATTATACCACTTCTAATTAGTTATTATAAGTCATTTAATACACGAGTTCTTCGCTGCTTCAATCGTGATTTTATTATATCACCCCTAATTAATTATTACGATCGCATTAGAAAATTAATAATATTTCATAAAATAGACACAAAACGATATGTCAACATAAAACATTTGATTAATTATCGAAATTATATTAATACCACATAAGTTAACTTTTAAAATTATATCAGTGTCACTTAAATCGAAATACAAGAAATAGTATTATAAATCACAATAATTAATTAAAATTATTTTAATAATTAATTATCTAAATTATATTTGTGTCACATAAATTGAGATTAAAAAAATAACATAGCACGGGCCCTTCAATGGCTAGTTATGACTATAAAGAAGGGTGGAGAAATATATTCACTGAACACGTCAAGCCACGAGAGAACATTGTTTAGAGAATTATATACGAAGGTGACTACACGATTTATTAGGTTTTTATTTTATTTTTAGTCTTTAAGTTTTCATATCATATATTCAAATATTTGGATCGTGATTATGAATATTAGTGGTTAAAAAATTCCTTTCTGGGGTTAAAGCCAAGAACATGATTACTATTGTTTTGGATTAAATTTTTTAATTTTGCTTATCATATTTGATTGTTTGTTTATTCTTATTTTAATTATTTTATGGATTGATCACCCATAAAATACATATATTGTCAACCTTTTGATCTCGGAAGATGGAATAGGGAGATAGAACACGAAAATAAATAAAGTTTGGGTTTTAATTCTTTTATAAAATAAAGAATTAAACTTAGAGTCTAGGACAAGGATATACTTAGATGCCTTACTTTATTCATAAGTAGGACGATAGCTTTAATTAACTTAATTGAATTATTACATCCCCGCTCAACGATGTAGTTGTAATGTCCAGATTAGGTAAAAGATTATAGGTTGGGAAACCATGATCATACAATTAACCCTACGAATTAACAATCAAGATAAGCAAATTAGCGGATGAGATTCAATAACATAGTATGATTGTTCGGAGTACTTTAACCCTGGGTTTTTCTCCATTGATTGCCCCAAGATTTTTATTTTCTCACATTATTTATTTTATTTTTAATTGACAAAATTACAAAGTCTCTTTTTGTTTATTTTTTCACAATTAGTTAGACTAGAATTAGATAGGTGGCGAACGCAAGTCCCTAAGAAATTGATACTTGGGCTTCTTTGAAGTCATTATATTACTTTATAAGATCACGTACACTTGCGTGTACGCTTAGGCACTGTCATTTGTAGTTAAAACATGTCTCCAAAAAGAAAAAAAAACTGAAAGTGGATCAACTTCTAACCACCCAACAAAAATGGATAGAGTACAGATAGATTCGGAGGAACTTCCTGAACAATCTCAGTCGAGGAAAAATAAAGCTGAGGAAAGTGATAACTCTTTCTCACCAATGAGGTGTGAAATAATATCGAAATTCCAACATGATTCTGTCAAAACCATTAGTATCAACAGGTTTCGTGTTGCGATGCCGATGGATAGCCCTGACAAAGTAACTGATGATTTTGTACTTAAATGTCAGTTGGGGAAACGTTTTGATGAATTAAGGAGAATTATGAAGAATTAAAACATAGACAGACTTTTTAACAAGAGCTTCTTTGTACACTTTCTTGAGCTACCTGAGGAATGCACTCTCCATTTTCCAATGAGCATGGTACATGGTCTTCTCAAGCATAGGATAAAGTACATGGGGGATGATAAAGATTCAAAGGAGGGCGAAAAAAATAGATGAAATCTGAATCAACTACTGTGGCATGCCGATTTGTTTTGGGTTGAAAGAGTTTTCCATAGTGACAGGCTTGAGATGCGATTGTCCAGAAGAACCTCTCATCAAGGAAACACCCCACGAAGGGTTCAACAAATACAAGGGAAAAAAGATGGGTTGTTGGGCATTGTTGGACGTAGTAGCTATAAATCGGAGGATTTGATGGCAGATCTCGAGGATAAATACATACCAAAGCACTGCAAGGGAAGTTGTGCTTAGTTTGGTTTGTCCATTCCGTTTTATTGGCAAGAGACGTCAGAAAAGTCATAGAAGATGATTTGTTGGAGCTTGTTGATGATTTTGACAAATTTAGAGACTATCCCTAGGGATATGACAGCTACTACTTAACATTTCAATATTTACTGACAAAGCTATCCACAGGGACGATCACATTATATGGCTTTTCTTGGGCTTTCATAGTAAAATTGATCACTATTTTTACTCATCCATTAATTTATAATGAATATAGCTATTATGACTTTTTTTTTGCTTGCTTCCTATTTACATTTTTTAGGCTTAGGCATATGAAGTCATTTCTCCCCTCCGAAAGCAGTTTAAGGATTACCCGGATAAAGTTTCTCATACAAGGATCCTTGGTGGTTGGTGGCTGCAAAGGGAAGCAAAAAGAATATTAAGGAGTAGGAGGCTGATCTATTTAACCCTCCGGATGATGCAGTACGTCTTCTTTCAACTAAAATAATTTACATCAAAGAGAGGTATTGAAATAGATGTCCCATCTATTGCGACAGATGGGTCATTTATTTCAACTGCAACTGGTACAAGAGATGGATAATCTATTGTGACTGACGATCCATATTTCGCAATAGATTAACTATCTGTTGCTCTGGTTCTCTAAACCCGACTCAACAGATTACCCATCTGATGCAAATTATGCAACAGATGTGTAATCTGATGCAACATATTATCAATCTGTTGCGACATATAGATCAGCTGTTTCGGCAGCTAGATCGTCTGTTGTATAAGTTGGTTGTGTTAACATCTATATAACCCAACTGACTATAAATTAGTATTATATAATTTAAATGCCTCTTGTCTTATTTTATAGGTTATCCATCCTTGGATCGTGCTTACCGTTAATGAGTTAGGGACAACTTTTTTTTTTACTCTAGGTCTTGTTGATACCAAAGAAGACCCAACAGTGGAGTTAATAAAGAAGGAATTGGCTAGAGCAACATCCATAAGAAGAGCAGTTAGGCAAGGTCAGCCTAATGTTGAAGCTCTTCACGACCAACCTCAAACTGCAATAGATTCGGGTGCTTCTTCTGGGGGTGTTGCTGGTGGAGTTATTTATAATGGTGGTAGCCATCCTGCTGCTGCTGCTTCTGGCAGTCGTGATTATGAGCATGTTGGTGCTCATCAAAAAATAAATATGTTTAAAAATACCCCTTGCACAGGTCCCTGTCACCCTTACACTGATCCCTTCCACCCTTACAGTAGTCCTCCTCACCCCTCTTCACCCTCATTTTATCATTATAAATGCATAGTGTGCAAGTACAGAGAGGATAAAATCCTTAAAAAGCTAGAGGCTATTGCTGAAGCTGTTGAGGAGTTGAAATCCAGGAAGGGTGTCATACCATCCAAAGAGGTGAGGGAGTCATGCACTCCTATAGTGGCGATTAGGAGGAAGAGAAGAAAAATTAAACAAATTCTCTCCGTTCTGAAATCAGCAAAAATTACAACTCCTTCCGCTCCAAGAGTTGTTGAAGTTTAGGGGCCGCTGAAGAAGATGGACATATTTGTGGAGCTTGGCAAGGAGAAGAATAAGGAACTAGAAGAAATCATGAATGGAAAAACGAAGGCTCAAAAAGAATACCCCATACATTCATTTGCCATGAAAGACTTCACGAATATGACAAATATGCGTGAGTGGTACGAGGACAATGTAAGTTTAATTTTGCTAACCTAGCCTTCCAATCTACTCTATGAAGAAGAATCTACGCAGCAGATGTGTATTATATTGCAATAGTTTGGTATTCTATTGCAACATAATACACATCTGTTGCATAAGTTACATTGGCTGGGTAATCTGTGAACTGATTTAGAGAACCCTCTGCATCAGATTCTTTCCACTGTGTTTTTATTCTTTACAATTACTAACCTATTTAAAAATTATCTTCTTATACCATACTGTGTTGATGAAATTCTCTACCTCATGAGGGGCAGGCAATTAGCGTACCCAGATGCTTATGATGCTGCCGATAGGATAATAGACCTCAACTTCTAAAACAATTTCAAGGATAGGTACGATGATCTCTGTGAGCTAGCTGATTTTGGTGGCCTAGGATTTTATAAGTTAGTTTCTACATTCTAATGGGATGAAGAAGCGATTAAATATATTAGAGGAAAGAGGTCATATCCACACGGCAAGAGCTGCACCAAGGCAAAGAGAATTCTTGCAGTCATGAATGTGAAAGTCAAACATTTTCTCGCTATTGAGACACTACTCTATGAGGGAAAGATTAAAGTTTATGACTGCAAATTACCTGTCTTCAGCGAGGACAAGTTTTTAACCCATATGCAACCACTCTTAAAATTGTTGCCCAAGTTATTGACGTAGAGTAAGATGATGGATCATTTGCCAGCAGAAATCTTGGTGAAGGAATCATGGATTTCTGAAGGTTGAAATAAGAACATTAAGCTCCATAGAAATAAAACTGGTGCAGCGTACGGGTCGTACTCGCTTGCATACATTGAGTGTTTGCTCACTGGTACAGAAATGATTGGTATGTGCAACGCCGATGTAGGAAAGATTCAATGGGTCTGGGCTTATAGTGTACTAACTAAATGGTTGGATCCCATGTATAAAAAAAATATGTACAAAGATAGAAACGAACAGGATAACAATTTTTCATTTCAAGTCACTTCACTTTACATGTAGTGGCAATAATTTTTATGTATGGCCAAGTTGAATTTTTATAATGCAACATATTTTATATATGTTGTAACAGATCTAATACCTGTTGTGACAAATTGATTATCTGTTGGAATAGATTAGCCATTTGTTACATTATGCAGATGTTTTCCAGTCTGTATGTCGCAATGGATATACAATCTGTTGCAACATATAATCCATTTGTTGCAACTGATAGGTAATCTATTGGAACAAATCAAGAAAGTAGGAAGATCTGTTATATAATTTCCAGCATATAACCTAACTAAATGGTTGAAGTCCGCGTATAAAGAAGAATATGTACAAAGACGGAGATGAACATGATAACTATTTTTTATTTCAAGCCACCTCATTTTACATGTAGTGACAATAATTTTTATGTCTGCGGGTAGTTGAATTTTTATAATGCAATAGATAGTATATCTGTTGTAACATATATAATACCTGTTGTGACAGATTGATTATCTGTTGGAATAGGTTGATCATCTGTTGCATTAATAGAAGTTTTCCAGTCTGTCTGTCGCAGCAGATATCCAATCTGTTGCAACATAAAATCTATCTGTTGCAACTGATAGGTAATTTATTGGAAAAAATTAAGTAGGAAGACCTGTTATATAATTTCCAGTAGATGACCTACGTGTTGCATCTCATGTTGCAACATATGTCTAAATCTATTTGATAAGATATATCGTTTGTTGCAGCAGAAGTATTATATATAATGATATTTGAATCTAGTATTCCATTTCAATTAACATGTTCAAAACTAAGGATTAATTATATTCATAGACAACATAAAATAAGTTGAAGCCTTCGAAAATTACATGAAATAACTCAACAAATAAATGAAATGTTAAAAAATCATTATAGGTACAAATGATCTGCTCTACAAATAAATCAACAAGTTAAACCAAGGAGGATAAGTTATTACATTGATGGAATCAGGCTATAAAGATCTACTCACTATGAATAAGTTGTTCTTCATCCGGTGCTGCGGAATTTGACTTTGGTCATCGTGGATCTTTAATGTCGCTTATGTATGACTTTTGAGCTTTTGCTTATCCGTATTTACATAAAAGAGCAGCATATCTTTTGTGGAGTAATCCGGCATCAAGTCCATCATTTGGTACTTGTAATATATCGCTCAAATACTCAGCGTACACGGCAACAAAAAGACTGCAGTCCCTATATTTTAAAAAAATAGATAATCCATATCTTGCAGTTTATGCAAATGTTGTGAAATAAAACTAAACAATGACACTTAAACTTACAAGCTACCAATGGTTTGTTGTGCAATTCCTTCAACATATTGTACATCTAATAGATTACCCATTTTATCCCGATATGCTTCAATCGTCGATCAATCAGTACGAATCTTTTGGTCTACAAAGTCACTCATATCAAGGTAAGTAGGTAATATTTTGGACAGCTTTTATATCTCAGACGACGTCCCAAAAATTCTTCTTCACGACATCGAGTCATAAACTCGGATGCGCCTTTCTTTTACAATGACGACAACTAACACCCAATGGAATTCATCACCACAATTGATTGGGATGTACACTTTGTCGACCAAATGCCAAGGTAAGCCAGCTGGAATGCTAAAACCTTTGATGATGCTGATTAAGCATTCCTCATTTTGGGAAACTTTCTGTTGTTATTGACAATACCTATCGTAGGAATTATTGATGTAAACTTTATACAAATAATTACCTATCGTGTATCTATTTTGTTCTTGTGTTTGCAACTTGGCCTTCTTTTGGAGGTAGTGAAAAATGACATCGATGTGCTGCACATATTATCAAACATTTTGTATTACGTGACAAAAAAAGTAATAAGCAGATGTAATTAAATAAAGTATTAATTAATAGTAATATGTATGACATGTAAACCTCATCATTCCAGCAAGTTTGGGGCTGTGACATCAAATAGAACCAATTTTTTATTCTGGAATGTGCAATAATAAAGTTGAACATATCAAAACCAAGACTCGATTCTTTCTCTTTGTAGTGTTCGTCATTTTGTTTTCTACATGATGCTTTATATGTGTTAATGCCACGCTCTTACAACAAGAATTGTATAAACCAATATCCATAAAATTGATTTATGTACCCGCTGGCATGATGCTTTGACAGCCCATCGGCAATCCATTCTGAATAGTCGTTGATCAACTGTGTTAGTTTTTTGAAGCCTCGTCCAAGATGTTGAACCCTTCAAACAGGTAATTCTTCTGTTCTCACAAACTAACAGACTTCACTTTTTCTTCTTGTTTGGAAGCAGTTGATGGATTATCACTATGATATTATGCTCTTCAATAGTATCTTCTATTGTGACATCCACGTGAAAAGCCAAAAATTGTCAATGCTAATTACAGATATATAACAAACTGTCCATCTATTGCAACAGATGAGTCTTATGTTGCAACATATGGATCATCTATTGGGATGAATTTGAGCAGGTAAATTAGAGCAGTAGGATAATTTCGAATAGATGGCCCATCTGTTGCAATATATGACTCAACTGTTGCAACAGATAACACATCTAATGCAATAGGTTAAACAAAAGTTGCAACAGATGTATATATTTGTTTGCTAATTTTTAGCATATGTATCATCTGTTGAAACAAATATGTTCCTATTTATTTGTTGGAACAGGTGATGTACATTCACCTTCTTCAGCTCATGTTGCTCTCTTGTGGCCCTTGTATACTGAACAATGTTGCAAGACAAAGACAGAGGCATTGTAATATTGCCTTTTTTGATGCTTAATGATGCCTTGGAAGTATCTTTCCTTCTTCTCTTAGCCACCTTGATCTCTAGTAGAGTATATGGATATGAAATCCTCTTTGATGGAATGATACCCCTCTTATATGTCATTTTCTTTACAGAAACAGTTAGTGCATTAATGGCATTAATCACTCCATCATGTTTCACCTTGCAATCTTGACATTTGCATGCATAACCTTCGCTAGATGTGGCAAAATCTGGAGAAAAATCTATACAACCAGTATGATCATAATCATAATGGCTTTTTAAAAAAAAACTGTAAGAGGAGCATCATTAGCCCCAACACTATCGTAAGATTTTCCCATGGATGACTTAACCACAAAATCACCCATTAAATCTGTGGCACTATTGCACTACATTCTCACAGGATAATGATCAATGATGAAGGTTTTGACCAACTCTTCGGCGGAAAGGCTATTAGCATTTGGATCATCTCTTTTGAGACATTCCTCCTTCCCGTGTTTATTATTGTAACACCCCATATTTTTATGTGTACTATTCTATTAATATAGAACTTGATATATCTTTGTGGTGTAGATGGAGTTCTAGATACTTCCCATGTGGTTTAATGTGACCAAGTATATACAAATTTTAAGTTAGATTAAAGAGTTAAGAACTAAAAATTGAGTATTTTGTTAAGGTGCTTTCTTGACTTACTTAAGCTAGTAGGTGGATCACTTACTTGAGCTATTTCTACCAAGTTAATGGACCCAAGTTTATGGACCGGATTTGATCCTATGTTAAGGTACTCATTTGGGCCTAACTTAAGTAAAAGAAAAGGAAATGAAAAAAATCCCAACACTCAAATCTACAAAGGCTCATTTTAGTTTAGCCCAACTATGAATTAAATAAGTATGTACATAACCTACTAATACTTCCTTTGACCAACTTATTGGGACAAATACACTACCACCTACTTGAATTAATTTTGGCCCAAGTTAAAGAAAAGAAAAGAAGGAGAATGGGCAACAAAGGCCCAATAGTTTTGGATCCACAAAATCCCAATATATTGGGCAAGTATATACATCATTTACTTGACAAAATATAGACCAAAAATAGTCAATAAGTCGTCCAAGAGAAGATTCTATATATGGATTGGAAATCAGCAATTTTTTCTCATTTCAACTTAGACAAAAATTTCAGCTTTCTAGGTCTTTCTCTCTTGTTCTCTCTTGGCTATGAAGTAACCCTATAGTTCCACAAGGGTTCTTCGGATTGACCTTCCTTCCAAGCTAAAGGTAAGTGAATAATTCATGAGATTGTACTAAGAAAACTATGTGTTCTTCAAGATTAATTTCCGGACAGCCCTCTCTTTAAGTTTTGATAGTCAATTGTTCTTAGTTATTAAGGGATTTCTCTTTTCTCTTTTGGTGTATGTGTGAAGGGATTAAGCTATTGAAGAAATACAGATTAAGTACTAAAATACCAAGGAAATCAAGGTATGGTTGCTGTCCACTTTTTTTCTTTTTCCATATACATGTGTTGATGGAGGATTACACATATTTTGTTGCTATTAAAGGATGATTGGAGTGTTGTTGTAGACTGTTTTGTGTGTTTGGGTTGGGGGCTTCCCGGTTTCTATTGGTAAAAGGTGTGATTAGTTTGTATTGAACTATAGAATATGGATGTGGTGATATACCACTGAATTAATGATTGTGTACGTCTATTGCTCATTTCACTTTGTGTCTTGGTTGGGAGGTGTAATAAAGCCAAAGTTGTTTCGGGGGATATTATATGAATATGTATGGTATGTGGATGTAATTGGAGTATGAGAGGGTTAAATTGACACCCTTTATTGATAAATTAAGGGCTTATTTCCCGGCCACTAGTTTGGTGAAGTTAAATAGCCAAAATGTGACGTTTGGTTGCTAATATTAGTTTTCCATATATTTCATTGTAGTTAAGTAATCTAAAAGGGTGGAGATTTGAGTTGGTCTGGTATTGGAGTTTTACAACCAGGTATGTAAGGCATACTCTATTTTGCACTCTTGGCATGAAAACGTACACTTGTTCCATCGATCAAGCTTCTAAGATTATCCTATAACACGTGATACATAATAGCACCGTATGATATCCCATGTTACTAATGAACTTGTTCCCACTCTCTAATGAGTTAAAAAACCTCAATACACGCTTGCTACCAATCCTACATGTCTATTTTCACTAGTAAATTTCAGAATTTCTCCAGTTACTCAAATAAGACCCATGTGTTAGTTTTAGCTCCTAAATACTTCATTAGCGTGCAAACAACTCCTTACTTCATTGTTATTGCATTGATTTCCTATTTACATGTCTCTTATTCACAGATCATTGTTTCAAGGTACCATAATGTTATGACCACCGAAGTAACAATCTCAAAGGCTAATTAAACTAAGTAATGGAAATCTGTAAAATGGGTGGCAGCTCAGGGGCATAAGACTAGCATGGGCCGATCCCGATACTTTATATGTGGGTGGCAGCTCAGGGGCGTAATCCTAGCATGGGCCGATCCCAATGTTTATTTACAGGTGGAAGCTCAAGGGCATAAGCCTAGCATAGGTCGATCCTGATTTGTTATTTACCACTGATCAGCTGGTCATTCGTATCATATGGATTACAAAGATAATGAAGTACGAAGGTAAAATAAGGAAAGAAATGTAATGTATCCTGTTCCACAAGTAAAGGTGGTCTCTAGCACTATTTTTACACTTGCTCCAGATTTTTATTGAACCTTTGTATCTTGTATTGTTACTTTTCCGCCTTGCATACTCAGTACATATTTTCGTACTGAATCCCCTTATGGGGGACCTATATTTCATGCTACAGGCATAGGTGCTTCGGCAAACACGCCTCCTCAGTAGGAGCCCAGGATATCCCTCTGCTATTGGTGAGCTCCAATTTGCTTCGGGGCTTTCCGAGTCAGTTCCATATATTTTTGGTATTGTATAAAAGTTAATAATATGGCGGAGGTTTGTACCGACCTTAGCTAAGTTCTATGTATCTTCTAGAGGCTTTGTAGACCAATGTAAGTTAAGCATGGTAGTGTGTTATCTTGTAGATGTTATGGTCCCAACGGCCAAGTCTATTATGTATATAGTTTTAGGGCTTGTCGTTTATATTTTTTTTCATTAAGGCATTATATCCGTATATGGCAAAACCTTTGCCTATTACAGTTGCATGCATGTGAATTCCAAGGTTATG
Source organism: Capsicum baccatum var. pendulum (assembly GCA_030864225.1). NCBI lineage: Eukaryota > Viridiplantae > Streptophyta > Magnoliopsida > Solanales > Solanaceae > Capsicum > Capsicum baccatum. The sequence goes on from CM061552.1 coordinate 273,782,066, forward strand.
GGTTGGTTATCTCGGGCCTTCACGGCTACGGGTGCCTGGCCGCCCCAATAGGATTTGAGGCGTGACAATTATCTTCTACTCCTGATTGAGATAACGCTTGTAAAGCAAGCTCATAGAGTGGTGGATGTAGCCGAGCTACCGTCCTTGTTCCTTTACTTGGACTTGATTCGGTTTCTTTTCTTTTGGGAGCCATATTATCTTAAATTAATAGGAACAAAAAATAGATTATAATTGATTAATGCATCATTAAAAAAGTATAACAGTAAATCAAATATGGATAATGGTAAAATAACAGTTCCAACAGACTATACATCTGTTGCACCATGTATGTTATCTGTTGCAACATATAACTGACCTGTTGCAATGGATGAGTGAACCGTTGGAAACAATAAAAATAGATCTCTAATCTGTTACACCAATTTTTTTATCTGATGCAACATATAACCAACCCGGATGCAACGGATGAGTAAACCATTGGAAACTATAAAACAAATTACTAATCTGTTGCACCAGGTATTTTATATGTTGCAATATATAAATAACCTGTTGTAAGGAATAGTAATCCATTAGAAACAGTAAAAACAGATCAATAATCTGGTACACCTGGTAGTTTATCTATTGCAACATACAACCAACCTGTTACAATGAATGAGTAATCCATTGGAAACCATAAAAACAGATCACACATCTGTTGCACCAATATGTTATCTGTTGCAACATATAACCACATGTTGCAATGGTAAGTAAACCATTAGAAACAATAAAAACAAATCACTAATCTATTGCACCAGGTATGTTATTTGTTGTAATATATAACCGACCTGTTGCAACGAATGAGTAAATCATTGGAAACAATAAAAATAGATCACTAATCTGTTGCATCAGGTATTTTATCTGATGCAACATATAACCAACCATTGCAACGGATGAGTAAACCATTGAAAACCATAAAAATAGATCACTAATCTATTACACCAGGTAGTTTATCTGCTATAACATATAACCAACCAATTGCAATGGATGAGTAATCCGTTGGAAATCATAAAAACGGATCACTAATTTGTTGCACCAGGTATGTTATCTGTTGCAACATATAACTAAACTGTTGCAATGCATGAGTAAACTGTTGGAAATAATAAAAATAGATCACTGATCTGTTGAAACATATCACTTATCTATCGCAACAGCTGAATGATCTATTAGATTGTTCATCTGTTGCATCAAATTTTCATAGTTGCATCAAATTTTAATTTGTTGCATTAGATGTTTCATCTATTGCAATATCATTTTTACCAATACAAATAACAAATCAACCCAGAAACACCAACACATCACACACACACACACACTAAGAACATCAACTATGACCAAAAATCACCAACAAATCCGAATCAACGGTACGACAATAAGGAGAATAAATACCAGAAATTAGAGTTTTATTCAGTACACATTTCAATATTAGAAGAGTAGCTGGCTCAAGTTCCTCTGTTTTCATAAACTTTTACCTGTGAAAAAGGAAATGAAATGACGAAGAACTCAAAGTTATTATCGCCGGAGAAGTTTTCACGTCGATTGACGGTTGAAAGTCGAAAGGGAACTCGCTCGACTATTTCTTTCCAGAGGTTGAAGTTACCGGGGATTGAAGGGAGAATTTTGCAGAACTATTGGTTAGGAGAGAGTTGAGAGAAGTTGTTGAGAGAGAGGAGAGAGACTGGTTGATTTGAATTGAAGAGAGGTGTGAGTTGATTTGTATTTTTAAAAAGATTAGCAAGTTTTGAAAATATTAATCAAGTCCATAATTAACTTAATCAAATTTTCTAATGATGTTTGACCCTTTAAGTTGGTCAATGTTACCAATCCTTCATTCACGACTTAAAAGACACCTTTTCTTCAATTTTTTTCCACTAACATATGTACTTAGTATATCATTTTAATAATAAAATGCATATACACCAACATTTCTTCACTCATTTTAGTATTAAAATAAGAGAATATTTTCACCAATTTAGTTGAAGGGAGACTACTATGCATAATAAAGGTGTGCTCTGCAATGAACCTCCACTTAGTAACAATAATCGTTTAGGATCAAGTAGGAATTATTCGGGTTGTAATGTAGGCTAAGGGACGGGTAGAACTATTTTGGCCAAGAATAATGACTAACATCTCTAAGCGCTTTAATACATCACATTTTACAATTAACACCAATCTCCAACAACCAAATTACACTATTCTTGTCTACCACCTCTTTTATTTTTGCCCCATCTCTTTTAAGTATTTTCACAAAACACATGGTGGGCACATAGTTTACTACCACAAGAATCAATTTTTCTCTTTTTTCACAATCATGGAAATATTTTTAGCATAAATTATATCACAACCATCCACCACACATCAATTATACACCAATAACCATTACCTTGGGGCACAATTCCACCTTTTTCTTCTTTAATTTCTCAAACTCCTTACTCAATTAATTTATTTTTTCAATTAAAGCACTTAGGAGCTTTTTGGATCAAATTATGGTCTATCAAAGAAGTGAATTAGGCTACCTATGAGGCTACCAAAGAAAAAGCTAAAGGCTTAATGGGGGTTAACTAGGATTTTGCACAAAGGTAGGTAAAAAAAAGGTAAAAAAAAATAAGGCTATCAAAGAAATACCTATATCATCTCCTAAAATCACATTCTTTATTTTGCTTCACGCACACACCGGACAAGTTCTAACTATCACATGCAACAAGGAATATCAAAAATCTCACACTCACATGGCACATGCTCAAATCAATAGGATCATCATAGACTCCCAACCAAATCATAACATAAATTAAAAATTAAGCCACCATGAAAAAGAGTCACAAACTTGAGCCTAAGAGTCTAAAAAATAGCAATTCACTCTTTTAACATGCTTTTTCAAATAAACCCACTTGCATTATGTAATAAAAAATAGCACCAATAAGAATATCTCACTTATTCCTAACCTAAAATTTTTTAAATTGAGTCGAAATTTGGGAATTTCTCTACCCCACACTTAAAAATCTACTTTGTCCCCAAAGTGAATTTAAAAAGTATAAAGATAGAAATACTCCCTGAGGCCTCTAGGCCTAGCTAGTAGCATATTTTTGTATAAAAGAGATCCATGGGATCCCACACTCAATTTTTTTTTTTGGCCATGCTCCTTAGCTCAAGTTTATGGTACTCAGACTTCCCATCAACCTATGACTCAACAAAAAAGAAAAACTAGGTGAAATAAAAATTAAAAACTAAAAAGAAAACATACCTTAGCTTGGGTTGCCTCCCAAGAAGCGCCTAATTTAGTGTCGCGGAACGACTGAATACACTTTTTCCTTCACCTTGAGGATATGAATTTCACCCCTAACTTAGCATCCATCTTTTTGCCTCAATCATAGGATGGTGGTACAAAAATTAATGAATCGAGTAATAGAATGTTCTTGATAAACCACTCCGCCTTCAAGTGAGGTTTGTTTTTATATTGCTTATCCGGTGTAAAATCAAGAATATAGGATTCTTGTTTCTCATCTTCACACTCTTCCACTATTTTAAATGATTCCACAAATAAGACATCATCTAAACATAATGTAGAAAAGTGCTTCGAGTGAGGCCCAATCAATCCTACTTCATAATTTACACAATCTACTACACACTCACTTTTATTCACCTTCTCAATTTCAGTCTCAAGATCAGGATGACAATTGAGTAGCTGCGACTCTTGTGTTTTCTCCACAAATTTGCTAATGTCCTCCTCATATTCTTCTTTGCTTAGCTACTATAGACATAGTGGTAGTGGTAACTCCTCAACCTGTTCAACAATTTTAGTTTCCGAGTGCTCAGACTTCCTCGAATTATTTATAATTTCATCTACAACAGGTTGGGACGTCACTTGTTCTGCAACCTCCCTTTGGTTCTTCATATATGCCAACAACTCATTCTGAGATGTTAAAATTTGTTTTATCAACTCTTCCAAATTGCTCATTTGAGGCGTGGCCTGCATGTTTAATTGTTGTTGTTGGTTGGACTGTGATTGAATTTGTGACTGAGTCAACCCCGTTTGATTGTAGTAGTTTATATCATTTTGCAGTTGATCATAGCCCACAAACATTACTGAATTAGGATTTACAGCACACATATGTTCAGAATGATCACTTTGACCACAAGTCAAACACCAAGTTGCAGTCTGTTCCTCAGATAGAACAGTATCTGCATCATATTGTGAAGGTCTCATCCATGCACTTCCATCAAAATCTAGACAATAAGCCTCATGATGTGGTCCCCCACAAAAATAACTAGAATCGTCATCACTCAAAAACCATCTATCCCAGGCTGACATCTCAAGAAAAGTGTGAGAAAAATAGGAATAAAGGAAAATAAAAAGAAACTGAAAAAAATAAAAACTATTTACAACTCAATATAGAAAAACTAAAATTAAGATAGTTGCCTAATTGCAAGTCCCCGGCAACGGCGCCCAAAACTTAACAGCGTACACGCAAGTGTATGTGGTCTTATCAAGTAATATAGTGACTTCAAAGAAGCCCAAGTATCAATCTCGCAGGGACTTGCGTTCGCCACCTATCTAATTCTAGTCTAACTAATTGTGAAAAAATAAACAAAAAGAGAGTTTGTAATTTTATAAATTAAAAATAAAATAAATAATGCGGGAAAATAAAAATCTTGGGACAATCAATGGAGAAAAGTGCAGGGTTAAAGCACTCCGAACAATCATACTATGTTATTGAATGTCATCCGCTAATTTGCTTATCTTGATTGTTGATTCATAGGGTTAATTGTATGATCATGGTTTCCCAACCTATAATCTTTTACCTAATTTGGACATTACAACTACATCATCGACTGGGGATGTAATAATTCAATTAAGTTAATTAAAGATATCGTCCTACTTATGAATCAAGTAAGGCATCTAAGTACCTCTCTATCCTAGACGCTAAGTTTATTTTTTATTTTATAAAAGAATAAAATTCCAAACTTTATTTATTCCTGTGTTCTATCTCCCTGTTCCCTCTCCCGAGATCAAAAGGTTGACAATATATGTATTTTATGGGTGATCAATTCATAAAATAATTAAGATAAGAATAAACAAACAAAATTAACGAATTTAATCCAAAACAATAGTAATCATATTCTTAGCTTTAACCTCGGAAAGGGATTTTTTAGCCACTAATATTCATAATTAAGATCCAAATATTTGAATATATGATATGAAAAATTAAAGACTAAAAATAAAATGAAAACCTAATAAACCATGTAGTCGCCTCCGTATATAATTCTCTAAACAGTGTTCTCTCGTGGCTTGACGTGTTCAGTGAATATATTTCTCCACCCCCCTTTATATTCATAAAATTTTGTCTTGTCCAAATAATCAAAATGTCCAGCTGTATGCACATATATTTTCATCCTAATTTAAATAGGATTAGACGACTTGCACGTCAGCCAATAACAAGATTCCCGCAATGCTCTTTATTGTTTCATTCCGTGCAGTTCTGCTTTGACTTTGCATTGTTTTAATTTGAGCGACGCGACGCGTTTTGCAACGCGTTGGCACATCGATGCAACGCATTGAATTTGCATCGTTTCACTGAAATTTGTATTCAAAAATTTGGTTAAGTGTGGAATGTTCTATCCTTTGCTCATGCCTTTTGTAGTATATTTTAAATGAATTTTGAGCCTTTTTATCATCAATATATCACTGTATTTAGTTCATCAAACATTCTACAATATCATACACCACATATTAAAGATCAAAACAACACAATATTCTCAACAACAAATCAAAACAAGAGCTAAAATAAGGCAAATTCGCAATGATCATCCACTTATTTTTTTAACTCTTGACTTAATCAAATTAAACTTTGCACATTACAAATAAGTTATTCCACTCACAATTATACCATTAAAATATTTGGAACAAATTAAACACATTAGAATCCACTAAAACCAACTAGACACACACCTAGCTCAAGCTAGTAAAACTAATTTTCCGGGTTCAACTCTAAATTACTCAATTAAGCACAAACTTGTTTGAAAAATACTTTGGACATCGTAATCACATACTTGGACACTTAAATGCTCATTTATATTAATATGAACACGTTAATAAACACTCAAATTGCTCTCAAAACAAGGCGAAATAAGCTAGAATAATGATACAAAAGTGAATAAAATTACCTCAGATACATTGCATTTGATGTTTGTGTAATTTTAAAAAAAAAAAAGATAAGACAAATTTCAATAAATTATTCTACGCCACATTACAAAAAAAAATACTCCAACGGATAACCCATCAGTTGGAACAGATGAGGAATCTGTTTGAAGACCTATTTAATATCTACCAACAGATATCTCACCTATTGCAACAGATGGACCACCAACACCACAACCAATGCCACTAAGACCACCACTAATTCCACCAAAACCAACAACAATACCACCGACACCACCACCAAAAACACAAATACTAACACCAACAACAACATCCACCAACAATACCACAAACACCATCCAATAATACCACAACAGTTAACAAAACACTGAGACAAAAACTAGGGTTTTCTCAGGTGCTTCCAACTTTTTTAGCATCAAAATACAAAATTGTTAACCCATTCTCGAAGATAATACAACTAAAAGTCTTCTTTTTCATCATTAACTAAAAATCCCTAATTTTTAGAATGAAGAACAAATGTAGAACTCTTCTCAAACTCTATTACCTGCGAAGACAAAGAAAATGACAAATACAAGCGAGAATGAAGTCGAAAATAACAACTATGTAGTCGAAAATGGGAAGAAAATTAATATGTTTTGAAGGGTTGAGAATTATGTTGAGTAGTTGTTGTTTGTACTGTTAAGAGAGAGAGAGAGAAGGAGAATTTGAGATTTAAAATGAGGAAAAGTTTTTCCCACAAATGGATGATTTGTATGGGTTGATTTGTAATTTTGGAAAAGAATGACAAGATTTGAAATTGTTAATTTGGTCCAAATTGATCATAATTAAATTTTAAAATTTCAAGAGATATACTAGTTTTTAAAACATTAAGTTAATGAGAGCTTATTTCAACTCAGGGTGATCGATCGACGACCCGGGTCGGGATGAACGCAATACCAACACCAATTGTAGAGACTCAATTGAAGTTGTAGTTGACCCTATGAACTTATTCATTCATCCCTAGTTCCACCTAAATCAATTTAGGTACTATTAATCTTAACATTAAGTTAATGAGAGCTTATTTCAACTTAGAGTGATTGATCGATGACTCGGGTCGGGATGAAGGCAATACCAATGCCATGCAATTACAAAGACTCAATTGAAGTTGTTGTTGACCCTATGAGCCCATTCATTCATCCATAGTTCGACCTAAATCAATTTAGGTACTATTAATCTTAACATTAAGTTAATGATAGCTTATTTCAACTCAGAGTGATCGATCGACGACCTGGGTCAGGATGAACGCAATACCAACACCACGCAATTGCAAAGACTCAATTAAGGTTGTTGTTTACCCTATGTGCTCATTCATTCATCTCTAGTTCTACGTAAATCAATTTAGGTAAGATTAATCCTAACATTCAATTATTGAGAGCTTATTTCAACTCAAAGTGATCGATCGACGACCCGGGTTGGGATGAACGCAATACCAACGTCATGCAATTGTAAATACTCAATTAAAGTTGTTGTTGGCCCTATGAGCTCTCTCATTCATCCTTAGTTCCACCTAAATAAATTTAGGTAATATTAATCCTAACATTAAGTTAATGAGAGCTTATTTCAACTCAGAGTGATCGATCGACGACTCCAGTTGGGATGAATGCAATACCAACACCAATTGCAAAGACTCAATTGAAGTTGTAGTTGACTCTATGAACTTATTCATTCAACCCTAGTACCATCTAAATCAATTTAGGTACAATTAATCTTAACATTAAGTTATTGAGAGCTTATTTCAACTCAGAGTGATCGATCGATGACCCGGGTAGGGATGAATGCAATACCAAACACCGTGTAATTGCAAAGACTCAATTGAAGTTGTAGTTGACCCTATGAACTCATTCATTCATCCCTAGTTCCACCTAAATCAATTTAGGTACTATTAATCTTAACATTAAGTTATTTAGAGCTCATTTTAACTCAAAGTGATCGATCGATGACCCGGGTCGGGATGAACGCAATACCAACATCATCCAATTACAAAGACTCAATTAAAGTTGTAGTTGACCCTATGAAATCATTCATTCATTCATCCCTAGTTCCACCTAAATCAATTTAGGTACTATTAATCCTAAGATTAAGTTAATGAGAGCTCATTTCAAATCAGAGTGATCGATTGACGACCCAGGTTGGGATGAACGCAATACCAACACCAATTGTAAAGACTCAATTGAAATTGTAGTTGACCGTATGAAATCATTCATTCATACCTATTTCCACCTAAATCAATTTAGGTACTATTAATCTTAACATTAAGTTATTGAGACCTCATTTTAGTTCAAAGAGATCGATTGACGACCTGGTTCGGGATGAATACAATACCAACACCATGTAATTGCAAAGACTCAATTAAAGTTATTTTTGACCCTATGAACTCGTTCATTCATCCCTAGTTCCACCTAAATCAATTTAGGTACTATTAATCCTAACTTTAAGTTAATGAGAGTTTATTTCAACTATCGACGACCCGGGTCGGGATGAACGCAATACTAACACCAATTGTAAAGACTGAATCAAAGTTCTAGTTGCCCCTATGAACTCATTCATTCATCCCTAGTTCCACCTAAATCAATTTAGGTACTATTAATCTTAACATTAAGTTATTGAGATCTTATTTCAACTCAGAGTGATCGATCGATGATCTGGGTTGGGATGAACGCAATACCGATGTCATGCAATTGCAAAGACTCAATTGAAGTTGTTGTTGACCCTATGAGCTCATTCATTCATTCCTAGTTCCACCTAAATCAATTGTAATTAAATCTGTTGGAACAAATGACTGAGCTAGTGGAAATTTCTAACAGATATTCACATCTATTGCAACAGATGACTTATCTAATTTAATTATCACATAGACATTTGTATCTGTTGTGATAGATGACTGAGCTATTGAAAATTTTCAAATAGATATTGTTATCTGTTGTAACGGATGATATATCTAATTTAATTATCAAATGGACATTTTCATCTATCATCACAGATGACTGAGTTATTGGGATATTTAAATAGACATTGACATCTGTTATAACAGTTGACATATCTAATTTAATTATCAAATGGAAAGGGATTTTTAAATAGATATTTATATCTGTTGTACAAAATAACTATGTTGTTGGGATTTTTCAACAGATATTACTATCTGTTGCAACAGATGACATATCTGTTTGAAAATCTTTTTTTTCTTTTAATTTTAAAGCAAGATTCTTTTCGAGTAGATAAAGTAGTAAGCACTACAAAATGCGGTAAAAAATGATGAGTTTTTTTTTTCTTAGATAACTCAAAAATGTGTTCATTGAGTAGTCTTATCTTGTCTTTTCAATGTCACTAGTCTTCCTCGTGACCCTCAAATTATTAATGAATATTAATTATATTAATTAATGAATATTGAAACCTACGTCTACGTACACGATACATCTAGAATTATCTCATCTCTCCTCAGCTTCAGCCCTAAATTTATTTTATTCATCTCTCATCTTTTTTTTCTCTCCTCTTTAGGTTAGGGTTATCATCGCCTTTTTTCTCTTTTTTCTCTTCTCTTTCTCATGAAGATCCTTTCAAATGTAAACCGATCCATATCTTTCCTCTACTGAAATTATTGTTTTGATCCCTTTTTGAAGTTAAGGTATGGTTCACTATTGCTCTTTTATTCTCGTCTTCTTCTTTGCAAGTTATTTATATTTATTTTTTATTTAATTACTATTTACCCATATGATATTTATTTAAAAAATTTAAAGGAACTTTTAAGTGTTGAATAAACAAATCGAGAATTTTTATTACAATATGTAAAAAAAGTATTCTGTTGAGAGAAGTTTAAAAGTCTTGTTGGCAGTATTATTTTTTGTACGTATTTTATTTGTTTATTTGTTGTTTACGCTGTTATTGATGTTGTTGTGTAACACCCCATACTTAATTATGTGCATTAGCCATGGTTATATGTGTCGGAGTATATGTATTGATCCTAAGTTAGGTATATATGAGTTTGAGTATGATTATTGATTATTTTGAGATGGTTTCAAGTGTATAGTTTGATTATATGTGTATGGGAATCGACTTTATTTATACCGGAATTTTTCCGTCGATGGTTCCATACGAAGTTTATTGAATAAGCTTTCCAACGATATAAAGATTTCCAAAAACGGATAAGTTTCGGATATAATCGAGCACGTTCGAAACTATAAAATGGCGGCCGGGATAATTGTGAACAGTAAATGTGCAGGAAATTCAAACTACTGAGGCCTGCCAGTTTTTTGGGTCGACTTTGAACGATCATAACTCCCTCAATATATTGAAATGGGAGAGCTACCACCTATCAAAAGAAATATATTTGAGTTTTCTTTCCAATTCAATTGGTTTCATCCAAATCCAACATCTGAGTAAGGAGTTATACTCGTTTTACTTCAGCCTCTCAAAACAGTTTTTTTAGGGTCAAATTCAAACGATCATAACTCCTTGTACAGGACGAACTGGGTGGCCTACTTTATATGAAATGAAAGACCTTTGAATTATATTTCCAACAATACCAATTTCACCCAAATCCGATGTCGGAGCAAAGAGTTATGGACGATTTACTTTAGCCTGTCAAAACAGTCCACCATGGACAGATTCGGACTTACTTAAAATTTTAAGGGCAATATGGTCATTTTCCATCACCTCATGGACGAAAATTGGTCTTTATATACATACACTTAGCCTCATATCAATCATTTTTATCCAAAGTATTGAAGAATAAGGAAACCCTAGCCTAAGTTCAACTCCAATTATCTTGTGATTCAACCGTAGAAAATCCAAATTGATTCTGTAGTTGTGTTCACCGTCTCAAGAGCTTCGAGAAGCACCCCTTATTTGGGCCAACAGGACTTCAAAATCAAAAGGGCCATTTTATGGTAAGAATGTAAATTATGTTGGTGTTATTTATATGGATATGTATATATATATATATATATGCATGTGAGCATAAGAAGTATGTTATTTGATTGTTGTTGAAAGATGATTGGAATTGATGTTGGATCATTCTTGTGCATGGTTGGATTATGTTGAATTGTGAAAGGATTTGGTGTGATGATGTGGTATTGAAATGATGATTATATATATATATATACACATAAACCTATTGTTCAAGTTGGTTTTTGAAATGTTTTGCAAATATTGGTTGTATGGAATTATGGAAGAGAATTGTGGTGTTGGGTTGCTAATACTAGATGCCAAACATTTCATTGTAGATAAGTGATTTGTAAAGGCGGGAAGTTGTGTTGAATTGGTATCCGAATCTACGACGAGGTATGTAAAGCATACTCTAACGATGTTCTTTGGCATGAAAACACCAATGTTCCATCAAGTAAGATTCCGAGGTTGTTCAAAAACATGTATTGTTCTACATTACCAACGAAGTTGTTTCCATTCTATAAAGTGTCAAAATGTTTCATTGATATACCAAAAGGCTCCTATTTCATTGTTGTGATATTGATGATTCTGAAACACATTGTTGATGTACCAATGAGTCCTTATTACATCGTTATTGTATAGAAGGTCTATTACTTACTTCCTATTGATGTATGGTTGTTCCAAAGGTACTATATTTGCATGAACACTAATGTAATAATCTCAAAAGCTTTTGAACTAAGTTATTGGAAAGATCTCTTATGTGTGTTACTTGATATACGTGTGGGTGGTATCCCAGGGGCATAAGCCCAGCATGGGTCGATCCCTATTTATGTGTTTATGGGTGGTATCCCAGGGGCATAAGCCTAGCATGGGTCGATCCCAGTTGACATGTACTGGAGGCAGCCTAATGGTCATAGTACGGTACAATATTGATTATTGTTAGGTGGTTGGAGGTTTGGGAGGAGGAGGTAATGGCGAATGATAATTGTAAAGAATGAAATGAACGAATGTATACCGTTCCACAAATGTGTTTGAATTCAAGAACCCAATTCAGATTAATGATAATGTACATGATCCTAAAAGTGTTTATGAAGTGTGGTTCACTTCTATTATGATTTATTCACTTGCGTCTGATTTTCTTGATCCCCTACATCACATGTGATTATTTACAGCTTTACATACTCAGTACATATTTCGTACTGACGTCCCTCATGGGGGACCTGCATTTTATGCTGTAGGCACAGGTGCTTCAGCTCACTCACAGCATAGATAGGAGTCAGGTCATACAGCTATTGTTGGTGAGCTCCAGTTTGCTTCGGAGCTTTCTGAGTCGGTTCCTTATGTTTTGTTATTGTACAGGAGTCATGTGTGGGCGGGGGTTTGTCCCGACCCTAGTGATGTCATGTATATATATCCTAGAGGCTTTGTAGACATAAGGAAGGGTAAAGTTATGGAAGTTTATATAGTGATGTTATATCTGTATACGTGGTGGCCCCGACGGCCAAGTGTTATATATATATCTATATATTTGTGCGTGTTGTGCTGATACAGGTAGTTAGATTCTTCTATATGCAGCGAAGTGCTGTCCAAATTTTTGGTGACATATAAGTGAAAGTACAGGTATTTGAACGGGTTCTCCCGGGCCTTCTCGGCTTTGGGTGCCAGTCCGGCCCGATGGGATTTTGGGGCGTGACATGTTGGTGGGGTTGGCATTGTTGAAAGTTGTAGTGTGGTATTGTTGATGGTGTTGGAACAAATGATGTTGCTTCTTTATTGTTGATGATGTTGGTGATGGTGTTGGAACAAATATTGTTTGTTCTTTGTTATTGATGTTTTTCATTTGTTGTTTCATTATAGTTTATTTTGTTGTTGATGTTGCAACAGACGAAGCAACTGTTGGACTAAATCAAATCACCAGCAAGGTTGGTTTGATGTATTCCAATGGACTCCACATCTGTTGCAACAGAATCCATATTTGTTGCAACAAACTCTACATCTGTTGAACGGATGAATAATGTTCTTTCTAAGACATCAATTTTTTTCTTTTCTTCGTATATATAAGGAACTGATAGTTGATCAATTTTTGCCTGACCATCACAAGAGGCTGCAGTAAAGATGGGTTCCGAGAAATAAGTTGCATATAGATGGAACTACTTCATATGTGGGAGGTATATATTACTGATAATGTTATTATGGAAACACACATAGAGTACACTGATTTTGTGAATGTTTTTTTTACCGATTAGTCATAGATCATTCAAACAAGATATCTGCAATTTTACAGTTAAGTTTGGTAGGTCCGAACTGATAAGGCTGAGAGACCATGAATATGGTTCTGATACCCTGTTAAGATTTAATGTCGGTTGTTGCTCATGTTTATTTGACAAGCATTGTGAAGGGATCTAGTTTTGGTGCCATTGTAAGGAGATTCAATAGCGATTGGACTAACTTTTAGGGTGCATTGGACTCTAAAAAGGCCTTTGAAGCCTAGCACTATATCTAACAGGAACAAAAAACCAATATAGTTATTGCCCTAGCCCAAATTTATATGGTTGGGTTGCTCGGAGTGATGAGTATATTCCAGAAAGTGCAGTAGAAGAATGCCTTCAAGGGAAAATGGGTGGTTGATAAAAGACTATATCATCTGAGAGCTAATTGAAGAAGAGACATAGGATAGAAAGCAACTTCTAGCGAATCTGACCAATGAAATTATCTTAAAACATAAGAAATTTGTATTAAGTGCAAATATGAAAGTGTATCTGGTAATGAAAAATCCATTTGTTGTTTGTCTAAGAGAAAAATAGTTCAGATGGTTGCTTTGCTAGGGAGATACAACTAGGTAGCATGGTCGGGATTATCACCTAGATAGAAAATAGCAGAAGACCAAGAAAGCAACCTTAATAGAATTGAGGGTTGAAATATTGTACAGTAAGTCAAGAAAACTTCCATCAACAGCAACTGCAGTTAAAGTAAGGAATCTAAGCGAAGGCGGCAATTTCTAAATTTTAAATTGCATCTCATGCCTTCTTATTTGTTGTTCCGATTAGGTTTACTGTTGTTGACCTGATCGAAATCACAAACGTGATTGAAAGGAAAATTGAGTATCATCACTTCCATAGCAATATGGTTATAATTGATTGTGTTTTATAGCCTTAGCATGCTTTCAACATTTCGTGTAGAAGATCAGAGGCTTGCTTTAGTTTGTGAATTTTGATAATTTTCAAGCTTGCCTCCAGCTTGCTGATTCTTTATTCAAGATGGTCGTTTCCATCTTTGAAGTTGGTCTAGAGTTCCTGATCTCTTGTGAGCTCGATTAGGAACACCACTTTAAGAGTTGTGGCATTTTAGAAGGCCTTCAAAACACTTTCTTCTGAAGCCTTAAAGGATACATGAAGGGTTGTTGTGTTTGTTTTAGGTCAAAATGTGTTGATGCACACTGAAGATGTGGTCCCAACAATTGAACAACACTTTTATCGAGCATTGCTCAATGCAGCTTACTCAACCAATTTGATAAACTAATAAGCAAGGCGTTATGTAGTGTGCGATCTAAACAGACTATGCCAAGCCTATCAGACGTTACATATCTCCAGCCTCATTACCCTATCAAAAAAATCATCCCGAGTTAGTGCACAAATTAAATGAGCTCAATCTCTCTGCCTTTCTACTTATCGTTCTTCTCCAATATAGATGACAAGATATCTGCTATGCAAAAGTCTACACCGTTGCCAGAAATGCTTGCCAAGGCGCAAGTCTTTAGATGGAATCAACAGAATCTCTTAATATCAATTGATATTGAGATATTCCTAGCCAGGCCTTCACAAAACTTTTTCTACGATAAGAATTTTTGTTGATGACAAGATATCCGCCATGCAAAATTCTACACCGCCAACAAAAATTCTTGCCAAAGCGAAAGTCTTCAGAAGTCATTATTAATAATCTCTCAATATCAAGGAAGTGTTGTACGAAAGTCACCAGAAGACATTCAAAAATAAGAAATTTTTCAGCAACGACTACACATAATTATCATCAATAACCTTACCAGATTCACTCCTCGTACAAAAGAAAAGGCAAAAATATTTTAATTTCTATTCGTATGTTATTTATTTAACAAACCAAACAAAGATGAATTGAATGCTAGATTTAGTTCATCTTTGTTTGGTTTGTAAAATAAATAACATGCGAATGCAAATAAAAATATTTCTGCCTATTCTTTTGTATGAGGAGTGAATCCAGTGAGGTTGTTGATTCTGTAATTATGTCCAGTCATTGCTGAAAATTTTTTTATTTTTGATTGTCTTCTGAAGAATTTCGTAATGCCTCCTGAAGACTTTTGCTCTGGAAAGAATTTCTACTGGCAGTGTAAACTTTTGCATGGAAGATATCTTGTCATCAGCATAAATTTTTGTCGTAGCGAACGTCTTAAGAAGGCATGACTAGTAATCTCTCAATATCACTTGATATTGAGAGATTGTTGTTGATGTCATCTGAAGACTTGCACCCTGGCAAGCATTTCTGGCGATGGTGTAGACTTTTGAATAGTAGATATCTTGTCATCTATATTGGAGAAGAGCGATCAGTAGAAAGGCTAAGAGATTGAGCTCATTTAATTTGTGCACTAACTCGGTCAAATTTTTTTTTGATAGGGTAATGAGCCTGGAGTTACGTAACGTTTGATAGGCTTGGTAGAGTTGGTTTAGATCAAACGCTACGTAACTCCTTACTTATTAATTTATCAAATTGGTTTAGCAAGCTACATTAAGCAATGCTCGATAAAAGTGTGTTGTTCAACTATTGGGACCACATCTTCAGTGTGCATCAACACATTTTGACCTAAAACAAACATAGCGGCCCTCCATGTATCCTTTAAGGTTTTCGAAGAAAGTATTCTGAAGGCCTTCTTCAATGCCACAACTTTGAAGGTAGTATTCCTGATCGAGCTCATAAGTGATCAGGAACTCTATACCAACTTCAAAGATGAAAATGACCAGATTGAATACAGAATCAGCAAGCTGGAGGCAAGCTTAAAAATTATCGAAATTCACAAACTACAGAGCAAGCCTCTGATCTTCTCCAAGAAATGTTGAAAGAATGCTAAGGCTATAAAACACAATCAATTAATCCATATTTCTAAGGAAGTAATGATATTCGATTTTCCTTTCAATCACATTTGTGGTTTCGATCAGGTCAACAACAGTGGACCTAATCAGAACCACAAGCAAGAAGGCATGAGATACAATTTAAAATTCAAAAATTGCAGCCTTCTCTTAGATTCCTTAGTTTAACTGCAGTTGTTGTTGACGTAAGTTTTCCAGACTTACTGTACATCATTTCAACCCTCAATGCCCTTAAGGCTGCTTTCTTGGTCTTCTACTATTTTCTATCTAGGTGATAATCCTGACCATGATACCTAGTCATAGCTCCCTAGAAAAGTGTCAATCTGCATTATTTTTCTTTTAGAGAGACAACAAATGAATTTACATTATCGAATACACTTTCATATTTTCACTTGATTCAGATTTCTTATGTTTTAAGATAATTCCATCGGCCAGATTTACTAGAAGTTACTTTCTACCCTATGTCTCTTCTTCAATTAGATCTCAGATGATATAGTATTTTATCAACTCCCCTTTCCCTTGCAGGCATTCTCCTTCGGCTCCTTCTGGCGTATAATCATCTTCTCGATCAACCCTTCCATATAAATTTGGGCCAGGGGAATTTTTATTGGTTTTTCATTCTTGTTTGATACAGTGCGAGGCTTTAAAGGTGTTCTCAGAGTCCAATGCACACTTAAAGTTAATTTCGATCGCTATTGGTTCTCTATAATGACACCAAATATTGATCCCTTCTCAAAACTTGACACGCATAAACACGAGAAACAATCGTCAGTAATTCGTAACAGTGTATCTGCACCATGTTTATGAGGCCCTCAGCCTTATTAATTTGAACCCATCAATCTTAACTATACAATCCAAGATCTTGTTTGAATGATCAGTGCCTAATCGGTTAAAAACAACATTCATAAATATATTGTACTTTATATGTGTTGTCCCAGTGACCTTATTAGTAATACTTCTTAAATCACACGCATATGATAGTGGATCCATCTGCATGCACCTTATTCTTCCTAGCCCATCTATGGCTTAAATTGAATAAACAGATGACTAGTAAGTTGTAACAGATTCCACATCTGTTGGAAAAGCAAACAAATATATCCATCTGTTACAACAGATTATCAATATGTTGTAAGTTATCTGACAGATGGAATATATTTTGCAGCAGATTACCCATCTGTTAGATTTATTTTAAAGCAATTTTCTTTTCTTTCTGAAATACAATAAAAGATAAAATGTTGTATTTAGATCCATTTTTTATTAATTTACATATTCAAAAAGTCACCAATTTTATTTAATTAAGGTATATGAACAGTCGTGGCTTTTTGTTTGACTAAGTCACCCCTTCCAATTCAATCATTTATAAATAGGTCCCTCCGACCTCCTTTTCTTACTCTCACTCGTTCATTCTACTACAATTACAATACAAATATGGTTGATCCAGATTCGTACAAGAAGATTCATATTGAGTCTTTGTGGAAACTTCCAAGGCAGTTTGATGAACTTCAGAGAGATTTGGCCGACTTCGGAGCAAGGCTGAGGAGGGCCCTACTGCTGTCGGATGAAAATTGTCCGGTTGACAATAATAATAGTAATAATAATTAGGTTATGTTCTTTCTTTCTTTTAGCATATGTATTTTTCTTTTTTATATCGAATCTACCTATAAGGGATTCAAAAATCAATGTATATGTTTGGTTTGGTTTGATCGGCTTTAAATTTTTAATTCTTATTTAATATTTAATTATCATTCTATTTATTCCCTATTCTTAATATGTCGATGGTTGGACGTAGGGATTGAGCACTTGTGGCAGCAGAGAGTGGTGAAAAGTCATGATTCTCCTAAAAATGATTCGTAAATAAATAATAATGAACTAAATTATATACACAATTTATCGTAAAAGAAAAATTATTTAATTTTTAAAAAAATTACAACATTGGATTAATTAAGCTATATGATGATTGTTAAAAAAAAAAAGATGAATAGTCGTGACTGTGACCTTTTGTCTAAACACATTCAACAAACAAATAACGTTGTTGATGCATCAAATTCCTCATCTATTGCGACTGATGAATCAGTTGTTAGAAGAAATCAAAAAAGCTCCTAAAATAGATGGTCGATTTGTTGCAACATATGGTATATTATTGCAACAGATGGGTTATCTGATGCAACATATATACAATCTGTTGTCATAACTCAATAAAAAAATGGTTATTATTTTATTAAATAAATGGTTATTGAAAACCAGGTGTTTTTAATTTTTAAATTGAGAAAAAGGTTATTTAAATTTAAGAACTAATTAATAATAATAAGCTGAAAAGTCATGACTTGTCATAATAATAAAAAACTCACCAGCTTGATTTAATTAAGTCATTTTTTTCATAGAAAACAATAAGAAAATAAATGATAAATACAATTTAAACTGTCAAAAACTCACCAAAAATATTTTTATTTTAAAATCTATTTTATTAATTTATATAATAAAAAAGTCAGCAAATTTGAATTAATAATATGATGATAATTTCTTTAAAAAAAGATAGATTATATGTTGCAACAGATAGATTATCTAATGCAATAGGTTATCTATTTGTTGCAATGGATGATATATCTATTGTCACAAATGAGTTATCATATGCAACAGCTATATAATCTGTTGTCATAATTCAATATAAAAATGGTTCCTGGAAAGAACTAATTATTAATAATAATAAGCTGAAAAGTCATGACTTATCACAATATTGCTTAATTTAATTAAGTCATAACTTTTTATTGTAATCAAGAATGTCATTAATAAATAGAGGTGAACAATTGCGCCTTTAAATCTGTTTTATTAATTTATATAATTAAAAAGTCAGAAAATTTGGATGTCATGATGATATTTTTTTAAAAAAAAAAAGATATATAGATAATATGTTGCAACAGATATATTATCTGATGCAACAGGTTATCTATTTGTTGCAACAGATGATATATCTGTTGTCATAGATGAGTTATCTGATGTGGCAGATATATAATCTGTTGTCATAACTCAATATAAAAATAGTTCCTAGAAAGAACTAATTATTATTATTATTATTAATAATAATAATAAGCTTAAAAGTCATGACTTATCATAATATTACTAAATTTAATTAAGTCATAACTTTTCACAGTAAGCAAGAATGTCATTAATAAATAGAGGTGAACAGTTGCGACTTTTTGCCTAACACATTCAAGTTCAATCCTCTATAAATAGGTCTCTCCTTACTCAATCATTCATTCTACTACACTTTATTTATTCCTTGCTCTTGTTACACCTTTAACTACTTACTTTCTCTTCAAGGACTTGATAGCTTTTTTCTGTCTCTAGTAAGTTTTTTTCTTGCTTTTTGTGTAAATCTACGTTGTATTACATTTGAATTCTTTCTTTTCTTTAATTTTATTTTTACGTGTATGTTTTGTCAATTTATGCATTTTCTAGATATGGCTGATCCAGTGTGGGATGTCGCTATTTTACGAGACGTCATACGGTAACTGCAGAAGGAGGTTCATGACCTGCAGTGGGAGTTGGCCGCCATCATAGTAAGGATGCTGCGGGAGATCCATAGGCTGAGGAGGGTGTTGTTGTTGCCGGTTGAAGATTGTTCGGCTGGCCATACAAATAATAATGATAATAATAATTAATCTTTTTTTTCTTTTACCTATGCATTTTATTTTTTTTGTTTAATAAAAAATTTATGTTTGATGAATTTGACGTTTTAATTCTTATTTAATTTTCACGTTGTCTATATCTTTTTCTCAATAAATAACATGTCTATAATTAAGGAATAATTTAAATCCAGTATCAATAGCAAGATATCAATATATGAGTTGAGTTATCTGTTGGTTTTGTGACCAGAGCTGTATTTTGTTGTTCGAAATAGATTATTCATTTATTATAATAAAATAATTATCTTTTGCAATAGATAAATATTTTGTTGCAACAGATTACTTGTCTGTTGGAACAGATAACTAATTTGGTGCAACAGATTATTAATCTGTTGAAACAGATTACTAATCTGTTGCAACAGAATACCCATCTATTCGATTCATATTATGGGCACCTAGAACCATAAATATGAATCCAACATAAGTCTACTGTTGCAACAGAACATTTATCTGGTGCCACAGATGATAGACCAGATTAAACAGATTGCTCTTATGTTGCATTCATGTTCGCGTGCTAGATATTGTTGAAAAAATAGCACACTAGCGTTACCCAGATGACAAATTCAACTAAAAAATATAATTTGACTTACGAAAGTCTCCTCTCAAGTAAATGCCAAAGTTGAAAGTGATGTACGAAACAAAATTTAACATAAGAAATTAGTCAAAGAGCAGCAGTTGCGGTAACAACAATGGTTAACAAGAAGAATATGAAGATGATAATAAAGTATAAGATGATGATAATGAATTAGAAGATGATGAATAAAGCAGCAGCAACAATGAACAACAAATATCGCGAAGAGAGAGAAAATAACAATGGATGAAAAGAGAAAAAAATGCATTTTTTCCCTTCGTTTCCCGTTATATTAACTAATATTTGGGTCAAAGAGTAAATTAAAACTTGTGGGTTATTTTGAAATTTTTCCAAACTTTCTTAATCCATAATTAAGTAATTGTCACCTCCACTCAATTATTAAGACTTGTATCACCTGCACTTCATTTTTAAAAAAAATTATCACTTGCAACCCAAAGCCCCATGTTAGTGGGTATAAATTGTGGTAAAAGATAACTATTAGTTCTTGTAACTCATATGACCATTAATTCTTGTAACTCTCATGATCATTAGTTTTTGTAACTCCATAGTCATTAGTTTCATGTAACTTATGTAACATTAAGATTATTCATCTACCCACATTACTACCCTTTATTTATCCTATTCAATACAAGGATGAATGTCTCACCTATTAATATTGGTGTTTCTTCATTTGTTGTGTGATAAGAAAAAAATGATAAGCGTGAAAAAATATTATTATGTGTAGTAGAGAAAGAAAGAGTTGAGACATAGAAAATATTCTAAGTCTTCAACTATATTTACTATACAATAGAAAGTAACTATATTAGTGGAAGAGAGAGTTGAAACAAAGAAAATATTTTAAGTCTACAACTATATTCACCATACAAAAGAGAGTTTTCTATGTGGAAGAAAAGTGTTTTTATGGTGGATCTTTGGACTCTTCAACTAATCCGGAGTTGATTGAGTTGTACATCATTGATGGGTTGTCGTATACTGGAAGGGAAAAGTCAAGAGATATATTGTTGGATCGGTGTAGATTATACCGTAATGAACTTGAATCCCCTTAAAAAGCAAAATATTCGTGCCTCAGCCAAGAAGAAGATCATTTTATTTTTATCGATTTTATTATTTCAGTTGTAATTTATCGTAATTGTGGTATATTATATCAACAATGAAAACAGGGGTGTGTGATTAATTAGGTGCAAGGACCTCTCAGTAGGATTCAAACCTAGATGAAGTTTTGACTATCGATCATAGAAAAAAGAAGGCAAAATAGCTCTGTGGACCCTTGTACTTGTCTGAGTTTATAAAGTGAACGTCTCTACTTAGCCTTTTGTCATCTGAACCCCTGAACTCATCAAAACACAATATTTTAAACCTCTAGGACCGTTGACCAAGCTTATGTGGCACATAATCAGCAAAGTTGGACGAAACGCATGAGTTCACGCACATGGGTACGAGTGAGGGACCTTTTTTGCTCAATTTTATATTAAAAAAAATAAAAAGAGAAAAAAAGTCACTGGCCCCTCCCCCTATCCCACCCACCCACCCACTACTATATCCCCAAAGTTGCCATGGCCAACGCCATTAAATCCCACCACCACCACTACTACAGCCCAAGGTTACCATCCACATTGCCATTAGAGCCCCCCTCAAAAACCCTTAATCGTCCACCTCCGCACCAAGCCATCGCTATTTAAGCCCCTCCTCCTACCCCCAAAACTCTCCAATCGTCCTCCTCTACACTATTGCAACCTCAAGGATGCTCCACAATAAAGAATCAGCCCCTCCTCCCCCCGTATTTCCCACCCCCACAAACGTTCTCATCCTCTATTGCAAATCAAGATATGCGCAGAACAGAGGCGAAATTGTCACATGATATACACAACAGGTCTAACTATTTTACAGGTATTGATTGAATTTGTGTAATGATTTTACAAGCTCTGTTTAAGTTGTACCTCCCAAAAACTAACATCTTTTAACTAGAAATTAGTTGATGGAAGCTTAAGCAGGGATGAAGTGGAAATGAATATGGCTAATTTGGGTATTTGCTAATCCTGAAAGTGTGAAGATTCAGGAAAGGTTGGATTCTAATGACATTTTTGACCTTTTTGGAAAGGAATTAGAAGCCAAAGAGCAAGATATAAAAGAAGCTTTTGATGTATTTGATGAGAACAAATATGGATTTATTGATGAAAGGGATTTGCAAAGAGTTTTTTGTGCCATGGGATTAAAGGAAGTTGCAGAATTGGATAATTGCAATAAGATGATCATGGCCTTCGATGAAAAAAGAGATGGTAGAATTGATTTCTGGGAATTTGTCAAACTATTTATTTGATTAATTTTTTAATATTTAATTTTATGTGGCATTTTAAAAATGACATAAAATTTAATGCAGCATTTAAAAATGACGTGGAGCTGACATGCAAGCTGACGTGGCAGCAATTGTGTTACACACATTGAAATAGAGTTTAAAATATTGTCTTTTGATGAGTTCAGGGGTTCAGATGACAAAAGGTTAAGTAGAGATGTTTACTTTACAAACTCAGACAAGTACAAGGGTCCATCGAACTATTTTGCCAAAAAAGAATGAAGGGATCTTGCAGGGTTTATATATGTTTGAATTTATGTTTGAATTTAGATTGGATTGAATTAATTATGAGAAGACCATTTAAAAACAGAGAAGCTTTTAGAAAAATTAAAGAATCTTTAATTAGTAATTATTCAGAATATATAGATCTAAATAAAACAAAAGAAAACCCACAAAGATTAGTCTACCTAATTACCTTAAGAACTAGTATTGAAGCAAAATTAATAATCCATTTAAAATCTAGAAGAATGAGACACATACCACCTAATTATGATAAAATCAGATTTAGATATCCACCAAAATATTATAAATATGGTTTAAATGAATAAAGTACAAAAATACAAAGAACTAAAACAAATTATTTCTGAAAAACGTAAAGAATTAAAAATAAGAATAGAAAGACTACATTATAATATATTTGCCGGAGTTAGTGAAAACTCAATAAATAAACAAAAAGATGAAATATCAAAATTAGAATCACAAATAGATAGTTTAGAATATATATATATATATCAACATGAACTATTCACAATAAAATGAACAAAGAAGAATTTATAATAGATGAAAAAATATATGAAAATCACGAAGGATTAAAAATAAAAATAGTATTTTCTAATCTAGGAAGAAGATATAAGAAAATAGGTGAACATTTATATTTAATGTTAGAAAAAGAAGAATTAAAATTAGAAGATAAATTGACAGTTATGGTAAGAATAGACAGAGAAAATGAAGAAATAGATTAGGAAAAAGGAAATAGAAAAAATAAAACAACAAACTACAGAAGAAATACGAAAAATAGAAGAAACTAAAAATAGTAGGATTGCTGAATTAGAAAAAGAACTACAAATGTTAAAAGATTTGTATGAACAAAGACAAAAGGAAAAGGAAGAAAAAGATAAAGAACAAAAATTACTAAACGAGATAAATCAATTTAAAGAAAAATTAGAAATAAACAATAAAGAAATAAAAAACAAGGAATAAGAAATAAATAATATAGATGTTGAAGAGACAGATAATTATGATTCAGAAGATAGTGAAACATATACAGAAATATTAACAAATACAAAAAATTTAGAAATCGGTGAAAAACAAGAAGTAATTAATGAAGAAAACTTAGAAAATATCAACACAGAAATAAATACTCTTGATAAAAAAGAAGATGAAAATATAATACCTAAAACATCAGAAATAAGAAAACCTACATATTATAAGAATAAGTTTAAAAGATATAATCTAAAGAATGAATATGACAAATGGACACCAAAACAAATAGTTAATAAAAATTATAACTTTTTAGACTTAGACTGTGTAATAGATACTGAAAAAACAATACAATTATGGATAGGATATATGACAAAACAATTATTAGATAATAATATAAACATAACAGATGCACCAGAATATATAGAAAGAACACTAATAGGAACAGTGAAATTATGGTTTTCAAATTTAACTGAAAATAGCAAGAAGGTATTAAGAACTAATAAACCTACAGAAGGAACATCATCAACAACAACTAAACTAACACCTATAGAATTATTAAAAAAATATGAAACAGCTATAAAAGATGAATTTGGTAGTATGGCAACAATAGAAGAAGAACAAGATGAAGAAAAAGATACAAATAGGAATTTAATGTTAAAATTAGCAATATGTAATATGTGTTATATAGATGAATATACTTGCGCATTTAAAGAATATTATTATAAAGGAGCATATAATATAGAAGAAAGTAAAGAAATAAGAAAATTATATTTTAATAAATTAGCCGAACCATTTAGTTCAAAGATAATAAAGAGTTGGGAAAAGCAAAAATAGTAGATACTCTAGGAGCAAGAATAAAATTTTTACAACAATGGTATAGAAACTTATGTGAAAAATATAGAGAAGAATTAAAAATGGAAAAAACATTGATAAGAAATTTAGCATGTTACAAAGATAAAATAGCACCCCAATTTGGATGTGAAGAAAGATATTATAAGAAAAGAAAAAGACATAAGAAATATAAGAAATATAAAAAATTAAAATATAAATACAAGAAACCAAGAAAAAGATATTATGTAAAAAATTATAAATACAAAAGACCATATAGAAAAAAGAAATCTATAAAAGAATGTACTTGTTATAATTGTGGAAAATTAGGACATTTAGCTAGAGATTGTAAATTACCTAAAAATCCAAAAAATAAACAAATATCAGAAATAAAAATAGATAATACAGAATATATGCAGATAGATTATATAGATTATGAATTAGAAAGTGAGGATAGTGTATATGAAATTTCAGAAAATGAAATAGATAGTGAAATAGATGAATCAAATGACTGAAGAAGATATAAAAATAATAACAAAGGAAGAATATTTAAATGATGAAGGAACAGAACAAAAAATAATATTTGACAGTAACATATTTGATGAAATAAAAGGAAAAGAATTAGACTTAAGTGTAGAAAAATATTTAAAATGCCAACAATAAGAAATCTATTTACTAAGAAAAAAGAAGAATATTATGTAGTATGCCAAAAGGAACATGTAATAGACTGTAGATATGCAAAAGGTAAAGCTAGTATACCACTAGTGACAAAAAGAATAATTAATAAAGAGATAAATGATATAAAAAGTAGAGATCCAATAAAATATGTACACCTTGGAGATACAGAGATATTAATAAAAGCATGTTTTAGAGAAGAAATAGATACACCAATAGAATTATATTTAACAGATGATAGGATTATAAAACCTATAGAAAAAAGCATAATAACTGCCATAAAAGGAAATTTAATATACCAAAAATTTTAATTTATAATAAGTGCAAATTATTCAGTAGCGATAACAGATAAAAATATAGATAAATCATTAGTATTATATTGGAAAATATCAGGAATAGAATTAACCCCAGGAAGTAAAATATTTACAGCAAGATGCAAAAATTTATATGTATCAACAACAAAACATAAAATAACAGGAAAAAATAAGATTAACAAAATACGAATAGAAAGTCCATTCGAACAAATTGTAAAAACAATAGATTATAATGATTATAGCTATAGAGACATAGATATAGAAGAAAATTTAGAAATAGTAAATGATAGAATAAGTACAACGAAAAGAATAGCTGGTGAAAAACTAGAATCATCAAGCTCATCAAAAAGAACAAGTTATGAAATAAATTCAACAAATAATTTAAACCAATATTACATAACAGGAAAGGTAAATGAAAAAGAATATTTAATACTCTTAAATACAGGACAAGAAGAAAATTATATAGGAAAATATCTAGTAAAAAATGAAGAAATAAAAACTGATAGTGATATATTCCCAGATCTACCAAGAAGTTTAATAAATAGTAAAAATTTAGCAGAAAAAAAAATAATAATAGGAATTAAAAAAATAAAAATAAAATTTGAAGTAAAGGAAGAAATGCAAAAAGCAGACATAATATTAGGAATAAATGGCCAGAACAAGTAAAACCATATAATATAGAACATACACAATTAACCTTAACATATAACAGAGAGAAATTATTCTTAAGAAGAGTCTTAACATAAAATGAAAATATATGTATTAATGAAAATATTAGTAGAAGGATATTACAGTAGATATTACACGCCTATGATAGATACAGGAGCAGAAGCTAATTTATGTAGATATAATTGCTTACCAGAAAGCAAATGGGATAAATTAAAAACACCAATAGTAGTTAAAGGATTTAATAATGAAGGAAGCTTAATTACTTATAAAGCTAGGAATGTAAAAATACAAGTATGGGACAAGATATTAACAATAGAAGAAATTTATAATTATGAACTAACATCAAAAGATCTACTTTTAGGAATGTCGTTTTTAGATAAATTATACTCACATATAATAACTAGAACAGACTGGTGGTTTACAACACCATGTAAACAGAAAGTAAGAGCAAAAAGAGTTAATAATAAAATAAGAAAGAAAACTGATTGGATAAAAGGAAGTGAAAAAATTACACAAAAGTTAGAAAATATACAAAATACTGAAGATACAATAGAACTAGTTGTATTTTCAATAAATAAAACAGAAATAACTATATTTTCAATAAATAAGATAGAAAAAATTAAGAAAAAATTAGAACAATTATATAGTGAAGATCCATTAAAAGGATGGGAAAAATATAAAACTATTATAAAAATTGAATTAATATATAAAAATAGCATAATAACCCAGAAACCATTGACATATAATTTTGATGATTTAAAAGAATTTAAAATGCATATAGATGAATTATTAGAAAAACAATATATACAAAAAAGCAATAGTAAACATAATAGTCCAGCATTTATAGTAAATAAACATAGTGAACAAAAAAGAGGAAAAAGTAGAATGGTTATTGACTATAGAAATTTAAATGCAAAGACCATGACATATAATTATCCAATACCAAATAAGATATTAAAAATAAGACAAATACAGGGATATAATTATTTTAGTAAATTCGATTGTAAATCAGGATTTTACCATTTAAAGTTAGAAGAAGAATCTAAAGAATTAACCGCATTTACGGTACCACAAGGATTTTATGAATGGAACGTATTACCATTTGGATATAAAAATGCACCAGGTAGATATCAACATTTTATGGATAGTTATTTTAAACAATTATCTAATTGTACAGTATACATAGATGATATATTATTATATACAAAAACTAAAGAAGAACATTTAAATTTATTAGGACAATTTACAGATATAATAGAAAACTCGGGAATAAGTCTAAGCGAAAAGAAAGCTGAAATTATGAAAAATCAGATAGAATTTTTAGGAATACAAATAGATAAGAATGGAGTAAAAATGCAACAACATATAGTACAAAAAATAATAAATTCGAAAGAAGAATTAGATACAAAAAAGAAATTACAATCATTTTTAGGATTAGTAAACCAAGTAAGAGAATATATTCCAAAATTAGCAGAAACTTTAAAACCACTACAAAAAAAATTAAAAAAGGATGTAGAATATAACTATAATGAAGAAGATAAAAAACAAGTTCAAAAAATAAAATTACTTTGTAAAGAATTACCAAAACTACAATTTCTAGATGAAAATAGAAAATTTATATATATAGTAGAAGCAGATGCTAGTGAATGTAGTTATGGAGGAGTACTTAAATACCGATATGAAGCTGAAAAATTAGAACACCATTGTAGATACTACTCAGGTACGTTCAATGAAACAGAAATAAAATGGGAAATAAATAGGAAAGAATTATGTTCATTATATAAATGTTTATTAGCATTTGAGCCATATATTGTATATAACAAGTTTATTGTACGAACAGATAATACACAGGTACGCTGGTGGTTAACAAAGAAAATACAAAATTCAGTTACAACAAAAGAGATTCGGAGACTAGTCTTGAATATATTAAATTTCACATTTATAATTGAAGTAATTAGTACTAACAAAAATGTTATTGCAGATTATATATCAAGACAAAGCTACACAGACTGATATAATAGAAGAAGATAGTCTAGAAAAAATACTCAACACCCTAACTACGCTTTTAATGAAAGTGGACAGTATGGGTAATGAGATAGAAAAGTTAAAGACTAATGAAGATAAACTGAAGTCTATAGCTACAAATCAGTTAACTCAGCAGTGTGCAGAGCTATGTCGATCGGAAGACATTAAAGTTCCAGAGCTAGAAGGAGACGATGGGATACTCCATAAAACCCATAACGCTTATCAATCTACTTCTGCAGGTACAATCAGAGGAGTTAGTAGACAAAGATATCAGAACATGAATATGAATAAGATATTTGAGAAACCATTTATACCAAAAACACAAAAAGACCCCTTGTTCATACCCCCACAAATTACCACATACTGAGATAGTCTGAACCAAGATAAAAAAGTTTACAACTATACAACCCAAAAATACATAGAAAATATCTACAAAGTACAAACTTTCCTAAACCTTAACCCCAGAGCTACAAATATCAAAGAACCAACAAATTATATAACCCAAAAATTACAAGGTTACAACAAGCTAATTGCACTACCCAAAACCAACCCAAGCTTAATAAAAATTATTTTGACTATGGATTATTAAATACCATATACACCCAAGACGGAGAAGAATTAACAGCTATGGAAGAATTACATAAAATATTCACCACCTATAAAAGAATAACCAAAGGAAATCTATTTTATATAAAGTGTTATACTGCACCAGCAGAGATATTATACGACGAAATAAAACCAGTTATACAAGTTGTAAAAATAAGATTAACCAGAGATATGATTATACCGAAAGATATTATGCAACAGCCAGAGATACCCAGAATTGAGATACCTGATTTCTACGCAAATAAACGACTCATTGAACTAGCTACAATTATTCAAGAATTAGCAAATAATTATACCAATGAAAATTCAATATGGAGCTATTATTCAAGAGACCATCAGATGATTTATTCAAATTCAAAAGAACTACGACAAACAGATATGGAAGATGTTAGGCAATGGATAATGACATTACTTAACCCAAAAAAACAATCTACTGCAAGAGCAATTAAGAGAGGATTTATTTCAGATGGATTATTGACAAGATATTGCAAGATAATTGGACACAAATATCCAGACCATCAATGTTCGAGATGTAATGGAGAAGATAATATTATCCCAGAAGTCCACCTAGAATAAAAGAATCAAGAAGATAAGCATGCCAGCTGGAAGATACAAGATAAGAAGCAATAATAGAGATATGGAAAAGCAGCAGATACGACAACGAGAAGATATCAACGGAGTAATAATAGCAGACAAGATATTAAATTCATTTTACGTAAATTTGTTGTATAGGCTAGATTTTTAGACTTTTAGCCTTTTTAGCCTTTTTTAGCCTTTTAGACTTTTTAGGCTTTTTGACTATAGCATTAATAATTCTTGTCTCATTAGGAGACTTTTTTAGACTAATTTTAGAAAACGTGCAAGAAATGTGAATAATTTTGTAAAGATTCATTCTATAAATAAGAGGAACCGAAGGCATTGCAAAGCAAGCCTTCATGTGTTGAAGCACAAATACTCTCTCCGCAACAAATATTTTGCTTAATTAATTAAAAAATAGATATATTTCAATGGAAAAAGCTATAGAGGAACAAACCTCATAAATATCAAACCTACCCGAACAGGTATATTTATTTATGATTATGAATAACTAAATTCATAATTCCCAACAATCATGGTATGATAAAATAAATTTATATTAATTACTTTATAGTAGAATTATTCGAAGAATAATATGTTAAGAAGTTTATTAGCAAAGTGGAAACGGAGAAAAATCCCTAAGAACTATGTCATCCTAAAGGTGAAACCAATGAGGCAAGAAGCCGTGGTGGGGAGTAAACAGAGTAGAGGCGCTGTTTAAGGAAAAAGTATCCAGATTACCATGCTAATAATGATCGAAGAACATGTTATTTAAGAATAATCTAGTATATAGTAATCTAAGATGACCATATTTTGTTATGTACATGATTGAATGGAATATTTTAAAATTAGCAATTTTATGAAAATGAATAATTATATATCTGATGTGATGGTAGATAAATTTAAAATACTTATTTTGTATGCACTTAAGGATATAAAAGTAGTAGATATAAGAAAAATCATATTAGAAAAAGCATTTGATAAATATTATATGACTAGAGTAAATTACATACCATACCTACCTAACTACTCTTACAAATACTTACCATGATAAATTACATATATCTAGAAATTTTGGAAAAAGATATGAGAAACATACAGTTAATAGAAAAACAGATGAAAGTAAATATAGACAAATACATAGAAACTAAAGATATAAAAGAATTTCTTAATAAAAATATGCAAGAACTACTAAGACTAAAACAAACAACTACAAAATATTATAATAAAATATTTAGTCAATTTTAAATGATAGATAATCTTAAAGTCTTAATCTTATATATACTTAGAGATATAAAAATTATAGATATTAAGAAAATAATATTAGAAAAAGTATTAGACTATGAAATTGAAACTATAAATTGGATAGCACAGTTATACCTGGATAATTACCCAGAAGGATATTATTC
Source organism: Capsicum baccatum var. pendulum (assembly GCA_030864225.1). NCBI lineage: Eukaryota > Viridiplantae > Streptophyta > Magnoliopsida > Solanales > Solanaceae > Capsicum > Capsicum baccatum. Next base: position 273,813,220 of record CM061552.1, read on the forward strand.
AGATTAAGAGATGTTAGAATATATTAGAAAAACTAGAGAAAATCAAGATAATCTAAATAAAGAAATTAATTATAGAAACCGAATTAGAAAAATAATGGAGAATCTAAAAGAAAAATTAATATGGATAGAAAAAACCTTAGAAAATTTAGAAAAAAGTACATGTGATAGTTTATATAATTTAAAAAACTCCCTACGAGAAGAACAACACAAGATAATAAATAACATTGAAAATCTAGAATTAGATATACATTACAGTACAATTAGGATAAATTATTATACAGAAATTTGTAAGTCTGCAATTACTACAGGATAAAATAATAAATTACACAAATTAGTGAATACATCTTACGAAAAGAATAAATCATTAAAAGATATTAAAACAAAATTTATGAAATATCCACGCACAAAGAAAAATAGATTCATTATACATATAATAGATAATAATTTCTCAATGAAAAAAAATCTCAAATCTTAAATTGAAATATCATTTTACCCTTTAACCTTATTTTTGAGGTCTGAAATTAAGGATTACATAGAAGGAAATGAAGATGGAGATCTGTAAAGAGAAAGAAAGATCCTTGATATTTTGATAGAAATAATTAGAGTTCAAATTACCTTATACTACTTCTTTCTTATTAATATTTAAATATTAAAAATAAAATATTTGAAAATCTTATCTATTATAAATACTAATAATCCCTGCTAATGTAAAATAGTCATTCCACTATCAGTTGGTATTAGTTAAATCTCATACCACAATACTTAATTTAATTATCTTTAAATGGGAACATCGTGCATATTAGTTATTTCCAATCAAAAGTTTTTAAACGAATTGTAATACTTAGAAATTAAATTTGCATACATTATCTCTTAATTATTATCATCCTCAAGTTAGGTTCAATGAAACTTTAGAAAAGTATCATCCCCAATTGTACTTATTATATATATACATGTTGCAATGCATGGTTTAATTTTTCAGTGACTGTAACTTTGTATTTGACAATTTCAGAAGCGGATTCAGAATTAAAATGGATTTAACTTTAAGATTCTTTACAAGTACCCAATATATTTTAAAAGTTGTGTAATTCTTATTTATTATTTATCGTAATTTCTATCAATTTATGCTACAAATCTAAAGTATTGAGTTCAAATATTTTCGTTACGGTAATGATGTATCCGTCCCTTAACTTGGAGGTAGTAATATGCAATTATATTCACATATTGTTTGAAAGTTAATTTAGTATTGATAAAGTAATTTTTTTACATTTTTATTTTTTTGTTGAGCTTTCATGGAGAAGAAATGGTTGAAAGTTTAGAAGAGTGAATTAACTGTGAACGTACAAGTTTCTTTTTTCTTCTACCGATATCAAAGCCGAACATATCAACTCCAGATTCTTTTCGATACATGTGTCATCATAATTTTCATTTTATTATGTTGAGTTATTGTTTTCATTTAAAATTTATCATTTGCAATACAAAATTTATGGTATGTATTTTGGGACTATATTTTTTTATTTTTAAAATTTTATGCTACCTTTTTAGAATTTTGGTACTAAATAAAATAACGTACACATAATAATTTATTTTTCATATACGCTTATTTTTAATTAACTCTTGATACACGTGCAACACAAGTACTTTAAATTAGTATATATTAAAATATATAACTGATTATATAAACTAACATAACAGGTTAAATAGCTACAAAAAATATAATTGAAAAAATTAAAATACTAGCTTATTTATTAAGATCAAAATTAAAAAAACATATTTTTGAACATTTTCTTATTATTTGAAAATAAAAATAAAACACATCCTAAAATATAACTCTTTTTTTAAATCCTTTTTCACAACTTTGTTAAAATGAAACCTACCAAAAATGAAATAAAAAATAAAATAATATTTTGACACAAATAAATATTTAATGTCAAAAAATAGGTTAAAGTTTGCGGAGGATCAAAAATAACGTGTCTATATTTGCCTGTCTTTGAAAATACAGAGAGTATACAAAGAAGTAGACAAGAGACAGGTTTTGATCCTCTGATTATTTGAAAGGGGAAAAGAAAGAAAAAGGAGATATAATCGAGTCTTAATTTTGAACCGCCTACATAATTCAGATTATAAGGAAATCAGGTCACCTATAATTTAATGAGGTGAAATAGTGAGACGGTGAGTTAGAGTTCGAGTGAGTTTCCATGTAGTCTTTGATTCGCAGCTTCTATTTTTACATCCCAATGAAAAACAAAAATAAAAACTAAAGATATAAGTTAAAGATCTTGTCTATACTGCTTTTCTGAAATACTGACTTGAATCTCATGACTTATCATATGATAAGATAGTCGTTATTTTGAGTTAAACTTGAAAATGAAATGTTTCTCCATGCTGACTCTTGGTATTAGAGATGAACTTAAAAATTGCCATATTCTTCAAATGGGTACTTTCAACTTTGAAAAATGAAAATCGCCCTTTTCCCTAGGTACGCTCTTTAGCTTGAAATAAAAACTAACTCTATTCTCCCGATGGGGCTTCTGAACTTGAAATAGAAATTGATCCTATTTTCCAGGTGGGCTTCCTGAGCTACAAAACTGAAATTAATTCCTGTTCTCTTGGTATGTACTAGAAAAGTACATACCAAGAGAACACACGCAAAAAAAATGGGCTAGAGAGAGAAATGCTCTGACTTCTTTCTGAACTCTAATTCCTTTGCACTGTTACTTTTCTTTTGTTCATCAATATGCAATCTGAAGCTGCTAATAATTTAGAGCAACCTTCTTATGGGGGCCCATTGTACTTATAAAAAGTAATGGGATCTCCACAGCAACCCCACCAGCAACCTTATGTAAATACTATTACCTCTACTTTTGATATGGGGGATGAGATAGTGCAAGAACATGATGGCTCCAATTTCATCCCTCTGACTGCAGATGATAAGAACGGCATCTAAAAGCCATGGCAGAATACCCTAATCATCAAGCTTATTGGGAGAAGAATGACCCATCAACTTCTAAAACAAAAGTTAACCAACATTTGGAAGCCTACTGAGGAGCTTAATTTAGTAGATTTGGGTTCAGAATACTTCCTGCTGAAATTTGCCAAAGAGCAAAATATGAATCATGTATTACATGATGGCCCTTGGTTTGTGCAAAATGGCTATCTTTCAGTCCAAAGATGGGAACCCAAGTTCGTGGCTTCGAAAGCAAAGGAGGCATATACAGCACTCTGGCTTCGTCTACTGGAGCTACCAAGTGAGTTCTACAACTTTGAAATCCTACGCAAAGTGGGTGATAGGGTTGGTCTGCTACTTCGGGTAGATACATGCACATCTATGACTTCTCGAGAAAGGTATGCAAAGTTGTGTGTTCAAGTGCCGATGGAGCAAAATCTACTCCATCACGTATATATTGGATCCCACAGACAAGAAATACACTATGAGGGTTTCAATATGTTATGCACCTTGTGTGGTAGAGTTGTCCATCAAACAAGGTTCTTCCATTACAAGACATCGCCACAACTGCACTGTACCGATGACAAGCCAATGGGGATGAATAATGTTCCAACCATCGAATCAAAATGGAAGATTGTGCAGTTTAAATCTGCACCACGACGTCGGCCTATGAACCACAACGTTCCGGCCTCATCATCAGAGCCTGGGAAGCGTCGTGGCAAAGATAAGTTTTCTTCTACAAATGACTCTACGGCTATACCAGCAGTGGCGGCGGTTGATGCCCTAGGTAAGTCAACTCAGGGAAACCTCTCAAAGCCCGCCCTTTCTAAAGCACCAATGATGTTTCAGCAAAAGGAAAATCAGGTGGGGCCCAGCTGTTTTAACATCTCTATTAATTGCGAACTTTCTACCACATCTGAGAATAATATTAATAACATGGCTTGCCCTCTTAGTACCTTAATTAATAATAAAAAAAATCTTCTCAATTCTACAACTCCTGCTTGTACTCTTGAACCATCACACGCGGCTGTCATGCAGCACTTTACTTCTACTGATATTCCCTCTTTAAATGACCTGCAGCATACTAATGATTGCCTTTCAGGTCTCAATTCATCTATATCTCCCACTTTAGCTTTAAACATATCTGATATAAATACTACAACTGTTTTAAACTCTCTTCCCCTATCATCTAACTTCACGTCTCAACTACATTAAATAGCAACAGCTTACCTGCTCTATCTCCTATTTATAATGGCCTTCCACCATCAGAATTATCCCTACACAAGACTTCACATACACCACTCCCCTCAAGGTCCTTTTCATCAACTAGTTCGGATAGTAAGGATGGAGAACAACTCAGTGCCTGTGGAGAACAACCTGCACAACCGTGCAGTGTATATGCCGATGAATCCACAACCCCCACAACCTCCCAGTTCTTGGCTAGAAATGGGCCTAGCGGGTCATGCTTTAAGTTTCAACCTCCATATCAACTGGAGTGATGATACAACACCCGGTGGATCTGGCACAAATAATAATGGAGGGAATGAGATTGGGTTTGGATGCTTTCATGCAACACCAATTAACAATGGAGCCTCCACCGATCCCACCACCAATGAATTCTTATGTGGAGTTCCCTTTCTACCTCCAACCTCAACAAGGAGTGACACCATGGATCTAGTAGCACACCACCATGTCGTCCACGGTGGTCAGCTCCATGCATGTGCCAACAGTCCCTCAAAGGACTACTCCTCTACACGCTCACATGCCTTCAGGAAGTCAGGAAGAAATAGTAGGAACGGGAGAGAAAGCTCTGGGAACCACCATGCCGGAATCAGTTCTCCTGGGTCAGGTACGGTCTATCTCCTAAAAGAATGGTTAGAAAAAAAGATTCGTATAAACTGTCTCCCAAATATGCACAAATGCTCTCTCCACATATGCCCGACGTGTAATCCAACAATAGAGAGGTATGCAATAGTGCTAAACCCTTCCTTGAGGGAGAGGTATGAAGTTCCTGTTCCACTCAACCGCCTTATATCTATGAACTTTATTATTTGGAACTGTCGTGGGTCTACAAGGCCAGACTTTAGAAGAAACTTTAGAGAGATTCTGGATTCTCATAAGCCGGCTCTAGTCGTTCTTCTTGAAACTAACCGGGAAAACCATCAGTCTCTTCCTCATGAGTTTCAGTTTTCAAGTATCATAGCGACTCCTGGAACAGAATGCGTAGGTGGAATTTCCATACATTGGCATGATGATATCCTCACCATATCGGCTATAGGGATAACTCCTCAAGAAATTCACTGCAAAATCCAGGTAATCCCTTCTTGTAAAGAATGGTTATTTTCAGCCATTTATTCTAATAATATTATCTTTGATAGGATTCAATTATGGGACAACCTACAAAGAATGGCGGATACTACCAACAATGGTCTGTGGATTATTGCGGGTGACTTTTATGATGTTCTCTTTAGCTCCAAAAAATTTGGTGGGGTTAGCCCGAACAAGGGAAGGACTAATAGATTCCTTAATTGTTTAAATTACTGTAATATGATCGATTTAGGCTATACTAGTAGTAAGTATACTTGGACAAACAAACGTTAAGGAGGCAATACCATTCTAGAACGTTTAGATAGAATTGTTTGTAATTATAAATGGTTGCATGTTTTCCCGAAATCGACTGTTATTCACCTTTCTAGAGTTCAGTCAGACCATTGCCCCCTCTTACTGAAACTAAATTCCACAAGACATATCCCTAACAAACCTTTTTCCTCTAGAAACTATTTGGTCGTCTCACCTGGATTTTCCAAATATTGTGTCAACAGCCTGGGAATCTTCTAATAATGTCTTGCTCCCAGCTTCTGAGCTTTTTGCTAGAAATATCATGCTTTGGAACAAACAAGTCTTTGGAAATATCTTTGCTAAGAAAAAAAGAATCCTTGCCAGTTTACAAGGCCTTCAGAACTCTCCTCATTATCCAACTAGTACTTTCCTTCAAAGTCTTGAAGAATCCCTTTAGGACGAGTATTAAAGTCTCCTTATAGCAGAGGAGGAATTCTAGAGTCTCAAGTCCAGGATTCTTTGGCTAAATAATGGTGATGCTAATACAAAGTTCTTCCATATGTCAACACTGCAAAGAAAGAGAAGGAACCGTATCACTAGTTTGCGGGATACTGTGGGTAACTGGTTAAATGAGGACTATCTCATCAGTAACCATATCCTTGAGTTTTATACCTCTCTATACTCTTCTGATCTAAACACATCTAGATGGTCACATGAACTAGCCAACTCTTGCTTCATCCATGCGGATATGGCCTCGGCCTTGTCGGCTCCCTTGCTCCAGAAGGAAGTGATTGATTCTATCAATTCTTTTAAGCCATATAAGGCTCCTAGACCTGATGGCCTACATCCTTTTTTCTACCAATAATACTTCCACTTGTTTAAGCATACAAAGGCTAGGGACTCTCATGCTCTTATCAAAATAGACTTAGAAAAGGCTTTTGATAGATTAGAATGGACCTTTATACGAGAAACCCTCCTCTATTTTAGATTTCCACTCGATCTAGTTAACCTAATCATGTCGTGTGTTACCACATCTACTGTATCTATTCTTTTTAATGGGAATGCCATGCCTAGTTTTTATCCAACAAGAGGAATACGTCAGGGCTATCCTTTGTCGCCATATATCTTTATTCTGTGTATGGTAAGATTGTCGAGAGCAATAGATGAACAGGTGTAACTTGGTTAGTGGATACCTATAAAAATTTCATCGAAAGGGCCACCAATCTCTCATCTCTTTTTTTGTGGATGACATTATCTTGTGCAGTAAAATTAAAAATCATTCTTGCCAAGATATTATGCACACTCTTGCTACTTTCAGTGCCCTCTCGGGTCAGAAAATTAGTACTGCTAAATCTAGGCTTTTCTTCTCTAAAAACACACCAGCCAGAATAAAGCAAAGCGTTTGCTCGCTAGTAGGAATTGAGGAGGGATTCCACTTTGGTAAATACTTAGGTTTTCCACTTACAAATTCCAGGATTTCTAGGGGTGATTATCAATTCCTAGTCGATAATATCATACGCTGATTATCGGGCTGGAAGAGTAAATTTCTTTCTCCCGCGAGTCGACTGACTCTCATCAATTAGGTGTTGAATGCTCTTCCTAACCATGTCATGCAAATTACTAAGTTACCTTCCCAAGTGATTAAAGGAATGGAAAAGTGTGAAAAGAAATTTATGTGGGTTCTTCTAAATCTCGCAAGAAAATTACTCTTCTCAAATGGTCCAATGTAACGAAGCCTAAGAAGGAGGGTGGTTTGGGTATTCAATGTCTAACGACTAAGAACTATTCTCTCCTAGCTTCGACCGCATGGAGATTATTTCATCCTCACGATTCCTTTTGGGTTGTGCTTCTAAGGAATAAATAGCTAGGTCGATCAACAAATTGGTCCTCAACTTGGAAAAACCTTATGGTGGGATGTCAAAAAGAAATAATATGGCAACCGACTAACGGGAGGCATATTAACTTTTGGAATTAGCCATGGATAAAACCGGGAATCACTTTGAGATCTGTCATTTATGGTCACTTAGCGGAGTCTGAAGAGTGCAAGCGCATCGCTGACTAGAGAAACGGTAACACTTGGAACTTGTCAGCCATTTCTTTTGTCCTCCCTCGGGAAGTGACTAGTCAAATTTTTTCCGTCCATTTCCCCACTTTTGCAAATGCTTACGACCGTATTAAATGGGGACTTACACCCACGAGGAAGTTTACTGTTCAATCTTGCTACAATCAAATCAAATCCACTGATAATAATCATACTCTCTGTACTGATAGTTGTTGGTTATGGAACCTCACTATTACCCCTAAGATTAAATATTTCCTCTGGTTTTTAAGTTTGAATAGGCTTCCCACTTCTGCTTACTTGCACCATATTTCTTGCCTGGAATCGCCTGTCTATAGAATTTGTCAGCAAGGAGTGCCCGAGACTTCATATCACTTGTTCTTTTCGTGCTCGGGTCTGGGATACTTCTGGGAAAAACTTAGTACTTCAATAGGCTTGGGATCCTCCCTTTTGAAGCCCCCGCAAAACTCCTACTATACCTCTACTTTTTTCTATTGGCTTAAAGATAACATCAACAGATATACTTCCACCTCTCCCCGACTACCGCTGGGAGTCCTGCTCCCTTACTGCTTGTGGGTTATTTGGACCCAACGTAACAAGCATCTTTTTTATGGACATGGGACTGAACCATCACCACTCTCGCCATTAATTTAGCTGTGGAATATTGGTATGTGGCAAGAAACTTACACACTACCAGTATTCCCATCACAGTTTATGTCAAATGCAACCCTCTTAAAATGAACAATCTCATGTTGAATACTGATGCTGCTATATCTTCTGAGCATAGCATTGGCGGGTTAGGGGGGTTTTCCACAACTTCAGGGGCGAATGGGTTATGGGTTTTATTGTTTTTACAACTATTCAGGACATAACTCATCTTGAACTTTTAGCACTTCTTGCAGGTTTGCAGCTAGTTGTTAAACATAATTTCAATTCTCTCAAAATAAATGTGGATGCTAAGAAAGTTGCAACTATGTTATCAAGTGCTAATTATTTAATTGACAGTTTTCCGCTTCTGGATGATTGCAGGTACCTGCTCCTGCAGATGGGTAACCCGGTGGTCAGCTCGGTCTACAAGGAGCAAACCAGGCTAGCTGATGGCCTAGCAAAAAAAGTCGTCTCTACTACACTACCATCCAGTTTATATCATAGTACTTCGGTTATGGATACTATCTCCACTTTTTGATCGCCTCCTCAAGATTTAACGTAGTTTTTGCAGGCTGATATGCGAGGAGATCTTGCTACTAGGTGTGTCAAATCTGCAGCAGTTTTGCCGCCTAGTGTCTCTGTTAACAGTCCTACTAGTTCTATGGTAGTCCCTAATGGATGGTCTGTAAATATTGCACTACGTGCAGATACTACGGTGGCTATGCTACCAACTTTGTCCATATAGTTTTTTTTGTTATGAAGCTAATATATATAAGTATCCTAACTACCAAAAAAAAAAAAAAAGCATGTACCATTTTTCTTGGATGATTTATTTTCTTTGGACGCCATTGATAAAAGAAGGAATCTCATCGAGCTAGGGATGCAAATCAGTGAATTTCCCCTTCATCAACGAAAATGTTGGTTATTAATGCACAGTCCTACTTCTCCGAGGAAATTCTCTCGATATGTGCGAATGAACCCACTTGAACCATAGTGGGTTCGCCCCTGTGTGCGATGCTCTTAGGTTGGTTTGATTTTTTTCACATCGATCGATAAATTATAATTGTTTATTTTCTTGCAATGTCGTGTATTTTTCTACGTTTGATCACTATATGTCCTAGTATCAGATTTGTTTTTGAGAATAGAGTTGTAAAAGATAAAGATTATTTTGATTTGCTAAACCTATACGAAGCCTTAAAGAGAAATGATGTGGCTTTTTAACCCAACTTTTCTATTTTAAATAAGAAAGTAAAATTTAAAACATATTTTTTTTCTTTTTTCAGATATTTCTCAACAGCATGGCACCATATTTGATGCCCTGAAAATTGCCTTAGAACCTCCAGAAAAGCTAAGGCAAAATCTTTCAACACTAGGTAATTTGGGACTGAAATGTTACAAAGACGCGTGACAACCGTGAAAATATTGAAAAAGTTTTACGAGGTGGGTTCTTAATGCAGGTTGGCAAATGGTGCCCCTTTGATGGAGTTAGTAAATGTAACACGTGTTTGAATACACCATCTTGATTATTACCAAAAAAAGAAACTTTTCATATGCCTAAATATTCGAGTAATTTAATTTAAACTTTGAAATATTAGGCAAAGGCTCAAGACTATAAACTTGAAATTTGAAATAAAAACTTGAAGCTTACGCATTTCCATTATTGAAACAACATAAACGGGACAGATATATCTTCGAACTATGATAAATGGTACGTATATACCTTTCGTCATATTTTGGGTACACTTATGCCCTGTAGACACTAAAATTTTATGGACTCTACAAAAAAAGTTCAATTTTTGTTAGAATTCTTGGGGCTACTTTACTCTAAATCTAGTTTGGTGACTACTGTCTATATAAAAGGGGCAAATATCTCTTTAAAGAGGCATATCCAAGATCCACAAATTCATCAAATATTCATAAAGAAATCAAATATCTTTAGATAATTCCATAAACTCATGAAATATCACAAAAGGATTAAAATTTTCTCTTTTTGATAATCAAATACATCAAGAAGATCCACAAATCCTCCTTTCATTGAGATCAAATCCAAATATTCTTATGTTTAAGAAATACGTCACTAACGACCCTTGAATTACGAAAAAATCTATATCAAATCTAAATATGCCTACGTTCGAGAAATATGTTACTGACAAGCCCTCGAATTACGGTGAAAATCAAGAGAGAAAACCCAAGGAGGAACAGATTTGTACCCACATCGTTTATCAAATAAAATTCTTGTTTCTTCATATTTTTATTTGTGATTGCAATTTATTTCAATCACCATAAAAAAAATTTTGAAACATGCCCGTATCGTTAATGAAATGGTACGTATATGTCCCTCACACTAACGGTAGGAGCATATATGTACCTAAAGTATGACGGAGGGTATATACGTACCAATTATCATAGTTCGGGGGTATATTTATTCCTTTTTCATCCTAATATTTTATCCCAAAAAATTAACGCAAACCCACTATCCGATCAAATAAACCCATTGAACCCAATCAAATTGCAGTGATTGATCATTGCTACTAGTTGGTGTTTATTAGTTAGAGGGAGTGGAGATGTAATACCCCGTATTTTTCTAACTTAATTTAACTCTCAGTACATGAGTATTCATATGTAAAATTTTTAAAATACTCAACATTTTTCAGTTTAGAGCTTATCATTGCGTAGGGAATTCAGTAAGCTTTTTAAAGATATAAAATTCGCTCAAATTCGATACCCGAATAAGAAGTTATGGTGATTTTAAATTTTAACAGTCAAACCCGACGATATAAACCAGTAGCGCGTCGCGGTGAAGGTCCAAATGGTATTTGGCAATTTTCAGTGAAGTGACGTGATTGTCCCCCATCGCGGTGAGCTTCCAAGTCCCAATAGTCATTTTCCAGTGTGCCATCACGATCCCACCGTGCCGCTCCAAAGGCCATTTTCCCAGTCGTCATTTTTACACAGTGTCAACAACATTCCAGTGGCTCACCGCGTCGTGGTAGTGGCTAAATTAGGGCATCCAGTGAAGAATTTTTTAATTATTTCTAAGGGTAATTTTGTATTTTTTTTCCACGACCCTAATCAGTCGAAATGCGAGATTAAACCCCTAAATAACCTATTATCCCATTATTTACTCACTTTCTCTTAAGATTAAAACATTCTCTCTCAAAAAGGGCAAAACCCTAGCTTCAAGAATCAAGAACGAATCCCAAGAATTCCTCCAAAAACCTTCAAGAATTAATCTTCTCTGGTATGTTAGGTGTTCATTTATGGGTTTCATTCACCCATAGAGTCCAAGAATTCATTTTTAAAACTACAAGATTATTGATTCATGATTTACCTGCTTGAAATTGGATTGTATTCATGTTCATGATATTAATTGAGTTTCAATCCACGATTAATTGTAGATTTCATGAAATTGAAATAGCATGTATATTGAATTGTGTAATGCCCATGTTATAATCCTTGAATTAGCTAGTTTGGATGTTGTAGTTACAATGTTTACATGTTGTCCTTGATTATATGCATTAATTTGTGCTCCCCATGTGTTTCATGGAATGTCCATGTGAATTAAATGATGAAATCATGACATGCTAGGATATGTACAAGCTTATATCCTACAAGTATTTGATAAAATGTCTCTATGAATGAATTATGAACAAGTGGACCTTGTTATGCTTTTCAAGATCATGCTATGCTTTACTTTTCATGCTATCGAGTCTTGTGGGTATCTAAGACCCGACAATCTAGTTATTGACCTAGTGCCACAGTAGTTATGGAATAGTCTCAATCATGTCAGAAAATAGTAGTACTCAATCAGTTATAGAACTCAATGAACTCAATCCAGTTCAATCAGTCAACACGATCAGTAACAGTTCAGTTAAATCCAATACAGTCTAGTGATTAGTCCACGGTCTATTCAGTTGGAAGTAGGATTAAACAATGAGTGAACCCAAGGATGGGGGATCACCTGCTATTAGAAGGTGTGATCCTTAGAAGCATTCCGTGCATTCCAGAATTACGTAGCTAGCGTAGCTTAAGACATCAACCTGCCAGTTGAGGGTAGATGAGGTGTTTTAACCTGCCAGTTGAGGGTATCACCGTTCTCATTAGAGTACCTGCCAGATGAGGGTAACTGTTCATCTTGCCTTTACCCGTGGCTCTGTACTGACACCCTTCTAGATGGAGTTACAGGTTAGACCCCAAATTTGTACAGAAAAGGGGTATGTCGGTTAGATGATTACCTCTTACAGTTTTAGTTTCAGTTTCAATATAGAAATCAGTTCAGTTCTACAAAATCAGGACTGTCGACATAGTCAATCAGTTTTAGTAACTTAGTTATAAGTAATCCCAGATATCAGTTACTCGGTTATCAGAACTCAGAACTCAGCTTTAGTAAAAGTTCAGATACAGTATATACATAAATAAATACACAGTATTGCATTCTCAGTACTTACAACAGTTTTAGTTATCCATATGCTCATACTCAGTTATTCCATATCATTCAGTTAATTATTATTCATGCATATGAACCCTTGCATTCATCCTTACCTCATCTAGAATACCAGTACATTCCATGTACTGACGCATACTTTGTCTTTGCACTATGATGTCTCACATCATAGGTTCGGACACTCAGGCTCCTGATCGTTCTTAGACAGACTTAGTTAGCAACAGCAGATTTAGTAGTGAGTCCTCATCTATCAAGGATATGCTTTATTTTAGTATTTTAGTTTATCAGTATTTCAGTAGTCGAAGTTAGTTCGGGGCTTGTCCCATCAACTTCACATTTAGACAGTTCAGTTAGAGGTTTTTAAGACAAGACTAGTTCAGACAGTGTTTAGTTTTTAGATATTATTACAGTTGTTATTCTTTATCAGTATTTAGATTATGAACCTTATGGCATTTCAGCCTATTTTTTTAATTTAGGATGACTTTTATGTATATATTTCCCTTATTATGAGATTCAGACTTAGAAAAAGGCAGACAGGGTTAGCTTAAGGCTACTCATAGTCTTAAGAACTGTGTGACATCTCGGAACCAAGTTTCGGGGCGTTACAAACTTGAAATCAGATCCTAAGGTTCAACAGAGTCCTAGGGAGTCTGAAAGTCGTGTCTATTAGAGTCTTTTGCATGTATGTATAGAGCACCACACTTATGGGCAATAGGCTATGCGATATTTTTAAGAAAGTTTCCCTTATTTCAGTATTCACGTCGCGCGAGTGAGCATGAGCTCAAGTTAAACTATCAGTATAATCTTTTTCTTCCTTCTATTTACAAAATATGCCTCCCAAACAGAACAACGATAAAAGAATAAGAAACCAGTCAGCACCTCAGCTCGTTCAGGAAGATCCTCTGGATAAATATGTCTCTCCTGCAAAATTCAAAGCTGCGTTCAACACTCTAGCAAATTCTGTAGCAGCTCAGAATGAACGTCCAACTACTATTTAGACACACCAGTGGCCAATACTACTGCAGCCAGGATTTAGGACTTCACCCAAATAAATTATCCCCAATTCTCAGAATCTAAGTCTGAAAAGGATCCACAGGAGTTCTTCGATCAGGTTTAAAAAGTCACAGATATCATAGGAGTGACATATAGTAAGAATTTTGAGTTAGTTGCCTATTAGCTACAAGATGTAGCTCATAAATTATTTAAGCAGTGGGAGGTAGAAAGGGGCACAGATGCAGAGCCTATAGAATGAGAAGAGTTTGCTACTGCCTTTCTGGCTAAATTCTTTCTCTTAGAGCTGAAAGAAGCCATGGTATTAGAGTTAATCAATCTTAGGCAAGTAAACATGAGTGTGAAAGAGTATTCCCTCAAGTTTCCTCAGTTATCCAGGTATGCTCCCCATGTAGTAGCAAATAATAGGTCCAGAATGAGCAAGTTCATGTCTGGGGTATTAGAGAGTGTGGTTAAGGAGTCCAGAACTACAATGTTAATTAAGGAGATGGACATATCCAAGATAATGATCCATGCTCAGTAGATAGAAAAGGCTAGTAATAAGGAGAGAGAGAGAGAGAGAATAAGAGGGCTAAAATAAGTAGCTTTAATTTTACTCAGCCTAAGTCAGAGAGTGGTAATCATTCCCAGTTCCATCCAAAGTTTTTAGTTCCATCTTTATCTTCAGCTAGTGCTCCAGTCTCTAAGTTCAAAAATGGTAACAAAGATAGGGCACCAGGCTCTAAATCTTAGGGTAGTGTCAGCAGTGCTCGAACAAATCCTCTCTATAAAAAATGTGGCAGATACTATTAGGGTGTCTGTAGAGCTGGCAATGTTGTATGTTTTGGGTGTGGAAATACAGGCCATAGAATCAGAGATTGTCCTCAGTCAGGTTCCCAGGGTTAGTATAATCATCCTTCAGCTCAATACGGTTGCCCGAATTAGCAGGAAAGTTCTCCTGATATGGTCACTGGTACATTACAGATCTTTCATTTACATGTTTATGCCTTATTAGATCCAAGAGCTTCTCTGTCTTTTGTAACTCCTTATATAGTAGTCGACTTTAAGGTCAAACCAGAAACCTTAATAGAACCTTTCTCAGTCTTTACTCTAGTAGGTCAATCTATCATAGCTCGGCGAGTATATAGGAACTGTCCGATTATGATATCTCAGAAAGTCACTTCGGCAGCCTTAGTAGAATTAGAGATGACAGATTTTGATGTAATTCTCAGCATGGATTGGCTACATTCATGCTATGCCTCAGTTGATTATAGAAACAAAATTATTCATTTTCAGTTTCCAAATAAAGCAATCCTTGAATGGAGGGGTAGTACTACAATGCTTAAGGGTTAGTTGATTTTATACCTTAGAGCGAGAAAAATGATATCCAAGGGATGTGTCTATCATCTTGTGCGAGTCAAAGACTCTAGTTTTTAGAGACTCCTATCCTTGAGTCAATTTTAGTAGTAAATAAATTCTCAGATATGTTTCCCCAAGGTTTTCCTAGAGTTCCTCTCTAAAGGGAAATCAACTTCAGAATAGACCTTCTTCCAGATACTCAACCCATATTTATTCCTTCATACAAAATGGCTCCAGCTGAACTCAGAGATTTACAGAAATAGTTAAAGTACCTCTTAAATAAGGGGTTCATCATACCCAGTGTTTCCCCATAGGGCGTACCAGTCTTATTCGTGTAGAAGAAAGATAGTTCCTTGCAAATGCGCATTGACTATCGCCAGCTAAATAAAGTTACAGTAAAAAAACAAATATCCTCTTCCTAGGATTGATGACTTATTTGATCAACTCCAAGGTACAAGCTATTTTTCTAAGATAAACCTCAAATTAGGCTATCATCAGCTTAGATTCAGAGAATGTGACATTCTGAAAATAGTTTTTCGAACCCGGTATGGTCACTTTGAGTTTCTAGTCATGTCCTTTGGTCTCACTAATGACCCAGCAACCTTCATGGATTTAATGAATCATGTGTTCAAGAAGTACTTAGACATGTTCATTATAGTCTTCATCGATGACATTCTTGTATATTCTCTTAGCAAGAATGATCACACAGATCACCTCAGAATTGTACTTCAGACTCTTAGAGCCCATCAGTTGTTCGCCAAATTCAGTAAGTGCAAATTTTGGCCAAGGTTAGTAGCATTCCTTGGTCATATTATTTTTGGTGATGACATTAGAGTTGATCCTTAAAAGATCGAGGCAGTGAGAAACTGGCCTAGACCCATTTTTTCGTTAGATATTAGGAGTTTCTTGGGTTTAGCTGGCTATTATCGTTGGTTTGTTGAAGGCTTTTCGTCTATTTCATCCCCTATGTCCAAATTGACTTAGAAGAAAGTTAAGTTTTAGTGGTCAGATTCTTGCGAGAAAAGTTTTCAGGAGTTAAAGATTCGACTTACTAAAGGCCCAGTTTTGACTCTACTAGATGGTTCAGGTGTGTTTGTTGTGTACTGTGATGCATCCGGAGTAGGTCTGGGTTGTTTCCTCATACAGAGAGGTAAGGTCGTAGCCTATGCCTCTAGATATCTTAAGCCCCATGAGAATAATTATCTAACTCATAATCTTAAATTAGCAGTTGTAGTGTTTGCCTTACAGATTTGGAGACATTACTTATATGGGGTGCATGTGGATGTGTTCACAGATCACAAATGCTTGCAGTATATGTTCTCTCAGAAAGATTTGAATTTGCGTCAGAAAGGTGGTTAGATTTGTTAAACGATTATGACATGAGTGTTTTGTATCATCTAGGAAAGGCCAATGTAGTGGTAGATACTCTCAGTAGGTTGTTTATGGGTAGTGTTGCTCATGTTAAGAATAGTAAGAAGAAGTTAGTTCAGAAATTTCATTAGCTTGCTCGACTAGGTGTCTTCTTAGTCAATTCAGCAGAGCGTAGCATATGGGTACAGAATAGTTTAAAATCATCTTTGGTTTTTGAAGTAAAGAAAAAGCAGGACAGAGATCCCAGTCTAGTTAAGCTGAAAGAGCCAGTCAGAGATCAGAAAGTAGAGGTTTTCTCTCAAGGGAGAGATAGTGTGTTGCGTTGCCAGGGTCGGCTATGTGTGCTACGTGTAGATGACTTGAGGCAACAAATTTTTGCAGAAGCGCATGGGGCGCGTTACTCTGTTCATCCAAGGACCACTAAGATGTACCACAATTCTTGGGAGATCTATTAGTGGAGTGGGATGAAGAGGGATATCATAGAGCTTGTAGCTAAGTGCTCTACGTGTCAGCAGGTTAAGATTGAGCACCAGAAGCCTAGTGGGTACAAACAAGAGTTTAGTATTCCCACATGGAAATAGGAAAAAGTGAACATGGACTTTGTGACGGGTTTTCCTCTAACTCGTTATCAGCATAATTTTATTTGGGTTATCGTAGATATGATGACCAAATTTGCTCTTTTCTTACCAGTTTATACCTTCTATTCATCCAAGGACTATGCCGAACTCTGTGTCAGAGAGTTGGTTAGGTTACACAGAGTCCTAGTATCCATCATCTCAGATAGAGGTACCCAGTTTACCTCTCACTTTTGGAAAGCATTCCAAAAGGGTCTTGGTACCCAAGTTTACCTCAGTACAGCCTTTCACCCTCAGACAAATAGTCAAGCAGAAAGGACCATTCAGACTCTAGAAGATATGTTAAGAGCATGCATGATTGATTTTAAAGGTAGTTGGGATGCCCACTTTTCTTTGATCGAATTCGCATATAATAACATCTATCATTTTAGTATTCAGATGGCTCCGTTTGAGGATCTTTATGGTAGGAGATGTAGATCTCTAATTGTTTGTTTTGAGGTAGGTGAGGCCATTGTATTAGGGCCCGATCTCGTGGTCGATACCTTAGAGAAGGTTCAGTTAATCAGAGAAAAGCTTAGGATAGCCCAGAGCCGACAGAAATCATATGCAAATGTTAGGAGAAAGGATCTCGAGTTTAAGTTTGGCGATTTTGTGTACTTGAAAATCTCTCCTACGAAGGAAGTGAAGATGTTCGGCAAAAAGGGGAAACTCAGTCCCCTATATGTCGATCCTTATATAATTCTTATCTATTTCAGAAAGATAGCTTACGAGCTTGAGTTGCCTTCAGATCTAGATTCAGTGCATCCAGTATTCCACGTCTCCTTGCTAAAGAAATATATTGGTGACCCAGTAGTCATAGTTCCCTTAGAGGGCATCGATATTCAGAATGATCTCTCTTTCAAAGAGGTTCTAGTCCAGATCCTCAATCGTCAGATTCACAGACTAAGAAACAAATCGGTTCCCTTAGTCAAAGTTTTTTGGCGGAATCAGTCCGTTGAGAGAGCTACTTGGGAAGTAGAAGCAGATATGCAGACTAAGTATCCTCACCTCTTCTCCGCAAATTCAGATTCAGCTTAAGGTAACAGTCTTCCTTAGATTTATTCTGTTCCAAGTTCAGATGTAGTTATAAACTTGGTATCCATTACCGTTGCTTATTCAGTCATCCATTCATAAATCAGTTCTTTCATGTACTCATGCATCAGATATGCATGTTCAGTATGAAAACTCAGCTTATCAGTAGTTTCAGTCATGAAATCATGTTTCAGTTGTGAATGTTCAATATGTAAACTCAGTATATCAGTACTTCCCATCTTTTTCAGTCACATTCGAGGATGAATATTTCCAAGGGGGAGATATTGTAATACCCTGTATTTTCCTAGCTTAATTTAACTCTCAGTACATAAGTATTCAAATATAAAATTTTGAAAATACTCAGTATTTTTTAGTTTACAGCTTACCATTGCGTAGAAAATTCAGCCAGCTTTCTAATGATATAAAATTCGCCCAAATTCGATACCCGGGTAAGAAGTTATAACGATTTTAAGTATCAACAGTCAAACCCTGGATATAAACCAGTAGCACATCGCGGTGAAGGTCCAAATGGCATTTGGTAATTTCCAATGAAGTGACGCAATTGTCCCCCGCGCAGTGAGCTTTTAGGTCCTAATAGTCATTTTCAGTGTGCCATCGCAATCCTATCGCGCCGCGCCAAGGGACATTTTCCCAGTCGTTTATTTTTACACAGTGTCGGCCACATTCCAGTGGCTCACCGCGATGCCACCACATCGCGGTGGTGGCCAAATTTTGGCATCCAGTGACAAAAATTTTAATTATTTCTAGGGGTAATTTGGTATTTTTTCCGCAGCCCTAATCAGTCTAAACACGAGATTAAACCCCTAAATAACCTATTATCCCATTATTCACTCACTTTCTCTCAAGATTAAAACATTATCTCTCAAAAAGGGCAAAACCCTAGCTTCAAGAATCAAGAACAAATTCCAAGAATTTCTCTAAGAACCTTCAAGAATTAATCATCTCGGGTATGTTAGGTGTTCATTTATGGGTTCTTTTCACCCATAGAGTCTAAGAATCCATTTTTAAAACTACAAGATTATTGATTCATGATTTACATGCTTAAAATTGGATTGTATTCATGTTCATGACATTAATTGAGTTTCAATCCATGATTGATTCTAGATTCCATGAAATTTAAATAGCATGTATATTGAATTGTGTAATTCCCATGTTATAATCCTTGAATTAGCAAGTTTGGGTATTCTAGTTACAATGTTTACATGTTGTCCATGATTATATGCATTAAGTTGGGATCCCCATGTGTTTGATCAAATGTCCTTGTGAATTAAATGGTGAAATCATGACATGATAGCATATGTACAAGCTTATGCCCTATAAGTATTTGATAAAATGTCTCTATGAATGAATTATGAACAAGTGGACCTTGTTATACATTTCAAGATCATGCTATGCTTTAATTTTCATACTATCGAGTCCTGGGGGTATCTAATACCCTACAATCTAGCTGCTTACCTATAATACACCAAAGATTTCTAGCAAATTTCATCCCAAGAATGCCTAGTATTAGCATCTAAAGTGAAGGATAATTATTTCATGAGGAATTTTCAAGATTTTCACTTTTTGTCAGGTGGAAAATGCAATAAGCTTTCCATCGATATATGATTCGCTTAAATCCAATAATCGGGTAAGAAGTTAAGACTATTTCAAGTTCTAGTCGTAAAATAGCTTCATATTAGTCTATGGCGCGCCGCGCCACAAGAGGAAATGGCATTTGGCAATTTCCAGTAGGTGTCCGTGATTATGGCGCATCGAACCAGCACTCAAATTCAGAATTATCCTTTTTCTAGTGTCTCAGCACGATATCCCCCGCGTCACACCAAATTTTAGGTCATGAAAGAAGGGGCAACGCGATGGCTCCATATCGCGCCATCTCTCAATTTCCCAGTTGTCAAATTCCAGTGACACGACGCGATAGCGTCGTATCGCGCTAGGGATTCAATTCAGGAAATTTTTATTGAAATTACAAGACGCGTTCAGGGTTAAAAGGGTCAATTTTCCACCGCTATTTAAGCTCTTTAACACGTGATTCAGCCATTTTTCACCTAAAATACACTTTCTTCTCTCAAGTTTCTCTCAAGAACAAGTTAGGGTTTTCATAGAACATCCAACTTCAAGAAGGTTTCTCCATCAATCTTCACAAAATCATGAACTAAGGTATGCATAGTGTTCATTCATGGACTCCTTTCATCCATGAAGCCCAAGAATCCATTTACACATTCTACGCCTACTATGTGTTTGGTTGAATACCTAGATGAAGGGAAAGTGTCTAATTAGCATGATATCATGAAATCCCAATGTACGTACAATCTTTTGCCTATCACATGTTTGATGAAATGCTTCAGTAAACGTATTATGATGATCATTATGTATTCAAGTAAGTCATGCTTTGTCAGTTTTCTTCCATCGAGTCCTGGGTGTACTTGTACCCAAACATTAGTTGTGTACCTAGATCCATGTCATGTTTTCATGATACTCTCAATCAAGCTACATATCCTTAGACTTCAGATAGTTTTATTAATCAGGAAAAATCTCCATGATCTCATGACTTAGTTAGTTGTCAGATATCAGTAGTATTCCGTCAGTCAACGGAACTCAGTAACTCAGCTCATGTTCAGTTCAGTAAACCATGTTCAGTCTCCATTCAGATGGGAGTAGGAATTAGCACCGAGTGAACCCAAGGATGGGGACACACACTATCAGATGAGGTGTGATCCTTAGAAATCATCCTTGCATTCTAGAACTATGTAGCCAGCATAGATTGAGACATCAACACTGTCCAATGAGGGTAGATGAGGTGGATAAACACTGTCAGATAAGGGCCCCACCATTCTCTTTTGGGGACACTATCAGATAAGAGTCGCCCACAGCATGTCCTTACCAGTGGCGTGGTATTAACACCCTTCCAGTTGGAGTTACAGATTGGACCCCAACTTAGCCATAATAGCGTATCAGGGGCATGTCGGTTAAATACTACCTCCCATAGTTTCAGTACCAGTATCAGTAAAAGAACTTAGATAGTTCTTCAAATTTAAGACTATCAGATACAGTTGACTCAGATACAGTATGGAACTCAGATAGTTCTATCAGATTTAGGACTGTCAGATACAGTCACCTATGTTATCAGTTAAATTCAGATACAGCTATTTATGCTATCATATATATTAGTTTTTAGCATGTCATGTCATCAGTATTTAGATTCAGTAATCACGATATCACAGTGTCAGTTACAGTTACGTATTTTTGTATGCATTCTCGCATTCATGTTAGACAATTAACTAGCATTATTCATGTATGTTAACCCTTGTATTATCCTACCTCACATGTATACTCAGTACATTCCATTGTACTGACGCATTTGCGCTATGGTGCTTTCTTTTTATGTTACACCATAGGTTCAGAGACACGAGTTCCAGATCAGCAGTAGATTCCAGTCTCAACAGTCAGAGCAGAAGTGGGTCCTCATGCTTCGAGGAAATGATTATTTCTCCATGATTTCATTAATTAGTTATTAGTTGGAGTTAGTTGGGGACATATCCCATCAACTCCTTGTTCATATTATTCAGACAATAGAGGCTTTCAGACTAGATGTAGACTATTATATTTCATACTTTAGTGTTTACAGTTTTGTTTTGGGTATTGTATTACCCCACAGATATTATCTCATCCATGTTATGTTCAGTATTGAAACTTATTGCTTTTTAGTGCATGTTTCTACATTATTCAGTATTTTATGCAGTATACAGGTACAGATATCAGTCATGGGTTAGCTTGTAGTCCTTGGGGTCATAAGCATCATGTAAAATTTTGGTTCAAAAAATCGGGGCGTTACAAACTTGGTATCAAAGACTAAGGTTCAATAGAGTCCTAGGAAGTATGAAAGCCGCATCTAGTAGAGTCTTGTACATGGCTGTGTTATGCGCCACATTTATGTGCAAGAGGCTATGAGATGTTTAGGAATAGTTTCCCTTCTTTCAGTATTCATGTCGTGCCAGTGAGCATAATCATAAGTCAATCTCTTAGTCGAATCCGCTTCTTCTCTTTATTTTTAATTATGCTTCCTAAGAGAAGAAATCAGTCAGCCCCTCAGCCCGAAGAACCTTTGGATGATCATGTTTCTCATGCGGAGTTTAGGACTACATTTACCACTCTTGCTCAGTTAGTAGCTGCCCATAATGAGCGATCAGCTGTCGTTCCGGCCAACCCAGTGGCCAACTCAGCTGCAGCTAGGATTTGGGACTTCACCCGAATGAATTCTCAGTCCTTTCATGGGTATAAAGTAGATGAGGACCCTCAGGAATTCCTAGATCAGGTGCAAAAAGTGACAAACATCATGGGGGTAACTACTATTGAGAGTGCTGAGCTAGCTGCATATCAGTTGCAGGATATGGCTCATACTTGGTTCAAATAATGGAAGTTAGAAAGGTCAGATGATGCAGCTCCTATAGAGTGGGAGGAGTTTGTCACTGCATTCTTAGACAGATTCTTTCCCCAAGAGCTTAAAAAGGCTAAGGTGCTAGAATTCATCAACCTCGGGTAGGACAATATAACGGTGAAAGAGTATTCTCTAAAGTTTACTCAATTAGCCATATATTCCCCTCATGTGGTTGCAGACGGCAGAGCCAAGATGAGTAAGTTCATTTTAGTGGTAAATGATAGCATGGTTAATGAGTGCAGATCTTCCATGCTAAATAGTGACATGGCGTTAGCCAGACTTATGACCCATGCTCAGCAGATAGAGGAGCATAAGATTAAGCAGAGGGAAAAGCAGAATAAGAAAGCTAGGATAGGTAGCTTCAATTTTAGTTAGCCTAAATCAAAAGGAGAAAACCGTTCTCAGTTTCTTCCTAAGTCATCAATTCCAGCTCCTTCTTCAGCCAGTTCTCCAGCTCCTAAGTTCAGAGATAAAGTGTCAGGCTCTAAGTCTCAGAGTAGTGTCAGCAATGCCTAAACTAATCCCCTTTGTCAGACTTGTGGTAAAAACCATAAGGGTGCTTGCAGAGCTGGTAGCGATGTCTATTTCAATTGTGGCAAGACAGGCCACGGAGTCAGAGACTGCCCTCAGTCAGGTTATAAGAGTAATCTCCACTCCTCAACTTAGTTCGATCGCCTGAATCAGTAGGGTTCCACCACCAGTGTTACTAGCGGGAAATGCCTAAATAGACTATAAGCTCTTCAGACCCAACAAGATCAGGAAAATTCTCCTGATGTAGTTATTGGTACATTATAGATCTTTCATGTGCATGTTTACGCTTTGCTATTTCCAGGAGCTTCTTTGTCTTTTATTGCTCCCTATATAGCAGTTAATTTCAGAATCAGACCTGAAATTCTAGCAGATCCCTTCTCAGTATCTACCCCAGTGGGAAAAACCATCATAGCCCGGCAGGTATACAGAAACTGCCCGGTTATGATATTTCAGAAAGTCACTTCAGCAGACTTAGTCGAATTAGAGATGACTAATTGTGATGTCATTCTTGGCATGGATTGGATTCATTCCTGCTATGCCACAGTCGACTGCAGAAACAAAATAGTCCAATTTTTATTTCAAAATGAACCTGTCCTTGAGTGGAATTGTAGTGTATCTGCTTTCAGGGGTCAGTTTTTTTCCTACCTTTGGGCAAGGGAAATGATATCCAAATGATGTGTCTATCATTTTGCTTGAGTTAAGGACACTAGTTCCAAAACTCCCAGCCTTGAATCAGTCCCAGTAGTAAATGAATACTTAGATGTCTTTCCCAAAGATCTTCTAGGAATTCCTCCCGAAAAGGAAATAGACTTCGGCATTGATCTTCTTCCTGATACTTAACCTATCTATATTCCACCATATAGAATGGTACCAGCAAAACTTAGAGAATTGAAAGAACAATTGAAGAATCTATTAGATAAGGGATTCATCAGACCCAGCATTTCCCCATGGGGTGCACCAGTCTTATTCGTGTGCAAGAAAAATGGTTCTCTCAGAATGTGTATTGATTACCATCAACTCAATAAAGTCATGGTCAAGAGCAAGTATCTTCTTCCCAGAATCGATGACTTATTTGACCAACTTCAGAGTGCCAGCTATTTCTCTAAGATAGACCTCAGATCCGGCTATCATCAGCTCAGAGTTAGAGAAAGTGACATTCTAAAAATAGCTTTCCGTACTCGGTATGGTCACTTTGAATTCTTAGCTATGTCATTTGGTCTTACCAATGCCCCAGCATCTTTCATGAACTTGATGAACCGTGTGTTCAAGCAGTACTTAGACATATTAGTCATAGTCTTCATAGATGATATTCTAGTTTATTCCTGCACTGAGCGCGATCATGCAGACTATCTCAGAATAGTATTTCAGACTCTCAAAGATTATCATCTATTTGCCAAATTCAGTAAGTACGAATTTTGGCTAAGGTCAGTAACATTTATTAGCCACATCATTTTCGGTTATTGCATTAGAGTTGATCCTCAAAAGACCAAAGCAGTAAAAAACTGTCCAAGACCTATCTCTCCATTAGATATCATGAGTTTCTTTGGTTCGACTTGCTATTACAAATGGTTTGTTGAAGGATTTTCATCTATTGCATCCCCTATGTCCATATTGACTTAGAAAAAAGTCAAGTTTCAGTGGTCAGACCCTTGCGAGAAGAGTTTTCAAGAGTTGAAGACTCGACTTACCTCAGCCCCAGTCTTAGCTCTTCCAGATAGTTTAGATGGGTTTGTGGTGTATTGAGATGCATCCAGAGTAGGTTTGCGTTATGTCCTCATGCAGCATGGTAAGGTCATAGCATACGCCTCCAGACAACATAAACCTTATGAGAGGAATTATCCTACTCATGATCTTGAGTTAGCAGTCATAGTCTTTTCATTGAAGATTTGGAGACATTATCTCTACGGAGTTCATGTAGATGTCTTCATAGATCATAAGAGTCTTTAGTATATTTTTTCTTAAAAAGATCTCAATCTTCATCAGAGAAGGTGGTTAGAGCTCTTGAAAAACTACAACATGAGTGTCCTCTATCATTCGGGCAAGGTCAACGTAGTGGCCGACGCTCTCAGTAGGCCATCCATGGGTAGTGTTTCTCATATGGAGGATAGTAAGAATAAGTTATCTTAAGAAGTCCATCAGCTTGCCAGACTACGCGTTCGCTTAGTGGATTCTTCAGAGAGTGGTGTATGTGCTCAAAGTAGTTTAGAATAATCTCTAGTCTCCGAGGTGAAATAAAAGCAAGGTAGAGATCCCAGCCTTGTCAAGTTGAAAGAGTCAGTTCAGGATCAGAAAGTAGAGGTTTTCCCCCAAAGGGGAGATGGTGTTTTGCATTGTCAGGGTCGTCTCTGTGTTCCAGGTGTAGACGACTTAAGGCAGTGAATTCTTGTAGAAGTGCATGGCGTGCGCTACTCTATTCATCCAGGGTCCACAAAGATGTATCGTGACTTGCGAGATATCTATTGGTGGAGTGGAATGAAGAGAGACATTACAGAGTTTGTGGCTAGGTGCTCTACATGTCAGCAAGTTAAGATAAAGCATCATAAGCCTAGTGGGTCTATGCAGGAGTTCAGTATTCCTACTTGGAAGTAGGAAGTTGTGAACATAGACTTCGTGACAAGTTTGCCTCGAACTCGTCATTAGAATGATTCAGTCAGGGTCATTATAGACAGAATAACCAAATCAGCTCATTTTCTTCCAGTTCATACCTCTTATTTAGCCAAGATTACCCCAAACTCTATATCAAGGAGTTGTCCAGATTGTACGGTGTTCCATTGTCTATTATCTCAGACAAAGGTACCCAATTCACCTCTTATTTTTAAAAGCATTCCAAAAGGGTCTTGGTACCCAAGTTCATCTCAGTACAGCCTTCCATCCTCAGATAGATGGTTAAGTAGAAAGGATAATTCAGACTTTAGAAGATATGCTAAGGGCGTATGCAATTAATTTCAAGGGAAGTTGGGATGACCACTTACCTTTGATTGAGTTTGCATACAACAGCAGCTATCATTCCAGTATTTAGATGGCTCCATTCGAAGCTCTCTATGGTAGGATATGTATCACCAATTGGTTGGTTCGAAGTTAGTGAGGCCTCAGTCATAGGTCCTGACTTAGTATTTAACGCCTTAGAAAAAGTCCAGTTAATCAGAGAAAGACTCCGGGCTGCTCAGAGCCGATAGAAATCTTATGCAAATGTTTGTAGAAAAGATCTCGAGTTTAATGTTGGTGATCATGTCTATCTAAATATCTCTCCCATGAAGGGAGTGAAGAGATTCGGCAAGAAGGGAAAGCTCAGTCCCCGATATGTTGGTCCCTTCAAGATTCTCAGTTATTTTGGCAAGGTAGCTTATGACCTCAAATTGCCTTCAGATCTAGCATCAGTTCATCCAGTATTCCATGTCTCTTTGCTCAAAAAGTGTATAGGTGACCCACCATTCGTAGTCCCTATTCAGAGCATTGATGTTCAGAACAGTCTCTCTTATAAAGAGATTCCAGTTGAAATCTTAGACTATCAGACTCGTAGATTGAGGAACAAAGAAGTCCCTCTAGTTAAATTTCTTTGGAAAAATCAGTCCATTGAGAGAGATACTTGGGAATCAGAAGCAAACATGCGTACCAAGTATCCTCACCTCTTCTCCGCCAACTCAGATCAAGCTCAAGGTAACAGTTCTCCTTAAGCTTACTCATTTTCATGATCAGTGTTCATCACGAACTTGGTATTCAGTTTTATGTTCATGTTACCAGTATAAACTTGGTATCAAGTACCATTACATATTTAGTCATGCATTTATGTATCAGCTCAGTTATATAATTATGCATCAGAAATGCATTTTTATTGTGAGAAACTTAGTTCCTCAAAACATTCAATCATGAATTCATGAATCAGTTACCCATGCATCAGATATGCATGTTCAGTATGTTACGTTCAGTTTGTCAGTCATGAGATCATGTTCTAGTTATTCATGTTCAGTTCATGTTCAGCTTATTTCTTCCCCTCTCAGTTAGTCTCATTCGAGGACGAATGTTCTAAAGGGGGAGATATTGTAATACCTCAAAGATTTCTAGTAAATTTCATCCCAAGAATGCCTAGTTTTATATTCTAAAGTGAAGGATAATGTAACACCCCGTAAAAGTCGTGCATGGATTAGCCTTTAATAGAGTGCTCTTAGACTTAAAAACTTGAAAATTTTTTCTAAGTGTAACTTCGAGTCATTTTAGCTGGCAACCTTCGGGATACAACTTCTCGACCTTCCCGACCTTCATTTTTAGATTTTCAAGTTGCGTTACGATCGGGCAATCTCATAGAACATCTCGGATAAGTTTTGGAATTTTTCGGAATGCATAAGGCTGCGTTTGGATTTCAAAACAGTAGCAAAACGCAAAGCCTGTTGCCCAGTTTTTTTTTCAGCATTTCAGGGTCAACTTCAAACGATCATAACTCCCTGTATATAATGAACTGTGTGAGCTATAATATATCAAACGAAATATCTTTGAGTCTTGTTTCCAATGAAACTAGTTTCATCCAAATACAACATCTAAGTAAGGAGGTATATCCGTTTTACTTCAGCCTGTCAGTTTGTCAACTGAGGGATAGTTTCGACTTTTCTTGTTTTCTTAGGGGCATTTTAGTCATTTCACCTCACCCCTAATTCGTCTATAACATCTGATTCAGCTCCAAATTCAGCAAAATATACCCCTTTTCTCTAAT
Source organism: Capsicum baccatum var. pendulum (assembly GCA_030864225.1). NCBI lineage: Eukaryota > Viridiplantae > Streptophyta > Magnoliopsida > Solanales > Solanaceae > Capsicum > Capsicum baccatum. The sequence goes on from CM061552.1 coordinate 273,840,932, forward strand.
TTTCTCTCAAGAACACCTTTTAGGTTCCAAACAAAAATCCCAAATAACTCAAGATTCAACCGTAGAAAATTCAAATTGGTTCCGTAGTTGTGTTCACCATCTCGAAAGCTTCGAGAAGCACCCCATGGTTATGTATGGAGGATTCCAAATACAAGAGTCCATTGTTAAGGTATGAATATTGTTTATTCTTGATTCTTATCCATGAATAAGTATTGATAAAGGATTATGAGTATTGTCTTGATGTTGGAAGATAACTAGAAACATAGTTATGAATTGTTGTGTATAAATTGTTAGTAGTAAATTATGAAAGTTGCTGTATTGGATTATGAAGGATGAATTGTGGTGATATATCATTATATTAGTGGTTATGTATGCCTAGTGATCATGTTGGTATTGGATGGTTTTAAGAAGGGAAATAAAGGCTAAGAGTGATGTTGAGGGATATTTCATGAAAATGCATGATATGTGAATGTAATAAGAGTATAAGAGGATGTATGTAGTACTCTTATTGATGAGCTAAAGGATTACTTCCTAGACGTTAATTGGTGAAGTTAATACCTAAATGGTAAGGTTTGGTTGCTAATGCTAGTTTGCCATAAATGACTTATTGTAGATAAGTGTTCGAAGAGTACGGGAAGTCACTTGTATTGAAGTGGTTATATCAAGGTATGTAAGACATACTCTATCTACTCTTTGGCATGAATAATGACCCATGGCACTCTCAAGTAAGCTTCCAACATTGTCCTACGACACATGACACATACTAACATCATATGATCTTCGACACTACCAATTGAACTTGTTTTCACTTTTAAGATGTCCGGCTAGTCAAAAAAATATCCATATACTATTGTTGACTCCGAAATGGTTTAATGAGGTATCCATGATTCTCTACTTCATTTTCATGATAATGATTACCTATTTACATGTTTTTCCTATTGAGGTATCATGGTTTCAAGTTCCATAAAGTGTGACCACAAAGTAACCAATCTCAAAGATTAATTGAATTAAGAAATGGAATGTCTATATTTTAAATTGATGATATGATGTATTATATTAGTACCACTGATCAGTTGGCCATTGTATTATAAAGATTATGTATATATATGCTATTCCAGGGGTGGTCCCTGATGTATTGTATTAGTACCACTGATCAGTTGGCCATTGTATGACATATGTTATGTATTGATAAGGATTACGGGAAGTAATGATATGAAAGTAATGTGCAGGTATCCCATCAGTTCTTTTAAGTGTGGTCTACTCATACTGTTTATTCACTGGTATCTGGGTTCTGTTGATCTTTTGTATCTCATGTTGATACTCCCTGCCTTACATACTCAGTACATATTTCCGTACTGACGTCCCTCACGGGGGACCTGCATTCATGCCTGCAGGAACAGGTACTTCAGGTCGTACACCTCCGCAGTAAGAGCCAGGACATTCTATTGTTAGTGGTGAGCTCCAGTTGTTTCGGGGCATCCCAAGTCGTCTCTATATGTACCTTTGGTATTTGTATAAAATTCTTTTATGGGCGGGAGTTCGTCCTGACCCCAACTCAGTTGTGTATCTATGTAGAGGCTTTTGTAGACATATTGTACAGCCATAGGAGTGTTTGGTTGATAGACGTGATGGCTCTAATGGGCAATTACTATTCATATATATATTTATAAGTGTCTGCTGGGTTGATACAGGTACTATTTTCTTCTATTTACAACGAAGTGCTGCCCAAATTTCTAATTTTCATAAGTAATGTAAATGTGAAAGTATAGGTTATGAACGGGTTCTCCCGGGCCTCCTCGGCTACGGGTGCCAGTCCGCTCCAATGGGATTTGGGGTGTGACAGAAGTGGTATCAGAGAAGTTCGTCCTAGTGAGTCTACAAAGCCGTGTCTACATAGAATCTCGTTTATCGGTGTGTTGTGCACCACATCTATAAACAGGAGGCTATTGGACATTTAGGGATTATTTCCACTCTCCATTTCTTAGTTCGTGCAATAGAGTCAGAATGTTCCTCTTTCATACTCTTATTCGTGCTTTGATGTCGCCCATATGAAAGTAAAAAGTCATCCCAAATTCTTTCCTTACTCTAATGTCTTTCGATATGTCTCATTATTGAGGTGATTCAAGTGTAGAAGTTTAGAATCTAATGGTATGGTCCTTTCTGATTGAACCATATAAGAGTTTAAATTGTGCAAGGACTTGAGAAGAGTCCGTTAGTGCTTCAATGTGTATTGATTCCGATGTAGACATTGATCTTGATGGAATCATTCTTTTCAGCTTCAGGTATTAATTGCATTTAGTCCCTTTCAAATTTATGTTACAAATGTCTTGCTTAAGGGAGGATGATGTGTAGTAGAATGTTGGAACTGTATTTCCACCCGAATAGTAGTATGCGTTAAAAGTGTTGTTGTCATGACTTATTGGTAGTGAAATTAGACCAAGAAGTTGGTGATGTGAAGTCACAAAGTTAGAAGTCAGAGTGAGGGTGACTTTTGTCTAAATGAATATTTTAGTTGAATAACCGATGTTCGAGAATGATTTACCCCCCCCCCCATGGTGATAGACTAATGTGGTAACGAGTAACATGTGTGGATGGTATGGTAGTCTGTGGAGGAAGTGTTTGACTCCGATTTTATTTATACATAGTAATACGTGTATTCTTAGTTCATTGGATGTTGCGTATTAAATTTCTATCTCATGTAATCTTGTCATCAAGGTGTTGTTGAAAAAAAAAAATAATAAAGTCTAGGGAAGCCGTGTGGGGCTCTTTCGATTCACTAGCATAGTTGACTTGTCATTCATTTCATTTTCTTGTTCAAAAATACAAAAATCAAAGTCTAGTAAAGCCGTGTGAGGCCTATTTCGATTCACTAGCAACTTGTTGTCCAACTTGTTGTTCTTGTGTTGGTTTAATAGATGTATAGCTGAATTTGTTTGCATGAGATTGAGTTGGTAAAGAGGTGATTCATCCTTGTGTGTTGTTTAGTAGATGATAGAGAAGGAGTTGTTAGTTAGGATGATTTGTAGGTTGCTTGAAGTGTGAAAATGGCTATATTGGCCAGTAAGTTGTAAGTATAGACTCATGGTTGTTTGTGGAACTTGAAGGTAGTCTAAATGTATGCTTAAGTAAGTAAGCGTGATGTGAGAGGCCGTATAAGTAGATAAGACTGTATGGGGTTACAGTATAAGATTAATGTCGATCATGTCTATTATGTGACTTTACCCCTTGACCTTCTTTTCCTTGGTAGTTATAAACTAGTACTCCTAGTGAGAAGATATGTAGTAGATTTTTGAGGTATAGTAGTAATGTTGTAAAGGTGCTTTGGTCGTGGATAGTATCTAGATAAAATCAAGTATTTGGGGTAGAATGTCCCAATTTGATGGACTAGTAAATTATGTTGTATTCTTCATGGGTGGTATTTACTGAATAAAACAAGTATGAGCCGATGCCTATGATGCCTTACACCATGTATTTATAGTACCTAAAAGTCCCTAAGTCAACAAGGTACAAAAATGCAAGCTATACAATTATCAACTGCAAGCTGAAAATCTGAAAATCCTGCACATGCTTGCTGAAATTTCTGCACATGCTTGCCAACCTTTGTGGACCTTTTAAAGTGGAAAATTTGCAGTGATACCAGCCCGCGTGAACTTCCTAAAGTCTAATAAATGTGCTGCCAGACTATTTTGACCATCTAGAAGGTGCTGGAACGTTGGCAGCAATGCGGGCCATTTATCGAAGCCCCGTCAAGCTCGAAAACGAGCCCGAATAGTTCTAAACATGCCCAAAACGTGAGGAGTTTAATCTGTTGTGACGTTGAGCATCAAAATATGGTTGTAAAAATAGTGATTTAAGATTTATGATGTATGTTTTGTAAGAATTATGTATAAGGTTGGATTGTAAATCATGTTAAGCACTAGACATTAAGTTTGAACAATTGATGCCCATGAAGGTGGATGTGATGACTTCTTGGTTAATGATACTAGTTTTATAGAAGTAATCTAATAGGCTTGAGTGGTGTATGCAAGACCCTAAGTTTATTTGATTTATAGTGTTGAGCCTTTTTATATGATCTTGATTCTCATAGTATAGAGATGTAAGTTTGGACTCGCGATATTGATAGGCTATGTCGGAAGTAGTATGTTTCATTGAAGTCTTGGTGATATCCATGTTGAGTGCTAGATTCTAAGTTTGAGTTTTTGAAGGTTGAACTAATAGAAATAAGAGTTAAAGCACTAGAGGGTGTGCTGTCCGACTATGGGGATACTCATGAAGAACCGAAGTTAGTAAGTGCAAGTATTATATGATGACTGCTGGGTCTATAGAATGATAAAGTGTATCTCAGAAGGCAGTATTAATAGTATGTTTTCCACTTTCAGGTGTAGTCATTTGGGTTAAGTGCCATGATATGCGTGTATAGTAGTTTTTCAGACCCCAGAGTGCAGTGAGTGTACTTCAGTTTAAAGTCTAGTAAGGGATCTCCCAAACTTAATATCAGAGCTTGAAGCTAAGGGGGAGATGTTAGAGCGAATAACCAAGTCAGGCCTTCAGATTCTAGTCGTGATGTCATGATGATATAGAACGTCAGAAAGTGAGGTTGAGACTCAACCCATTCTTGTCTCAGTATATTTTTTTCAGTTATCCCAATATCTACTCATGCCTTACGTTTCAGTCCAATGATCAAAATTGATGTGCATGCTTATGATAGAGAATCATGTACTCTTCAAGTTCTAAAATGAGAAGTTTCAGTTCATTCAGTAGTCGGAAATCCCATTCCATAAGTTATGAACTCCAAATTGAGGTCATGTAGCTCATGACTCATGTACTCACACTTTATAGTATGCTTGTTTTAGATAAGACCATAAGTGTGAAGTAAGATCTGGGGCCAAGTTTTTGATATATGTGAGTTTTAGTGAAAATTTGTATGTGCATGTTCTTGGGGTAGCACGTGGGAGTTATATTAAGAGTGGTTTAGAGAATATGAGAAGTGTTTCTTCATGGGTGTTTGGGTTGAAGTTCATATGAGGTTATGAAGATAGGCTTGAATGACATGTTGAGATTTTAGTGAAGTGACGCAATATGCGCTAGTGAATCTATAGTAAGAGTTCAGAGTTAAGTCATTAATGTAGGAAGGCATGATATGCTTAGGGTGTAAACTTTAAAAGGATATAGAAGATTGAATCATATTGTTTAGACTAGTATCATGGTATGACATGTTGTATTTTTGGGACTTGGAGTTAGGCTTGATCGCAGTGAAAGGATTTAAGCTACTATAGACATTGTAGAAAGAGCTATCAATGCCCATATGAGAATTATAAGTTGAATCGAATGAATGTGGTATCTAAGGGAAATAGTACAGTTAAGGGAGTATTCGAGGAGTGTGCTAATCTTGGAAGTAAGAAGTCGCATTGACTAAGGACTGACAATTCTATCATGATTTATGAGTTATATGTCTATATTCCAGGCTGCAGAGTAATGTCAATGTTGGGATCCTATAGTCGGATGTCTTGTGTGACTCATGCCCAAGATCTTTTGCTGCCTAATGCTACTAGAATTTCTTTTTTCTACGAAGAGTGTTGATAAGATACTCCAGATTGGGTATAATTTTCCTGTGTAGTTCAGTCTGTTCAGCCAGCAAATCAGTTCAATAGTCAGAATGTCAAATTCTCATGATTTGTTTGCTGATTTTTTTCAATTAGTCATGCTACCTGAATTCTCAGATATGTTGCTATTCCAAGATTGAGTATACTAGTAGTTGCGAGTATAATTCAGTTCATGCGTCATGTACTAGATTCAGATTCCAGAGGTTCAGTTATGAATCAAAATCGTAGGTGCCGTGTGCATTTCCTCCATTTTCCAAGTATCTTAGTGAATTAAACACTCATAGAGGGATATAGGATCCCAAGGGGGAGATACCCCATTTGGTTGCATGCATAGATTCTTATTACAAGCTTCGCATCAATTGATATTGCGTATTCAGTCATACGTTCTTGTGTCAGCTCAGTCAGATATGCCTGCATTAGAAATGCACATTCAATAGAAAAAGTTCAGCTTATCTATGTATTCAGTTCTGCGTTCATGAGATCAACTCAATAACAAATCCATACATTAGGTTTGCATGTTCATTATGAGAACTCAGCTTATGAGTGGCTCCAGTCGTGTATTCCATGCATCAGATATGCATGTCCGATATAAGAATTTAGAATATCAGTAGTTATATCCATATGGTCATGTTTCAGATCAGTGTATTCTTTATTAGAAGGCATGTCGTGCCTGCGTTATTCCATACCTTTAAGGCTTCAACATTTCCAATCCATCATTCGGGGACGAATGATCCCAAGGGGGAGATAATGTAACACCCCGTAAAAGTCGTGCATGGATTAGCCTTTAATAGAGTGCTCTTAGACTTAAAAACTTGAAAAAATTTTCTAAGTGTAACTTCGAGTCATTTTAGCTGGCAACCTTCGAGATACAACTTTTCGACCTTCCCGACCTTCATTTTTAGATTTTCAAGTTGCGTTACGATCGGGCAATCTCATAGTACATCTCGGATAAGTTTTGGAATTTTTCGGAATGCATAAGGCTGCGTTTGGATTTCAAAACAGTAGCAAAACGCAAAGCCTGTTGCCCAGTTTTTTTTTCAGCATTTCAGGGTCAACTTCAAACGATCATAACTCCCTGTATATAATGAACTGTGTGAGCTATAATATATCAAACGAAATATATTTGAGTCTTCTTTCCAATGAAACTAGTTTCATCCAAATACAACATCTAAGTAAGGAGGTATATCCGTTTTACTTCAGCCTGTCAGTTTGTCAACTGAGGGACAGTTTCGACTTTTCTTGTTTTCTTAGGGGCATTTTAGTCATTTCACCTCACCCCTAATTCGTCTATAACATCTGATTCAGCTCCAAATTCAGCAAAATATACCCCTTTTCTCTAATTTTCTCTCAAGAACACCTTTTAGGTTCCAAACAAAAATCCCAAATAACTCAAGATTCAACCGTAGAAAATTCAAATTGGTTCCGTAGTTGTGTTCACCATCTCGAAAGCTTCGAGAAGCACCCCATGGTTATGTAAGGAGGATTCCAAATACAAGAGTCCATTGTTAAGTTATGAATATTGTTTATTCTTGATTCTTATCCATGAATAAGTATTGATAAAGGATTATGAGTATTGTCTTGATGTTGGAAGATAACTAGAAACATAGTTATGAATTGTTGTGTATAAATTGTTAGTAGTAAATTATGGAAGTTGCTGTATTGGATTATGAAGGATGAATTGTGGTGATATATCATTATATTAGTGGTTATGTATGCCTAGTGATCATGTTGGTATTGGATGGTTTTAAGAAGGGAAATAAAGGCTAAGAGTGATGTTGAGGGATATTTCATGAAAATGCATGATATGTGAATGTAATAAGAGTATAAGAGGATGTATGTAGTACTCTTATTGATGAGCTAAAGGATTACTTCCTAGACGTTAATTGGTGAAGTTAATACCTAAATGGTAAGGTTTGGTTGCTAATGCTAGTTTGCCATAAATGACTTATTGTAGATAAGTGTTCGAAGAGTACGGGAAGTCACTTGTATTGAAGTGGTTATATCAAGGTATGTAAGACATACTCTATCTACTCTTTGGCATGAATAATGACCCATGGCACTCTCAAGTAAGCTTCCAACATTGTCCTACGACACATGACACATACTAACATCATATGATCTTCGACACTACCAATTGAACTTGTTTTCACTTTTAAGATGTCCGGCTAGTCAAAAAAATATCCATATACTATTGTTGACTCCGAAATGGTTTAATGAGGTATCTATGATTCTCTACTTCATTTTCATGATAATGATTACCTATTTACATGTTTTTCCTATTGAGGTATCATGGTTTCAAGTTCCATAAAGTGTGACCACAAAGTAACCAATCTCAAAGATTAATTGAATTAAGAAATGGAATGTCTATATTTTAAATTGATGATATGATGTATTATATTAGTACCACTGATCAGTTGGCCATTGTATTATAAAGATTATGTATATATATGCTATTCCAGGGGTGGTCCCTGATGTATTGTATTAGTACCACTGATCAGTTGGCCATTGTATGACATATGTTATGTATTGATAAGGATTACGGGAAGTAATGATATGAAAGTAATGTGCAGGTATCCCATCAGTTCTTTTAAGTGTGGTCTACTCATACTGTTTATTCACTGGTATCTGGGTTCTGTTGATCTTTTGTATCTCATGTTGATACTCCCTGCCTTACATACTCAGTACATATTTCCGTACTGACGTCCCTCACGGGGGACCTGCATTCATGCCTGCAGGAACAGGTACTTCAGGTCGTACACCTCCGCAGTAAGAGCCAGGACATTCTATTGTTAGTGGTGAGCTCCAGTTGTTTCGGGGCATCCCAAGTCGTCTCTATATGTACCTTTGGTATTTGTATAAAATTCTTTTGTGGGCGGGAGTTCGTCCCGACCCCAACTCAGTTGTGTATCTATGTAGAGGCTTTTGTAGACATATTGTACAGCCATAGGAGTGTTTGGTTGATAGACATGATGGCTCTAACGGGCAATTACTATTCATATATATATTTATAAGTGTCTGCTGGGTTGATACAGGTACTATTTTATTCTATTTACAACGAAGTGCTGCCCAAATTTCTAATTTTCATAAGTAATGTAAATGTGAAAGTATAGGTTATGAACGGGTTCTCCCGGGCCTCCTCGGCTACGGGTGTCAGTCCGCTCCAATGGGATTTGGGGTGTGACAGATAATTATTCCATGAGGAATTTTCAAGATTTTCACTTTTTTTCAGGTGGAAAATGCAATAAGCTTTCCATGGATATATGATTCACTTAAATCGGATAACTAGGTAAGAAGTTATGACTATTTCAAGTTTCCATCGTAAAACAGTGCCATATTAGTCAGTGGTGCGCCGCGCCACAAGAGGAAATGGCATTTGGCAATTTCCAATAGGTGTCCACAATTATGATGCGTCGCGCCAGCACTCTAATTCAGAATTGTCCTTTTTCCAGTATCTCAGCGTGATTTACCCCGCGTCGTGCCAAAGTCCCAGGTCACGAAGGAAGGGCCAACGTGATGGCTCTGTGTCACGCCATCCCTTAATTTCTCAGTTGTCGAATTCCAGTGACACAGTGCAATAGCACCGCATCGCGCTAGGGATTCAATTCAGGAAATTTTTATTGAAATTATAAGATGCGTCCAGGGTTAAAAGGGTCAATTTCCTACCCATATTTAAGACCTTTAACACGTGATTCAGCCACTTTTCACCCAAAATACACTCTATTCTCTCAAGTTTCTCTCAAGAACAAGCTAGGATTTTCATTGAAGATCCAATTTCAAGAAGCTTTCACCATCAATCTTCACGAAATCACAAACTAAGGTATGCATAGTGTTCATTCATGGACTCCTTTCGTCCATAAAGCCCAAGAATCCATTTTCTAAATTCAAGTTATGGATTTTCTTATGAATTTCATGATTGGTATACTTTTGTTCATGTCGATAATGAGTAATTTAATTGTATTCCATGAATGAGTGTTAAATTCTATATGGGTTGATTTGTATCGGTATAGATTCATGAAATCCTAGGACTAAACCCTTGAATGATTAAATTGGAATTGAATCACGACAGTTAATTGTTGTATGATGTTGTTTACATATTCTACGCCAACTATGTGTTTGGTTGAATGCCTAGATGAAGGAAAAGTGTCTAATTAGCATGATATCATAAAATCCCCATGTACGTACAAGTATACGTCTATCACATGTTTGATGAAATGCTTCAGTAAATATATTATGATGATTATTATGTATTCAAGTAAGTCATGCTTTGTCAGTTTTCTGTCATGTTTTCACAATACTCTCAGTCAAGCTATGAATCCATAAACTTCAAATAGTCTTATGACTCAGGAAAAATCTCCATGATCTCATGACTCAGTCAGATATCAGTAGTATTCCGTCAGTCAACGGAACTGAGTAACTCAGCTCATGTTCAATTCAGTAAACCATGTTCAGTATCCATTCAGATGGGAGTAGGAATTAGCACTGAGTGAACCCAAGGATAGGGACACACACTATCAGATTAGGGTGTGATCCTTAGAAATCATCCTTGTATTCTAGAACTATGTAGCTAGAATAGGTTGAGACATCAACACTTCCGATGAGGGTTGATGAGGTGGATAAGCACTGTCAGATAAGGGCCCTACCATTTTCTTTTTGGGACACTATCAGATAAGGGTCGCCCACAGATTGTCCTTACCAGTGGAGTGGTATTGACACCCTTCCAATTGGGGTTATAGATTGGACCCCAACTCAGCCATAATGGCGTATCAGGGGCATGTTGGTTAAATACTACCTCCCACAGTTTCAGTACCAGTCTCAATAAAAGAACTCAGATAGTTCTTCAGATTTAAGAATGTCAGATACAGTCGACTCAGATACAGTAATGAACTCAGATAGTTCCATCAGATTCAGGACTGTCAGATACAGTCACCCATGTTATCAGTTACATTCAGATACATCTATATATGCTATCAGATATATTAGTTTTTAGTATGTCATGTCATCAGTATTTAGATTCAGTAATCACGATATCACAGTGTCAGTTACAGTTATGTATTTTTGTATGCATTCTCCCATTCATATTAGACAGTCAGCTAGCATTGTTCATACATGTTAACCCTTGCATTAGACTACCTCACATGTATACTCAGTACATTCTATTGTACTGACACATTTGCGCTATGGTGCTTTCTTTTTATGTTACACCATAGATTCAGAGACACGAGTTCCAGATCAGCAGTAAATTCCAGTCTCAGCAGTCAGAATAGAAGTGAGTCCTCATCCTTCGGGGACATGATTATTTCTCCACGATTTCATTGATTGGTTATTAATTGGAGTTAGTTAGGGACATGTCCCATCAATTTTTTATTCAGATTATTCAGACAGTATAGGCTTTCAGACTAGATGCAGACTATTATGTTTCAGACTTCAGTGTTTACAGTTTTGTTTTGGGTATTGTATTACCCCATAGATGTTATCTCATCCATGTTATGTTCAGTATTGAACCTTATGGTCTTTCAGTGCATGTTTCTGCATTATTCAGTATATTATGCAGTATACAGGTACAGATATCAGTCCTGGGTTAGCTTGTAGTCCTTCGAGGTCATGAGCACCGTGTAGCATTCCGGTTTAGCAAATTGGGGCGTTACATTACCTAGTGCTACAGTAGTTACAGAATAGTAGCAATCGTCTCACAAACCAATAGTACTCAATCAGTTATAGAACTCAGTGAACTCAGTCCAGTTTAGTCAGTCAACACGATCAGTAATAGTTCAGTCAAATCTAGTACAGTCTAGTAATTAGTCCACGATCTATTCAGTTGGAGGTAGGATTCAACAACGAGTGAACCCAAGGATGGGGGCTCACCTACCATTAGAGAAGGTGTGATCTTTAGAAGCAGTCCTTGCATTCCAGAACTACGTAGCCAGCGTAGGTTGAGACATCAACTTAGAAGTTAAGGGTTAATGAGGTGTTTTAACCTTCCAGTTGAGGGTACCATCATTCTCATTAGAGTACCTGCCAGATGAGGGTAACTCTTCAGCTTGTCTTTATCTGTGGCATGGTACTGACACCCTTTTAGCTAGCTGGGGTTACAAGTTGAACCCCAAATCCATACAGAAAAGGAGCATGTCGGTTAGATAATTACTTCCCACAGTTTCAGTTTCAATTTCAGTATAAAACTCAGTTCAGTTCTTCAAAATCAGGACTGTCAAACACAGTCAATCAATTTCAGTAACTCAGTTATAAGTAATCCCAGATATCAGTTACTCAATTATCAGAACTCAGAACTCGGCTTCATTAAAAGTTCAAATACAGTATATACATTTATAAATGCACAGTACTGCATTCTCAGTAATTACAGTAGTTTTAGTTATCCATGTATTTATACTCAGTTGTTCCATATCATTCAGTCAGTTATTATCCATACATATGAACCCTTTCTTTTAGCCTTACCTCATCTAGTATACCTGTACATTCCACATACTGACGCATACTTTCTCTTTGTGATATGATGTCTCATATCATAGGTTCGGACGCTCAGGCTCCTGACCGAGCTTTGACAGACTCAGTTAGCAGCAACAAATTCAGTAGTGAGTCCTAATCTATCGAGGATATTCTTTATTTCAGTATTTCATTTTATCAGTATTTTAGTAGTCGGAGTTAGTTGGGGGCTTGTCCCATCAACTCCACATTCAGACAGTTCCATTAGAGGATTTTCAGACTAGACTAGTTCAGATAGTATTCAGTTTTTCAGATGTTATTACAGTTGTTATTCTTTATCAGTATTCAGATTATGAACCTTATGATATTTCAGCCTATTTTCTGTATTTAGTATGACTTTTATGTCTATATTCCCCTTATTATGAGATTCAGACTTAGAAAAAGGCAGATAGGATTAGCTTAAGACTGCTCATAGTCTTGAGCACCGTGTGACATCTCGGGACCAGGTTTTGAAGCGTTACAGGAGATTAGGATGAATGTGGCTGGAGTTAGGGGTAGTAATGGTTCACCGGTGGGGTATTTTCAGTTCGACGAAGACGGTGGCTATGTGTGTTGACCAATGATGAATAGTGTTTTTCCAGTGAGATTTCACTAAAAATTGAAATGTGATCAGGGTTTCAATTTATTTGGTGTTATAAGTTAATTATTTTTCTTTTTATGAAATTGATAGTAGTGAGTGTGACTGTATTGTGTGTGTATATCATTATATGGGTGGAAAAATTACATCTATGACGTCTCTTGGATTTTAATTGGAACCAGGTCGGATAGTTGATTTATTGGATCGGGTAATGGGTTTGGATTAATTTTCTGGGATAAAAAAATTAAAATGAAAAAGGAACAAATATACCACCGAACTATGATAAATATTACGTATATATCCTCCGTCATACTTTGGGTACACAAATACCCCTACTGTTAGTGTGAGGGACATATACATACCATTTCATTAACGGTAGAGGTATATTTTTACCCAAAGTATGACAAACGGTATATATGTATCATTTATCATAGTTTGGGGATATGTTTATCCCTTTTCCCTTGAAACAATAATTTAATGTTTCTCTTTAATGTCTAAATTAAAATGTGATAAACTATATATATATATATATATATATATATATACACACACACACACATATATACACATATATATGTATGTATGTATGTATATATATTGTTAGTTAGCGACTATATGTATTCAAATGGGAGTAGAGGTGAGGCTACCAAATATCAACTCGTTCATTTATATTCGAACGTATAAAATATGGGCATATTGAAATTTAATCCATTTTTCATCCCAATTCGACCTTTGCCCACCTTATCATTACTTAGTGGGAGTTTGGATATGCGATTTTATTTCGTAATTTTAAAGCATGAAATGAAACAGCTTTTAAAGATACAATTTCATTTCATGATTTTAAATCACGAGATGAAATATCAAACTCTTCAAAATTCTTGATTTGAAAATTTCATATCATGAGTTCACCTTTCTCAAATGTAAAAATTGACCAACAAGTTTAGATTTTATAAAAAAAAAGGCCTCATCATTTTAAATTTTGCAAAAAGACTCATGCTCGACGTGAAGAAATTGTGTGTGTCATATAAAAGAGTTATATTAAGGATTACCTAGTTACATATTTATTAAATTACTAGTTTAGTGTACGTGCGTTATACGTGTATCTCACATCAATCAATAAACTATTTACACGAGAAGAACCACATTATTAGAAAGTAGCATTTTATGTTAAAATAATTGCTATATGTATTTTAAATGATATAAATCAATATTGTATCTCAAGTGTATCATTGTTTATTGTGTGTCACTTGATCTCTTTTCACAAATATTTAATTGATATGTTCTTTTTCGTCGTGTTTGGTTGTTTTATTTTGATAAAGTCTTTATTACTGATATAGAGAATCTTCTTCAAATTACAACATTTATCACAAAGTGGACTACCCATTACGGAAAGTTACATTCTAACTCATAGGGTTTTATAACCAAAAAAGTACTTGTAAACCTAAAAAATATTGAAATTGAAATAACATTATGTCATGCAAAAGCTAATTGTCGTAAAGTTTTGCACTGATAAATTAGATGAAGAAGAAAATTAAAATAAAATAGTTATACTTTCTTCATCTTTCTTTACTTGTCCACTTTTCAATGTGAATAAGTAAAGATGGACAAAGGAAATAATATTTAATATGATTTTGTCAAGTGAACTACATATTGAAAAACTACTATTAAAAATATAAAATTTATTCAGAGAATATCCTTTCTAAATAAAACTATTTAAAAATTATATTGGGGTAGATATTTTATTATTTGTGGAAAGAAAAGATCCTTAATTTATAGAAGTCTAAAATTTTTCCTATAAAAATAGATTAATCAAATATGAAAGAAATATTAAAAATCATTCAGCTAAATAATTCTAATTATAATATAAAATCGAGACAAATCCTAACAAAAAAAAAACTCATAACATTAAAAATAATGAATGTAACCTCAAAAATACCCGTATTTTCCAATGCTATAGTGATTTGGTCACTAACGTTATGTTTCTTCTCAAACGACCTGCAATATAACACATTAAGGTAATAATAGCAAGAAATCTATCAATTTGAAACCAACACTAACCAAACAATTTGTATGACACAATTGACATTTATATAAGTAGGAATAATTAACAATTTAGTTATTTGCAACTAACGCAAATCAAAGTATGATCTCGTTTGATCATGAGAATTTTTTATTTTTGAAATATTCCATTTTAATGAAAATTATAGTGTTTAACCATAAAAAAATTAAAAATATCAAATCTAATTTGAAATTGTGTTTAAGAAAGTGAAAACAAGTGAACATGATCAAAGTTTTGTTGGACGGATGGAATACAATGTAAGAGTCCTTTTATAGTCGCTTTTAATAGAATTTGTTTTCAGTGATTCTTGAATTTATATCCTTTTAAAAATTGTATTTCAAAGTCCAGACTGAATTCGTTGTAATTAGAATTTCCACACAAATTTTGTACGAGTTTTAAATTACTACTTTAATCAATATGAAATCATATTTTAAAGAATTCTCGTGTATTTTACTTTCCACATATTTAGTACTCACGTACCCAATAAACTTAGGAGTCTTTCTATTTTAGTTTTTTATATATTTATCATAGTTAATATTTTAATAATACAGAGATAATGACATAATAATTGGAGAGACCGTGAAAAAATAATTTCATTAACGGTAAAGTCTTTTAATAAAGGTCAAAAAATTCAAATAGTATAAATAAAACTCATATTCTTATATAAAAATTCTTATTGTATAAAAATTGATACTTTGTCTGCTAACTAAGTAGGGGTGTACATAGGTCGGGTTGATTCGGTTTTTATTAAAGAAAAAAATCAAACCAATCATGTCGGTTTATTAAAACTATAAATCAAATCAAACCAATATGAAATTGGTTTTTTCGGTTTAGGTTTTAGTAGATTTTTTTTATTTTTTTTATAATCTTTAGTTTTTACAATTATATTGTGATCGAAGACTAGATCAAATATGTTTTCACTCATGTGCTAATGAAAAACCACAATTATGAAAAAATGAGGAGTGAAAAACTCTCTTGAAACTAAAAAGTGGGGTGAAGAGTGAAAAGTTTAGGTTTTAAGTTTATATTGAATTTTGGATCATTTAATTAGCAATTAATGCACACATATTACAACTTAAAGGCCCAAATCTGAATATATATATCTACATCTACTTTCAAATTATTGAAAGTTACTAAAACTAGTTGAAAAAGTATTTAAAAAGTAGATATAATTAATATTTTATGTATAAAAAGTTAGAATATTATATATATATATATATATATATATATATATATATATATATATATATATATTATGTCGGTTTGATTCGGGTTAGGTTTGACTTTTTTTTGTCAACACCAAATCAAATCAAGAATGGTCGATTTTTTTTTAAATCCAAACCAACCAAACCAAATCATAAGTCGGTTTTTTTCTTGGTTTGATTTGATTCATCGGTTTGATTTGACTTGACGGTTTAGTCTGTACACCCCTATAATTAAGCATGAGAAACAAAAAAAAAATTATTCTGAATATATGATCTATGCTAAACGATATTTTCAAAACAAATTAGGCTTCTTTTAGTCCCTTGCTTATCTCTACATTAAAATTATTTTCGTGAAAAGATAATTGAAAAAAAGATAAAGTTAATTTTTTGATTTTTCATGCGAGATAAATCTTTGATAAATTATCAAAAAGGGAGAAGAAAATTTTATAGGATGAAGTGTAAAATTGAAAAAGATACATCAAAGATACAAAATGAAATTTTTATTAAAGAAGCATTGAGACTAATATATAATGAACAACTAACCATCTTTTTCGCGATTCAATTAGATTGTATACAAGAGATAATCCACACAGGCGTTGAAAAAGTGATATTTTCAATTGTTAGTGGATCCATTTAACCCTAAGGGACAATTCTTTTTTTGTTGTTGTTGGTCGTTAAGGAATAATTCAACAAACATCTACTATACCTTTTCCACATCTTAATTTATCAACTCCACAATTTTCTTCACAACTTCAGTTACCATACCAGTGCAATATACTCGATATTCCTTTGAAAGTACATTTTCATATAGTTTCTCTTACCATATTTTTAGAAGTCCTTAATTTTTCATAAATCCCTCCACATATTTTATGAGTCAAAATTGTTAAAGTACTTTAATTAAGAAATAGTAAATGATAAGAATCCTTAATCAATCGCTAAATTAACATAGTTAAGAATATTCTTTTGATAATTCATAACTCATTCATCGCTAAATAGGATTTGTGACTAACAGAATAATATTTCACTAAAAAACCTTGTACTTTTAATATATAGACATGTTAGAAAATTTATCTCAAGTCACAACTAAACGGATTAAATTTCCTGAATGATCACTCATGTTTGGTAAATTGCCTTCAAATATCACTTTTGTTTCATTTATGACAAAAATATCATCCAACTCTTCCTATTTTCCTTAAAATATACTTAACACCTCAAAAACCTTCTCCCTCATACTTGAAATGCCATGTCTCCAAAAAAATTTCTTTTTTTAATAAATAGATCTATTTAACTTAATTTTAAAAAAAAAAATCTCATGATATATTAATCATTGAAGATTACTTTAATTACAACAAAAACTTGGATTATTTTATTTGGTGTGTACTCTTCGAAGTTTCCTTTATTTACTTATTTATTTCACCACTTAATAAAAAATTTAATACTAAAATACATATACAAATTTATACTCATTTAATTTTTTTGTCATTTATTTTATATACTAAAGATTCTTAAAATGTAAGAGAAATAAAAATGATAGATTTCATATTTTAGACGTTAAGTTTGTTATTTATGTGAAAATAAAAGAATAAAATCCACTTTTTTGAAGAAAAGAAAAATTATTTAGTCTTGAAATAAATTGAATTTTTTAAGAAAAATAAAATTATTCCTTTTTTAGTACTATTACAAATGGATCTTTGAAATATTACTCAATTAATTATTGTTTATTTTTCACGAATTTAAAATGAGGTAAGGATATAAATTGGAATTTAATTGTACAATTAAAATATATATAAATATAATAATCATGAAAAAAAGTGAAGAAACTAAATTAAAAATAATAATATTTTTTTTTCCAAATTTTATGTCTTATCTTATGGATTTACTTGATTTATTTATGGGCAATTACTTGCGAAAAATCTGTAAGAAAAAATTCATCCTTTCACTATATTTTTATCAAAAATTATCTTGCATAAAAATTTACAAATAATCTACGTCCAAATTAAAAATTGTAGGTAATAATACATATTAAATTTTTTCTCATCAAACTTTGTTTGACAACAAAAAAGATCATAGGTTTATCATCGATTTTCTTGGTAAAACTTTTTATAGGAAATTAAATTACCTAAAAATTATTTTTTATAATCTCTAGAAAATTTTCACGTTATATACATTTTTCTTACTTTATTAGACGTAAGTTTGAATAAATGGATTTGAAGAGCTAACTAGGTCTAATTAATAAAATAAAATTTAGTGACATGGCATGCCAACTAGGAGAGAAGAAAGATTTTTGAAGTGTTAAGTATTTTTTGAGGAAAATAAGGATAGTTGAGTGATATTTTTGTCTTAAATATAACAAAAGCAATATTTGAAGGCAATTTCTAGAACATAAGTGACTATTCATGGAAATAACTCCAACTAAACGACATACAATATAGTGATATGGGTTTCTATAGAAGATATTAGCTCCTTACCTCCTCATTCTTAAAAACTAATTTTGGTTTCAAAATTCTAACGAATCCTCAACCTAAACAAAGAAAAATACATAATGTAATATTAGTTAGTTCGTACTTGATAATATATATATATATACTAAAACTTACAACAATAATTAACAACCTATATAGTAATTAACATTGACATTGGTAGTTAGAGTGCGTAGTTGTTATTTTCTTGTCATTTTTTGGTCAAAATTTTTTGGAAGAAAAACAGATTAGGATGATTAGATTAAGGGATTAATAAGAAATTACTAGAATTTAAATGGGGCTTGCAAGTGAAAGATTAGATTTGAAGCAAAGCCATGAATAAATAAAAATGGGTTCTTGAAAATTTGAACATTGATGAATAGAGAAAAGAAAATTAAAATAAAAAATAATCAAAAGATTGCATGGCAAATATCTTATGGTGAAAGAGGGTGAAAGAAAAAAGAAGATGAAATTAATGAGACTCATTGGCGATGAGGAAGATGTGAGATTAATTTTAGACACCATTGATGAATTTTGAAGCTTTTTAGTTTTGTGAGAGAGAAGAAGAAGAAAATGAAAGAAATTGAATAAAGAAAAATAATAATTAAAATTATATATCTTTATAAAAAGAAATATTAAAAATTTATATAATTTTTGTTCTCACTCTCTTAAAGAGAGTAAAATGCATTCACTTTTCCACCTCAACATTTGGGGAGAAAATAATTTCATTTTTAAAATGTTCAGGGGAGTCATAGGACCCCCGCAAAGTTCAGTATGCGCAACTGCAAATTTAGGCAAAATACAGATATTTTTTGGACTATTATCCCAATATTAATTCTTCTAATATTTTTTATCTCTTACCAAATATTTTATGACTCTTTAATTTTTAAAATATATTTTTCTCTAACCAAAATATTTTAGAATTTCTTAATTTTAAATATTATAAAAAATAGATAATAATTAAAGAAAATAATTGAAAAGATAATTTTGTCTATTGGAGAGTATGTTAATGAAGGGCAAAATATTCAAAATATTTTTCTAAGGGTGTTCACACTTTTAATATATTATAGATATAGATATAGATTAGATATAGATATAGATATAGATATAGATATAGATATAGATATAGATATAGATATAGATATAGATATAGATATAGATATAGATATAGATATAGATATAGATATAGATACAAATTATAGATTATAAATGTATACTTGAAAGATTATAAGTATGTATACTTGTAAGTTTGTTATCACAAATATATATTTATAAAAGGAATATGGAGATATGCAATTTATTAATGCAGTGTCTTAGCATATTACGATCAGTGGCGGATCCCGAGTTTATGGATCGTGGATGTATGAAAGGCTCAAACACACATATTGACCTCCAAAGTTTTAAGGTTCTGACTAGAAATTAAAGCACTCAGCTATCTTCTTGACTTATTGAATGCTTTTCTAAATCTTATACTAAATTTATATTTTCTTATATGATTATACCTAATCCACATCGAATTTAATTAGTGATAGAGTACCAAAAATTTGACTATAGATCCACCCCTGATTACTATATCCTATTTATGACCAATAAAAGAAACACGTGTTTCATGATTATGAGACAATATACAACTTTTTAAGTTATATGTCCAAATAAAATTTTAACTTTATCTCAAATAATTTCATATCATAATTTGAAATTGTGATTTTCATATTGTATGGTCAAATGGGCTATAACTGTTCACAATTTTTTTTTCAAAATACGAAATTTTTATGTATTTACGAGCAACATGTCGAATACTACATTTTGAATTGAAGTTAAATAAACCATTATGTCACATATAATTACTTTAGCAGTTGACTTTGACTTATTCTCAGAATTATGAATTTCACATTTAGAGAAGAAATTATTTGCAATATCATTTAAATGACTTGATAATTTAATAAAAATTCTTATGCTAAAGATGGATATAATTAATTAAATTTGATATTATATTTTGTTAACCAAATTTGGTGTATATATATCTACTTTCTTTAGTTGTTCTATTAATTCTTCTATACTAGCTTGTTGTTCGATCTGAGTTTTTTCTTGTTGTTCTAGCTGAACTTTTTCTTCAATTGTTTTTTCTAGATTTTTATTAAGTTCTAATAGTAGTAATATTATAATATTATTTTATTTTATTATTGTGGAATCTGCTTTTCCTTGGGGTTGATGATCTGATAATCCTTCGAGATTTGGTTGAATTTGTGTCGCTTTTTGTAATATTGCTAAGTAGAGTTGATCATTTATAGGGATATTATTCATGAGAGGGTTATTTCTTTAAGTTGACTAATTTCTTTACGTATTTCTTTTAATTCTTTTTCTGTGTTATTTATACTAAAAAAATTTATATCCTTATTTGTTATTACTTTAATTTTTCTTTCTAGTTCTATTTGTTGATTTTTTAGGAAATCAAAGTTCTGTTCTATTTTATCTAACAGTTTCTTTTGTTTAATTTGCAAGTTTTTCAATACTTCTGGTTTTGAAGTGAATAAAGCTATAATCAAAGCAGAAGCCCTTTTTATGTGTATAACCATAATTATTTGTTCTTAACTCACAATTTATAAAATGTTCTAACCGTAAATTACTGCTAGAGTTTCTGCGTCTATGCTATTTAAATTGCCCTTTTCTTTATATTTTCCACTTGAATAAGCACAATATTTTTCATCCTTTTTATCACTATATTTATTTGGTTTTGCCTTTAATATTGCTCCCCATCCGCGAAGGCTTTCATCTGTCTCTACTATTAGATAATCTGTTTCTAAGGGTAGCGTTAAGTCCGAGATATCTTGGATCATGCGCTTGAGTTGTTGGACTAATTTTATGTCTCCAGTATTAAAATTTTTTGGCCTGTTGATCCTATTTATAATAAACGGATAATAATAAGTAGAAATAACAATAGCAAACAAATAATAATAAAAAAGGAGTAGACAAAATTGGAACAAGAAACAAATAATTAAAGCAGATAAGCAGGTATGAGAAAATAAAGCAGAGTTAAAGTGGATGTTTTATAATGTGGTGTAAATCCTACTCAGTACTCCCTCATTCGTTGTCCTTAGTCTAGTGTAAGTGGACAAGTTATAAAGATCAAAGTATATTTTCTCCCAACAAAATAAATTATTTTTTGCATTTTCGATATTTTGTTTTTTTATTTATTTACACCCTGTTAATCTCTTTCTCTTCAGTTTTAGGTATTTAGCAATGGCATCTTTAATCACACCCCGGGATGACACAACAGTCCTTTCAAATTGTTATCGAACTTTTTAAATTTTTTAGGAATTTATAAATTAATCCATCATTATTGCTAAACACTGAGAGAATAACCATATACTAGGGGTATATTTAAAAGTAAATTATATATTTTTACTAGATCAAAAGTAAATTACACATTTTTACAAGATCAGAAAACTGACTGTAATCTTCACGGCTATCCAGATCTATAATAAAAAATACATCACTTCTACAAGATCGAAAAGCTGGCGGCAATCCGCACGGCTATCAGATCTATAATATTTAAAACACATCTGGAAGAAAATATGAACTTGAAATAATTCAACATAACTTACAAACTAGGGAGAAAAATACAATGATCTATGTAACTACAACTTACATGTCTTAAGGAAGAAGTGAGGTTTTCCTTTCGGAAGTCCCCTGAAAGCTAACAGCTACCGGAATGAACGAATAAAAAATTAATATACACCACACACATTCTTCTTCTTTATTAACAAGCTAAGAAACTTTATGAACTTTAGAAGACTATTTTTCTTACTCTTGATTTTTCTCTCACTTCTCTCTAGCTATATGTCTTTAAGTCATCCATAAGGTGGTATTTATAGGCATTTTTGTGGACTTTAAATCCTTATTTCAAATAACTTGATAAAAACTTTATCAAGTTGGTTGGGCTCCGCAGTCACATGGTTATGTTTCCACTTTAGCTCCTTTCCGTCTATTTGTTTCCCATTTATTCATCTGTTATATCATTTTATACGTATCTTATTTTGTCTTTTTGTAAATATCATCATTACATATGTATCCAAATTGTGTAACGCTTCTGAGTCGAAATCCATTCTTGAATCATCATCTGCATTTGGGTCTTGGGCGAATTGATCTATGGCCAAATTGTAATCTCAATCATACTCGTCACTATCTCCGTTCGATAGTCCCAGTCTTGTTCCTGTCCTGGGTGATCTTATTTCTTCTCTTGGAATTCTGGATCTTGGCTCCGACGATTCTGGATTCATGCTATTTCTTTCGACAGTTGTTCTACTAATAATTTTTTTATTTAGTCTATTACTATTTTTTTTATATTTTTTTTCCCTAATAAAAAACCTTTCCTAGTCTTGGAAGAGCTTCCTTCGTCTATTGTCTGGGTACCTGTGGTCGTGAAACTGGCTGGGAGTATTCTTCCTACACTTTTTGGCAAAGTGTCTGCCGTTAACAAATTTGATGAGTCTTTACCAGCTACCGTTTGAGCTAGACTAGTTGTATCATTATTCGATACAGTAGGCCTTTCTACATTCATTGGGGAATGCACACCCATTAATAGATTTGAGGAGTCTTTACCAGCTACCGTTTGAGCTGTACTAGTTATATCTTTTTTCGATACAGTGGGTCTTTCTGAATGCACACCTTTCTTATCCATTTTTGAAGAAGATGAAGAATTCTTTGAAATTATTGAGTCTCATAAATTTATTAAGTCTGTTGTGATAATTCATAATGAAGAATCTTTATATGATCTTATAAAATACTTATATGTTCTGACATTAATCCTTTTTCATTTATAAGGTTTTCATTGTCTTGTCTTAAAATTTCATTGGCGTGATTTAGTCTTTTAAAAACTCAAGTCATGGAGAAACAATGATCACAAAATATAATTTTGTTTGTGTCTTTTTTAATATTATATTGGGGAACTTCTTTTATGTTTGGTCTTAGAGCTGGAGTAATGTAATAGTTTGGCCCTAGATTTTCGCGGGCATAATCTAATGCCTCTGTTAAATCACTAAAGCCTTTATAAAGAGAGGTTAGTCTTTTATAGAATTCATTACCTCTATCCATGTCTGAAATACTCCATGTGTCTTTTCCCTAAGAACAACATAAAATTTAAATATGTTAGTATTGTTTTTTCAATAAAATAATAGCTTAAAGCATTTAGAACTGAAATAAAATATCTAGTATCTCTAGGTGTCTTGTTGTAGGAAATTCATAAATTGTCTGTGGTTTGTCCACCCTTACATCTGGTCTAAGTTTGAAAGTCAAATTGGATGGCTCATAACTAATGAGATTGTGAGGTCCAAAGATCTGCCTTTCTAATTTCGGATATTCCAACATTGTTAGTGGTCTGTAATGAGTGTTGCTTAGTAGTTTCTTTAAGTAGTCTTGAGAGGATGAGGCTTCTGCCTTTCCTTTGTCTTTTCTTGTATACATCCTAAAATAAAAATTGTTAGTTGTCCTCTTTTATTAGTCTATTTAGCTGATCTGCTAGGTTATTATTTTTTTCCTTTAATATGTTCTAAAACAATATTGTAAATGAAAGTGGCATCAAGGAAATTTAACCAACTCCTTTTACTACTATTCTTCTCTTTTATTTTTTGATAGAATTTTACCATACCCTCGCAGTCTGGTCTTACTAATATTTTAGGCTTATTTAATATATAAAGTTTAAAACTATTTAAACCGTAAATTACTGCTAGAGTTTCTCCATCTATTCTATTTAAATTTCCCTTTTCTTCATATTTTTCACTTGAATAAGCACAAATTTTTTCATCTTTTTTGTCATTATATTTATTGGGTTTGCCTTTAATATTGCTCCCCATTCGTAAAGGCTTCCATCTGTCTCTACTATTAGATAATCTGTTTCTAAGGGTAGCGTTAAGTCCGGGATATCTTGAATCATGCGCTTGAGTTGTTGAACTAATTTTATGTCTTCAGTATTAAAGGTTTTTTGGCCTATTGATCCTGTTTTAAAATATAACGGTGCTGCTACTTTTCCTAAGTCTTTAATAAAAGTTCTAGCATAGTTTAGTAATCCTAAAAACTTTTGTAAATCTTTGGTTTTATGTAATCTATCTGGCATTTCTAAGACTTTTTTAGCTATGTGCGATTTTAGTTTTATTCGTCCATCTCCAATAACTACTGGTAAAAAATTAATATTATTTTCACATAATTCCATTTTCTTTCTACTTATTATTATTCCATTATCTACAAATAATTTAAAAACTTATTGTAAATGTCCTAAATGTTCTCTCATATTATTACTAAAGACTAGAATATCATCTACATAAACCGATACAAAATTTTTATAGTCTCCAAAAATACTATTCATTTTTCTTTGAAAAATTGAAGGAGTTGTCTTTAGTCTGAACGGCATAACCAGCCACTCAAAATATCCTTATGGACATGTAAAGGATGTCCATTCTATACTCTATTCATGCATCTTAATCTGTCAATATTCGAATTTACAATCAAATATACTAAATATTTTTCTTCCTTGTATTCTGCTTATTAATTATGTTTTGTTTGGTAACTTATACCCATCCATTACAGTATTATCATTTAGTCTTTTGTAATTTATTATCATTCTAGCTTTTCCTCTAATTATTTCACTATGGTTTCTTACTATGAAAGTTGTTGATCTATGTCTTGATTTGGATCTTCTAATTATCCCTAATTCTAGTAGCTCTTTTATTTGTATTTCAAAGTCTTTAAGGTCTTCATTTGTAGCTTCTATAGATGTTGTTCTTATAGTATATTCTGGATTAATTATTTCTAATTTGCAGATAATTTGATTGGAGTCCCAATGTTACAAGAATTTTTCTCCAATTATCTCTAGTTTTTCTAGGATTTGTATTATTTCAGCTAGGTTTTTTAATCTTTGATTATCCCTATCTGTTGTATACCTTTCCTAAAATTGTATAATTCTATATCTAGTTCTATTAATGTGTAATCTTTTTTTATTTCTTCTACTGTTAATAGATCTTGTAATTCCTCATACATTGTTACCTTTTTATTATCATTACAAGAACAATTTTCTCCTTTATCACATTCTAGAGTTTTTTTTGGTTTTATTTGATCATTTGAGCTTTCGATTCTTTCTTCTGTCTTATCTTTAAGGAAATGATATTTAGTTAGCAGGGGTTGTGTCTGTACTGGTGAGTGAGTGATATTGCTAGCGAATATTACCCAATTTTTTGTAACAAAACATCCACCATTATTTTGCATCATAAAATCTAATTCTAAGATAAAATATGCTTTTATGTTTAAATCTCCAACTAGTATTTCACTGAGTGTATATGATGGTTGGTAGAATTTTTCACAAGTATTAATAAAACTTACCTTTGCTTTTGGTATATAGTCTGTATAGGTATTATGGGTCCCGCTCATTTGCATAGATTGTTGAGATTTTGGTAATTTTTTAATTAATTTTGATGGTAAAATTCTACTATTTAAAATATTTTTTGTACATCCTGAATCAATTATAGCTAATGTTTCAAACTCATAGTCTTGAATTTTTATTCTTGCTAAAACTTTGACTGTACTTATCTTCTTTTCTTCATTACATACCATTCCTTCAAATGATGTCTTCATTGATTTTTTCTGTTTAACTTTATTATTTTCAAAAGATGTATTTAATAATTCTACCTCTACTAAATCTTTTTCTCTGGTTATCTCTTTACTGTATACTCTTATCTCTAATATTTTTAGTCTTTCTTCTAATTCCAATATTCTGTCTTCTGCTGTTTTGGTTATTAGTTCCTTTGTGTAAAAATTATTTAAATTATTTGTTGATTTTGGAATTTCTAGAATTTTTGAGGTTTTTTCTATACATTTTATGCATTCTTCCTTATAGTATTTTCTATATTTTGCCCATTTATTTTTACTTGGAAACTATTTACAGAAACAACACTGGTTACTGTCTAATCCTTTTCCTTCCTCAAATTCATGTTCAAATTCTTCTATCAAATTTACTAAATCATGATAGTCTGGGTTCCTCTTTTCTAATCCTATTTCATTTATAAACTCCTCTTCTTCAGAATCTGAAGAATCGGATTTATCTTTTTCTTCTTCAAACACTTCCATACTCCTGATGGAGTATATACTTTCATTATCTAACATATATTCATCTACATTTATCAGATTTTCATTTGCATCTTCTATTAATTGTGCATTCCTAGATCTACTATTATTTCTTTTTGGACAAGTATTTGCTAAGTGCTCTATACTCCCGCAGGTAAAGCATTCTAATCTATTTTTGTAGGTTCTACTGTGTTATATTTTCTTACACGTTTATTCTTATCTAGGTATGGTTTTCTTGCGTTTAATCTTCTTAAGTAATATTTCTTCCTAGGGCGATAGTCTTTTTATATCCCTTTTTATATTTTTTATTTTTATAATCTTTGTCATAATATTGTGTAGTATATATGTTTTTACAAAAAATTGTATCACTTCTTTTTAATTATTTTTGTATCTGTATATTTGTACATTTTTCTTGTAATATATCCATTACATGTTGTATTCTTTGTCCTATTGACCATTGGTTGTTTGGATTTTGTATTTCTCCTTCTCTTTTGGACTATTTTTCTTCTATCTCTCTTCCTAAAGCCCCTGGTAATTTTTCAAATAATCTAGCTCCTAGAGTTTGATCAAACGAGTTCCCACTAATTGTACAATAATAAAAGTAGTCATTTAGAAATTCTTTAATCCTTGACCAATTATTAATACTTAGTTGTTCTAAATTTATCAGGTCTTTTTGCTACAATACTACTAATCCACTATTGGGATCTTCTCCTGTTAGTAGAGTATGTACATTGTTTACAAAATTGTATGGATTTGAACCTAGTTCTACTAATTTCTGAAAATCTTGTGGGAATAATGTCTTGTATGCTTCCCATAGTACTTTAGTACTTTCTCCTAGAAATTTTTCTAAATATCTATATATAATTTCTACATCTGGTTCTTGATTCCCCTGTATATGTTGTATGTAGTCTGCTACAACTACATTTCTCCATATGTTTATTACATTATTCCATGCCTGAGGATCATGAGCTGGTAAGTTTAAAATTTTTTCTTTATTACCACCTTCTTGTAATCTAGTGGGTTCTTCTATTGACATTCTTTTTCCTCTAGGTTTTATGTCTTGTTCAACTTGAGTGTCTAAGTTTATTATAAATACCCTATATCTTGGAAAATTTCTTGTTGTTATATTTACTCTTTGCGTTTCAGTTGTTCTCTAGAAAGGGCTTGCAGTACTTGTCACGCTTTCCATAAATTCTTTTATACTTTCGTCTATACTATAAATCGATTCTAAGTCTTCGCCTTTTCATCACTTTTTATGTGTATAACCATAATTATTTGTTCTTAACTCACAATTTATAAAATGTTCTTTAGCTTTGGCGAGATTAAGATTTCTCATTTTACAACCTATACATTTGAACTTTCTGCCGTTATTTATTTTGTATAGGTCTTCTATTTTGATTATAGATTTATTCACTTCAAAACCTTCTTCTAATATTTATATATTCTTAAAGTTAGTATTTTCACATTCTTCAATTTCTTCATCAGTTTCTTTTTCATTAGTATATTGGTAGTCTGTGAATCTTACTGAAATTTCTCCTTTAGTGTTTATACACATTAAATGATCGGTTGGCTTTAGTATTTCTTTCTTAGTAAATTCTTCTAAGTTCCATTCTAGTTTTGTATAATCTTCGGAATTTATCTTTAGGAGTTTCATTAATTTAATACCTTTATTTCCCATTAAACTTACTATAACATCTATTCTTAGTCTAAATTTTGTACTACTATTAGTGGCGAGTTTTCCTATAAATCCTACACATATTAATAAATTATTTTCATTATTCATTTCTTCATATCCTTTAGTCTGAATTCCTATCTTTATATATTTTTCAAATTCTAGAGAATTCATCATATAGTCTGGACTACAGTAAAAAGGTCCTCCATTTGTTGACATGTCTACTTCTGTTATTCCAATTATAGATCTTTTTGAGTCTGACCATCTATTATCATAGATTGTAACTAATATTTTGGTTCCTAGATTTTTTCTGATTAGTTCTTTTAGGCCTACTACTATGAGTCCCATGTGCATGAGGCTCATGTTTGACTTGGCAATTTGTCTTAAAGATTCTGAACTTATTAGATTTATACTAGCGCTATCTTTACCAATTACGCATAATTGTTCTTCTCTATTAAGTTTATATAATTGTGTCATTGAAAACATTCCTTCATTATATAGTGTCTTGGCACTTATTAATTTTAATCTGTTTTGTTGAAAAAGTTGTATATCTTTATCTACATCTAAAATTTCTTCTAGCTGTTGTCTTGGTGTCATTTTTGATCTATTTATTATTCTAAATAGCACATTATTTGTTAAACTGTTTTGGGTAAAACCTGATCTTGATCTGCTTGGGAATGCTGAGAAAAGGTCCATGATTTTTAGTAGAGTTTATCTTTTCTTTCTCCTTTTGAGGAGTTAATTCTACATTCTTTAGTTGTTCTATTAATTTTTTTATACTAGCTTGTTGTTCGATCTGAGCTTTTTCTTGTTGTTCTAGTTGAATTTTTTCTTTAATTACTTTTTCTAGATTTTTATTAAGTTCTAATAGTAGTAATATTATAATATTATTTTGTTGGAATATGCTTTTCCCTGGGGTAGATGATCTGATAATCCTTTGGGATTTGATTGAATTTTTGAAGAAATCTATTGTAATGTTCTTATCCTAGCCAAAATGTCTCTATATTGCATTCTTCTCTAATTGATTTTATTCTAATATTTTAATAATTTATACAATATCCAATCTGTTCTAATTTATTTTTTAGTAGGATTAAATGGTCTACACAGCCTAAAAGTTTTCTGCGATCTGAAAATATAATTGCTTCTGGTAAATCTATTGATTCTACTACTCTTATTTCTTCTATTAAATTTTGTTCCTTTTTTAGAATTTTGTTTAAATGTTTTAAGTTTTTATGTAAGTAATTGTATGGTCTTTGAACTTGTCTAGCAAACGGATGTGTCATATACTGTGGTTTATCCTAAAGAAGCGGTTATTTTACACTATTCTCTATAATGTTTTAGTATTCTATTATAACGTTCTATATCATTTCTAATACCTTCTAATTCCTATGTTAACGTTTACACTTATATATTCTTTTAAAAATTCCAATTCTAGTGCAGTTAATACTTTTAAATAATTACTTAAAATTAATTCTAGTTCTATTTTTTCTGCTCTTTGTATTATTTCTTTGTTTAAAAACCAATATCTTATTCTTATATTCTTAGCAAATGGATGCCTTTTCATTAAATATTATTTCAGTATTTACCAACTACTATTTGAGCTGGACTAGTTATATCATTACCCGATACAGTAGGTCTTTCTACATTTATTGGATAATGCACACCCATTAACGGATTTGAGGAGTCTTTACCAGCTACCGTTTGAGCTGGACTAGCTATATCTTTTTCCGATACAGTGGGTCTTTCTGAATGCACACCTTTCTTATCCATTTTTTAAGAAGATGAAGAATTATTTAAGATTATTTGAGTCTCATAAATTTATTGAGCCTGTTGTGATAATTCATAATGAAGAATCTTTATACGATCTTGTAAAATACTTATATGTTCCGACATTTGTCTTTTTTCATTTATAAGATTTTCATTATCTTGTCTTAAAATTTCATTGGCGTGATTTAGTCTTTCAAAAGCTTCAGTCATGGAGGAACAATGATCACAAAATATAATTTGTCTGTATCGTTTTTAATATTATATTGGGAAACTTCTTTTATGTTTGGTTTTAGAGCTGGAGTAATGTAATAGTTTGGCCCTATATTTCCGTGGGTATAATCTAATGCCTCTATTAAATCATTAAAGCCTTTATAGAGAGGGGTTGTATAGTCCTTTACAGAATCCATTACCTCTATCAAAGTCTGAAATACTCCTTATGTCTTTCCCCTAAGAACAACATAAAATTTAAATCTGTTAGTGTTGTTTTTCTCAGTAAAATAATAGTTTAAAGTATTTAGAACTGAAATAAAATATCTAGTGTTTTTAGGTGTCTTGTTGTAGGAAATCCATAAATTGTCGATCAACTAGATCTGTGGTTTGTCATGCCTTACACCTAATCTAAGTTTGAAAGTCAAATTGGATGGCTCATAACTGATGAGATTGTGAAGTCCGAAGATCAGCCTTTCTAATTTTGGATGTTCCAACATTGTTAGTAGCCTGTAATGAGTGTTGGTTAGTAGTTTCTTTAAGTAGTCTTGAGAGGATGAGACTTCTGTCTTTCCTTTGTCTTTCCCTGTATATCCTGAAACAAAAATTGTCAGTTGTCCTCTTTTATTAGTCTACTTAGCTGATCTGCTAGGTTATTATCTTTTCCTTTAATATGTTCTAAAACAATATTGTAAATGGAAGTGGCATCAAGGAAATTTAACCACCTCCTTTTACTACTATTCTTCTCTTTTATTTTTTGATAGAATTTTACTATAGCCTCGCAGTCTGTTCTTACTAATATTTCAGGCTTATTTAATATATAAAGTTTAAAACTATATAAACCGTAAATTAATGCTAGAGTATCTGCGTCTATGCTATTTAAATTGCCCTTTTCTTATATATATACATATAAATTTTTCCATATGTACAGTTATTTTACCAACTAGATATTGAGGGGCTCATGCAGCACGGATCCAATAAATGTTATTTTTTTGTCTCAATTTATGCGAACAAACAGAATTTAAATAATCAATCATATTTTTAATATATTTTTAGGTATTTTAAGTTGTTAACTATTGTAATCTATAATAATTTTTGTGCAATTTTTAAATAATATATGTTAATCTTCGTTGTCCAATCTTTTATGACATTGATAGTTAATTATATTTATAAATAATTTAAGTTTTTAATTATCGAGATTTATAATATTTTTTCTTCGATTCCAATTTAAGTGACACTAATATAATTTCACAGTCAATAAAATATGTTATACCTTCCTTTTTTAAGTTGTTAATAATAGTGACTATAGTATATTTTATGTATTTTTTAAAAATATATAATAGATTAAATTTTTTTTTTAACATTTTAAGTTGGTAACTATTATAATTTATAATACATATAATTTTCAATTAATATATGTTACTCTCCTTATCATATATGTTACTCTCCTTATCTAAATTTTTGTGGCGTTGATAGTAAATTATATTTTTAAAATAACTTTAAGTTTTTAATTATTATGATTTATAATACTTTTTCTTCTACCCCAATTTAAGTGGCAATAATATAATTTAGAGAGCCAGTCAAATATTTTATATCTTTTAAATTTTTTAAGTTGTTAATTATTGTGATTTATAATAGTTTTTACGTATTATTTGGTCTCAATTTATGCGAAATAAATAAAATTTAGGTAATTAATTATATTTTTAATATTTTTTTAGATATTTTAAGTTGTTAACTATGTAGTTTACAATACTTATTTGACACTGTAATTTATTATTTTAAGCCGTTAGCTATTATAATTTATAATACTCTTTCCTTGTCTAAATTTTTGTGGCATTGATAGTCAATTATATTTTAAAAATAATTTAAGTTTTTAGTGATTATGATTTATAATAGTTTTTATTCTATTTCAATTTACGTGACAATGAAATAATTTTGAAAGTCAACCAAATATCACGATTAAAGTAGTGAAGCAGGCATGTCTTAAAAGACTCATAGTAACTAATTAAAAGTGATATAGCAACATTGCAATAAAAAATACTTTTAAAACAAATTTAAGTAGGACTAAATAAAACGTCAAGTTAATTAAAACATCAAGTGTTAATTTACATTTTAAGTCTATTTTACCTATTTTACTAAATATTATTAATTTTTTAATACTTAAATGACTTATAATAATTAACTACGAGTGATTTTAAGTAGCACTGATATAATTTGGACAGTCAACCAAATGTGTTATATCTTTTAAATTTTTTAAGCTATTAATTATTTTGATTTACAGTATCTTTTTTTATATTTTTGAAATATATAACAGATTAATTTATTTTGGACATTTTAAGTTGTTAACTATTATAATTTATAATACTCTTTATGTAATTTTCAATTAATATATGTTACTCTCCTCGTCCAAACTTTTATGACATTGATAGTCAATTATGTAATTACAATAATTTAAATTTTTAATTATTGTGATTTATAATACTTTTTCTTCAATTCCAATTTAAGTGGAACTGATATAATTTCGAGAGTCTGCTAACATTTATATCTTTTAAATTTCTTAAGTTGTTAGTTATTGTGATAATATTTTTTTACATATTTTTTTGGTCTTAATTTATGTGACACGCGTAAAATTTGGATAATCAATTACATTTTAATATGTTTTTTAAATTTTTTAAGTTGTTAGCTATTGTAATTTATAATATTTTTTTGGTATTGCAAGACATTATTTTAGTCTGTTAGCTACTATAATTTAAATACTCTCTTCTTGTCTAAACTCTTGTGCCATTGATAGTCAACTACATTTTAAAAATTATTTAAGTTTTTAATCATTGTGATTTATAACACTTTCTTGTATTCCAATATAAGTGATATTGATATAATTTCGAGAGTCAATCAAACATCGCGATTAAAGTAGTGAAACCGACATGTCTTAAATGACTCATAATAACTAATTCGATGTGATATAAAAAAATATTTATGAAAAAAAAATTAAGTGAGCCTCATATAAGACATCAATTTAATTTAAAACATGAGGAGTTAGTTTAGCATTTTATGTCTATTTTATTTTTTTTATTAAATATTATTAATTTTTAAATACTTAAACGACTTATAATAATCAATTAAAAATAATATAGCTAAGACATGACATAAATATCTATTTTATTTTTAATTAAATATTATTAATTTTTTAATATATAAATAATATATAATAATTAATTAAGAGTGATATAATAAAATCACGAAGAAAACATATGAAGGTCGACCAAGAGAATGACCGGAAGCACCTCACTCCCTCTTTCTCCTATATAAGAAGTCACGGTGTGACAGGTGAAGCACACACCACACCGTCGACATCCCTGCTTGCCGTCATTTGACGTTCTTGCTCCGTAATTTTACTATATCACTCCTAATTAATTATTATATGTCATTTACATATTAAACATACTAATTATACTTAACAAATAAAATAAAAGACACATTTATTACATGCCTGCTTTAGCTACTTCAACGATAATTTTACTATATCATTTCTAATTAATTATTATAAGTCACCTAAGTATTAAAAATTAATAATATTTAATATTAAATTAACTTGACGTCTTATTTGAAGTCCACTTAATTCTTTTAGCAGATATTTTTTATAGTAATTTTGCTATATCACTTCTAATTGGTTATTATAAGTCATTTAAGATATGTTTGTACTATATCATCCTTAATTAATTATTATGGTTATCTAAGCATTGTGCTACTTAAATTAGAATAGAAAAAATATTATAAATCACAATAATTTAAAAAATAAATTATTTAAAAAACATAATTGACTATCAGTGCCACAAAAGTTTGAACAAGAAGAGTAATATATATTATAGACGAAACCTTAAAAAATCTAGAAAAAAGCAAAGATAATGTATTTATTATCTAGTAAACTTACCGCGCCTAATCCGCACCCCCTACAAATGGTATCAAAGCCTATGCTATTTAAAGTTACGGAAATAGTATATATTTGGATTTATTTGATTAATTTATTAATTATGACTGACTTATTTGATAAAATTAAATTTAGATATTCTCAAAAATATTATTTAGATGAATAAATTACAAAAATTACCAAAATATAAAGAATTAAAGCAAATAATATCTAAAAAACGTAAAGAATTAAAAATAAGGATAGAAAGACTACAAGATAACATAATTGCCGGAGTTAGTAAAAACTCAATAAATGCACAAAAAGAAGAAATATCAAATTTAAAATCGGCAATAGATAGTCTACAATATACATACCAACATGATCTATTAACAATTAAATAAAAAATGAACAAAGAAGAATTTATAATAGATGAAAAAATATATGAAAACCATGAAGAATTAAAAAAATTAGTATTTTTTAATCTAGGAAGAAGGTATAAGAAAATAGGTGAACATTTATATTTATTGTTAGAAAAACAAGAATTAAAATTAGAAGATAAATTGACAGCTATGGTAAGAATAGAAAATGAAAATGAAGAAATAGAAAGAAAAAAAGGAAATAGAAAAAATAAAACAACAAACTACAGAAGAAATACAAAAAATAGAAGAAACTAAAAATAGTAGGATTGCTGAATTAGAAAGAGAACTACAAATGCTAAAAGATTTGTATGAAAAAAGACAGAAAGAAAAAGAAGGAAAAGATAAAGAACAAAAATTATTAAATGAGATAAATCAATTTAAAGAAAAATTAGAAATAAACAATAAAGAAATAGAAATCAGAGAATTAGAAATAAATACAATAGATGTTGAAGAAACCGATAATTATGATTCGGAAGATAGTGAAAGATATACAAAAATTTTAACAAATACAAAAAATTAGAAATCAATGAAAAACAAGAAGTAATTAATGAAGAAAACTTAGAAAATAAAAACACAAAAATAAATACTCTTGATAAAAAATAAGATGAAAATATAATACCTAGAACATCATAAA
Organism: Capsicum baccatum var. pendulum; assembly: GCA_030864225.1. Classification (NCBI taxonomy): domain Eukaryota; kingdom Viridiplantae; phylum Streptophyta; class Magnoliopsida; order Solanales; family Solanaceae; genus Capsicum; species Capsicum baccatum. The sequence continues at coordinate 273,876,051 of CM061552.1, forward strand.
TAAGAAAACCTACATATTATAAGAATAAATTTAAAAGATATAATCTAAAAGATGACTATGACAAATGGACACCAAAACAAATAGTTAATAAAAATTATAACTTTTTAGACTTAGATTGTGTAATAGATACAGAAAAACAATACAATTATAGATAAGATATATGACAAAACAATTATTAGATAATAATATAAACGTAACAAATGCACCAGAATATATAGAAAGAACACTAATAGGAACAGTAAAATTATGGTTTTCAAATTTAACTGAAAATAGCAAGAAGGTATTAAGAACTGATAAACCTACAGAAGGAACATCATCAACAACTACAACTAAATTAACACCTATAGAATTATTTAAAAAATATGAAATAGTTATAAAAGATGAATTTAGCAACATGACAACAACAGAAGAAGAACAAAATGAAGAGAAAGATACAAATAGGAATTTAATGTTAAAATTAGCAATATTTAATATATGTTACATAGATGAGTATACTTGCGCATTTAAAGAATATTATTATAAAGGAACATATAATATTGAAGAAAGTAAAGAAATAAGAAATTATATTTTAATAAATTACCTGAACCATTTAGTTCAAAACTAATAAAAAGTTGGGATGAAGCAAAAATAGTAGATACTTTAGGAGCAAGAATAAAATTTTTACAACAATGGTATAGAAACCTATGTGAAAAATATAGAGAAGAAATAAAAATGGAAAAAACATTAATAAGAAATTTAACATGTTGCAAAGATAAAATAATACCTCAATTTGGATGCGAAGAAAGATATTATAAGAAAAGAAAAAGACATAAGAAATATAAGAAATACAAAAAATCAAAATATAAATATAAGAAACCAAGAAAAAGATATTATGTAAAAAATTATAAACGTAAAATACCATATAGGAAAAAGAAATTTGTAAAAGAATGTACTTGTTATATTGAGGTACAGAGATATTAATAAAATCATGTTTCAGAGAAGGAATAGATACACCAATAGAATTATACCTAGAAGATGATAGAATTATAAAACTTATAGAAAAAAGTATAATAACTGCCATAAAAGAAATTTAATATACCAAAAATTTAAATTTATAATAAGTGCAAATTATTCAGTAGCAATAACAGATAAAAATATAGATAAATCATTAATATTATATTAAAAAATATAAGAAATAGAACTAACCCCAGGAAGTAAAATATTTACAGCAAGATGTAAAAATCTATATGTATTAACAACAAAATATAAAATAACGGAAAAAAATAAAATTGATAAAATACAAATAGAAAGTCCTTTTCGAACAATTTGTAAAAACAATTGATAATAATGATTATAGTTATAGAGACATAGATATAGAAGAAAATTTAGAAATAATAAATGATAGAATAAGCACAACAAAAAGAATAGCTTATGAAAAATCAAAATCATCAAGTTCATCAAAAAGAACAAGTTATGAAACAAGTTCAACAACTAATTTAAACCAATATTACATAACAGGAACAATAAATGAAAAAGAATATTTAATACTCTTAAATACAGGACAAGAAGAAAATCATATATCAAGATATCTAATAAAAAATGAGAAAATAAAATCTGACAATAATATATGCCCAAATCTATCAAGAAACTTAATAAACACTAAAAATATAGTAGAAAAATCAAATCTGAAATTCTATTTTTATTTTTCTAACTCCTATTGTTATTTCTTTTTCTACTATATTTTTAGTGTTTATTAAACTTCTTGGTAGATCTGGGCATATATTATTGTCAGATTTTTTTTCCTCATTTTTTATTAGATATCTTGCTATATAATTTTCTTCTTGTCCTGTATTTAAGAGTATTAAATATTCTTTTTCATTTATTGTTCCTGTTATGTAATATTGGTTTAAATTAGTTGTTGAACTTGTTTCATCACTTGTTCTTTTTTATGAACTTGATGATTTTGTTTTTTCATAAGCTATTTTTTTTGTTGTCCTTATTCTATCATTTATTATTTCTAAATTTTCTTTTATATCTATGTCTCTATAACTATAATCATTATTATCAATTGTTTTTACAAATTATTCGAAAGGACTTTCTATTTGTATTTTGTCAATTTTATTTTTCCCGTTATTTTATGTTTTGTTGTTAATACATATAGATTTTTACATCTTGCTGTAAATATTTTACTTCCTGGGGTTAGTTCTATTCCTGATATTTTCCAATATAATACTAATGATTTATCTATATTTTTATCTGTTATTAGTACTGAATAATTTGCACTTATTATAACTTTAAATTTTTGGTATATTAAATTTTTTTTTATGGCAGTTATTATACCTTTTTTCTATAGGTTTTATAATTCTATCGTCTACTAGGTATAATTCTATTGATGTATCTATTCCTTCTCTGAAACATGTTTTTATTAATATCTCTGTACCTCCTAGGTGTACGTATTTTATTGTGTCTCTAATTTTTATATCGTTTATTTCTTTATTAATTATCCTTTTTGTTACTAGTGGTATACTACCTTTACCTTTTGCATATCTACAGTCTATTACATATTCTTTTTGGCTTACTACGTAATATTCTTCTTTTCTTTTATTAATATATTTTCTATTGTTGGTATTTTAAATATTTTTTCTACAGTTAAATCTAATTCTTTTCCTTTTATTTCATCAAATATATGACTATCAAATATTATTTTTTGATCTATTCCTTCTTTACTTAAATATTCTTCCTTTGTTATTATTTTTATATCTTCTTCAGTCATTTAATTCATCTAATTCACTATCTATTTCATTATCTGTTTCATTCTCTGAAATTTCATATATACTGTCTTCACTTTCTAATTCGTAATCTATATAATCTATCTGCATATATTCTGTATTTTCTATTTTTATATCTGATATTTGTTTATTTTTTAGATTCTTTAGGTAATTTACAATCTCTAGCTAAATGCCTTAATTTTTCGCAATCATAACAAGTACATTCTTTTATAGATTTCTTTTTCCTATATGGTCTTTTATGTTTATAATTTTTTACACAATATCTTTTTTCTTGATTTCTTATATTTATATTTTGATTTTTCGTAGTTCTTATATTTCTTATGTCTTTTTCTTTTCTTATAATATCTTTCTTCGCATCCAAATTGAGGTGTTATTTTATCTTTGCAACATGTTAAATTTCTTATTAATGTTTTTTTCATTTTTATTTCTTCTCTATATTTTTCACATAGGTTTCTATACCATTGATGTAAAAATTCTATTCTTCCTTCTAAAGTATCTACTATTTTTGTTTCATCCCAACTTTTTATTATTTTTGAACTAAATGGTTCAGGTAATTTATTAAAATATAATTTTCTTATTTCTTTACTTTCTTCTTTATTATATGTTCCTTTATAATAATATTCTTTAAATGCGCAAGTATACTCATCTATGTAACATATATTACATATTGCTAATTTTAACATTAAATTCCTATTTGTATCTTTCTCTTCATTTTGTTCTTCTTCTGTTGTCGTCATGCTACTAAATTCATCTTTTATAGCTATTTCATACTTTTTTAATAATTCTATAGGTGTTAATTTAGTTGTAGTTGTTGATGATGTTCCTTCTGTAGGTTTATCAGTTCTTAATACCTTCTTACTATTTTCAGTTAAATTTGAAAATCATAATTTCACTGTTCTTATTAGTGTTCTTTCTATATATTCTGGTGCATCTGTTACGTTTATATTATTATCTAATAATTGTTTTATCATATATCCTATCTATAATTATATTGTTTTTTCTGTATCTATTACACAATCTAAATCTAAAAAGTTATAATTTTTATTAACTATTTATTTTGGTGTTCATTTGTCATATTCATCTTTTAGATTATATCTTTTAAATTTATTCTTATAATATGTAAGTTTTTTTATTTCTAATGTTCTAAGTGTTATATTTTCATTTTTTTTTTATCAAGAGTATTTATTTCTGTATTTTTATTTTCTAAGTTTTCTTCATTAATTACTTCTTGTTTTTCATTGATTTCTAAATTTTTTATATTTGTTAAAATTTGTATATATGTTTCACTATCTTTCGAATCATAATTATCGGTTTCTTCAATATTTATTATATTTATTTCTAATTCTCTGATTTCTATATCTTTATTACTTATTTCTAATTTTTATTTTTATTTTTTTTTCATATAAATATTTTAACATTTATAATTCTCTTTCTAATTCAACAATCCCACGTATATTTCCTATTCAAAAAAAATCTTCTTGTCTGTTTCTTTTTCATTTTCTTCATCAGTTTTTTTTGCATGTTCCCTATCAAAAAAAAGTTGTTGTTTTGTATTCAAAGTTTTCCCCAGCTGCTATTTATTGCAAGGCATGTTTTCCCCCTTTTCTTTTCATTTTTTTTTTCATTTCTTTCTGTTGTTGCATGTCCCAAATCATAAATTAAGGTAAAATTTTGTTAGATTTTTGTTTAATTTGATGTTAAATTTTTTATTTTTTGTTTTGTAAAAAGAGAGTACAGTATAAGATTTTTGTTTAATTTGTTGTTAAATTTTTTATTTTTTATTTGTTAAATTTCTCCCTGTTGTTATATGTTGAAGGTAAACTTTTTTTGGGGGGCTTTTCTTTAATTTGTTGTTAAGTTTTTAATTTTGGGTGAAGGTAAACTTCTTTTGGGGTTTTTCTTTTAAGAAGTTGTTAAATTTTTTATTTTTTGTGTTGTAATTTTAGTATTTGAACTGTTGTAATTTTTGACTTTTTATTTTGTAAAAAGAGCTCAAACTTACCAAAAAAGTCATAATAATTATTCAATATAAACTAATGCAAGAGTATACAAATAGTGATTATATTTACCATAAAATCCCAAGAAAAGTCGTACAAGGTGATCGTCATTGAATTCCGCTGCTTCTCTGTGTAATAGTGTTTATACTCTACTTTCTGTAGCTTTAGAGGTGAATTTTATTTTTTCATACGATTATTGTTGTGAAATATCTGGATCTGTATTACAATTTTTTCCAAGTTTATGCATGTTCTAAATCAGTTAAAGAATAGACAAATTACAGGATAAAGATGTCTTTAGCTGAGGGTTCAAAAAAACTTAGGTTGATCAATTATTGTTTGCTGATTGTTTTTCTTTTATTTTTGTTGTTCCAGGTAATTTCATCTGGTGGACTCACTCCAGAATTTCGAAATTAGATTATTGGGGAGGTACTGACTGTTGTTCTTCTGTTGCTCTGCTATTCGCTTTTTTGTTGATTGCTGGTTATTCATTTTTTTTGTGTTTTCTTTTTTTTTTTTGGGGTCGGTTTGGTGGATGCTTAATTAATTCCTCCGCTCCAATTTGTTTCTCTGATTTTCACTTGAGATGAAATTCTATAAAATAAATGAACTTCTGAAATTGGGAGTGTTCCACAGATGATGCTGACTGTTAGCTTGTACGGCATAATAGAGTATGTAGCAGAATACATACAATAGAGAACAGGACATACAATGGTATATTCTTCTTAATAAAAAGTATATATGGGGTTTTAATATCCTCTCTACCTATTTGGCTATATGAAAAAAATAGTACACAACACTAATCAAGAATCTCCATTTAACATTCAAGAACTTATTTGTGTTCACACATAATAGTAAGATAGGTGATTAGAGAAAAAGGGGTTAGTCATTTTTGCTATTTTAATGCTGCCATGTTTGTGATATTTGAATATGAGTGAATTATGGAAATTTAGGGGGGTGATTTGCCTCTCTGAATTCCCTTAATTGTTCTCTTTTCTTGGCTGAGGTGATCAGTGCTTGTTTGGTAGGAAGATGAAAGAATTTTTTTTCTATGGGAAGTGAAGGAAACTGCTAGAAAAAGTAAAGGAATTTGGTGTGTTTGTCAAAGGCTCTATTTTGGGGTTGCTTCAATTTCCTTTTCTTAGAGGTGTCTTTGCTTGATGTTAGCATAAGAGGGGAAAAGATGGTAACTTTCTCAAATTTTAGCTACTTATAATCTTGTTTCCCTTTTACTTTTTTGTTTTTCTTTTTTGTTGTTTGCTTTTTAGGCTAAAATTTTAGTCTTTAATTGTCTGAGTTATTACCTAGCATCTGTATTTGACTATTTGTTCACCTTGACGAAAATGCTTCTGAAACTTCTCTTTATGGGAAGTATGTGTATGGTTTCAGTGAGCAAAAGGATGAATTTGTTGTTCTTATTTGTGTTCTTTATGTGAAGGTGTGTTTTGTGGTTGAATTTTATAGAACTTGTTGGGCATGTTTGAAGCTTCATTCAATTCAAAAGGATACTTTTTAGAGTTTTGATTCTGAAATGAAAAAAATTGTTTTCATTTGAAATTTTAGGATAACAAAAAAAAGTAGAACACCAAATGAATTTCTAAGATGCAATATGCTTTATCACTATGAGGAAAATGGAAGCATCAAAACACCAAGCATTGTGGAAGCAGGTAGCAAACACCCTCTTAAAAGGGACTGAAAGGTACATTACTTTCATCTCCTTTACTTCTGTATTTCCTTCTGAAGTGTACTTCTCACTTTTATATTCTATATTCTTCTGCAGTAATGTTAATCTCTTTTGGCTTTTGTACTGCCTTTTTGAAAGCTCGAATGAAAAATAAAAAACGCAAGGTATGTGCTATAATTAACATCATCAATGCTTGAACTTTTTCCTTTTTATATTACTATCACTAAAACACTTTTTCTTATTCTCTACAGGTTTTTTGTCGATCGCAACATCAATGTTGTTGTTTATCCTTTTGTTAATACCAATTCTTTTATAAAACAGTGAAAATGTAAATAATGACAGTGTACTTATCACCTATGAAATATATTAGTATATATAGATTTGAGTGGAGAAATTTTTCTTAGTTGACAAGCTTTTTTTTAATTATATTACTTACTGAAATAACGAAAGTGAAATATCACTATCATTAACCATTTCAATATATATTGAGCCCATGCGCGCAAGGGCATCCGTCATCTAGTCTATATTATATAAGAGCCGATTTCGACATTGAAACTGCAAGCAAGGATATTTGGTCATTTAACTTCATCGCTTATGTACGTGTCCTGCAGATACCTTTTGTGTAGATACGTGTCCTCCCAGATCCTTATCATCTCCTCTTCTGTGGATGTGTGTAATATACGATTTTGATTTTACACACATTCCTCTACAATTACAAGCCTTTTAAGATTCATAGATATATGGAGATTATGTTGATTTTTGAAGTGGTGTTCAAATTATTTTATGAGTTTTAAGAAGATGAAGCTTTTGATGAATTCACCTGCTCCTTCGTCGTCTTATAAAAGAGTGTTTTTCCATTTCCTCCAAATTTATGATGTTTTTGTTGTAATTTGGTGGGCTCATTTTGTATTTGTATTTGTTGAGCCCAAATTGTTAAATAGAAGCCCAATCATAAATTAGCCCAAACCCAATTAAAAGGGGGTAGGTGGGGGGTTGGTGAAAAGGGTTGGTGAGGGTAGCTTAGGACCGTCGGATTAGAATCGATCCACACCGTCCATTGGAAAACTTGAGGCCTATAAATACCCTCACCTCTCATTTGTAATTACACACCAAAAACACAATTCTTCTCTTCTTCCTTAGCTTCTCTCCATTTGTAATATTTCCTTAGTGAAATATAAATATAATAGTGTCCGAGGACGTAGGCACAATTTGCCGAACCTCATTAAATTCTGGTGTTCTTCTTATTGTCTTGTCTAACTGTTTTCAGTTAATATTTGTCGGGTATAATTGTTGTGATCTATTTGTGCTACTAAATTACTAGTGATAATTCTGTCAAGGCTAGACTGGTATTTAAGTGGTCCGCTTGTGACCCTCCACTCTTACCTGGGAATTTATCTGGTGTGATTTTCTAGTACAAATAATTTACACGCTATTTGAAATATCCCGAGCTTCCGCAACAATTGGTATCAGAGCCCAAGGTTTTATCTGAGTATGCTCTGTGGTTGCAGCACAGTCTGATCTTCCACATCAGAAAAGAATTACTTTGGTAATCTGGTTGTTAACTGAAAATAATATTTGTATTAAAAATGGAAGACAAGACTATTGAAACAGCCGCGTCGAGTGTCAACAATACGTCATCATTGGCATCTTCGCTTATGACAAGAATTGTGTCAAATGCGAAATTTGCAGTTGAAATTTTTGACGGATCAGGACATTTCGGGATGTGGCAAGGTGAAGTTCTTGATGTTCTTTTTCAGCAAGGGCTAGATATTGCAATAGAAGAAAAGAAACCAGACGGAATTGGAGAAGACGATTGGAAGGTTATCAATCGTGTTGCTTGTGGTACCATTAGATCCTACCTTGCAAGAGAGCAGAAGTATCCATACACAAAGGAAACTTCTGCAAACAAATTGTGGAATGCGTTGGAGGATAAATTCTTGAAGAAAAACAGTCAAAATAAACTATACATGAAGAAGAGACTGTTACGCTTCACATATGTTCCTGGTACCACAATGCATGATCATATCACCAGCTTTAACAAGTTGGCGACAGATTTGCAGAACATGGACGTGACCTTCAGCGATGGAGACATGGCCTTGATGTTGTTGAGTTCACTTCCCGATGAATACGAGCACCTTGAAACTACTCTACTTCATGGGAATGATGAAATTTCTCTAAAAGAAGTTTGCTCCGCATTGTATAGTTACGAGCAAAGAAAGAGAGAAAAACAAAAGGTCAACGATGGAGAAGCATTGTTCGTGAGAGGTCGTTCTCAAAACAATATGAGAACGAAGAAAGGAAGATCCAAGTCAAAATCCAGACCCAGCAAAGATGAATGTGCATTTTGCCGAGAAAAAGGACACTGGAAGAAAGATTGTCCAAAGTTAAAGGGAAAGGCCAAACCTAACAATGGTAAGGCTGTCATGGATTCAAATGTAGCTGACTGTGATGACTCTGATTTCTCACTAGTTATATCGGAGTCATCCACATCATCTGATGTATGGTTGATGGACTCAGCTTGTAGTTATCACATGACTTCTAATCGAGAATGGTTCATCAATCTGCAAGAAGAAAAATGTGGAACTGTTCACACTGCGGATAATAGCTCTCTTACCGCCCATGGTATTGGTTCAATTCGACTAAGAAACCATGACGGATTGAGCAGAACATTGACAGATGTTCGATATGTGCCAGATTTGAAGAAAAATCTCATTTCTGTGGGAGCCCTAGAATCAAAAGGGTTCAAAGTTCGTGCAGATAATGGGGTGATGAAAATATGCTCTGGCGCATTGGTGGTGATGAAGGCAATTCGGAAAAACAATAACATGTACCACTATCAAGGTAGTACAGTTATTGGGACAGCGGTAGTGACATCCACTAATAAGGAAGCAGAAATGACCAAGTTGTGGCACATGCGCTTGGGACATGCTGGAGGAAAATCCTTGAAAGCTTTATCAGATCAAGGATTGCTAAAAGGTGTAAAAATATGCGACTTGGAGTTTTGTGAGCATTGTGTCAAGGGAAAGCAGACAAGGGTTAAGTTTGGAACAGCTATCCATAATACTAAAAATATTTTGGATTATGTTCACTCTGATGTTTGGGGTCCTTCCAAAACACCTTCATTGGGTGAGAAGCACTATTTTGTAACCTTTGTTGATGACTTTTCCCGGAGAGTATGGGTGTATATGATGAAATCAAAAGATGAAGTGCTAGGAATATTTCTCAAATGGAAGTCAATGATTGAAACACAAACTGGCCGAAAGATCAAATGTCTTCGCACGGACAATGGCGGAGAGTACAAAAATGATTTTTTTCAGAAAGTTTGTGAGGAAAATGGTATTGTTAGACACTTCACTGTCAGACATACACCACAACAGAATGGAGTGGCAGAACGCATGAATCGAACTTTGCTGGAGAAGGTTCGATGTATGTTGTCCAATGCTGGCTTGGGCAAAGAATTTTGGGCTGAGGCTATAACATATGCGTGCCATCTCATTAATCGTCTACCATCTGCCGCTATTGATGGCAAAACACCATTGAAAAAATGGTATGGAAAGCCTGCTGAAGACTACAGTTCTTTGCATGTATTTGGCTCAATTGCATATTATCATGTAAGAGAGTCAAAGTTGGATCCGAGGGCAAAGAAAGCTGTATTTATGGGGATTACTTCTGGAGTCAAAGGATACCGCTTATGGTGTCCAGAGACTAGAAAAATTATATTCAGCAGAGATGTTACCTTCGATGAATCCTCCTTGACAAATAAGGTAGCAGTTGAGATTGCCAAACAAATTGAAGGTACTTCGAAGCAGGTGGAGTTTAAGGGAAAAATAATTTTTCCCTCACAAAGATCAAATGAGGAAACAACAGAAAATGTTCCTCTGGAAGAAGAGTCAGTTGAAGAGGAGATTCCGTCCCACGAATCTCAACAACAACTTGAATCAATTGCAACGAGCAAGCCAAAAAGAACCATAAGGAAACCTGCTCGACTTATGGATACGGTGGCTTGTGCAGACTCAATTGTAGCTGATGGTATTCCTACCACTTATAAAGATGCAATCAAAAGTTCGAAAGAAGATAAGTGGAGGATTGCCATGAATGAAGAAATGCAATCTCTTCATCAGAATAACACATGGAGATTGGCCAATCTCCCAGAAGGCAAGAAGGCAATTGGGTGCAAATGGGTATTTGCAAGGAAAGAAGGATTTCCTAACCAAGAAGAAGTACGCTACAAAGCAAGATTGGTGGCTAAAGGATATGCTCAAAAGGAGGGAATTGATTATAATGAAGTGTTTTCTCCAGTCGTAAAACACTCCTCCATTAGAGTTTTGTTGGCTTTGGTAGCAAAGTTGAATTTGGAACTAGTTCAGTTGGATGTAAAAACAGCGTTTTTACATGGAGACTTGGAAGAGGAAATCTACATGACTCAGCCAGAAGGATTCAAAGTTGCTGGAAAAGAAAATATGGTGTGCAAACTTGAAAAATCGTTGTATGGATTGAAGCAATCTTCTAGACAATGGTACAAACGATTTGACGAGTTTATGTTGGGACAAAATTACAGAAGAAGCAAATACGATAATTGTGTGTATTTGCGTGAGCTTGAAGATGGATCCTTTATATATCTTCTCCTGTATGTTGATGATATGTTGATAGCTTCGAAAAGTAAAGAAGAAATAGGGAAGTTAAAATCTCAACTCAAAGGGGAGTTCGAAATGAAGGATCTGGGTGAGGCAAAGAAAATTCTTGGCATGGAGATAAAAAGAGATAGACATTCAAAGAAGCTCTACTTATCTCAGGCAGAATACATGAAGAAGGTGCTAGATCGTTTTGGAATGAACGAAAAAACAAAGTCGGTTAGCACCCCACTCGCCCCTCACTTTAAGCTAAGTGATTCTTTGTCACCAAAAAATGATGTTGATCGAGAGTATATGTCAAGAGTACCATATGCGAATGCTGTTGGTAGCTTGATGTATGCAATGGTTTGCACAAGACCCGATATCTCACATGCTGTGGGAGTTGTGAGCAGATATATGCACAATCCTGGAAAGGAGCATTGGCAGGCTGTGAAATGGATTCTACGGTATATTTGCAATACTGTAGATATTGGTTTAGTCTTTGAAGATAGTCAATATCTGGTCGGATATTGTGACTCAGATTATGCTGGAGATTTGGACAAACGAAGATCAACTACTGGTTATGTTTTCACTCTTGCAAATGCACCAGTTAGTTGGAAGTCGACTTTACAGTCAACAATTGCCTTGTCTACCACTGAAGCAGAGTACATGGCTGTTACAGAGGCTATGAAGGAGGCAATTTGGCTTCAAGGATTGCTAAGAGAGCTTGGTATAAAACAAGAAGGCGTCACAATATTTTGTGATAGTCAAAGTGCTATTCATTTAGCGAAGAACCAAGTTTATCATGCAAGGACGAAGCACATTGATGTCCGATATCATTTTGTCCGAGAGATTATAGAAGAAGGTGGAGTCAAAGTACAGAAAATTCGAACGACAGATAATCCTGCTGATATGTTGACAAAGGTGGTAACGTCGATCAAGTTTCAACACTGTTTGAACTTGATTAATGTTATCAAAGATTGAAGATAGCATTTGGGGACACTACTATGTTCATGAGAGAATTGAAGAAAAAAAAAAAAATATCGCCCAAGGTGGAGATTTGTTGTAATTTGGTGGGCTCATTTTGTATTTGTATTTGTTGAGCCCAAATTGTTAAATAGAAGCCCAATCATAAATTAGCCCAAACCCAATTAAAAGGGGGTAGGTGGGGGGTTGGTGAAAAGGGTTGGTGAGGGTAGCTTAGGACCGTCGGATTAGAATCGATCCACACCGTCCATTGGAAAACTTGAGGCCTATAAATACCCTCACCTCTCATTTGTAATTACACACCAAAAACACAATTCTTCTCTTCTTCCTTAGCTTCTCTCCATTTGTAATATTTCCTTAGTGAAATATAAATATAATAGTGTCCGAGGACGTAGGCACAATTTGCCGAACCTCATTAAATTCTGGTGTTCTTCTTATTGTCTTGTCTAACTGTTTTCAGTTAATATTTGTCGGGTATAATTGTTGTGATTGTGCTACTAAATTACTAGTGATAATTCTGTCAAGGCTAGACTGGTATTTAAGTGGTCCGCTTGTGACCCTCCATTCTTACCTGGGAATTTATCTGGTGTGATTTTCTAGTACAAATAATTTACACGCTATTTGAAATATCCCGAGCTTCCGCAACAGTTTTGCCATTAAATTTTTGGCGTTTCATTGAGGTTTCCGTCAATTGCTGGATTTGAAAAAGATTAAAAAAAGTAGTGCAAAACCTCTGCTCGTTGCCGATTTATCTTGATTTAAGTTAGGGCTCAGCTAAGTTCCTGCTTTTTTTCCTTTTTTGTGATTGCAATTTTTGCATGCTGGCTCTGTATTGGTGTGGTTGTGTATATATAACAATTAGCAGGTAATGTTTCTCTTATCAAAATTAAATTTGTTTAAAAAGGATGAAATTTGCTGATTTGGAAAATAATTTTTGGAAATCTCACCCTTCAACACGATAATACAAAATAAGCAAGTAAAAAAAGAAGAGATGAATTATAAAATCATTTTAGTGATCTTGGTAAATAATAGAAGAACAAAGACCAAAGAGAGAATTTGCAGTTGTACATAAACTATATGTATATTTATTTTTTGTAACAACAAGAAGTTGATATACCTCTGTTTCTTCTTGTTACAAGAAGAAGCTGATATACCTGTGTACTTGGAAAAGTCGATTGATTTGTCCTGAAATGTTAATTGCATTTGCAGTGATAGCTAAATCCATCGGTCAACAATGGTTGAAGCGATCATACCCTACGGAAACTCTTTGTCTCTCCAGCTATGAAGTCCAAGAATGATAGTTTCAGTGTCATACAACCCTTATTTTTTACCCTCAATTTGAAAAGACACTGATTCTTATTTCGGTAATTTTATTCTATTACTCCTTTCCTCCTAATTTTTGTGACACCTTTTGGATTTTCATATCTCTTGAGTATTTAGTATTTTGAATTATGAATTATCCTACTTTAAGTAGTTTTTAAATATATAAATTTATCGTGTCAAAATTCACTGGTTAAAATTAAAAATTTATCATGTCCAAATTCACCGTTAAAATTAAGTTGTTTGACTTTTGAAATTCAAACTGTGATACATAAATTGGACAGGGAGAGTACTTCCTTTGTAGCTATTTGTGGAATGGAACATTTCTTTTTATAAAAAAATGATTATGAAGCATTGGGGGATTAATTACAGGGATTTTGGAATGTTAAATTGGATAGACTGGAGACGTGAAATGCGATTGGGAAGGAAATGCTTAGAGGATTACAGCATGCATTTGAAGATGTTAGTAATGAACGTTCAGCGAATGTTTTGATAATCTGTAGTTCGATTCCTAAGGTATTTTGTGCTGGAACTGATTTGAAGGTACAACAGCTTCCTTTATGTTACGTTCTTTTAACAATGTAGGGTGGAATGTTAGTATGTAGTCGATTATTGTCTATTGTTATCATTAGAGGATTTTTGGCTATGAAACAAGTAATTTTTGTTTTCAAAGTGAAAAAATGATATTTGAAAGTGGGAGTTGTGTTTGGCCAAAAATACAAAAGAGTTATTTTTGAATTTCTTTTTGAGTAATTTGAAGTGAGAACAACTTTTTGTTTCTTCAAATTTATGAAAATTATTCCAGAATTTTATGTTCAAACGTGTTTAGGAGTTGAAATACGTTGAACTCCGAAAAAAATAAAAAAAATTCATGGCAAAATGCCTCTATAGTCTCCTACTGTCTTATTCTTCGATTTTAGTGTAGTTATTCCTTTTGTTTTACATTTTGTTGTTGCTACTTGTTCTTTCCTTACTTGTTTCAATATGACTTCTTGACTTGAAGAGTAAATGTTCCTTATATTTTTCCTCCTTTGTTGTCTGCCAAGATTGTAAAAAGCACATTGTTATAATTCCATAACGAGTCTGATGGGGTGAAAAGTGGTTCCAATAATGTTGAGCTCACATGATGTCATTTTGATGCAACTCTTTTTTTTATGATTTTTGCAGCATATATTTCTTCTGGCTTCAGCTTCAAGTGAACGACTTTGCAATTCAAGTTGTTTTAAGTTTGCTGTGGAAGTATCAGTACCTCTCCGCATGACCTTTCAATAACTTAATGATTCGGAAAAAAGTGTTCTTGACTTACAAAGGATGAAAAGAAAGACTTTGAGGTGAGATCTTTCATATACCTTTCCGTCCATTTGCATTTGGAAAACTAAAGATTTTATGGAGGCATGAGGTCTTTGTTGTGATTGTGATTGTGGTGTAATAGTAGTAGTAGTTGTTGTTGTATGAGGTCTTTTACTGTGGCTTAATTTTTGTTTTTTTGGATAGTCATCTTCTAATTTATGTCGTCATGTTTACAAATGAAACAGTGGCAACATTTTTGAATTAAATTTAATCTTCATATGGATTATCTCCGAGATTTTTAGTTGGTAGTGACTCTTCGTAATCAATAAACACAAATGTGTAGTGTGCATGGTGCATGATTCCAATAGTTGCATCTCTTGCTTTCAGAAGTACATTATGCAAATGCTAATTAAATGATTATTAGCTACTGGCTCTAATAACCAATCAATCTGTCTCTCTTCTTTTTTGCTTCATGAAAATCGTTTACTTGCAAATAGAAATGACAACTAGAATGAAGAGTATATAAGTGTGAATTAAGAATTCGTGGTGTTTTTTTTGTGGTGAATTGTCAAGTTTTATATAATATATACTGGAAAATATCTGCTTGTGCTTACATGATAAACCTGCTAGGTGTGGGTGCAACCTGACAGAAATAATAGTCACAAAAGAAATCCTTATGGCGGGTGTGGACTTAGAAATTTTATATGGAAAGTAAAGTTATCAGTTTCAAAAAAAAAAAAAAAAAAATTGATATGAGAAGTGTGAGAGCTTAGACTTTGGCAGAATTTTTACAAGTAGAACTAGTCGGCTCTACATGTTAAGAAAATAGGCAACCACCTTAGGCACCCAAATTGGAGGGCTTTATTTTTTTTATAATAATATGTTATAGCCTTTTTATAAAAAATATTATCAAGTACTATTCGTAGAAAAAAAAACCTTTTTATATAAAAAAAATTATCAAGTACTATTCGTAGAAAAAATAAATTTTTTATATAAAAGTAAAAGATTATTAGAAATTTGATGTATTTAAACTTTAAAGTACTATGTCTCAAGGAAAGATTAAATACATTAGTTATATTAATGAAAAAATTATTAGAAGAAATCAACTATAAAAAAATATTAACGACTTTGCATCTAAAAATATCTAAAATATAGACTTTATAAGAAGATATATATTTATTTTTTCTTAAAAAATTAAGACCTCCATTCAATTTTCGCCTTAGGCCACCCAAGTGCTTGAGCCGCCCCTGGAATTAGATCCTTCATTTTGATCACAAAATTGAGGTTTTGGTAGTTCGAAAAGCTATTTCTATATTGCACATAGTCCCAAAGGAGATGACAATAGTGGTTGAAGCATGGGAGTGACAATTCGGGGATCTCACCTTTGCATTTATAACCTCAATGTGAGCTTATTTGCTGTGACATTGACGAGCAGGATTGCTTTCAAAATCTTGTGCTAACATCCTTCCTTGATTGTCATGGATTCGTTCTATGAATATCTAACGTAAGCATATGTTCTTTTTTCGTAAAATGTTTCAATTTGCTTATGTTGTTGTATTGAAATATTTCAAATATGGTCTATGGTACTATAATCACACCTTATTTGATATTTTGGGTTCTTTATTTTTGTATGTAGCGCCACCATATTTGACAGTTAAAACTGTTTTTTGGAGCCTTAGATTCGAAAATTCCATTTCTGCTTGTAGAAAAATGGATATTCTTACAACAGGAATAGAAAATGATGGAACCATCTCCTTTGTCCGGCCTT
Source organism: Capsicum baccatum var. pendulum (assembly GCA_030864225.1). Lineage (NCBI taxonomy): Eukaryota > Viridiplantae > Streptophyta > Magnoliopsida > Solanales > Solanaceae > Capsicum > Capsicum baccatum. The sequence goes on from CM061552.1 coordinate 273,892,472, forward strand.
ATCCTTTATTTTTATTTGTCTCAACTACTTATGGTAAATAGTTTGTTTTAATAGCTTTACTAAATCAATAAGATGCTATTTGAAAGTTACAAGTTTTCCTTGCTATTTGAAATAGATCCAGAAGGTGATGTTAAGATTAGTTTACGACAGAACCACTTAAAACATTCTTGCCTTTACTGCTTTTGCACAGTTGTTGTTCAGGCTCCTATGTCAGTTGGCGTTCCACCATTACTGTTCCTACTGAAATTCAGGTGCTCTTAGGATGTTTAGATCTTTGATGTGAAGCTTAATCTAGAATAATTCCGCTAAACATGAGTAGAAGTAGTTTAGGATGTTTAGTATTCATTTGTTCTTTCCCGTTATATGATATTTGGATGGATAATTCTATTCTCTGACTATGGGACTGTATTGGGTTGTTTGTTTTTGTTGTGGTTGATAGTTCTGCTCTAATGGTCCGTGATAGACCTAATAGACATTTAATTCACAGACTATTAAAAGAAATGGCAAATTATTTCCTCAGTGTTCATAGTTGGTCTTGCTGTCCTGAGACCATCTTGCTTTCCCCTAACAAAATGGATCATATATGGGATTCTGCAGAACTGTTATTTCTTCTACATTACAAAAGCCATAAGTTTTGGGTACTATGAGGTGTTGAGTGTCACTTTGAAATGTTTTATTATTTTCAGATATTATCTTTTATAAAGTTGTTTGAAAATATTTATCAAGGATAATGTTTATACATCACATGAGGAATGTAGGATGTTAGTCTCATTTACAGAGCTTGATATAATGTGCTCCTACCGCTCACAACTATCACCAAGCATCTGATCCTTCTGCTAGCACTGTTAGGATTTTTGTACTGATTTTCTTACTATATTTAAGTTTTATTTTTTCTTAGAAAGAAAATAAAGTTATCATAATTACTTTTACTTTTTCTGAAAGAAAAAAATATAATTCTTTTTCATATTTGACTAACCTCTTTCTTGGAGGAAAGGTTTTGGACATCTATAAATAGAAGACTTCCTCTCATACCATAACACAATAGCATCCACAATGTAGTCTTTAAAGTGTCTTTGTGTAGGGGGAGATTTTCTCTCTAATAATTTCATGTTTTCTTTTATATTAGGTTTTTATATGTAGACCAATTGACCAAACTATATAATAATCATGTTAGTTTGCAACTAATAGCTTCCGCATGACGCCCTCTCAATTTCGAACTCAACAAGTGATATCAGAGCTTACGGTTCAATGGTCCAATGGTGTGGTGAGACGAGATTAAACAGGTTCAAAGCAGTTTTAAAATCAAGCTGCAATAATTTGGATGATAATGAAGATTTTTGTTGAATTGCATGTGGAAAACAAGTTTCAACCATATTTTCAACACTCTTGCTGCTGCATCTTTAAAAATAAAAATAAAATATTACTTTTAAATCAATTTTTAATCATGATATTTTAAACCTTATTTTTAACCACGGCAAGCAGCAGTTATGAAGATTATATCAAGAACGAAGTTCATGCACGTGATATGAAGAGCAGACGGATCAAGTGAAGAAAATCAAGTCAAAAGGGGTGATTTGTTAAAGGGGTGATTTGTTAGGGTTTTCCCCTGATTTTCTTGCTATATTTAAGTTTTATTTTTTCTTAGAAGGAAAATAAAAATTAACATAATTACTTTTATTTTTACTGGAAGAAGAAAATATAATTCTTTTCCATATTTGACTAACCTCTTTCTTGGAGGAAAGGTTTTGGACATGTATAAATAGGAGACCTACTTTCATACCATAACACAATAACATCCACAATGTAGTCTTTAAAGTGTCTTTGTTTAGGGGGAGATTTTCTCTCTAATAATTTTATGTTTTCTTTTATATTAGATTTTTATATGTAGGCCAATTGACCAAACTATATAATAATCATATTTTTAGTATGTTTTTCTTTTCATTTGATTTATTATCTCAATAGTTTGAGACTAATAGCATCTGCATGACGCCCTCTCGATTTCGAACCCAACAAGCACTACATGAATGCCTAGGATGCACTTAACTAACCATGACATTGATTTTAAAAAGATTTTGCAGGAAAATGAAAATGTTGTACATTTGGCCAACTGAAGCCTCTAATGATATAAATAATAATATTGGGTATTTTTTGTTTCCACTCATCTTTCTAAAAGTTATCATAAGCAATGTTAATCAAATGATAGAAAAATTAACAAGTGTGCAATTACATTAAGTTAAAAGATCTGACTTAATATTACCAGATGTAACAAGAAATTCTTATAATTTGGGTACATGGAGGCTGATTTACACAGAAGGAAATCCTCGAATATGGTTTCTGACTTGGGCCCAAGCATGAACGAGCAGATCTTTCCCTCCAAATACGATTGTCAAGTTTTTTCTGCGTATGGGCTGAAGTAAACGAGGTTGATCGTAAGATAGTTCCAGGAAGTCCTCTTTCAGTAAACAACTTCTCCTCCAATTGGCAAAAATGTACCTCTCTACCAGTGACCCCTCCTTCAAATTCATCTCCATCAATTTCCATGCCTATTTCTGTGGGGACACACGGTGAACAACAAAGATCACATGTGAGTTCCTTTTGTTCCATTAACCATTATGCACTTTCAATAGTTTCTAGAAAGTTCAACTTTCTGTGCGATGTATAATTTAGCTACTTTCAATTATATTTTCTTTTCATTTTTTCAGTGCACATTTAGATGGAAAAGAATTAGTCGACCTCTACTTGAATTGCATTGTGAAGTTTGCAGACAATTCAGTGGTCTTCCATATATTACAGCTGCACCAACAGGTATTTTGTTAAAGAAAAGAAGTTTGTATACTATTGATTGAAGCAGGATAGCCGATGTCAACTTTGAGCAATTGAGTTGAGAGTTTTGTTGCAAGAAGCAGCATAAGCTACAAAAAAAAAAAATACAGTAACTAAGACTTGAATTGGTTGTTGGAAGGACAAAGTTTATGTTTTACTGTGCCATTGTAAAGAGCAACTTACGTCGTATTCATATATAGAAAACCTTTGAATTGTTGATACATGTCCGTTTTAATTTCAATTATGGGCATTATATTTACTATTTCTATTGAGAGAAAACTTGAATGTTTTCATTAAAAATTTAAACTAAAAATTACATAAATACACAACTTATTTTTTTAATAATACAAAAAATCTCAACTTCCTAATATATTACAAAAATTTCATATATACACAAAATGTTATGTATATGTCGGTTATGTTATGTATATTAATAGGGATAGAGAGTAAAGTAATTAAAAAGTGGGAGAAAGTGTAACTACTTTTAAAAGGTAGATATTTATGTTATTTATACAAATTTAAATGCTTGATTTGTTGGGCCCGTGCTGACACGGGTCATCCCCTCTAGTATATTCAAGAAAAATACATAATAAATTACAACATTTACAACTTAAAATATCTAAAAAAATAATGAATCTGTTATACATACCAAAAAATACATAAAAAATTATTAATCACAATAATTAACAACTTAAAAAATTTAAAGGATATAAAATATTTGGTTGGCTCTTGAGATTGATATATCAATGTCACATAAATTGAAATAGAAAAAAGTTATTATAAATCACAATAATTAAAAATTTAAATTTTTTTAAAAATATAATTGACTATCAATGTTATAAAAGTTTGGACAAAGAGAGTAACATTTTTATTTGAAAATTATATAAAAAGTATTCTAAATTACAAGAATTAACTAACTTAAAATATTTTATTATATATTTCATAATTACTATGTGAAAAGTAAAAAAAAAATTGATTGACTTTCGAAATTATATGGGTGTCACATTAATAATTTAAATTATTCTTATATAAATTTCATTAACCTAAATATAATAATATATGCCTAATTAAAAATTTATCAACTAAATAAATTAAGATTTTAATTAAATGATAGAATTATCTATAACATAAAATTTTTAATAATTAATATTGAGCTGTGTATAGCGCGGTCGTAACCAACTAGTATAATATAAGAAAAGAAATTCTTAATTTTGCCACTATATTTGTCCACATACACATGCAAAAGAAGGTGACAAAAATCATACTAGTAATTGACATCTGTCTAGAATGACGTTGGGCTAAGTTAAAGGAAGAATCAAGAACTGAGCACTAAAGTATTTTAATAAATTCTTAATTTTGCCACTATATTTGTCCACATATACATGCAAAAGAAGGTGACAAAATCACACCAGTAACTCATATCTGTCAAGAATGACGTGGGGCTACGTGAAAGGAAGAATCAAAATTGAGTTCCGTCTATATTAGAACTACTAGGGGTGATATTAACTGTGCTAGCACGTACTCAACATAAAAAATATTTATATTAATTATTATAATTTATAATATTTTAAAGTTATTTTTAAATAATATTTATTACATTTTCTTTTTAATTTTATATGATATTAATATAATTTTAATTTTTTATATATATTTTAAAAATATTTTAAATTATTAATTATTATGATTTATAATATTTTTTCTTATGTCCTAATTTATGTGGCAGTAATAAAATTTAGGAAATCAATAAATTTTTTTACATCTTTTTAATTATTTTATGTTGTTAATTTTTATGATTTATTATACTAACTTATAATAATTAATTAGGGGTGCTATAGTAAAATTATCGTTGAAGCAATTGAAATAAACATGCCTTAAATATTTATTTTTATATTTTTTAATTAAATATTCTTAATTTGTAATACACAAATGACTTATAATAATTAATTAGACATGATATAATAAAATCACAGATTGAATATTATTATTTTTTAATACTTAAATGACTTAATTAGGGGTGATATAATAAAATTACGATCGAAGGAGATGAAGTAGACATGTTATAAATATTTATTTTATTTTTAATTAAATATTATTAATTTTTTAAATTATAAATCATGGGGAATAAATAAATATAAAAGAAAATATTTAATCAGGCAACACTGTCGATTTGTTATCTGCTGTATATTTCGACATAATAGATATTTTTTCATTTTTTGTAACTTGATCCAATGTTGATTTGACACAAATTCTAAAAAAAAAATTATTAGGAATTTATGTTATTAAATTAATTTTATTTGTATGTTTTGAAATTTTAAATTTAAATACTAATATTTTATATAGTTATTTAATTACAAAATTAGTATTGGGAGTAAATAATAAATTATTATAGTCTGTGTTAGCATGGGTTCAATATTAAGATATTTTGATTATGTAGGATAAGTTAAATTGATGTCAATTTGTATTATGAATTATAAAATATGAATACACAAAACATATTAACTACTTGATAGGATTTTTCAAGGAGACAAATTATCTCAGAAGATAATTATGTATAAGCTTTTACTCATATAAATTATAAAATTTTATGCATTTTGAAGTTTGACTCTTTAATCATATGACTGAGATTTGCTACATTAGGTATAACTTAAAATATTAAGAGTTAATTTATCATATTTATATTTGTTTTATCTTTTTTATTAATTATTATTAATTTTTAATACGTAATATGCTAATTAATTAGGGGTGATATTTAGTAAAATTATGGTTAAAGCAGCTGAAGCAAACATGTCATAAAATGTCTATTTTATTTTTTAATTAAATATTATTAAATTTTTAGTACATAAATGACTTATAATAATTCATTAAGGGTGCTATATTAAAATCACGATTGAAACAACTGAAGTAGATATGTCATAAATATTTATTTTATTTTTTTAATTAAATATTATTAAATTTTTAATAGATAAATAACTTATAATAATTAATTAGGGTGATACAGTAAAATTTCGAATTGGATATTGTTGATCTTTCAATACATAAATGAATTATAATAATTAATTAGGTGTGATATAGTAAAAATCACGATTGAAGCAGATCAAACAGACATGTCATAAATGTCTATTTTATTTTTTAAAATTAAATATTATTAATTTTTAAAATATATAAATGATTTATAATAATTAATTAGAGGTGATATAGTAAAATCATAGAACAACAGTAATTAATTAGGAGTGATATATTAAAATTACGGAGCAAGCAACCTGCGTAGGCATGTTGAAACCATCTCTTCTATATAATATAAATAAATAATAATAAATAACGCATATATGTTTTTTCTACTAATTTAATCGCACGTGTAACCTTTAATTATATAAAATTAAATAATTTTATTTATTGTGAAGATTTTTAATGAAGTGCGAAAAGTTTAAATTACTTTTTAAAGATTCTTCACACTTTAATATAATAATGTAAACATTATCACCAGAAGTTCCAAGTGATTGAGAGATCATTACTATTACTTTTGCATTTGTCATGCAGTACATTTTTTCTTACTGATAGAGACTAAGAGAGTCGCATTAATTTGAATCATATTTGTAGTATGATTATTTTTCTTTTTTTTTCTATATCTAAAATCTTTTCTTATTTTTAAAATCAAATCTTTTACAAAATCATTGTAATTACAACTTTTAAAAAATTGACACTTCCTAATCTTTCTTATTTTGATCCTTTTATATTTATTTTCAAATTTTCTTAAAATTAAATTAAGTTAATTTAAAATTCTTAAACTAATGAAAAATAAAATTCTTAAACTAATAAAAAATGTATTTAGTTGTCATTAATTCTGATAACTTCTGATAAAGAAAGATTTTTACCATAAATATATTTAATTTTTTTTAGCTCTTAATAAATATTAAGAAAATAGTGAAAAAATAATTTTGTCTAAAGCAAAAAATTTTGGGCCAAAAGTTCAATAATATTTTTAAGGTATTTCACACTTCTAATATCTATAGATATAGATATAGACTACCTCTATTTTAATTTATTTTTCTTCCTTTTTATTCTTTGATCCATTTAAAAAATATCTCCCTTCCTTTCTAACAATTTTTAAATTTTAATTTCACTTGAATCATTTAAAATCAAATAACATCTAGTATATTTTACCTATATATTTAGTTTCTAACAGAAGAAGCATCTCAACCAAACTTGAATCCTTCTTTCTTTTTTCTCCGAGCAAATTTTACACCAATTTTTTTTTTCTTTTACTTTTCAAAACTTTAAAAAGGATAGTTTGGTGCACTAAAATTACTGTTATGAGTAGGGTTTGGAGAAAAATTTCATCACAAGAGTATATTGTGCAGTCTTGTTTTGCATTTCTGTTATAAACTGTTTTCAAGAGTTAAAATAATATCACTTTTTTTTTTTCTTGTAGCTCTTTAATTTTAATTCTTAAAAATATTTTAATATGTTTTATATTCTTTAATTAAAAAATACGAGTTAAAAGCAGATAAATAATTAAAACGGAGGGATATATATATAATATTTTATTAGTGTTCAGTGTTCTATTGCTCAACACACTACACGTATAAGGCTCATTTATAGGTGGCAAAGACAAAAGAGACATATAGACACAACTTTAACAAGTCATGCATTGCGCGAGTTAGAAAGAGAAAATGGAGAGCAAGATGAAGGAGAAGAGTGAATCGGTGGTGGACATGTCACCGACATCAGCGGTGGTGGAAGGTGGTGTTGAGGATATCTACGGTGAAGATTGTGCCACGGAGGATCAACTCATCACCCCATGGACTTTCCAAGTTTCCAGGTATTCTAATTTGTTCGAAATGAATTATCAGTCATTGTTTCTTTTTCTAAAAATATTTATTTCAATTTAGCTGGCTAGTGAATTTTATTATGTTTTTTCAATATTATTCTTAACATTAGATGACAAAATAAAGTATATTTACTCAAATTTATATTTTCAAAGCATAACTAATAAGATCAATTTAGTAAAATAAATTCTTAATTAATATTTTTTTTATGAATGTGTCAAGTCAATAGGGTTTAATTAATATGAAACGGAGGAAATAATTCTCACTTGTACGCCCTCTATTAGTCGGCCCTATAGACTTATACACCTATTAAGAAAAATATTTATTAGGGGTCTATTTTATAAAATAAGCCTTATTAATTATACCATAAAAATAATACACAACTTGTTTAATCATATAAGAATATTATTAAAAGAACATATTAAAATTCTCTTGATTTCATCAATGAAATAATTATATTAAAACAAATATTTTTATAAAAAAAGTTAATTAAAATAAAACGTAGGGAGCATCATTTTTGTATTTTGGTGTTTGTGTGAGTTTGTAGATTGTGTACGCCTTAAATCGGTTTCACGACTTTCTATCCTACCTCTAACCAACATAAGTACTCTTTCCATCTCATATTACTCAACATGACATGCAGTTTGTATAACTTTTAAGAAAGAATTAATTAGGAGTGTAAAAATATGACTATAGTAAATTCATATTAAATATTATTATTATTCATTAGAGTTGATTATTTCCATTAAATTACTAACGATATAGTGAAAAAAAATTATTTTATTATCTTTTATTAATTCTTTAGACATCTCAACTATTTTGAGAAAACTTCTTTGAAAACATCTCAATTAGTATGAGACAAAGAGACTCTTGTGTTTTGCACAACATTTAACAAAGAATTAATAAGGAGGATAAATTGACTAATATAATCCTATTATGTTGACATTAAATATTATCATTATCTATTAGAGTTAATTGCTTCCATTAAATTACTAAGAGTAAAGTTGAAATAAAATATCCAATTATGTCTTGATTTTTAAACATCTCAATTATTTTGGGACAAAACTTTTTGAAAAATATCTCAACTAATATGAGACAGAGTATGAGACAGAGAGTATCAACTAGATCTTCTTTTATAATCGTAGGTGATCCGCACCTATATCAATTTATATGTGCCATTGTTTCGCATTTCGAGAGGCAAAATCCATTAATTTATTAAGTGAATTCGAACATAGAAATGACTGAAATTAATATAGTAGGTTAGTCTCTATGTATATCAGTATGTATAATGGGATTGTATTAAAGAGTAGTTTTGAATATTTTGAAATACTACTCCTGTTTCAATTTTGACTATAGAGTACAAGTGTAGAACTATCTAATGTATTATAAGATCTAATGTACTAGAAGAGTAAAAGTGTCGAATTTTCTAATGTTTTATGTGAATTCAATCTTTAAATTTTTGATATAAGCATCCGCGCCGGAAAACTATCTAATGTATTATAAGATCTAATGTACTAGAAGAGTAAAAGTGTCAACAACAACAACAACAAACCCATTGTATTTCCACATAATGAGGTCTGGGGGTAAGATGTACGCAGTCCATACCTCTACCTCTAAAGAAGTAGAAAGACTGTTTTTGATAGACCCCCGGCTCGAGACACGAGATACCACACAAATACATAGTAAAACATAGAACAAGATGTCATAACATAAATACGACACCCATAAGTAATAAAAAACAGAGAAAAGCACACAAATTCGTAATAAAACATGGGACAGAGTATCATAACAAGAATAATACCCCATCAAGTAATTCCCTACACTAGTGACCCAAACTGGCCCTAGCCTTCTGCCCTAATTTGCGTCCTCCAGATCTTCCTATCTAGGGCAATGTCCTCTGTGAGTTGTAACTGCTCCATGTCCCGCCTAATCACCTCACCCCAGTACTTCTTTGGCCTACCTCTACCCCGCCTAAAACCATCCAAAGCTAGCCTCTCACACCTACGAATCGGGGTATGCGCCAGAATTTCTATTAAGGGGGTTAAAAAATAACTAAGCACGTTAACAGGAGTACAAGACCCAAAAAATAAGCAGGTCAGATTTGATTTGAGCGAATTAGACAAAGTTCAACTCTACCTCAACATGAACAACAAAACGGAGGAAGTTAAACTTCTTTATTTTGATCGTGCGTTCAAACGTACAATCTATAAATTTTTTTAAAAATAATTTACATATTTAGAAATTACATAAAAAGTACAATAAGTTACGGGAATTGTACTTTACGTTTAAGTTGTTTATACATTAACATGATAAAACTATTTTAAATCAGTCAAAATAGATAAACAACAAAGAAAAGTATATAATATAATTTTGCAAAAGAATAGAAAAAAAATCAACAATTAAATTAGTAACCATGAAAGTAGAGAGAAGAGCAACGAAAAAAGGGTCAGAACGTAAGAGAGCAAGAAAATAGGTAACTAGGGATTTAATCCAAAAGCTAATATAAAAGATTGGAAAAACGGTGTTATTCAGATTCGAACGCACGCTGAATGAGAAATTTTGCACCCCTTCACCACTGAATCAAGCTTTAGTCTTATGTCAAGGGTTCAGTACTTAACATATATACAGTAAATTAAAATTTTAATCGTATATACTTAATGTAATTTTTCGACGAAGGGGGTTCGGATGAACCCCCGACTGCATGTAATCCACCAGTGTGCGCATCCCGTACCCCTCGAACTATGGTCAAAGTTGATACGACACACTCCAACTTCACATGGGTCCTATTACCCTTCCGAACTCAATTTTAACGTATTTTTGTCACCCTTTTGTGCTGACATGACACCTTTATTACATAAAAATGGGACTCATATCAAAGGTGTCATCTCAGCTAAAAAGGTGCTACATCAACTAAAAAGGATAGACAAAAATATACTAAGGTTGAGTTTAGGGATAATAGGACCCTTGTAAAGTATGAGTATGTCGTAGCAAATTTGATCATAATTCAAGGTACTAGCTTTACTCTAAATTTTTTAAAATAATTTTGTTACTTATCTAGAAACAATATTAAAAAAAATTGTAAGTCATCATAGTTAACATTTAACAATTCAAAATATTTAGAGAATATTTGAAAAATTTATGGTCATAGAAAACAATTTTTTGGCGGTCCAAATGGTAATGAAGTACATGTTAATATTTGAAAATTAGGATGAAAATATTTTAAAAATTACAATAATTAAGAACTTAAAATATTTAAAAGGCATATAAAATCAGTTGTTGAAGAAAACTTTGATTGACCTTGAAATTCGAAAAGTGTAACATCATTGAAATGGAATGAGTAGTATCTTTTTGATATCCCGATACTTAGAACCTAAAAATTCATAATTCTCAACCTGCGTTATTGAAAAGTATACCACACTTTGGTTGTAGTGCTAGCCTACATCCTTGGATTAATCTACTATGTTGGTTTTAGGACTTCATGTACTAGTGGATTAGCATATACGCCAATAAGTACAGTAAGTAGAAGTGTATTCGTGATATCCTGAAGAAAATGTTACTGATTTATTTGCTTAAAAATTGATAATAACACCAAGGTAGTTTTTAAGAAATGTTATTGAGCGAATAACTTCTGATCATTGAGTAGGGATACTACTAGAAACAAAAAAAATTTGTGCTACAAAACATGATTTTCCCGACACTGGGTAGCTACTTTGTAATTTTTTCCGTATGAAACACTATTATTTTGTCTTGTTTTTTCTTTGATTCAATCAAAATATCTATGGTAATAGCCGCTAAATGTTTTTCAGTGGGAATTTCGACTGGAAAATAGTGATTTTTTAGTAGTAGGGATCATATTCATAAATTATTAAGAGTAACAAGTTTGTGAGGAAGTTGTATTACGATAATTTTTGAGTTCGTCTATTCTATCATTAAATTTGGATATAAAAAGTTTATCAACTTTTGTCATGGTGAAAACAGTGGTTACAACTTGTTGAGAGATCCGCGTTACAACAAAGGTCTCGCGTTCACCGAGCAAGAAAGGGACGTTCATTACTTGCGAGGCATTCTTCCGCCTGCAGTTATGCCTCAAGAGCTTCAGGTACATAATAAATTGCTTAATGTACAATCTTGAAATATGTATTTACAGGAATATTTGTTAATATCTTGTCTTATGATATCAGGAGAAAAGACTAATGCAGACTCTTCGTCGATATGAAGTCCCTTTGAATAAATATGTTGCTTTGATGGAACTACAGGTAAATTACGAGCCAAATGCTCGACTTATGAATTTAATTGCGCATCAAGTTTTGCTATTATTACATATCATGATAAAGGTGACGGGTTATTGTCAGTATGACCACTTAACTTCCACTGTAAGTCTGTAATAGTAAAGTCGTAAAATTAACTTTTTATCCAATTAAAGTAACTGAACATTACCTGCAATAAGAGTTTTGAAATAAAACTTCATTCACTGTACACTAAAGTCACCTTGATAGATATGTTTTGTCGTTATATTGGAAAAAACTTACTGACTTCACTGTAATAGTTTGTAACGATTGTATGACATAGTTTGTACTTTGAGATAGTTCAGATTTTTAGATATGTCAAATAGATTGTATTTCCGAATTCACAGTCAAAATAAAACAGTTTTGACCCTTGAAATCCAAACTTTGTCTTATAAATTGGGATGAAGGAACTATGTAATCTTATTGTTATAGTTGGTGAATCATAGTTCATTTAATGTGGCAAAAATTTGTTTTGTGACTTTGCTATTATAATAATCTCAGAGGCTGTAGGGCTACAGAGTGTGGAAGCGTGATAAATTCAACCAAAGATTACGAGAAATTAATAAAAACAGTAAAATTGACACCGAGGTTTTAGGTGGAAAAACCCTCTTTAAATAGAGGTAAAAAACCACCGGCGAGAGAGCCAAAGATTCCACTAATATTGACGAGAGTACAAAATATTTTCTCGGCACTAACAAGACAAAATAGCTCCTTACAAATTCTCTACGAGTATAGAAATACTCAACCAAGAAGTAGAGAAAGAAGAAAATATAAAGGAGAGATTAACTATTGAAATGTTGTGTGGGTCTTTGCAAATGAAGTAGCATTGGCTTTTATAGCCAAATCTGGACCTCAAAAGTCTTGCCTTCATATATGAATGCAGCCACCGATGTTGAAAACACAAAGTCACAAATGTCTTCATCATCCACAATTGTTGAAATATGAGCAACAATTGTTGACAAAAGGAGAGCAACAATTGTTGACCAACAGAGGCCGTATGTGAAAATGACGATGCAATGGAATTATTTAGTCACCCTTCTCATTCTTCCTCTCTTCTTTTTTCTGGATTGTATTTGCAGGAGAGAAATGAAAGGCTGTTCTACAAACTTCTTATTGATAATGTAGAAGAGTTGCTTCCGATTGTTTATACTCCGACTGTTGGTGAGGCTTGCCAAAAATATGGAAGCATTTTTAGGCGTCCGCAGGGTTTATACATCAGTTTGAAAGAAAAGTATGTTACTCATACGAGTTAAAGCATATTTACTTCTTCATTGTGAAGGTAATTTGACTAAAGCTGTAAGTGTGTATTTATTTCCAGAGGAAGGATACTTGAGGTATTGAAAAACTGGCCTGAAAGGAAAATACAAGTCATTGTCATTACTGATGGTGAACGAATTCTTGGGCTTGGAGACCTTGGCTGCCAGGTAATTCCTTGACACGTGTTCTATTAGTCTGTAGCTTAGGCTTTATCGGAAACGGCCTGTCTACCCAATAAAGGATGCGCTAAGGTCTGCGTACATCCTATCCTCCCCACATTCCGCTTGTGGGATTACATCGAGTATTTTGTTGTTGTATATTATGTGTGTGATAGATAGGTGCATTGGAGGGGGTTCACTTGAATGGAGGTGAGCCTATAGGTCACAGGTTCAAACCGCGAAATTAATGGCTAATGCATGCATCAGCGTAGACGGCCTACATTACACCCCTTGGGGTGTGGTCCTTCCCAGTCTCTACGTGAATGCGGGATGCTCCGCGCACTGAGCTTCCTTTTAAATATAAATTGTTGACTCCATCTACGTAAGAGAAGTTTGCAATATGGTGTAAAGATTGCTCAAAATTTGTGTTAAAGTTGCGACATCCTTGCATATTTTGAGTTCCCTAGTTAGATTCTTTTGCCGAAAACAATTTTCAATTTTTGTTCGACTTTGTAATGGATCGAAGAGTATTCCTGATATGAATTCCATAATATTGTCACAGGGAATGGGCATACCAGTAGGGAAATTGGCTCTGTATACTGCACTCGGAGGAGTCAGACCTTCAGCGGTACCAAAACTTATTAAAATTTATGTACTATTATAATTTTAACACTATGAACAGTCTATCATTTTGCTCGCGTGTGCAGTGCTTGCCTATAACAATTGATGTGGGAACAAATAATGAGCAACTATTGAACGATGAGTTCTACATTGGGCTCAGACAAAAGAGAGCTACTGGCAAGGTCAATTTTATGATAGCATCACTCAATATTGTACCTGTTGTATATTACCATGTAGAAGTATAAATTGAGATTTGCGACATGTTCTTGAGATATGTCAGTTTCTTTTTGCTCCTTGTAGGAGTACCACGACTTTCTTGATGAATTCATGAAGGCTGTGAAGCAAAACTATGGTGAAAAAGTTCTTGTACAGGTTAGTAGCAGTATTAATCTTGTGAAGTTCATTTGTTTGTACAACGTCAAATTCTAATATTTTAAACTGTATCTGCAGTATGAAGATTTTGGTAATCACAATGCTTTTGAGCTGTTGGCGAAATACGGTTCCACACATTTGGTATTCAATGATGATATACAGGTGCACTACAACCCCTTCTTTTTTTTTTTTTTTGGGGGTGTTGGGGGTGTGGGGAGGGGGGGGGGGGGACACGATGGATGGTTGCCTTGTTCTTGTTTTTGATCCCATTACTGCTGCAGGGGACAGCTGCTGTGGTACTAGCGGGGCTTGTTGCATCCCTTAAGCTGCTCGGAGGGTCCTTAGCTGATCATACGTTCTTGTTCTTTGGTGCCGGAGAAGTAAGGCTAGAACTTTCTTTTAAGGACTATGTTTTCAATTGTTTAGGTAGACAAACTACTAAAATGATGTAAAAATGGATAGACGGTAGCAAATAAATAACTTGGGCAAAGAATAAGATAATTGGATGACATTCGAACTCTCTAATGATTCAGTGACTTGCTCATGACACCAATTACTCTCTGAAATCATATAATCTTTCTGCCTCTACTCGTGTCGCTAGAATATATGGAAGGATTATTTACATTATGATTTCAAGAGAAGATCTTAATGACCAAGTCATTAAATTATGCTTTCTTGTCAATCTCTCTTTGATCGCAGGCTGGAACTGGTATAGCAGAGCTCATAGCACTTGCAATTTCAAAGAAGGTAGAGAATTTTTTTGCCATTGTTTTGTCAAAGTCATATTCTCGTTTAATATATTTCACATGATAAATTGTGTTTGTTATCTGTAGACAAACGCCCCTGTGGAGGAAGCACGTAAAAATATCTGGCTTGTCGATTCAAAGGTAGAAAAATATACCACTTGTATTTCCGTATTCGTCTTATATTTCAAGTTTCACAAAGTTAACTATGGGTTCTTCTATTTACACAGTCCATATAATTGATTACATACAGGGTCTAATAGTCAGCTCTCGAAAGGAATCACTTCAAGCTCACAAGAAACCCTGGGCACATGAACATGAACCTGTCAACAATCTCCTCGACACTGTTAAGGTTTGCTCGATGAACTCCCTAACTGAGGATTACTACTTTGAAAATACCTTTGCATGCATTAACACTTCAAAATTAATATAGGCCATTAAGCCAACTGCCATAATTGGAACATCTGGAGTTGGAAGAACATTTACGAAGGAAGTGATTGAGGCTATGGCTTCCATAAATAAGGTGCTGCATTCCCCCGATTTTATTTGTTGTCTCCCCACCAAAATTTCCTTGAGCTCATGGACTAAAATATGATTTGCAGAGGCCCCTTATTATGGCTCTCTCAAATCCAACGGAACAATCTGAATGCACTGCTGAAGAAGCCTACGCTTGGAGTGAGGTAACTAATTAATATTCATGGAACATACACGTACGTAGTTAAAAATCACTAAAATTTTGAAACCATTATTTCAAAAGTACAACGAGATTGATGCTATTAAGAATTTTAAACGTTAATGTCTTTCAAGTTTATATCCTGGATTTGCCTATGCATGAGATGCAATCTCTCTGCACGTCAAAGGTGTGTTTGGTTAATTTTGTACCACTCAAGCTCATGACGCTGACTAATTTCTTTATTGCTTTATAAAGGGTCGAGCAGTCTTCGCAAGTGGAAGTCCATTCCCTCCTGTAGAGTACAATAACAAGCTCCACATTCCTAGCCAGGTTTTCAATGCATATATATGCTTTAATTCCTTTTTAAAGTACCATCACAATCAACACGATTATGCTTAATTTATGTTCAATCTTTCATGCAAATATCACAGGCAAACAACTGTTACATATTTCCTGGATTTGGTTTTGGCTTGGTCATGGCTGGCGCTATCCGTGTGCACAATGACATGCTTTTAGCAGCTTGTAAGTATTTGAATTACAAACCTTAAACCGAAACCTCATATCTTGACCATCAGAGGTGGTAAATGGGCGAGTTGGGCCAAATTGGGCTAGTCAATTAAAGGGCTTTGAGTCAATCCCCTCCCCAACCGCAGCCTCCCTTTTATTTTAGACTAAAGTGCTATTTTATATTTATGAAAATAGCGGAAGCCTTGGCTGGTCAAGTAACTGAGGAACACTATGTCAAGGGGATCATTTACCCTCCTTTTGGTATTATCAGAAAGATCTCAGCTCATATTGCTGCTAATGTTGCTGCTAGAGCATATGGACTCGGTGAGTGCATTCTTTCGTTTTTGTTAGCATTTATTTACTTTTATCACTTACTAAGTAATGTTATATGATACAGGGAAAAGGCTAAAATATGTTATTACACTATTTCTCATCTTCCATAGTTGGCTTGGTTTAGTGTCTTTAACAGATGCATCTGATCATTCTATCCGTGTTTTTTTTTGGGCTTATAAGGTGTGGAGAGAGAATAAAAGGAGGAAATGGGTTGGGTATTTTTTCAATGGTTCCGTTTTTTAATTAATATTAGTTGATTTGCTGTGGACCTCTAATAAGTGGCCACATGGCAAAAATTGTTTTGCGAACCACTAGTAAGAAAATAATATAATGGCACAAATAAAACCGTTTTATAACGTAACAATGACAGTAGTGACATATATGAGCCAATCTTTTAAAGAATGACAAAGATGACAAAGATGAGTCATTTCTGATAGTTCGATAGTCATAATATATTTGAGCCTTTCCCTATAATATGTTATGTAGAGTTTTATCTTTTATATGATCTTATTGTGTTATATACCGCAGGCGTTGCAACACGTCTGCCCCAGCCTGCAGATTTGGTGAAGTATGCTGAGAGTTGCTTTTATTCTCCGAATTACCGATGTTATCGCTGATTAAATAAAATAGTATTTAATATGCGACCCCTTAAAGTTTGTTCCAAAAACACTTGGACTAAGTGAATTACCTGTCACATGTTCTAAGTTTATTTATATGTCTCTTTTTGTAAATCTTGTAGTCCATGTAAAGGCAATAATGTGTTTTGTACTATAGTTTGAATAAGATGGATCTTCAATTACCCTTCATGCTGCATACTCACAATATTATTTTACAAAATAATATATTATACGAATTGATACTGCACGTGGTAAGAGACTAGTTTATCTAAACACATGTCCGCTCGAACATTGCTATTCTCTCTATTCAAAAATACACACATCTTCAAGTAAGTTCCAAACTTGAAGCCATATCTCACGTACGTTAAAGATGCAAGAGTTGGCGTTAAGCTGGTACAATTGTTTCCATCTATTCTAGCCTTGTCGGGTACTTTTTGCTTGTTGCATCTATTCGAGCCTTGTCGGGTACTCGTTGCTTGTTGCATCTATTCTAGCTTTGTCGGGTACTTGTCGCTTCTTGTTGCTTGTCGGAAGTTACAAGTATCCTATAGAGCTAGTCACTTGTTGCTTCTTGTTGCTTGTCGGAAGTTACAAGTATCCTATAGAGCTAGTCATTAGTCAAGGTGAGCATCAACTGGTTCAGATATCACGGTTATGAAGAAATGATAAGCTATATATGTAGACAGTCAGAAACATAATCAGTGTCAAATGGTTATGAAGAAAGAATAAGCTATATATGTAGACAGTCAGAAACATAATCAGTGTCAAATGATATGTAGCTCTAGTTGATTACACACGACAAGCTAAAAATAAAGGCAGGATGGTGCATTAAAGTTCTCGTTATGTGCGGGGTTCGGTAAAAGGTCGGACCGCATTAAAGTTCTCGTTATGTGCGGGGTTCGGTAAAGGGTCGGACCTCAATTACATTTTGAAGCAATTGTAGATTCTGGAAGGCAATTCTGATTGGTTAATAAAAATCGATTTTAATGCTATTTTTTTTTTTTTTTTATGAGTTTAGCCAATTTATCATGAAAGGTAAAAGGGGATAAAGGAACCTTGTTTTGATTGTTCTGTAAATATAAATTGTCTTCCTCCATATGTAAAAAGGGAATAAATAAATCATTAAATTTTGAGATGTGCTTTAAGCGGACTCGAACCGCTGACATTCGCCGCAGGGTAAACCACTGCCTCTCAGGTACCCTGACTGATTCTACCATAAAGGCCAACGATAGACAATAACTCCCCCTGAACACAACTTACAACTTTCATCGTACTGTGCTCTCCAAAGAGCAATTCTTCTCAAAATCTCACTCAAAAGGTGCTGAGTTGGAATCCCATTCTAACTAAGGATTCTTGTGGTTCCGGATGATCCAACTATAGGAGAACTAGGAACGGAGGGCTTTCCCCCCTTTCCGCCCGACTCTTTGGTCTTAAGAACGCTGGTTTTAAGAATGAGTAATTGCCCTTCTCTGACCCCGACTGCCAACCTGAGAGCGGACAGCTAATGCGTTCCACTTATTGAACAGGGTTCTATGGTCGGTCCGTGACCCCTGGATGCCGAAGGCGTCCTTGGGGTGATCTCGTAGTTCCTACGGGGTGGAGATGATGGGGTCGGTCCTTGAATTCTCCTTCCTTTTCTTTTGACGCATTTCACTCAAAGGGTTGAAGGAAGATAGTGCATCAAGCTGTTCGCAAGGGTGAACTTCATCCTCTTCCCCAGAGATCTCAGATGAGGGAACCCTAGGAGAGCCGCCGACCCAACTACCGTCCATGTACGATCCATACTAGATCTGACCAACTGCCTATCCTACCTCCTCTACGTTCTTGATCTTTGTCTCAGTAGAGTCTTTCAGTGGCACGTTTCGGTCCTCTTCTCCATTACTTAGAAAAAGTGAGCCACCGGTTCAGGTACAAGATACTATCATTAGGACAATTAGGAATCCAACCCGTAATCGCAATGACCCAATTGCAAGAGCGGAGCTCTACCAAGCTATATCCCCTAAGCCAAGTGGAGCATGCATGAAGTAGTAAAATGCTTCTTCTTTTGGCTCAACTTTATCCCAGTTTTGCCGAGGGAGCAACCCTATTTTTCACCTTGAATTGGTCAAAATATGCGGACTTTCTTATACGCAGTTTCGCCTTATATTTATGTAAAGGAGTTATTTCCACGACCTGAACCCAGGACATGCTGGTCATATGACAACAACTTTATCGGCTCTGGCGGTTCAAACATGATCAGAACTAAGTTCATTATTGATCCAAAAACATATAAATCCCCTCTCAAATTTATGCCAGCTATCACTGATCACCAAGAGTTGGAAGTGCAACTCTAGAGGGCAGGCAAGATAAGACAGTCTAGATAATGTTCTATTTTAATAGATGATTTCATTGCATGAAAAAAGAAAGAAATAATTCAGAATGTTGGCTACAAAAGCAAAAAGGAAGGAAAATCAAATGGCTGCCAAAAATGAAAAGAAATTAGTCCCTCCTTCAAGTATTAATTACAGCATCTTCCCTTAAAGGGTTGGAGTATCAAATCTTGAACCAAGCATTTAAAGCACCCCGTCTCTAAAGGAAAGAGGATTTCGTGTAGTTAAGAGGCCTTAGTCAATCTACCCTTATTTTTGGAAAGAACATATTTTATCCAACATTCACGGAACAAATCTTTTAGGTTGCCTTGTAGTTTGAATCTTTCAAATGGCTAGTTGTAGTCTAACCATTACTATATAAGCAATGGAAGACTAGAGAAGAGAAATATTTTTGTCTCAACCTTCTCTAGTTTTTTAAAAGGGCAGCCCGGTGCATTAAAGCTACCGCTATACGCGGTGCCCGGGGAAGGGTCCTACCACAAGGGTGTATAGTACGCAGCCTTATCTTGCATTTCTGCCAGAGGCTGTTTCCAAGGCTTGAACCCGTGACCTCCTGGTCACATGACAACAACTTTACCAGTTACTCCAAAGCTACCCTTCAACCTTCTGTAGTTTTTTGCTTTACATTATTCAAGCATTGTATTTTCTTGTGGTTTACTGTGTATTCAAAAAGAGAGGAAAGAAACATATAGTTGGTAAGACGCTGTATCAAAAAGTGAGAAAGAAGAAAAGAGTCTAAGTTATAGTAAAAAGATTAACTCAATCATTTTAATTTGATTTGACAGATGAAGAACTAATAAAATTCCTTGCAACCTAAGAGGAGTGGAGCAAGACCCATTAGAGGTCCCAATAACTATAAAATATTAGGTGTCATTCCATGTCATCACTTTATTTTCTGCACTTTATCGTGCTAGTTCAATAGTTGACTGTCTGTCGAAGCAAGTTTATTTTCTGCACTTTATCGTACTACTTCAATAGTTGACTGTCTGTCGAAGCAAGTCGACTATCTGACAAAAAAAGAGTAATTCAATCCCCCCCCCCCCCCCCCAAACAGTTGTTGCAGCTTGCAAGTCACACATATCATGCTGACATCATTATCATAAACATTTTAGACTCCAAACCACCTTTAAAAACATGAGTATAACCATAATTGAGTTTCTCATAACTATTTCAAAATATTCTCATAATACTCTCCGTTCAATGATACAAAGGATGGGAAAAACATTTATATTTCTTATGCAACTCAAAGCTTTCAAGAGACTTAGCATCATGTGTTAAATATTCATTCATTTAACATTCAGATTTCAAAACATAAAAAATCATCATTTTTGAATAGCCATTTTAGTTTCAAGCCCCACACTCCACACAAAGATTTGAAAACCATTCACAAAATTAAAGAGAATTATATGCCAAGATTTCATCATAAATTCTCAACCCTAACTTCAAACCATCAATCAAAATATGCATAAAAAACTTTATAAAGTGGTTAAAGTAGGGAATGTTCAACATGCCTTTTTAACAGAGGAAAATTGAGAAAAGTTTGAATCCTTAGTCTTGAAGCGTGAACCCTAATTGGATTCTCTCTTTGATATTTTGGGAAAGATGTAATGTGTTTTTGAGGAATGAGAATCGTTTTTAGGTTTTGTGGTCATTCACTATAGGTGGGGGACAATTTTTAACCAAGAAAAGTGTTGAGAATATAATTAAATAATAAAAGTGTGCTCTCTCTAATAGCTTAAGCTTTTAGATGAGATGGTCACACACTTCAACGTGGTATCTAATCCAGGCCCATCCCAAATATTTATTCACCGATGTTGGACCCTCATATTATACTGTCCACACTCTAGTTAACGAGGCCTGGGCATGTGGGGGAGTATTGTTATGTATCCCACATCAAAAAGGGAATGCGTAATTGGTCTCCTTGTATGGACTTGCGTAATCCTCCCCTCATGATCTAGCTTTTGAGGTTGAGTTAGGTCCCAAGACCCATTCTTTACATGGTATTAGAGCAACCAGAGGTCTTGAGATCGAATCTCACCTCCACCCATTATTAAAAAGAATTTTCACAAGCTTGGTCTATGAAAAAATTAGGCCCGCACGTGAGGGTGCTGGTTGAGAATATATATAATTAAATAATAAAAGTGTTCTCTCTTTAACAGCTTAAGCTTTTAGATGAGATAGTCACACACTTTAGTAGAAAGGACCCTAATACCCCTAAATTACGAAATAAATACGAATCTTGTCAGGCCGGAGGCGTGTGTGGAACGCCCCCATCATGAAGCATGTGCCTACGTGACGCGCTGCCCAGGGCGGAGCCATTCCAATAGTTTCTCCCAACTTAGGGCGCGACGTACAAACTTCCCTTAATGTACTCAAACTCATCCCAAATGATTTCTGCTCATCCTAAAAGGTATATAGACTCATTTTTAAGCTCTACTGGGACATAAAACGTACGGGGTGTTACAACTTTCATCCTAGAAATAATCTTTCACCATTGCTCCTCCTACCCTCTTCGGGTGCTTTTCCACAAAATCTTAAGGGGTCGTTTGGTAGAGTGTATTGGTAAAAATAATGCATGTATTAATTAATGTGTATTATGAATACCTTGTTTGGTACAATTTTTAGTTATTGTATAACTAATGCAAGCATTAGTTATACACTTTATTGTGTATTAAGA
Organism: Capsicum baccatum var. pendulum; assembly: GCA_030864225.1. Taxonomy (NCBI): domain Eukaryota; kingdom Viridiplantae; phylum Streptophyta; class Magnoliopsida; order Solanales; family Solanaceae; genus Capsicum; species Capsicum baccatum. The sequence continues at coordinate 273,914,734 of CM061552.1, forward strand.
TGTGTATTTCTAATACCACCTATTTTCTATGTATTAATAATGCAAAGTCTTTAACACATGCAGTAACATATTAAATGACCTTAATACCCCTCAATTTCCCTCTCAAAATATTTCATCATTCCTTTTCCTGCCATTTTAATTTGCAGTAGTGAATCTTTTCAAAATATTTCACAATTTTTTCCCACCATTTTAATCTACAACAATGAATAATTGATTTAAATTATTGTAATATATTTTTTCTTTGCTTCGAGGGTCTTTAAAAAAATAAAAAAAAATTGAGACTATTTCTTAATTTTATGTCTTATATTTTATTTTTGTTTCGACTATGTTAATCCGTTGGCATAATATTTCATCTGTAAAGACGAATGTCTTGCAATTAATCCGAAACCTCTATATACTGGTTCAACAATACTAATTATATTTGAGATGGCAAAAAAATTTTGTTGCAAAAAAGTGTACAAAATCAAAGAAGGGTATTTTTGTAAACAAACATTTCTTTTATAGAAATGATGTAAGATGTATTATTTCTTATACATCAAACCAAACAATGTATAAGAAACAATACATGCATAACTAATATACGCATAACTAATACAAGCATTATTAATGCAAATATTATTAATACACTATATTTGTATTGATCTTATACACTCTACCAAACCACCTCTAAGAAGTTAGCTCTTAGTGGGACTTCTTTGTTTGGAAGGATTTGAGCATTGTCAATAAGTTGCCCAAACTCGAGGCCCTCAAAATCGGATGCTTGGGTAGTTGAGGAAGGGTTTCCTCGCTTGAACTACTCACTTTCCATCAAGGCTTGTTGTCACTTGGATTCAATACCCCGAGATTTTGCAGAAATAACTACACTTGAACTAATTCATATAAGTGGTTGTGCACAATCTATTGAAAATTTGCTGAAGCAGATTCAACATAACATTGAGAAAAAGGGAGTGTTCTTCCCTTTTCTCAAGTTGGTCTTTGCAAAATTTACCGCTGGAGGAAGATGTCTTAACATGAATGAAATAAGAACTTTGGAAGTTTGTGATCCTGAACATGTCAAAACATTTTTGTGGCTAAAAATGTTCTAAATTTTGAAATGGGTTATTCTTTTCTAGACCAACAAAAAATGAAATAAATTCACATAATTTGAGACCCATGGAAATATAGAGTATGAACCCATAATTCCAAAAAATAAAATAATGTTAAAAATCTTGAAAGTTGAGTCAATCAAATTTAAATTTTGAATCCACTCCGTGTAAGTTGCAAAGATTCTGAAATGACAACGAGTCAAGAATTACGAATAAAGAGTCATTTGGAAAGACAAGTTGCACGAAAAACATGATCACACTGGACTTTTTTTCATGATCATCAACATGACCTCTTTGAAAACCTTCCATACATACTATACAAAGAACATTTTCATAACTAACCATAGACAATACTTGAATTTGAGTACTCTCATCGTCGGAACGCGTAGACAGTGGCGGAGCCAGGATATTCATGAAGGGGGTTCATAAGTGAACATACGAACTAACCGAAGGGGGTTCAACATCTAATATTTATACATAAAAAATAAGTTTAACCATGCATATATAGCATAATTTTTCGCTGAAGGGGGTTCGGATGAACCCCCTCGGCAAAGGATAGATCCGCCACTGCGCGTAGAACACCATGGTGGCTCATTCATGTCCCCACCTGAAATTCCGATCACCATTAACACTAAATCAAGATCGAAATATTTATCCATAGAGAATGAAAATATATAATATGTGTTGGGTTCAAAATCGAGAGGGCGTCATGCGGAAGTTTAAAGTTTGCAAACTAATATGATGATAATTCAGATGACACAAAACTAAACTAAAAAACATAATATTATTGATATGATTTGGCCAATCGGCCTACATATTAAAAACTAAATAAAAAAACATAAAAAAACTATGAGAGAAAATCTCCCCATAAACAAGACTCTTTAAAGACTACATTGTGGATGCTATTGCGTTGTTGTATGAGAAGAGGTCTTCTATTTATTGATATCCAAAACCTTTCCTTCAAGAAAGAGGTTTGTCAAATCTGAAAAATTTTTATATTTTTTTTCCAGGAAAAGTAAAAGTAATTATGGTATTACTTTTATTTTTCCTTCTAAGAAAAATAAAACTCAAATATGGTAAGAAAATCAGGGCAAAAACTCTAACAAATCTCCCCTTTTTGTCTTGATATTCTTGGCAGCATAGTCTTGACCCCCCTTTTTCACACGACCTTCATACATCACTGCTTCTTACCATGATAAAAAGTTGATATGGATTAAAAATTGGAGCCCTAGGCATTAAAAAAAATAAAAGAACGGGTTGATATTATTGAAACCCTGTGTTATAAGTAAACAGGGTTGAAAGTGGAGCCTAGTGCATTGAAAGTGAGCATAGGTTAAGAGTGAAGCTCATGCATTAAAAATAAATGCACGAGTTAAAAGGAGCCCAAGCATTGAAAGTAACCAAGGGTTAAAAGTTGGAGCCCATAAATATGGATTGAAAATTAATTTGGTTTTAAAGATGGATTAGCAACAGGATTGTTAAAAATTTGTTTGAAACTTTTCTCAATATGTAGCAAGACAAAGATCTTCATTATCATCAAATTGGTTGCAACTTTGATCTCAACATGTCCTCAATTTGAACCATCGAACCATGGGCTCTGATACCACTTTTTGGGTTCAAAATTGAGAGGGCGTCATGCGGAAGCTTAAAGTTTGCAAACTAATATGATGATAATTCAGATGACACAAAGCTAAACTAAAAGAGCATAATATTATTGATATGGTTTGACCAATCGGCCTACAAATTAAAAACTAGATCAAAAAACATAAAAAACTATGAGAGAAAATCTTTCCATAAATAAAACTCTTTAAAGACTGCATTGTGGATGCTGTTGTGTTGTTGTATTTATAGATATCTAAAACCTTTCCTCTAAAAAGTGGTTTGTCAAATATGAATTTATTTTATATTTTTCTTTAAGGAAAAGTAAAAGTAATTATGGTATTACTTTTATTTTTCCTTCTAAAAAAAGTAAAACTCAAATATGGTAAGAAAATCAGGCAAAAATCCTAACAATATGTGATGGTTGATTAGATATATAGTTGAATATATATTGATGAAACAAAATTCAAACCTTATGCTACACTACATGGGTGGGGGTTGGACAACAAACCCAGTGCCATGAATTTGGTTTTATAGTTTTATTATATTACTATTCAATAAAATTATATATATGTCCTTACAGAGTGTGTACAATTACGTTAAAAGAATCAAACTAGAGTTTATGTTGACCAAGATCAAGAAAACTGTGTTCAGATCTATGAAGTTTTAATGATTGAAAAAATGCATGAAACGGGTGATGAAGCTGTTTCAACAACACACTGTCTAAAGGAGCTTATTTAATTACTAAGGAACACAGACAAGCTTGCAATAATAAAGGAGGAGCTTATTTAATTAATAAGGAACACATGCAAGCTTGCAATAATAAAGGAGGAGATAATGACTATGCTGGAGAAACTCAAAAATAATTATCATGTGCTGAACGAAAGAGGTGGAGTGGTGAAGAGATTTGAGTTTGAATTAAATCCTACTTTAAGAGGAACTATAATAAATGAGAGTCCTGATGGAAGAATACGTTTGAATTGAAGAAGAACTCTTTGGAGAGTTGTGTTCAAATAGAGACAGTGACTCTCACAGTTACTTACACACTTGCAAAGCAAAAAAAGCAACTGACAAATTAATTTGACAGTGTGCAACTTGAAGACTGAAGAAACACTTTGTTGACCCGGTCATGATACTTAGAAAGATGATGAGTCTTAGTCTTTATATAATAAGGTTGGTTCTTGAGCTGTAACTTTTATGTAATCCTAGTTTTAGTGAGTTATATACTAAGTTAGGTTATTGTCTTCAAGTTAGGAAACTCGAAGACTTGGGATCACATACCTTGGGAGGTTTGTGAGTTTTTGTTCTGAATAGGAGTTAGAATTTATAATTCCTAGATTATAGAAGTCTTGTAATTTGCTTATATGTTGTTATTGCTGAGGCTCAAGTTGATTAGTAAAGTTGGGGTGAAATCCTGTAGAGGTGCAGGTTATGGTTTTTCACACATTTTTGAGCAGGGTTGTTGGTTTTTAGCTTTGAAATTAGAGAAATATCAGAGAAAGAGTTGGAGACAAAAAATGTTGTAATTGTATTGTTAAAGGAAATTATTTTATTAATAATTCAAAGACATATTTATAGGTAAATTTCTAACTAGACTCCAATTCAAATTCAAATAACAAAGGGATAACTAATTCCTAAGTCTAAGCAACATAGAATTCTAATAATTTAAAACTACTAAAATTATCTACTCCTACTTTATTTTTGAGGCATCTTTTCAACACTCCTCCTTGGATCAAAAATTGTAGATTGCATTCTCGGCTTTGGCTAAATTTGACCTTTTAAATAAATCTGTCAATTCATCTTTATTCTTGCATGACTTGTGTGCATCTTCTATTGGATTAAATAAGAAACTTTTGCCTCTCATATCAACTTGTAAATCTCATGATTAGTTGAATCAAAGATTCGACAATATTTATCAGAAATGATTGTGACTGCAACATTTCCTTTTTTTTTTTGTAAGAATATAGTCACCATTTTCAATTCTGATTTTCTTATTTTCCAAGAGAAGGAACTCTTTAAAAAGAGTTTTGTCATATGTCATGTGGTTTGTATAATCATTGTCAATTTTCCAAAATTCAGATTTCTTGGTTGAAGAATATATTACCACAAATAAGTAATCTTCTTCTTCTTCTTTGGTGACTTGGGCATCTGCTTCATATTTTTGAAATTTATTTTTGCAAATTACAACTTTATGGTCAAGTTGATTGCATATCTTGCATTGTGCATCTGGTGTCTTCCAATATTTAAATGGAGGATGATCTATTTTGCTACAGTGCTGGCAAGGTGGGTAATTTTTTCTTGAATTATTACCCTTGCCTTGAGTCTTGTGGTTGTCTGCCAAAGCTCCTTCAACTATACCATCCTGCCTCATAAGCCTCCTTTGTTCTTGTGCCTGTAATGTATTTAACTATTCCACCAAGGTAATCTTGGACAGATCTTTTGAGTTTTTCAAGGTAGTAATTGATACTTTGTATCTTTCAGGCACTTTGACAAGACTTTTTTCAAAAATTCTTGAATCTTTAAATTTTGTGTCAAGCAATCTTACCTTATTAACAATACTAAGAAATCGGTCTAATTACTCTTTGACGGTCTCAGATTCCTTCCTCTTTTGCAATTTGCATTCCCTTATTAGATTCAATACCTTCATGCCTAGTATTCTTTTATCTCCTGTATATTTTTTCTTCAGATAATTCAAAATTTCTTTTGGTGATTTAAGGGCCATAATTCTCGTGAAAATTATTGGAGAAAACTAGCAAACAAAGTTGCTTTTGCCTTTGATTTTCTGATTTCCGTTTCCTTTTGGCTTTTGATTTGGGCCACCATGGGATTATCAGGCAGTAGAAAAACATCATAATCCTACTCCCCATGCTCCCAAAAATCTAAAGCCTTAAGATAAGTCTCCATTCTTACTACCCAAAGATAGTAATTCTCACCATCAAAGACAGGAGGAGTTATTTGAGAAAAGTTATTTTCAGAATTCATCTCTCTTACAGATCCCTTAAGAAATTGGATTTAATACCAATTATTGGTTTTTAACTTTGAAATTAGAGAAATAACAGAGAAAGAGTTGGAGAAAAAAAATATTGCAATTGTATAGTCAAAGGAAATTATTTTATTAGTAACTCAAAGACATATATTTATAGGTAAATTTCTAACTAGACTTCAATTCAATTTCAAATTACAAAGGGATAACTAATTCCTAAATCTAAGCCACATAGAATTCTAATAATTTAAAACTACTACAATTATCTACTCTTACTTTATTTCTGAGACATATTTTCAACAAGGGTGTTTTCCACATAAAATCACTATCTTTTTTACTTATATTGTTACTGCATTATTGAAACAAGTTAGTGATAACGCTTAATCTACAGCTCTCGTGGGAGTGTAAAGCGGTCGTTAGCAAATATAGAACCCAACCTGGGTTGGGTGTCGATCCCACAGGGAATAGCTTGGTCAACAAGTAAGCAAAATTAATAGACTTTTGGTGCAAGTCTCGTAAGAAGGGGGGATTGTAATAAGTAACCAAAGTAATGAAATAAAAGCTGAAAATAGCAAAGTAAAAAGAGAGTATTTCGTAGGTTGTGAAACAATGAGAATTGAAGTGTTGGGGTTATGTCCACCTTCTGAGGTATACGTCTCTATCGGCTATGAGTGTGTAGAGTCTTGACATACAATTGCTTACAGAGAATTGTAGTCGATGGTAAATCCAAGCGTCTCGCGACCTAAACAAGGACTATTTCACTTTAACTCTCGCGAGCTTAAAGCGTGTCTAATGGTACGAATTCTCCAAGAGGTTAGTCCAGTTACGACACTAGCTTTTTAATAGGAAAGGGTGTCCTACTACCTTGACATTATCTCTTTTCCAGACAAATAACCTTTCTCGCGAACAAGTTATATGTTAGACTGGCGTATTCTTGCGTTTGCAACCGCAAAGAATGTAGATTAAGATGAAGAGAATAATTATATAAGCAATATACGTGTCTCGAACTCACAAACTCACAACAATAGATAGTAACTCATTCGGCTTCCATAACCCCAACTAAGAGGTTTAGTTACCCATGAATGCGAAGGATATCACGATTTGCATGGTTGATGGTGTGAGAAGTAGGTGATAGGCGTGTGGTTTTGGTGATTCCCTAGCAAGTAACGATTCTCTTGTTGTGGAATTTAAGAATAGAAGAGTAGATTAGAAGTGTTTGTGGTGGAAGATGAGAGGGATGGAAGAAAATTAATTATTGAATTAAGTGAAGAATGAATGTATCTCTCCACTAAGGGAGGACTTAATTAAAAATCTCTAGCATGATAGGGTATTTATAATACTCATATCCTACTCCTACTATGCTAATGAAATAAATAACCAAATCCTACTAAACTAATGAAATCCTTGACCCAAATGTACTAGGGTAAGGTTACAATATCATAATCCAAATAGAATAGTGAAATACATAACCTAATTGTATTAGGTTAATGTATCTTTGTAAAAATCCAGCTTTGTGTCTGTAAGTCCCCAAAGTCTTCAGAAATGCTGTTTTAGCCCGGGACAGATTTTCTATGCAGCAGATTTGGTCCTTAGGCGTCCAGCTCCCTTCTACTTCGTTTGTGAGCTTTCTTTTGCGTCAAGTAAGCCATAAAATGCTGTATTTTGCATCATTTATACCTGAAAACTTTCCTAATCATGTTTGTTAGCTCATTTATAGGAAAAAGGACTAAAAGTGCATGAAATATATAATTTGTTCTCAAAACTAGGCTAAAATATGGGCAAAATATATTGATATAGGCGTGTAAATTCGCCTATCATCAACACCCCACACTTGCAGCTTTGTTCGTCCTCGAACAAAATATCATGTCCTTCTAAGCATCGATTTAAGGTTTTTACAGCAACAACACAAAACATTTATCAAGACAAGCACAACGATTATCAACCAAGAGTAGCTTTCCGATTATAAATAGAAACCATTTACTCTCAAGCATAGACTCGTGATGGTGATCAACTCACATGCAAACGTTCAAGTGCCTAGAATCATATACAACTATCCAAACTCATCAACCATGTGTGTCTCACCATTTAGTACCCATAATCACGCACAAATATAGCATATTTTTCAAACATGGGTATCAAAGTGTCCTTGCTCTCACTCTCACAAAGAATTCATATGTAGCAACTAATGACCATAGGCTTGCCTTTAATGTAGTACTCTACTAAATGTCGGAATGTTAAGATTAGGATCAAGTAGGTCTTTTGATGGTTGTAATGTAGGCTAAGGGACGGGTAGGACTATTTTGGCCAAGAATAGTGACTAGGTTCCTAAGCGCTTTAATACATCACATTGTATCAATGACACTTTTTTCTTTCAACCTTTCTTCACTCTTTTATTCTACCACCCTTGTTCTCCTATTTTGTTTTTCAATTTCAAGCACTACTTACTTTTCAGCTTTCTTTTCCTTTTTCTTTTCACAACATACCTCTTATGATAGCACTTTCTTTTTCATAGCACATTCAAGCACCATTACAATTTAAAGCATTATACTCACCCAATTTCCTCTTATGTTGTCACATGACTTTTTCACTTTAAAGCACTCACGATTTTGGATCAAATTATGGTCTTGAAAGAAATGGATTAGGCTTACATACAAGGTTGTCAAAGAAATAGGCTAAAGGCTCAAAAAGGGTTAACTAGGATGATGTCCATGGGTAGGTAAAACTGAAGGTAAAAAGATATAGGTTGCCAAAGAAATGCCTAAATCATATCCTAACTTACACTCCTTATTTTTGCTTTGCATACATACCAGGCAAGTTCTAGCATCAGGCACAAACATAGAATATACTATTATCTCACACACACAAGGCACATGGTAGACTTGATTGGAAGTAATATAGACTCTCGACCCAACAATTGAAGGAATTGAATCACAATATCACATAATGAGTCACAACTAGAGCCTAAACGTCTCAATAGTCACAATTGTAGCACATACTCTTGTTATAATCTCATGCTGCCTATCAAAATAATTTCATGCGAAGCTAGAAAAAATTTGACTCCTAAAAAAAATTAAAAAAACGTCAAAAAGAAAAAAAAATAAACAAACAAGCATACAAACATAGGTGCAAACAAAGAAGTATAGCATGCGATTCTGCCACCCCACACTTAGACGGGACACTGCCCCCAGTGGAAAATAAATACGAAGAACCTGGTTAGTCGGACTCTTCCTCAATGTCGGGGGTCATACCCCCTTCGTCGGAATCATCATAAGAGTCGTTGTCAGAGTTCTCCTCATCATCAGAATCAGGTAAGCGTCGATCATCATCAGTCGGCACGTCATCGTCTAGAGGTTCCTCAAAATATACGCCCACTCCACACATCTCCCGGGCATGCATGTTCATTGGGTAGTCGTGGTCCAGCTATTGGAGCTCTTCAGCAGTTGGAATACGTCCACCACTCATCATAGTAAATCGTGTCATGCCATAGAGATGACGGAAGAAACTCTCATCACGAGCATGGCTCTCCGCAATAGTAAGGTTGACTCCATGAGTTGTTTCAGCATCTTTGACCTTGGTGAGGTCAACCTTCTTTGGGTTATGTGGGAGTTTGTGGTCAGCTGGTTCCTCTTCGACATCCTCCTTCTGCAACATTGCTGTCAACAAATTGCCGAATGTGAAATGAGACCTTTTGTGGAGTCTGGCCTTCCTCATGGTAGATCGAATGATTGCCTCAAAGTTGATAGGAACATTTGTCATCAAAGCATAGACCAAACACACTCTATCTCTCGATATCTTGGTGTATTGAGTTCCAGGAATAAGGCATGAGTTGACAATGCGCATCCAGATTCTTGCTTCCCTATTTAGTGGAGCATAGGGGAAGGTATTGTGATGGCCTGTTTCCTTATGTCTGCCCCATCTTGCCATCGATCTGCTTCCACAAAGCGTGTGTCGTATTGCTCTGTAAGGAGGCCTGCTGTACAGCTCTTTGAATGGTGCTGTGTCGATCGAAGGTAAGCCAAGAAAAGAGTTGATCCAATCCGCGGTAAGATGTAACACTTGGCCCCGAATTTTGACTTCAATGCCTGTTGTGTTCGGCGACCAGTTGGCATAAAACTCTCTTGTTAAGTCAAGATTGCACTCTCCCATGTCGCGGAAGATGAAATCCAGCTTCAAAGCCATTATTTTTGCCAACATTCGCGGCTCCTTCTTTGCTAAGGTCTCCTTGTTGATTAAGTCGACGTGCACATATTTTCTTTCTTTGTTGCTGCTGTACTATGCTTTGGCTTCTTCCTCAAGAACCCATTTTATTCCGAACATTCTGCGTGGTAGGTGTGCTGAGGATAATTCTCCTTGATCTTTTCGACTTCTCTTCTTGCCCTTTTGGGACGTGGTAACCTTCTCCTTGCCTTGCCTCGCTTTAGGTGCCATTGTACCTGAGACTAGAAATAATGTTAGTTGCAGCACAATCTCACTTGATACAATCTATATGCAAGCACTAGGGGTACCACCCCACACTTAGTTTTGTTGCACAAATCAGCGAGGTGAACGTAGTCGATTTACTCAGATTTCGTCGACATACGTTTTAGGATGGTGTTCCGACAAGAAAATCAGCATTGCATCACTTATTTGCAGTCATTGGTCTACTTTCATGGTAGATATAGCAACACTACGACATAGGGGTTACCACATGGAATCGTTATTCTTACAACAAGCACAACCTCCTAAGTCGATAGGCACTATGACCTTATCCCGATGGCCGGGATAGTCTATCATGTAAGCATCCAAACAACAATCTTAAGCAATATTCATAGTCATATCAATTCAGCAATTATCATAACAATGCTTTTGAAACCAAATTCAAATCGGAAACAAGTCAAGAATTCCCTACGTATATATTCACTCACATGATTTTGCAACAACAATCCAAACGCATGAACATCACCTACCAATCCCACATGATTTAGCATAGCAACATAGTACTTACGATAATTAGATGAAGAATAAGAGAGTACTTACTTTCTTGAAGCTTGTGGAGAAGTTGTTGTGAATTGGAAGAGCAAAAGAAGAAAATTTTGAGAAGATTTGGAGGGTTATGCGGCGCCTTTAGGGTTGTTTCTAATGTGGTTGTGTTATAAAACTAAGTCCCCTTTATATAGGAAGAGTATGGGTCGGGTTATGACCCATTTACAATCGGATTTGGAGACAAAAACACCACATATGCGGCGCATATCACTCGGCATATCAATGACATATGCGGCGCATTGTCTATGGCATAATGGGACATATGCGCCGCATAGTCTATGGCATTTGTAGACATATGCGCCGCATAGTCTATGGAACATGAGATACTGAGACCAAATGCCATAGCATAGGCGGCGCATAGTCAAAAGCATACCTAGGAATAGGCGGCGCATAGTGTATAGCACACTAGATTCCGAGACCTTAGGCTATAGGATAGGTTGTGCATCATTCGTGGCCTAGTTTTATCAAGGCCTAGCCTTCCTCGATGCCTATTTTGGTGTGAGAAATGCTCAATCCATAGCCTTATGCATCACCATTCCTAACTTACCAACTTTACCATCCAATGCGTCCAAATCGTCAATTGAAATCAATCTCCTCGTCGCATACTTCTTGCACCTATATTAGCTCAAAATGAAAACGATTAGTACGATGGGTTGCCTTCCACCAAGCGCCTTAGTTTTGGTCGTGGCACGACTCTTATTTTTGGATTTTCATTAATTAAAAACAAGACAAGTACTAGAATGAAAGAAAACGATAAACGATAAATGAAAAATGATAAACAATGGGTTGCCTCCCATCTAGCGCCTTAGTTATTGTCGTGGCTCGACGTAGTAACCTCGAGTACTTAGACTTCGTCGAGATAAGTGATGGCCTTGTCATTCATCGAGTCAAGAGGACCGATATATGGCTTAACACGTTGGCCATTCACTTTGAAGACAACACCATCATTGTCTTCCAATTCGACTACTCCAGACGAGTAGACTTGGATGACTTTAAATGGACCAGACCACTTTGATTTTAACTTACCTGGGTAGAGCTTGAGTCTGGAGTTAAAGAGTAGTACCATGTCACCTTTTTGGAAGTTTCGTCGAACAATCCGCTGATCATGATACTTCTTCATCCGCTCCTTGTATAAATCTGATCTTTCATATGCATGGAGACGAAATTCATCTAGTTCGTTCAGCTGCTCCAACCTCAGGTTCTTCACATTATCCCAATTCAGATTCAAGTGCTTCAATGACCACAATGCCTTGTATTCAAGCTCGATGGGTAGATGACAAGCCTTCCCATAAACTAGCTGATAAGGTGACATGCCAATGAGTGTCTTGAATGCAGTCCTATATGCCCATAGTGCATCATCTAGCTCTTGAGACCAGTCCTTCCTATTCGCATTAACCGTCTTGGCAAGGATTTGCTTGATCTCGCGGTTGGAAACCTCAACTTGTCCACTGGTTTGGGGATGATAAGACGTAGCTACCTTGTGTTGCTTGACTCCATACTTGGCCAATACAGATTTGAATAGCTTGTTGCAAAAGTGAGATCCTCCATCACTTATGATAGTACGAGGTACTCCAAAGTGAGAGAAGATATTCTTCTTTAAAAACGCTACAACACACTTTCCTTCGTTGTCGGCCAATGCTACAGCTTCAACCCATTTTGACACATAATCCACAGCAACCAAGATGTACTTCATTCCGAACGAATTCACGAATAGTCTCATGAAATCAATACCCCACACATCGAAGAGTTCTACCTCCAGAATTTTGGACATGGGCATTTCATGGTGTTTTGAAATAGCACCTTGACGTTGGCATTGGTTACACCTTCTCACATAGTCGTGTGTATCTCTGAATATTGTAGGCCAATAATAACCACTTTGCAAGACTTTCCTTGCCGTTCGATTCCCTGCATGATGTCCTCCAACTTGCGAAGTGTGGCATGCTTCCAATATAGTAGGCACTTCTTCATGGGATATACATCGTCGAATGATACCATCCGCGCATCTTCGAAACAAATATGGCTCATCCCAATAGTAGTGCTGAACGTCATGCATAAACTTCCTCCTTTGGTGGTAAGATAAATTGGAAGGTAACACACTACTCACCACGAAATTTGCAAAGTCGGCATACCATGGTAATTGCTCCATTGTGGTCGCTAGTATCTCCTCGTCAGGGAATGCATCATCAATCTGATTTTCTGGTTGCGCCACATACTCATTCTCAAGTCTAGATAGGTGATTAACCACTTGGTTCTCGCAACCTCTTCTATCTTTGACTTCGAAATCAAACTCTTGCAGTAGAAATACCCATCGAATCAGCCTTGGTTTTGCATCCTTCTTCGTCATTAGATACCTAAGAGCTGCATGGTCTGTATGAACGATCACCTTAGTACCCAATAGATAGGCACGAAACTTCTCAAACGCATACACAACTGTTAGGAGCTCTTGTTCAGTAACGGTGTAGTTCCTTTGGGCTTCATTTAGGACCTTACTTGCATAATAGATAGGATGAAACAATTTCTCCTTTCTTTGTCCAAGAACAGCACCAACGGCTACACCACTAGCATCACACATGACTTCGAACGGGAGCGTCCAATCTGGTGCTACCATGATAGGGGCTTCAATGAGTTTTCCTTTAAGGCATTCGAATGCCTTTAAGCAATCCTCATTAAAGTCAAACTTCGCATCTTTCTCCAGTAGTTTGCACAATGGACTAGAAATTTTGGAGAAGTCTTTGATGAATCTACGATAAAATCCAGCATGGCCAAGAAAACTACGAACTCCCTTCACCGAAATTGGAGGTGGTAGCTTCTCGATTACCTCTATTTTTGCGCGATCAACCTCTATTCCTCTTTCGGAGATCTTGTGCCCAAGAACGATTCCTTCTTTTACCATGAAGTGGCACTTCTCCCAATTCAGCACAAGGTTGAACTCTACACATCTTTGTAATGCCATGCTCAAGTTCGCTAAACATGCTTCAAAGGACTCACCAACAACTGAAAAGTCGTCCATAAATACCTCCAAAGTGTCTTCTACCATATCAGAGAAAATAGACATCATACAACGTTGAAAGGTGGTTGGTGCGTTACATAACCCGAATGGCATGTGTTTGAAGGCAAACGTACCATATGGGCATGTGAACGTTGTCTTCTCTTGGTCTTCGGGAGCAATACAAATCTGATTATAACCTGAATAACCATCCAAGAAGTAAAACCATCCTTTCCCCGCTAATCGATCTAGCATTTGGTCCATAAATGGCATGGGGAAGTGATCCTTGAGTGTCCAAGAATTCAGCTTGCGGTAGTCCATGCATACTCTCCATCCAGTAACGGGCCTGAGTGGAATAAGTTCATTCTTTGCATTCGCGACCACCGTCATGCCTCCTTTCTTGGGAACACATTGTACTGGGCTTACCCATGTACTATCAGAAATAGGATACACGACTCCTGCGTCTAACCACTTGATAATCTCCTTCTTCACCACTTCTTGCATAGGTGGGTTTAGACGTCTTTGATGTTCAATGGTGGGTGTGCACTTTTCTTGAAGCTGAATTTTATGAGTGCAAATCCCAGGTGGAATACCAATAATGTCCGCAATGGTCCATCCAATAGCTCTAATATACTTGCGTAGGATCGCAATAAGAGCTGTAACTTGTTGCTCACCCAAATCGGCTGCCACTATGACTGGAAGAGTATTTCCGCTTCCTAAGAATGTGTACTTCAAATGGCTTGGCAGCTCCTTCAATTCTAACGTGGGTGGCTCTTCAATAGATGGCTTAGCTGGTGGTGTGGGTCGATTCTTGAGATCAAGATCCAACTTCTTGGGAGTATAACGATATGTTCCTAATCCCGATAGAGCACAAATAGCTTCTTCAGAAATTTCAGCATCCTCATTCTCTCCTTTCATGAGCGAAACCTCCAAAGGATCATCAAGAATTTGTTCTTCTTCAAGTCGTTCTTCCTCGTCATCAACGACAACATCAGCCACAGAAAATACACTCAGATCTTTGGGTTGCTTCATTGATTTGCAAACATCAAAGCGAACCACTTCGTCATTTATTCGGAATGAAAGCTCATTAGCTCTCAAATCTATGAGCACACTTCCTGTAGCAAGGAAAGGGCGTCCCAAGATTATGGGAACCTTTGAATCTGCTTCACAATCCAAGATGACAAAGTCTGTTGGAAATATGAATGAAGATACCTTCACCAAGACATCGCATAGAATACCAACCGGTCGTTTTACCGACCTATCCGCCATCACAAGCCTCATATTAGTTGGTGTAGGATCTCCTAACCCCAACTTCTTGTAGATCGAAAATGGCATCAAGTTGATGCTGGCTCCTAAGTCACACAATGCTTTAGCAAAGTCCAAAGATCCGACGGTGCAAGGAATCGTGAAAGCTCCGGGGTCGGCCTTCTTCTGAACTATCGATCGGGTAGCAATTGCACTAAAATGATGCACATCATCCTTCAGCTCATAACTTGCTGCCCTCTTTTTAGTCAAAAGATCTTTCATAAACTTCGCATACCCAGGCATTTGTTCAAGTGCCTCCACTAATGGAACATTGATGGTCAGCTGCTTCAACATAGTCATGAATTTGCTGAACTTAGTGTCATCGGCCACCTTCTTCAATCTTTGTGGAAAAGGTGGTGGTGGGTATGGAAGTGTTCTCTCCATGACTTTCTTCTCCTCTTGCTTCCATTTATCATTTTTTTCAGGCTGCACGTCACTAGGTAAAACATCCTTGACGTTTGAAGTAGTTGTTGCGGCTTCTTCTCTTGTAACGTCACTAGGTGTGGCGTCAATGTCTGCTGCTACGTCAACCACTTGCTTGCCTTTTGCTGAAGTTTCCAGCACCTTACCACTTCTGGTAGTGATGTCCATGCATGACCCATCATTCCTTGGGTTTTGCACAGTATTGCTCGGTAAGGTGCCAGCCTTTCTTTGATTGAATGCTGCTGAAAGTTGGCTCAATTGCTGCTCTATTTGCTTGATAGAAGTGGAATGAGAATCAACTAATTGCTTCATGGAGGCCAAATCGTCAATTACCTCCTTCACTCCTGCGCTCGTTGCTTCCACTCCTTTCAATAACTTAGCCATCATGTCTTCCATACTCCCAGAATTAGATGTTGTGGTATCACGTCTACCAGGGGGAACGTACAAACCACTCTTTTCATTATTTTTCTTCCAACTACCTTGGTCTTTGCTTCCAGATTTATCATAATAGTTCCGACCTTGGTTTCCTTGGGCATTCCCACGGAAACCCCCTGATTGTTCAAGTAGTTGGCCTCCTCTTCAGAATCAGATTCGTCTCTTCCTTTTAGCGCTACAACTTTCACTTTTTCGGTCTTCCCTGATAATAAGTGCTTTGTCAGAAGATCCAATTGTGTTTTCATGTGCGCCATGTCTTGCTCACGTTCTTCTTCTCTTCTTCTTTGGTCTGCAGACATGCCAATAGATAAAGTGGGGATTGCTACCTCAGAATCCCTGGTATGCCAAGCTCTACTTTGCTTTGTCATGCGATCTAGCATATTGCTTGCTTGACCAAAGGTGAGGTCCATGAAAGAACCTCCAGCTGCGTTGTCCACCACTGGTTTAGTTATTGAATTCAAGGCTCTATACAAGATCTCCATGAGGTGAACATTAGTCATGTGATGGTTTGGCCATCTCGCTAGCTTTGTCTTGAACCTCTCCCATGTTTCATGAAGAGCTTTAGAGGGAAGCTGACGAAAGTTGCTGATTTCATCTCTCAATTGTGCTCTTTTGGATGGCGGAAAGAATCTTTCTAGAAAAGCGTCTCTCCATTGCCTCCAATTTGTAATTGAATCAGGAGTCAGCCCATTCAACCATAGTGTTGCCTCTCCAGACAGAGACAATGGAAATAGACGTAATCGAATAGCATTCTGACCAACACCAGGATTGTCAAAAGACTTGCATGTAGAAATAAAGTTGATGAGATGCATATTCGGATCATCGCCTGCTAGTCCACCAAATAACCCCTTGAGTTGCAATAACTGAATCATGGTGCTAGTGATGTTGAATTTGGCTCCGGGCGCTAATGGTGGTGGAATTATAGCTCCAGTGGCTCCGGCACCATCAAGATCATCATCATCATCGTCGAAAGCTGGTTGCAAAGGTTGGCGATCATACCTATACCGAGCTTGTCGACCTCTTCGGTTGGCAGGTGTTATAATTTCAGCATCACGCCTAGGGTTTAGTAACTCGTTATCACCTAAATCTTCATCGTCAGGATTTGTTGCTCGCCCAGGATTATCAATGTTTTGTTGTTGGACTTGAGCAGCGGCAAGAGCAGCTAATCTTGCTTGCTCGTGTTGAGCAGCCATCCTGTCGATTTCAGCTTGTGCTTCCATTCTTCTAATTCGTTGTGGTTCAGGATTGATTGGTAATAACGGTTGACCAGAACTTCGAGTATGGGGCATGCACTAAAGTAAAAACCTGCAAGAAACAAAAACAAAAACTAAACGTAAAAGTACGAAAATCTTTGACCAAAGGGTCTAGTAATTATCACAAACTTGATTGACACTCGTATTCCCCGGCAACGGCGCCAATTTTTGATAACGCTCAATCTACAGCTCTCGTGGGAGTGTAAAGCGGTCGTTAGCAAATATAGAACCCAACCTGGGTTGGGTGTCGATCCTACAGGGAATAGCTTGGTCAACAAGTAAGCAAAATTAATAGACTTTTGGTGCAAGTCTCGTAAGAAGGGGGGATTGTAATAAGTAACCAAAGTAATGAAATAAAAGCTGAAAATAGCAAAGTAAAAAGAGAGTATTTCGTAGGTTGTGAAACAATGAGAATTGAAGCGTTGGGGTTATGTCCACCTTCTGAGGTATACGTCTCTATCGGCTATGAGTGTGTAGAGTCTTGACATGCAATTGCTTACAGAGAATTGTAGTCGATGGTAAATCCAAGCGTCTCGCGACCTAAACAAGGACTATTTCACTTTAACTCTCGCGAGCTTAAAGCGTGTCTAATGGTACGAATTCTCCAAGAGGTTAGTCCAGTTACGACACTAGCTTTTTAATAGGAAAGGGTGTCCTACTACCTTGACATTATCTCTTTTCCAGACAAATAACCTTTCTCGCGAACAAGTTATATGTTAGACTGGCGTATTCTTGCGTTTGCAACCGCAAAGAATGTAGATTAAGATGAAGAGAATAATTATATAAGCAATATACGTGTCTCGAACTCACAAACTCACAACAATAGATAGTAACTCATTCGGCTTCCATAACCCCAACTAAGAGGTTTAGTTACCCATGAATGCGAAGGATATCACGATTTGCATGGTTGATGGTGTGAGAAGTAGGTGATAGGCGTGTGGTTTTGGCGATTCCCTAGCAAGTAACGATTCTCTTGTTGTGGAATTTAAGAATAGAAGAGTAGATTAGAAGTGTTTGTGGTGGAAGATGAGAGGGATGGAAGAAAATTAATTGTTGAATTAAGTGAAGAATGAATGTATCTTTCCACTAAGGGAATGAATGTATCTCTCCACTAAGGGAGGAGTTAATTAAAAATCTCTAGCATGATAGGGTATTTATAATACTCCTATCCTACTCCAACTATGCTAATGAAATAAATAACCAAATCCTACTAAACTAATGAAATCCTTGACCCAAATGTACTAGGGTAAGGTTACAATATCATAATCCAAATAGAATAGTGAAATACATAACCTAATTGTATTAGGTTAATGTATCTTTGTAAAAATCCAGCTTTGTGTCTGTAAGTCCCCAAAGTCTTCAGAAATGCTGTTTTAGCCCGGGACAGATTTTCCATGCAGCAGATTTGGTCCTTAGGCATCCAGCTCCCTTCTACTTCGTTTGTGAGCTTTCTTTTGCGTCAAGTAAGCCATAAAATGCTGTATTTTGCATCATTTATACCTGAAAACTTTCCTAATCATGTTTGTTAGCTCATTTACAGGAAAAAGGACTAAAAGTGCATGAAATATATAATTTGTTCTCAAAACTAGGCTAAAATATGGGCAAAATATATTGATATAGGCGTGTAAATTCGCCTATCATCAGTTAGGCAATCTATTTCACTCGTAGGCTACTTTTAAGTCACTATAAGTAAATTAATAGATCATGTGCTCTCTCAATTGGTATCAGAGCTAGGTTACATTGTAAGGGTTAACACCTAAGAAAAATCACGGTGATCTCTACACCAACTATTGGACACAGTGAAGGTCATACAATAACTCGTCCATCACTTTTTGATGGCTCTCGTTTTATTTGGTGGAAGGCCAGGATGAAAATGTATCTTCAAGTTAAGGACTATGAATCGTGGGACATAATTACTGATGGACCAACAATTCCTATGAAGATAGTGGATGGAGAACAAGTGAGGAAGGTTAGAAGTGAATTCACCCCAAAGGATCTTGTTGCACTGAAGAAGAATGCAAAGGCTAAAAATATTTTTGTTTGTGGTCTTGGTCCAGCTAAGTACACTGGTGTGTCTTACTGCATCACTTCTAAACAAATTTGGGATGCCTTGGTGAATTCACACGAAGGTGCTATCAAAGTAACGAAATTCAGAATTGCTTTACTTTTCACTGAATATCAAGCCTTCAAAATGAAAAAAATGAGTTACTATAAGACATGATAACTAAATTGACCTCTTTGGTTAATGATTGCCACCTTTAGGGAACTTTTTATATAATGAGGAATAGGTATAAAAGGTCTTCAGAGTCTTTCCAAATTCCAAGTGGCATGTTAAGGTTACAACAATAAGAGAAGCTAAGGATCTCATTAGAATGTCCCTGGATGAGCTAGTTGATAACTTTAAGACCTATAGATGAACATGTATGGCCTAAAAAGGATGAAGTAATTATGAAAAAATCATTAGCATTGAGGGAATCTAACAATGATGAATCTGGATTGGATGAAGAACAAGTAGCCTTCATTACTAAGAACTCTAAAACGTTTTTCAAGAAAAAAGGATCCGACAAAAAAGAAATAGGTAACAAGAACCGATCCAATGAAAAATCAAGCTGGATGCTACAAAAGTGACAAAACTGATCGTTAGATTAAGGATTGTATGCTTTGGGATATTGAGTTGAAAAAGGAAAGAGCTAAAAAAGAACTAAAGAAAAAGGAGCAGAAAGGTTATGCCATGGTAGCTACTTGGGGTTCTGATTCAGAAGAATCATATGATGAGGATGTTGATGAAAATGCTCTCATGGCCATTGGAGATTCAGACACAGAACAAAAAGCAATTTCTGAGGTAAGCATTCTTGAACTAAAAGAAAAATTGCATTTTTGTTAAAAAAGAAAGCTTATTTAATAATGAGTACCTTAATTGATGATTTTCAAGAACTAACCTTTTATAGGGATGAACTTTTCAGTAGTCTTGCATGCTTAAAGTTTGATTATATTGATCTAAAAACTTACAAGATCAAAACTAAAAAGGAAACTGCACCCTAAAGGAACAAGTTAACAAACTTGATTCTTCAAATATGAACCTCAAGTCTGAAGTTTTGAAACTCTTTTCTTTCTAAAAAAGGGAAAAGTATTATGAGTGAAGAATAGAAAAGAATTGAGTCAGACCTTATCAAGTGCAAAAATGATTATTTTTATGAAAAATAATAAGTGAAAAGATTAACTTAAGAAGCGTTTAAGCTAAAAATGGATCCTGAAAGAGCCAATAGATGGACTAACTCTTCCAGAAATGTCAATAAACTGAGTGAAAGAACTCACAATTAAAAGGCTGGATGAGGATTTCATAAACACAATAATATAACAAGGGATTTGTGTTACATATGTGAAATCTTGGACATACTACTACTGAGTGTCTAGTTGTTACAAAAAGCAGGGCTAGAAGTGTAAATCTAAAAAGGGGAACTAGCTTTAAGTTAGCTCATGCTAACAAAAAAGTTGTTGAAACTAGTCAGAGAAACAGGTCCACAAACTTGTTGCCTAGATGGGCTAGAAGAAAGAATCATGTTAGCACAACCAAGTTCTTTGACCTTGTCCATATGGACCTTTATGGCCCAATAAGGGTACTAAGAATAGGAGACAAGAGGTATATTTATGTTATTGTTGATGATTATTCCAGCTTCACCTGGACATTATTTTTAGCTTCCAAGGAGGATGCCTTTGATGTCTTTTCTATTTTCATCAAGAAAATGGAAAAGAAACTAGGTACCTCACTAATTTTTGTAATATATCACCATGGAATTGAATATGAAAATGCTAAATTTTTAGAATTTTGTTCAAAATATGGAACAAATCATAATTTCTTTGCTCTAAGAACACCACAACAAAATGGAGTAGTAGAAATAAAAAATAGGACCTTGGAAGATATGACTAGAACAATGATACTTGCAGAAAATATTGCAAAAAAACCTTTGGGCAGAGGCCATAAACACTGCTTATTGCATTGTGAATAGATCCATGATTAGGCCATTCTTAGAGAAGACTCCATATGAGTTACTCAAAGGTAGAAAACCTAATATTTCTCATTTTAGGGCTTTTGGGTGCAAATATTTTATTCATAATAATAGAAAATATAATCTTGAAAAATTTGATGGAGGAATCTTCTTAGGATATTCTCACTATAGTAAAGCTGATAGGGTCTAATAAAAGAGAAAATTGTGTTGAAGAAAATATGCATGTTATTTTGGATGAATCTTGTACTGTGTCAGAGACTAATTTACAGTATGAAAGTGAAACTTAAGAGCAGTCATAGGAACATGTTGTACCACATAGTCCAACTATAAATCAGACTAGAGGCACATTGACAGGGGGAGATGCTAATCAAGGGAGTGAACTACCCGCAACACCAATTCATACTAATGATCCTAGTAGATCATAAGAAGTGGTGACTAAAAGATATAAGTATCAATGATCTCATTTCTGGAATCACTACTAGAATAACATTGAAGAACTTGTGTGCTTTCATGGCTTTTTTGTCATCAATTAAAACTAAAAAGGTAAAGAAAGCACTTCTTGATGCAGATTAGATAATTATTATGCAAGAAGAACTCCACTAGGTTGAAAGAAGCCAGGTATTCCACTTGGTTTCATCACTATATAACAAAACTATGATTGGAACTAAGTGGGTGTACAAGAATAAGGTGATGTAAATAGAACAGTTACAAGGAATAAGGCAAGACTGGTGGTCCAAAGATATAATCAGGAAGAAGGTATAGACTATGATGAGGCATTTGCTCTAGTACTAAGACTTGATATAATTAGGCACCTTGTAGTCTTTGTTGTCTTCAAAGAATTCACTCTTTATCAAATAAATGTGAAGAGTGCATTCCTGAATGAAAATCTAAAGGAGGAAGTATATGTGAAGAAACCACCTGGGTTGTAAAGTATTGAGATTACTTATTATGTATACAAGCTTGACAAAGCCTTTTATGGGTTGAAACAAGCCCCAACGGCTTGGTACGAAAGATTGTCAAAAGTGATCCTGGAGTATGGACACACAAGAGGTAAAATTGACCATACTCTCTTTTTGAAAATTAATGGTAAGGATTTGTTGATTAAACTGGTATATGTGGGTGACATCATATTTGGTTCTTATGAGTTGTGAATTTGATATGAGCATGATGGGAGAACTCAACTTGTTTCTAGGATTGCAAATCATACAAACTCCTGCTGGAAAATTGATTTATTGGCAAAAATAGGCGAAATGGTCTCGTGGACCCCTGTATTTGTTCCTATTTGTAAAGTGGACACTTCTATTTAATCTTTTTTCATCTGAACCCCTTAACTAATCAAAACACAATATTTTAAATCCCTCTAACCGTTGGCCCAACCTATGTGCCATTAAAGTGGGTGAGTTAGATACAACGTGTGTAGTCACACGCGTGAGTGCGAGTGGGCATCTTTTTTATATTAAAATAATTTTTTAAAAAGTAAAAAATGGATAAAAGCTTCCCCCCATACCCAAAACCATTCTTCTTTCCTTGTAACCCTACTCCCAACCCCCAACCCCCAAAACCCCACCATTACAGTCCCCATCTCCCGCCGTCCCTCCCCCCCCCCCCCCTAAAAATACCACCATTAAAGCCCACTCTACCCCCCAAAACTCACCATTATAGTACAACCTACCTATAAAACACCATCATTATATCCCTCTACTGCTCCTTACCCTACCCCACCCCCAAAATACCACCACTATAGCATCCCCCTATAAAACATCACCATTACAACCTATTCCCCCCACTCACAAAACACCATCATCTCTACCCTCCTATTTTCACCATCGTACCCCTACCCCCTTCATTACCCATCTATTATTCTTCATTTTTACCAATATCGGATTCCTAATCCTCTATTTTCCACCACCATCGTACCTCTACTCGTTTGTTTTTAACCATCTTTAAAACTATAATTAATGATTGAGATCAAAGTATCAAAACTATAGTTTTCTGAATTAATAATTCTAACTAAAAATCTTTTCAAACGAAACAAGAAATTTCAAAAACTATAATTTTTTCAAGTAAATTTCTTAATTTTTTTGATTCATTTGTGATGTGAATCTTCAAATACCATAGAGAGGTGGATAATGAAGGTGGTATTCAAAAATAGAGGTGAGAGGGGAGAATGGAAGACTTTATTAAAGACTAAAGATAAAAGGGTGGGGGTAGGGAAAGGGGGGAGGGGGAGGGGGAGGGGGAGGAGGAGGGGGGAGGTAAGTTTATTTCTTTTTTTTTTTTAAAAAAAAGATTATTTTCTATCTCTAATTAGAAAAAACATGGAATCTACATGGAAGCTGAAGTGGGAGCAATTTTCTTACACATCGAAATAATGTTTAAAATGTTGAATTTTATTGAGTTGAGGGGTTCAGATGACAAAAGTCTAAGTAGAGACGTTCACTTTACAAACTTGGAAAAGTACAAGGGTCCACAAGACCATTTTACTGTAAAAATATGTCAAGGAACTACTCAAGAGATTCACTATAGAGGAAACAAAGGAGATAAGCACTCCCATTGTCACTGGCACAAAATTAGATCTTGATGAAATAGGTCCATCTATGGAATAAAAATTGTATAGAGGAATGAATGAGTCTCTCTTGTATCTTACTACAAGTAGGCCTGACATTTTCTTTAGTGTTATCTTATGTGCAAGGTTCCAAGTAAATCAAATATATCAAGAGGATATTAAGATTCCTCAAAGTAACTATTGACTAATGCATTTGGTATCCTAAAGGAAGAAATTTTAAGTTGGTAGGGTATGCATATGCTGAATATGCCTGTTATATGATAGAAAAGTAGCACAGGTGTGTCACACTTTCTTAGATTATGTCTGATCTCCTGGTCCACGAAAAAGCAAAACTCTATAGCCTTGTCCACTACTGAGGCTGCATATGTAGCTACTGGATCATGTAACACAAAATTAATATAAATTAAGCAATATTTAAAGGATTTTAGTATGAATGTTGGTTGTGTTCCAATTTTCTGTGTCAATACTAGTGTTATCAACATAGCTAGAAATACAGTTCAACATAAGAGGACTAAACATATTGATATTAGACACCATTTCCTTAGAAATAATGTTGAGAAGGGTCATATATCAATTATGTTTTGTTCAACTAAATAGAAAATTGTTGATAATTTCACCAAGGCACTAGGGAATAATTTTAAAATAATAGGTTAGACTTGGGAATGATTAAGATTGCATGAGATCCCATTAATTATTAGCTATATTAGATATTTCTTAAGCATGATTAGCTACATTGTTATTCCTTTTAGTATGGTACATTTAATTGTGTGTCTCAAATCTAGATTGCTAACCTTTCTCGTAATTGTGTATCAGATTGTGCATGTTCAGTTGAGTACATACAAACACTGGGGACCAAAGATTTATTCTTTCAAGGTATGCTATACACTCAATTAAGGTTAATAACATTTAAAGGTGGAACAACTATGCTTTTATGTTTCATATGCTGACTTATTCTCTTATTTCGTTCTCTTCTTTAACGGCCAAAACTCAAAAGTTCTTGTCCTTTAAAAATAGTAGCCACTGCATTCACATTTGTGTCACATCTCCTTCTCCTATTCATTAACATATAATTTAATGGCCCTACCTTTCATGTTTCATCTTTTCTTTCACTCACTTTATTATATCTTCAGTCATCATTCACCCCATTCACTCTTCTTTCACTAAATACTCTATCTCCCAAGTGCAAAATACGAAACTCATCTTTAAAATGACTTCTGCTTCTTTCTTAAATATTCCATTCGTGTTTGACAATTCTCATCAAGAATCTCAAAAAATTATCGTCCATATGGGAGAAAAGACTAAGTTAACTCTATGAATCCCTCCTCATATCTCATTTAAAATATCTAATTTTTAAGCTTGGAATTAGTTTGAAAATATGCTTCATTCGCCAGTGAACCATCTTAAAATCAATACTCATCCTTCCATGACCCTGATGTGGTTTATCTTTAAGTTTTCCCTACTAAGGACACCCCCTTGGCAATTATGGTTCCTAAAAAGGTCAGACCTCGTCTTAGAAAAAGGTATGGAGCCTCTATTCTTATTCATGATTACAAACCCTCAGTTAAACTATTTCCTTCTCCTGTTTCAGCCTGTACTCCTCATACCAGACATAAAAAATGCTAAGAGAATGAAACTCTTGCAAAATCTCTTCAAGCTATCAAGAAGAAGAAATCCTTCACCACTCCTCCTCCTCCTTGTACTGATATTTCTTTAGATGATGACTTGATTCTTCCTAATTTTCATCGAGGGAGTAAAATCAAACGTTTTATTACCAAATCTTCCTTTTTTTATCCTTCTAGACCTTCTCTATCCTCAAAGTACTCCCCCTCTCAAAATCCTCCTCTAAGTCAAAATTCACCCAAAGTCTCATTCCTCAAAATAGGTCTCTAAACATATTCCATCTGATGACTCTTCCTCAGCACACATAAATGATGATGTGCTTGTCCAAGATGAGACTGTTGAGAGCATCGATTCCAAGATGTTGCACCTGCTTCACTTTCAAAAGAGATCCTTTGTAAGGGGTACGGTTGTCACTAGCTTTGGTGGGCCTAAAATGGACATTCTTCTGACCAAACTAGATGTTTAAGGTTGGTCTCACCTGCTTCTTCAGGGTGATTCTCAATATATATTAAGAAGACCCAAGGTTTATGAATTATACACTAATGGTTCTATGAATAGAGATACCTTTGCCACTATTGTACAGGGTGTGTCTATCACTATTATGGATGAGGATATTGCTCGAATTCTTAATAATTCTCTTGGTGGATGAGACCACTATTTCAAGTTGGCATGACCCACTTTGGATAATATGGCATCTGCCTTGGCCACTATAAGAAAATTTTCTAGGAGTCCAAACTTTCTTCAACACAAGTGTTCTTAAGAACAAAATGTCTCCTCTCCATTAATTGTATTTTGAAGTGGTCCATAAGATGTCCACACCTCACAAAGAGAGGATTTAAGGCAAACTACTTGGACCTTACCCTTATGAAACTTATTGACACTAAGTTCAAGATGAATCTTCTTAGTGTAATCATCAAGCACATGCAATGTGTGCTTCTTAAGGATGAGAAGGGACATACTCTTCCCTATGGATTTGGTTGGATCCAATCTTTGAGGATTATTGTGTTTTTTTTAAGTTTGATACTTTTAGACTATACCAAGGATGTTTTTGGTCGAGTGAACTATGCTGCTCTACCTGGTTCAATGTGAAGGGCAAATACATCTTTGCAAAGACTGAAAAATACCTTGGCTGATAAAGCCATTGAGTTGGAGGAGGCTCAGGCTACTCATGCTCAAAAGAAAGTGGTTCTTTAGGATAAAATCATGACATTTGAGGTTGACCTTGCACGTGAAAGATCTAAAAAAGCTTAGGTCATTCAAAGATTGAGCCAGTTGATCCCACCTTCCCCACCAACCTCTTCAGCCCCTTTCTCTTAGTCTCTTTTTGTCCTAGTCCTTCCAATGTCTTATTTTAATTTTTGGCTTCTATGCTTAGTTCCATCTGCTTATGTTCAC
Source organism: Capsicum baccatum var. pendulum (assembly GCA_030864225.1). NCBI lineage: Eukaryota > Viridiplantae > Streptophyta > Magnoliopsida > Solanales > Solanaceae > Capsicum > Capsicum baccatum. Next base: position 273,941,413 of record CM061552.1, read on the forward strand.
TTTGTTCAGATGTAGTTCATATTTTGTTTCAATGAAAGGACTGGTTCTCCTTCTGCTATTATTTCTCTTTGTCTTGCACTTTTTATATACTTTGTTATGATATTGTTTGTCTTGCTCTATTGATTTATTGATAGCTCCAGTGTCCATGATTGGTCTAACATTATGCTTAGCTATTTTTGTGATTGAAAAAGCTTTTTGATGATGTCAAAAGAGGGATGATATCCTAAGTCATTCAACATTTATAACCCAATAACTAACTTGATCTATTTGTACAGAGCTTTATGGTTAAGTGTCTATAGGAAAGAATATTGGCTTGTTTACACAATGAGAAAAAGTTTGTCATTATCAAAAAGGAAAAAATTATTAGGTTCTATGAAGTTTTGATGACCGATAAAATGCATGAAATAGGTAATGAAGCTATTTCAACAACACACTATCTAAAGAAACATATTTAATTACTAAGGAACACATACAAGCTTACAAGAATAAAGGTGAAGATAATGACTACGCTGGATAAACTCAAAAACAATTATTGATAGCCCCAGTAGCCATGATTGGTCTAACATTATGCTTAACTATTTTTGTGATTGAAAAAGCTTTTCGTTGATGCCAAAAGGGGATGATATCCTAAGTCATTCAACATTTATAACCCAATAACTAACTTGATCTGTTTGTACAGAGCTTTATGGTTAAGTGTCTATAGGAAAGAATATTGGCTTGTTTACACAATGAGAATAAGTTTGTCATTATCAAAAAGGAAAAAATTGTTAGGTTCTATGAAATTTTGATGACCGATAAAATGCATGAAATAGGTAATGAAGCTATTTCAACAACACACTGTCTAAAGAAACATATTTAATTACCAAGGCACACGTACAAGCTTGCAAGAATAAAGGTGGAGATAATGACTAGGCTGGATAAACTCAAAAACAATTATTGATAGCCCCAGTAGCCATGATTGGTCTAACATTATGCTTAGCTATTTTTGTGATTGAAAAAGCTTTTCGTTGATGCCAAAAGGGGATGATATCCTAAGTCATTCAACATTTATAACCCAATAACTAACTTGATCTGTTTGTATAGATCTTTATGGTTAAGTGTCTACAGGAAAGAATATTGGCTTGTTTACACAATGAGAATAAGTTTGTCATTATCAAAAAGGAAAAAATTGTTAGGTTCTATGAAATTTTGATGACCGATAAAATGCATGAAATAGGTAATGAAGCTATTTCAACAACACACTGTCTAAAGAAACATATTTAATTACCAAGGCACACGTACAAGCTTGCAAGAATAAAGGTGGAGATAATGACTAGGCTGGATAAACTCAAAAACAATTATTGATAGCCCCAGTAGCCATGATTGGTCTAACATTATGCTTAGCTATTTTTGTGATTGAAAAAGCTTTTCGTTGATGCCAAAAGGGGATGATATCCTAAGTCATTCAACATTTATAACCCAATAACTAACTTGATCTGTTTGTACAGAGCTTTATGGTTAAGTGTCTATAGGAAAGAATATTGGCTTGTTTACACAATGAGAATAAGTTTGTCATTATCAAAAAGGAAAAAATTGTTAGGTTCTATGAAATTTTGATGACCGATAAAATGCATGAAATAGGTAATGAAGCTATTTCAACAACACACTGTCTAAAGAAACATATTTAATTACCAAGGCACACGTACAAGCTTGCAAGAATAAAGGTGGAGATAATGACTAGGCTGGATAAACTCAAAAACAATTATTATGCACTAAACGAAAGAGGTGGAGTGGAGTGGAGTACAACACTTGAACATATTTGAGTTTGATATAAATAGAAGTCCTACTTGAAGTGAAACTCTAATAAATATGCATCCTGATGGAAGAATAAGTTTGAATTGAAGAACTTGTTGGAGAGTTGTTTTTAAATAGTGAAGTGACTCTCACAATTACTTAGTCACTTACAAAGCAAAAAAGCAATTGATAAATTGACTTGGCGATGTGCAGCCTGGGGCGACTCAATCCTTTTGGAAAAAAAGCGGCCGCCTTAGATCCCAAATTTGAAGGGCCTCATTTTTTTTAAAAATAACTAGTTTAGGTGTACGCGACTCAAGCGTGTACCTCACTTTATTAAATTCAAACGTTACACTAAATAGGATATTTGTTAAAATAAGAAAGATGAATACAATAATTAAATTCAACATCTTTTGGAGAATTTAATTAATTAAACCTAACTTTTACCAAAAAATACGATGATAGAGACATCAAAACAGTATAATTAAATCTAAACTTTACACAAAAAATTTTCCAAAGCCATCCGACACTCATCTACCACCTGTAAACTATAACAAAATAATACAATAATAGAAATATCAAAATAACACAATTAAACTTAACATTAATAAAAAAAAATTCTCAAAATAAAGATATAAAAATAATATAATTAATCCTAATCTTTACATAAAAAAATTCCTCAAAAACAATCGACATTCATCTACGACCTGTAAACTACAACACAATAATACAATAGTGATCACAAAGCTTCAGTTTTGATGAAAATAATTCTTGTCTGAGCAAAAATTTTTACCCTAAAGAATGACTTGAATGAAAACAAAAAAGATATGTATACACACGTTGAATTCTATTATGTTGACCAAAACAGTGAAGAAGTTGAGGGTTATAAAATTAAGCATCCACCAATCCAGACATGCAACCGAATCATGTTAGATTAGCATCAATCATCTTTTCCCAATAAGTAAATTGATTTCTTCTCTAGTTTAACATGCATCATATTTTCCCAATAAGTAAATCGATTTCTTCCCTAGTTTAAAGTGCATCTTAATATTTATAAAAGTATTTCCTTAATAGAGTTCTGTTTTAGGAGTATTTTTCTATCCTATTTTAGGAGTACTTTTCTAATTGATCCGTACAAAGAAAAATATTAATTGATTCTTTTTCCATATATTTTAGGAGTCCCATGTATTTAGGAGTCTAGTTAATATATTATAAATAAATAAATAATAAATTGAAGAAAATAGTGAAAAGAGAGTTTTGTCTAAAGAAAAGTCTTTTAATGAAGGACAAAATGTTCAAATCATTTGTCAAAGGCCTTCACACTTTTAAATATTATAGATAATAGATTATAGATTTTAAAAAATATTAAATATTACTTTTAGAAAAATAAACTTTTTATATAAATGAAATTTAAAATGAGTTTTATATATTTGGTTTAAAGTACTATATCTCAAGAAATTAATCCATTGATTATATTATAATTAAAAAAAATTATTAGATGAAATCGATTATATAATTCAAAAATAGACTATATGAAAATAATTATTTTTTCATATAAACTTAAGGCCTTCGTTTGATTTTGGCCTTAGGCCACAAATTTGCTTGAGCCGCCCATGTGTGCAGCTTCAAGACTGAAAAAACACTTTGTTGAACCTCGTCCTAATATATAGATAAATAAGGAATAAGGAGTCTTAGTCTTTATGTATTAGGACTCGTTCTTGAGTTGTAACTTTGATGTAATCCTAGTTTCATTGAGTTATAAATTGAGTTAGGTGATTATTCAATTAGGAACTCAAAAACTTGGGGTCACATACCTTGAGAGGTTTGCGAGTTTTGTTTTGAATAAGAGTTAGAATTATAATTGCTATGTTACAGAAGTCTTGTAATTTATTATTGCTGAGACTCAAGTTGATTAGTGAAGTTGGGGTGAAATCTCGTAGAGGTGCAGGTCATGATTTTTGCACCTTTTTAAATCGGTTGTTTTCCACCTGAAAATATGATCTCCTTTACTTATATTGTTACTGCATTGTTGAAATATGTTAGACAACCTATTTCACTCTTAGGCTACTCTTAAGTGACTATGGGTGTGTTTAGTATGAAGGAAAATGTTTTCCTAGAAAGTGTTCTCATGGAAAACAAGTTGGTTTCTTACTTATTTTCTCATGTTTGATTTTTTTGATTTATAATAAATTGCAAACAGATATACTTTTTTTAGGGGGGGAGCTAGTAGGGGTGGTGGACGGGATAGGAGAGTGAGAGTGGGGTAAGAAAAACAATTGAAAATTTATAAAAAATAAATTTAAATAATTTAATTCTTTTTGAGAGGGGACGAGGGCAGGTAAGGGTGGAGGCTCAAGTAGGGTGTGGGATAAGAGAAAAGTTTGAATTTTTTTCTAAATTTTTTTTTTGGAGGGGAACTGATAGGGGTAGGGGTGGGGTAAGAAAAAAATTTGAATATATATATATATATATTTTTTAAAAATTGGATGGGGTAATAGGGGTAGGGGTGGATGATTTTGAGAATTGTAGGAACATTTCATCTTTAGAGTGAGGTTGAAAAAGTGTGTTGTAAAATGTTTTCTTTAATTTTTGAAGGGAAGCCATTTTCCTTAAATTTGAGGAAAATAAGTTGATTTGAAAATATTTTCAAAAATAATTAAACCAACCAAACATGAAAAAACTACCAAACACACTCTATAAGTAAATTAATAGGTCGTGTACTCTATCACTTTGTTTTCTTTAAAGATTGAACAAGTTAATTAATCTACATAAGGAAAGAAAAAAGTCGTTGTATTTATATGTATGAGTTCAAGTTAGAACATATATTCCCTGTATAAATAAGATTTGAGTTTACTATTTCGTGTATAAAAGATAGGTAATAATATTATTATTTTCTTGTCGCGCGGGTAGTGCTTGATCAAGTTTTAAGTATTTTTAAGACAATATCACAACCACATTAACATTTGGCGTGAAATTTTAGGAGTAACATCTGATTTAGGACGGTATTGCAGCAACGATAACATATGCAACGAAATTTGACGAGTGGCATTTGGTTTAGGACGATATTGCAACAAGACTAACATATGCAGTAAAACCTCACAAGTGGAATCTGATTTAGGATGATATTATGTCACAAGTGTAACTCAACTAATTAATTAAATTATTGGGGCAATATTATTTTATTTGGTATAATAAGTCAGTGAATGATGAACATGTTTAAATTATTTAAGTACAATTTGACAAGCGACAATACAAATCGACCAAGTCACAAAGCTTACAAATTTGATAATACTATATCAATTCTTGGTTCTACTAAAAGTCAATCTGATGTGGTTCATGTTCGGTCGTCATTTTCTTTCCTTTTTCCTTTTATTTGACTCTCTCTGTCTCAATTTCTGTGATATATTTTTTAAGAAACATGGGATCGAGGAAATGGGAGAGGGGATTACAAAGCCGGAAATCGAATCCTCATCAACTGAAAGTTAGAGAGTGATTAAGATTCAATTGACTAAAATCTTTGCCTTATAGGCGTACATTGAAACTAATTTAGCAGGTACGAAAATTCAAGACCACACGTCATTTGATTCGTCTAGTTCACTATCTATTTCAATATCTGTTTCGTTTTCTGAAATTTCATATATACTATCCTCACTTTCTAATTCATAATATATATAATCTATCTGCATATATTCTGTATTATCTATTTTTATTTCTAATGTTTGTTTATTTTTTGGATTTTTAGGTAATTTACAATTTCTAGCTAAATGTCCTAACTTTCCACAATTATAACAAGTACATTCTTTTATAGATTTCTTCTTTCTATATGGTCTTTTGTATTTATAATTTTTTACATAATATCTTTTACTTGGTTTCTTGTATTTATATTTTGATTTTTTATATTTCTTATATTTCATGTGTCTTTTTCTTTTCTTATAATATCTTTCTTCACATTCAAATTGGGGTGCTATTTTATTTTTGCAACATGCTAAATTTCTTATTAATGTTTTTTCCATTTTTAATTCTTCTCTATATTTTTCACATAAGTTTCTATACCATTGTTGTAAAAATTTTATTCTCGCTCCTAACGTATCTACTATTTTGGCTTCTTCCCAACTTTTTATTATCTTTGAACTAAATGGTTCGGGTAATTTATTAAAATACAATTTTCTTATTTCTTTACTTTCTTCTATACTATATGCTCCTTTATAATAATATTCTTTAAATGCGCAAGTATATTCATCTATATAACACATATTACATATTGTTAATTTTAACATTAAATTCCTATTTGTATCTTTTTCTTCATCTTGTTCTTCTTCTATTGTTGTCATACTACCAAATTCATCCTTTATAGCTGTTTCATATTTTTTTAATAATTCTATAGGTGTTAGTTTAGTTGTTGTTGATGATGTTCCTTCTATAGGTTTATTATCTCTTAATACTTTCTTGTTGTTTTCAGTTAAATTTGAAAACCATAGTTTTACTGATCATATTAATGTTCTTTCTATATATTCTGGTGCATCTGTTATGTTTATATTATTATCTAATAATTGTTTTGTCATATATCCTATCCATAATTGTATTATTTTTTCTGTATCTATTACACAGTTTAGGTCTAAAAAGTTATAATTTTTATTAACTATTTGTTTTGGTGTCCATTTGTCATATTCATTTTTTTTTAAATTTAATTTTATAATATATAGGTTTTATTATTTCTGCTATTTTAGGTATTATATTTTCATCTTCTTTTTTATCAAGAGTATTTATTTCTTTGTTGGTACTTTCTAAGTTTTCCTTGGTACTTTCTAAGTTTTCCTCATTAATTACTTCTTGTTTTTCATTGATCTCTAGATTTTTTGTATTTGTTAATATTTCTGTATACGTTTCACTATCTTCTGAATCATAATTATCTGTCTCTTCAACGTCTATATTATTTATTTCTAATTCTTTGTTTTTTATTTCTAATTTTTCCTTAAATTGATTTATCTTGTTTAGTAATTTTTGTTCTCTATCTTTTTCTCCTTTTTCCTTTTGTCTTTGTTCGTACAAATCTTTTAACATTTGTAGTTCTTTTTCTAATTCAGCAATCCTACTATTTTTAGTTTCTTCTATTTTTCGTATTTCTTCTGTAGTTTGTTGTTTAATTTTTTTTATTTCTTTTTTCCTATCTATTTCTTCATTTTCTTTTTCTATTCTTACCATTGCTGTCAATTTATCTTCTAATTTTAATTCTTCTTTTTCTAACATTAGATATAAATGTTCACCTATTTTCTTATATCTTCTTCCTAGATTATAAAATACTATTTTTATTTTTAATCCTTCGTGATTTTCATATAGTTTTTCATCTATTATAAATTCTTCTTTGTTCATTTTATTGTGAATAGTTCATGTTGGTATATATATTCTAAACTATCTATTTGTGATTCTAATTTTGATATTTCATCTTTTTGTGTATTTATTGAGTTTTTACTAACTCCGGCAAATATATTATAATGTAGTCTTTTTATTCTTATTTTTAATTCTTTACGTTTTTCAGAAATAATTTATTTTAATTCTTTGTATTGTTGTACTTTATTCATTTAAACCAACCATATTTATAATATCTTGGCGGATATCTAAATCTAATTTTATCATAATTAGGTGGTATATGTCTCATTCTTCTAGATTTTAAATGGATTATTAATTTTGCTTCAATACTAGATATTAATATAATTAGGTAGGCTAATTTTTGTGGGTTTTCTTTTGTTTTGTTTAGACTTATATATTCTGAATAATTACTAATTAAAGATTCTTTATTTTTTTTAAAAGCTTCTGTATTTTTAAATGGTCTTCTCACAATTAATTCAAAAAATATAGATTTATTAAGTCATAACTAACATATATAACTAACATATGTCTTACTACTTCTTTTTCTAACATTAGATATAAATGTTCACCTATTTTCTTATATCTTTTTCCTAGATTAGAAAATACAGGATTTGTGGGCTTTGTCTTCAACACACTATGTTAACAAGTCTGTTGAGAAATTGTGAAGCTCAAAAACTCCAGTAAAATTCACACCTAAGTGGTCATTTTAGCTCTCTTATTTAAAAAATATTTACTTCTTCAAAATTATTTAAAGTTTAGTCAATTACAGTAAATCGTAGACAATTCTATTTTTTACGTACCTTCATATAAGATGTTTCAAACTAGAGTCTAATTTACTAGTTTGAATTGTCAAAATGAAAATTTTAAATCTTCAAATATTAAGATACTAGTAGAAGATCGTAACTTGAACTACATTCAGACTTTATACCTTTAATTTTATCCGTTCAAACTTCAAATCCAATGAAGTAAATTAAATTGCAATTAAAATTCTAAACCCATTTCCACATCGTTTTACTTTGGGAGAGTCAAGTTAACTAATTTTCAAGAGCTAAACAAGTTTATATCATTTAACTTTTGAAAAATGAAAGGTAAATGTGACAATTAAAAGTTAATGGAGTGGTAATAACAAGCTATTAGTACACTTGGCCGAAGATTTGAAAGGTTAAAATGGGCTGCCTCTCTCTCTTTTGTGTTTACACTCTCTGTTTCATTTTTCTTGGCTCTTGTTAACTTGCAGCACCTCTTAGATTTGAAGGATTCAATGATATGATTGTGAAAAGGTATATTTTATTTTTCTGCTTTCAAATTTGATACAAAAATAAGTACTTACATATACTATGTTTTGTTGAAATTTTATTATTTTGGACTATAAGTCATTGATTAAGAGTAAGACGGTGAATTTAATTTCATCTCATAAAAAGAATAAGACATCGGGCTAAAGTCTCGATGCACCATGATTATAAGATATTGGGTATAAGTCCCATCGATTTATGCCTAAGACACCTTTATATGGGTAAGACATTGAGTTTGAATCTCAATGCACCATATTGATGATATTATGATGGCTAAGGCAAAATAATATGTTTTAAATGAAAAGTCATGAAATATGCCTCATTGAACATGCTCCATTCTGTGAAGTGAATGTGGTAGCAGTGCATAATATATCTGAAAGAAAAAAAGTGATTGAATGCACGAATATATGCGTGGAGGGATAATATGATAATGATCATCAAAAGTGATGATATTTTCACACGCATATTATGGTCATAAGATATGCTAGAGAAAAATTCTCTAGATCATATTTATGCCTCGATTTGCTCCTGAAATAACAATATCATGAAAGAGGTTATAAGCTATCATAATTTGATAGGCTTAAGGCATTATTATATTCCATTTCTGGGGAATAAAAAGCTTTTTAATTCAAACGTGTACTTGATTGTGATGCTATCACAACTCACCTCCGAAAGAGGCAGAATAACTGAGAAACGTTATTTTGAAATCTACTTCTGAAGCAGTAAATTTGAAAATTTATTCATATAGTAGTAAATCTGACATTTACTAAAGTAAAAGGTACATGTATGGTAAACTTGAAGTTTGCAGAATAAAAGTTCATAAATTGACATGAACGAGTGCGACATCCCAAAAATGTGCATATTGAGTATTGAACATATATTAAAGAGTTAAAAAATTCTTCATTACTTTTAATTTTGCTTGTTCTCATAATAAGTTGATTGGACCAACAAATTTTAGGATTGGATCCCCTAAAATCTGAAAAGGTGAATATGAGACCATTCACCAGTCATGTGATCTATTAAGATGCATCAATATGAGATGATAACTTGTACGTTTACTGTCAACCTGCAGTTTGACATTCATAAAGTTGTTTGCTCAATAAAATTGAGTTAAGAGCATAACTTTTAGATTGTGTAATCAAGACAATTCATCTTGACAATGATGGTTTGACATTGAATGCCTTCGATAAATAGCTAAACAATTGCTAATGAGAACAAAGCTTCATGTGTTGGTTTGAAATATGATATGTTGCATACAATAGCACTTGTATGCATTATACTAATAAATTATGATTATTTCTTCCCTCTCAATTGGTTCAAGGTCAGGAACCAACTATTCCATCTAATAGTTTTGATGTGTGGTATACGATTAATGAATATACCATGATGCACAAAGATGGATTCCTCAAAGAAGATGAAGGATGTATGTTAGTTTTTCTAACATAAGGTGGAGATTATAAGCAGTTATGAAATATGCTAGGAATTATCATCAGATCCTCATTCAAAAGATAATTCAAGTCAAATACTAAAAGCATCTCATATTTAAGCTGCAAGTGCTCCTATTTTGTGTTTCTAAAGGACAAAGTCTATGCACACATAAAGTGTGGTAGATCAATTGATTCCAAATGAAATAATTCTTGAAAAGGATAAGGAGCAAATAATCATAATAAGAAAGTAATGAGCTCTTTAAGAGCCTACGACATAACATTTCATGAAACCTTATGAGAGGTTTAGGTACCTGAAAATAATAAAGTGATGAGATCTCAAAAAGTTATGTCACATTGCAAACCAATACAAAATGAGAAACCGTCAATGATATCTTTGATACAATATTGGGGCAATATGATAAAAGATTACGAGAATCTAAATTCTATATTTATTTAAGCGTGCTGACGTAGAAATATTTATCAAGTGACGAAAAAGGATGCATCTTGGTAAGCATAAAACTTATTTGATTTGCAGTTCAAACACTTGAAGATGTCACACATGAAGTGCTGACTATTGTCACTTGACAAAATTTAAATGAAAAATTGTTTAAGGATTCAAAATGATTGAAACATATAAAAGTTTCTGGAAAACTTATCTATAATCCTTATATTATAAGTTTACAACTTGAAAATTATTGGAACTCTTAGAAAGTTTTCAAAGTAATAGACTATTTGCTGACATGAGAAATATACCAAATTAAATTGGTTATGAAGTACCATATCTTAGTACAATTAATGTACTAATGTATCTTGCAAATACTAAAAGGCCTGATATAGCCCTTTTCGGTTAATTTGTTAGCAAGGTATAGTTCTGCTCCTACTAGGAGACATCGAAATGAGATCAAACACATGATCTTATTTTATTTTAAAGATTGCTATCTAGATCTTGTTGATTATGCTGATGTTGGATATTTATTTAACCCGCATAAATTTCGATCGCAAACATGCAAAGTGTTCACATGTGGGGACATTGCCATATCTTGGAGATATACAAAGCAGTGTATATAGCCACTTTATTGAACCATGATGAAATAATAGTTATTCATGAAGCAAGCCGAGAATGTGTATGGTTGAGGTCCATGATACATCTCATTCGAGAAAAATATTATTTAAAATGTGACAAAATACCTAAAATTTTACATGGAGATAATGCAACATGCATAGCACATCTTAAAGGAGGATTCATAAAAGGAGATAGAACGAAGCATACTTCATCAAAGTTTTTCTATACACACGAGCTATAAAAGAATGATGATATTAACATGCAAAAGATTCATTCAAGTGACTATATGACTGATTTATTCACCAAGTCTCTTTCAACTGCAACTTTCAAGAAGATGATGCACAAGAGCGAGATGCAAAGTCTCAAGGATGTTCTCATTAGGGGAGTTAATATGCGCTATACTCTTTTTTTCTTATGAGGTTTTGTCCCACTAGGTTTTTAATGAGGCAGATGAAATGCATAGTATTGGATATACGGGACATATTTATCCTTGTAAAGGATACGGTTGTAGAATATGGATATATATATATTTATGTTGATTATGATTTCATTGACTGAACACTGGTGATGGCATGCATAGATTCGGTACATTCATGATTATTATATCGGTATTGATGTGATCTTAGCTGAAATACAACTTTATCACAGTTTTTCCTAAATAAGGGTTTAAAACCCACTTTTCACCTTAAGAACGAATTTATTTACTATAATAATTGCCTGCTAAATGGAATATTTATACGTATAAAGAAGTTAAAAATATTGTTTCAAGATTTGACCAGGATAGATACTGGTCCATTACTTGAAACTATTATTTACTTCAGCCGTGAGATATTCCCACCCTTTCTACATTTTTCACTAATTTAGTCTCGAAGATCATTCCGAAAAATAGATTTATAGATTTACACTCTTTTAGCCAGGACCTGAGTCCGTGCACCTATTATATATCTATCTACATGTATTTATGGTTATGATGATATTGATACCTAGCAAGGCCGGAGGATGTTGTTATGATGATATTTGTAACGCCCTGCATTTCCGAGCTAGAAATTTAACCATCATTCTTATGCGTGTAAACTCTAATCCCATGATTTGTATGTGAATACATGTATTATGATCTTTATCGTAGTGTGTGAAGTGCTTATGAGGTGAAAAATATTTATAGGAATCATTTAGAACAAAGTTAAGCTAAGAGCCTTTGGTTTGGCCAAATTTTTGTATTTGATTCTACAAGGGTCAACTTTGAACGTGTATAAATATTTACATATATGAAATTTTGCAGATCAAGACCCACCAAATGATAGATAATTGAGTTAGATTTTCATCGATACCAATTTTTCCTTAATCCTATACCCGAGAAAAAAGTTATAGCCTTTTTCATGAGAGGTAGTAAGGACAGACGATAAGCCCGTGCCTATTCCCTCGGAATAAGGCAAGCGTCGTAGGGGCTACTCCCATGGACTAGAGGGCATGCCGTGGGGTCTATTCTTTCACTGTTTCAGCTTCTTAAAGGTCAAGGGTCACTTTGGTCCTTTTCCCTCAATCCCAAACATCCAAGGCACAAATTATAACACCCCAAAAGGTATTATTTGCCCATCTTCTTTAAATCAACTCACGTAAACCCCCTTCCCAAGAACAATAATCCAATATTATTATCTCAAGAATACAAGGATTCAATTCACCAAATATTCAAGCTTTCTTCGTAAATCAAGAAGCTTAAGGTATGTGGGATAATCCTAAATTTCAAGGGCGTATGTTTTAAATTTTTTTTACAAGATCTAAAGTATATATGTACGCACATATTATGAGATTGAGATTGTTGTGAGAGCATGCATTAGGAACCCTGATTTATAATGAAATATTGTGTAAACCATGGGTTTTTTCCTAAACTTGAATTGTGTTCGTGTGTATGGATGTTATGAGTATGAAAAGTTATATGAAAGCATGATTACAGAATTCCCTTTCTTGTTATGAAATCCATTGTCTTAATAATTTTGTGGATTGTTTACATGGATGGTTAAAAATTTGAGTTTAAATGTTTTTCTAATGTTTATGGATTGTTATTGTTTTATGAATGAATGAGAGGGGTCTTTCCTTGATTTACAAATGCTCATGTTTCTTAATAAAACAATTGTATGTGTGTAATGCCCCACAAAATCGCGTGTCAAATTCAGCTCGTAAAGTTCCATGAAAGATCCCAAGACTTAGAAAATTTTGCTAAGTGTTCAAGATTCAACACTTAGTTTTATTTTAGACCTCCAAACTTTGGGGATTTATTTGGTGATTTTTTCGACGTCCGTTTTTCAATTTTCAAGTTGAGTTACGATCAGAAAAGCTCGTAGTATATCCCAGGTGAGTTTTGGAATTTTTGGAGTAGTGTAAAGGTATTTTTGGGTGCCCGAAACAGAAGCCCCGGTCGATTAGCCTGCGCAGCCTGCTAACTCCAATGCTTGCCCAATTTTTTCAGCATTTCAGGGTCAACTTCAAATGATCATAACTATCAATATATAATGAACTGTGAAAGCTTCTATATATCAATGGAAATATATTTGAGTCTTCTTTCCAATGAAATTAGTTTCATCCCATTTGGACATTTAAATAAAAAGTTATGATCAATTTACTTCAGCCTATCAGACAGTCAATTAGGGACAGATCTGACCTTAATTGTTCCTTAGGGGTATTTTGGTCATCTTCCACCCCTATATATACTCCAAACACGGGATTAAGGCTTATTTACAGCAAAATATACTCCTCTTCTCAAAATCCTCTCAAGAACTCAAGCTAGGGTTTCAATTTGAAGACCCAAATCCCATCAATTGAATGACATAACTCCTTATTTATCTTCAACATCAAAAGAAGGGTTTCTCTCAAGACCATAACCTATAACAAGAATCAAATCCTTCTTCAAGAATATATGATATTCAAATTTTTCAAACTCAAGAGCCAATTTATTTTCTCTCAAAGGAACAAGAACCCTAGTCAAGGAATCAAGAATATATCTAAGAATTTATTCAAGAATATTCCACCTAAGGTATGCGTAGTGTTCATCCACGGATTCCTTTCATCCATAGGAGTACAAGAACCATGCTTTAAATAATATATTGTGATTGTCTTGTTGAGATATGATTATGTACATGTTGATGATTGTTGTTTATGCTTCAAGATGTTAATTTAGGGTGATTCTCATGAAGTATGTGTGGTTGTAGTTAAAACCCATGAAATTGGGTGGTTTAAGATGACTAAGTTATTAAGAACACCTATGCCATAAAGCATGCATGCAAGGTGTTCGACGAAATGGCTAAAATAGGCATAATCATGTTTTCATGATTTAAGAGTGCTCAATTAACAAGTCCTTACTCCATGTTTTATGATTTCACGTGAATTCTATGTTGTGTGAATAAAGTTTGAATCTTTACATGTTGTTCATGATACCATGATATTTTATGGATTCAATTGGTGGAATTGAGTTGAATTATGGTGTTATGGTGTATAAAATTGATCATTAGGCCTATGCCCTAAATAGTGCATGCAAGGTGTTTGTTAAAATGCCTAAGTAAAGAAGAATTGAGCACTTTGACCTATTTGTGATCTAAATGATGATTCCATGCTATATCCATGTGCTTAAGTTGATTCCCATGCTAAATCTATGCCTACCATGTGTTTGATAATGTGTCTCAACGAATAAATGATGATCAAGTACCTAGTCTTCATGCTCCAAGATTTTTCTATGTCTCTTAAGTTATGCCATGTCTACTTGATCAAGATGATTTCTATGCTATTAATGTGCTATGAATATGTTGTTGTCTTGTCATGATATTAGAATTGACCATGATGTTAGCTATATAAAAAGTGTATGAAAACCACATGATTTATGAATTCCCCGTAAATGCTATATTATGGATTGTTAATGTTGGTCAAGTACTATGTATGTCAAGTCATGTCAGTTTTCTTCCATAGAGTCCTGGGGGTATTCGTACCCGAAAAATATAGCTGTGTTCCTTGAGCCATGTCATGTTTTCATGATACTCTCAGTCAAGCCATGTTTAGTAGACTTCAGTCAATCTCATGACTCAGGAAAACTCATGTAAAAGCTGTATCAGTTCAGTTCTACTCAGTACTCAGTAATCTATGTAATCTCAGTAATAATTCGTCAGTCTATGAAATTCAGTAAATCTCAGTATCAGTACAATTTAGTTCAGTATTCAGTTCAGACATCAGTAAGCTCAGTCAGCTAATAGAACTCAGTAGTATTTAGTCAGTTAATAGAATTCAGTAGTGTTCCACTAGTCATCGAAACTCAATAAACTCAGTCCATGTTCAGTTCAGTTAAACAGAACAATCAATAATAGTTCAGTTAATTCTAGTATGAACTAGGAAATCTATTCAGTATAATCAGTTCAGTGTCATTCAATTGGGAGTAGGATTCAGCACCGAGTGAACCCAAGGATGGGAACTCACCTGCCAGTAGAGGGTGTGATTCTTAGAAGCAGTTCTCGCATTCCAGAACTATGTAGCCAACATAGGTTGAGACATCAATACTTGTCAGTTGAGGGTAGATGAGGTGGATTAACCTATTAGATGAGGTTTCCCACTGTTCTTATTACAGTACCTGCCAGATGAGGGTCACTCACAGCTTGTCCTTACCAGTGGTGCGGTATTGACACCCTTCCAATCAGGGCAGAGATTGGACCCCAGCTTAGCTATTATAGTATATTTGGGGCATGTCGGTTAGATAACTACTTCCCATAGTTTCAGTATCAGTCTTAGTAAAAGAACTCAAATAGTTCTTCAGGATATCAGGACTGTCAGATACAGTCAACTCAGATACAGTATGGAACTCAGCTAGTTCCATCAGATTTAGGACTGTCAGATATAGTCATTTATGCTATTAGAACTCATATTATCAGATATATCAATTATCAGAATTCTGTTATCATTCATGATATGTTATCAGTAAATATATGTCATTAGTATTTATACTCAGTAGTCATGTTATCATGAGCTCAGTTTTAGGACTGTTATATACGATCAATCAAATCAGTTCTTCATAATCAGAACTATTAGAAACAATCAGTCCTTTATTTGTAATATAGTATCAGTCTCCCAATATTCAGTAATACAGTATCAGTTCCTCACTTATTAGTGAATTACATATCAATATCAATAAACTCAATCATTCAGTATCTCAATATCAGTAAACTCAGTCATTCAGTATCTCAACATCAATAAACTCATGTTGTCAGTATTCAGACTCAGTAGTCAGTATCACCGCGAGTTTAGTTGCAGTTACGTATGTATGTATGTATGTATGTATGTATTCTCATGTTCATATCAGTCAGCATTGTTCATGTATATAAAATCCTTTGTATTTAGTCTACCTCACTCGTATACTCAGTACATTTAGTCTTACTGAAGCATTCGCGCTATGGTGTTTTATTTGACGCCATAGGTACAGAGGCACAAGTTTCAGAGTAGCAGTAGCATTGCAGATTTCAGCAGTCAGTGCTTCTCTTTATTCGAGGGAAATATTATTATTACTTTATTACAATATTTCAGATTAGTTTTTTAGTTCATGGAGTTAGTTGGAGACATGTTCCTTCAACTCCTTATTCAGTTCAGTTAGAGGCTTTCGGACTAGATGTTAGATTAGATGTTCAGACTTCATTATTTATGTTTTTTTGGTATTGTTATACCATGTTTTTTAGATATGTATTAGTATTGAATATTATGGCCTTACAGTTCATGTTTCCGCATATTTTATGAGATATTATGCAGTTTACAGGTACAGATATCAGTCATGAGTTAGCTTGTGGTCCTTCGGGGGTCATGAGCACCGTGTAACATTTTGGTTCAAAAAATAGGGGTGTTACAAGGTGATTGATGAAAGGGATGCCGTATGATAAAGTATTGAAAATGTAGTAGTTTGCATAAGCTTTCATTTATTTTGAAGCAAGAACTCCCTCATGTGATATTTAAATCTTTTGGGTGGCCATTAATAGGTTTTGAAAATAAAAAAGGCAGCAGATATGATATAGTGTGAAATGAAGGACTTGTAAGTCTGGGTATGACGATACCCTGTTATGATGTGCCCTAAATAAAATAAGAAAAAAATGATTTATGAGAAGAAAGTATTATTTTAAGAGTCTAAAATAAGGCTTAAAGAGAGCTCGATGGTATCCCGAAGAAGGCACTACTTCAAATAACTTATTGCTTGATACAGTGTTTTACCAACACTGGTTTTATTTGGCATTGAAATAGGGGATTGTATGCAGGCGACGACCTTGTGGCGTAATAGAAATCAGAGAATCTAGTCCTTATGGGAAACTTGGGTTGGGTGCTTGGCCACTAAGTCAAGAACGGACCCATATAGCCCATAGGTATTTATGTTTTGTAGGGTGTACTATCTAGATCCGAAGCAAATTAAAGAGTTGAGTCATGATTACAAAAAAATGTTTAAAGTTCATCAAATTATGCCCATATGATTTTATTTACATTATGCTAAATTATTTTTATAAATGCTCTCACTTATGTTGTGTAAAAATATGTTATTTTTGGATTGTTCTACATATTAGCACTTTCGAGTGTTGACCTCCTATATTAAAGGTTCTGAGGCCCAATCCTATGGTCCGGCAAACCAGTAGATTTTTCCTCAGATGTTCAGAGTTGGTGAGCCTTTCTTTCTTTGGAAGGAAAATCTATCCAGATGTTAGTTTCAATTATTTTATGGTCTATCCGGGGGCCTTGTCCCGGCTTAGTCAACTTATTATTTTTATTCCATTAGAGAGTTTGTAGAGTGTTTTAGATTGGATTTGGGTTTTTCCTTTTGATACAATGTTATGAAGTCTTAAGTTTGATTTTGGGACTATTTTTTTCAGTTATCTTCTGCATTATTTCATATAAGTTATGCTTATAATTACAAGCTAAGGGGCCTCTTAGACCTTTATGGTTTGGGATATCCGTCGCGGCCAGGGCCTCAGTTCAGGTCGTGACAATATTGATACCCGATAAGGCCAAAAGATGTTTTTATGATGATATTGATACCTAAAAGGCTGGAAGATACTATGATGTTGACATTGATACCAAGCAGGCTAGAGGACACTATGATGATATGTTGATACCCGATAAGGCCGAAGGTTGTTATGATGATAGAGATGGTCATCTATCACCAGTATGCACCTATTCCTATCAACCAGTATAGGATGGTTGTATAGATATGGGTGATGACTATTCCTTGTATTGTATATTTATTGAACTTCCAAGCCTAGAGCGGTGGGGGTACTCATAGGATTGGCTAGGTATTTGGTTGTCTAGAATATCTAGTTACTCGTGTTGTTATTGATATTGTTATTATTGTTGTTATGATTATTATAGTGGTTAGTTTATTATAGATTAGTCATTAATTCGGTATCGAGCTTTGAGGTATGTTTTCGGACTCTTCTATCTTACGATTGCATTATTATGCATATTATATCATGTCTAGCCATGTGGAATTAGAAACCCATTAATATGATAGCATTAAATCTTAATAGGATTATAATGAGGCTTTAAAATGAAGATATGATGATCTAGGTTGTGCTTCGAGATGACCTTGTATATATATGTATATCTAGCTATATGGGACTGTGGTATTATCGTATATCCCTTTCTTCATTTATTCATATTTAATATTCATTCCTTAGCCTTGCATATTATTGTTTATCTTTCTTTCTTTCTTTATTCATATATTGGCCGAGGACATATGGTATAGTATTGAGATTCATGAGTATGACTGGATTAGGATAGTTCATCGTTGAGACTTACTTAGTCCTATTAGGCTAGTCTTTTAGACATGAATAGAATAGGAAATCCTTGTTATCTCATTGGCTCTATTATATGATTGATAGGCATCTGGGTGTAGTTTCTATTCCATTTGTATGTTATAGATGTTTGCTTTATCTTTGAAGCTTAGTTGGTAGTTTCCTATTGAGTACCATTCGTTTGATACTCATACTATACTTCTGCATCCTGCAAATCATAGTACGGGTTATTGTTGTTGATGTATGCATCGTGCAGATCAATCATATTTTAGAGACTTAGAGTGAGATCCTAATATTTGGAGTATTACTTATCTCTCTCTCTTATATGTTAGACTAATCTCTATATTGTATTCGAAGATAAGTTATATAATGTAATTTATTTCACCTATTCCACTTTAGTACTCTTATTATATTAGAAGATCTTCTATTGATACCACCAGGTTTTGGAATTTATTCATGTATTTGATCTTTTGATATATTTACTCTACATCCTTGCTTTATTTTATTTGGTAGTCCATTACTAGCTATTCCAGACTACAGGTTTGGCTTTCCTATAGGTGGATTATAGTACGTGCCATCATGACCTAAGAAATTAGGTCGTGACATCTTCTTATTCTAAAAAACTCTAATGTGATCTTCAAATTGTTGAGTGAGTTCGTGGTTCAGAAAATTTGAGGTATCATTATTTTCTAAAGTGAATCATTTCATCCTGGGAGGAGATATTCCATTAACCTCGGATACTTGAGGGGAATTAATTTGTTTAGTATACACCATGAATTTGGTAGACTCGATTCAGTTATTTTCTATCTTTATCTTGCTTTCATTAAGTTGGTTTTATCATTTTTTGAAAAATAGTAGAAATTTCATTATGATAGTTCATTTGAACTTGTGTTTGAAGTTGTTGGAACTTCTTCATAGTTCTTTAAGTTGTTCTTGAACTTAGTTTGAAGTTCAAATTGTTAAAGTACAGATTTTGCACTTAAAAAATAACAATTAACTTTAGAAATATTAATAGGTGCCAAATTGTGTTTGACCATATCAAATGGGAAAGTGAGATTCTGCAACTCAAACAAACAGGAGAATTACCTCAAGGTTATCTTAAAGACTGTATAATAGTTTCTTATCTTTTGCATCTATTTTGTCATAGCTATAATCACTCTATTTCTTGTCTTGTTCTTATTTTGATATTTTTCTAGTGAAGAACCAAGGTCCACCTACTGAGATTAAGGACCAACCTGACTATGGGAATATGAATTTTGATAGCGAGTGAATGTGATGTCTACGGTTTATCAATGACATCAGAATGGCAGTCGGTGAAGTAATTGGATTTAGTAGATCAACTTTGTAATGGCAATAAATGGGAACAAGAGGAAGAAAATTCAAATTTTCTTTTTATTTTAATCCTTATTGTAGTATTGAAAAAATGAGGTCATCGATCTTGAGTTTTACTTTTGGTCATTTGACATTGTAATCTATATTCAGGCTATAGCTTAATGTAAGTATTTGGAATTGTCATTTTTTTGGTTCCTTTTATCCCATTGTTTTGTTGTTTTTTATATAATTTTTCTTAGGAGTGGTGTTCGATTAGGAGAACTTGATATTGCATTATAATGCCGCTAGACCTAACTTGTAGGATCACATACTGGATATGTTATTGATTTGTTATAGCTATGTGTAACACCCTGCATTTTTCGGCTATATATTAAACTGTTGTTCCTACGTGTGTAAACTCTAATCCCATGATTTGAATTTGTATACACATGTCAAGATCATTATCCTAGTGTTAAGAGTTCTTATTTTGTAAAAAATGTTAATAGGAATCACTTAGAGCAAAGTTGAGCTAAGAGCCTTTAATTCGGCCAAATTTTATCATTCAATTCTACAAAGGTTGACTTTGAACGTGTATAACTTTTTAAATATGTGGAATTTTGCAGCTCAATACCCACCAAATTATACATAATTGAATTATCTTTCCAACGATACAAATTTTACTTTAATCTGATACCCGAGTAAAAAGTTATGATCATTTTTGTGAGAAACAGTAAGCCTCTGCGTTAGTGTCGCATCGCGAGGGCTGTCCCCTGGGAATAGGGGCATGCGACAAGGGCTATTCCCTCATTATTCAAGATTCTTAAAGGGTCAAGTGGTAATTGGGTCATTTTATCTCAACCCAAGTCGTCCAAAACACGATTTGGGTTTGGCCCTTTCCCTCAAAATTACTCACTATTAACCCTTCCCCTTCCCAAGAACAAAATTCAAACTCCTTTTCCCTAAGAATCCAAGACGTCAATCTTCCAAGTTTAAGCAATCTTCAAGAAACTAGCTATTGAGGTATGTGGGGTTTATGAATAAGGACATTCTTCCATCCTTGTGCCCAAAACTTGTTTAAAAGTTTAAGTTATATGATTTGCAATTAGGGTTTATACCCAAGTTATCTTGTTTTAAGCTTATGAAATTTTTATGTGATTAAAGTATTAAAGTGCATACTTGTTCTCATCTAACTATGTCTTGACTTAAACATTTCCCATTATGACTTAAATTTCATGAGTTTGATTTGAAACATTGATTAAAGATTTCCAATTGACTTTTAAGAATGATATTGTATTGCAAGTTATATGAAAGAAAGTATAAGATTTAAGGCATATGTTTAAGCACTAGGTTTACAAGAAAAGTTTGATCTTTTGTTTCAATGACAAGGCTTGAAATACACAATGGTTTATCTTAATTATGATTTAAAACAAAGAGAAGCATAATTTATTTCTAGTATACTAACCCTTATGCTATTTTAATGTCAATTTCCTAAAGTATGAGCATATAAGTAACATGGGAGAAGTATTTAGCACCGAGAAGGAAATGCAGATGAGCGTATCCTTAATTCCTAGACACTACGAGCCAACGTAGGTTAAGCTCTCCTAATATGGATGAAGTTAAGTATTGTGTTCACTTAAGTTAAGTATCTATTCCGACGGAAAGGGTAGAACAGCTCTCTCCAATGTGGGTAAGACATTGGACTCCATGGTAGCTCACATGATTTATGTCGGTTAGAAGAACCTCCCAAAATAAAGAATAAAAAAATAAAGCTTTTAGAAACTATGTGTTATGGCTCACAAAGTTTATTCTTATGCTTGATTACTCATGTTTATGATCTTGCAGTCTTTAGATTTATTCAAGTTCAAGGTGACTCATTTACACTTATAATGCATCATTGAAAGTTTATATGAATATTAAGTTCTTGTTTTACTTATGTATTCACCCCAACATACTCAGTACATTCCAGAAGTATTGACCTAAATTTATGTCTATGTGCTACATTGTCTCATAATATAAGTACCAATTGTAGCCTACATGTCATAAGCAGACAGTTTGTAGCTTTCAGTCAGCAGGTGATGAGTTCTTTTGATTTAAGGACTTGGTTCTATAATAGTTTTAGTATCATTCTTTTTATTCAGTCATATTGATTAGGGATATCTGGGGGTCATGTCTCAACTACCTATAGTTAGTATTAGTAGAGGCTTCATAGACGCTCATGCATAGTTGATGTATTTATTTTCAATTTTGTTTTGTATAATAAAAGTATGTTTTGAATAGTCTCGTATTGAATATATTTAGCAAAGACATTTCTTTTTCTT
This sequence comes from Capsicum baccatum var. pendulum, assembly GCA_030864225.1. Lineage (NCBI taxonomy): Eukaryota > Viridiplantae > Streptophyta > Magnoliopsida > Solanales > Solanaceae > Capsicum > Capsicum baccatum. Next base: position 273,963,757 of record CM061552.1, read on the forward strand.
ATTTTATTTAGATTTATGTAACACATTTTCTCACGAGTTATGCAAGTATCATGGGTTAGCTTAGGATCACTTGTGCTTCTAAGCACCGTGTGACGTCCAGGGGGAGTCTCGGGGTGTTACAAACTTGGTATCTAAGCACAGAGTTCAAGTGTCCTAGGGTGTCTATGAAGCCGTGTCTAGTAGAGTCAAGCGGAATGGTACAAAGATTTCTGTACTTTTCTTCGAGAGGCTACATGGCATTTAATAAATATTTCCCTTTTTTCATGTCTTAGATACTGTTGTAGAAGTGTTATATAAGAAACTTATGTAGATTCTTACGTGAATCCATATGTACGAACTCTGCCTTATTCTTGAGGCAACAGAAATATCCAAGCTTAATTTCCTACAAATAGAGATTTCTTAGACAGTCCCCACAGACAGTTATAGGATTGAATGTGGGCTCAAAAAGGATCCCGTCAGTAATATTATGTTCTAATATTTGAAAGTGTTCATTCTTATTCATGAAAATCATGCACTAAGCTAAAGTCAGATATGCTTTCAGACCCTTTCTCAGAATCCTATGACAATATATGATCTAGAGTTAGAAACATGGACCCAGATGTTTAGCAGCAGTAAAATGGGGATAGTGTTTATCTGAAATTAGTAGATTAAGTATCCATGGGGCAAGTTGTATGAAAGGTGGACTAGCAAGCTTGAAGTAGTGTATGCAGGAATTTAAGTTTATTAATTTTAAATTAATTATGATGGTATAGGTGTGATTTAGCAGTGCCTAAGGTGATATGGAATTGTATTATTTCTATGTTTTTTACAGTGTGTATTCTTGATAGTACCCTTGAGTTGCTAATTCTGAGTAAGGATAGTTTTGTAGTATATGATGTCCGTACCAGCTAAGTTATGGGCTATAGGTTGTTGATGTTGGGTATTTTGGTGTAATAGTGATTCTCATGGTTTAGGAAAAAATATAAGTTTAGAGATGTGATATTAGTAGGCTATGAAGGAAGTTAGTATGGTTTATTAAAAGTTTGGGAATATCCATGTTAACTGTTAGAATCTATGTTTGATTCGTGGAGGATTGAGCTAATAGAAAGAAGAGTTGAAATTCTAGATGGTGTGAACTCAGGATATGGTGATAGTCCTAAAAGTTTAAAGTTAGTCAGTGTTCAAGTTATTTTATGATGATTATTGGGGCTATAGAAAGTTAAGAGTTATAGCTCAGAAGGAAGTATTAGCAATGGGGTTTACACTTTCAAGTGTAGTTTTCAGGAAAAGTTTTTATTTATGTGTATTGCTATATCTCAGGCTCTAAAGTAAAGTGTTTGCAGTTCAGTTTAAAGTTTATTAAGGGGGTCCAAAGACTTTGAATGATAGCTTAATACTAAGGGGGAGATGATAGAACAAGGAACCAGTCAGGCTCTCGTATTCTAGTAATGATGCCAGTGTATTGTAGAACATTAGTAGGGGAGGAAGATGTTTGATCTATTCTTAGCTCAGTGCAAATTTTAATACTTCAGTCATCAAGACATCTACTCAAGCCTTGCAAGTCAGATCTATGATCATAGCTCATATTTATGCACTTTCCATAGAATCATGTAAGAATAGTTGTTAATAATAAAAGTGCAAGAAATTTTATGGTTAGTTGAAAATTTCATATGTGTCTTCTTAAGAATAGTTCAAGAAAGTTGTTATTCATAGAGGTTTAGAGAATATCAGAAAGATGTTTATATGCGTTGTTTGCCTAAAAGTTCATATATGGTTATAATGATAGGCTTGAATGTCATGTTAGTATATAAGTGGATGAATGCATTGTGTGTTAGTGAATTCCTAGTAAGAGGTTTAATATAGTTCTTGAAGTGGTATGAAGAATTATTCTTGTGATAAGAATTGTGAAACACTCATGGGTTATTGAATTTGTGGTTTATACTAGTCCTATGGTGTTAGGTGTTATACCTTGTAATATCATGATAGGCTTGAACATGGTAGTTCAACTCAGAATTGGCTGGAGTGGTTATATGTGCACAAGTGTGAATTATAATTTGAATCAAATGAACATAGTATTTAAGGGTAAAAGTATAATAGAAGGAGTGTTTTAGAAGTGTGGCTGCTTGAAAGTTAACAGTTGAATTGCCTAAGGCTTAGTAATTCCATCCTAGCTTATGTTTCATAGGCCTATGTTCCATGTTATAGAGTTATAGCCATATTAAAATTCCTTACTCAGATATCTTATTCAGATGATGCCCAAGATTCATTGATCCCAAATATTATTATAACTTCTTTCAAAGAGTGTTTAAGAATTACTCCAGTTGAGTATGAACTTTTAGTATGATTTAGTCTATATAGCCAGTAATTCGGAGTAACAATCAAGCAGATAAGCTCCTATTGTTTGCCATTTTCCCTATCTAGTTTTTCCATCTGAAGTTTCATGAGTATGGCTATTCAGTGAAGTAATTCATTCACATCCATGCAAATTGCGAATTCAGTTAAGTTCATGAATCATGTCTTTGATTCAGATATTTATTCATGACTCAGTTCATAAGTGTTCAGTGCATGATCTCAGTTTTTCAAGTATTCCAACTCAGAAATTGTGATATCCATTGTACGATCTTGGTCTCATTATCTCATGATTTGTGCTTACATAATGTTCTTGGCGATGCCATAAAGACCTTTTCTTTCTATTCCTATACATGTTTTGTTGAGGAACAATTTCTAATGAGAAGTTACGTACTTTATTCAATCCTTAGTAACTCGTGAAATTTTATTACAATAATTATCACTTTGTAATTCCTTATGCAAGTTCATGTCTTGAACATTTCATATGAATTCTAAACTCTCAACATAAATCTGCTCCTTATAGTAAATAAAGTCAAGTCAGCTCAGAAATCAGTTTCAAGATAAAGTTATAATGTTTCAACTCAGTTATATCCTTCATTACAAGACATTTCATGTGTACATTATTTCATAATTATATGAATTCAATAAGTTCCTATCTATCATTCGAGGATGAATGATTCCAAGGGGAAGATAATATAACACCCCGTATTTTTGGGCCAAATATTGAATCGTCGTTCCTACGTATGTAAACTCTATTCCCATGATCTTTTTTTGAATATGTGTAAACATCATTATCCTAGTTTTAAGAGTGTTTATTTGGTGAAAAATGGTCATAGGAATCACAAAGAACAAAGTTGAGCTAAGAGCCTTTGATTCGGCCTAATTTTGGTATTCGATTCTACAAGGGTCAACTTTGAACATGTATAACTTTTGACATATGTGTAATTTTGCAGCTCAATATCCTCCAAATTATAGATAATTGAATTAGAATTTCAAAGATGCCAATATCGCATTAATCTGATACCTGAGTGAAAAGTTATAACCATTTTTGTGAGAAATAGTAAGCCTCCACGATAGGGCCACGTCGTGAGGGAGATTATCTGGGAAATGGATGGCATCGCGAGGGATGTTCCCTAGGAATAGGGGTCGCTCCACGAGGGCTATTCCCTTACAACTCTAGCTTATTAGAGGGTCAAGGGGAAATTGGGTCTTTTTGTCTCAACCCAAGTTGTCTAAAACACGATTTGGGACATTCATTGGGTCATTATTTGCCTTTTCCCCCAAAATTACTCACTAGAAACACTTTCCCTTCACAAGAAAAAAGTTCAAGCTCCCTTTCATCAAGAATCCAAGAGTTCAAGCTTCCATGTCCAAGAAATCGTTAAGAAACTAGCATTTGAGGTATGTGGGAGTTTATGAACAAGGACATTATTCCATACTTATTCCCAAAATTGTTTAAAAGTTTAAGTTATATGATTTTCTATTAGGGTTCATGACCAAGTTATCTTTTTTTGAGTTTATGAAATTATTATGTGATTGAAGTATTAAAGTGCATACTTGTTCTCATCTAATTGTATCTTGACTTAATGATTTCCCATTATGATTTGAATAACATGATTTTGATTTGAAACACTTAATAAATATATCCAATTGAGTTTAAAGGATGATATTGTATTACAAGTTATATGAAATAAAGTATAAGATTTAAGGCTTAAGTTTAAGCACTAAGTTTACAAGAAAAGTTTGGTCTTTTGAACTAATGACAAGGCTTGAAATCCATAATGATTTATCTTAATTATGATTTAAAGCAAAGAGAAGAATAATTGGTTTCTAGTATACTAACCCTTATGCTATTTTAATGTGGATTTCCTAAAGTATGAGCATATAAGTAACATCGGAGTAGTATTTAGCACCGAGAAGGGAATGCGGATGAGCGTATCCTTAATTCCTAGAAACTATGAGCTAATGTAGGTTAAGATTTCCCATTATGGAGGAAGTTAAGTATAGTGATCACTTAAGTTAAGGTTCTATTCTGTTGACAAGGGTTGAACAGCTCTCCCCAATATGGGTAAGACATTGGACTCCATGGTAGCTCTTATGGTTTATGTCGTCTAGAAGAACCCCCCAAAAGAAAGAATAAAAAAGTAAAGCTTTTAGTTACTAAGTGTTATGGCTCACAAAGTTTATTCTTATGCCTCGTTACTCATGTTTATGATCTTGCAGTCTTTTCTTTTATTCAAGTTCAAGGTAAGTCATTTACCCTTAGTATGCATCATTGAAAGTTTATGTGAATATTCAGTTATTATTTTACTTATGAATTCACCCCCACATACTCAGTACATTCCATAAGTACTGATCCACATATATATCTATGTGTTATATTGTCTCATAATGTAGGTACCAATTGTTGCCCACATATCATAATCAGACAATTTACAGCTTTCTGTCAGCAAGTGATGAGTTATTTTGATTTGAGGACACGATTCGACTTCAGTTTTAGTGTCATTCTTTTTATTTAGTGGTATTGATTAGGGATAACTGGGGGTTATGTCCCGACTACCTATAGTCAGTATTAGTAGAGGCTTCATAGACACTCATTCAGAGATGATGTATTTATTTTCAGTTTTGTTATATATAACCAAAGTATGTTTTGAATAGTCTCATATTGAATATATTTAGCAAAGACATTTCCTCCGCTTATTTCTTTTAGATTTATGTAACACATGCACCTGCTCACGAGTTATGCAAGTATCGGATTAGCTTAGGATCACTTATAGTTCTAAGCATCGTGTGATATCTAGGAGGTAGTCTCGGGGTGTGACAAACTTGGTATCAAAGCACATAGTTCAATTCTCCTAGGGTGTATATGAAGACGTGTCTAGTAGAGTATTGCGGAATGGTACAGAAACATTTGTACTTTTCTTCGAGAGACTATAGGGAATTTAAGAAATGTTTCCCTCAAATCGTGTATTAGAAGTGTTCTCGAAGGAACTTATTATGTTTCTTATGTGAATCAATTCATGTCAACTCTGCCTTATTCTTGAGGCAACAGAAATAGCCAAGCTTAAATTCCTAAAGATAGAGTTTTCTCAGACAGTCCCCACAGATAATTATAGTATTGAATGTGGCCTCAAAAAGAATCCCATCAGTGCTCTTATGTTCTAATCTTTGAAAGTGTTCATTCTCATTCACGAAAATTGTGCACTAAGCCAAAGTCAAATATTCTTTCAGATCCCTTCTCAGAATTCTTTGGAAACATATCATCTAGAGTTAGAAGCATGTACCCAAATATTTAGCAGCAGTAAAATGGGGTTTATGTTTATTTTGAATTTGTATATTATGTATCTATGGGGCTAGATGTTTGAAAATGTAACGTCCCAAAAATGGGTCCTGAAACATCACACGGTGCTTAGGGTCACAAGTGACACCAAGCTAACCCTTCTACTGGCGAACTCATAAGCAATTAAATAAAATGCATAAATTTGTACAATATCAGCGGAAGATAACTCTTTTCTGAATCTAATTAATTCATAACTGAATTCACAGGATTATAACTCTACTTTTACAATGAAAACTGAAATTGAATACATTAACTCTACTGACTGTCTATGAAGCCTCTACTAATACTGACTGTAGATAGCAAGGATGCGACCCCAACTATAACTAATCAATACATACGATTAAGAAAGTAAAGAACAATAGTAAATCAACTGAAGTCCTCGAAATAGGAGGGCTCATCATCTACTGGCTGGAATCTGCAACTATCTGATTTTGACTACACATACTACAACTTGTACCTATATTATGAGACAATGTAGCACATAGACACATATGTGGATCAACACTTTGAGTATGTACTGAGTATATAGGGGTGCAATGCAATAAGTAAACTATATCATCAATCTTTATAGAAAATCTGCATGCTGATATAAATGACTCACATAGCTTGAGTAAAAGCTAAAATCTGAATCTCATAAATCATGTATAATGAAGCATATAGTACAAATCTGGTGAGTCATTCTATTTACTTCTAAAATCTATATTATCCATCTTATTGTCAATACTTGAAGGCTAAAGGAACTTTAACCAATGTTTTCAAACTCATACTTTTATCTCATGGAGAGTAAAAATTCTTTGAAACTCAAGGACTCAGGACTCTTTGAAACTTTAAGAATTGGGAACTCTGTGGCTCTTGGAATTACATAACTTTGGACGCTTGGGAGTTTTTTCTAACCGAAATAAACCATGTGAACTACATGGAGTCCATTGTCTTGTCCTCCTAAGTAAGAAACCTCATGTTGGGTAGAGGCGTCATACTCTTGCTAGGGAGTATAACCTCAACTTAATGATCACTAACTCGTCCTTGGACCCATAAATCTCAGTCATATGGTGGCACATAGTTTTGGGGTATGAGACCTCGAAATCATACCCAACTCGGTGCTAAATATACTCTCATACTCAGCTCAGAACTCTTAGGAAATCCACCTCAAATAACTCAAGGGTCTATACTGAAGACCAAAATGTATTACTATTTGCTTTAATGGAACATCAATGTGGATTCCAACTCTATTAGGACCAGAAAGGTCAAATATTTCTCAATAATCTCAAAGTACTCAAATCATAGGTGCTTATAGCACAGAAGTTCATAAAATTGCAATTCTCAAGTAGGGCTTAGTGGCCCATAGTTCAATATCAAGTAAAGACTCATCACTTGTACTTAGGACTCAAAATGTAAAGGTTTAATGCATCAAAATCATATTTAAACTTCATGCTCAACCATCATCTTAAAAATCTTATAATTATCTCAATCAAGATATTAAAAAAATAACTGATAATATGAATCTGATGATTTCAACATTTCAAAATTCATGCTTCGATAACAAAACATTCATAATCATCTTAAAATCTGAAAAATTTGGAAATAGGCACGGAAATATAAATAAAATCATGTAATTCAACTTTTAAACCATGGGAAATCAAATAATCTTGCAAATAATGGTAATGGGTATAAATCCTAACTTGATGTTCATGGAAATCATAGTAAAATTTAGAAATTTATATCTTAAAAGAAGTTTTTTGGGCACAAGAACGTAAGGATTGTTCTTGTTCAAACCCCACATTTCTTGGATGAATAACTTGCTTGCAAGATGTTATTGGAACTCTTGAAGCTTTTGACTTGGGGGGTCTTGAATCTTGACTCAATTTGTAAAAACTATGGTGAACTCTTGAGTTTCTTAGAAGAGGATTTGGATGCTTAGGGTTTTTGTTTTGAAGAGAATGAGGATTTAGGCATAAAGAGCTTTGTAATATGATAGATTTTATGTTTTGGACAGATTGGGGGTAGGATAATTGTCCAAAATACCCCCCTTTTAACCCTTGACAAAACTGGAAAAAAATAACTAGGAGCCTAATTTTCTGGGCCACCGCAATGAGCCACTATCATGGTGGCTCACTGGAAATTGACGAATGGGAAATTGAGGGTCACCGCAACGCGGAGCCATCGCGTTGTCCCACTGGTTGGGACCTAAAACTTCAGCGCGATGCGCCACAATTGCGCTAGGCCACTGGAAACTGACAATTGGGATATTACTCCTCTTTGCGACGCACTAAGGGTCTGAATGACGGTGTTTTATGATAGTAACTTCCATTAGCCATAACATCTTGTCCGGTTATCATATTTGGGCAAATCTTATATCGTTGGAAATATAATTCAATTTCCCACATGATAAAAATTCAAAATTAGGAGTATTCTATATGGTTTAAACATAAATCACTTTGGAAGTCATTCCTCAATCTTATAGAGACAAAATTAGGCTTAAGAAAAGTTTGGGGTATTACAGAAAAGTGGACCAGTAGATTTGAAGCAGTGTATGCAAGAATTTAAGTTTATTGATTTGAAATTAAGTACGATGGTGTGGGATTGATTTAGAGGTGTACCCAAGGTGATATGGGATTGTATTATTTCTAACTTTTTACAGTGTGTGTTCTTGATAGTACCCTAGAGTTGCTAAGTGTGAGTGAGCCTAATTGTGTAGTATATGATGTTCTTACTAGCTAAGTTATGGGCTATAGGAGTTTGATGTATTTTGGTGTAATGGTAATTTTCATTGTTTAGGGAAAAATATAAGCTTAGAGATCTGATAGTAGTAGGATATGATGGAAGTTAGTGTAATGCCCCGTACGTTCCTAGTTCAGCTCAGCCCCTAGTATGTGCCTATAACACTTAGAACCTAAAAATAAAGTTAAGGGGTTTAGTCACTTCTGACTCCCTTTAAAGTTCGAGGATTTTTAAGTTGACTTTTCGGGCTCTGAGATGATAATTTTTGAGTTGATTTATATTCAGGGGCGTAAGTAGCATGTCTCAGGTAAATTTCAGATTTTTGGACAAGGTTTGGACCGCGTTTGGATTTGCATCGTAGTAGCTCATAGAGATTAGGCCACATCGCAGTGAGTATAGCGGTGAATGATCCACCGCATCACAGTGAAGGACAAATCGACATTGGTCTGTGTAATACCCCAGAAAATTTTTCGTTGAAATTTTATGCGTAAACGTGTTGGGTTCTATATTCTAGAATAAATTATAAATTTTTCGTGTGGAATGTCTTAGATTATGACCCAACATTGTGTAGAGTATCAAATAATCTTTACAACAATATGTGGATCATCTAAAATGGACACCCGAGCGACGAGTTATGAACATTCCGATAGAACCGTGAATAGTAGTGAACAGTAAAACATGCAGGAAAAAAAGTACTGAGGCCTGGTGTATTTTTGCTCCAACTTTAAATGATCATAACTCATTGTACATAATGATGTGGTTGATCTACTATATATTAACGGAAATCTCCGCGATTCCTCTTTCCGATGAAATTGGTTTCATCCAATTTGTCTATCGGAGCAAAAAGTTATGGTCGATCTACTTCAGCCTATCAAAAGTGAATTTTTTGGTCAACTTCAAATGATCATTACTCATCGTACACAATTATCTGGGTGAGATAATATATATCAACGGAAAGATATGAGAGTCCTCTTTCTAATGAAATTGGTTTCATCAAATTTGGATATCAGAGTAAAACGTTATGGTTGATCTACTTCACACTATCAAAACAGTCCACCAAAGGACAGATGCAAAAATTATTTGATTTTTAGGGGAATTTTGGTCAATCCCCCTCACCCAAAATCCATCCAAACCCAATATTAAAGGCTATTAGAAGAATTATATGTTATATTTCATCAAATTCCCTCACAAAGAAAACCCTAAGCTCCTACATCCAACTTCAAGAACCTCCAAAGTTCACCATTAATTCTGCAAATTTATTCAAGATTCCAAGTTTCTAGTCCAATAACTCCAAGAACCATCATTCAAAGGCACGATTAACATCTAAAAAACTAGTATCGATCTAAATTTCATCATTCAAGGTATGTGGGGTTTTTCAACAAGAACAATCTTTCGTTCTTGTGCCCAAAAGTACTTTTCTTTATGAAGATATGATTTTTATATGTTTATTATGATTTTGGAGCATGAACTTATATTCTATCTTGATTATCTTGAGATTATGATGTTTATGACTTTGAAAAGTCAAATTTATATGAAATTATGACTTAAAGCATGATGCTTGAAAGAAATTTACTATGATTTTGATATTTGGGTCTTGAACCCCATTTGAAATTGTCTTTGAGAAAATGTGTGCTATATGCACGTTGATGTTGAATATTTGAGATGTTTTGAATGATTTGACCTTTTGGTAGTGAATGAGTTATTTTGAACTCGACTGTGAAAGAAATCTACATTTTTGTTGATTATGATAAAGGGGTAATAAATTAGCTCCCGATGAAAATTGTTGAAGTGTTTATTGTGGATTTTCTTTAATGTGAGCCTGAGGCTGATTTAAATTTCTGATCTAAGTTTGGGAGTAATCTTTAGCACTGAGTGGGAGGTATAAAGTGACCTTACTTCCCTAGAATTACGTGCCTCCATAGGATGTGAGCCTGAGGCTGATTTATATAGTGATCACTAGTGTTTTTGGATTGATATTGGAAGTCCTACTCTGATGGCAAGGATAGGACGGCTCTCCCCAATGTGGGTTGTACATTGGACTCCATGTAGCTCACATGGTTTATGTCGGTTATAGGACTCCCAAAGTGTGTGTGTGTTTCCTTGTGTCTATGGTGAACGGTGAAGTGATTTGAAAGTGGAATTGTGAAAGTTATTCTTTCAAAAGATTTAAATGATATTTATATTATGAGAATTGATATTCTTGATGAACTGAAAGTGATTGACAAATTATATGATGACTCACATGTGTTATTATACTTATTTCATCCTCTCATGATTATTATGATTTCCTTCAGGCTATGTGAGTCTTTCATACATCCTGCATATTTCTTATAAATATTTATGATGATGATGTTTATACAACCGCATACACCCCTATATGCTCGGTATTTTTCCATGGTACTGACCCACATATTCGTATGTGGGCTATATTTTCTCAGAATGTAGGTACAAGGTATAGTTTCACCTTCAGATCCAGTTAGTTCGTGGTATCCAGTCAGCAGGTGATGAGTCCTTTTGATTCAAGGGCTTGGGTTAGTTATGCGGAGCTTATAGTGTTGTATTTTCTTTATTCAGTCGTATTGAGTTGGGGTAGTCGGGAGTCATGACCCAGCTACCTACAGTCAGTACTAGTAGAGTCTTCATAGACAGTCAGTAGAAGTTGATGTATTTTGTTTCAATTTTGGTTGTAAAGGCAGAATTGTAATCCTGTAAAATTCCATTTTTGTATCGATCAGATTTAGAAAAGAGGTAATTTCTGCTGATTTGTATTTTTATTCAGTTGCTTATGAGTTATGCCAGTAGAAGGGTTAGCTTGGGGTCACTTATGACCCTAAGCACCGTGTGACATCTCGGGACCTGATTTTGGGGCGTTACAGTCTGTTTCCAGTGAGTCACCGCAATTGCACAATCGCGGTGAAGGCTAAATCAAAGATAGTCCAATTCCAGTGAGTCATTGCAATTTCACCACATCGCGGTGGGAATTGCGATGACCCACTCACCACGTCGTGGTGAAATCTAAAAAGGTATTCCAGTTCTGAGTTTTAAAATCACAGGGGAAATTTAGTCTTTTTCCATACCCCAATTCGTAAAATCAAAAGATTTAACCCTATTCTAAGCATATTACACTCATTATTCATCAATTTTCTCTTCAAGAAAACCCTAGATCTTCAATTTTAAACTTCAAGAAATCCAAAATTCACCGTTCCTTTTCCAAGAAAACCAAGCATTTGAGTTTCCCGATTCAAGAACTTCAAGTAAAAGCTTAAAAAACATTGTTAGGAATTCTAAGTTTTAATTTCTTATCCAATTAATCAACTAAGGTATGTGGGGATATAAACAAGGGTACTCGTTTCATCCTTGTGCCCAAAATTTGTTTTTAAAGATGAAATTTTATGAATTTACATGAATTTCAAATTCGGGTTCATACCCAATTATTATTATTAGAAGATTATGATGTTACACGTGTATAGATGATGAATTGCATGCCTAGTTTGCACATTTATGCGTGTGAAGTGATTTTAGATATATTGAAGGTTGAATTTCACTATTTTGACTAGAATTGTGCAAGAATTTCATGATTTTTGACTATTGAGCATACTTTATGATAATATGACGTGAGTTTGAAGTATGGGTTACAAAGCCCTAGTTTGAATATTTATATTCCAAGAAGATTATGCTTTAAGCACCCTATGATTAGTTGATATTTATATTTTGAATAAGATTTGATCTTATGATCCTCAGCTAAGATATGGAATCCACTTTACAGTTTTGATTACAGTTTAATGTAATTAGATGCATAATGAATTTTCATTGTAAACTCTTAAACTAGTTTAATGTGGATTTCCTACAGAATGAGCATACATATTAAAGGGAGTAGTATTTAGCATGGATCGGGAAGTGTGTAATTAGCGGATCCTACTTTTCCAGAACTACGAGCCAATGTAAGTACATATTTAGATTATATTGTATTTGTATATGGATACAGATACAAATTGTGATTACTTAGATCAAGTTATACTCCTTGGCAAGAGTATGACACCTCTCCCCAATGTGAGGTTTTCCCCTTAGGGGAACTAGATGTTGGACTCCATGATAGCTTACATGGTTTATGTTGGTTAGAAGAACCTCCCTACATAAAAGTCCCAAAAGGACATTCCAAAAGTACTGATCTACATATAAGTATATGTGCTATATTGTTTAATAATATAGGTTCCGGTGCTCAATTCCAGTAGTGTGATTGATCGTGATCATCTCTATCTACATCTCGATGGTTGGTGAGTCCTCATAGTTTGGGTACCCAGTTATTCAGATGTCTAGTTTATTAAATTATATTATTTAGTTGTTTTTAGGTAGTTTGAGTCAGCTAGGGGTTTGTACCAGCGGCTTTCTCGTTATCAGTAGTAGAGGCTTGTCAGACTGCTAGTTACAAATTCAGATTTCAAGTGTTTGTTGTCCAAACTTTTAAATCAAGTATTCTCATATATTATGTTCAGTTAATTCCAGTTTAGTTCAGATAAAATTTAGTATTCCAGCATTGTTTGTATACATAAATTTCTTTAATATAAGTTTCAAATTTAGTAGAAGGCTTACAGGGTTAGCTCAGGACTACTTGTAGTTCAGAGCACCGTTTGACATCTTGGGACCCATTTTAGGGGCGTTACAAATATGGTATTAGAGCCTAAGGTATAAAGAGTCCTAGGAAATCAGAAAATCCACGTTATGTAGTGTCTTAGTCATGGGTATGAAGTGTGCCACATTTATAAGCAAGAGGTTGCAGAACAATTTAGGAACTAATCTTTTATTTCATGATCCATCATACTTACAACTATTTCTATATTCTTTTAACTCGTGCTTTTACATGACAAAATTTGCCTCCTCGTAGAGCTAATGCCCATATATATAATAACCAGCCACCCCAGCATGCTGATCCTCTGAATAAAAATGTGTCTCATGCAGAATTTTAGGATACCTTTCAGGCGTTCGCCCAAGCTGTGACTGCCAATGTTCTGGGTAACCATTAGGCTGTAGTCCTGTGTTAGCAAAAGAGTGATTTAGCTATATCGAGACTTCGCGTCTTTATGAGGATGAATCCTCCCAAATTCTTTAGGTCAAAGGTAGGTAAGGACCCACAGTTGTACCTTAATAAGGTGAAAAAGATCACCTAAGTTATGCATATTACTGGAGAGAAGAGTGTAGAATTGGCATCCTATAGGCTGAAGAGTGTTTCTTATGATTGGGTGGTTATGTGAATGAATGGTAGAGGTGAAAATGTAACTTCCATGAGTTGGAAGGTTTTTCAGGATGCGTATCTAGACAGGTTCTTTCTACATGAGTTACGAGAAGCAAAGATTGAGGAATTCATGAACCTGAGGTAGGGCTTGATTACAGTAAAGGAGTACTACCTTAAGTTCAATTAGTTGTCTAATTATGCCTCTGATTTGATTGTTGACCCTAGATCTAGTATGAGTAAGTTTGTTACTAGAGTGTCTGGTTTGGTAGTCAAGGAGTGTAGGACTACCATGATTATTAGGGATATGGATCTTGATATATTGATGAATCATGCCCAATAGATTGAGGTAGAAAAGTTAAAGGGGGAGAGAGAGAGAAAATAAGAAGGCTAGAACTGGACATTTTGAGTATGGCCAACCAAGATCTGCAGGGAGAAATCATTCACAATTTTAGGGTCACCCATCTATGCCGGTTCCATCTTTATCCAGTGTTCCCGTACCCAGCGACAAGCAGTAGCAGTGGGGTAAGACTTCTATGTCCAGGTCTCAGAATAGTATGAGTGGAAGGCCCAGTTGGTAAGATATATCCTGGTGAGTATTTTTTAGGATAGAAAGGTTGTTTTGGATATGGTAAGTTGGGTCATGGAATCAAAGAGTATGCATATGCCAAGCAAAGAAACAGGGACATTCATCCCTAGACTCAGGCTACTAGTGCACCAGCTCCACTTGGTCACCCAACCCTTCTCAAGTCGCATCATTCAGTACCAGTGGTAGTCAGTGCCAGAATCAGTTCGATGCTTTACCATCCTGCTAGGAGTAGGAGAGTTCGTCAGATATTGTTACTAGTATGCTTTGTGTCTTTTATCTTGATGTTTATATGTTATTAGACCCAGGGCCAAACCTCTCTTATATGACTCTGTTGGTTGCGGTAAATTTTGGAGTAGGCCCTGAAAATCTTTCTAAGCCCTTCTTAGTTTGTACTCTAGTGGGTGAGCCAGTTATAGCCAAACAGATCTATTGAAATTGTCCTATCACAGTCCTTCATAAGATCATATTGGCAGACTTAATAGAGTTAGATATGGTCGACTTTGACCTTATTCTGGGCATGGATTGGCTCTATTCCTATTATGCAGCTATAGATTAATGCACCCAAGTAGTGAATTTTTAGTTTCACTGTCTATGGGTAGTGTTGCTCATGTTGAGGACAATAAGAAGAAGTTAGCTCAAGAAGTCCATCAACTTTCTAGACTAGGTGTTCACTTAGTCGATACAGAAGAGGGTGATATATGGGTTCAGAGTAGTTCAGAATCATGTCTAGTTTCTGAGGTGAAAGAAAAGCAAGATAGAGATCACAGTTTAGTCAAGTTCAAAGAGTTAGTTAAAGATCAAAAAGTGGAGGTTTTCTCCCAAGGGGGAGATGGTGTTCTGTATTGTCAGGGTCATTTGTGTGTTCCAGTTGTAGATGACTTAAGGCAGCGAATTCTTACAAAAGTGTATGGTGTGTGCTACTTTATTTATCTAGGGGCAACAAATATGCACCGCGACTTTCAACTGATGAGGGAGCTACTTGGGAAGCAGAAGCAGACATGAGTACCAATTATCCTTACCTTTTCTCCGCTAACTAATATCTAGCTCAAGGAAACAGTTCTTCTTAAGCTTTTCAGTTTTCATATCCAAATTTCAGTTACAACTTGATATCAGCCTCATTATCAGGATTCCATTTTTAAACTTGGTACTAAGTACCATTGCATATTCAATTATATGTTCATGTATCAGATTAGTCATGTGTTCATGCATCAAACATGCATTCTCCTTGTGAGAAGACTTAGTTATTAGAAATCTCCGTCACGCATTCATGTATCAGCTCAGTTATGAAATCACCCATTAGATATGCATACTCAGTATGATATCAGAAATGTCAGTTATGTAGTCATGTTTCAGTGTTCATGTTTAGTATGTACTTTGGCTTATCGTTTCTCCCCTCTCAGTCAGTTTAATTCAAGGATGAATGTTCCCAAGGGGGAGACATTGTAATACCCCAAAGTTTCTTAACTAATTTCATCCCAAGAATGTCAAGTATTATCTTCTAAATTGAATGATATTTATTCCATGAGGAGTTTGTAAGATTTTCACTTTTTGTCATGTGGGAAATTCAATAAACTTTTCATAGATATAAAATTTGCCTAAATCCGATAACCGGGTAAGAAGTTATGACTATTTCAAGTTCCCGTCGTAAAACAATGCCATATTAGTCAGTGGCGTGCCGCACCACAGGAGAAAATGGAAATTGTCAAATTCCAGTAGGGGTCCATTATAGTGGCGCATCGTGCCAAACTTCCAGGTCACAAATGAAGTGGCAACGCGATGGCTCCGCATCACGCCATCCCTCATTTTGCCAGTTATCAAATTCCAGTGAGACGCCGCGATAACGCCGCGTCGTGCCAGCGGTCTAATTCGGAAAAATTTCACTAAAATTAAAAGATGCATCCAGGGATAAAAGGTTCAATTTTCCACCCCTATTTAAGCCTTTTAACATGAGATTCGGCTATTTGGAACCCAAAATATACTAGTTTCTCTCAATTTTCTCTCAAGAACAAGCTAGAGTTTAAATTGGGGATTCAATTTCAAGAAAGTCTCTCCGTCAATCTTTTCTAAATCAAGAACTAAGGTATGTTATGTGTTGATTCATGGATTTCTCTCACCCATGAAGCTCAAGAATCTTTTTTCAAAATCCAAGATTTGGGTATTTGTGAATGTTCATGATTCAAATTGAATTGAAATTCATGTTCATGATGTTGTGTGTTTTTTATTCATGTTTTAAATTATATATTCCAATGATTGACCCTAGTATATGGTGATTTACTTAATAATCATGATAAACCCCCTTCAATTTAAAAGTTGATTGATGTATCCTTGATTATTACATGTGTTGATGATTGTATAACCAAAGCATGCTCCCCACATGTTTGATTAAATGCCTATGTGAAGGAAAAATGCCATACTAGTATGATATTATGATATCCCATTCATGTATAAGTTATGTATGTCAGGTGTTTGATGAAATATCTTAGTCAATGGATTATATATTGTTGATGTTAGTCATATATTCAAGAATATCATGCCTTGTCAGTTTCCTTCCATCGAGTCTTGGGGGTACTTGTACCCAAAAAAATATAACTGTGTGCCTACCTTTACTGTTATGTTTTCATGATATCCTCAGTCAAGCCATGAACCATAGAACCAATGAAACTCAGTAATTCAGTCCAGTTCAGTTCAATAATCAATGTTTAGTGTCTATTCAGGTGGGAGTAGAAATTAGCACCGAGTGAACCTGAGGATGGGAACACACACTGTCAGATGGGGGTGTGATTCTTAGAAGTCATCCTTGCATTCCTGAACTATACAACCAGTATAGGTTGAGACATTAACACTGTCAGATAAGGGTTGATGAGGTGGATAAGCACTATCAGATGAGGGCCCCACCATTCTCTTTTGGGGACATTGTCAAATGAGGGTCACTTACAGCTTGACCTTACTAGTGGCACAATACTGACCCCCTTCCAATTTGGGTTACAGATTAGACCCCAACTCAGCCATAATGTCATATTAGGGGAATGTCGATTAGATAACTACATCCCACAGTTTCAGTTATAGAATCAGAATTGTCAGGTACAGTCATTCAGTCTCAGTAATAGAACTCAAATAGTTTTATAGAATTTAGGACTGTCAGATACATTCAACTCAGATACAGTATGAAACTCAACTAGTTCCATCATATTTAGGACTGTCAGATACATTCACTCATGTCATCTGTTATATTAGTCATCAAAATTCAGTTATTAGTCATGTTAGTTATCAGTAAATTCATGTTATCACGATCTCAGATATGGTTACTATGTATTCATGCATGAATTCTCACATTCATGTTAGTCAGTTAGCCAGTATTGTTATGCATATGAACCCCATGCATTCATCCTACCTTCCATATATACCAATACATTTAAAGTACTGACATATTTGTGCTATGGTGTCTTATACCATAGGTTCAGAAGCACGAGCTCCCAAGCATCAATAGCATTACAGTCTCAGCAGTCAGAGTTAGCAGTGAGTCCTCATCTCTCAAGGGCATGATCATTTATTTATAATCTCATTAAGTTATTTATTATTTGGATTTAGTTGGGGACATCTCCCATCAACTTTTTATTCAGACAGTTCAGTCAGTTAGAGGCTTTTCAAACTATGATGTTCAGACTATTATGTTATTTCAGTTTTGTTTTGGGCATTTCATACCCCATTTAGATGTTATATCTTTATCAGTTATGTTACAGTCTTGAACCTTATGGACTTTCCGTTCATGTTTCCGTAATCATACAGTATATTATGCAGTATACCGGAATAGATAACAGTCATTGGTTAGCTTGTGGTCCTTCAGGGTCATGAGCACCGTGTAGCATTCTAGGTACTAGATCTGGGGCATTACATACCATTATCCCTTCTAGAAGGAATTTTCTATAAATGATAAAGAATGAGTTATAAGGAGAAGTTTAATGGAGCTCATGCCCCATCACATGACATGAATACTGAAAGAAGGGAGAAATTCCTAAAACTTGTCATAGCCTCTCACCCATAAGTGTGGTGCGCTTCACACCCATGAACAAGACTCTACTTAAAAAAATTTTTAGACACCCTAGGAAACTTTAAACCTTGTGATCTAATACTAAGTTTGTCACGACCCGAGACTACCCCCTAGTCGTAACATGATTCTTAAGGGCACAAGTGACCCCAAGCTAACCCATGATCGGGCACAAGCTGTAAATACTAAAGGAAGACAAAAAAATAATATACTAAATTCATATAATAAATGTTTAAATAGTTAGGTAAATAACCAAGGAGTTTGAAACACATCATGGAAAACATGACTAACTGTCTAACTATCTAAAAACCTCTAAACATGATGAGTTATTGGGAAAGGTCCCCAACTAACTCTGACTGCTGAATTAAACATGAAATAAAATATTGGAAAGCATGATAAATAATACAATTAGTGCTCGACTAATGAGGAATCACCAATACTGCAACTGAGGGGTAGAGGAGTTGTCTAAGAATCGGGGAATTGAGCATCTAAACCTATGTTATAAGACAACATAGCACAAAA
This sequence comes from Capsicum baccatum var. pendulum, assembly GCA_030864225.1. Classification (NCBI taxonomy): domain Eukaryota; kingdom Viridiplantae; phylum Streptophyta; class Magnoliopsida; order Solanales; family Solanaceae; genus Capsicum; species Capsicum baccatum. Next base: position 273,982,526 of record CM061552.1, read on the forward strand.
GAGAGTATGTGGTCAGCACTTAGAATGTTCTGGTGCAAGACATAGGATCTAGTTTATATACATGTGGATACTAAATATGAATGCATGACCTTGTAAAGAGAATGCAAGATCAAGCATAAACAGGTACTGAGGAAATCTGTGAAACTAAATAATGATTAACTGAACACTTGGTCATGTAAACCTAAACTTGGATAACCTGAATACTGAACTGAGACTGAGGGAGATAGCATTTAATCGACATACCCCAATCTGAGCTAATTAGGGTCCAATTTGTAACCTAGTTTGAAGGGTGTTAGTTCCTTGCCGCGGGTGCTAACACTGGCTGTGTAGATCCACTAAGCTGATGTCCCAAAGGACGGGAGTTTCACCCTAAACTGGAAGGTGCCCCTAGGAAAGTATCAATCCTAAGCTGTTAGGAAGACCTCTCCTAACATACACTAGCCACGTTTTGGAACTTAGGGACTGCTACAAAAAGTCTCACCCTACATTGGCAGTCCTTCATACCTAAATTTGCTCAGTGCTAAATTTTATTACCAACTGAACTAACGATGGTAAATAAAATTGCTTAACATGATTCAATACTAGTAATTCTCAACATGACAACGCTATAAACTTTATGTTATATATATGTATATATATATACATCTATATATATTTATTTATACAAAACTTAAAATCATAAAAATAATGGCATGCACGATCATCTAAGTATTGGGTGTTCATAACCCACCAACGTGGAAAATAATTTAATTATATATAATGGTTTTAATATAATGACATGATGGGAAATTTCATAACTTGAACTCAAGAACGCTACAATTTTGTCAATATTGAGATTTAACATAGTTGAGATACTAAAGCATGTTTAAACTTATGGAGGAATACATATTCATGGTAGCATTCAAGAATTAAATTAAATAATTGAGAAATTCATGATTTTCATGGAACCCTAATCAAGAGGAAATTAAAAGTGAGAATTTTAAGAATCTTTGGGACTTAATTGGTGAAAGGAACCCATTGATGAATATCCCACACACTTAAGACGAAAACCTTGAGAAGATTTCTTGGAATCAAACTTGGATAGAAAAACCCTAATTGCTTCTTGGAGGACGGAAAAATCACCGCTTGTAACTATTCTGGGTAGAAATACGATTAGTTCATTATTTGGGGAACTTTGGGTCTTTTATACCACATCTTGGAAAATCCAAAATGATGTGGGTTTGAATTTTAAGAAAATGGGAAATGACATAAAAGTCCTTGGAAAACACGTAGGAAAACACGCTCCCAGTCATTATGACTCACCTCACGACTGGTTACGAGTCTTGGTCTAAGTCGTAACCTAGGATCTTGGGATTCTAGGTACATTCTTTTATGAATAAGACTTTCCACCTAATGACTGACTATGAGTCATTGGGTGAAGTCGTAGTTTGAGGATTGATTCTTGGATCCTTTACTGGTCAAGCTACTGGTCCATACAATGACTCATAAGGTCTGAGTACGAGTCGTGTGTTGGACTCGTAACCACTGGAAGGTTTTCTTAGTTACATACTATTGTGACTACGAGTTTCTCCTAATGACTTGTATCCACTGATTATGGGTCTTAGGGAGGAGTCGTAGGCACTGAAACAAAATATGAGGCTTTTATTGGAATGGCTATGATTTACATTTGGAGACTTATCACATATGGCAATGATTCATCACGACTGAATCATTGTCACATTAGCGTGTTGTGCCCTTAGGGAAATCTTCCATAACATTTTTTTCCTCAACATTGGATTAAGGTGAAACTTGAGGCGTTGGAAGGCTAACTTATCGGCCTATCTTTTAAGGGGTCTAGAGCTTGAAAAATTTGGGGTAATATAAGGGCACACAAAGAAATTTTATCGAATATTAATAAGGAGAACAAAGACAGGGAGGAAAAAAAAGAAGAGGATAATGAAAATTACATAGCCACAATTACCAATGAAGATCTTATTACTATTCTTGATGCTAATCTAATAAATATTTCTTGTGATGTGTCAAGCTAGGTTCTGGATTTTGGTGTCGCATCTTTGTGACATCAAGAAAAGATTTTCTTTCATTTTATACTCCAAGTAACTTTACAACCATGAGTATAGGCAATGAGGTTGTATCTAAGGTGCCTAGTACCGGTATAATTTGTTTGTAAAGTAATACCAGATCTAAACTAGTTTTAAACAATGTAAATGATGAACTTGATGCTCGTTTGCACTTGATTTCCATTAGCATACTGTATGATCAGTGATATGTTAGAACCAATGGTGGTGGAAAGTGGAAACTTATTAAGGGTTCTTTGGTTGTGGGTTGTGGTGACAAACATTATGGTCTATACTAGACTATTGCTTTTACTTGTGCTAATATAATAAATGCAGTTTAAAGCATTATCTCTTCAACATTATGGTATAAGAGGCTTAGGCATATTATTGAGAAAATACATAATATTCCGGCCAAGAAGAAATTACATTCAAACTTTGAAAGTGCTAAATTAGAAAAATATGTGCAGTACTTGGATGGAAAAAAAAATAGAGTTTCTTACAAGTCTCATTCTCCTTCATTAAAGACAAAGTTACTTTAGTTGGTGCATTCAAATTTATGTGGTCCAATAAAAAGAAAGACTTTGGGTGGTGCACTTTACTTTATCAATTTTATTGATGATTGTTCAAGGGAACTTTGGGTCTATGTCTTTAAGAGTAAAGACCAAGTGTTGGGTATCTGTAAGCAGTTTCAGACTTTCATTAAAGAATGGTGCTGAATATTCTGGATGTTTGATGAATGTTGTATGTAACAAGGTATACGACACTAAATGGATCTCCCTAAAACTCCTCAGCTTAATGGTTTGGTGGAGAGGATGAGCACAACCTTGACAGAAAGATTTAGGTGTTTGCTCTTAGAAGCAAAGTTGTCAAACTCCATTTAGGGTGAGGCTCTATGGACCATTGCAAATGTTATTAACTTATCTCATGCTGTTGCTATGCAAAGTGATGTACCAAATAAAAATTGGTATGAGAAGTATATTTTCTATGACCATTTAAGTGTATTTGATTGGAAAGCTTTTATACATGTTCTCAAAGATAAGAGGTCAAAGTTAGATGCTAAGACAAGACAGTGCATCTTCACCAGTTATCACCTTGATGAGTTTGATTACATGCTCAATGATCCAGTTGAGAAGAATCTTGTAAGAATTCATGGATTATATTCATGGAGAATCAAACCATTGAAGATATTGACAAAGCGGAGAAACTAGAATATTTGAATTCTAATGGTGTGGCTAATCTTGATCAAGTTCCTCATACAAGTATAAAGATTTTGTTGGGCTTGATAATCATGTTGACACCAAGAACAATTTTCCAAATCAGTATGTTGTTGTTGAAAATGACAACAATGTTATTGTTGATGATGCTTCTATTAAAGAAGTTGTGGATGAGTTTAATGCTTCACTTAGAAGGTCTACAAGACAATGTAATTCTTCTTCTCGTTATTCTCCTAATGAGTATGTGTTACTCACCAACGGGAATGTTATGAGGAGTCCATAGAAGATGAGAATAATGATAAATGGATTAAATCCTTGCAAGATAAGATGAAATCTCTGCATGAAAACCATACTTATGAGTTGGATAAATTTCTTAAGGGCAAGAGATCTTTGTAGAATAAGTGGATGTTCAAAGTAAAATTTGAACCGCAGAACTTGAAAATCAAATACAAAGCTAGATTGGTTGTCAAAGGATTTGGTCAAAGGAAGGATATTGACTTTGACGAAATATGTTTTCCTATCATCAAAATGACCTCTATTCCTACAGCTTTTGGTTTAGCTACTGGTGTTGATTTTGAAATTGAGCTGATGGATGTGAAAACAACTTTTCTTCATGGTGACCTTGAAGAGGTGATTTATATGGAACAACCTTAGTGTTTCAAGGTAAAAAGTAAAGAAATTATGTGTGCAAACTTAAGAAGAGTTTTTATGGCTTTAATCAAGATCCCAGACAATGGTGTAAGAAGTTTGAATTTATCATGGGGGAGCAAGGCTACATAAAGACTTCTTTAAATCACTGTGTATTTGCACAAAGTTTTTTTTGAGGATAATTTTATGTCATGACCCAAACCGGGGCCCTAGCCGTGACGGAAATCCCGAACCATGATGGCCCGAACGTTCTACTCTATCTGGTAATCATGCATAACATTCATCTAACAAAAGAAAATTCAAAAATATAATTTAATATGGAAACATGGTCAAAACTCTTGGTTCAGTTTAACAATAAGGAATGAAATTCGAAATCAACTAAACAACATCTGGAATAGTCTGCAAAATCTTTACTACATAATCAGTGAAAACTATTTGAAAACTGGGATAAGGCCCCCAGTAGATAAAAAAAATAGAATAACATAATCTGAAATAAACAAGCCTTCTGGAACAAAGAAGGCTCACCACTACACAGATCACTTCTCTCTGAAATACTTTACTGCTTAGCTGGACCCCTAGATTGAACCTCCGAACCTGGGAGGTTGGGGGTCAATACAGATGTACTGGTACGCAGAGCAAATCCAAAATAATAATTTGTATTCAACATATATGAGATCAATTTAAAATAGTTCATAAACAAATCGTATAGTAAGAAATCACATGGGCATTTTAAAAGACTCTGTAAAATCATATGAACTCTGTGACACTCTTTGTTTTACTTCTGCGCTAGGTGGTATATCCTACAACTCTATAATTATATGGGCTATATTGAATCTGTCATTAACTCGGCAGCCAAGCCCCCAACCTAAGTGTGCCGCAAGGGTCAGAGTCTCTGAATCTACTACACCACACGACCGTCGCCAGCGTACAATAATAATCTTCCCGTATCGGCAAATACGGTTTTAGGCTAAAAGTTACTTGAACTTAAGTCTTCTTCGGGTAACCACCTAACCCTCATTATGCCCATTTTTTAACTCTTTAAAACATGCATTCTCTGAAAACATATTCTGAAAACATTCTCTAAAGACATACTCTGAAAACATACTCTGAAAATATACTTTGTTATGGCATACATGCTTATGGTATCGTCATACCATAGACTTGCAAGTCACATCTCTGAGTCATTATTAGCATATTAGAATCTCTATTTCCAAAACATAAATTTGGAACCACCATATCAATAAATCAGTTTGAAGCACCCTTTCCTTAAATATTCATGTAATCACATGTATGCAACTCTCTTTGACAATATTTCAAATGATACAAGGTGGTCATGTCAAAAATTCTTAATCGTATGCACGTCTTTCTCTCTTTAATAAAACATATTTATGTCAAGAAACTCCCTCTCAAAATCTCTAAATTATGCTCAAAATACTATGGTATTTGAGTAAACTATTTTTAAGCCATAAATCATGCATTTCAAATCCTTCATATTAATATCATAAACTTAAAGTTATCACAAGAGAGGGATTTCATAAGTTGTGCTCTCAAACAATCTTCAATCTTAATCTTCATACATATACCTATACATATAAATCAATTTAAAGGGGGGGAAAAGGCATAAAGACCAAATCAACAGTACAATTAAACATTCATTATGTATAATAAAATCATGTATTTTAAAACCCCTTTTCTAAATTCATGTTTGATAATCTTTAAATCATGTTCTAGTGTTTACAAGTCCATGTAGTTTTTAGGATAAACCCCACGTACCTTAGATTATGAACTTTGGATGAACACTTGATTTTGGGACTCTATTTGTGCTTTCGATGGGTGATTCTTGAAGATTTTAGTTTGGGAATTCTAATTCTTGAATCAATTTTGGAATTTAATGGTGAAATTTTGAGGGATCTTGAATCTTAGGTTGAGGCCCTAGGGTTTGGTTCTTGAGAGAATTTGAGATAAAGGAGTGTATTTTTGGTGAAATGGATATTGAATTAATTATGGAGTTATGGGGTGAAGGGAAAATACTAAATACCCCTCCAAAACTATTTAGGAAATGCTGAATTTTAAAGGTGATGACCTTGGTTGATAGGTCGTCGCATATGAGATAACTTATCACACCAGGTCGTCACTCAGAGGCTTATTTTTGCGAGTTACTACCTTGGGCTGATGACATGGCTGATAGGTCATCACATATGTGATAACTTATCAGCTCAGGTCGTCACTTGTCGACAGACAGATATGCTGAAGTAAAATGGGTATAACATTTTGCTTCGATCTCGGATTTGGCCAAAATTGGTATCGTTGGAAAGATAATTCGAAGTGATTTCATTTGATATATAGTAAGCTAATCATTTCATCATATACAAGGATTTATGATCAATTGAATTTTACCCAAGTTTCAACGCTCACTCAAACTCAAACGATAGAAAAACTTTCAACTCGTCCTTGAGTTTGGGGACCTCTATGATCTCAATTTATGCTCACATAGGTTCCCACACTACATAATTGATTAACATGCCAAATGTGCATAGGATTTATGAATTTTGGATTATCTACACATAGAAATGATGATTTTTCGTTCTAGCCTGAAATGCGGGGTGTTACATTTTATCACCCTCTTGATAAATGTGGATGATATGTTGATTGTCGGCAAGAATGATTCTAAGATTGATGAGTTGAATAAAATTTTATGCAAGTATTTTGCTATGAAAGACTTGGGTCATGCTAAGAAAATTTTAGGCACGAGGATTACTCATCTTAAAGATGAAAAGAAGCTTTACTTGTCACAGGAGAAGTACATTGAACTTGTATTAGATCACTTCAACATGAAGAATGTTAAGATTGTTAACACACTCCTTGCTGGTCACATGAAGTTGAGTAAGAAAATGTGTCCTACAACAAAGGAGGAGAAAGAGAGCATTGCTAAAGTTACATATTCCTCCATTATTGGATGTCTAATGTATGCAATGCTGTGTAGCATACCTGATATTGCTCATGCAGTTGGTGTTGTCTGCAGGTTTTGTGAAAATCCAGGAAAAGAGCACTGGGAATCAGTCAAATGGATATTGAGGTACCTTAGAGAAACCTTAGGTGATTGTTTGTGTTTTGGATGATTTGAGCCATTCTTGAAAAGATGTACAGATAAATTCTTTTTCTTAGAAAGAATTAATGGAAAAAGAATGCTTCTGTTATGGTTTTCGTAGTTGCGAGGATTTATTTTAGCGAAAAAGTGTTTTGGATGATTTGATCCATTCTTGAATAAATGTACAAATATTGTGGGTGACCTTGATAACAAAAAATCTACTACTGATTTTTTTTATATTTTTAGGGGGAGTTATATCATGGCAGTTGAATTTGTAGAGGTTCATCACTCTATCTACAACTAAAGTTGAGTATATTACAACTACTGAAGCTATCAAACAAATAATATAGCTCAAGCGGTTCCTTTAAGAACTTAGATTGCAACAAATGTTATATGTTGTCTATTGTGACAGTGAAAGTGCAATAGACTTGAGCGAAAACTCCATGTATCATGCAAGAACCAAACACATTGATGTGGGGTACCATTGAATTTGTGAACAAGTGCAGAATGAATCATTCCATGTTAAGAAGATTCACATAAGTAAAAATCCCATGGATATGATGACAAAGGAAGTGCCAAAAGACCAGTTCGACTTGGAAGGGGAGATTTGTTGGGTCCATCATTTGTCATTAGCTGCAAAAGTTTGCACAAAGATCATTGCCTGTAAACGTTGATAAAAATGAAGATTTGATAGTTATGTCATTAAATGTGTTCATGGTTACACTTTGAAATGTTACCTTTAGTGATGTCATTGATGACATCGATAGGGATAATTTTTTCTTATAAAATAAGCTCCTCAACTCATTTTTTTACTCACATCAGAAAAGAGAGAAAACTAATAGAGGCAGAGAAATGAGGTATTCCACAAACTAATAAAAATAGTCTGTGAAGGAAAAATTAGAGTGGGCGATATTTTAGTATGGTGGGAGTGAAAAGACGATTATTTCTTTTGAGTGTGCAGTAGTCACTTTGAGTATTGTACTTGTGACTATAATGTGAAATTCCTTACTACAGTAATATCAGTTGTTCCTCTTGGTCTGTGGTTTTTCCCTTTATTTAAAAGAGTTTCCACATAAAATTCTTAGTGTCATTATTTTCTCATTTTAATTCTCATTATTTTTGTACAAATACTTTTGTTGTTATTTTATGTTTACCCCACAGATCACTCCCACTCCTGTAGCATTTGTTATCAACCTATCGATCGTGAGAACTTTAAATCACAAATTTTAAAAGTCTTTATTTTTTTAATTGTATGCCAAATTGGACATCTTCACATAAATTGAAGCGAATAGAATAGTTGATTTGTTCCTCAAAGATTGTGGGCTTTATGAAAAAGTTTGTCTAGATCCCAACCCCATATATTCAACAAGCAACTAAAGTTTGGACCCAAAGAGTATAGTCAAATGACACCTTATTTAAAATATATTCACTTCTTAGAACTTATTTAAAGTTTAGTCACTTAAAGATGAATTTTAGATAATTCTAACTATTTATTCTTTTTTTTTCATGCTTTCATGTTTAATATTTTAAACTATCAAAGTTAATTTCATAATTTGAAGTTTGGAAATTTGAATTAGCGGGGTGTAAGAACCTAATCCACCAATAAACCAAATTGATAAAAATATTATTGGTTTATTTTCCTTGGTTGATGACATTTTAATGGTTTTAAAAAACTTTATTGGGCCATTGGTTTGGTTTCGATTTATTTTTATTGGGTTATGGGTGAACCAATAATCCAATAAAAATATACTAAATTACAACTTACACCTACTCATATTATAAAAATATATTATTATATATTACTTATTATATATTTCTCTTGATTTCTCTTTACTTTCCAGAAACATACAAACCTATTATTGTAATTATACACACTAATAATTTCTCCTAATTCACATTCAATTTTTTTTCCTTTTTAATTAAAATCGAGCTGGGTACCTTTATTAGAAAATCAAAAATAATTTCAAAGAGCAGATCCTAAAGTGGTCTGGCTCAAATACAACAAATTATCTGTCATGATAAACTGAACAAAGCAACCAAATTATGAAAGTGAAAGGAATAAGCTTCCATTCACTTGCTGCCAGCTTTGCAGAGGCAGCTTCCAAAGAGTTCAAACTTGAAGATTCTAGTAAATTAAAACACATAATGTAAGATTTCGGCACTAAGATTTTGTTTCTTTTCATGTTAGTTGTTACTATTTCTATTTTGTGAGTACTTTCTTATTAGTTAAACTAAAAACTGGATTGTTAAGGACTAAAAATCAATAAAAAATATTTTAGTGGTTTTGTGATTGATCTAGTATATTTAAAAATTAAAAATAGATAAACCAAACCGAACATTACACACCCCTAATTTGAATTGTCAAAATTAAAATTTTAAATCTTCAAATATAAAGAGTCTAGTGGAAGATCTTAGGGTAGAACAGCTCTCCCCAATGTGGGTAAGATGTTGGACTCCATGATAGCTCACATGGTTTATGTCGGTTAGAAGAACCTCCCACAAGAAAGAATAAAAGTAAAGATTTTAGAAACTAAGTGTAAAAACTCACAGTTTTATTTAGATATTATTTTATATAAGTTATTATCCATGAGATTTTCATCTTTCAGTTTATGTATGATCAAGGTGAGTCTTTTTACACTTAGCCTGCATGATTTGAAAGTATACCCAGCTTCAGTTCTACTTATTCTACCAAATAAAGAGTAAAAGTAAAGCTTTTAGAACTAAGTATTATGGCTCACAAAGTTTATTCAGTATGCTTTATTATTCATGGTTTAGAGGTAGAGGTATGGACTGCGTACATCTTACCCCCCCCCCCACCCCCCAGACCCCACTAGGTGGGAATACACTGGGTTTGTTGTTGTTGTTGTTGTTGTGTTTATTATTCATGGTTTATGATTTTTCAGCTTTCAGTTTTATTCAAGCCCAAAGTGAGTCATCTGTACTTAGCATTCATTATTAGAAAGTTTATATGAATATTGAGTTATAGCTTTTCTTATATATTCCCACCCATATACTCAATACATTCCAGAAGTACTGATCCACCTATATGCCTATTTGCTACATTGTTTCATAATGTAGGTACCAGTGATAGTCCGCACACCATAATCAGACAGTGTACAAGTTCCAGTCAGTAGGTTATGAGTCCTTTTGATTCGAGGGCTCAAGTCAATCATAGTTAGAGCCGTATCTTGATTTCTTTATTCAGTCATATTGATTAAGGATAGTTTGGGGTCATGTCCCAGCTACCAATAGTCAATATTTGTAGAGTCTTCATACACAGTCAATAGAGTTGATAAATTTGATTTTGGTTTTGTTTTGGATACCCAGAGATGTAATTGTTTTAATAGTTTTGTTTTGAAGATGCTCATCTAAAGATGTTTCTTCCTATTATTACTTCAAGTTAGATGTATTTAAATTAGTATCTCAAGCATCATGCCAGTATAGGGTTAGCTTAGGATCACTTGTGGTCCTAAGCACTGTGTTACAACTTGGGGGTAGTCTCGAGTCATGACAAACTTGGTATCAGAGCACAGATTTCAAGTGTCCTAGGGTGTCTATGAGGCCATGTCTAGTAGAGTCTTGTGAAATGGCACAATGACGTCTGTACTTTTCTTCGAGAGGCTAGAGGGAATTTATGAAATATCTTATTTCTTTTATATCTAGATCATGCAGTAAAGTTGTTCTTTTAGAAACCTTTGTCGATTCATGTGTTTCTCCATAATTCTCTATCTATGAATTTTCCAGATAACATGAGTACTAGATTCTAATCTCTCCCAAGATGAGGCTCTCAAATTTGCTATATGTAACTTTAGAGGTCATACAAGGGGCTTGAGAGGAGCTCGCTAGTGTATTATAAGTCCCTTAAGTTGAAAGATTATATCCTCATCCATATGAGTTGGGCAGTTAAGAAAAAATATGTTATGTATTCAGTTTTCTCATTAACCCTTTTTATCCAGATAGTGCTCATAAGAGGAGATAGTATGAACCCAGTTTGTTAAAAAGCGTTTGAATTCGAGGGATATAATGACCTAGAGTGTTATTGTAATGCCTCGAAACCTAGTCCCGAGATGTCACACGGGGCTCAAGACTATGAGTAGCCTTAAGCTAACCCTATCTGCCTTCTACTAAGTCTGAATCTCATAACAAGAAAAATATAGACATAAAAATCATAATAAATATGGAAATTCATCTGAAATAACTGAGGATAATCTGAATAGAATCTATGAAAACCAAATACTATAAGTCTGACTCAAATCTAGCAGTCTGACAAGCCTCTACTACTAATAATAAAGAGTCATTTGGATAAACCCCTAGCTTACTCAGATTGTCTGAAAATACTGACTTATCTAAACGGATAATCTTTAAATCTGAATAACTAAGTCCCCGAACTATGCGGACTCACCAACTGTCGAATGTAGATGGAGATGACCGACATCACTCACAAGTGACTCACATAAGCTTGAGTAACTGAGAAACTGAAGTTTGTAATCATAAGTAGTAAAACATATTGAGTAAATCTAGTGAGTCACAACATTTAGTTCTAAAAGTAGTACTTGTACTCTCTCTTTAAGTCAAACTGTCTAAGTGTAGAAAGGACTTACTCTTATATCTGAAATCTAAAAGCTGAAATCTAAAACTGATGTCATTCTGTAAAGCATAATCTGAAATAAAGTTGTGAGCCTTTACACGTAGTTTTCTAAAAGATTTTCTGTTATTCTCTTCTATTATGCTGTAAGCTTAAAACTTTAGGGAGGTTATTCTAACCAACATAAACTATGCTAGCTAACATGGAGTCCAATGTCTTGTTTCCCTCTGGGAAAACCTCACGATGGGGAGAAGTGTCATACTCTTGCCAAGGAGTATAGCCTAATCTAAGTGATCACATTTGTATCTGACATCCATATAGAAATAGGAATAATCTGAATTTGTGCCTATGTTGGCTATGAAGTTCTATGGAAGATAGGGCACGCTAATCCCACACTTCTAGCTTGGTGCTAAATACTACTCCTTTTTTAATCTGTATGCTCATTCTGTTAGAAATCCACTATTAAACTAGCATAATGGTTTATTATGAAACCAATTATTCATTTATCTGATTCAATCTGTAAGTAAAGATAATTCGATTTCTGTTAATCTATAATAAGTCTGTAAAGTAGATTTCAAATCTTATCTGAGGATCAAAAGATCAAATCTTTATTGAAAATCTATAAATAATCTAATCATAGGATGCTTAAAGCATTATCTTTCTTGAAATATCAACATATAAACTTAGGTTTAATAACCCATGCATCAAGTTCATTTCAAAACATCATAAAGTTCATGCTTGATATTGAGAATAATGATAATTCAATTCAAAATCTGAAATTTACCACAATAGGCATGTAAATATGAACATTGTCATGCAATTCAACTTATAGAACACTTGAAATCTCATAATCTTGGAAAAGGCAACATTGGGTATGAACCCTAATATAAAACTCATGTGTATTCATGTAAAATCATGCAAATTTATAGTTAAAATCTGGTTTTGGATACAAGGATGAAAGAAGTATCCTTGTTCATAAACCTCGCATACTTTGTTGATGAATTTGAATGTAAAAGTTTGATTCTAGAGTCTCTAATAGTGTTCTTGAAGCTTCCTCTTGAAATTCTTGAACCCAGAACTTTGAATTATAAGATTTCTTGGATTAGGAGATATGAAATATGTTCTTGATTCTTAGAGCTAGAGTTTTGTTATTAAAGATGAAAAGAAGAATAATGTGGTATCTTTGCTATTTGGGGCTAAAATTGTGTGTTTTGAGTGGAATAAGAGTGGAAAAATTGACTCAATTACCCCTTTGGACACGGATTTTAATTACAAAAAATTTGTACCCAACGACGCACAAACCACGTGCCTTGTTGATGGGGTCGATGCAACCTATCGATATCGCATCAGCTTACTGGATTTTGTATTGAATACTGGGGGAAATATCCATCAACGTGATAAGAAATACAATGCGTCAAGATCATATCGACTCACTATTTTTGACATCTAAACGAGCTTCTAACGAGGTTCGAAAAATCTGTAACTCACCTGAGAACACCCATTGACCTCACTGATCAAGAATCGACTTAAAAATCAACACTTTAAGGTCATAAGGGTTCTAAATAAAATCATGGAAATACTAAGTTCCTAAAATGAGCCTAAGTTTCATTACTTAGCTTAATTTTATCAAGTCTGGGACCTCTTTCATGATCTAAAGGACTGAGTTAAGCTAGAATTTTTTAGGGTCTTACAATTTCTCCCCCTTGGGAACATTCATCCTCAAATAAGATTGACTAAGCTGAGAATGTTGATAGACTGAGCTTACCTACCAAACATGCACAACTGAAATAACTGTATAACTTAATCTTAAAACATATTGAGCTACTGAGCAAATCTGTGACGGCATGAATCTACATGAAGAAAACTATATAGTTGAATCTGGGACTGAAAAATAACTGAATGAAGGAAGGCTATTACCTTCGGATGAATCTGAGTTCGTGGAGAAGAGATGAGGATACTTGTTACTCATGTCTGCTTCTGCTTCCCAAGTAGCACCCTCAACGGACTGATTTCTCCATAGAACTTTGACCAAGAAAACTTCTTTGCTCCTTAGCCTATGGATCTGATGATCAAGAATCTCTACTAGAACTTGTTCATATGAAAGGCTATTCTGAACATCTATACTTTTTAGAGGAACTATAACGGTTGAATCATCCATGCACTTCTTCAATAAAGACACATAGAATACTGGATGAACTGAGGATAACTCTATGGGTAGCTCAAGCTAGTTCCCTGTGTGATGAATTTACCAAATCAATGAGCAGTGAATTTGAGATGAGCATGATGGGAAAGCTTAACTTCTTTCTTGGGTTGCACATAAAGCAACAACTGGCACTACTATTTGCTAGGAAAATTATATTCATGAGTTGTTGAAAAGATTCCACATGGAGGATGCAAAACCCATTGATACTCCCATTAGCACCTCTTTAAAACTGGACTTGGATGAACCTAGTTCCTCTGTAAATGAAACTATGTATAGAGGAATCATTGGTTCATTACTATATCTTACTACTAGCAAACCTGATATTATGTTCAGTGTAGAGATGTGTTCGAGATTCCAGCAAAGTTCAAAGAATCTTATTTGAAGGCTGCCAAAAGAATCTTAAGATATCTTAAAGAAACTCCCGGCCTGGTCCTCTTCTATCCTGTTGGTGACAACTTTGATTTAGTTGGGTATGTAGATGTAGACTATGCTGGGTACCTGGTTGATAAAAAAAGTACCTTAGGAATGGATCACTTCTTAGGGTCCTTCTTGATCTCCTAGGGTATCAAGAAACATAATTCACTAGCCTTTTCTAATATTGAAGCTGAGTATGTAGCAGCTACTTTATGTTGTACTCAGTTGCTTTGGATCAATTAGCAACTTGAATATTTTAGAATTCTCTTAAATTGTGTTCCTTTATTCTATGACAACACAAATTCAGTCAATATAAACAAGAATCATGTTCAGCATAAAAGGACCAAGCACATAGACATTAGACATCATTTTCTCAGAGATATGTGGAGAAAGGACTGATCAAAATGGTCTATTGCAACACTGAGGACCAAATAGTTGATATATTCACTAAATCACTTGGCGGGGACCAGTTTTAAAAGAACAAAATGAAGTTGGGTCTGATGAGGCAAAATTGACTACATGTTGTTCTTACTATTCCTCTAAGATGGCTATGAATTGATAAGCAGGTATCTATATAAGATAATGTTATATATATCTAAATCAGTCTCATATCTTCTATAGATGGACACCCATGATAAGGAGGAGAAGATTAAATAGGAGGATGAGATAACTTCATGCACAAAAGTTCAAAAAATCATGTAGAGATTAGCTCACTCATCATTTCAGTATCATGACTTGTCTCTTAACATGAGTGTTTTAAAAATTTCAATAGAGTATGCAATGTAGACTTCTTTCATCTTCTTAAAAGATGCCAACATTTGTTTTTTGTACAAGAATCATGTCCATCCAGCTGGGCATATCGCATCTCTCACACCTCCTCAAAACTAAATTGTTCCCTTCTTTCTCTATTTAAACCCCATCCATTCTTTCTCTTTTCATTACCTTCTTTCTCTATTTAAACCCCATCCATTCTTTCTTTTCCCATTCAAACTTTAATTTTTACCATATTAATTCCCTAAACTCTCTGTATCTCACTTCTTGCATACTTTCAAACACATAAAAGTAAAAAATTTGATAGCCATGTCTTAATTATCTCTTTCTCTAAATGAGCCTAAACCTATTCTAGTTCTCTCTCCCCCTTCTTTCATCCTGATGTAAACATACAAAATCTTTTTTTATAATTGAGTTCACTCCATCTTCACTTTCAAGAAATGTAAGTCTCATTGCTTCTCAAAAAATCAAGAAGGAAGTATCTTCTTCTCCTCGAGTGGGGATTGTTCAAGACACTCTATCTATTCCTATTCTGAATGTCTCTATGCCTAGTGAAAAGGAGTCAGAGTCTATCACTAAATCTACAACCTAACCCATTCCCCATCAGTGTCTCCATTCTTTAATAACACCCTCTAAAGAGTCAGTTTCATCTATCTCTCCTGAAAGTCAAGCTTTTTATGAACACATGTTTGATGAGGATCTTACAACAACAAAAGGTACACCTTTAAACATCCTTTCCATAGGTGAGTCAATAGGTATCCAGGGGTTGACTTCCACTAAGTGGGAATGTACCTCGTGGAACTTTTTCTCCTACTCCTGATAAGTGGGACAACACTCCCGTATCCTTATCAACTAGATGACAAAATAAGGCTCCTAAGACTATAGAGAAAGAAAGTGAATTTTTCCCCTCTTCTTAAAGTGATTAAAAGGGATGACGGAGAAAAGGGCAACATTGATAGTGATGATGACAAGCCTTTGTTATGGAAGATCACCAAACAAAAAGTGTTTCCCACTGATAGGCTTCCATCAAATATTAGCAAGACCCATGGGACCAGGTCGAGTCCCCAAAAGCTTATGGAGGTTGCCCTAACTAAAAGTAAGTGTAGTACTCAGAAGAAGAGAAACTTGAAAAAAAAAGTTGTAGTTGAGTTTGATGTACCCACGAAAGATATTGTAGATATGGAGAAGCATGAGGAAACAAAGAGTGACAATGATAGTGATAGTGATTTTGATATAGAGAGTGATAAGGATGTGGCAAAAAGCGTGGTCACACAAAGGGCCTAAGTTAAGGCTAGTACAGTTGTTTCACTAAAGAAGGGAAAGGCTAAGGGATAAATGATAAAGAAACCAGTGTTTACTAGTGGAGGAAAGATAAAGAGAGAGGATGCTCACAACTCTAAGGGACCATGTCCCAGTTCAAAAACTCTTAGGACTTTAAAAAAGCCTGGAGTTTCTGTTAAAGGAACTGGTCCTAGTGAGAAAGCATCCACATACAAAGGGGAAAGGAAAATTACTTAATAGATAATAGAGACAAGATATCCTTAAGACACAAGAGGTGTTGAGATTGAGGGTGTTCGACCTAGAGATTATTGTCATGCCTGGCATGGCTGAGATGATTGACATGGTGAAATTTCAGAGTTGGAAGAACTTGTTTGATCCTTCTATTCCTGCTCTTTATGAAAAGAAAGTAAGGATGTTTTACCGTAATATTACTTTCTTAGAAAATGCCCTATATGTGATGACATAAATTCATGATGTTAACATTGCTCTAGACAATCAAGTGTTGGTGGAAGTATTAAAAGTACCCACTAAAGGGAGTAAGTCCTTGAAGGATGAGATTGGTTTAAAAAAGTTCTTGAAGGTCTGTGGTAAGCTAGATGATTTGGATATCAAGAGTGTGACAAAGAAATCTCTCAAAGGGGAATATCAACTTTTATTCAAATTGGTCAACAAAGCCTTGCTTCCAAGAACTGAGAAATGCATTATTCTCACAAGCACCGACTTGTTCCTCATGAAAGCTCTAGTCAAGTCCAAGTAAGTGAACCTTCATACTGATACCATAGAACACATACATAAGGTTATGACAACAAAGAATGGTAAGAACGGATTAGCCAATGGATTTTTGTTTAATAGGGTGTTTGCCTACATTAAGGTTCCATGTAGTCCTGAGAAGGAAGGGTCAGTCAAGAAAATGTTCGCAGTGTCCATATTGAAGTATAATGAATGCATCCGTAAGGTCAAATCGTGAGTCTGTGATACATGGCATGATCGATATTCAGACTAGGTTGATAGGGGAGTTGGAAGTGATAATTGCTCTCTTATCCCAAAAGGATATTGATACTATCACGTTGAAGGCTACTAATCTGAAGGGTCAAGAAGAGGGACAGGTGAGAATGAGAGTTTCTATGCTGAAAATGATATGCTGCATGCCAAGGTCAAGCAACTGGAAACTAACTCAACAACTTCTAAGGAATTATGCATCTGATAATGAAAGAATCATACCCTTATCCTTCGTCAGTTATCAAATTCCCAATATGGTTCATTAATCAGGTCCCTATAGTGTCTTGACTTCTTAAGCCCGTTCCTTCGGTCCTTTTATCATGTTCCCCTTAAGACCCATTCATTTAGTTTCATTTTCTATTTCTCTTTAAGTCTTATTTTGTTTCTAATTTTTGTTGTGGAGTTGCCTATACTTAGTTTTATGGTTCTTTTGTTTCTAGATAGTGTATGATGCTAAATTTTAATGATTAATGAATATTTCATGTGTTGATGCTATTATTCTCCTCACTTTTTCTAATTTTTCTAACATGTGTGCCTATCTTTATATGGTTTGCTATTTTTTCTTTTTAATACTGCCAAAAGCTGGAAGATAAGGTAGCCCATTTGTATGTGTTGGAATAGGCAGCAGGTCCCTATACACAGAGGGAAGGGTTCTTGTAACGCCCCAAGTCTGTACCCTGAAACTACACGGTGCTCATAATCTCGAAGGACCATAAGCTAACTCATGACTGGTACCTACTGCAATAACTAAACAATAATGCTGAATAATATGGGGAAATTGGTGACAATATACCATAAGGTTCAATCTATAAATAATACTGAAAGAGGTATTGCAATACCCAAAAACTAAAAGTCTACTGAAATCTGACTAACTGTCTGAAATACTCTAGTTAGGGAAGCCTTTAATTGTTTGAACTGTGGAGTTGATGGGACAAGCCCACAACTAACTCAGACTACTGATACTGAAACTAAAATACTATAAATAATAAGAATGTCCTCAAACTATAAGAACTCACCACTACTCTGACTGCTGAAAGTATGATCTACTGAGGATGCTTTGGAGCCCGTGCATCTAAACCTACGATATAAGACATTATAATGCAAAAAAAAAAGCATGCGTAAATACTTTGAATGTACTGGTATGCTCAGTGAGGTAGGATAAAATGCATGGGTTCATATGCATGAACTATAATAACTAAATAACATGAGTATGACTGAATGAGAGTACATGCATAAATATGTATACTGTAACTGAGATCTTACTACACTGAATCTACTGAGCCCGATACTGTATTACTGATAACTAAATGACTGTATCTGACAGTCCTAAATTTTGAGGAACTATACTGAGTTCCGTACTAAGCTAAGTTAAGTGACTATATCTGATAGTCCTAAATGTGTAGAACTGAACTAAGTTCTATAATGAGACTGAGACTAAAACTGAGACTGTGGGAGGTAATCATCTAACCAACATACCCCTCTTTAAACTAATTGAGGTCTAACTTGTAACCCCAGTTAGAAGGGTGTCAATACCATGCCACAGGTAAGGATAAACTATGAGTTAACCCTCTCTGATAGGAAACTCTTCCATCAACCTTCGCTAGAAAGATAACTCGGGTGAGAAGTATCAACCCTAATAATATCTGGCAAAAAGATATCGCAACCAATGTTGGCTACATAGTTCTACAATGCAGGGATTACTACTTGGTGTCAAACCCTCTGCTGGCAGGGATGCCCCCATCCCTGGGTTAACTCGGTGCTGAATCCTACTTTCAACTGAAAGAACACTGAACTGAATTCTAGTTTGAACTAGGCTGGATTGGACTGTTACTGAAATCACTATTTAGCTACACTGAACTAAGTTTACTGAATTCCGTTGACTGACATAATACTATTGGATTCTGTTAGCTGACTAAGTTTGTTGAGGTCTAAGCTGAATACTGAATTAGACTTGACTCATACTAAATCTACTGAGTTTGCCTATGTTCTGTAACTGACTGAGAGTACTATTGATCGTGATGTGATTGATACTGTTCTATGACAGACCATGGATTTAAGTAAAAATCTAAATTGTTAGGTACAAGTACCCCCAGGACTTGATAGCATAAATTAAGAGAAATTGCATAAACATGAAACATGTAAACTATGAAATTGATCATCTTTCCTTTATTGGGGCATTTCTACAAACACTTGCATGATATAACTTGCAAACAAACTAACTTGAAATGATTTAATTCTCTTAATAGTTCACATGGACAATTTATCAAGCACTTGGTGAGCATAGTATATGCACATAGTATTGAATAACAAGTGAGCATCATAATTCATCTCTAATTTCACAAATCAAGGATTTACCATGGATTCATATGAATCTACACACATAATGATCAAATTCACATAGAATATATATATATATATATATATAATCATGAATTAGGAACTAAATCCAAATAGCAATAATGGATACACTTTAATTCCAACCATGGAAATCATAAACTCAATTACTTAAAGTTCAGAAGAGATTCTTGGACTCCAAGGGTGGAAGGGATCCTTGGATGAACATTTCACATACCTTAATGCTTGGATTCTTGAAGATTGATGGAGTGCCTTTGAGAATTAATCTTGAAATTGATGTTCTAGGGTTTAGTTCTTGAGAGCAATTTGAGAGAAAAGGGTTTAACTTGCTTTGTGGGGGATGAACTTCATATTTTAGGGGTTGAGTTGAAGTGGGAAAAGGTCCCAAATACCCCTTCTGGACACTGTTGTTAATGACTGAAAATTGGGTTACCGACACGTAGGTCGACGTGGCAAGTCGATGGCATCGATGCAATAGACAACGGATAGCTCATTGTTCACGTTGATTCACTGGAATTGGACACTGGTAGCTGGGGAAAATATCAATCAATGTGATAGTCAACGCGGCACGCCAAGATTGCGTTGCTCCACTATTTTAAGATTCCAAAGGGGCTTCAAACGAAGTCTGAAAAATCTTAAACTTGTCTGAAAACACCCACGGATATTCTTGATCATGAATCAACCTAAACATCAACATTTAATGAATGTAAAGGTCACGAAATAATATTCCCAACCTTCGTAGTCTAAAATGGCACTAAATCTGAGTACTTAGCTAAAATATTCTATGTCTGGGACCCCTTGACAATCCTAAAGGACTTAATTAAGCTTAGGATTTTGCGGGGTCTTACATTATCTCCCCCTTGGGAACATTTATCCTCGAATTAGACTGCTGAGACTGAGAATACAGAGAGACTGACTTATCTAATGGACATATATATCTGGAACATGGCTATATGACTGATATTACTGGTATTTTGAATTATCTTATTGAACATATATATCTAATATATGAGTATAGTTGACATGATTCATGAATGCATGACTGGGATTACTAATAAACTAAATCTATATACTAAACATGCATATCTGATCCATGGATACATGACTGAACTGGCTTATGAACATATAACTGAACATGCAATGGTAACTAAAACCAAGTTTGTAACTTAAATCTGAACATAAAATTGAATAAGCGTAAGGAAAACTATTACCTTGAGTTGAGTCTAAATTAGCGGAGAAGATATGAGGATACTTGGTTCGTATATCTACTTTTGATTCCCATGTATCCCCCTCAACAGACTGATTCCGCCAAAGAACTTTAACTAGAGAGACTTCTTTGTTCCTCAGTCTATGAATCTGATAGTCAAGGATTTCGACTGGGATCTCTTCATAAGAGAGGTTTTTCTGAATATCTGTGCCCTCAATAGGGACTACGAATGCTGGGCCACCTATGTATTTCTTTAGCAAGGAGACATGGAATACTAGGTGCACTGAAGCTATATGTGATGGCAACTCAAGCTTGTAAGCTACCTTTCTAAAATAGCTGAGAATTTGGTAAGGACCGATATATCAGGGACTGAATTTTCCCTTGTTGCCAAACCTCTTCACTCCTTTCATAGGAGAGATTTTCAAGAATACAAAATTTTTTATCTCAAGCTCGAGATCCTTTACTGAACACGCATGAATGGGAACATGAGAACATAATTGAGCCTGAAACGTGATACATGAACTGAACACCATGAACTGAACTGAGCTCGTAGATACATGGTGTACGGCTGAGATTAGGACTTGAGAGTCAATTTATGAGTACCCACTGGATTCGTTACGTGAAGAAGAGATGAAAGGTTTAGGTCGTGAAAGCTCGGGGAATTATAGAATATCTCTCCCTTGGGGAATTATGTCCCTCAAAGAATACTGACTTGGCTGAGATACTAAGGAAAACTGAGATGATGCACAGGGCACCTGCGAATTGAATCATGACTGAATATCTAAGATCTTAAACTAAGGCATGATACACGAACTGAGTTGAACACTCACTACCTGGTTGCCCCATCTTAGAATAATTACATTCAAGAGACTTCAGATAGTGTGACTAGATAGAAAGATGGGAAACCAAGTCAGACAAATTTGCCCACCCAACTGTTAAACTGAATTTCTGGATTTAAGAACTAATTTTGCTGAAAACTCATGCTCGACTAGAGAATTTCCTTGACACTCTTTATATAGAGTTTCTAGTGACTTTTAGGGAGTGAAGAATCTTTGCCTAGGCTAAATGAAGTGTCTGAATAAGAAGTCATATTTTAGCTAAATCTCTATAATATGTGGAGAGGCCTACAAAACCTCATCTAAGATAGAGTGACTAAGTCTTATGCACTACAACTAAGATTTTCAAACTTATCCCTTAGATACCCTCTGAACTATACTTTTCACCATAGTACGATGCTCCACCTGAGACTACTGAAAATATTCACATGGGTGCTAAGCACGAATACATGAACATACTATCTTATCTGATTAACTGAATGGCTGATAGCTAAATACTAGTCTTGCAAGATTGAACTATTCTTAGTCTGAATAACTGGGTTAAAACTATAGAGTATTAAGCACATAAGGTAAGGAACGACTGAGTAACATAAGACAACTGAACATAAATTTATAGAGGTTTGTATTGTTTGAAAATGCAAGACCAAACATATAACATGGTTCCAAAATAGTCTGTTAAACTGAGGTACTGAATATTGATATTTGAATTACTGATAACTGTATGTTATGGTTAAGCAAACCTGAAACTGAACTGAGTTACTGATTTGATTACTAGAATAGGATTGGGATTGTAACTAAGATGGTAGTTGGGACTGTAATTGAGACTGTAGCTAGGACTCTTACTGGAACTGAATACTCAGTTCTGATAACTGGATACTAGTAACTGAGGTTTAGACTAATACCGAAGTACTGGATTCTGATGGCTTAGCAACTAATAACTGATAGCCATGCTTTTGTAGAACTATCTAAGTTCTTTGCTGAATTCTGAGGCTGAATACTGATTACTGAGAACTGAAAACTATATCGAACTTGACACTTAACTGAGGCCTAAGAAATAGAATATCAACATCTTGGTTGGATCAACCAAAGGATCTAGGATGAGGATATACATATAATGATCTAAATTTAGCCGATTTGTCAGGAGGGTAGCATGATTCATGGGCACTAACCCCACAGTAAAGCATGGCATGTGTACATGAGTCAGGAGTTGCATGACCTGAGTCTGGAGTTTCTGTGTTCATGGAATACAATTCAAAACACTAAATAAATTGGAACTCCTATATGGGGAACTGTAAGCAGAGAGATGATATGAGAAACAATCATATGGATGACATGTAAGACATGGATAGATATCATGATAACTGATAGGCTTTGAGAGTCTGAAGTACGATTCTAAGATGATCTGCGTGATCATTTTCTCTATGAGTATAGACAAGAATGTCATCGATAAAGACTATGACAAACATGTCTAAGTACTGCTTGAACGCATGGTTCATCAAGTCCATGAAAGCTTCTGGGACATTGGTAAGACCAAAAGACATGACTAAGAATTCTAAGTGACAATACCAAGTTCTAAAGGCTATTTTTGGGATGTCACATTTCCTGATTTTGAGCTGATGATAGCCTAATCTGAGGCATATCTTAGAGAAATAACTCGCTCCCTGAAGTTGGTAAAACAAGTCATCAATTTTGGAAAGTGGATACCTGTTCTTGACTGTGACTTTATTTAGCTGATGGTAGTCTATACACATTCAGAGAGAACCGTCTTTCTTATGCACAAATAAGACTGTTACGCCCGACGAGGACATACTGGTTTAGATGAATCCCTTATCTAAGAGATCTTTTAACTATTCCTTCAATTCTCTGAGTTCTATTAGATTCATTTTGTATGGAGAAATAGAGATGGGCTGAGTATTTAGGAGAAGATCAATTCCAAAATCAATTTCCCTTTAGGGAGGAACTCTGGGAAAATCTTTGAGAAATACATCTGGGAATTCACTTACTACTGATACTAATTCAAGATTAGGGGTTTCTGAACAAGAGTCCTGGACTTGAATGAAATGGTAGACACATCCCTTAAATATTATTTTTCTATCCCGAAGGTGAGAAATAAGTTGACCCCTAAGTGCTAAAGTACTACCCTTCCACTCTAGGAAGGGTTCATTCATAAACTGAAACTGGACAATTCTATTTCTGTAGTCGACTAAGGCATATAAGGAATGAAGCTAATCCATGTCGAGAATGACATCAAAATCAGTCATCTCTAATTCAACTAAATCTGTTGAAGTGACATTCTGAGATATCATAACCCGACAATTCCTGTATACCCATCGAGCTATGACAGACTCACCCAATGGGGTAGAGACTGAGAAAGTCTCATCTAGGATTTCGGGACTGACCCCAAAATAAACTGCTATATATGGGGTAACAAAGGATAAAGAAGTTTCTGGATCTAGCAAAATGTGAACATGTAAATGAAAAAATTATAAATACCAGTAACCATATCAGAAGAAATTTCCTGATCCTATCAGTACTGAAGAGCATAGAGTCTATTTGGGAGCTGCCTATTAGTGGCACTAGAAGAGGCACCCTGCTGATTTGGGCGACCTGACTGAGTTGGGGGACGGGTATGCTGACTCTGCGAACCCACCTGAGGACACTTACTGACTCTGTGGCCTGTCTTGCCATATTTAAAACACACATCGCTGCCCGCTCTATATATACCCTGATGGTTTCTGCCACATTGCTGGCAGAGAGAGTTTGTTCGACCACTTTTTGGCCTAGATATTCTGGCACTCTTATTTTTTCTCCCTTCTTTCTTGTGCCTCTTCTCCCTACTCTGTGGAGCATGATCCATAAGAATTGATAGGATAAGGGCTAGCTGATTGTTCTGGGCAGCTACTGAATAAGCTAAGGCAATGAAAGAAGCTCTAAATTCATATTGGGAGACATGCTCATTCAGGGGATCTGCCTGAACAGGCAGAAAGGCTGACTAATTTTCATTACTTCTGTCGTTAGCTTTTTTGGAAGCATAAGGAAGAGAGTAATTAGACTGAGATTTTAACTTGAGCTTGTGCTCACTCGCACGATATGTATACTAAAATAAAGGAAACTTTTCCTAAAATATCTCGTAACCTCTTGTTCATAAATATGGCTTGTAATACACCCATGCACAAAACTCTACTAGATGTGGCTTCTAGATTTCCTAGGAATCTATTGAACCTTAGGCTCTGATACCAAGTTTGTAACTCCTCGAGTCTGTACCCTGGATGCTACACGGTGCTCATAATCCCGAAGGATGACAAGCTAACCCATGACAGGTACCTGCTGCAATAAATGAACAATAATACTGAATAATATATAGAAATTGGCAAAAACATGACATAAGGTTCAATCTATAAATAATATAGAATAATACTGAAAGAGGTATCACAATACCCAAAAGATGAAAGTCAATACTGAAATCTGACTAACTGTCTGAAATACTCTAGTGTGGGAAGCCACAAATTATCTGAACTGTGGAACTTTAAATATACTGGTATGCTCAGTGAGGTAGCTAAAATGAATGGGTCCATATGCATGAACTATAATAACTAAATAACATGAGTAAGACTGAATGAGAGTACATGCATAAATACGTATACTATAAATGAGATCGTGCTACACTAAATCTACTAAGTCTAAATACTGATTTACTATTTAACTAAGTTTACTGATACTCTATTACTAAAAATTGAATGACTGTAACTGGAATTCCTAAATTTTGAGGAACTATACTAAGGTATATACTGAGATGAGTTGGGTGACTAAATCTGAAGGTCCTAAATCTGTAGAACTGAACTGAGTAAGTTTGTAATGCCCCGAGTCTGTACCCCGGATGCTACACGGTGCTCATAATCCCAAAGGACCATAAGCTAACCCATGACTGGTACCTGCTGCAATAACTGAACAATAATACTGAATATTATGCAGAAATTAGAAAAAATATGCCATAAGGTACAATTTGTAAATAATATTGAATAATACTAAAAGAGGTATCACAATACCCAAAAAATGAAAGTGAACACTAAAATCTAACTAACTGTCTGAAATACTCTAGTCTGGGAAGCCTATAATTATCTAAAATACGGAGTTGATGGGACAAGCTCCCAACTAACTCTGACTACTGATACTGAAAATGAAATATTGTAAATAATAAGCATGTCCTCGAACTATGAAGACTCACAATTAGTCTGACTGCTGAAAGTCTGATCTACTAAGGATGCTCTAGAGCCCGTGCATTTGAACCTATGATATAAGATATCATAGCACAAAAGAAAGCATGCGCCAGTACTTTGAATGTACCGGTATGCTCTGTGAGGTAGGCTAAAATGCATGGTTTCATATGCATGAACTATAATAACTGAATAACATGAGTAAGACTGAATGAGAGTACATGAAGGAATAAGTATACTGTAACTGAGATCGTGCTATACTAAATCTACTGAGTCTGAATACTGATTTACTGATTAAATGAGTTTACTAATATTGTATTACTGATAACTGAATGACTATATCTGACAGTCCTAAATTCTGAGAAACTATACTGAGTTTCGTACTGAGCTGAGTTAGGTGACTATATTTGACGGTCCTAAATCTGTAGAACTGAACTGAGTTCTATTCTGAAACTGAGACTGTGGGAGGTAATCATCTATCCAACATGCCCCTCTCAAAACTGATTGGGGTCCAACCTATAACTTCAGTTGGAAGGGTGTCAATACTGTGCAATAGGTAGGGATAAACTTTGAGTTAAATCTCTCTGACAGGAAGCTCTTTCGTCAACCCTCGATGGTAGGATAACTCAGGTAAGAAGTATCAACCCTCATAATAGCTGGCAGGAAGATATCTCATCCTATGCTGGCTACATAGTTCTGTAATGCAAGGATTTCTTCTAGTGGTCAAACCCTCTGCTAGCAGGAATGCCCACATTCCTGGGTTAACTCAGTGCTGAATCCTACTCCCAACTGAAAGGACACTTAATTGAATTCTTGTCTGAACTAGGCTGGATTGGAGTGTTTAATGAAATCACTATTTAGCTTCATTGAACTGAGTTTACTGAATTTCGTTGACTAACAGAATACTACTGAATTTTGTTACTTGACTGAGTTTATTGAGGTCTGAGCTGAATACTGAATTAGACTAGACTCATACTGAATCAACTGAGTTTTTTTGTGTTCTGTAACTGACTGGCATAAACATGAAATATATAAACAATGAAATTGATCATCATTTCTTTATTAGGGCATTTTGATAAACACTTGCATGATATAACTTGCAAACATACTAACTTGACATGATTTCATTCTCTTAATAGTTCACATGGACAATTTATCAAGAACTTTGTGAGCACATTATATGCACATAGTATTGAATAACAAGTGAGCATCATAATTTATCTCTAATTTCACAAATCATGGTTTTATCATGGATTCACATGAATCTACACACATAATGATCAAATTCACATAGAATATATATATATATATATATATATATATATAATCATGAATTAGGAACTTAATCCAAATAGCAATCATGGATACACTTTAATTCCAACCATGGAAATCATAAACTTAATTACTTAAAGTTCAAAAGATATTCTTGGACTCCAAGGGTGGAAGGGACCCTTGGATGAATACTTCACATACCCTACTTCTTGGATTCTTTAATATTGATGGAGTGTCTTTAAGAATTGATCTTGAAATTGATGTTCTAGGGTTTAGTTCTTGAGAGCAATTTGAAAGAAAAGAGTGTAACTTGCTTTGTGGGGGCTAAACTTCGTATTTTAGGGGCTGGGTCAAAGTACGAAAATGTCCCAAATACTCCTTATGGATGTTGTTTTTAATGACTTAAAATTGGGCTACCGATGCGAAGGTCAACGCGGCTCATCGATGGCATCAACGCGATAGCCAACGGTCGCACCATATTCACGTCGATTCACTGGAATTTAATGGTGGTAGCTGGGGAAAATATCAATCAATGTGATAGTCGATGCGGGGCGCCAAGATTGCGTTGATCCACTATTTTAAGATCCCAAAGAGGCTTCAAACGAAGTCAAAAAAAATCCAAAACATGTTCGAAAACACCTACGAACATTCCTGATAATTAATCAACCTAAACTTCAATATTTAATGGACGTAAAGGTTGCGAAATAAGATTGCCAACCTTCATAGGCTAAAATGACACTAAGTCTAAGTACTTAGCTAAAATATTCTAAGTCTGGGACCCCTTGACAAGCCTAAAGGACTAAATTAAGCTTAGGATTTTGTGGGGTCTTACAGTTCTGAAGAGACGATGTATTATTGAAAGGGGAAAGAGATTTGGAAGATTGTTATTAATGATAGGGGATGAATTAAGGGCGTGTATGTAACGCCTTGAGTCTAGTACCCCAGACGCTACACAGTGATACCAATCCTGAAGGACCACTAGCTAACCCATGACTGGTACCTGCTGCAATAACTTTATAATGATACTGAAATATGCAGAAAAATGGGCTAAAATTCCATAAGGTTCAAAACTGAAACATAACTGTAAATACGGTATAACAATACCAAAAAATTGAAATAACTATCTGAACATCTATTCTAAAAGTTTCTAAACTGTCTGAATAAGGAGTTGGTGATTCTAAAAGAGAGTATGGGTTTGTTATCATTAAAAAGGGGAAAATTGTTTAAGTCCTTAGTTTTGATGATTGATGAACTATCCACTTGGGACCTAGTTTCATAAAGAGTATTTTGATGCTAAAATTGCACTGCTCAGGGACCAAGTTCATCATGTCCACGTCTTTTTCTCTCAATCAGCATACAATTGTAAAAAGTACAATTTGGCAGAAAGTTGGTGGCAAAGCTACAAACCTTTTTGTTTCAGCCAATGAGAAGAGTTCTAGGTTTTCTTTCCACGTAAAAGATTGTGTTTGTGCACTATTCTATACATTTATTTTACTTTCAATCTTGTTCATCATTGCATACGATATTTGGTACCAAGTCCCTAGTTTAGTGGGCAATTTGTGTAGTTCTTCAATATTTAAACTCCATCTAAAAAATACTTGTCTCGATTGAACCAATAAACTAGGCTTCATTCATCCTTATTCTTTCTTCTTGAAATATGTAGTTTGTTGTAACCAATTAATCATCATTATTCTCTTTTCGAAATAATTTAAAGTTCTAACTATTTGTTCTCATCATAGAGTCATTTAGCGATGGCATATTTGTACTACAATATTGTACTCTTTGTTTTGTATGAATCACAAAATTTTCCTATTTTACTACCTTATTAGAAAGATTCTTTATTAGGTAAGGTGACTCCGGCTGCATTTGAGAAGCATTATGGAAGAGAGACTTCTAGGAAATGAAAGAATAATATTAGGATCATTGTTGATGGTGAGAAAGTTCCCCATGGTAATGAATGCATTACTAAAATATTATAACCAGTCCTCAAAGTATGACAATAGATCTCAAAAATTTGGTATGAGTTTATTAAACTATAAGCAAGTGTATAACTCATGAGGAAATGTTGAAAATTATATGAGCTAGGAAAGCCAAGAATTGAAACTGCACCTTCAAGGGATTAATGAGTCACATGCAGCATTCTGACATTAGTTTTAAGCTATGTTGTTCGGACTTGAAGCTAACGAGTGTGTGTCTGATCCCAGATCCTCCAAAGTTAGTGCATTTTTGTCACGATCTAAGACCAGGCCCTGGACGAGATAGGCATCCCAGACCTATGAAGACCAGGGAAGAACCCTTAGCATTATCTCATAGAATAGTCATAGTCAAAGAAATATGTGAAAAAGTAGACTCAAAAAAAGGGTTCAATTTGAATAAGGGCACTAACCCCAAGACTCTGAATATAATACATCAATTTTTGTAACTAATCCAGTCTACGAAGCCTCTATCATAAGAAAATATATCTAAGATGGAACAAGGCCCAAAAAATATCATATTTGAAAATGCTAAACGTCTAAAATAAACCCTCTTTCGAAAGATAGAAGACTCACCAATCCTAATAACGTCTGACAATCCTTGTGCTACACCAGACAACGAGAATGTGCCTCCAAACCTACATTATAAAATGATGCAACTGTCTAAGGATGGTCAATACATAGAATGCATTAGCATGTAGAACAACCTACAAAATAGAGTATGATAAATACATAATAGTCATAGGCACAAAAATCAAATCACAATGATATACTTAAGAGATTCAAATAGCCTCTTTAAAACATAAACTTGACTCTTTTCTATAATTTTGAGCTAGATAGTATACCCGAGATATCTATACACAATGGGCTATAAGGGTCCGGATTTTACTTGTTGGTCAAGCCCCAAATCCTAGTTTATCGCAAGGATTGGAGTCTCTTCTCTATAGTATATCAAATTATGTAATAAGTATACAATGATTATTCATATTTCAAGACATAATCAATTTCACATTGGCAAATCACGATTTTGGACAATGAGTCTTTCAAACCCATGCCTTCTCGGTTAACCATCTAACTCTCTTTAAGCCCATATTTTAATCTCTTTAAAACATTCATCATTCTTAAAAATTCATCGCTTTCTCTTTACGGACATTGTCTTTATTGATACCGTCATACCAAGACTTGCAAGTCACATTAGTCATCTCTTTTTTTCTCTTTAGCCTTTCAAAAATGCATCATTGACCACAAAATATAATTTGAGGATGAAATAATAATTCTCTTTCAAAATTGGTGAAAGGATTTAAGTAAAACATCTTTCACTCAAGATTTATCTATAACTTTAAAGTGTAATCATGTCTCTCATACATATATATTTATGTCGAAAATAACAGCAATGTGTGAAGCTAGTAATATTTTCCAAATCATTTATGTGAGAAATGAACAACTAGCGTCTAGCACGATGACAAAATGCATATCTAGCTACAAAATAGAGAAAATTGAAGGAAAAGTGTCTTTTAAGTCTTTAATGAAGGATTGGTGACATTGACCAACAGATAGGGTCAAACATCATTAGGAAACATCATTAAGTTAATTGTGAACTTGATTAATATTTTTAAAACTTTCTAATCTATTCAAAAATACAAATCAACCCAACCCACACCCCTCTTCAATCCAAATCAACCACTCTTTTCTCTCTCTCGATAGCTTTTCTCAACTCTCTCCCAACCAACAGCTCTGCAAAATGGTGAAATTGCTATTTTTTTGTTAAACAAAATCGTGCTACTATTTTTTGTTTCCTCCAACAGATTACCCATCTGGTGTAACATATTAACCATCTGATGCAACAAATTTATCATAAGATGCAACAGATCAACCATCTGATGCACCAGAGGAAGCATTAGATTACAATTTTGATGAATAAATTAATCATCTGATGCAACATATTAACTATCTGATGCAACAGATTTACCATATGTTGCAACAGATTAAGCATCGGATAAAAAATTTGATGGAACTAATTAACCATCTGATGCAATGGAAGAACCATCAGATTAATAATCTGATGCAACAGATGAACCTCCTGTTGGATAAAATCCTATCAACTCTTCCAACAGGAAATATCCAAGACTTTATTTTTTCAACTGATCATTTATCTTCTGCGATAGACGACCCTATGTTGGAAGAAATCTAAACAATATTGATCGTTGATAACGGTTCCAATAGATCACTCATGTGTTGCAACAGATGTGTGACCTTTTGCATAAACCATTTATCTTTCTCAGCAAATGAGTGATATGTTTTATAATCTCGTAATAGATTACTCAACCATTGTTGTAGGTTAGTTAATTCTTTAATAGATCACTCATATATTGCAACAGATGTATGATCTGTTGCACAAACCATTCATCATTCTCAATAGATAGTGATATGATTTGTATTGTTACAACAAATTACTCAGCCGTTGCTACGGATTATTTAACTACTCCAATAGATCACTCATATGTTGCAACAGATAATGTCATAATAGATGTGTGATCTGCTGCACAGACCATTCATCTTTCTCAACAGATGAGTGATATGTTTTGTATTATCGCAATAGATTACTCAGTCATTGCTACAGGTTATTTAACTGTTCCAACAAATCACTCATGTGTTGCAATAGGTTATGTTGCAGTAGATATATGATCTACTGCACAGACCATTCATCTTTCTCAACAGATAAGTGATATGTTTTGTATTTTTGCAACAGATTACTCATTCATTGCTACAGGTTATTTAACTATTCCAATAGATTACTCATATGTTGCAATAAATGATGTTGCAATAGATATGTGATCTGCTGCACAGACCATTCATTTTTCTCAACAAATGAGTGATTTATTTTATATTGTCACAACAGATTACTCATCCGTTGCAACAAGTTATTTAATTATCCCAACGGATTACTCATATATCACAATAATGTGTGATCTATTGCACAGTCCATTCATCTGTCTTAAAAGATGAGTGATACATTTTGTATTGTTGCAACAGATTACTCATTCGTTGTAACAGTTTGGTTATATGCTGCAATAGATATACTACCTGGTGCAACAGATAGGTGATCTTTTTTAACTGTTATTTTACTATTTTGCTTGTTTGATTTACTGTTATCCTTTTTTAATGGTGCATTAATTAACTATAATATATTTTTTAATGTTCCTATTAATTTTAGATAATATGATTCCCAAAAGATCAGAAACCGATTCAAGTTCAAGTAAAGGAATAAGTGAAGCAGCTAGGCTACACCCACCACTCTATGAACTTTCTTTACAAGCGTTATCTCTATTGGGAGCAGAATATGATGAACACGGAGAGGAGAAATGTTTAAAAAGAGATGATGCAAATGCCAAAAGCCCTTCCACCTAAGAGTTGGTCAAAGCCTTCAGCATTGATCGTTATCCTGTGAGAATGCAGTGCAATGGTGCCGCAGATTTAATTGGTGATTTCATGGTTAAGTAGTCCATGGGAAAATCTTTCAACGCCTTCATAAAAATACTTTGAGAACAAAAATTAGATGCTTATTTCAGGGACAGCTGCTTTGGGAAATATCTTGATTTGCCGGAGGACAACAATGCTCGTTTCTAAATGAAAATGGTATATGAACTTCTCAAGTGTAGGTTTATGTATGAAAACATAGATAAGATGGATAAGGTGTGGATTAATTACTATGTCATGCCTGTTTGTTTTGGTTGGAAGGAGTTTGCCATGGTTATTGAACCCAAATATTATCCTTCTTCTCAAGTTATACCTATTCTAATCCAAAAAAAAAAGCACCCCCCACACTCCAAAAGGGAAAAGGCAATTCGTGTGATCATGATGACCTCATGTCCATTGTTGGTCCAAGCTTCAAAAATAAAAATTTGATAGAAGTGTTGAAAGGTAAAGGACTTTCAAAGAAGCACAAGAAGTCATTGTGCTTGGTTTGGTATGTACATAATATTCTTTGGGCGAGAGACATTAACAACAACATAAACCTTGGTTTAATAAAGCTCTCTGAGGATCTTAAGGCATTTAACAACTATCCTTGGGGGTATGAAAGCTTCAAAATGACTGTCAAATATTTGTTGACTCTGTTAGTACTAAAGAAAGTCAACTTATATGGCTTCCCATGGGCTTTCATGGTAAATATTTCTTTCTTCTATTATGATATCATTCATTTTTTTTACTCAATAATGGTTTTGATTTATTGGCGTTATTTTATAGGCTTGGGCGTTTGAAGTCATTCCTTATTTGAAACAACAAGTGAACTACCAGGAAGGAGTTTCCTATTCAAGAATCTTGAGATGGTTGTCAGCCAAAACTGATAAAAATGCAAAATTTCTTGATCTCTTCAACCCCTCGAAGGATGCAGTAAGTATAATTATAATTGATTTTTTCTTTTAATTAATGATTTTTTTGAATGATCTAATCATAATTCTAATATATGTAATGATTTATGTTAGATTGTGCATCCGTCGCTAGTTCCAACCAATCAAGAGTTGAAGATGCCATTTTTTCTTACTTTACGATCTGTGAAAACTTTATCGGACCCTAAGGTCATCGACACAATAAAAATGAAATTGTTTGGCGCAATATCCATTACAAGAGATATAATTTTGGAGGGTGAGCTTGTTGTTGTTGATGGTCTTAGTGGTGATGGAGCTATTGGTGGTCGGAGTAGTGTTGCTGTTAGTGGTAATGATGCTCCTCTTACAGTATTTAAAGCAGACCATTATGAGTATGATCATACTGATTATACAGATTTTGCCTCTCCCATCGAATGTTCTGCATGTAAATATCAAGACTGCAGGGCGAAACATGATGTAGTGATTAATGCAGCTGCTTCGGTAAAGAAATTGACATCTAAGAGGGGTATTATTCTATCAAAGAGAATTTTATATCTATCCGCTCATTAGAGATTAGGGCTAAGAGGAGAAGGAGAGTGATTTCTAGGGCATTATTATACATCCAAAAAAGCAAAATTACAACTCCTCCATCTGTGTGTTGCACTGAACAACGTACAATGTCCAAAGGAGAGCAGCATGAGTTGAAGAAGGTGAATATATATGTCTTACAACTAACAAAACAAAGAGATACATATCTGTTTCAACAGATGACACATTTGCTGAAAATTATCAAACAGATATATACATCTATTGCAACAGTTGACTAACTTGTTGCACCAGATAAAGTATCTGTTGTGACATATGTCTCATCTATTTTAGCAAATCAAGCAGCTCTTCATACCACTTTTATTTGTACCAACAGATGACCTATCTTCTGCAATAGATGATTCATATATTACAACGGATGGTTCATCTATTGGAAATTATCATACAGGGTCTTCCTCATGTAGAAATTTGTCTCAAAAGTTGATTCATTGTTGCAACAAAAATATAATCTGTTTGGGATAATTTAAAATAGAAGGAAGACCTGTTTGATTTGCTTGAAGAGATGAGTTATCCTTTTCTGTTTTGTTGTATCTCTGTGATTAGTATTGACCAATTCTGGCTTTCCAGGTGGATGTAGAAGAAGCTAATGCTGAACATCATTGACAATATGCTACTCTTTTTATGGAAATACAAAGAACATAAAGCGCAAAAATTGTACGTAAGCGACAATAAAGATCCACGATGAGAAAAGCCAAATTCCATAGCACCAGATGAAAAATAATTTATCCATACTGAGTAGATCTTTATAGCTTGATCCTATCAAAATAATCATTGGCATCATACTTAAACTGTTGTTGATGTATTTGTTGAGATCTGTACCCATAACAATTGTTTTACATTTCATTTATTCGGTGACTTATTTCATCTAATTTCTGAAGGCTTTGATTTATTTTATTTTGTCTATGAATTTTATTTATTCCTTAGATTTGAACTTATTAATTGAAAAGGAATACTAGATTCAAATATTGCAACAGATAATGTATCTGTTACAACAGACGACACATCTATTAAAAAAATCAAATAGATTTAGACATATGTTACAACAGGTAGGTAATCTATTGAAATTTATCAAACAGGTCTTCCTACTGTTGCAACAGATGGACTTTGATAGAAATATCAAGATAATGCAACAGATGACCAACCTATTGCAACAGATAAACTACATATCAGAACAGGTAGAATAACTATTACAATGGATGGAGAATCTATTGCATTATAAAAATTCAACTTTCGTTGGACATAAAAAATTTCCACTACGTGTAAAAAGGTTAAAGTGAATTGAAATAAAAAAGGTGGAACCCATCGACAGTGTTTAGTTCAAATACCTAAAATAAAATAGGCATCAAGTAGACAGTGTTCATTTTAAACACGTAAAGTAAAATAGTCATCAAATGTGTCAGTCCGGTATATTTTGCTGACTTGCCATCACTTGGCCCCCAACGGTCATTCCCCCCCCCCCTATTGTCGTATATATTCATCTTCCTCCTAAAACTTAACCCTAAATTCCCAAATCTTCCTCTTCATCGTCATCTTCTTTTATCTATCCAAATTCTTCAAATTATTTCTTTCATTTTTTCCAACTAAGCTTCATAATGTCGAGCGTATCTTCCACTATTTTTTGTGATAAAGATTTTCGATATTGTAAGTGCGGTAATGAAGCTCTGTTAAAGACTTCTTGGACTCAACAAAATCTGGGTCGTAGGTTTTTTACTTGTAAGATTTCTAAGGTAATATTTTTTTATTTAATTAGTTGATTAATTATTGACTTGTAATTATTTTGTAATTGTGTTCTCTTTTTTATAGAAATTGGGTAGATGCAATTACTTTGATTGGTACGAAGAATGACACCCTTTACAAGAAAATCATGTAATCTAGGGTTTGTTGAACAAAGTCAAGGATTCTGAAGAGAAACAAAATTGAACAAGAAGATACTACATTGTTGTCGTTATTGCTACAGGTTTGGTGTTGTTGGGCACATGGATATTCAAGCCTAATTGCAGAAATTTTCATGGTGGTGTGTGTATTTACTACTGGTTTGGTGTTGTCGAGCACATGGATATTCAAGTGTAACTGTTGGAAAATATCAAAAATATTTAGGCATATGTTATAAAATTTAGGTCATTTATTGGAAATTATCAAATAGGTCTTCCCACTGTTGCAACAGATTAGACTTAGATTATTAGATTATTCATAGAAATAACATCGGCGTAATGCAACAGATGACTATCTATTGCAACAGATAAACTATCTGCCAGAACAGATTAAATATATTTTAGAACAGATTGACAATCTATTGCATTATAAAAAAACTCAACTTTCATCAAAAAAATTATCGCCACTACAGCTACATGTACATGTAATAAAGTGAAGGGTGACTTGAAATTAAAAATTGCTATTTCATAGGCTCTTCTATATAAATAGGCTTCAAGCATCTAGTTAGTACCCCATAAGCCCAGACCTCTTCCAGGTTTACCACAGCGTTGTCGCACAGAAAAGCCATTGGCTTAGCCATTTCTATGCCGGTCAGTAAATATTTGATGTGTGTAAGAGCGTGCGAGTCGCTTACTTTAGCGGCATCATCTTTTAGAAGGATCATTCCCTTGTTTTGACCTTCAAAATCCCATGATTTCTTCAGCAACACTTCCTTTGGAAAATGATTCATCAGTTTACTCTCCCTCAACAAGATGGGTAACAGCACCATCAGTGGCTCCACGAGGAGAAAAATATCAAAATCGTTGAGAAGAGGTATGTTGGAGCCATAAATAGTGATCTTTCCCTCCTCGAGTAGTATCTTAACATCCCGATAAAGCATGTTGTTCACACTAATGACTGCAAGAATCCTTTTTGCCTCGGTCCAGCTCTTGTCGTATGGATTTGGTCTCTTCTCTCTAATATATTTTATCATTTCTTCTTTATCCATGACCAATGTAGGAACTATGAAATCAAGTCTCATTCCAAGGGTTAATTCCTCCCCATTGAGTTGATCGTACCTATCCTTGAACTTTTTGCAGAAGTCGAGGTCCATTATCCTATCGGCAGCGTCATAAGCTTCCCGGTACATTAGTTGCCTTTTCCTCATGAGGCAGAGAATTATGTCAACATGTTGGGATATAAAAAGTCAATTTTTAAATAGGTTAGTAATTGTAAAGATGCAACGGATAGTCCATCTATTGTATAGGGTTCTCTGAATCAATAATCCAATGCAACTTATGCAACAGATGGATAATAAGTTGCAACAGAACCACTACCAGTTGCACCAGTATACCCATCTGTTGCAATAGATGTGAAATTTATTACGTCGATTCTTGTTCATGGGGTATATTAGAAGGGCTAGGTTAGGAAAATTAAACTTGCCTTGTTCTTATACGGCATATGCATATCAGTCATAGTCTAGAAGTCTTGGGGGGGCCCGGGGTAATCTGGTGCACCTGGCTTGTCATTCTTGGACTGTCGTAGATCTCTCTTCTCTTTGGTGCCAAGTTCTGCATATATGTTCACCTTCTTGACTGTCCCCTAAACTTCAATAGATTTCGGAGAGGGAGAAATTGCAATTTCTTTTTATTTCTAACCAGAGAATACGTCTCTAATTACTCTTTTCTTTCTCCTAAACAACACTGTAGGAGTGTGTGGCTCCCTCACCTTCTTGTATGGTATGACATACCTCTTGGATTTGAATTCCTTGATAGCTTTAGAGATAGCCTCTACTTTTTCAAAGAGTTTATCCTGTCTGTCCTTTCACTCTTCGCATTCGCAATGAGAACACGAGGGTGAAGAGGGGTGAGAGGACCTGCGTAAGGATAAAAAGGGGTGTTTTCAAACATATTTATTCTTTTTTGAGTATCAACATGCTCATCATTGAAGTGTGAGCCAATGCTAACACATTTACAGCTTTTAACTCTAAATAATTGCAAAGTCTTGAGCAACTTTTGTCATTTTTGATTAGTTTACTTTGATTTTGTAGTATAAGTAGTGAATAAGGGGAACCAAAAATAAAGGAATCAAAAAGCATGAAATCGGAAGCAAATAAAGAACAAAGAGTGGTTGACGATATCTATGACACGTCGTCAGCCTAGTGATAGGCTGTCAAGGATGTTGTCAACCTTAAATAGAAGATGGAAGTTTTGTGATGACATTCATGACACACCGTCAAGATGATGATAAGGCGTCACCATCATCGTCAACCTTAGGCAGCAGAAGCTAAACTTGTAGAGAAGCTAACGACATCTATGATAGGCCGTGAAACTCCTGATAAGCCATCACGAGCATCGTCATCTATTCCAAAGAAAATCTGAAATTTAACTTTGTTTCCTTATTTTGGGTTAACTATTTAAAGCCTTGTTTAAGATTTTTTATTTATTATTCAATCATTAAGGATTGAACATATCCTACAAGATACAATATACGATATATTTCTCTCTCCCTCCCTTAAAAACCAATATTTTGGAGTTTTGTCTTGTGATTCAATTCAAAGTATACTTTTGATTTTCTTCATCATTGTAAGTTAATCCTTTCAGTTATGAATTCAATTTGAATACTTGTTTCTTGCATCATGAGTGGCTAAACACCTTTAATCTAGATTATGGGATCTAAGGTTAGGTCATGATAAGGTGTTAAATGCTCAAAATTTAAGAGGCGTTAGGATTTCTTGGTATTTCTGAGATTATAATTAAAGTCTGCTAGTTGCAAATAGTAGGCGTACCTACTTTGATTTGCTTGAGAAAGAAATCATAAACATTAGGAAGTGAATTATCAACAGGGACTCGGAAAGACTTCATTTAATAATCAGTGTTGTAACAAGGTTGATTAACCTGAGGTAAAATCTGGATAGTGAGTAGCGCTTCCCTAAGTCCGAGAGGATTAGGAAATTAGACGCTTGAATAAGTCGAGATAAATTCAAGCATATCATCGATAAAGATAGTTTGTCATCCTAACCACCGTGAGAATCTTGAGTTACCTTTAGCATCTGTCATGTACCATAAGCCCTAGTGAACATAATTTTGATTATTTCATATACTCTTAATTGACAAACACTGAAATTAAAGTGACCAAAAATTATTTTCTAATCTCCAAAACCCCCGTTTTATCTTTTTATATCATTTGTTTGAATTTAACTTGTAGTTTTAGTTTCAAACTAGTTTAATCACCACTCACATTGTTCCCTGTGGGATTCGACCCCAACCTAGTTGGGTTTTATATTAACAACGATCACTTACACCCATTTAAGAGTATAATTTGATCGTTATAAATCATTATGAGTGGTAGCAGCATCAGCATGCCTGCCACCAACACCAACAACTCCACCAGAAGAAGCACCTGGATCTACCTTAGTAGGTTGTTCATGAAGATCCTCAACATTAGGCTGACCTTGCCTAACTGCTCTTCTTATGGCTATTGCTCCAGCCAATTCCTTCTTTATTAACTC
This sequence comes from Capsicum baccatum var. pendulum, assembly GCA_030864225.1. Taxonomy (NCBI): domain Eukaryota; kingdom Viridiplantae; phylum Streptophyta; class Magnoliopsida; order Solanales; family Solanaceae; genus Capsicum; species Capsicum baccatum. The sequence goes on from CM061552.1 coordinate 274,022,035, forward strand.
CACTATTGGGTCTTCTATAGTAGAAACATGACCTAGAGTAATATAAGAAGTCATCACTGACTCCTCCTCAGTTGGCACGATCCATGGATGCATAACCTATAAGAAAAAAGAAAAAAAAAGACAGATTTAAAAACATAGAATATAAAATTTTCACAGTTGGGCTATATTTTAAAAAAAAAAAAACCATCTGTTGCATAGTTTGCAGTATATGGTTAAAATCCATTTGAGTCTAGTTCAGAGAAATAGAGCAACACATGGATAGTCTAATGCAAAATATCAATCATCTATTCAACAGTTTCATAAGATGGGTAATCTACTATGCAACAGATTATCTATACATCATAACAGATGAACAATATGTTATCAGATTACACATCTGTTGCATAATTTGCAGTAGATAGTTAATCTATTAGGAGTCGGGTTCAGAGAATCAAAGAAACAGATGGGTAATCTGATGCAAGATATCAATCGTACCTTGTCACAACAGATCTCCTATTTGGTGCATCATATATACATTTGTTGCACCAGATATAACATCTGTTCAATATCTTTCTTTGAGTAAAATTATTTACTTGAAGAAGACGTACTGCATCATTTAGAGGGTTAAAGAGATCAGCCTCTTTAATATTGGTGTTGCTCTTTGTAGCCAACCACCTAAATATCCTTAGATGAGAAACCTCATTCGATAATCCATTAACTGCTTTCAGAGGGGTGAATGGCTTCAAATGCCCAAGCCTAAAAAATGTAAACAGGAAGCAAGGAAAGAAAAAGGTCATAATAACTATATTCAATATAAATTAATGGATGAGTAAAATTAGTGATTAATTTTACCATGAAAGCCCAAGGAAATCCGTATAATATGGTCGTCCCTGAGGATAGCTTTGTTAGTAAATATTGGACATTCAAGTAGAAGTTGTCATATCCCCAAGGATAATTGTTGAATTTATCAAAATCCTCAGCACGCGCCAGCAAATTATCTTCTATGACCTCGTTGATATCTCTTGCCAATATAACCGAACGGGCAAACCAAACTAAGCATAATTTCTCCATGTACTGCTCTGGTTATCTTTGAGATCTGTCAACAAATCCGATGCTTAGTAGCCACATCGAGCAATGTCAAACAACCCATCTATTTTTTCCTTGTGTTTTATTGCCTTGGATCTTTTTCAGGGTGGTGGTCCTTCTGGAGGATAGCATCCTAAGCCCGTCACTATGGTAAACTCTTGCAAGCCAAAACAAATAGGCATGACACAGTAGTTGATCAAGATTTCATCCATCTTCATTTTGCCCCATCCTTCGGATCTTTATCATCCCCCACGTACTTGATCCTGCGGTTGAGAAGACCATATACCATCATCATAGGGAAATGGATACGAGAAGAAAGCATCCAAATAATCTCTTCTTAAAAAGTTTGCCTATGTTTTTGTTCTTCATAATTTTCATAAAATGTTCAAAAAATTTCCCCATCTGAAATTTAAGTACAATTTGACCAGTTAGTTGTTTTCCTTCTGGGTCATTTATCGGTATCGCAACTTGAAACCTATCAATACTAAAAGTTTTGACAAGATCATACTGGGATGTGATAATAATTCATAGGGCCATCAATGGTTGAATGTGGATTAAAAAATAACCTCGTCGATGGCAGATTCATTGCAGTCATAAACCTTGATTTTTCCCTACTCGAGTAGTATCTCAATATCCCAATAATATATATCGTCTATGCTCATGACTACAAGAATCCTCTTTGCCTCGGTCCAACCCTTACCATGTGGATTTGGCCTCTCCCCTCTAATATATTTTATCATTTATTCATCCCAGTCCAACATAGAAACTAATGAATCAAATCCTGTGCCATAGGATGACGCTAGATCATTGAGTTTATCATACTTATCCTTGAGCTTCTTGTATAAGTTGAGGTCCATTATCCTATCGGCAGTGCCATAAGCTTCCGGGGACGCAAATTGCCTTTTCCTAATAAGGCAGAGAATTTCATCAATATACTGTGATATAAGAAGTCAATTTTTAAATAGGTTAGTAATTGTAAAGATGTAACAGATGGTCCATCTATTGTATACGTTTCTCCAAATTAATCCAATACAACTTATGCAATATATGGATAATAGGTTGCAATAGAACCACTACCAGTTACACCAGAATATCCAGTTGTTGCAACAGATTTCACATCTGTTACGTCTTCTTCTTTATGGAGTAGATTGGAAGGCTAGGTTAGGAAAAGTAAACTTACCTTATCCTCATACCACATATGCATATCTGTTATAATCTGGAATTCTTGGAGGAAAAGAGAGGCCTGGGTTAATCTGGTGTGCCTCACATGGTATTCTTGGCCCATCGCAGATCCCTTTTCTCTTTGGCGCCAAGTTCGGCATATTTTTCGACCTTCTTCAATTGTCCCTGAACTTTAATATTTTTTTTTGACTAGAATGTACGTCGCTATTTGTTCTTTTCTTTCTCCTAATCATTGTTGTAGGAGTGTATAGCTCTCTCGCCTTCTTGGATGGTATGACACCCTTCTTGGATTTGAATTCCTCGACAGCTTTAGCAATAGCTTCTACCTTTTCAAAGAGTTTATCCTAGCTGTACTTGCATTCTTCGCATTTGCAATAAGAATATAAGAGTGAAGAGGGGTGAGAGGGACTGGTGTAAAGATGAGAGGAACCTGTGTAAGGGTGAGAGGACCTGTGAAAGGGGTGTTTTCAAACATATTTATTTTTTCTTGAGCCTTAATATGCTCATCATCATGACTAGTAGCAGTATCAGTATGCCTGCCACCAACACCAACAACTCCACCAGAAGAAGCACCTGGATCTGCCTCAGTAGGTTGGTCATGAAGAGCCTCAACCTTAGGATGACCTTGCATAACTGCTCTTCTTATAGCTGTTGCTCTAGCCAATTCCTTCTTTATTAACTCCATCATTGGGTCTGGTATAGTATCAATATGACCTAGAGTAATAAAATAAGTCATCCCTAACTCATGCTCAGTAGGCACGATCCCTCGATGCACAACCTATAAAAAAGTACAGATACATTTAAATTTATAATATAATAATTTTTACAGTTGGGTTACATGTTAACACAGATAGCTTATGCAACAAATGATCTATATGTCATAATAGATTAACAATATGTTGCATAGATTACCCATCTATTGCATACTTTGTAATAGATGGTCAAAATTCATTTGAGTCGGGTTCAAAGAACTAGAGCAACAGATGGATAATCTGATGCAAAATATTAATCATCTCTCACAACAAATTACAAATCTGTTGCACTAGATGGCACAAGACGGGTAATCTGTTGGGTTATATATTATACAACGGATGATCTGTATGTTTCAATAGATTAATAATATGTTACATCAGATTACCCATCTATTGCATAATATGCAGTAGATGGTTAATTAGATGGGTAATCTGATGCAAGATATCAATTGTCTGTCGCAATAGATTACCCATACGTTGCACTAGTTGGAACAGGACGGGTAATGTGTTGCAATAGATGTCCCATCTGGTGCATCAAATATAACATCTATTGCACCAGATATAACATCTATTCAATATCTTTCATTGAGTTAAATTATTTTACTTAAAGAAGACGTACTGCATCATCCAAAGGGTTAAAGAGATCAGCCTCCTTAATTCTTATGTTGTTCTTTGCAGCCAACCACCTAAGCATCCTTGGATTAAAAACCTCATCCTGGTAATCCATTACCTGCTTTTGGAGGAGAGGAATGGCTTCAAATGCCTAAGCCTAAAAAAATTAAATAGGAAGCAAGAAAGAAAAAAAATAATAACTATATTCAATATAAATTAATGGATGAGTAAAAATAGTGATTAATTTTACCATGAAAGCCCAAGGAAAGCCGTATAATGTGGTTGTCCCTAGGAATATCTCTGTCAGTAAATATTGGACAGTTAAGTAGAAGATTTCATATCCCAGGGATAATTGTTGAATTTATTAAAATCCTCAGCACGCGCCAACAAATCATCTTCTATGACCTTGTTGGCGTCTCTTGCCAATATAATCGAATGGGCAAACCAAACTAAACACAATTTTTCCCTGTACTACTTTGGTATGGTTTTATCCTTGAGATCTATCATCAAATCTAATGTTTTGTAGCCACGCCCATCAATGACCAATAACCCATCTATTTTTCCCTTGCATTTGTTGGTTTTGTTGGGTAGTCGCTAGGACAATGCCGTTCCTCTATTTTATTATGGTGGTTTGGCTATCCTGATTTCCTTAGAAATTTTACAGGGTGTTGCCTTGGTGATAGGTTCTTCTAGATGATCGCATCTCAAGCCCGTCACTATGGCAAACTCTTACAAGCCAAATAAATCGGCATGCCACAGTAGTTGATCCAAATTTCATCCATCTTTTTCCCCCTCCTACAAATATTTATCATCCCTCACATACTTGATCCTGAACTTGAGAAGAACATATACCATCCTCTTTTGGAAATGGGTAACATGGTCCTTAAGCAGCTCAAGAAAGTTTCCAATGCAGATCCTCTTAAAAAGTCCGTCTATGTTTTCGTTCTTCATAATATTCCTAAAATAATTAAATTTTTTCGCCAACTACATTTAACTACAAGTTCACCAATTAGTTTGGGTCATCTATCCGCATCACAACTTGAAACTTTTCAATACTAATAGTTTTGACAGGATCATGTTGGGATGTCGATATTAATTCACGCCCCATTGGTGATCTATTAACATTATGTTGATGATCATCCTCTTTCTCACTCTCTAATTCCTCATCTTTCTCACTTTCATTTTCTTCATCACCATCTACAGATCCTTATCTACCTCTCTCAACATTATTTTCATATCTCTCTTCAGCTTCACTTTTCCCCAACTGAGATTGTTCAGGAAGCTTCTTTAAATCTCTTTGTACTGTAGCCTTTTTTGTTGGGTGGTCAGAAGTTGATCCACTTTCACTTTATTTTCTTTGAGGAGACATGTTTTACCTACAAACAGCAGAAAACAAAATTACATTATAATTGATGTATGCATAAGATTTAAAAAATACATTACAAACATCACCAATACCGACACACCAACAGCCACCACCACAAATACCCAATGCTACAAACCCATGAATACCGACACAACCAACAGCCAAAACAAACACCACCAACTAATGCCACCAACAGCCACCACAAACACCACCAGTGCCACCACAAACACCACCAATGCCACCATGACAACCACCACCACGACCACTAACACCACAAATACCATCCAACAATACCCCTATAGTCAACGAAACACTGCAACAAAAACTAGGATTTTTTTAAGTTCTTTCTATGATTCCACCATCAAAACTCAAAATTGTAAACACATTCTCGAAGATGATAAAACTAAAAGTCTTCTTTTTTATCATTAACTTAAAATCCCTTATTTTATAGAAAAATAAAAAATATAGAACTCTTCTCGAAATCTGTTACCTATGAAGATAGATAAAATGAATGATACAAGTAAGAATAAAGTCAAAAATAACACTTAATTGGTCGAAAATGAGAAGAAAATTGATCTATTTTGAAGGGGTGGGCAATTTGTTGAGTAGTTGTTGTCTGTATTATTGAGAGAGAGAAAAGAGCGAGAACTCGAGATTTTAAAATGATAAAATATTTTTCTCGCAAATAGATGATTTATATGGGTTGATTTGTATTTTATAAAAGAATGACAATTTTTGAAAATGTTAATTTGGTCTGAATTAATCTTAATTATTTTTTAAAATTATTAAAGATATGCATAATTTTTAACCCTCTCATTATGCAACTGCCAAAAGACTCAATTGAAGTTGTAGTTGACCTTATGAGAACTCACCCCTAGTCCTAGATTAATTAATTTAGGTATTTGTTGAACATATAAACTCAATTGAAATTGTGTTGCAATAGATTACCCATCTATTGGAATTAATAAAACAGATTAAGTCATCTGTTATAATAGATTATCCATCTATTGTAAATTATCAAATAGGCGATGCCATCTATTATAGTTGACCCTATGAGACCTCATCCCTAGTCCTAGATTAATCAATTTAGGTATTATGTGAATATATGAACTCATTTGAAATTGTATAAAAATAAATGTTCAACTTGTTACAACTGATAAACCATCTGGTGGAATTAATCAAATAGATTAAGTCATATATTGCAATAGATTACCCATCTATTGGAATTAATCAAATAGACTAAGTCATCTCATGTAACAGATTACCTATCTATTGTAAGATATCAAATAGGCATTGTCATCTATTTTAGTTGACCCTATGCAAACTAATACCTAGTCCTAGATTAATCAATTAAGGTATCAGTTAAACATATAAGGTAATAAGAATAGATTCATCTCAGAGTGATCGATTGACGAATCTGGTCGGGAGGAACGCAATACCGTCTCATCATACAACTGCTAAAAGACTCAATTGAAGTTGTGATTGACCCTATGAGAACTCACCCCTAGTCCTATATTAATCAATTTAGGTATTAGTTGAATATATAAGGTAATAAGAATCACTTCACCTCAGAGTGATCAATCGATGACTTTGGTCGGGAGGAACGCAATATCGTCTTATCATGCGATTGCCAAAAGACTCAATTGAAGTTTTATTTGACCCTATGAGACTCATCCCTAGTCCTAGATTAATCAATTTAGGTATAAGTTGAACATATGAACTCAATTGAAATTGTATAAAAATAAATATTCAACCTGTTACAACAGATGACCCATCTATGGGAATTAATCAAATAGATTAAGTCATATGTTGCAAAAGATTACCCATCTGTAGGAATCAATCAAACAGATTAAGTCATCTATTACAACAGATTACTCATCTATTGTAAATTATCAAATAGGCGCTGCCATCTATTATAGTTGACCCTATGATAACTCATCCCTAGTCCTAGATTAATCAATTAAGGTATTAGTTGAACATATAAGGTAATAAGAATCAATTCAGCACAGAATGATCGATCGACAACTTTGGTTGGGAGGAATGCAATATCATCTCATCATGCAATTGCCAAAATACTCAATTAAAGTTATAGTTGACCCTATGAGAACTTACCCCTAGCCTTAGATCAATCAATTTAGGTATTAGTTAAACATATAAGGTAATAAGAATCGCTTCACCTTAGAGTGATCAATCGACGACCCTGATCAGGAGTAACACAATACTGTCTCATCATGCGATTGACAAAAGACTCAATTGAATTTATAGTTGACCCTATGAGAACTTACCCCTAGTCATAGATTAATAAATTATGACATTAGTTGAACATATGAACTCAATTGAAATTATATAAAAACAAATATTCAATCTGTTACAACAGATGAATTATCATTGGAATTAATCAAATAGATTAAATCATCTGTTGTAACAGACTACCCATCCATTGTAAATCATCTATTGTGACAGATGACCGAGTTTTGGAAATTTTCAAATAGAAGTTGTCATCTGTTGCAAAGTATGACATAGATATTTTAAGATCCTTTTTTTAAAGCAATTTAGGTATTTTCTGTCCGAGATAAAAAGATAAAATACGAAGGCAGTAAAAAATATTACTTGGATAACTCAAAAATCTCCTTATTGAGTAGTCTTATTTGGTCTTTTTAATGTCACCGTCTCCTCGTGCCCATCAAAAGTTATTAATGAATATTTAAATCCCATATCTAGAATACTACTCTCTCCTTCAGCCATAAAGTAACTCGAGATAAGAAACTCAACTCATCTTTCTCTCTTCTTTATTCTCATTATCAGTTTCTTATTTATTGAGAAAATTGAAAGAAAGGTGACTTTTAAGTCTTGAATGAATGAACCGTTATTTTTATTAAAATATACAAAAAAATTCATTTCTTGTGAGAACTTAAAAAGCCTTGCTATTAGTATAGTTTTTTTATGTCTTTTGTTTGTTACTTTGTAGGTAGTTTTGTTGGGGGGTGTTGGAATATGTGGTGTTTGTGTTGTTGATGGTGTTGGAATATATGGTGCTATTTGTTTGTTGTTGATGCTATTGGTGGTGGTGTTGCAATAGTTTCCTCAACTATTGCAATCGATGAACCAATTATTGGAACAAATGGACCAACTTCTTGAAGAAATCAAACCAATAGCAAGGCTGGTTTGATTTATTCTAACAGATGACCCATGTATTGCATCATGTCATCCATCTATTGCAACAGATGGCTCTCAATTAAACAGATGGGGAATCTGTTACATCAAATTGGTCATCTGTTGATTCATTCAATTTTGTGTTACCCTTTTGTAATGTTCTTTTTGTTCTTATCTTGTTTTACGTCAAATGTATTTCTCTTGTTTGCAGATAAAAGGAAGTAAAGTTGGATCAACTTTTGCTCGACCAGCATTAAAGGCTAGAGTAAAGATGGGTTTGGGGTAATAAGCAGTTTGCAGATAGAACCACTTCATATATAGGAATTATGTATTACTAATCAACCTATCATGAAAACACACATCCAATAAAATGATTTTGTAAATGTTGGTTCTTTATCGATTAGGAATTAATCCTTCAAATAAGATATGGCATTTTATAATTAAGATTGTTAGGTTTCAACTGGTAAGGCTGAGGGACCAAGTAGGTGGTGTCGATACCCTATTATGGTTTAATGTAGATTTCTAATGTTTATGTGTCAAGTTTGGAGAAGGGTTAAGGTTTTTAGTGGAAGTGTAAACATTCAAATAGCGATTGTACTAAATTTAAGGGTTCAATCGACTTTTGGAAGGCCTCCAAAGTCTCGCACTGCTATAAATAAGAATGGAAATGATATAGTTATTGCTCTGGTCTAAATTTATATAGATGGGTTGCTCGAGGAGACTATTATACACTAGAAGGTTATTGTAAGAATACCTGGATGGGAAGGGGGAGGTGGATAACACCATGTATCAAATCAGACTTTATTAAAGAAGAAACATATGGTAGGAAGTAAAGTATAGTGAAACTGGTTGATGAAATTGACATAAAAAATAAAAAAAACTAAATGAGCTGCGAATGTGAAAGTGTATCCAAAAAAATGAAAATCCATGTCATTCTTTAAAAAATAAAATTCTCAAGTGTACTGGAGTTGTGCACTTTGTTAGGGGGCTGCAACTAGCTAGCATGGCCTGAATGAAGACCCACAAAATGCAAGACTAGAACTCTAAGGAAGCAGTTTTGCGAGAACGAAAGGTGGTAAAATTGTCGGTTAGGATTAAAACTTAACCAACTACTCCTAAATTAAAAATAAGGGATCAAGCCAAGAAGGCAATTTCTCAAGTTAAACTTACATCCCAAGCCTCTTATTTATGGCTCTGGCCAGGTCAAAGGCAGTGGAAACAACAAGGCATGGGATTTCTGCCCAACTTCATATCTTTTTGTTTCTACTACCATTGACCTGATCATAGCCACAAACAGAAGACATGGCATGCAAGTTAGGCTTCAGAAATTAATGCCTTGGCTTCTCTTATTTTTACTTCTGGAGTTATTGGTTCAGGTTTTATTCTTAACTAAAAATCTTACCAATCTCCTGTGCTCACGAAGCTTCTTCCTTAGAGTTTTGGTCTAGCACTTTGTGAGTTTTTATTGAGTCCACGCTCGCTAGTTTCAGTCCCTAGCAAAGTGACCAGCTATAGTCCTCTTGACTATTCTTCTTTTTCTTCAACATCTGGCGGATTTTTATATTTGGATACACTTCTACATTTAAAGCTCATTCAACTTTTTTGTTTCTCGTGTCAAATTCATTGGCAGATTTTCTAGAAGTTCCTTACTTGCTTCCCTTTGTTTCCTCTTAAACAAGGTCTGAGATAATATATGGTATTCTCCCAAGCACCCTCTACTGTATAATAGTCTACTCGAGCAACCCATTTATATAAATTTTGACCATGGGAATTTCTATTGGTCCCATCATTGTTTGTTACAGTGCGAGGCTTCGTAGGCCTTTCAAGAAGTCCATTGCGCTATTAAAATTGGTCCAATTACTATAGATATTTACATTGCCACAAAAAACTTAAAACCTTCCCCAAACTTAACATAAAAACATAAGCATAAACCATTATTAAATTGTAATAGGGTATCAACACCACCGTTTGGAACCCTTCATCCTTATCAGTTTGCACCTATCAAACTAAACTGTACAATATAGGATCTTATTTGAAGGATCAATTTCTAATCGGTTAAAAATTGCATTGACAAAAGCATTATACTTTATGTGTGTATGTCATGGTAGCCTGATCAATAATACATAACTCTAGCGTATGACAGTGGATTTATTTATCTGCACGCACCTTATTTTTCCAACCCTATCAATATAAGCTAGATAGTGTTCATTCATCTGCACGTACATGATGACTATTAAAATAGAGGTGAAGTGTCAAGACTTTTTATCTAACGCATTCAAAACAACTGATGAACCAAATTCTCCATCTATTGCAGCTGATGAATCATCTATTAGAAGAAATCAAAAAATCTCCTCCAACATATGGTCTATCTATCGCAACAGATAATCCATATATTGCAACAGATGGTAAATCAGTTGTGACAAACTAGACTGTGTTCATTTGCACCCATGTGATGACTATTAAAAAAGAGGTAGTTGTGACTTTTTATTTAACACATTCAAAATAGCTGACATATCGAATTCTCCATCTGTTGCAACTGATGAATTAGCTATTAGAAGAAATCAAAAATCTCCTCCAATATATGGTCCATCTATCGCAATAGATAATACATATGTTGCAACAGATGTTAAAACAGATGGTAAATCAATTACGGCAGACCAGACAGTGTTTATTCATCTGCACTTATGTGATGACTATCAAAAAAGAGGTGAAGAGCCATGACTTTTTATCTAACACATTCAAAACAGCTAATGAATCAAATTCTCCATCTATTGTAACAAATAAATTAATAGTTAGAAGAAATCAAAACATTTTCTGTAATAGATAGTCCATCTGTCGCAACAGCTAATACATATGTTGCAACATATGTCTCTTCTATTGCACATGCAAACCATTTGTTGCAACATATGGTAAATGTGTTTTGACAGACCATTTGTTGCACATACAGACCATCTGTTGCAACAGATTGTAAATCTGTTGTGGCAGATGGTGATCTGTTGCAACAGCTCAATAATAACGGTTTTTATCAAGTCTTAAACCATTTTGAAAAGGTGATAAGTATTAATGTAAAATAAAAAGTTGCAAATTTTCACAAAAAACAAAATGCCACCAGTCTGAATGTAATTAATATAATGGAGTTGAACAGTCGTGCCTTTTGGCCTGACACATCCAGATTCAATACTTTATAAATAGGTCCCTCATTAATCTTTATTCTACTCCACTTTATTTATTTCTTGCATTTTTTATTTGTGTATGACATCTTTAACCACTTCTCTTCAAAAAGCATACTCCTTTCTTATTGAGGTAAGTTTTTTTCCTGCATAAATCTACCAGTTGGTATTATACATTGTATTACATTTAGACTCTTTTCTTTACATTTTTCAACTCATGCGTGTTCTAGATATGGCTGATCATATTTGGTACATTGCTATTCTACGCGACATAGTGTGGGAACTTCAGAGGCAGGTTAATGACCTGCAGAGGGAGTTGGTCACCGTGAGAGCAAGGATATTCATAGAGATGCAGAGGCTGATGAGGGCCCTGCTGCTGTGAGTTGATTGGTCAGTTTTCATTAATGATGATGATAATGATAATAATAATGTGTTTTTTCTTTTAGCGTATGTATTTTAATTTTTCTATATCGGATCTATACCTAAAGTATTTTACTTTTCCTTTAATGAAAATTTTATTTTTAGTCAACTTTGGCTTTTTAATTCTTATTAAAATTTTATTTTGTCTATTTCTTCTAAACATACATGTTAACATATTGACGGTTGAAGGTAAGAAGCAATTTTGAATCCAGTAGCAATAGCAATTTTGGCTTTTGAGTTCTTTCAATAGATGGACCATTTGTTGAAACAGATTGGTCATCGGTTGGGTTTTTGTCAACAGATTATCCATCTGTTTGACAGATTTGTCATTTCTTGGAGGAAAACATTCTAGTTTGATGGAACTGTGTTGTGTTCTTCTAGCTAATGTCCATCTATTACCATGGATGGGTAATTTGTTGAAAATAATTATGGTCTGCTGTATTATTTAGTTCATGTTTTGCCTCTTTTTATTGAGCACAAGTTATTAAAAAGATATTTTATATATAATAAATGATAACATTACATTCACAACAATGAGTTAAATATATAAAAGTCCACAACAACACGAGTTTTTTCAATTACAATGATCATGGTGGATTACGATCCGGGCATGTATTTCTTTTGTAGCCAGTACACTTACATAGGGAGCACTTGTTTCTTCTTGATGAAAATGATTCTCCGACTCCATGCCTCCTCTTATATGGCTTTCTTACCGGTTTGATAGTGCTTGCGTCAATATATGGAGGAGCTATTAATATCCCCAAAAGATCTGTAGGAACAACCCAAGATTCTTCGGGAGGCACCGAAGTATTATACCCACTATATGCCATTTTATATTTTCCCAGGCACCGGAGTAATATGCCCACTATATGCCATTTTATATTTTCCCACTAAATAATATTGAGAGGAGTACTCATAAATTTTAGGTCCATATTTTGGATCGTATTGAGCTCGAAGTGCTACCATAGCATGTGGACAGGGTATTTTGTCCAAGTCAAAAACTCAACCATGGCAGCATCACCATAACCGGTGATACTGAATTTGTAATCTGCTATTTGATGAGATAATAACTTATTCCCCAAACTAATGTTCGTTGATATTATTTTTTGATTTCTAATACAAATGGGGTTCTTTTTGGGCCTCGAACTGCACACGCCTTTCGTTAAAAGATCGGCCATACTTCTTGTTTATTATTTCAAACAGAACCTTGATGGGAAATTCTCTATCATCGCCAAACAATGAATTCACCGATGCACCAGAGTACCTATACAAAAGAATCACTTAGTACGACATCATACTAAACTTGTAACTCAATTAAGACATTAAATTCATAAAATATACCTACCTTCTAGAAAGAATGCCCGACTCCATCTCTCAAAATCGACACGTACGAAATGTTCTGCTATTTGATTGAAATGGTCTAAAACCTCCTCTAAACTATATGTTTTAGCTTCTCTATAAAAAAAGGTCATGAATCTTTCATTGTGATAGTTGGTCCGAATGTTCTCTCCAACATGCCTGATGCAACAACCAAAGTAAGCTGAAGTGAAGAAAATTAAACCCATCTTTGGAATACTTGGATGCCTATTCAAAACAAAACACAACTCTTCGGTATCTTCAACGCAGCTTTACATTTATTCAAAAAAAGTCCATAAGAGGCATCACATTCCCTGTCCGCTACACAAAAAGCAATAGGAAAGATGTGATTCTCTGCATCCTATGCCACCGTCGCTAGCAGAACTCCATTATACCTACTCCTAAAGAAGATACCGTCGATGGCTATGCCTTTTATCAAATGTCAAAAACCTTGAATCCAAGCACCATAGGATACAAAAAAGTACTTAAAACATCCATTTTCATCAACATGTAATGTTGTCTTACTTTCGGGATTTATTGACTCAATCATGTAACAGTAGGAATCTAGGACTACATACCCATACTCGTGTGTCCACCTCACCAAGTCCTTGGCAATCCCCATGGACATATATATCTTTGAATAATTAATCAGGACACCCAATTACTAAAGGATTTGATTAACCATAACCCTTGTAGAAGGGCCTTTGCCATCGGGCAAACTACTCTTCAAATATTCATCGAGGACCTTTGCCGTGGCGTGAGGATTTTGGCCCGAGATGTGCTTCGAACCACATGTGTAATGCTTTTTATGTTTATGAATGATGAATTTGTTAGAACTTACATACTTCACCGCTATCAACCACCACTTGTAGTTCAGATTAGCACATTTATAGCAAAAGACACTACTCAAATTAATCACCTTCTTTATTCTGAAATCTTTTTTCAAGCAAGAAATAAACAAAGTGGTAGATATTTCATTCATGTCCTTTAATGACATTCCATTGAAAAATTCAGTCCCGTCATCTTGAAGATTTCCACACTGTTCGATCGAGAAGAACTACCCACAGTATTGGTCACATCAATAGGCGTAGGTGTTTGATCATTATTTGGAATATTCATGTCTAGATCATCCAACCTCTCTTCAAAGATGTCTTGATGTTATTCTTCTTCTAAATTCGGGTTTCCATTCTCTCTCATCTTTTTAACTATGCACACCCTTAAAACCAGCTTGGATGAATCACTAAGATAAGTACGCAACTGAATCCGATCAGTTGTCTTGAAAGGTAGTACCCTCTGATTTTCAAAGGAGTTGTGCATGTAGGTGATGACGAGTTCTTCTGGTTGACAATTCAGTCCACAATAGCTGATGATTAAGTTCACAAAATCATTATATAAAACATTACAATGGACTATCATAGCTATCATCTCTAGTATTTAACCCTTCTTCCAACACCATACATATCAATTGCTCTTCTCGATCCATTGACCATGACAATCCACCCCTATTGTTATTGATCCCTCCATTAGTGGTACCTAAATAAAGTTATTTATTAAAAAAAGTTAATAGTGATTTCATAGTTCCATATATAAATCCCAACAGATGTGTAATCTATTGCAACAGGTAAGTGATTAGTCGCAACAGATTACTTACCTGTTTGGATTCATGTTACACTCTTGAAGTTAATTTCAATAGATGAGTCATCTATTGTAATAGGTGAATCATATGTTGCAATAGACTATATATCTATTGCAACAGATAAAGTGCCTATTGGGATAGATATTATAGTACTAAGGCACCTTTGAAGCTGATTCCAACAGATGAGTGATATGTTACAACAGATAATTAACCTGTTGTGATAGATGACTTACCTATTGCAACAGATAATGATCTATTGGAATCGAGGTCAGGTTCTATTATAACAGGTTATTAATATATTGCAAAAGATATTTACCATCTGTTGGAATTGAGTCCAGGTTCTATTGTAATGGGTTAATAATCTATTGCAATAGAAATTTTACTAGTTGCAACAGATAACATGTCTGTTGAAATCGAGTTCAGGTTCTATTATAATAGGTTACTAATCTGTTGCATGAAATCGAGTTCATGTACTGTTGCAAGAGGTTACAAATTTGTTATAATAGATATTTATCTTATTGTACCAAATAACTAATTTGTTGCAATAGATGGGTCATATGTTGCAATAGATGACCTATCTATTCGATTCATGCTACGGCACTATAGAACCATAAATATGAATCCAGCATATGAGTCTTCCATTCAATAAGTATCTCATCTAACAGATGATTGATCTGTTTAAACAGATGACTCTTATATTGTTTTTATGTTTGGGTGCTATCTATTATTGAAAAAATAGCATAATAGCAGTTACCCAGATGACAAATTAAGATAAAAATCATAATTTGACTTACCAAAGTCTCTAATGAGTAATGCCAAAGTGGAAAGTGATGTACGAAATAAAATATGACCTAAGAAAATGGTCAAATAACAATAGTAGTGGTAACAACAATGGTCAACAAGAAGAAGATGATAATAAAGTAGAAGATGATGATAATGAAGAAGAATATAATGAATAAAGAAGCAACAATAATGAACAACAAAAATCCCTAAGAGAGAGAAAACAACAACGGATGAGAAGAGAGAGAAATATGCCTTTTTCTCTCCATTTGAAAGACCCCACAAAATCCTAGCTCAACTCAATCCTTTAGATCATGAAAAGAGGTCCCAGACTTAGAAATTTCAGATAAGTTTTTATACTTAAAATTATTTTAGCCTTCATAATTTGTCGATCATATGTTTGCGACCCTTATGACCTTAAAATGTCGATCCTAGGATTGAATCATGATCAGGTGTGTCAATAGCTCACTTTGGGCGAGTTTTGGATTTTTCAAGCCTCGTTTGAAACGTGTTTGGATGACAAAAATAGTGGGACAAAGTGATCTTAACATGTCGCGTCACCCATCGCGTCGATGGATATTTTCCCCAGCATTAGAGTGCAAATTCCAGTGACCTAACGCAAAATCGATGCAGCGCGTTGGTTATTACGTTAACACCATCGTACGGCACATCAATCTACGCATCGCTGAGCATATATTTAGAAATTAAAAGTCTGTATCCAGAGGGGTATTTGGGTTATTTTCCAACTTTTATTCTGCCCCAAAAAATGATATTAACCTACCCTAAAGGCAAAATCACTCATTCTCTCTTAAATTTTCCTAAGAACAAACCCTAGGGCATCCAATTTCAAATTCAAGCTTCAAGAACGCACCATCAATCTTCACGAATTTGATTACCAAGGTATGTCAGGTGTTCATTCAAGGGTTCCTTTTCACCCTTGAAGTTCAAGAACCCCTTTTAAAATTAATAGTTGGTTGTTTTTCATGAATTTCATATTGAATTTGATTGTATTCATGTTCATGATATTATTTAGGTTTCAAATCATGGTTTACTATAAGTTTCATGAAATTAAAATAGTAGGTGTGGTGAATTATATGATTTGCATGTTAAACCCTTAAAATTACAAGTGATTATTTTATCCATGATGCTCATGTGTTGACTATTATTATGTGAAATAACCATGCTCCCCAAGTGTTTTATAAGATGCCTCAATGAATGAATTGTGACAAAGTGACTAGTTATTATGCTTTCAAGATTATGCTATGTTGTACTATTTACACTATTGAGTCCTGGGGGTATTCAATACCCAAAATCTAGTTGTTTACCTAGAATTCCATTAGTTTCAGAATAGTCTCTGTGATTTCATAAATAGTAGTACCCAGTCAGTTAATAGAACTCAGTAAACTCAGTCGAGTTCAGTCAGTTACCTCAATCAGTAACTGTTCAGTCAAGCTTAGTACAGTTTAGTGATCAGTTCAGTGTCTATTTAGTTGAAAGTAGGATTCAACACCAAGTGAACCTAATTATATGGGGGCATTTAGGTCAGTAACGAGTTTGACCCTTAGTAGCAATCCCTGCATTATAGAACTACTAGCCAGCTTAAGTTGAGATATCTTCCTGCTAGATAATGGTTAATACATCTTGTATGATTTTTCCTGCCCGGTGAGGGTTGAAGAACTGTCTTCCTTTTAGATAGGGTTAACTCACAGCTATTGTTAGTATCCCTTGGCAAGGTGCTGACACCCTTCCAACTAGGGTAACAGGTTGGACCCCAACTCAATTTATAATCGAGGTATGTCGGTCAGATGAACACTTTCATAGGTACAGTTTCAGTTTCAGACTCAATATAAAAGTAAGTTTAGTTCTACAAAGTTAGGACTGTTAGACACAGTCACCTAGCTCAGTATAGAACTTAATTCAGTTTTACAGGATTAGGACTGTCAGATATAGTCACTCAGTGTCAGTAATTCAGTTATCAATAATCTCATATATGAGTTACTAAGTTATCAGAATCCAGTACTCAGTTTCAATAAAAGCTCAAATACAGTATATATATGTATATGCATAGTATTGAATACTCAGCATTTTATAGTAGTTCCAGTTATCCATGTACTTTTATTCAGTTACTTTATATCATTCAGTCAGTTAGTATTCATGCATATGAACCCTTGCATTCAGCCTTACCTCATCTGGCATACCAGTACATTCCACGTACAGACGCATACTTTCTCTTTGCGCTATGATATCTCATATCATAGGTTTGGATGCTCAGGGTCCTAACCATACTTAGACAGATTCAGATAGAAGCAACAAATTCTATAGTGAGTCTTCATCTATTAAGGATATGCTTTTATTTTAGAATTTTAGTAGTCGGAGTTAGTTGGGGGCTTGTCCCATCAACTCTATATTCAAATAGATCAGTTCGAGGCTTTTCAAACTTGACTAGTTCAGCCAGTATTCAGTTTTTAAATGTTAATTCAATACTACATTTATCAGTATTCAGACTATGAACCTTATGGAATTTCAACCTAATTTTTTGCATTATTTCAGTAATATTATTTAGTGCTCACAGCAGGTACCATTCATGGGTTGGCTTGTGGTCCTTCGGGGTCGTGAGGAAAAGTGCTAAGGGACTCTCTCCTGAGCTTTGTGTTGAGCAGGTTGGACGTGTGGGTCCTACTCCAGTTCTTTAGAGTTCATCTGCCCATTGTTGGAGGGATTGTTGGTGCATTTGCCGACCCGTCTAGAGGGTTCTCCTTTGGTTATGCCGAGTGTTCCTCCAGTTCAAAGTGTTGATCCTCCTATTGCACCTGCTTCTAGTTTGGGTACTACTCAAACCTCAAGTACTATTTTATTTTTAGTGCTGACATCTAACTATAGAGTTTTAAGATCAGGAGTTCAGTCATCACCTGTGTTACCTCCTCAAGTGAGATATCAGGCAGCTGGACTTTCCATGCCTTAAACTCTTCAGAAAGCCACGTCCAAGATGTTTATATTTAGGGGGGTTTAGAGTATTATGTATCATGTTAAGGTGATAGAGGATATTCCTCAGGAATCTTAGAGAGTCGCCAAGAGGGTGCGCTGTTTTGGTAAGTTCAAAAGGCAGAGATTTTAGAGGTTCTCATGGGTCTCCTAGTTCAGCAGTGCAGGGTGGCCGTCAGTGCAAGTTTAGATTTTGCTATATATATGATAAGACTGGCCATGTGGATAAGGACTATCCTCGCTGAGTGTTTAGAACTACTTCTATTTCAGCTGTACAAGGTAGGGGTTTCACCAGAGGTGCGAGAGGTAGAGGTAGTAGAGGCCATGATGGTGGTCGTGGCGCTACTCAGCCAGTTGGTAGTCGTGGATAGTGTTATGCTATACCAGCTAGACCTGTGGCAGAGGCTTCTGATATTATGATTACAGGTACCTCTCTCATTTATTTCAAACCTGCATCTTTATTGTTTAATCTCGAATTAACTTTCTCCTATGTGTCTGTGTATTTTACTTTGGATTTTGATTTTGTTAGTGAGCCTCTTGCCATATCTATTCGTGTATCTACCCCAATAGGTGATTCTTTAGTGATGGATCGGGCATACCGATCTTGTGTTGTGACTTTTGTCGGGCGTGAGACTTTGGTAGACTTACTTGTATTAGACATGGTCGATTTTGATGTTATTTTAGGCATGGATTAGTTAGCTCCTTATCATGCTATCATAGATTATTTTGCTAAGACTATGACTTAGCTCCATCGGGTGTGCAAAAGATAGCTTGGAATGGTACACTTCATACGGGGTCCTAAGAGGGTCATAAATTATGTTCAGGCTCGTAAATTGGTTAAGAGGGGATGTTTATCTTACTTGGCTTATATTCGTGACACAAATATTATTTTTCCTTCTTCCTTGGATTTTGTCTTTGTGCGTGAGTTTATGAAGGTGTTCCCTAGGACTTGCATAGTATGCCTTCGAATCGAGATATTGATTTTATTATTAATGTTAAGCTGGGCACGAAGCCCATTTCCATTCCTCCTTATAGGATGGCCCCAACAGAGTTGAAGGAATTAGAGGATAAGTTGCAGGAGTTGTTGGATAAGGGATTTATTCAACCTAGTATTTTACTTGGGGTGTGCCTATCTTGTTTGTGAAGATAAAATATGGGTCTATATGGATGTGAATTGATTATCGATAGTTGAATAAGGTGACGGTTAAGAATAAGTATCCTCTTCTTTGTATCAATGATTTATTTGATCAGATTTAGGGTGTTACGGTGTTTTCAAAGATTGATTTACGGTCGGATTATCACCAGTTGAGTATTAGAGTTTTAGATATTTCGAAAATAGCTTTTCAGCCTCGATATGGTCATTATGAGTTCTTGATCATGTCTTGTGGGTTGACCAATTCCCCTGTCTCATTCATGGAGTTGATAAATCGGGTGTTTCAACCATATCTTGACTTTTTTATTATTGTGTTTACAAATTGTGCTTTAGATATTGAAGGATGATGAGTTGTATGCTAAGTTCTCTAAGTGCGAGTTTTGGTTGGATTTTATTTCTTTCTTGGGTTATATGGTGACTAAGGAAGGTGTTATGGTTGATCCAGCCAAGGTTGCAGTGGTTTGTAATTGGGCTAGACCTACTTTGCCCACTGAGATTCGAAGTTTTGTTGGGTTGGTCGGGTATTATCGGCATTTTGTTGAGGGTTTCTCTTTCATTGCAACTCCTTTGACTAAGCTGACCTAAAGGAAGATTTCTTTTCTGTGGTTCGATGCTTGTAAGGCAAGCTTTCAAAAGCTCGAGGTTTTGTTGACTTCAGCTCCTATATTAGCTTTACCCAAAGAGAGCGTGGGTTTTACCATCTTTTGTGATGCTTTAGGTGTTGGGTTAGGTGTTGTGTTGATGTAGGAGGGTAAGTTAATTGCATATGTATCTCGTCAATTGAAGCCTCATGAGAGGAATTATCCTACATATGATTTGGAGTTGTGCGTAGTTTTGTTTGCCTTGAAGTTGTGGAGGCACTACTTATATGGAGTCCGTTGTGAGATATTTTCAGATCATCATAGCCTTCAGTACCTCTTTACCCAGCGATATCTTTATATGAGGCAACGACGTTGGGTTGAGTTGCTTAAGGATTATGACTTGACTATCCTCTACTACTTGGGAAAGGCTTATATGGTTACAGACGGCTTAAGCCAAAAGTCAACTAGCATGGATAGTTTTGGCACATCTTTTGACCCAGGAGAGGCTTTTGGCCTTAGGGATTCAATTTTAAGCTAACCAGATGGTTAGGATTGATATTTCGACACTGGGGATATTTTGGCATTTGTGTATGCTAGATCTTCTTTGAGGGAGCAGATTCGAGCTAATTAGTTTGATGATGTTAGATTGAGGTTGATTCAAGATAAAGTATTGAGAGGGGAGAATAAGGAAGCCTTACTTAATTCGTATGGAGTTTTGAGAATTAGGGGCTAAGTTTGTGTATCGAGAGTGGTGATTGGATTAGGTTGATCTTAGAGGAGGCCTATTATTCCAAATATTCTATCCATCCAGGTGTGACTAAGATGTATCATGATTTTAGACAGTAGTACTGGTGGGGTGGTATGAAGTGAGATATAGCAAATTTGGTGGCTCGTTGCCTATGTTGTCAGCAGGTGAAGGTCGAGCATATTAGACCTGGTGGTTTACTTTAGAGAATACCCATTCCCGAGTGGAAGTGGGAACAGATCACTATGGACTTCATTACCGGGTTGCCTCTTACTTCTCTTTGTTTTGATAATTTTTGGGTCATAGTGGATCGATTGACCAAATCAACTTATTTTATTCCAGTTCAGGTCGTATTTAGTGTTGAGAGGTTAGCCCACATCTTCATTCATGAGATTATGTGTCTGTATGATGCGTTGGTGTCCATTATTTCAGATTGAGGTTTTGTGTTCAGATCTCACTTTTGGAAGACTTTTCAGGATGAGTTGGGTATTCAGGTTGATCTTACCATATCATTTCACCCCCAGACTGATGGCCAACCATAGAGGACTATCAAGGTTTTAGAAGATATGTTTCAAGCCTACATGATTGATTTTGGTGGCTAGTGGGAGCAGTATTTGGCTTTTGCAGAGTTTGCATTTATTAATAGCTACCATTCCAGTATTGATATGGCTCCTTTTGAGGCATTGTATGATAGGTGTTGTCGCTCCCCACTAGGTTGGTTTGATATTTTGGAGGTGAGACCTCGAGAGGCGTACTTGCTTCATGAGTCGTTGGATAGAGTTCGGGTCATTCAAGATAGACTTAGATCGGCTTAGAGTAGGCAGAAGTATTATGCTGATTATAGACTTTGTGCCTTGAGATTTTGTGTTGGTGATCGTGTTTTCCTGTGAGTTTCACCTATGAAGGGTGTGATGAGGTTTGGAAAGAGGGGTAAGCTTAGCCCCAGGTATATTGGTCCATTTGAGATTCTTCAGACTGTTGGTGGTATAGATTATGAGTTGGCTTTACCCCTTGATCTATCAGTTGTTCATCCAATTTTTCATATTTTTATGCTTCGTCATTATATTTCAGATGAGTCTCATGTCATTCATTGGGAGTCGGTTCAGTTAGTTGAGTTATTGTCCTTTGTTGAGGAGCCGTTTTCCATTTTGGCTAGATATGTTAGGTAGTTGTGCTCTAGAGTGATCCCTGTAGTTAAGGTCCAGTGGCGACATCGACCTGTAAATAAAACTACTTGGGAGGTTGATTCTAATATGTGTAGTCCTTATCCCCAGCTCTTTGTTGATTCGGGTATTTATTTTGCCTTAGTTCGAGGACGAACTAAATATTTAGTGGTGGATGATGTAACGACTTAAAAATTTGATGAAATATGTGAAATTTGTGATTTTGTGTGATTTGATTATTTTACCACTCCCCGTAGTTGCATTATGATATTTCTGGGTTGTGGGAGTGATTGGCGTGATTTTCGAAGCATTTTGATAGCATTTATGCAATATTGTGATTTTTTATGGCTTTGAGAGCCTTATTTTAGACTTATGTGGATATCTTTTGATCCTTGCGATGGATGGCCTAATGTACTGAGCCAACAGCTCCGGAATATCGATTTTAGGCTGGGTTGACCTTTGGTTCAGGCTCCGGTTCACCCGAGCTCATTTCGACCTATTGGTCGGAAAGTTGGAAAATTGAAAATTTGGATGTGGGGTCCACATTTGGTTGAAACGACCTTGGATGGAAAATCCTGCTTCGCCAGCAGATCTGGAATGTTGATCTTAGGGTGTTAGCATGTTTGGTATGATTTTATGGCTTTTAAATCTCATTTCGATCCTCGGTTTAGAAAATTATGGTTTTGGATTTCGGAGGTTAATTTTGCGAAAACGATGTTATTTTGACAATTGATATCACCAACACATTCGGAACGTTGAATTTAGTGTGGTTGTTTAGTTCGTTAGCATAAGTCGGACTCCAAACGAACCTCGGGTACCCAATCGAAGTCCGAATTGGACTTAAAATACAAAAATCTGCAGCTTTTTCCCTTTTAGTGCTGATTTTCTGCACTATTTAAATAGTTTTTGGGTTCATTTTGCTCATTTTTCATCTTGCCTCTTGAGAGTTAAATCCTAAATAGTTTGGGAGCTTAAAAAAAAGTTTGTAAGAGCTTGAAAAGTTAGATTAACACATTTTCTGATTTTATTACGGATTAAAGTTAAGAAGAATTCACATTTTTCTTAGTAATCTCTTGATTAATTTTTCAAAACCCCAAAAATCTTAGGACTTGATTCTAAACCTTATTTTCACTCCTTTTCACTTGAATAATATTTTTATCTTGTAATTACTTGTTTTTCACCAATTTAACCTTCAAAACAACTCTGATCCTTGATTTTAACCTGGATTTCAAAGATTTTATCCGGTAAAGCTCAAAAATGATTTTTCTTCTATTTGAACTCCATTTTTTACTTGATTTAACATGGGATTTTAGTTGTAGGTTCTTAAAAATATGAGTAACATGTTTTTGAGGTAAAGTTCTAATCTTTCCCATCTTTTTTTGGAAATCCATTTTGGGGGTCCTTTTTGACCCCGAACCAAAAGTAGTCAATATGGGTATTGTTGGCTTTGTTTTGAGGCGTAGTTTTCATATTTGATGTTTTTAGTGAAGTTTGGGATTGTTCATGAAAAGTAAGATCACGGGTTCAACTATAGCGGACCGATTTCGATTTTTGAGGTAGGTTATGGCTTAACTCCTTCAGACTGGGATGGGTAGTAAATGATGATACAACATGCATGTTAAGGGTGGGAACTAATCATGAAAAAATATCTATCTATGTGTTGTGCCTGTATGGGAGCTTATATGTGATGTAATTGTCGAAATTAAGATATTATGTGATTGTGTATTTTGCTTTGGGTTTTGATTCTGTTAGTGAGCCGCTTGCCATACCTACTCGTGTATATACCCCGATAGGGGATTCTTTAGTGGTGCATCGGGCGTACCGATCTTGTGTTATGACTTTTGTTGGCGTGAGACTTTGGTAAACTTACTTGTATTAGACATGGTCGATTTTGATGTTATTTTAGGCATGGATTGGTTAGCTTCTTATCATGCTGTCTTAGATTGTTTTGCTAAGACTATGACTTTAGCTTCGTCGTTTGTGCCAAGGATAGCTTGGAAGGGTACACTTCATTCGGGTCCTAAGAGGATCATATCTTATGTTTAGGCTCGTAAATTGGTTGAGAGGGGATGTTTATCTTACTTGGCTTATATTCGTGACACAAGTGTTGTTTTGCCTTCTTTCTTGGATTTTGTCTGTGTTATCCGTGAGTTTATCAAGGTGTTCCCCACAAACTTGCATAGTATGCCTTCGAATCGAGATATTGATTTTATTATTGATGTTGAGCTGGGCACCAAGCCCATTTCCATTCCTTCTTATAGGATGGCCCCAACAGAGTTAAAGAAACTGGAGGATTAGTTTCAAGAGTTGTTGGATAAGGGATTTATTCAACCTAGTATTTCACCTTGGGGTGCGCCTGTCTAGTTTGTGAAGAGAAAGGATGGGTCTATGCAGATGTGAATTGATTATCAATAGTTGAATAAGGTGACGGTTGAACATTCATGTATCCAAAGTTCACCTCTATCTTGATATAGTAGTTATGTCTTTATTAGTATTTAGAGATAAATATTATTTATTTGTTTTCCAATGCATTTGACTCTTGGATTGTATTAGTAGTTCTTACATTATTGACACCTAGTTTTGAGCATGATTGGTATTTTGGATAAGTTCTTTCTGCATTGTTATGATTATTTATATGGTTCGACTTCGTTCTAGAAGCCTTACCTTGGGATATTTCTATTTTTTTCTCATTTCATATCTATTTGGGTGATAGGCTTACTTGTTAAGGTACGTTGGAACAAGTGCCATCATGACACTAGTTTATGGGATATGACAAATTGGTATCAGGGCCAGGTTTCATTGGTCTCAATGGTGTAAGAATAGGATGTCTAATAGAGTCTCATGGATCGATATGTAGATGTCCGTATCTATCTTTTAGAGGCTATAGGACGTCTTTAGGAAACTTTTCTTATTTTACTCTTTATCGTGAAAAGTTCTTTCATACCTTGTGTTTTGAATTGTGTTTCACTCTTTCTGTTCAGATGGTGTCATCTAGGTCTTGTGAGAGTAGAGAGTCAGAGCCTTCTTCCAGAGGGAAAACCTCAAGTCATGGATGGACTCGAGGGAGTAGATGGTCTCATGGTGCAGCCCCATCTAGGAGAAATGCTAAGAGACTCTCTCCTAAGCTTCGTGTTGAGCAGGTTGGAGGTGTGGGTCCTACTCAAGTTCTTCAGAGTTCGTCTTCCCCAGTGTTGGAGGGATTGTTGGTGCATTTGCTGACCCGTCTAGAGGGCTCTCCTTTGATTATGCTGGGTGTTCCACCAGTTTATAGTGTGGATCCTCCTGTTGCACCTGTTTCTGGTTTGGGTACTCCTCAGACCCCGAGTATTATTCCTTCTTCAGTGCCGACATCTAACTATGGGGTTTTGAGATTAGGAGTTCAATCGTCATCTGTGTTACCTCCTTAAGTAAGATATCAGGCAGCTGGATTTTCCATACTTCATACTCTTCAGTGAGCCACGTCTCAGATAGTTATATTTGGGAGAGGGGGTTTAGAGTATTATAGATCATATTAAGGTGATAGAGGATATTCTTTGGGTATCTTAGGGAGGCACCAAGAGGGTGCGCCATTTTGGTAAGTTCAAAGGTCAGACTTTATGAGGCAGAGATTTTAGAGGTTCTCATGGGTCTTCTAGTTCAGTAGTACAGGGTAGCCGTCAGGGCAAGTTTAGAGTTTGCTATGTATGTGATGAGGCTGGTGATATGGCCAAGGACTATCCTCGCCGAGTGTTTAGAGCTACTCCTATTTTAGCTTTGAAAGGTAGGGGTTTCACCAGAAGTGCGAGAGGTAGAGGTAGTGGAGGCCGTAATGGTAGTCGTGGGGCTACTTAGCCAGTTTGTAGTTGTGGATAGTGTTATGCTATACCAGCCAAACCTGTGGTAGAGGCTTCTGATATTATGATTACAGGTACCTCCCATATTTTTTTCAGACCTCCATCTGTATTATTTAATCCCGAATTGACTTTTTCTATGTGACTGTGTATTTTTTTTTTCGGTTTTGATTCTGTTAGTGAGCCGCTTGCCATACCTATTCGTGTATATACCCCGATAGATGATTCTTTAGTGGTGCATTGATCGTACCGATCTTGTGTTGTGACTTTTGTTGGTGTGAGACTTTTGTAAACTTACTTATATTAGACATGGTCAATTTTGATATTATTTTAGGCATGGATTGGTTAGCTCCTTATCATGCTGTCTTAGATTGTTTTGCTAAGACTATGACTTTAGCTTCGTCGTTTGTGCCAAGGATAGCTTGGAATAGTACACTTCATTCATGTCCTAAGAGGATCATATCTTATATTTAGGCTCGTAAATTGGTTAAGAGGGGATGTTTATCTTACTTGGCTTATATTTGTTACACAAGTGTTGTTTCGCCTTCTTTCTTGGATTTTGTCTGTGTTATCCGTGAGTTTATCGAGGTGTTCCCCACAGACTTGCATAGTATGCCTTCAAATCTAAATATTGATTTTATTATTGATGTTGAACTGGGCACCAAGCCTAATTCTATTCCTTCTTATAGGATGGCCCCAACAGAGTTAAAGGAACTAGAGGATCAGTTGCAAGAGTTGTTGGATAAGGGATTTATTCAACCTAGTATTTCACCTTGGGGTGCGCCTGTCTAGTTTGTGAAGAGAAAGAATGGGTCTATGCAGATGTGAATTGATTATCAATAGTTGAATAAGGTGACGATTGAACATTCATGTATTCAAAGTTCAACTCTATCTTGCTACAGTAGTTATGTCTTTATTAGTATTCAGAGATAAATATTATTTATTTGTTTTCCAATGCATTTGACTCTTGGATTGTATTAGTAGTTCTTACATTATTGACACCTAGTTTTGAGCATGATTGGTATTCTGGATAAGTTCTTTCTGCATTGTTATGATTATTTATATGGTTCGGCTTCGTTCTAGAAGCCTTACCTTGGGATATTTCTATTTTTTCTCATTTCATATCTATTTGGGTGATAGGCTTACTTGTTAAGGTACGTTGGAACAAGTGCCATCATGACCCTAGTTTATGGGATGTGACAAATTGGTATCAGGGCCAGGTTTCATTGGTCTCAATGGTGTAAGAATAGGATGTCTAATAGAGTCTCATGGATCGATACGTAGATGTCTGTATCTATCTTTGAGAGTCTATAGGATGTCTTTAGGAAACTTTCCTTATTTTACTCTTTGTCGTGCAAAGTTCTTTCATACCTTGTGTTTTGAATTATGTTTCACTCTTTCTGCTCAGATGGTGTCATTTAAGTCTTGCGAGAGTAGAGAGTCAGAGCCTTCTTCTAGAGTGCGAACCTCAAGTCGTGGATGGACTCGAGGGAGTGGATGGTCTCGTGGTGCAGCCCCATCTAGGAGAAGTGCTAAAGGACTCTCTCCTGAGCTTCGTCTTGAGCAGGTTGGAGGTGTGGGTCCTACTCAAGTTCTTTAGAGTTCATCTGCCCCAGTGTTGGAGGGATTGTTGGTGTATTTGCTGACCCATCTAGAGGGTTCTCCTTTGCTTATGTTGCGTGTTCCACCAGTTTAGAGTGTGGATCCTCCTGTTGCACCTGCTTCTTGTTTGGGTACTCCTCAGACCCCGAGTACTATTCCTTCTTCAGTGCCGACATCTAACTATAGGGTTTTGAGATCAAGAGTTTAGTTGTCATTTGTGTTACCTCCTCAAGTAGGATATTAGGCAGCTAGATTTTCCATACCTCATACTCTTCAGCGAGCCACGTCTCAGATGGTTATATTTGGAGAAGAGGGGGGTTTCATAGTATTATAGATCATGTTAAAGTGACAAAAGATATTCCTCGGGTATCTTAGGGTGGCACCAAGAGGGCGCGTCATTTGGTAAGTTCAAAGGTCAGACTCCACGAGGTAGAGATTTTAGAGGTTCTCATGGGTCTTCTAGTTCAGTAGTACAGGGTAGCCGTCAGGGCAAGTTTAGAGTTTTCTATGTATGTGTTGAGACTGGCGATGTGGCCAAGGACTATCCTCGCCCAGTGTTTAGAGCTACTCCTATTTCAGCTTTGAAAGATAGGGGTTTCGCCAGAAGTACGAGAGGTAGAGGTAGTGGAGGCCGTAATAGTAGTCGTGGGGCTACTCAGCCAGTTTGTAGTCATGGGCAGTGTTATGCTATACTAGCCAAACCTATGGTAGAGGCATCTGATGTTGTGATTACAGGTACCTCCCACATTTATTTCAGACCTGCATCTGTATTGTTTAATCCTAGATTGACTTTATCCTATGTGACTGTGTATTTTGCTTTGGGTTTTGATTCTGTTAGTGAGCCGCTTGCCATATCCCTTCATGTATCTACCCCGATAGGTGATTCTTTAGTGGTGCATCGGGCGTACCGATCTTGTGTTGTGACTTTTGTTAGCGTGAGACTTTGGTAAACTTACTTGTATTAGACATGGTCGATTTTGATGTTATTTTAGGCATGGATTGGTTAGCTCCTTATCATGTTGTCTTAGATTGTTTTGCTAAGACTGTGACTTTAGCTTCATCATTTGTGCCAAGGATATCTTGGAAGGGTACACTTCATTCGGGTCCTAAGAGGATCATATCTTATGTTTAGGCTCATAAATTAGTTAAGAGGGGATATTTATCTTACTTGGCTTATATTCATGACACAAGTGTTGTTTCGCCTTCTTCCTTGGATTTTGTTTGTGTTATCCGTGAGTTTATCGAGGTGTTCCCTACAGACTTGCATAGCATGCCTTTGAATCTAGATATTGATTTTAGTATTGATGTTGAGCTGGGCACCAAGCCCTTTTCCATTCCTTCTTATAGGGATGGCCCCAGTAGAGTTAAAGAAACTGGAGGATCAGTTGCAAAAGTTGTTGAATAAGGGATTTATTCAACCTAGTGTTTCACCTTGGGGTGCACCTGTCTAGTTTGTGAAGAGAAAGCATGGGTCTATGCATATGTGAATTGATTATCGATAGTTGAATAAGGTGACGGTTAAGAATAAGTATCCTCTTCCTCGCATCGATGATTTATTTGATCAGCTTCAGGATGCTATGGTGTTTTCAAAGATTGATTTTCGGTCTGGTTATCACCAGTTGAGTATTAGAGCTTTGAATATTTCAAAAATAGCTTTTCAGACTTGATATGGTCATTATGAGTTCTTGCTCATGTCTTTCGGGTTGACAACTCCCCTGCCTCATTCATGGAGTTGATGAATTGAGTTTTTCTACCATATCTCAACTCCTTTGTTAGTATGTTTACAAATTATGCTTCAGAGATTGAAAGATGAGAAGTTGTATGCTAGTTCTCTAAGTGTGAGTTTTGGTTGGAGTCAATTTCTTTCTTCGTCATGTGGTGACTAAGGAAGTTATTATAGTTGAACCACCCAAGTTTTCAGCAGTTCATGATTGGGATAGACCTAATTCGCCCACCGAGATTCAAAGTTTTGTTGACTTAGTTGGGTATTATTGGTGTTTTGTTAAGGGTTTCTCTTCCATTGCAGCTCCTTTGACTACGTTCACCTAGAAGAAAATTTCTTTTCAGTGGTCTGATGCTTGTAAGGTGAGCTTTCAAAAGCTCAAGCTTTTATTGACTTCGGCTCCTATATTAGCTTTACCCAATGAGGGCGTGGGTTTTACCATCTTTTGTGATGCTTCAGGTGTTGGGTTAGGTGTTGTGTTGATGTAGGAGGGCAAGGTAATTGCATATGCATCTCGTCAGTTGAAGCCTCATTAGAGGAATTATCCTACACATGATTTGAAGTTGTACGTAGTTGTGTTTACCTTGAAGTTATGGAGGCACTACTTATATGGAGTCCGTTCTGAGATCTTATCAGATCATCGTATCCTTCAGTACCTCTTTACCCAGCAAGATCATCATATGAGGCAGCACCGTTGGGATGAGTTGCTTAAGGATTATGACTTGACTATCCTCTAACATTCGGGAAGACTAATATAGTTGCGGATGCCTTGAGCCGAAAGTCGACTAGCATGGGTAGCTTTGGCACATCTTTTGACCCAGGAGAGGCTTTTGGACTTAGAGATTCAGTTTTTAGCTAACCAGATGGTTAGGCTTGATATTTTAACACCGGGTATGTTTTGGCATTTGTGGATGCTAGATCTTCTTTGAGGGAGCAGATTCAAGCTCATTGGTTTGATAATGTTGGATTGAGGTTGATTCAAGATAAAGTGTTGAGTGGGGAGGATAAGGAAGCCTTACCTAATTCGGATGAAGTTTGAGAATTAGGGGCTGAGTCTGTGTGACGAGAGTGGTGATTAGATTAGGTTGATCTTGGAGGAGGCCCATTATTCTAGATATTCTATCCATCCAGATGTGACTAAGATATATCATGATTTGAGACAGCACTACTAGTGAGGTGGTATGAGGGGAGATATAGCAAATTTTATGGCTTGTTGCCTATGTTGTCAGCAGGTGAAGGCTGAGTATATAAGACCTGGTGGTTTGCTTCAG
Organism: Capsicum baccatum var. pendulum; assembly: GCA_030864225.1. Classification (NCBI taxonomy): domain Eukaryota; kingdom Viridiplantae; phylum Streptophyta; class Magnoliopsida; order Solanales; family Solanaceae; genus Capsicum; species Capsicum baccatum. Next base: position 274,052,577 of record CM061552.1, read on the forward strand.
AGGTTACTCATTCCCGAGTAGAAGTAGGACATGATTGCTATGGACTTCATGACTGGGTTGCCTCTTACTTCTTTTGGTTCTGATAGTGTTTGGGTCATCGTGGTTCGATTGACCAAATCAACTTATTTTATTCCAGTTCAGGTCTCATTCAGTGCTGAGAGGTTAGCCCACATCTTCATTTGTAAGATTATGCGTCTGCATGGTGCGTTAGTGTCCATTATTTCAGATCAAGGTTTTGTGTTCACATCTCACTTTTGGAAGACTTTTCAGGATGAGTTGGGTATTCAGGTTGATATTAGCACAGCATTTCACCCCCAGATTAATGGCCAGTCAGAGCGGACTATCTAGGTTTTCGAGGATATATTTCATGCCTGCATGATTGATTTTGGTGGCCAGTTGGAGCAGCATTTGGCTTTAGCAGAGTTTGCATAGAGTAATAGCTACCATTCAGTATTGATATGGTTCCTTTTGAGGCATTGTATGATAGGAGTTGTCGCTCCCCAGTAGGTTGGTTCGATATTTTGAAGTTGAGACCTCGAGGTGCGTACTTGCTTCATGAGTTGTTGGATAGATTTTGGGTCATTCAAGATAGACTTAGATCGGTTCAGAGTAGGCAGAAGTGTTATACTGATCGTAGACTTCGTGCCTTGAGATTTTGTGTTGGTGATCATATTTTCCTTCAAGTTTCACCTATGAAGGGTGTGATGAGGTTTGGAAAGAGGGGCAAGCTTAGCCCCAGGTATATTGGTCCATTTGAGATTCTTTGGAATGTTGGTGGTGTGGATTATGAGTTGGCTTTTCCCCTTGATCTATCAACTGTTCATCCAGTTTTCATGTTTCTATGCTTTGTCTTTATATTTCAGATGAGTCTCATGTCATTCATTAGGAGTCAGTTCAGTTTGATGAGCGGATGTCCTTTGTTGAGGAGCCGGTTTCCATTTTGGCTAGGGATGTTAGGCAATTGCGCTCTAGAGTGATCCCTATAGTTAAGGTTCAGTGGCGACATTGACCTGTAGATGAAGCTTCTTGGGAGGTTGATTCTGATATGGGTAGTCCTTATCCCCAGCCCTTTGTTGATTCAGGTATTTCTTTTGCCTTAGTTCGAGGACGAACTAGATTTTTAGTGGTGGATGATGGAACGACCTAAAATTTGATGAAATATGTGAAATTTGTGATTTTATATGATTTGACTATTTTACCCTTCCCCTTAGTTGCATTATGATATTTTTGGGGTGGGGGAGTGATTGGCATAATTTTCGAAGCATTTTGGTATTATTTATGCAAATATTATGGTTTTTTATGTCTTCGAGAGCCTTAGTTTGGACTTATGTGGATATCTTTTGATCCGTACGATGGATGGCCTAATGGACTACGCCAACAGCTTTGGAATATTGATTTTAGGCTAGGTAGACCTTTGGTTCGAGTCCCGGTGCACCCAAGCTCATTTCGACCTATTCGTCGGAAAGTTGGGAAATTGAAAATTTGGGTGTAGTGCCCACATTTGATCGAAACAACCTCGGATGGAAATTACGACTTCGCCAGCAGATCCAGAATGTTGATTTTAGGGTGTTAGGATGTTTGGTATGCTTTTATGGCTTTTAAATCTCATTTCGATCCTCGGTTTGAAAAATTATGATTGCGGGTTTCGGGGGTCAATTTTGTGAAAATAATATTTTTTTTAAAATATGATATCACCATCGTGTCCGAAACGTTGAATTTAGTGTGGTTTCTTAGTTTGTTTGCATAAATCGGACTAAGAACGAATCTCGGGCACCCAATCAAAGTTCGAATTGGACTTAAAATACAAAAAACTGCAGCTTTTACCCTTTTAGTGCAGATTTTCTGCACTATTTAAATAGTTTTTGGATTCATTTTGCTAATTTTTCATCTTGCCTCTTGAGAGTTAAACCCTAAATAGTTTAGGAGCTTAAAAACAAAGTTTGTGAGAGCTTTAAAAGTTAGATTAACACATTTTCTTGGTTTTATTACGGATTAAAGTTAAAAATTCACCATTTTCTTAGTAATTTCTTGATTAATTTCTCAAAATCCCAAAAATCTTAGGACTTGATTTTAAACTCCATTTTCACTCCTTTTCACTTGAATAATATTTTTTTATTATAATTACTAGTTTTTCATCAATTTAACCTTCAAAACAACTCTGATTCATGATATTAACCCGAATTTCAAAGATTTTACTGGTAAAGCTTAAAAATGGTTTTTCTTCGATTTGAACCCCATTTTTGACTCGATTTAACTTGGGTTTTCAGCTGTAAGTTCCTAAAAATATGAGTAACATGTTTTTGAAGTTAAGTTCCAATTTTTCCCTTCTTTTTTTGGAAACTCATTTTGGGGGTCCTTTTTGACACCGAACCAAAAGTAGTCTATATGGATATCATTGGTTTTGTTTTGATGCGTAGATTTCATATTTGATATTTTAGTGAAATTCAAGATTGTTCATGAAAAGTAAGGTCACGGGTTCAACTGTAGTGGACCGGTTTTGGTTTTCGAGGTAGGTTATGGCTTAACTCTTTTAGAATGGGATGGGTAGTAAATGATGGTACAAAATCCATGTTAAGGATGGGAACGAATCTTGAAAAATGGCTATCTATGTCTTATGCCCGTGTGGGGGCTTATATGTGATGTAATTATCAAAATTGAGATATTATGTGATATGTGTGACCGTATGGGGTCCTATGTGATATTGATAGCCTTTGAATACATAGGAATAATTATATTGTGTTATTAAAATGCTAATGTGGTACCATTGGTATATTGTGATTATATTCATACTTTATTGGCAAATGAGACATGTGAAAATTCATGAATGATACGAAAATAATGAGCAAATATTGACGCATATGGTTATGGAAATGTATCATTGTGGTTGGTTGTGAAAATATATCATGTGGTTGTTTGTGGAAATACTCATTGTGATTGGTTGTGAGCATTACATCTTCATATCATACTCATTCATGAAAAATTGGTACTACCGTGACAATGTTTGAGAAACACTAGCAACACCTTTTTAAAAGATATTGTAACACCTTATAAAACTCTTTCCAAGGGATGTTCTGGAAAAGAGATATGAGATATGTGGATCGCATACGGGTTGACGAACCCCTCATGGGCTTTGCGTTGGGAGGTTTGCCTCCGTAGGTGTATACGGGGATTGTGCGACGATCCTGAAGGTTGTGCGATGACCTCGTGCATCATCATCATCATTATCATCATATACATTGCACTTACTTTATTGTTTTATGTTGTGTTGTATTGGCATATTGACTTGTCATCTATGTATTTATCGTATCTTCTTTTACTTTTATTTGATGATCTTGTATCTGCATGTTTCCCTTGTTCTTTTTATATGTGATATAATACGTACTTTTGTTCTATCATGGTGTGATTTTGCAATATATGTGAGATATATTAGAACTATTAGTGAAAGCGGCGTGGGCTACCGTTGTGAGACATTTTCTAATTGTAGATGACGTGCCCTTAGTGTATATTTTGTATGCTTTATTTACCACTTTGCTTGGTCGGCCTATGATCCCTACTGAGTACAAGTGGACCGTATTCATACCTACTGCATCCATTCGGTGCAGGTCCTAGCTCGAGTGCGCCTCAGTTTGCTTGACACAGGCGATTGTTGGAGCTTCCAAGGTAGCGGTTGGAAATTCATGCGTTTGAAGTTCACCTCTATTTTTCTATAGTAGTTATGTCTTTATTAGTCTTCGGAGACCGATATTATTCATTGTGGTTATTTTTCCGATGCATTTGACTCTTGAATTGTATTAATAGTTCTTACACTATTGACACCTGTTTTTGGGCATGATTGGTATTTTGGACAAGTTCTTTACACATTGTTATGATTATTTATATGGTTCGGCTTTATTCTAGAAGCCTTACCTTGGGATATTCCAATCTTTTTCTCATTTCGTATCAGTTTGGGTGATAGGCTTACTTGTCAAGGTACGCTGCGACAAGTGTCATCATGGCCCTAGTTTTTTGGTCGTGACACATTTGGTATTATAAATAAGGGATACTGATTTTTTAAGATAAAATATAGGATTATTTTGTCATGTGTTTAGTTAGAGATATTAGTTAGAGATAGTCAGATGACCTTTGACTATCGCTTAGCTTCTTAATCAAAGTTTTCATAGTATCGAGTTTTCTATCAAGAGAAGAAATATGTTAGCCAAGAACTTTCACATACAGGCTCAAATAATTATTTTGAGCAATTAAAATATTTATTTCAGAAATAGTGACTTTTCCAACTTCATCATCAACGAATTTTTGAAAAGAAGAAAAAGTTATACCAGTATTATTCGATAATATAAAAGATGATTAGAGAGGGTAAATAGCCTCAGTAATAGTACCATTTAAATTTTGGTAAGATCTTTCAATAATTTTTACATAAAAAGATAGGTAAACAGATATAAACCATAGCGCAAAACATATAATTTGATTATTTAATGCGCACATTTCATAGAATTCTTCAAAAACATTTTTCATTTCATTGGGACTATAAGTTTCAAAAAACCATGTCCTAAACATTTTCCATTTTTCACCAAAAAATTCCTTTTTAATATAATTTCTTGTCTGTGAACCAGAACTAAAATCAATTAGGTGGGGAATCATAATTTAACAAGAATTAACATCAAACTCCATTTCAGATGGAGTGGGGTGATCCCTATCTGGGACATTATCATTATCTTGAACTATATTTATTTTAGGATTGATTTTAATCTCTTCAATACTTCTAAGAGGAGTATGCAAATCTGCAGAACTTAGAGCATGTAATGATGCAGCACAGTTTCTAGCAAGACCATAAACTAGTTCAACTGGAGAGATGTAATGCATGGCACGTAACATTCTAGGCATAGAGAAAGAGTTTCGATTATAAACGGTAGAATTTTCATAAAAATGAAGGAAAATTCTTCCGTCATTATTTTGAGTAACATGATTTAACTCTGAATTTGTCACATCTTCCGCAAGTTGTTTTGGGGAAATTAATCTCATCCCATCTTATAGGTCTCCTGGTAGTGACCTTGGATTTTACAAAATTAGTTTCAATAAGCATAGTATAATTAGAAGCATCATCAATCAATTTACATCGAGGATTCATTGTATCTAACAAACGATGATAAATGTGATAGGATAAACAGATTAGTTCAGATCCAGGTACATAATTATAACCATGAGTTTTTACATTTAAAGTCAAAGAATCAAGAATATGCATATCAGTCAAAGATAATTGTAAATTTGGCTGAGTGTTAAAATATACAGGGTCATAAGCAAGAGTATATTCAATAGATCCCATTAGAGACTGTCGAAAATTTAAATTTCTAGCATCACGTGGTGCAGCTAGAAATGTTTCTGGAAGATCTTTCAAGGTTAAAGGTTTAAAAGCAATTTGCACTAAACCAATATGCATAAAATTATACTGATTTTTAAAAGTATCAATATCTTTTTTATTTAGTAATTTTATGGTTTGTTCGTCAGCATTCAAAGCAATAGATTGTTCAGTGGTTTTTATTATCTGCTTATATTTAAATTTATCAAGAAAGTCATATTTATAAATGATTTTTAAATCTAATTTTAGAATAGTCCATTTATTTAATAAATTTATATTTTGAGGTAAATCTACCTATTCAAGTTTAGTATTTTTTGTACTAACTTCTCCCATATCCATTTTATTAAAACTTCACACGAGGCAGAGGAATAAGCCACGGAGAAAGATACTCCTCATTAGGGGGAAGATACTCTCCATCATCATGATCATATACTTCATCTTCATCTAATTTTCCAGTATTGCAAAGGGAAAATATGAGCCTGATAAATGCAAGGATTCCGACTATTGCAGAATCTTCTTCAAAGGACAGAATAAACTCTCTGATGAGATTCATGACAAGGTTTATGGGTTAATATATACTACAGGTTCTAAATTTGATTATGATTGTGAATCTGCTTCTGATAGTGAGGTTGAATTATTTGATCTAACTGATAATGAAAATAATGCCGATGAAAAATCCTATTCTAATGTTTGCACTGATTGTAATAATAATGCTTGTGATTGTAATGATACTTTCTATAAAGTGCAATTCCAGTTTAAAGATTTAGATTTAAATATTCAAACTATCACTGCTGATAGTGCTTTAGAATTATTAAAAGAAGTCACTGATGAAAAACTGCGATAAAAAATTATTGATCTTACTTCTTCCCAGACCAGTACTTCAAAACCTGTTGATAATAAACATGTTAAGAAAAATACTGATTTTATTATTGATATTATGCCTTACTCTCTAACTGAAGTTAATAGACGTCTTACCATTAGTTAAACACCTGGTAAAGACACGTCTTTCAATGACTTGCAAATAGAAGTTGAAAATTTAAAAAAGGAAATTGTTTATTTGAAACAAAATCAAATGATTTCAGATCATAGAATTTCAAAGATTGAAAAGGACATTTCTCAAAATGATATTTCCTCCAATTCCAAAGGGAAAGAAAAAATTGTGGAAAATTCTGAAAATGATATTATTTTTAATCTTTATGTTGCTAATGATTATTTTTTGGGAATGATGCAAATAGTTACGGCCTATAAATGGTATATAAACTATACTATTTTGATTGATAATGAATTTTCTATAACTAATGTGGCTATGATTGATAGTGGTGCGGATGTTAGTTGCATTTAGAAAAGACTAATTCCAACCAGATATTTTTAAAAAAACCACGCATATAGCTAAATTTGCATCTGGTCATTCTCTTGATATTAATTATATGTTACCTCATGCACATATTTGTAGAAATAAGATTTTCATTCCGCATTTCTTTTCTTAGTAAAAAATTAGTTATATCTTCCTATTATTTTAGGAACCTCTTTTATAAATGCTATTTATCCTTACACGCATATTGATGCAAATAGTTTCAAGGTTACTTACAAAAACTAAGAAATTTCCTATCCTTTTGTTATCGATCTAGTAACAAGGGACATAAATGCTTTAATTGATATGAAGCATCGACAAGTAAATTTCTTACAGCTTGAAATGATGAGTATGAATATTCATAATACTATGAATTCTATGAAAATTCAAGAAAAATAAAAAAAACACTTTCTAATTAAGTGATGGTTATATTTGTGCTGAACACCCTAATGATTTTTGAAATCGCAAAGAGCATATTGTTATTCTTCCTTATGAAGATGATTTCAGCGAAGATAAAATTCCAACCAAATCTCGACCCTGCCAAATGAACACAGAGTTAGTTGAATTCTATAAAAAAATAAAATGATAATCTCTTACAAAAAGGTCTTATAAAACCTTCAAAATCCCCTTGGTCGTGCACGGCATTCTATGTTAATAATGATGCTAAAAAAGAACGTGGTATGCCAAGACTTGTAATTAATTATAAACCTCTTAATAAAGTTTTGAAGTGGATTAGGTATCCCATACCTAATAAAAAGAATTTGTTATCTAGATTATTATAAGGCTAATATATTTTTTAAATTTAATTTAAAATCTGGTTATTGGCAAATTCAAATTTCTCAAGAGCACACATATAGAACTATTTTTAATGCTCCTTTTGGACAATATGAGTGGAATGTGATGCCATTTGGTCTGAAAAATGCTCCTTCTGAATTTCAAAAAATCATGAATGATATATTTAATTCGTATATGGATTTTATAATTGTGTATATTGATGACATTCTTGTATTTTCAAAAACATTAGAATTTCATTTTAAACATCTGAATATATTCAAGCAAATTGTGTTACAAAATGGTTTGGTCATCTCTAAATCAAAAATGTGCTTATTTCAAACTGATATTTGATTTTTAGGACACAATATTTGCCAAGGAAGAATCGAACCCATACAGAGGGCTTTGGACTTTGCTAAAAAAAATTCCTGATGTTATAACTGATAAAACTCAATTGGAAAGGTCCTTAGGCAGCCTTAATTACATTTCTCCTTTTTATCAGAATTTGTCTCGTGATTTAGCCCCTTTATATGATAGGCTAAAAAATGATTACAAAGGTCCTTAGACTGATTCTCACACTAATCTAGTAAAAACGATTAAAAAATGAGTCGAGTCTTTACCTTGTTTAACCTTAACTAATCCTGCTTGGTGAAAAATAGTTGAGACTGACGCTTTGAATGTTGGTTATGGTGGAATACTTAAACAAATAAATCTCCATAATCATACTGAAATCCTCATTAGGTTTCATTCTGGAAAATTGTCTGAAAATCAGAAAAAATGTGCCACTATGACTCATGAAATGTTGACTAGTGTTAAATGTGTTTTAAAATTTCAAGATGATTTGTATAATCAAAAGTTTATAGTTAGGACTGATGCTCAATCAGTTAAATATATGTTTGATAATGATTTTAAACATGATGCTTCCAAGTTAATCTTTGCAAGATGGCAAGCTCAATTAGCCCCTTTTGATTTTGAAATACAATACAAGAAAGGGAGTGAAAATTCTTTACTTGATTTTTTATCTAGAGAATATTTAAATAATTAAATGAATTTTTATACATACTTTCTTTCTGAAAAAATAATAATTACGATTATCAAATGAAGATATTCATTTTATTATATTCGAAAAAATCATCCATGATATGATAGAAGAAGATTTATTTCTTCTCAATTTTGCAGATATCCGCGATGAAATTGATTGGTATGATATTAATTTATATGACTAATTTTCTATACAGTATGGCTACAGATCCGCCCTGAAAAATAGCCAGAGGTCGAGGCAGAGGAAGAAGCCACGAAGGAAGATACTCCTCATCAGGGGGAAGATACTCCCCATCATTATCGTCATATACTTTGTCTTCATCTAATTTTCTAGTATTGCAAAGGAAAAATATGAGCCTGATAAATGCAAGGATTCCTCCTATTGCAGAATCTTTTTCAAAGGACGGAAAAACTCTGCATATAAGCACCTAGATCCATCTAGAAGATATTCTGGAGGATCATTCTTTATATGAGCAACTGCAATCTTTTATATCTGCAAAGCAAGCTGATTCGTTTGCTTTAGTTACTAAAGAAAACTCTGCAGAAAGGCAACAATATGAAAAACTTGAAAATTGAGAGCTAATAGTTCTCGTGGAAAATTCTCAAATATGCAAACAAAATGAAGTAATTTGCAAATCGAGAGTTAATAGTTCTCGTAGTGCAGCTAGAAATATTTCTGGAAGACCTTTCAAGGTTAAAGGTTTAAAAGCAATTTGCACTAAACCAACATGCATAAAATTATACTATTTTTTAAAAGTATCAATATCTTTTTTATTAAGTAATTTTATGGTTTGTTCGTCAGCATTCAAAGCAATAGATTGTTCAGTGGTTTTTATTATCTGCTTATATTTAAATTTATCAAGAAAGTCATATTCATAAATGATTTTTATATCTACTTTTGAAATAATCCATTTATTTAATAAATCTATATTTTGAGGTAAATCTACCTCTTCAAGTTTAGTATTTTTCGTACTAACTTCATTTTTTTTTGCATATTTAAAAATTTTCCACGAGAACTATTAGCTCTCGATTTTCAAGTTTTTCATATTGTTACCTTTCTGCAGAGTTTTCTTTAGTAACTGAAGCAAAAAAATCATCTTGCTTTGCAGATATAAAAAATTGTAGTTGCTCATATAAAGGATGATCCTCCAAAATATCTTCTAGATGGATCGGGGTGCTTATATGCTGAGTTTTTTCGTCCTTTGAAGAAGATTCTGCAATAGGCAAAATCCTTGAATTTATCAGGCTCATATTTCCCCTTTGCAATACTGAAAAATTAGATGAAGACGAAGTATATGATGATGATGATGATGATGGGGAGTATCTTTCCCCTGATAAGGAGTATCTTCCTCCATGGCTTCTTTCTCTTCCTCGACCTCTGGCTATTTGCCAGGGACAATAATATTAATCAGTATAGTAGTACGTTATGTAATAGAAGAAGTAATAATACATTTGGCTTATTTGAATTTTAAATGAAAGTTAAAAATAATAATAATAAAAATAATAATAATTAAAAAAAACACAAATAGATAATACTACTAACAGTAGTAATACATTGTAGTATTGGTAAGTAGTAGTTGAGCAATAATAATAACAAATTAAAAAATATTTGAATTAATTTCAAAATTTTCTCTAATTCAGCTTTATATATTATAGGATAAGTATGACTTTTATTTGAAAGGTCTAAGGATAAGGAAAGAAAAATAAATTGATCTTCTTATAATAAATTGATATAATATAATATTTAAATTTAAATTTTAAATAGAATTTTGTATTAGAATGAATTCTAACTTCTTAACCTCTCTTATATTTATAATAATAATATTACTATAAATATACATTAATAATAATAAAAATTTTAAATATAAAATTAGAAATAAAAATATAATAATAATGAAAAAAAATTAATAATAATAATAATAATTGCAATAGTAATAATAGTAAAAGTGGTAGTAATACTAATAGTAATAACAACAATAATAACAGTAATAGTGGCAAACTGACAATAACAATAATTTTAAAAAATAAAACTACATGTTCCCTTACCCTAAGATAAAGGCTTTTATTGAATTTAAATTAAAAATTAATTATTTTATTGTGTATTCCCTTTTATAGCATCTTCTATTGCAAAAGAGTTATCATTCTTTGTAGGCTCCTCTTTATTAGCAAGTAGCAACTATAAGTTTCTACTCTTTTATTTTTAATTTATTTTTATATTTATATTTATTCAAATCAATATCTTAATCAATGAGCATTTGATTTTAAATTTAAACGAAATAGGAGTTGCAATGGAGTTTTAACTTCTTAACTTCTAATATATACACTTGAATAGTGGTATATAATGTTAAGCTTTCTACTCGTTTTTTTATTATTATTAATTATTATTGATCTTTAGCTTTACTCGCTGCATTATTCATATTCTTCATTTTCTAGAATTTTTATTTTTTTTAATATTTGTATTTTTGATATGCAGATGAGTCATGATGATATTACATTCTAATCTATTTTCCTATCACATTCAAGCCTGAATTCAAGTAAGTAATGTTTTTCATTATGATTTTGTTCCTTTGATTTTTTTTATAAAGACAAATACGTTCAATTATGTAAATAAGCTTTGGAATTATGCTGAATATACAAATTTTTGAAATGTATATTTGATTTTCTTACTCTAATATATTCCTTATAAATTATTGATTTGAAAAGAGTTGAAAATGATGTTTTATCCTAAATATAATACTCTAGAAATGTATTGTATTTGAAACTCAATTATAAAAATTGAAGTAGAGATGCGAGGACACTGAGACATAATAATGATTTTCGATTTTAAAATAAGGCTATTAAAGAAGATGATGATTTATGTATAATATTTTTGACAAGTAATTGCACTTATCTTTTACTGAGAATTTCAAAAGAGGGAAGTATATGAATACACAATTAATAATAAAAAAAAAAAAACTGACAATTTAAGAACATACTAATGAAATGAATCTACTTAACCCATATTTAATGTATTAGATAACTTCTATTTATAATTGGGTGAATCTGAACTTTAATCTATTCTAAAAGTTCATCAAGATATAAAGAAAGCGAATAAAATATAGATAACCATGCAAATAGACTTATAACTGATTGCCCACTTCTACTCAAAATCTAAAATTGCACTAAAAAAATAAAGATCTCAAAAAAAATAATTTTAAAAAAGTAGGAGTGCCTGGGTGGAAGTAGGGGTCTGTTTTAAAAAAAAAAAATGGGGGAGGGGAGGGGGGGAGGGGAACTAGGGGTGGGAAAGAAAAAAATTCTAATTTCTTTCTTTTTATTTTTCAAAAACATTAAAAAAAAATTGAGGTTTGGGGCGGGGAGGGGGGAAGGTAGTTGAAAACAAAAAAATTAATTTTTTTATAATGTTAGAAGACGACCTACGACATCAGATGTTGTAAGTCAGTATATCAGTGAAAGCTCAAACGAATGAAGGGGGAGAGGGGTGGAGGTGAGTGGAAAATAAGTTTAAAAAATAAAATAAAATAAAATAGGGGCATGGGTAGGCTGGAGGTGGTGGATAGAAAAAAAATATATTAGAAATTTAAAATTAATCAATTCTCTAAGGGGTTGTTTGATTGGGGACAAGTTATCATCGAATTAGCTATTTCGGAATAAGTTATTTCATTATGTATATGAGATAACTTATCTTATCACTATGGTATAAATGACGGGATAAATAATCTTGAAACTAACTAATACCTCCAATCAAATACATGATACAATACACTTGATATCCTCATATTATTATACCTTATATCTCACACGAAACAACTCTTAAGGGTAAAATATAGGTAAGTTCATATCCGATCTATTTATTAATCACCCAATTCATATTTTACCGACACTTAATATGGGCAAAAATGATAATTATCTAACATATTAAACTATTTTGGAGTCTTCTTCTAATCTATATTTCAATTATTTTGTTATGCATAGCAATACTTATCTATTTTAATTTCTATATTATGAATTAAAAAAAAAAAAAAAAAAACTTAACTACTTATGCCTGTAACACCAATTTTTTAAAATTCAAATTCAAATTAAAAAAAAGTAAAGTAATTAAAATATATTAGAAAAAAATGTACACCAAGGATTGAGGTGAGGGTGGGGGTGAGGAAAATCTGAACTAATTTTGAGAATATCATGAAGTAATTAGATCATAGACATATTATTATTTATAAGTTTTAAATGGAACAAACGAGGGAGAATAGAATAAAAAATTAACTATAAAACAATCAATATTAACAATTTCAAAAATTTAAATTGTAAAAGTAAATATGAAACATAAAAGTTTTTTATAATCTTTTTATTGTTTTTACTCATATAGATTTTATTAGGAGTCGGAAAGACAAAATATTAGTAATCTAATATTTTTTAAATTGTAAATAACATAATAAAATAAAAAATAAAGCATAAAATTATTTAAAAAATCACATGATTGTTTTCTTCGTAGATTTGGTTAGAGATAGGTGAATTGGGGTTTTGGTTGGGGGGGGGGGGGGGGGGGGGGGGGGTTAAAAAAATAGGATGGAGTAGGGGGGTATGGAGGTGGAGGTGGATAGTGTGGACGTAGAATTTTTAAATTTTATTTTCACATTTTATGGAGAAATAGCATGATAGTTATATTTTTTAAGGTGATATGATTGAACATGATTTAAACAAGACATCTTAATATGAAATTATTAATAGATTTTTTTTTAATATTATCCATGCATGGCGCGGGTATGTATACTGGTATATTATAAAGTAGAGGACAAAACATCAGAAAAAGCCATGTGGCAAGCTATCATTAAACCACGTGGTAATTCTTAGGACAAAACTAAGAAGTGTTGTAATAAAAATTTTAAATTAATGAATATTAAATATTTGAATTTGAAAATAATAATGCTAGAAGAAAAAATAAAAATTTTCATTAACTTAAACCTAGGAACTATATTTAAAGAGTCCTAACTAAAAGTTAATTGATGAATCTTTTCAACCCAAAAGCTTGACCTAAAAAGAGGAGTGAGTAATCTATAATCCTTACTGAAGGATTTTAACAAAAGATTGCTATTTAGGATTAACTAAATTGTTTTCCATAAAACTGCTATTTAGGATTTTAATCCAAATAATCCTAAATTTAAGCAACTAAAAAGATATTTTAACCAGATAACAATTTTGAATTTTATTATTAATTATAACTATCTCTATAAATTTAGAGTTTTAATTTTATCTACTCTTAGTGCTTATCATGACTTAATTTGAATTTAAATTTAAAAGAGTATTATCCCAACTCTTTTATCATTATCTCTCCGTAATTCAAAAACTACAAAATCTCTCTCCCCCCCCCCCCTCTCTATATATATATACAAGCAAAATTAAAAGCAAGAGAAGAAGCCAAGTGACAACGATATTAAAAAGCCATGTTGCAATTTTTAGAAAAAAATTAAAATATTATAATAAAAGTTTTGAATTAAAAGATGAGACAATACCCTATTACCCGCTGAACTATACCCAAAACGGCAGAGACACACCTCAACTTAAAAAGGGTCCTATTACACCCCTGAACTAATTAAAAGTGTAAGTTTGACACCCTTAGTGCCTACGTGGCACATATGTGGCACAACACACTGAAGTGTCCATGTAGGCACACGTGTGTGCCACGTATATGCCACGTAGGCACTAAGGGTGTCAAAAGTACATTTCTAATTAGTTCAGGAGGTAATAGACCCCCTTTAAGTTGAGGAGTGTCACAGCCATTTTGGATATAGTTTAGGGGAGTAATAAGGTATTTTCTCTTAAAAGATCAAAATAATTTAAATTTAAAAATACATGAAATTTTTTTTAAAAAGGTCATTATCTTAAAACTTGAAACTCATAGTTAAGAAACCTAAATAAACTTAACTATTTCAAAATAATAAAAATCTATAAATAAGTAATACTAGAAGTAAGAACAGAAGTACATGCATGGTGTTAGTCATAGTGCAGTAAAATAATAATAATAATTTATTCTCTATATATATAATTAGCCAAAGATATTTGTGATAAGGATAAGGATAAATAGGATTTGAAAATTTGATTTTGAGATATATTATTCTTCAAGAAATATGTTAGTGATAGAATTTTGAAATCTGAATTCAAATAGAATTTGAGTTGGAATAAAATTTTAGTTTCTTAACCTTCTATTTTATATATATATATATATATATATATATATATATATATATATAAAAAAAAATCAAATTTAGCTTTTCTTGTCATAATTAATCTCATTTGTCATCGTTACGTTTCAAGCTTTGCTCCCACCCCTGACTCCTTGCTATATGATACTGTAAAATGTTTGGAACCCAAATTTTAGATTTGGATTTTCTTTCTTTTGCATGTTCTCTTTCTATTCCTTCTACCATTGTCTTTGCTTGATTTGTTTTATCCCAATTTCTACTTAGGATTGCTCGACTTACTTCTACCCATACAACTGTTGATTCACTTGGCCTTACAACCTAATAAGCACAAGGGCAGTAGTTACTAAAATACCTAACAATTTTTTTGCATTAACATTTTTTATTCTTTCTCCATAGTTTATCTCCTATGAATTTAGAAAAAGAAATAGCACAATTTTGCCTATTAAAAGTATTCTATTTTTATGTATGTATATTAAGTGAAAGTTGTATTTTATTATTTGTTAGTTTGTTTTTAAATGACTAATTTAATTGGCGTTGTTAATTTGGTTAGCATAAAAAACCAACAAGAATAAAGAAGGGAAGAAGAAGAGTGGTGAAATACAAAAGAAGGTAACTAAAAGGTACGAACGATGACGAGTTATATGTGATTCTAAAATTACATTTTTATTAAGAAGATTGTGTCTCCAAATTCATCAAAGCAATATAAATTAAGTTTTAAACGTATGTTTTCACTTACCTATTTCACTAAATTATTTAAAAGATATTTTTTTAAGTATTGTCTTTAATATTATTATTGTTATTCCTTTTTATGGTGCTTTGTTTCATGATTTTTACATTTAATTTTTCTTATACACATTGATAATTATAAATATTAAATTATTTATTTCTTGAGTTGGAAAATTATTCTTTTAACTTAAATTAAAGAGAAAAGAACACACCTTGCCTTATTTTTAAATTTATTTTGTTCGAGTCATTTTAAGAAATCAAATAGAGTAAGCAAAAACACTTAAAGATGTTCTTGAAAATTTTAAACTATAAGAATATCACAAGCAACAAAATTTTATATCATTTAGTTTATTAAAATATAAAGTATTTGAATTTAAATTGAATGGGAGACTTATAATTTTTTAATCAATATTTTAGTTTTGAATTTGAAATATATAAAGTTCTCAAATGTTTTCTTTTATCATGCAAGTGCTGACATTATAGATATGACTATTGCACGACTTCAAATTGTAAATATATACTAGCTACAGTCATATTGTCTTTGTAATTACAAATATGATGTGAAACTGTTCCTTCCATCTTAATTAACACTAAACCAAAAACAATAATACTACTTTCTAACTAAATCTAGGAATATGAGGGATATTATATATATATTTTTTATTTGGTAAGTTTACTTTGTATAGGAAAATTATGTTAAGAAAAGATTGTATTTGATTTTGAGATGAACATTTTTTTAAATAATATTATGTCAAGGAAAGTGTGTGAATCAAATGATAATATTTTTATTCAATTTGATTTGTTTGTTGCTTTTCCTCGCTGTTATAGGGACTAGTTTAGGCGTACGCGCCTCACGCGTGTATCTCACTTTAACGAATATAAACGCTACACTAAATATGAAACTTGTTTAAATAATAAAAATGAATACAATATCTTTTGCATGTAAATATGGAGAATTTATTTAGTTAATTATATAGTGTATATAATATCTAAGATACAAATAAGGTAGTGACAATGTGAAATACATTGACATCTCCTTATATTTGCGAGTAAATTTTATTTTTAAAACAATTTTGTATTTACTCCTCTCATGTGTATATTATTTTTTAAGTTAACCGTATATTTTAGATTTATAGTTTCATTGATCAAAAAAATATACTTGCACCCTTTTACTTATCACAATATTTTGAACGTAAAATATACAATAATCATGTTCCCATTAACAATATTATGAGTTTCAAATTGGCGTATGAAATAAATCTCGATCGAAACTATACTTACAAACATAAAAGGATATTTGTTATTCACGATCAAGAAATTCAATGTAATAGAAAAGAAAATCTGGAATCGAAAATCGCAAAGTTATGTTGGAGATTCAATAACGGAAGTTACTTATAAACATAAAAAGATGTTTTGTTATTCTTGATCAATAACAACAACATAATAGAAAAAAAATATGATACCTGAATATTAAACCAAAAAAATAAGTTAGAAACTCAATAATAAATCTACTTACAAACATACAAAACAATTTGTTATGCTATTATGTGTTGTAGAAGGAAAATTGTCCAATTTATAAAAATCCAAAACTTTTTTTTTTTACCTAAATATGAAAATTTTTCTTTATTTTGGGGGAAAAGTAAAAAGTAATTATGATAAAAAAAATTGTTTATGATAATATTTTAATTTTTTGCTAAGTAAATTATTTACGTTAGTATTTAATTTTCTTTCTAACTCGCGTTGAGGCATGAAAAATTTACCCAAATACAAATTAGGATTTCTACCTAGAATATTGTATTGGCCATTGGGTAATGCTTCTAGTTTTGGGTAGTAACTCCTAAGGTAGGAAATTCTTTTCAATTACTATTCTTAGCTTGATAGATAATTATGTTATTATATAACATTTTTGAAAGTATTGTATTTGATTCAAACAAAAGCTCGAAAGAAACATATTAGGACTTTTGCCTATTTTTTTAAAAAGAAAGAAAAAAATTACCATAAAATTAGAAATTTAACCATAATAAGAAAATCTTCTCTATTTAACTATTTAATATCATAAAAATAATTTAAAAAGGGTGAAAAGACCATTTTATCTATTGCAGAGACTTTTAGTGAAGGGCAAAAAGTTCAAATCACTTTTATAAGGGTCTTCACGCTTTTAATATATTATAGATTATAGATATAGATATTTAGTGTATAATTGAAATTAAGATCAGATTATTCTATATTTGACATATAAATATTTATATATCAAGTTATTTTATAAAAATAATGCATTTTTTTATATTTATTTGAATTTATTTTAAAATTACTTCAACTTTTTTGGTGTAAATTAATTTTACAAGACTTCCAATGTGTACATGTTAAGTAATGTATTCGAATCTGAATTTTAGCGCAAAGGCAATCAACTAAAGACTTCGTAGAGATGAGATGACTTTGATGAAATATTTGAATATGATCAAAGTAAAGCTATTATAGGTAAGGTGACAAGCTAATAAAATATTAAATACAAAAATTTAAAATAATAAACTCATGGACTACATACAAAGTTGGATTGAGTAGGTGTGGTTGGGGGAGGGGGGAGGGGGCAGTAAATAATCAATACTAAAAAAATAATAACTAAATTTTCAAAAATAAATACTTATATTTACTACTAATAATAAGAGGGAATAAGAAGGCAGCGGGTCGACGCACCTGTCTGCTTCAGTTGCTTCAATCGTGATTATACTATATCATCCCTAATTAATTATTATAAGTCATTTACGTATTAGAAAATTTATATTAATTACATTTATATTTTACTTATGTATAAGAGGCAGTTGAGAGGAGCTTTCCGTCGTCCCCCTTGCTGCCCAATTCAGCTGCTTGCTCAGTGATTTTACTATATCACTTCTAATTAATTATTATATGTTATTTAAATTTAAAAAATTAATAATATTTAATAAAAAATGAAATGGATATTTATGATACGTCTGTTTTAGCTGTTTCAACTGTAATTTTATTGTATCACCCCTAATTAATTATTGTAAGTCATCTAAGTATTAAAATATTACTATAAAGTCATTTAAGTATTAAAAAATTAATCATATTTAATATTAAATTAACTTGATATCTTATATGTGATTCACTTAATTTTTTTCACAAGTATTTTTTATAACAATTTTGTTATATCACTTTTAGTTAGTTATTATAAGTCACTTAAGACATGTCTGCTTCGCTGCTTTAATCATGATTTTACTATATCACCCATAATTAATTATTACAGTCATTTAAACATTGTGTCATTTAAATATAAATAGAAAAAAAGTATTATAAATTACAATAATTAAAAGTTAATTATTTTAAATATATAATTGACTACAAATGACACAAAATTTTGAATAAGAAAAATAACATATATTATTTAGAAAGTACATAAAAAAAATTATAAATTACAATATTTAATGGATTAAAATATTTTAAAAAAATTAACTCTATTATATATTTTAAAAAATTACTACAAATCACAATAATTAACAACTTTAAAAATTTAAAGGTCAATCTGCCTGCTTTGGCACAACTTCATTTCTCTTTTCCATTGCTTTCATTTCTTTGATCAATTTAAATTTGTTTGTCTTATTTTGTTTATCTGTATATATTTCATCAAAAGTACGAAAAAAATCCTATAAATCATAATATTTAATAAATTAAAAAAATTAAACGATATAAAATATTTGGTTGACTCTCAAAATTATATCAGTATAATTTAAATTGAAATAGAAGAAAGAGTATTATAAATCACAGTAATTAAAAACTTAAATTATTTTTAAAATGTAATTGACTATCAATGCCACAAAATTTTGGACAAGGAGAGTAACACATATCATTTGAAAAGTACATAACAAGTATTATAAATTATAGTATTTAACAACTTAAAATATCTTAAAAAAAATTAATCGAGTATATATTAAAAAATATTATAGATCACAATAATTAACAATTTAAAAAATTTAAAAGATCTAAAATATTTGGTTGACTCTCGAAAGTATATCAGTGCCACTTAAATTGGAATAACTAAAAGTAAATTGATTATCAATGCCATAAAGTTTGGACAAGGAGAGTATCATGTATTATTTGAAAATTACATAAAAAGTACTATAATTGCAATAGTTAATAGCTTAAAATATCTTTTAAAAAAATTAATCTATTATATATTTCAAAAAAAAAAAAAGTACAATAAATCACAATAATTAACAACTTAAAAAAATTTAAATTATTTGTGTTGGCAATGGAATATCTCAGTAGATGTCTCAAGGGCTTGCAACATGATGCAAATTTTTCCTACTATCCACGATGCAAAAAGATGAATATAACTCATTTACGCTTCACAGATGATTTGTTATTGTTTGTTAGGAGTGACCTACAATCATTTCAATATTTAAAGAGGAGATTTGACATGTTTCTCAATAGCATCAGGACTAAAAGCCAACCTCAACAAGATTCAAGTATTCTTTGGAGGTGTTAGTCTAACTGTTCAGCAGGAAATAGTCCAGACCTTTATGTATGAGAAAGGGAAACTTCCTTTCAAGTACTTAGGAGTACCGTGCAGCAGTGTAAGCCTCTAGTATAGAAGATTACTTCCTAGATGGCTAGGAGTCTATCCTATGCTGGAAGATTGCAACTGATCAGATCAGTGTTATTTGGAGTGCAAGCATACTGGTCCCAGATATTCTCAATGCCTAAAAAGATAATCAAGCTTATAGAGGCTACATGTAGAAATTACCTTTGGACAGGTGAAGCAACGAACACTAAAAAATCTCTAGTGGCATGGGAGAAAATTTGTTAACCAAAGAGGGCAGGAGGGCTTAATCTAATCAATCTTTAAATATAGAATCAAACAGACATATGTAAGATGCTATGGGATCTTAGTCAACAAAAGGACAAGCTATGGATTGCTTGGGTACATCATTACTATATAAAGAGGCAGAATATATTTGATATGAACATCCCTCAGCAGGTTTGCTGGATGATCAGGAAAATATGCACAATGAGGAAATTCTAGAAAAGAATGGGTGATATAAATCAAATAGTAGTGCAGGAGAAATTTTAAATCACCAAAGCTTATAAGAAAATAAGAGGTGGACTTGATAATATCCTCTGTACAAAGTTGCTATGTCACAATGTTGTCGAACCAAAGCACGTATTTATGCTATGGCTAAGTATGCATGGTAGTATCAGAACGAGAGACAAGCTGCTGAAGTGGGGAATGAATGTGGAGCCTGAGTGTGTGTTCTACCGGATAGAACTTGAGATGAGAGATCACTTGTTTTTTGAATGTAGAATTACTAATACAATATGGACTGTTATCTTGAAGTGACGGAGATGGGGTGGCTGTCCTAGAGACTGGATACACATGTGGGAGTGGGTAGAACATCGAACAAGAGGGACACACCCTCGAGGGGTCATCTTGAAGGCAAGCCTGGCAGTTGTTGTGCACATTTTTTGGCTGAAAAGAAATAGCAGAGTTTTCCAGAAACAAACAGCTGCAGTGGAGGAGTTAATTCGATCCATAAAAATGATGTTATGCATTAGAGTAAGGACTAATCCGAAGCTTTTTTGTTATATTAGAAGTCTATGAGGTATAGTGTTGGTAGAATCTGGTTAGCAGGATTTTGAGTATTTTCTGAGAAAGGTTTGATGTCATGTATCATCCCTTAGCTTTGTAAATATTTCACTTGGTGGTTAATAAAGTGATCGTTAATTGCCCAAAAAAAAAACTTAAAACATTTTAAAAAAATAATTGATTATCTAAATTATATTTGTGTCACATAAATTGAGACTAAAAAATAATATATATTGGGCCCGTGTTGGCACGGGCCTTCGACATCTAGTTATATTAAAAAATTGTAGTAGACATTCATATTAAGTTACGTGATAGGCTAGTTAAAAGTTAAATTAATATTACATGCATATACATATCGTTATGACAAGAACAACAAATAAATATATTGTAGTCCTACAATACATATCATTATGATAATTTTATTAATCCTATTTGTGAATAATAGGATAAAGAAAAAAATGAAACATAATTTATTTCTTTTTTACAATTACATAATTATTTTTTAGTATGGATTTGATTAAAGATGTGGATTGGGTGGAGGAGGGTTGGGGTGGTGGAGGCGTGAAGGGCTGAGGTGTAAAACAAGTTTTCATTTATTAAAAATTGAGAAGGGGTGGGGTGGGAAGGTGGATGGGGGTAGATTTTCTTTTTTTGTGAATAATATAATAAAGAAAAATATGAAACAGCTGGATGATTATTTTTTTAAATACAAATTTGGTTAGAGGATGGGTAGGAGGCGAGGTGGGGGGAGAGGGGAAGTGGAGGTTGAGGTTGAGGTGGGTAGGGGTGGTAGGCGGATGAGGGTAGATTTTTTTTATTTCATTGAGAAATAATATGAATAATTAAAAATAATATTTTAATATTATTCATTCATCGCACGAGTACGTATACTAGTATATATAAAGTAAAACTAAAATCAAGACAAGAAGCCACGTGGCAAGATATTGAGAAGCCACATGACAATTTTAGGACAAAGGTTAACAGTGTTGTAATAAAATTTTTGAATTAAAGGATAAAATATTTGAATTTGAAAATGTATTGTCCTTTTAAAAAAAAAAAGTCATTAGCTTAAAAATAGAAAAATATGGTCTAAATAAACTCTTACAATTTCAAAACTTTATTCCTTTTATATAATATAAAATATATTTAATAATAATAATAATAGTAATAATAAATAGTAGTACGTAGTAAAATTGCTAACATAAAAAAGGTGTGTAGTAATAGTATTAATGTGGTGATAATAATAATAATAATAATAATAATAATAATAATAATATAAAAAAAATATTATTATCTCATTGATTTTATAATTATTTATAATTGAAAATTAAATCATTCAAACTAAATTTTAAAATGTCTACAATTGGCTAGATAAGCCATTTTCACGAATGTGAACTAATTTGACTTTAAATATCTTTATTTTTAGTCATTTTGGAAGGAAATTTTGTCCAGTGTTTAGATAATTCAAGAAAGGAAATAAGGATGACTATATTATTGTTATAAGTGGTTTTAATTAGGGTAAATTATCCATTTATTTGAAGCATAGAAATTCAAACGGTAAAATAATTAAAAGTAACTAATGATAAATTTACCAAAATTGATATACTATTAATACAAATTAAAAGATAAATAAAAAAATATTTAGTTTGAAATTTTTTATAACATTTTTATAGTTTTAAATTGAAACTATAAAAGGATAAAGGATATTTTTTTAGATATAAATTATTTAAATTAGTCTTTAGATAAAGATAAAATTTGGTTAATATTGGTTTGTTGAATTGGTGTGAAATTTTTTAATTTTGAATTTCAAATAGAAGTTACAAATTCTTTTAAATATTGAAAACAAATTCTATACTAGATAAAGTTGAATTTGAACTAACTAAAATATAATTTTGAATTTGAATTTAAATTAAAAGATAAAAAAATTAAGCTTTTTGAAGAAGAAAAAAATCTCATCAACTTTAAACTAAGAATCTATAGTTAAAGTGTCCTAAATAAACTCTAAATATTTCATAATAATAATAATAATAGTAATAGTAGTAATAATAATGTATTAGTAAATAATAGTAGTAGTAACAATAGTAATATGTGATTGATAATGCTCAAATTACACTCTTAAATGGGTGTAAGCGATCGTTGTCAATATAAAACCCAACTAGGTTGGGGTCGAATCCCAAAGGGAATATGGTGTGAACTCAAGTTGTTTGCGATTTAATCCACTGATAGTTTAATGTTTCCTGAAATGGGGGTTTAGGTTTAACAAGTTGTCGTTTGTGACTTTACTTTCGGTGTTTGTAAATCAAGAGTTTATGAAAAATCAGAATTATGTTCACTAGGGCTTCCGGTACATAACAGATGCTAGAAGTGATTCAAGATTCTCACGGTGGGTAGGATAACAAGCTATCTTTATCGATGTTATGTTTAAATGTCTCTTGACCTACTTAAGCATTTAATTCCCTAATCCTCTCGGACTTAGAGAATTTCTATTTACTGCCCAGATTTTACCTCAGGTTAACCAACCTTGTTACAGCGCTGATTATTAAACAAAGTATTTTCGAGTCCCTGTTGATAATTCACTTCCTACTATATTTGATTTCTTTCTCAAGCAAATCAAAGCAGGTGTGTCTACTGTTTGCAACCAACAGACGTTAGTTAAAACTTCAGAATTATCAAGAAATCCTACCACATTTTGAATCTTGAATACTTAGCACCCCATAAAGACCTAACCCTAGATCCCATAACTCAGGTTAATGGAGTTTATCCACTCATGATGTAACGAATGAAACACGTAATTGAATTCATGATTTGAAAGATCAACTTACAGAGATAAATAATAACTAGTGAATCGCAGATTAGATCACAAAGGAAAAATCCCACAATACTGATAATAATCTATCAAAAATAGTTGTGTTGTTCAAGTCAAGAAGTAAAGAGAGAAAATATCAAAATATATTGTCCAAAACTCAAGGTGTCGACCTTGTGTGGAATAATAATGATAATAACAATAACAATAATTATTCTAGAAAACCCTAAAACAAAGCATTAAATAGTTTACCCTAAATGAGGAAACAAAATCAAGGTTACAGCTTTTTCGCGAAATAGACGACGATTATTGGTGACGCCTTATCAGGTTCCTGAAGACTTATCAAGAATGTCGTTCGGTCTTCTTCAAATCTGCACTAGTCCTGTCTTAGGTTGACGACAACTTCTGACAGCTTATCAAGACTGTGATGACTTATCAGAAATGTCGTCACACTTTTGCTCCAATTCTCATGTCCTGCCTAAGTCTAACGGCATTCCTGATGACTTTTCACCATTATGACGGCCTATCACAAAATATCGTTGATTCTACCAACTGGAAATCATTCCCTATTTAAGGCTGACGACAAACTTGATAACTTATCAAACCCTTGACGACTTATCACAAAATGTCGTCACAACTTCCACTTTAGGCTAATTCTCTATCTACTAATGACGATCAATCTGATAGTTTATCACAGGGCTGACGACTTATCACAAATGTAGTCAACCATACTTGTCTTAAGATTTCTTCAAATTTCAACTTTTTTGCTTCATTTCATGTTGGTTCTCTATCATATCAGCTTAAACTGCAAAATCAAACATAAACTAATCAAAAATAACTAAAGTTGCTCAAAACCTTGTAATTATTTAGAGTTAAAAGCCTCAAATGTGTTAGCATATGCTCACACATCAACACCCTCAACTTAAAACAATTTCTTGTCCTCAAGCAACCAAAACATAACTAAGAGAATACAAAGTACAATTTGGCAGCTAACTACTCATATTAGTTCAGAATAATTTATCCATCTCCAAGGTCAGTCAATTTAAAACTCACTGTTGATGTTTTGAAGAACAACCATGCAACTCACAAACATTAAGATACGGCAAAAATTTAGCAATAACAATCATGTCATACCAAGATCACACTATCTGAACAAGTCAGTGACTTAGCAACATACCCAATGTACCCTCCAACAAAGAAACCCCTTTTTCACTCATATCAGAATTCACATACATAAACATAGGAATAATCACAAATCTCACTCTCAGAATGAAGTTACAAATACTGCATGTCAAATGCCATAGGCTTGCCCTTATAGTCAGTACCCAAATCTTCAGATAAAAAATTAGGATCACTTTAGGGCTTTTCTTAGGCTTGTAGTGTAGGCTAGGGGCTGGTATGATATTCATGGATATTTTAGAGTGACTATGCCTCCTTGACACTACACTAAACTCTTAGGGTTTCACTTCTCAACCTTCTTTTCTTCCTCTTCTTTTATTGATCACACATGCTCAAGATGGATACGGTCTTTTCAATCATCATATTATATTTTTATTATCTTTAGCACAACTTTCTCTTTTCTTATTCCTTTTTCACCGCTCCCAATTTTTTATTCTTTTCTCTTATTCTACCTCTATTCATGCTCATTTTACATCACGCACCCCTATGATAGCCATCCTCAACTTAGGTTGTTTGCCTAAGTCAAGGTGCACAGTGTTCAAGGAGGACCAGGGCCAACACAGGTTCATTATAAGGTAAACGAAAAGGTGAGAGGTTTCACAGAAAGAAATAGGCATATAGGCTCAAATCAGGGATCAAAGGATATTATTCACATTGGGAAGGTCCTTTAGGCTGAAAGTGGGTTACAATCAAAAATGGCCTATGATCCTTTCCTAACCCCTATCCTACAACCTAGGCAGGACTAACAGGGCAAGTTCTAGATTCGGCACACAACAGGAGCTGAGTAAGACCTCACACACACATGGCATACAAGTACATTGCATATGACTACTTATCCGATTCATGCAATTTGTTCAGCAAAAATTATTAATTCGCCAGACTAATGCCATAAAAAGATGCACCGCAGTCTCAAATAAATGTAATTCACACAGTTAGAAACTCAGATCAATGGAGCGGTGCTCAAAAGTCACAACACAAGCTAACTGCCTTAAGTACTTGTATTACTCCTAATTATCTACCAAAAATTGTTACAACAATATCATACCATACACCCTCAACTTAGAATTAAAAATAAAGCTAAACTAAAGGTTAGAGTACACCTAGAATGACTCAAACTCGGGGGTCATGGGTTTCTGACCCTGCCGCTGCATCATCTGCTACCTTCTCTCCATCAGGAGCTTCTGGCCTTGCAGTGGTAGGGGGTCTACTAGATGAGAAACCTGCAGCCCTGTCTTTTAAAGCCTCCTCTCATCTCTCATTATCCGCTAGGGACTCCATTCTTGCTTTCTTCAACTCTTCTTTTTTGGCCTTCTTTTTTGCCTTCTTTTTCATTCTTTTTTCTTCCTCGTTGTTAGGGTATTCTCTCTTATCTTTGCCATTCCGCTCCCCCTTCTTCTTTTTTTTCTTTGGTGAATCTCCAGTGAGGTCAAGCATTGGAATTTCTTCCTCATATTCATGCATAGCCAGATTTGTCGGCACCATAAATTAGTGTTGCTGCAGCACCCCAACATATGCCTTTACCTTGTTCAAGGCCACTCTGAATTTAGCAAAATCAGCCCTTGACATTTCTTTTGCCCGTGCATCAAATCGGTTCTCCAAATATGCAACCCGTCCAGGCAAAGTCACAAAAGGTTTAAGGGTAGCCTTGATTCTCTTGTCTATTACAGCGGCAAACTGTTTGGCAAAAGCATGTAGTTGTGCCTCACACCATTTGTCTTGTTTGGATACTTTTCTGACATCGATCAGATGAAATGCAAACCCTGCTGATGCTGTAGTAGCTGAGGGATTGGGTTCATTCTCACGCACTGAACCTTCTTATGCTGAAAAGTTGGCTGCCCAGTCTCAGAATCTTGCACTTTCACATTAGGTGTTAAACCGGCATCTGTAACTGGAAGGTCTGTTGCTACCTCTACACCTCTATTAAGTCTCAGTCCTGGCTGATTTTCATCATACCGTATAGGATTATGGATCTTTCGGGTAGAAATATCATCATCAACCCCTGCAATCTTTGGCACATTAGCAACTCGGGACAACTCTGTGATAAGACACGGGAAAGGATAAGCAGTGTCGGTTCTTGACTTTCTAATCTTCATCTCATCATTAATGATTTCTCTGAAATTAAGTGGGAGCTATTGAACCATGCTTGCTACTAGGATAGCTCGGTCGTCAACTAGAATATTGTCTCCATCAGTGGTCATCTTCTAGATACGCACTACACCCCACCAAAATTTTGCCTCTTGAGTCAAAGAGGACTTATAGATTCTCTCGTTTGGGTTGGTCACCCATGCTGGTTCCCCTTCGTCTATGATGTTGGCCAACCACGGACGTTGATTTGCCCAATTTTTAAGTCAAGCATAGACTAATGGTGAAGTGGCTTGAGGAGTGAAGTTGGGGCCTTGCAAGAACCTATTGATGGTTCTGATTGAGATATCAACCCTTACGTCCCTTACCTGAACTCTCTCCAACATGGGTTGGTCTGCAACTCTTTATCCTAACCTACACATATTTTCCAGCTGAGCCTGGTAGTTCGCGTAAAACTCTCGGACCATTGCAGGGAAAAATGAGTATACTTATTCTTAACCGTCACCTTATTCAACTGCTGATAATCAATACACATCTACATAGACCCATTCTTTTTCTTCACAACAAAACAGGCGCACCCCAAAGTGAAACATTAGGTCGGATAAATCCCTTATCCAACAACTCCTGCAACTGATCCTTCAATTCTTTCAACTTTGCTGGGGCCATCCTATAAGGAGGAATAGAAATGGGCTTGGTGCCTGAATTAACATCAATAATAAAATCAATATCTCGATCCGAAGGCATACTAGGCAAGTCTGTAGGGAACACCTCCATAAACTCACGGACAACAAAGACAGAATCTAAGGAATGAGGTGAAACAACACTTGTGTCACGAATATAGGCCAAGTAAGATAAACGTCCTCTCTCAACCAATTACGATCCTGAACATAAGATATGACCTTTTTAGGACCCGAATGAAGTGTACCCTTCCAAGCTATCCTTGGCACATCCGACGAAGCTAAAGTCACAGTCTTGGCATAACAATTTAGGACAGCATGAGACGGATCCAACCAATCCATACCCAAAATAACATCAAAATCGACCATATCTAATACAAAAAAGTCTACCAAAATCTCACGCCCAATAAAAGTTACAACACAAGATCGATACTCCCGATCCACCACTAAAGAATCACCTACCGAGATAGATATACGAATAGGCATGGAAAGAGGCTCACTAACAGAATCAAAACCCGAAGCAAAATATACAGACACATAGGAAAAAGTCCATTCGAGATCAAATAATACAGATGCAGGTCTAAAACAAACGAGGAAGGTACCTGTAATCACAATATCAGAAGCCTCTACCTCAGGTCTGGATGGTATAGCATAACACTATCCACGACTACCAACTGACTGAGTAGCCCCATGACCACCAACACGAGGTCTACCATCTCTACCTCTTGCACCTTTGGTAGAAACCCTACCTCTCACAGCTGAAATAGAAATAGCTCTAAACAGAGGTCGAGAATAGTTCTTGGCCACATGGCTAATCTCACACACACATAACAACCTCTATGACCAGTATCAATAAGAGAAAGCACAACTGATCCCGAACGCCACCCTAAACTGTTCATCTAGAAAATCCACCAGCTGAACTCTATAAAATCACCTGCACTGGCCTACCATGGTATCTACGAGAACCTCTAAAGTCTCTGCCTCAAGAGGTCTGACTCCTGAACTCACCTAAAATGTCGAGCCTTCTTGGAGCCTCCTTGAAATGTACTAAGAACATCCTTTATTATCTTAGCATGATCCACTATATCCTGGAAACAATCCCCAAACACAACCATCTGAGATGTAGCCGACTAATGAAAAACATCTAAACCCTTCACGAACTTTTAAATCTTCTCAAACTCGATGGAAATGCTATCATAGGTATATCTGGACATGGCATGGAAGCATGCCTTATACTTAAAAATTGTCATAGAGCCCTGCTCTAAATGATCAAACTCGTCCCATATACAATCTCTCAAACTGAAAGGCATAAATCTCTCTAGAAAAGCCTCGATGAACAGATTCTAAGTTATCTTAGGAGAATCACAGGGTTTATAACTGACAAACGACCTCCACCAATCTCTCCTCATATCTCACAACTGATAAGATTTAGTATAAGTCACATTATTCACGCAGAAAGAGTGAAACAAAACTCAGAATACAAGGTATGAAAGAACTTCGCACGATAAAGAATAAACTGAGAAAAGTTTTCTAAAGACATCCTATAGCCTCTTGAAGATAGATATGGACGTCTACGTATCGATCCATGAGACTTTATTAGACATTCCGTTCTTTTGCTGTTGAGACAAAGCAGCCTGGATGCTTTGATACCAATTTGTCATGACCCAAAAATGAGGGTCATGATGGCACTTGTCGTCGCGTACCTTGACAAGTAAGCCTATCACCCAAACTGATACAAAAAGAAGAAAAGACAAAAATATCCCAAGGCAAGGCTTCTAGAACGAAGCCGAACCATATAAATAATCATAACAATGCAGAAAAAACTTATCCAAAATACCAATCATGCCCAAAACCAGGTGTCAATAGTGTAAGAACTACTAATACAATCCAAGAGTCAAATGCATCAAAAAAATAACAACAAATAAATAATATCTGTCTCCTAATACTAATAAAGACATAACTACTGTAGAAAGATAAAGGTGAACTTCGGATGCATGAATGTCCAACCGCTACCTTGGAAGCTCCAACAATCGCCCGAGTAAAGCAAGTTAAGTCACACTCGAGCTAGGACCTGCATCGAAAGGGAGTAGGCATGAGTATGGTCCACTTGTACATAGTAGGTATCATAGACCGACCAAGCAAAGTAGTAAGTAAAGCATACAAAATATAAACTACGGGCACGTCACCTGCAATCAGAAAATGTCCCATAATGGTAGCCCACACCGCTTGCAATAACAGTTCTAATATATCGCATATATATTGCAACATCACACCAATATAGTACAAAAGTATATATTATATCACATATAAAAAGAACAAGGGGAACATGCATATACAAGAACATCAAATGCAAGTAAAAGAAGATACGATAAATACATAGATGACAAGTCAATATGTCAATACAACACAACAGAACATAATAAAGTAAGTGCAATGTATATGATTATGATGATGATGATGATGCACGAGGTCATCGCACAACCTCTGAGATCGTTGCACAATCCCCGTATACACCTATGGAGGCAAGCCTCCTAATTCAGGACCCATGGGGGGTTCGTCAATCCATATACAATCCACATATCTCATATCTCCTTTCCAGCACATCCCTTGAAAAGGGTTTTATAAGGTGTTACAATATCTTTTAAAAAGGTGTTGCCAGTGTTTCTCAGATGTTGCCATGGTGATACCAATGTTTCATGAATGAGTATGATATGAAGATGTAATGCTCACAACCAATCACAATGAGTATTTCCACAAACAACCACATGATATATTTTCGCAACCAACCACAATGATACATTTCCACAACCGCATGTGTCAATATCCGCTCATTATTTTCATATCATCCATGAATTTTCACATATCTCATTTGTCAATAAAGTATGAATATAATAACAATACACCAATGGTACCACATTAGCATTTTAACAACACAATACAATTATTCATATGTATTCAAGACTATCACTATCACATAGGACCCCTCACGGTCACACATATCAAATAATATCTCAATTTCGACAATTACATCACATATAAGCCCCCACACCAGAAAATCACATAGATAGCAATTCTTCATGATTACTTCCACCCTTAACATGCATTTTGTATCATCATTAATTACCCATCCCAGTCTGAAAAAGTTAAGTCATAACTTATCAAAAAAGATGAAATCGATCCGCTACACTTGAACCCGCGACCTTACTTTTCATGAATGATCCCGAACTTCACTAAAAACATAAAATATGAAATCTATGCATAATACAAAACCAACGACACTCATATTGACTACTTTTGGTCTGAGGTCAAAACGAACCCCTAAAATGGGTTTCCAAAAAAAAGGGTAAAATTGAAACATTACTTCAAAAATATGTTACCCGTATTTTTAGGAATCTACAATTAAAAACCCAAGTTAAATCGAGTCAAAACCAGAATTCAAATCGAAGAAAAACCATTTTAGAGTTTTACCGGGTAAAATCTTTGAAATCCGGGTTAAAATCAAGAATCAAAATTATTCTGAAGGTTAAATTGATGAAAAACTAGTTATTATGAGATAAAACATTATTCAAGTGAAAAGGAGCGAAAATTGGGTTTAAAACCATGTTTTAAGATTTTTAGGGTTTTGAGAAATTAATCAAGAAATTACTAAGAAAAAGGTGAATTCTTACCTTTAATCCGTAATAAAACCAAGAAAAATGTGTTAATCTAGAGTTCCAAGCTCTCACAAACTTATTACAGAAAATTTGCACTAAAAGGGAAAAACCTGCAGTTTTTGTATTTTAAGTCTAATACAGATTTCGATTAGGTGCTCGGGATTCATTCGGTGTCCGATTTATGCAAACGAACTATGCAACCACACTAAATTTGACGTTTCAAATGTGATGACGATATCATATTTTTAAAAAAATATCGTTTTCACAAAATTGACCCCTGAAATCCGAAATCACAATTTTCCAAACCTAGGATCAAAATGAGATTTGAAAGCCGTAAAATCATACCAAATATGCTAACACCCTAAAATCGATATTCCGGATCTGTCGACGAAGTCAAATTTTCCATCCAAGGTTATTTCGATCAAATCTGGGTCCCACAACCATATTTCTAATTTTTCAACTTTCCGACCAATAGGTCGAAATGAGCTCGGGGTCCCACATCCAAACAAAAGATCTACCTAGCCTAAAATCCATATTTCAGAGCTGTTGCCGATGCCCGTTCGACCATCCATCGTATGGATCAAAAGATATCCCCATAGGTCTAAAATAAGGCTCTCGAAACTATCAAAAATCACAATATTACATAAATGATACCAAAATACATCAAAAATTATGTCAATCACTCCCACACCCCAGAAATATCATAATGCAACTACGGGGAGGGGTAAAATAGTTAAATAATATAAAATCACAAATTTCACATATTTCATCAAATTTTAAGGTCGTTACAAAGTAAATTGAGATGTATATTAGGCTTTCTAACATGAGAAGGAGATAATAAACAGCTAAGAAATATGTTGTGAATCATCATCAATATGATCCTCATTCAAAAGATAATTCAAGTTCAAATGCTAGGAGTATTTGTTGACTCAATATTAATCTCATATCTAGTTGTAAATGATCCAAATAAATGTCCCTAAAGGACAAAGTCTACAACATTCATAAAGCATGATAGACTATATTCGATTCCAAATGAAATAATCTTTGAAAAGAAAAGGAGCAAATGATCATATTAAGGAGGAAATGTGCTCTTAAAATATCTACGACATAACACTTTTCATGAAACCTTATGAGAGGTTTAGGTACCTAAAAATAATAATGTGATGGGATCTCAAATTTTATGTCACATTGTGAACCGGTA
Source organism: Capsicum baccatum var. pendulum (assembly GCA_030864225.1). Classification (NCBI taxonomy): domain Eukaryota; kingdom Viridiplantae; phylum Streptophyta; class Magnoliopsida; order Solanales; family Solanaceae; genus Capsicum; species Capsicum baccatum. The sequence continues at coordinate 274,085,216 of CM061552.1, forward strand.
TAAAATGATATATCATCGATAATATTTTTGATACAATATTGGCGCAATATTGAAAAATATTACGAGGATCTGAATTATACGTTTATTTAAGAATAATGATGTAGAAACATTTATCAAGTGACATGAAAGAATGCATCCTGGTAATCATAAAACTTATTAGATTTGCAGTCCAGACACTTGAAGATGTCACACATGAAATGCTTAATATTGTCACTTGACAAAATTTATATGAAAACTTTTTAAAGATTCAAAATGTTTGAAGCATATAAAAGTTTTGGGGAAACTTTTTTATGATCCTTATATTGCATAAATTTATAACTTGAAAATTATTGAAACGTTTGAAGAGTTTTCAAAAACAATTGATTATTTGCTGGAATGAGAAATATACTGAATTGAATTGGTTATGAAGTACCATATCTTAGTGTAATTGGTGCACTAATGTATCTTGCAAATACTACAAGACCTGATATATCCTTTTTGATTAATTTGTTAGTGAGGCATAGTTCTTATCCTATTAGGAGAAATTGAAATGGTATTAAACACATATTACGGTACCTAAAAGGGACTATTGATATAATCTTATTTTATTCATAAGATTGCAATCTCAATCTTATTGGTTATGCTGATGTTGGGTATTTATCTGACCCGCATAAAGTTCGATCTCAAAGAGGTTACGTGTTCATATGTGGGGTAATGTCATATCTTGAAAGATCTATAAAGCAATCTATTGTAGCCACTTCATAAAACCTTGCTAAGATAATAGCTATTCATGAAACAAGCCGAGAGTGTATGCGTTTGGAGTCCACGATACATCTCATTCGAGAAAAATGTGATTTGAAATATGATAAAGTACCTACAATTTTATATGAAGATAATGCAGCATGCATAGAACAACTTAAGGGAGGATTCATAAAAAGAGATAAAACGAAGCACATTTCACCAAAGCTTTTCTATACATATAAGCCCAAAAGAATGGCGGTATTAATATGCAATAGATTCGTTCAAGTGACAATGCGACTACTTTATTCACTAGTTCTCTTCCAACCCCAACTTTCAAGAAGATAGTACACAAGATCGGGATGCAGGGGTTCAAGGATGTTCTTATTAGGGGGAGTTAATATAGGGGTGGGCATTCGTTTTATTCGATTTGATTGTTGAATATCGGTTCGGTTTTTTGATTTTTGGATTGACAAAAATAAAAACCATAACCAAACCAAAATTATTCGGTTTGATCCGGTTTTTACAAATTTGATTCGGTTATTTTGAATTTTTATTTCGGTTTTAAAGATTAAAATAGTGAGCATTTAAAATTGGTGATTTTTCTAGAAAAATAATCTTTTTTTCAAACCTATTTTTCATTCCCAAATATAATTAATTCAACATGCATGAAATAATCATAAATATCGACCTCGCTGAGTCATCACCATTGGCGTGACGGCAGTGGCCGCACTCGGCAGCTACTCCCGACGGCAGTGACGAACTGAGCAAACGACTGTCGTTGGCGATGTTAGGGTCTAAAGTAAAGCAGTATATTAGGATTTAGGGTTACTAAATGCATATAATTTATATATTTATATGTTATATCAGATTATAGTTTTAGTATATTTACATATATATTAAATTATATATATATATATATATTATAATATATTATGTATATAATTTTGATTTTTCGGTTTATCCGAGTTCTTTTTTGGTAAATTCAAAAACCAAACCGTTTAACCAAATTTCTAAAATTTGAAACTGAAACCAATCCGAAAAATCAAAAAATCAAACCAAAATTAAATTTCGATTTGGTTTTTTGGTTTTTTTCAGTTTAAACCAAAATATGCCCAACTCTAAGTTAATACACGTTGTACTCTTTTTTGTACGAGCTTTTGTCCCGCTGGGTTTTCCTTATAAAGTTTTTAATGAGGCAACCTATATGCTTATTATTAGAAATGTGTATTCTTTTTCCTTCACTAGATTTGTTCCCACTGAATTTTTTCTAGTGAGATTTTAACGAGATACATTATCTATCAATTAGACATTGGGGGATATAAATGTATTACCATATGTAGTGAATGTCTATTTATGAAAAAATTAGAAACCTCAATTTTTGGGACAAAGTTTTTTCCTATAAATAAAGGGATTTTTCCTTCATTGTAATTGACCTCTCAAGAATTCCTCAAGAGAAATAAAGAATTTTTTTTCTCTTCTCTCTCCATTTTTCTTGTTCTTACTTTATATTTTATAACAATTCTTATGATTTCTTTTTGCAATAATTTCTATTTCAAAAAGAAGTATACTAGACATGAGAAGACTATTAATGCAAAGGTAAAGTATGAAAAAAGTTGCAATTTTATGATGAACATATCTAATGAAATATAAAGGGGAATCTTGAATATCTGTAAGGAAAAATCTTTTTGGCCATAAAAATTTAGCCCAAATTTGGCCATAATAATAAAAAATTCTATTCACACTATAAATCAGTTTTTTAGACATTTTTATCCTTTTATCTTATTAATTGGATATATTTTTTTATCCTATTTTCAATACATTATTTATTGTTGATGAGCTTAGTTATAGTTAATTCCCATATAGATTGAGAAGTGTTAAGGAAAAATTACATAAAGTAGCATACTTAAGACTATAATTATAATAAATAGCAACACTTTTGTAAAATTATAGTTTATAACAAGAGTAACATTATTTTACTCATTAACTAGACAAGTGCATTTTTACTCTCACTATTTTACATCTTTCTATTTTCACTCCACTATTTCACCTCCCCCCAATATAGCCATATCTTTTATCTATTTTTTTTCATCTTATTTTTTTATTATTTTTATTTTTTAATTTTATTTTATTTTTATTTTTTACTTCCACTTTATTTTCTCTCTTCTATTTCTCTACTTTTTTTTTCTTTTTCGTTTTTTTTATTTTTTTTCCTTTTTCATATTTGAAGATAATTATCTCCATGATCTTCTCAATTTCAAAATAAAACATCATTATTGTCTTTCACTCTCTTATATCTCTACCTTTTTTTCTTGTTAGTTTTTTTTCATCTTATTTTTTTCATTTTATTTTTGTATTTTGATTTCTTTTTCTTTTTTATTTTTTTCATTTTCTCTCTTCTATTTCTCTTTTTTTTTCTTTTTCTTTTTCTTTTTTTTTTCCTTTTATTTTTACACTTCTATTTCTCTTTCATCCTTTTTTTTCTTTTTCACTTATCTTTTTTTATTTTTTTTTGTTTTTATATTTTTGTTTTTTTCCGTTTTTTACTCTTCTATCTCTAACTTTTATTTTGAAAAGACAAGTATGTATATCACATACACATATTCAAAAAACATACAAAATACATAGCCACACAGATCTGGCTATGTATTTACAGTACAAAACATACATATGCATTTACAGAAATACATATCTCACTCATATGTATATATAAACGTATAGGACACAAAATCTCTATAACACAAAGAACAACTATATACATATACATATAGGTAATCAGAAAATACATGATACATATCTTAAACAGTAAAAAATACAAATAACTGCATAAGTTACCATCTAGAATGACATAGAACAGTTTAAAGACAAATTCAATACCGTACAAAAATACATATAGATATGCATTTATATATAGAAAATACAAATAAATGCACATACCCCTCAAAAATTTATAATACATTTGTCTAATTGCGCTTGAACTACACATTTCTTCTTGTTCATATAGACACCACAAATATTCTTATGACAAAAAATCATGTACTTCTCCTTTGATAACATCACCTTAATACGTTCTTCAATATCACTGACTGTGTGATATTCTATATGTGGTGCAAACCTTGAAAGTACTCTTGCCATGAATATATGATCACACAACACCTATAAAATAAAATAATGACATAAATTTATATTACATGTACTTTTCACAAAAATATAATACAAAATACATAGTATGCATATGTTTTCTTTTACATAATATATATTACATTACAAAAAAAATACATATAACTCTACATATGTATTTACAGAATACATGTCTGATCCATATGTATATTACTATACAAAAAATGCAAATATGACTCTGATATATATTTACGAAATACATATCATATTCATATTAAACAATAACAAACATAATTATACTATATATCTTCATATGTATTTTCAAAATACAAAGGTGACTCATATAAAATAAGAGTATACATATGGATTAGGTATATATTATGTAAATACATGTGCAGAGCTATATGTATTTTATACGGTGTTAAATTTGTCTTTAAACTGTACATACTATGTCATTTTAGAGGGTAACATATGTACTTATTTGTTTTCTTTTACTGTTTAAGATATGTATCATGTATTTTTTATTACCTAATGTATATGTATACTAGTCAAGTGTATGTGCTTTGCACGTGTCTCACGACAAATAAAATTATTAAAAAATAGCCACCCACGTGAAAATTTTTATATCTATTTAAATCATATAAACTAATATGTACCTCAAATATTTGAACATGCAATTGTCTCTCAAGAATAGATGCGAAAAAATATAAATCTAAAATTAAAAGACTTTCTATATAGAAGTAAAGGATTCATAAATCAAAAAGGACACTAATTAATATTTTAGGAGTATATATATATATATATATATATATATATATATATATATATATATATATATATATATATATATATATATACATTTTAATAGTTATTTTCCATAAAAATAATTTTCCTACCTTAAAAAACTAACATTTTCTATAGTATAAGAAAATTTAGTCGTTACCTACATTAGAAAACCAATATTTTCTATAAATGTGGGAAAACATGTACAAGAAAACAAACCTTTTCCCATAAAAATAGAAAAATTCAGCAAATTTTAAACTTAACAAACTTCTTCTCTATTTATTTTTCAATATGTTTATTATAATTAATGTTCAATATTATAAAAATATAATAATATAATAATTAAAGTAAAAAAGTAAAATGACAATTTTGTCTATTACATAGCCTTTTAATGAAGAATAAAAAATTCAAATCACTTTTCTGAGGATCTTCACACTTTTAATATATTATAAATATAAATTATAGATATAAATAAATAAATAATTTCAAAATTAAAAACTAATAAAAGTTATAATTATACCAAATCTTTTTTCCCAAAAAGACAAGGAACCTACGGTTTTTTTTCTTTTTGAAGTTGTCAAAGTTAATTTTAAACCTAAACAAAATAATACACACCAAAAATAATATTGATAGTGTAAAAAATTACTTTTTAAATTATTCTATTTTAGAATTTTTTCGAATTGAATTCTTTTCTGGTTCTTTAATTTTTGGAGTCTTTTATATTATGAAATTTTTCCCAATTGAGTTCCTTTTTAGTTCTTCTATTTTAGGAGTCTTTTTAGAATAGAATATTAATTAATTTTCTTCCTATATATTTTAGGAGTTTAGTCAATATTATAAAAATAATTATATAAAATTGAGTGAAAAAGGCGAAAAGACGATTTTGTCTAAAGCAAAGACTTTTAATGAAAGGTAAAAAGTTCAAATCACTTTTTTAAGGGTCTTCACACTTTTAATATATTATAAATATAGATATAAATAATTGTCATTTTTGTTATAGAAATTTTGTGTCCTATATGTTTATATATACATGTGAATCAGATATATATTTCTATAAATACATATGCAGATATATATGTATGTTTTTTTCGTAAATATATATGCAGATTTGTATGTCTATTTATTTTGTATATTTGTTTTAATATATATATATATATATATATATATATATATATATATATATATATATTTATAATATGGATATTTGTCTTTTAAAAATAAAAGATAGAGATAGAAGAATAACAAAAAACAAAAAACAAAAAAAATAGAAAAATAAAAACGAAAAATAAAAATTCAAAAAAAGTGAAAAAGGAAAAAAAACTAGAAATAGAAGTGTAAAAATAAAAGAGAAAAAAATTTAAAAAAAGATGAAAAAGAAAATGAAAAAAAATACGAGAAAGGGAAAAAAACGAAAAAAGGAAAAAAAAGGAAAATGGAAAAAAAAGGTAGAAGAGAGAAAATAAAGTGGAAAGAAAAAATGGAAAGGAATAAAAATAAAAATAAAGAAAAAAAAATAAAAAAAACTAACAAGAAAAAATAGTTAGAAATACAAGAAAATGATATTTTAAAATTTTAAAAATTATGAAAACAATAATCTTTATAGGTGAGTTTGATTTGGAAAAGGAATCTACTAATTTAAATAAGAGTAATTTATGAAAATTTAATTAGATGAATAATTATTTTTTATTTAAATCAACTAATTTGAGTAAAACAAGGACAGTAAATCTTGTTGTATATGTATTTATAGCAACAGTTTACTTAAATATAAAATATAATTTGTTATTTTTCATAATTATAAAACTATTGCTATAAAAGTTACAATTAAGGTTCTATAGCTGCTATATCTGACATTTTTCCAAGTGTTAATTCTTAATTTTTTAATAATTTAATTAAGAATTTCTAGGGATATTCACACTATTAGAATTTCATTAAGAATTTCTACCTAATTATTGTTGATGAGCACATATGTCAATTTTCCTTAGCCAAATACGTTCATACGTTACTAAATACATTGATTACTAGTTTGTTTAAGCATAGGCAAATACATTCATAATCATTATAGGCGAATACATTTGCTGAAGTATTATCCATATTTAATGTGTATTTTTAAAAAATGTATTAGATAGAAATTCTTAATTTCAGTTAGTATAATTTTATACCTCTTCAAGCTAAGAAAAAAAATAATTAGGTAGAAATCTCAATATTTCATTGTGATCTTAGTTAATGCTTATTCTTTCATAGTAGGAATTTTATTTGTGACAATAAAAGACAATCAGTACTTTAATTCGCATTTTCTAAGTTTGAACATAACATCCTTCAACTTTAGCTACGATTATTCAAAATCGAACTAAAATTAATAATCTATAATGATAATTTGATTATTAGACTAGTAGTTTACCTAAAATTAAAACGGGCACGACATTATGAACTCAAAAAAAAAAAAAAAATATTGCATAGAATCACCACCTAATTTTTTAAAAAAAATAAGAAAATCTATTTATTTATTAACATGTATGACTTGTGTTTTAATCAACGAATCAATTTAAATTCTAAGTAAAAATTCAAATTGTTTTGAAGGAAAGGTATTAAGCACCCTTCAGAATCCACAAATGTAATTTCCGACCAAACTTAGATTTATTAAGAAAAAAAACTAATGTTTATAAGTACAAATATAAAATGCGTATTAAAACAATATAAACAATTTATATATAAAGAATGTGCAAGCAAAACATATGTGTATAAAAAGTGTATGAAAATAAATAAAAGTACATAAGAATATGTATGAAAAAATGAAAAGATTAAATAAAGAAAAATATGTTCAAAAAAAGATTACATAATACATTTAGTGTTAAAAATATAAATTATTCGATTAAATATCTAAATCAATTTAATTCTTTATACAAATAGTAACTGTCTAAATTTATCTAAAGCGTGATAAAAATTACATAAATAAAAAAAATCCCTTTCAATACCTTAAAAATAAGTTTTCACGACGATAATATTTATACAATTATAAGAATGTAAAATACAAATATAAAACTCAAACTCTTCTTTTTGAGTATCCTTTTTGACAGTATTCTCAAGAACTGTACAAACATTTATAATAAAAATATTAGTAACAAATAAATAATTAACAAAATAAATTTAAAAGATAAGTATGCATATATGTATTTAAAAATATAATTTTTTACTAAAAGATTGGCTCGAATTAAATTTTAGATACGCCATAACTATGAAGCGATTTCTCAATTTGTTGACTGTCCTAAATCGCCTTGCAAAAATACGAGTCATAAAACCTTTTGCGTATGCCTGATGCAAAACAACAGCAAATCAGTGACAAAATAAAAAACTGAGCAAAAATAGCAACAGCAAGAACAAGCAACAATATACAAATATATGCATAAAATGCAGTAAATATAGTCCCGTATGCAGCAAACAAGGATGGAGTTTTCACAAAAAGGAAGCTCCGGCGGAGAACGAACTCTCCGGCTAGATTTGTGACAAACAAGGGAGAGGGGAGGCGTTGCTTCCAGGGCAAACGCCGGATATATACCAACCGGCCAGATCTGTAAAAAAATAAAGAAAAAAAAAAGAAAAAAAAGTGCAAACATGGGTTAAACGGTGAAAGTGCAATGGAAGAGGTCAGAAGTATTAATTTTTAGGACATGATCTTGAGCCATAGAACAAAAGATTGCTGAATATTTGACAAAACCAAAAGAGGGTCTTCATATATAGCTTCCTTGAAAGTATTGAGAGCATAAACTTCATTTGCTGGAAAAGCATCACAGATCACAACAAAAAGTAGTCCAACAGTAACTAAAACTCTCAATACAACACAAGTTCTCATCTTTTTTACTACAAGAAACACACTAAGTACACAACTAAACCTCCACAAACCCCACAACTGAAAGAACCCCATCTGAAGTAACAGTTCCCAAGAACTTCAAGAATCAACAAAATAAGAAAATCCCACAAAGAAAAAGATTTAAAATTGAAAGAAAAAACAGGGAAAGATCCAAGACGGTGAATTTAATAACAACCCCTTTGAGTAGAAACTACTATTCAGTGTCACCAACTTAGTTAAAAATGCAACAAAAAATAAATTTTGGGTTCAAAGATTGATTTGGTGACAGTTTTATGAGCTAAAGTAGAAGAATTTTGGTGAACATAAATGTTTAAAAAAACTATATAATAAAAATAAAAATTAAAAGGGAGAACAAAAATTATTATTTATTAAAGATAAAAAATAGAGAAGGAGATGGTGGTGCGGCTCCGGTGAGTTTTAGGCTGTTTTAGCGGGGGAGTATTTTGCCGGAGTTGTTTTAGTGACGGGAGAAGGGAAAGAAAAGAGGCGGCAGAGATGGTGGTGGAATCGCCGGCCGTCGGTGTCAGCTCCGGCGGCGGCAAATCGGTGAAGGAGACGGCTTGAAGAGAGATGGAGCGGGGAGAAAAAGAGGGATGGGGTAGAAGTCTGCCGGAGCTCCGGTGGTGGAGGGCGGCGGTAAGGTTTTGAGAGAGAGAAAGAGATGCGTGAATTGTTGGAGAGGAAAGAGAGATCTGATTTTTGTTTTGCGTCTTTAATGTGTTGTGTGGTGTGTTTGTGTATTTAAAAGGAGAAAAAAGAAAAAAGCAATTCTATCAAATCTACTTTTTCCAACAAATCACTTAAATTAGCGATAATAGATGAAACAAAGTGAGGAGAACTTGATTGATTAATTTATTATTTTATGTATTAATATAATTAAATTAATTTATATTTAAAGGTCGTATTAAATAAAGTATAAAATAACGAATATTAATGTATAGTTATAGAAAAAATAATAAAAAATATAATTATCTTGAAAATTATGCTATAAAATAATTAAAATTATACTATACGGTAAAGAATTGCAGTGCTATGTAGATAACTGTACAAAAATATTAAAATAATAATATTTGATAAAAAATTTAAAATTTACAAAATTAAAGATAATTATCAATAACTTCTATAAATTAAAATATGACAATAAATGAGTAAAAATTCTAAAATAATCATGATTATCAATAATTTACAAAAATAATGTGTGAAAAACTGCATTTTATGCGTTTTAACGATTATAGGGCTTAAAAATGATAATTTTAAGTATGAAGAGCCAAAATTGATTGCCAACACCAAGTATAAAGTGTGTTGAATTGTTGTTATCGCAATATTTACAAATTATGTTTGAAAATTATTATATATATATATATATATATATATTTTATTTAAGCGTAATAATTAAAAAAAAAATGTTAGAGTTTATTTTAGTAACAAATATAAGTAACAATCCATAATTTTAAAAATCGACGTAATATAGGCATGAAAGACTTGTATGATTAACACTTATATCTCATTCTCTTTTGTTCGACAAATGTGAATTATATGCATGATTTCTATAAGTGTCAACGTTTATCAGGTTTAAGGTATGTTGAGTTTTCATTATTGCAATATCTTGCAAATTATGCCTGAAAATTATTAAATATATGTTTTAATTTTATTGAAACATAATACTTAAAAAATAATTAATTAGAGGTCATTTTAATAACAAATATAAGTAATGATTTACAAACCACAAGGGTTGGTATGGTGCTTCAGCACCTCACCCCTTCAACAAGAGATTGGGGGTTCGATCCCCACCACTAGTGAATGGAGAAAATTCTGTGGCCAGTTCCCTACCGCTTAGTGCGCTGACCGTAGAACGGAGATTAGTCTCACGGCTGCCGACTGTGGGGATACCTTGAGAAACCAAAAAAAAAAAAATTTACAATTTATCAAAGTGACTTAACATAGAGGCAAAAGACTTGTGGATCAACACTTATGTCTCACTCTCTTTGGTTCAACATTATGACCTATATGGATGATTTTTATAATGTGTCGACATTTACGAGTTCTAAAGTGTGATGAGTTGTTGTTGTTGACATCTAATATTTGCCCCCCACAACTAAGTTTAACCCTGAGTTTCTTTAATTTTAAATAAAATTATAATATTTATTTTATCCGAATAAAATTTTTTTCAAAGTATTTAGCTGGGTAATTTTGCCATTTTAAGTAAAGATTATATATTATCGTATTTAATTATATAAAATTATATAATGTTATTACTTAAATATTTATTTTATGAAATATTGAATTTTAATTAAATTTTATAATGAAAATAGATTAAAATCCTAATTTAAATACATTTTAGTCTAAAGAAAAATAATTTATGTGGGAGAATATTTATTTTATTTTATTTTATCGAATCAAGAAGTTCGGGGTTAAAGGAGATATTAATTCATTTTGAATTTTGATTTAATTTAGTCAATCTATTAGATTTGATCATAATTGAAATCAAATTGGCTACAATTGTGATGCAATTGTCCAATTGATTTTTAATTTGGACAAAGCTTAAATGAATTGGCTAAATCCCCAAATAACATAATCTACCCAATGCCCAATTAAACCAATTTCGACCCGTTTCCTAATTAAACCAACAATCCGCGGCAGCAAACCAACACAATAACAATTTCAGCCAGTCGAAATAGTCCGACCCAACCCGGCCCAGCACTAAATCCTCTTTTCTCCTTCATCATCAATAAACAATAGCGGCCAAAACACATACACCAACAGCGTGCACACAGCCAAGGACTGATGTCAACTCCAAAACGTCGAACCCATCAACAATACATCACTAATGACAACAGCGAATAACCGTATCAACAACAACAACTATGAATCCAACATCGACCCGAACCCAGCTTCCCAAAACCGATCCATATCCGAATTCGATCCGACCCAATCAGCGTACAACCGCGAATTCCCTCAACAGCTCATCCTTTTAGTTTTTGAAATTCGAATTTGTGCCAACCAAATAGTACGAATTTTGTACAAGTACAGCTCACCCCCTTATCAACTTTTAAAATTTCCCAAATTACCCTCCATGATCTTTTATCCCACATCGACGAAGGGGTAACGGGATCCCCACAATTCATTCTATATAAAGCTCATCAATAAGCAAAAAATCCCAAGTCTTGAAAGAGGAAAAACCCTTTGAGCAAAAATACAGTGCATTTTTTTAGTAAAAATTTTTTGTCTCGTGAAATTCGTTGGCAAATTGAAGATTTCGAGTTGGGTTTTTTTGTGGTGGCTGATTCTGACGAAGTTCGTGGTTCCTCCATTTTGCTACCCCGAAAGAGGTAAATATATTTTTCCATTTCAATTTTGTTATTATTTTCTTTTGTTTCGTCTCCTTCGTATATCTCGTAGATATAATATTGTTTGTTGGAGTTTTGTTCGCTGTAGAATCCTCGGAAGGCTGTAGTTTTTTTTTTGAAATAGGAATCAAATTCATGTTAGAATCTGTATTTTCATTATTGGTTTCATAATTTTGGGTTTGTTGCATTGAGTTCACTGTCCCGGCAGTTTATTGAGGTTGAATGACTATTCTATCTGTTTTAATAGTAATCGACACATGTTAGGGGGAGTTCATTGTTTGCTTCAGCCTAAGTGCTCTGCCTGCTGCTAATTTTTTTTTTAGTTCACTGTTCTATTTTTTCACTACAAGATCTTAGATTTCTATTTTTAGTCATCGCTTTATTTTAATGAAATTTAGTACATAGTTTCTTTCAATTTATTGTTTATCATCCCAATCCTTAAGCTCAATGCTTTAATCTCATGATTTGTGTTGTGTCTTCAAAATTCACTGTAATGTTCGCTTCTGGTTATTCCTAGTGTATTGTTTCTATATTTGAACATTTTGGTTTAACTTGTTTTTCAGCTGACTATTGTTTGTTTTAGTTTCGATTCATTAGTTCAATATCGTTGGTAGCTTGCTTTAGTCTCCCTTCGTCTTGTGATTATTTCAAGTTTTCTTTTGTAAATTCCTAAAAATCATAGTTCACTCGTTGATTTGCTTACTGCTATTTATTTGTAATCATATACCACCCCTGTTTTGATTGTGAACACGTAGCACGCATGTTAGCAGCTTTAATGACCTTGATAGAATTTGAATATTGGTTTAAAATTGAAGGAGAATCAGAAAGGTCAATACTTTGGTATAATTTGCATAATAGGATTGGTATATGGGAAATTTAGTGTTTACATTTGTTGGCGCATAGAAGAGGGGTGCAGGGAAACAAATGAGAATAAAGGGCACAAACTGCATATATACCGTGTCCCACTCACCCCAGTTAGTGTCGTTTCATACAGATCAACTGATGGTCTTCCACATATTAGATGTCAGCATTGATTCCTTTCTTTATGTGGATTTTGCTTTATATAATTTTGGTATATAGTATTATTAAAGGGACTGAACTCGATTCCAAATAAATTTGTTTTCCTTTCTCCTATTATTATTACTATTATTATGATTGTTCTTCCCTTATTGTTCTAGACATCATGAGTCTCTCCTCAAGATTTAGTTAATCATATTGCATTCGATTTAAATTCTTGAACTTGTTTGAATCCGTTGATCATATTGCATTCGATTTAATTCTTGAACTCGTTTAAGAGATAGGTTAATCGCCTTTCATTGGATAAGTTGCATCTCTTTATATCATGGTTTACTGTTGTCCTTATGTGCGAGAATTCTCTTTTAATAATACCGTTGATCTTCAAGTGCTTATCCTTTGAACATATATTAATTACTTTGCTTTTCTTTTGCATGGGGAGACATTCGAGTCCTACATGGACGGCTTTCTTTTGCACGATTATTGTGAGCCATTGAGGCCTAATAACCGCGAGTCGATTTCGAAAGACTTAAGTCCAAAAGATAATCCCATGGCATACGAATATAAGAAGATGGAAGAAGATGATGGATCGAAGGCCATTGATGAAAGATCATTAAATTCTGTATTGTTGTTTTTTCACTTGTTCTTCTATCTATTTATTTATTTATTTATTTATTCATTCATTCATTTGGGCCTCGAAATCAAAGTTATAAATTTAATAAAGGTGGAGCAGATTTTGGGCCAACAGGCCTAAAAATAGTTTAGGACAGGTTATGGGTCAAAGGCCCGATATTTAAATTAGGACAGGTGCAAGTGGGTCAAAAGCCTAATTAGATTAGAACGGAGTCTATTGTTTTGGGTCCAATGACCTAAGTCTTTTATTTTCTCCCCTTCCCCTTTTACATGTTTTGTTGTTAGTTTGTTTAGACTTGGTTAAAATTCCTACTAAGTCGTCTAAATCTATTTTACACAAGTTTTTTTTTTCTAAAATCAATCACTTTTCAACAATCAATCTTTTTAAAGTTAGTCAAAAGATATTTTCAAACAGTCTGAATAACCGCAAGTTAGCGGGCTTTTTGGTGCTTTAAAACCTTCCTAAAACTTGCCCATTAGAAAACTTGCCCTTCATCTATTGACCCCGAGTCAATTACAGACGAATCATATTTATGTGTTGAAGAAATATATGTTTATTTAATCCAATCCATTATCCTTTGAGGTTGGGAAAAGACTTGTTTTGCTTACTTTCGTGCAAGGATGCCTTAATCATACAACAATTGAGGAAGGAATCGAAAGCAAGTCAAGCAAGAAATTGATCGATATGGATGGTTGCATCTAGAGCACAGTTATACGGCAATTGCTTAATCATCAACGGATGTCGCCAAGGACAAGAAGTGGACAAAGCTAAGAGGGCGGAGGCTAATAGAAGAGCATTCAGGAACTAGTATTTCCTATTCCCTGCGTGGGACATTGTTCTTTTTCTCATATTATTTTTTTTTCCTTTCCCTAAAAATTGTATCATTTTTGTGTAACTTTTGTAGGCATTTATGTCATTTATGTATACCTATGAAGGTTTTTGGGGATAATGGATTGGCTTTAAAAAGGCGTATATTTTCTTCAAAATTCGTTAGGCCTAAACTCTTGGCTCAAAAGGGTCACCCCAGTTAGGATATGCGTTATTATAATGTTTTTATGCGATATAACTGCCTTATGTGTTTATGTGCGTTTGTTTGAATCAAAGGCAAATTTATCAACTATGGTCCTGTGGATCAATTTGGCTATGACACAAACAACTCTACATGGTTACTTCTTGTCGAGTATCTTGCATTACTTATCACATATGGAAACTAACAAATCTACCTTTGAGTTATTCTACTTTACAGATAATCGAAAACTACTCCATGTTGAAACAAACTGACAGAACATCTTTACTTCACCCGATCAAAAGTTCATAAAACCTCGTCCTCTGACCATTATTCAAAAATGACTGGAAGCAACGAAGAAAACGCGTTGACCATCAGGGACAATGTAATAGCGGAACAAAGCGAGATGATTGCTGAACTCACGAGAAAATTAGAAATGCTTTAGGAAGAGATGAACATACTCGAGATTTGGCTAACTTGGCTATCACTATCAACGTTTCCGCTCCAAGAGGACACGGGACTCCACTCCAGATCCCTTTCTTCGCTACGTCTATTCTCGGGGACTATCCAAATAACACCTCGTTCGTCTTCGCTCCTCAACTTGTCCAAAACACCAATCGAAAAAATAATCCAGATGCTTACCATCCATAAAATTCATCCCTAACCCCACAAAATCCGTCTCCAAATCCACAAAATTCATTCTCGAATCCCTAAACCCATTTTCAAATCCACAAAATTCGCTCCCAAATCTACAAAATCTGCTCTCAACCCCACAAAATCCGCTCCCGAATCCACAAAATCCATCTCAAAATTCATAAAACTTATTTCCAAATCCACAAAATCTCTCTCAGATTCCACCAAACTATTCTCATATTACACAAAGCACTATCAATTTCCAAAACCTCCTCCCTCACTACCACCCAACCTTCCCTAATCCTCAAAATCAAGCTACCGTTCCAAATTCTTCTTATGTTATCATATTCCCTGACATCTACAATCTCTTTCCTAATCCCGAGGTAGACCATTACGAGGAGAAGGAAAATGAGTGAAGGACCGAGCATGAAAAAAAGTTGCTATATATGAATGAATAGATCATGAGGATCAAGGAATCTCACGAGACAGGTGATAATGATGTTTTGGGGTACGATGATCTGTGTGTGCACCCTGGAGTACATCTACCAAAAGGGTACAAAGTCTCTAAATTTGAAGTGTTCAATAGTGTCGAAAATCCAATGGCCCATTTAAGAAGGTATTGTGATCAAATGGTTGGGGTAGGAAGAAATGAGGCATTATTGATGTGCTTATTCAATCGAAGCTTAAGCGGCGAAGCCTTAGATTGGTTCTCATCTCAAGAACTGAAAAGATAGTCTAGTTGGAGGGCGTTAGCCAAAAGTTTTTTCGATAGATTTGCATTTAACATTGAGATAGTTCCTGATCGATATTCACTAGACCAAATCAAGCAGAAGAATGATGAGTGTTTTCGAGACTATACCTTCCATTGGAGAAAAGAAACTGCTAAAGTACAACCTCCCATGTCTGAGCAAGAAATGGTATTAATTTTCTCTCGCACTCAGGAGGGAGAATTTTATACTAGGATGATATCCGCGGTCCGAGCAACTTTCCCAGATTTGGTAAAGATTGGAGAATCGTTAGAGGAAGGCATCCGAACAGAAAAAATTACCAAAAACCCCAACATCATCTGAATCTTCTGCATTCTCAAAGAAGAAAAGAAAGGATGTGACTGTGGTCTCCACTAATTCTGTGGATAAATTGAAGAAGAAATTCGATCCAAGGAATATTCTTTCCCCACTTCCATCATCAAATTTTCAGCCTGTATTCTATACCCAATCCCAGTACCAAACTCCATTTCCAAATATTCAACCCCAATACCAAGCTCCACTTTCAAATATTTGACCCCAGTACCAAGTTCCGCAGTCAAATTATCAATCTCATGTTCAAGCTATTCTTCCAAACACCAAATACACGTCCAACCGCCTCCAAACTATCATCAAGTACCTCCTCCTACTAATAAAAATCAGTATAACCCCCACGTATAAACCTCAAAAAGAAGCATCCTAGAAAATTCACTTCATTGGCTGAAAGTCGTACCCAGCTCTTCGGAAGATTGATGAAAGCTAGTTATTTACAGTCTATTCCATCAAAGCCTACCAATCTCACTTCCCGATTTTTTCAGGCCGATCAAGTCTGTGCTTATCATTCAGGAGTGCCCAGACATAATACTGAAAATTGCATCAATCTGAAACACAAGATCCAAGACTTAATTGATCAGAAGATCATCACTCTTCAGGCGATGACTCCAAATGTCACCATAATCCCTTGCCTAATCATGAGGAAGTCACAGTTAGCATGATTGAAACAACAGGCAAATGAGTATCTAGCAAGACTATTACTAAGGTGGATTCATAAAATTCCAACAAGACAGAAAGAGTGAAAAATATAGAGAAAGTCGTGGCTGCTTTGAGTGTCTCGAGTAACAATTTGAAAGGAATTATTGAGCCCATGGTCCCAGAAAAATCATTTAAGCATGGGATAGAGTATCAGCCAAGAGAGGAAGATGAGGTTGAAGAGAAATCAAAGATAAATCTGTCCAAACCATCACCGCTCCTGTACCAGTTATTTCTTGTGCGCGAGATGTCAAAAGATGATGGTCTTGGGGATGGGACAAGAAGTCTGCTCGAGGGATGCAATGATATACCAGAGGATTTTCCAAAGTCTGATGGGGTAAGGAAGATTGCACCAGAAAGGCTTTGCAAAATTGGACCTCCACTCCACTCATAACCCATCGCCCGTCACGGTAGATGAAAGGGAAATTACTAATAGTTTTAAAAATCGATGGTGATCTGGAGGAGGCCCCGTGATCCACTTCTTTATGTCTCAAATTTTTCTTTTTGTGTTTTACAGCTTTGTAAAAGGCATGGGTCCGCATTTGCATGGGTCATGAGCCATAGTTTGTATGTAATTTCCCAAAAGGCCTCCCTTTATTTAAGAAGTTATTTTAAAATTTATTATCTTGTTATCATCTAACATGGTTTATTTTGGTAGCAATAACTTTAAAACTCACTAATGTCATGTCATGAAAATGGTTAGACGGACAAAGTGAAGAGAATGATGATGAATAGAAGAAGGTGATGAGGAGCAGTTAGTGAAAGATATAGAGGAATTTGAAAACTGAGAGACTCCCAACCTGGAGGAGCCCTAATCCTACTTGAGATGGATTGTCAAGAGTAGACCAAACTAATCAATTTTAATGCGGTAAGAGATACTATGTTTGAAGGATGTTTTAATTTTGTTTCCTTGGTTTATCTATAATCGCCTCTATGGTAGTTTTAATGTATGGTGCATAATTGCCTAGAATCTCTTTCCCTTTATGTATGAACTACGTTTGACCTGAATTCCCAAGAAAGGGATACGTAGGCGACCTATGCCGGTTTCGGTCAACTCCTGAGGACAATTTATCCTTTTCTTTTATGTGTGAACTACGTGATGACCTGAATTCTCAAGAATAAGATATGTAGGTGGCCTATGTCGGCTTTGGTCAACCCTGTATATTTTTCTATATGTCCCTAGAGTAGTCCTGAACTATGTTTGACCTGATTCCTACTTCAACGGGATACATAGACGCCCCAAGGCTCGGTCATATAACCCCAAGAAATGAAAATTGGGGCAGAATTTTTGAGAAGGAATCTAAAAAAATCACAAAAGGAAGATCATCATCCAGCAAAGAGAATAAAGATTAGCAAAGACTTCAGATTTCCTCAAGCCAAGATCATCTCAAATAGTAGTAAACTAGGGCAGAATTTTCGAGAAGGAATCTAAAAAATTCACAATGATAAAGATTATCATGCAACAAAAAGGACGAAGACAAACAAAGACTTCAGATCCTCTTGAGCTGAGATCATCTCAAACAACATTAAACTGGGGCAGAAATTTTGAGGAGGGCCTCAAAATTTCCACTAAACACTGAAATATATTTCAAATCCCCCAGCACCAGAGGTCAAAGTCAAGTTTTGGAAATAGTCAGCCGCGACAAAGTCTAGATAGACTAAATCTCCAGCTATGATAGAACTTCTGATAGATAGCCTCAATGATGTTGAATCCCTAGCAATCCTACATCAAACGTCGGATACAGTCAGAACCAAGAGAATGATGTTCGTTGAGCTAGTACATGATATGACTGACAGAGATTTCCTAAATCTTTTACAGAAGTTTTGAAACTAGTTTTTTAAAGTTAAGACTACTTTCAAAAATTTGTGCATGGCGGAGTACTCGAAAGATGGCGTTTATAGCCAATTATATATTTAAAATAAATTAGGATTTTAATTATTGAGATTTATAATAATTTTTTGTTATATTCCAATTTAAGTAGTAATTATATGATTTCGAGAGCCCACAATATATTTTATATCTTTTAATTTTTTAAAGTTATTAATTATTGTGATTTGTAGTATTTAATACGTATTTTTAAAAATATATAACAATTTATTTTTTTTACAAATTTTAAGTTATTCACTATTAAAAATTATAATACTTTTATGTAATTTTAATTAGTAGTATATGTTACTTTACTTGTCGAAACTTTTGTGATATTGATTAGGGGTGCTTATGGGGCGGATCGGACGGATAAATATGCTTAATGGTTTGACTTATTGGATATCGGCTTTTAAATATACTAATCCACTAGCCAACCAATAAGATATCGGTTGGTTTGGTTCGGATTAGTAATTATCAGACGGTTAACGGGCGGTGTATTGACTCAACCATTTCATGCTCCCTTCTTTCACTTTCACAATTTCATTCACCAATATATTGATCTCCCACAAAATTATTTTTACTACTATACTTAAGCTTATAATTGTAATTTAAATCAGAGTGAAAAATAAATAAAAGCTTAAATTTGGAGGGTGCATATACATAAGTATTTATTTAACAAATATTAATCAAAATATACTTCAAGTATACATATTTATATATTAGAAGTGAAGAGAAGTCTAATATGGTCCAAACTCCAGACTAACGAGTTAGTAGATCAGTAAGAAATTCAACTTGCAAATCGTATCGTCATATAACTATGATATCCATAAAATGGCTAATAAAACATGTAGCTTTCTTGTCATAATCGGAAGTCCAAAATAGAGAGTAAAACAACTTGTTTTGATTTGATCTTTAAGGAGCGACGTTTTGATTTAATAAATTTTAAGGAGCGGTAGAATATTAAATGAAGTTTTAGGGTTAATAATAAGTACTTTAAAGTATATATCTAATAATAAAAATTAACTATAATAGTTTTTAATGAGTAACGGTTTACCTAATAAGAAAATTGAGTAATCCACCCTGCACCAATAAACTGTTAACTATAAAATTTTAATTCATTTTTCAGCCGTTAATCGGATAACCCAACACCATTAAGCCAATAAGTCAATTTTGCAGTTGGCTTATCAGTTGTTGTTCGGTTTTGAACATCCCTAATATTGATACTCAATTATATTTTTATAATATTTTTTTATATTCTAATTTAAGTGGCACTGATATAATTTCGAGAGTCCATCAAATATTTTATATCTTTTAAATTTTTTTGAAGCTGTTAATTATTGTGATTTATATTATCTTTTACGATTTTTTTCAGTCTCAATTTATGTGATACAAATAACATTTAGATAATCAATTATATTTTTAATATGTTTTTAGATATTTAAGCTATTAACTATGTAATTTATAATACTTTTTTGACATTGTAATTTACTATTTTAAGTCGTTAGTTATTGTAATTTATAATACTCTCTCCTTGTTCAAACTGTGACATTAATAGTCAATTATATTTTAACAATAGTTTAAGTTTTAAATTTTTGACATTTATAATATCTTTTTTTCTATTCCAATTTAAGCGACACTGATATAATTTTGTGAGTCAACCAAATATTTTACATATTTTAATTTTTTAAGTTTTTAATTATTGTGATTAATAGTATTTTTTACGTATTATTTTGAAATATATAACAGATAAATTTTTCTTAGATATTTTAAGTTGTTAACTATTGCAATTTATAATACTTTTTATGTAATTTTTTAAACAACGTATGTTACTCTCTTTGTTCAAACTTTTGTGTCATTGATAGTCAATTATATTTTTTAAATAATTTAATTTTTTAATTATTTTAATTTGTAATATTTTCAATTTAAGTGGCATAACATTTAAATGGCTTATAATAACTAATTAAAAGTGATATAGTAAAATCACTATAAAAAATACTTGTGAAAGAAAATTAAATTGACTCTATACAAGACGTCAAGTTAATTTAAAATTAAATGCTATTAATTTTTTAATACTTTGATGACTTTATAATAATTTTTTAATATTTAGATGACTTATAATAATTAATTATCGATGATGTAGTAAAATTACGATTGAAACAACTGAAACAGATATGTCATAAATGTCTATTTTATTAAATATTATTATTTTTCTAATTCATAAATAACATGTAATAATTAATTAGGGATGATCTGATAAAATCACAAAGAAAGCAGACAACTGAAAATAGACGTAATAACCGATAGTTGCCTGCCTGAGTTGTCAACTAACTGACACTTATATATAGTAGTGATGGATGAAATTTCGAGATGCAATAATTTTTTATATGATACTTTAAATTATTAATTATTGTAATTTATAATAATTTTTATAGAATTTTAAAATATATAACATACTAAAGATATTGATTGACAAATTTCGATGGACCCCACGTTGTATAATACCATCAAAGGCTGCATGCCAATTACATTTGAAATTGAAGTAAAACGTTGCGTCCATGCATAAGAAAAGATAAAAAAGAAATATTGTACTTTATTGACCATAAAGGAAAATATACACACAATATAACATATGGTGCAAGATGACTAAACATGCAATTGTAGAATGAAAAGTTTTAAATGACAAAATTGTCCTTACCATATAGAAGAATGGCAAGAAGCACACATGTTGACGAAGACGTGTGTGCTTCTCCACTTTTCTACATAATAGAATACATATACAAATATATATACAAATTTGACATCCCCATTCTTCCACATAGATCCAATTCTGAATCACAGACTTTCTTCGCCTCATTTATTTATGAGTAAATACATAATTATCCCCCTAATCTTGTTCGATATTTATAAAAAGACACCTAAACTTTCACTTCGACCTACTATCCCACGATTCTTCTTTATTTTGTCGCAAACATACTATTTTGACCCTCTGCGTATATACACACACCACAGATGTGTGAAAGGACTCGAATTTGACTTTTTTACCAATTAAAAGTTGTCACATGTAAAATAATTGATATATAATTTATATTGTTTTTTTAAAAAATATTTATTTATTTTTATATCCCTACCCCCCCCCCCCTCTCCCACCCCAATCCACTCACCCTTTCTTTTTCAACTCAATTCACCATTAAAGCTCCTCCATTGAAGTTTTTTTTTAAAAAAAAAAAAATCATTCATTAAAGCTCCATTTTACAATTAAGGGTGTGTTTGGTATGATGGAAAATATTTTCCATGAAAAATGTTTTCTTGAAAAATATTTTCTTGGAAAATAAGTTGGTTTTATACTTATTTTCTCATGTTTGGTTGGTGAATGGAAAATATTTTTTGAAAAATATTTTATGGTGTTTGGTTGGTCAGTAGAGAATATTTTTTAGAAAAATATTTTCTAGTGTTCAATTGATGAGTGAAAAAATATTTTTTAGAAAATACTACTATCTGTTAACTAGTATATCAGTACCTCTAGCAACTCAACAATTTGTAAGAACTAATTTAAGCATAACAAATAATATCAATATTGAATACTAAAATATTACAATCACTAAATTTAAGCAACTATTAATTACCAAATATAGGAGACACTTTTCAATATTTTGTTAGGACAATCTCAAGATACTACAATTAATAGAAATATAACAGAACGACAAACTTATTCAACCTCGTGAAACAAGTTACATCGATAACAAAATGAAATATACAAATAACAAAAGTAACAAAAGTAAGTCTTCCTCTATACATATGAAAATAACAATACATTCAACGAATTGAAAATCGAAAAAATTCGAGCTTCATTATTTTTTATTTCAAACAGTGAAAAATTGAAGCAAAGCACAGTGAAAAACATTTCCGAGTAATGTAAATTTTTTAGAAATGTAAATTTTTTGAGTCATTGAATATCAGTGTTGTTGGGGTGGGAAGAAGGGTGAGGGTGAGGTTATAAGTCACAGTTGTCATTTTCTGGAAAATGACTTCCCTTGCCCATGAGGGAAGTCATTTTCCATCAAATGGTGGAAAATAAGTTGTCTTGGAATATATTATTCTAAACTTTTGTTGCAACCAAACAAGGGAAAACCGGAAAACATTTTCTAAAAAATATTTTCCATCATACCAAACACACCCTAAATCATATCATTTAACTACCCACCATTTCTTCTTCAATACAATGTCTTCTTCAATACCATTAAAGATTTTCAACACAATGTCACCATTAAAGCTCCCCCGTTGAAGCTTTAAAAAAAAATCATATCATTAAAGCTTCATTTTCAGTTAAATAATATCATTTAACTATCTTTAAAACTCAATTCAATCATAAAACTCTCAATTCAATCATAAAACTATTTTTTAAAGTGATTTGAAAAAAAATAGACGAAAATGCTGACGAAGTGGGGGGTTAGGGGGAGATGTTGATGGGGTGGGGGTGTTGTACGGGGGTTGGGGGTGCTGAATGGGGGTAGGGGTAGAAGGGAGCTGCTGGACGTGGGGAGGGGAGGGTAGTTGCTGGATGGGTGTAGGGTGGGGGAAGAGGGGTGGGGTGGGGTGAGGTGTTAAATTAAATAAAAAGAAAAATTTTATTAAAAAATAAAAAAAATATGAAATTAAACGTATTCAACACGTGGCAGCACCTGATTGGTGCGTGTGTTCACTCTTTTTTTGTGACTGAGATTCAACGAAAAATGATGTGTTTGCAACGAAATAAAGAAGAATCGTGGGGTAATAGGCAGAATTCAAAGTTTAGGTATCTTTTTAAAAATCTCGACCAACATTAGGGGGTAATTATATATTTACTCTTTATTTATCTTATTTTAATTTGACTATCTGTCTTAATTTATATGTCAAGTAAAGAATCTTTTTGAATCGTGTAATCTCAAATAAAGACATGTTGATTATAAGCGTGGTAAAACAGACACCTCTTCGTCGACGTACCTGCTTGCTTTGTGATTTTACTATATCACTCCTAATTAATTATTATATGTCATTTGCATATTGAAAAATTAATAATATTTAATAAAAAGTAAAATAAATATTTATGACATGTCTGCTTCAGTTGTTTCAACCATACGTGTTCGTGACATACCTGCTTGCTCCGTGATTTTACTATATCACTTTAGTTAATTATTATATGTCATTTACGCATTAGAAAATTAATAATATTTAATAAAAAGGTAAAATAAACATTTATGACATATTTGCTTTAGCTGTTTCAACCGTAATTTCAATATATCACTCCTAATTAATTTTTAGGAATAATACCCACGAAAATACCTGAAGTTTGACCGGATTACCAGTTGAACATACTGAACTTTGCGGGGGTCCTATTACCCCCCAGACTTTTTTTCGTATTTTAATGGCATATATCTGCCACTTGGCACATTGCGTGTGATTCACGCGCATTGAGCGCGTGAACAGTGTTAAAAATGTTTTAAAACTCTTTTTTTTTGTCAAACAACCCCTTAATTTTATAATTATTTAAAGTTTTATATTTTTATTTATTTTTTCATTCTTCTTTCTTTTTAATGGAACTCGAAAAATCATGAAAAAAATTTCATGTATGGAACTCGAAATCTTTCCAAATTAATGGAAAGATTAATGATTATAATTAATGGAAAGATTTTTTCGAATCTTTCGAGTTCCATTTACAATTTGAACTCGGAATTATAAATGGATTCGAACTCAGAATTATAATTCGGAAAGATTAATGGTTATAATTAATGGAAAGATTTCGAATTAAATTTCATGTATGGAACTCGAAAAATTCCTTAATGGTTATAATTTAATGAAACTCGCTAATTGAAACTCAATGAATGATTCAGAAGATTCAAACTCGAAAACTCGCTAAGTTAATTCCGAGTTCCATTAATGGAAATTGAATCTTTCGAGTTCCATTAACAGAAGATTGAATATCTTCATGGAAATTGAATCTTCCGAGTTCCATTAACGAAATATTGAATAGCTTCATACATGAAATTAAATTTTTTGAATTTTCCGAGTTTCATTAATGAATTTTTCGAATCTTCTGAGTTCCATTTATGGAAATTGAATCATGAAATTAAATTTTTTGAATCTTTCGAGTTCCATTAATGAATTTTCTGAATCTTCCGAGTTTCATTAATGGAAATTGAATCTTCTATTGAGTTTTCAATTAGCGAGTTTCATTGAATCTTTTATTAATGGAACTTGCTAATTGAATCTTCCGAGTTTCAATGGAAAATTAATGGAAGATTCCATTCAATTATTTGAAATTTTTTTTTCATAAATTCAATGGAATCATTTGGAATATTTAATATGGTTGTAATTATGAAAAAATATTGAAAAGTGATAAAATGGAGAAGAAACGGTGTGTGTACTACACTTTCCACAAAAAAAACTGGGTATATGTTTTGAGGGGGGATTAATTCCACTTTAAAAAAGTCTGGGGGAAATTAATTTCAATTAAAAAAAAGTATAGGGGGTAATAGGACCCCCGCAAAGTTCAATATGTTCTACTGAAAATTTGGTTAAACTTCAGGTATTAATAATATTTAATAAACAAAATAAAATAGACATAAAATTATAAATTATCTCTTAATGCTTTAATTAACTTGACATCTTACATGAAACCCATTCAATTCTTTTTTCATAAGTATTTTTATAGCAATTTTGTCATATCACTTCTAATTAGTTATTACGAGTCATTTAAGACATGTATGCTTTGCTACTTCAGACTTGATATTTGGTTGACTCTTACGTATTAGAAAATTAATTATATCTAATAAAAAAATAAAATAGACTTTATGACATATCTGCTTCAACCGTAATTTTACTATATCACCCTAATTAATTATTATAAAATCTCAGTATTAAAAATTAATACTATTCAATAAAAAAAATAAAATAGATAATAAAATGATAAATTAACTCTTTATATTTAAAATTAACTTGAGGCCCACTTAAATTTTTCCTTTATAGCAATTAGTTGTTGCCATGTGACCAGGAGATCACGGGTTCAAGTCTTGAAAACAGCCTCTGGCAGAAATGCAAGGTAAGACTGTGTACGATACACCCTTGTGGTGGGGTCCTTCCTCGGATATCGCGCATAGCGGTAGCTTTAATGCACTGGGCTGCCCTGTTTTGTTTTTATTTAAATACCTGTTTGGATGAACTTTTGGCTTTTGACTTATAAACGAAAAGTCATAAGTTAGAAATCCTAACTTATGCCTTTTGACTTATTTTTAACATTTTAGTTTAAAATCAAGTGCTTCACCTTTTTAATTTTACCCAAACACTTCCAAAGTGCTTAAAAGCTATGTTGACTTAAAAACACCTAAAATAAGCCAATCTAAGTAGCCGTTTGGCCATGAAAATTACTTTTTTTCGGAGAGTTGGAGTTAGAGTTGAAGATGAAGTTGGGGTTGGAGTTGTGTTTGTGTTCGGCCATGTCTTTTTGAAATTTTTTCTAGACTTTTGAAAAATCTTTTTTAAATATGATTTTATGTCCTCAACTTTTAAAAATTATCAAAATCACCCAACTACTAAATATCCATGGCCAAACGGGCCGGCCCTAAATAGGCTCTAAGACATGTCTGCTTCGCTACATCAAATCGTGATATTTAATTGATTCTCGAAATTATATCAATGTCACTTAAATTGAAATAAAAGAAAAAATATTATGAATCACAATTTTTACAAACTTAAATTATTTTAAGAATACAATTGACTATCAATGTCACAAAAATTTGAACAAAGAAAGTATTATAAATTATAATAGTTAACAACTTAAAATAGTAAATTATAATATAAAAAAAATTATAAATTACAATAACTAACAACTTAAAATATTTAAAAATATATTAAAATATAATTAATTATCTAAATTTTATTTATTTCACATAAATTGAGATAAAAAATAACATATATTACATCCGTACTTGGCAATAGCCCTAAAGAAGATATTCTTGAAATAAACTAAAATGAAGACCAAGATAAACAAATTATATCCCGGATTGTTAAGGATTATTTTGATCATTTTCCATCTTAATCATTTCTATATAATAATCTTTTTTCCCCTCGGAATATCCGAATAAAAGGTGGGTTTCTTAATTCCCCAATTCAAAATTAGGAAAAAGAAAAAACCTGTAGAAAAGCTAAATGCCACTAAAAACAGAATCAATTTTCAAAAACAAGCGAAAATCTTCAAAATTCAATCCAATTTTCGAATTTCAATGATCCCAATTTGATCATCAAAAAGAGAAAAAAATAAAATAAAAATTGAGGGGAATTGTAACCCTAAAGTTACAGGTGATGCAGAAGATAATATCAAATACGTGGGATTATTTGAATGGGATAGTGAAGAATGTTAGTTATTCAGCACCTATATGGGCTACTTTAATTGCTGGCTTATTTGTATTACTTACTCTTACACTCTCTATTTATCTCCTTTTCCATCACCTTTCAGCTTACAAAAATCCAGAGGTGATTTTCTCTCCTTTTTGCTCTTTTGTTTTCTTTCATTTCTCTGTTTATTGCAATACTGGGTTTCTATGAGCAGTCGGAGGTTAAAGCTATATACAAGTACGAGTAATGTTGGGATTAGTTATGTAAGAATTTATGTACAATATTTTATGTATGGATTAGTTTTTCATGTATGACTTATTCCACCTTTTATGTTGTATAAAATAATGCTCTCCCTCTTATTTTATGTGTCACACATTCCTTTTTACTCCGTACCAAGAAAAACTTGATGTGCCTCAGGTTATAAAAACTTATTTCAGGAGTTCAAGATAAATAATTAAAAGACTTGGTAGCTGTCATGAGACAGTTACGTGGTGGCTTTTTTGGTAGGAAAAGTGGCGAAGACAGTTA
Source organism: Capsicum baccatum var. pendulum (assembly GCA_030864225.1). Taxonomy (NCBI): domain Eukaryota; kingdom Viridiplantae; phylum Streptophyta; class Magnoliopsida; order Solanales; family Solanaceae; genus Capsicum; species Capsicum baccatum. Next base: position 274,112,869 of record CM061552.1, read on the forward strand.
GAAGAGGGTATTCAGAAAAAGGAAAGGGAATTCTGGGAGAGTTCTAGCCTCTCGAATGTCTAGAAATATTGTGATATGTTTAATCGTGGTGCTATGTATTGTATAACTGAAGTTCATTCATGTATTAGGTTGTAATTTAAGGTGTTAGCAGTGTCCAGAATGGTTGTTTTCAGATTTCTTGTTATAATATCAGTGTATCTAGTGTTAAACATCAATATTTGGTACTCCCTCCGTTTCATAATAAGTGAATTGTTAGAGTATTTTTTATGTTTCAAAATAAGTGAATGTTCACAATTCAAAGTAGATGTTGGAAATTTTTTCCAAATTTACCCTCCATTAAATGTGCATTGGGAGTATTATATGTTTTGCTTTTTGAAGAGGGTAAAAATGGAAAAACATGATAAATTTATGTCTTTGCTTTTTTTTCGCCAAAATCCAACAATTAACTTATTGTGAAACGGAGGGAGTATTATTTATTCCTTTTATTTACTGTTTCGTCAGAAAAGTCTATCAAAATTTCATCTTACCATAATTAGAGATAATTTAACTTTAAAATTTTCCTTTTTACTCTTAATAAAATGATACAACAACATAAATATTCGGGATTGTTGTAGACCACAAGTTTTAAAGTCTTTCATTTTTTAAAACACCGTGTCAAGTCAAAGGGAGTCATTTAAACTGGGACGGAGGGAGTACATACATTTCCTCATAAATTTATACGTGTATTAGTTATGCGGTTTCGAAATTGCAAATTAAACACTGTATTAATTTCATTAAATAAATAATTTACCTCCTAACTAGCCACCAAACATGGTATTGCTTATGCTGGATTTAATAGATGCATAACTCACCTTCGAACCAGCTACCAAAATACTCCTAAGGGGTTGTTTAGTAGCTAGTTAAGCACTAAGTCATTCATGTATTTAATCCCGCATACATAATACTATGTTTGGTAGCATTCTTTTGACATGTATAAAGTTCAATACACTAATATGATGTTTGGTATGCAATTTAGAAACCTGCATAACTAATACATGTAGGTATAAGGAAATTTATGTATTGTTTTATGCAGGATAAAATATGGATAACTAACACATGAATAACTAAATGTTGTATAAAATAATATGTAAATTCACTCATAACTAATTTTTGAATTACTAATGCATCACTCTAACTAGATGTTAAACGTTCCCTACCGGTTAGTTGTCTGGTACACATACTAATTTACCGTGGAATTATAGTCTTGGGGTTATTATCGTGTACTAATTTATCCCACCTGTGAGATAGGATAAAATAATCTCAAGTTGGATGGGATAAAGTGGGATATCACATGATTAAGCCTAAGATAAAATTTATATTGCATTTGGTTGATGGGATGGTACAAAGTTTATACTGGCACCCAAGGGTGTGGCCTAGTGGTCAATGAAGTGGGTTGAGAGACCCACCTAGTGGTCAATAAAGTGGATTGAGAGCCTGAGTTCTCAAGTTCAAATCCCAGCCGAGACAAAAAACACTAGGTAATTCTTTCCATCTATCCTAGCCTTGGTGGACAGAGTTCCCGTGGATTTAGTCGAGGTGCACAAAAGCTAGCCCGAACACCTTGGTTATCGAAAAAAAAAAATTTATACTGTCAACCAAATGCAATATAAATTTTATGTACGACTTAATCATGGGATATCCCACCTTATCCCGCGTACCAAAATGACCGTAAGCTCCTGTTATATGTAGGATCCTGGAAGGGCCGGACTATAAGGGTCTATTGTGCATGGCCTGCAAAAGGTTGCTTGCATAGTTCGAACCCGTGATCTCCTAATTAGATAACAACAACTCAACCAGTTATGCCAAGGTGCACTATTGAGTTTCTATATCTGTTTATATGTATCTTTTCTTTCTTTCTTTCTAATGACAGGAACAAAAGTTTTTGATTGGAGTGATATTGATGGTGCCTTCTTATGCTGTTGAATCAGTGAGTTTTTGCTTCATTTTTTTTTTTTTTTTAAAGTTATTCTGATATGAGTTCTGATTAGCAGAAAATCCAAAATCTTTCTCCAAATACCAAATTATAAAAATTAACGAGTTGTCATGATCACTTATTAGTATCAATATCAATGATAGTGATAAAGCTTGGTCTGTAATTTGAGGAGGCAAAAACGAAATATAGAGGTTAATCGAAAAAAAGTACTGAAAGGAAAACATAGAGGAAGAATAACCTTATTGCTCAAGTTCATTAGTATCTTATGTTGAAAAGAAATGAACAGTAAAGACTTCAGCGAAGAAAAACAAGGAAGAGATATGTTAGTAGACTTTAAATTGGTCGCTAAGGTGATAACACCAATAGAAAAAAGTGGATGTAATATGATTAACACAAAAATTGTCTGACAGTGTTGGAAAAGAGATTGTCTAAGAAAATGCAAATTTGAAAAAGAATTGTTTATAATTTCCTCAATTTCATAAGTAATATTTGTCAAATGTTCGAGGTTTTATCCCTTTGTATATGAGACATTGACATTCCTTTGTTAATGGCTTTCACTTTCTAACTCCATCAAAGTGAAGTGAAAAAATGAGAGATGGTTTAGTCATGGTATTCAAAGTTGATTTTTGTGATACTGTTACACAAAGTTTTGTTAAAATCATAGGAGACTAAATTAAAACGCACAACATAGGCAAACATTTTTGTTGAAGATCTCAACCCGTGTTGACTTTGAGAGTTATTGTCATAAACCCAAAGGAGTTTACCTGGCTGATTCTCTAATATGGTTTATTTTTCAGTTTGTGTCATTGGTAAATCCAGCGATTACTGTTCAGATTGGGATACTACGAGATTGCTATGAATCCTTTGCCATGTATTGCTTTGGGAGGTACCTTGTTGCATGTTTAGGTATGGATATTTTCTATGAATCCTTTGCCAAATCCGTCTTGCCTAGAGAAAGAATTTTTGCGCTTGTTTTGCAACTTGAAAAGATCTGATAACTATTCGTTGTCATTCTCCTATTCATCAGCAGATTCCTTCTCATGCTCACACAAACGCTTACGTGTTTTTTGTTGGTATGACAACTGAAATTTGACTGCTTGGTATAAGGGGTCGTGTGCCTTATCGGCTAACTGGTCTTCTTAAGTGCCCCTGTACTGTAAAAATTTTAATTTAAGTTTTCAAAGCATAAATTTGTCCCGGTTTGATTTTACCAGTCTATGCCACTGGTCACAAGCAAAATGTCTCCAAAATCTCTTACATGAACTCATTCAATTATTTGTGTCCTTCTTCCTCCCCCGCCCCTTTAATTTTGTTTGCCTTAGGTGGAGAAAAGAGGGCCATACAATTTATGAAGAGGGAAGGGCTTGCAGCTTCAAAGATGCCACTACTAGAACATGGCTCTGAAAGGGGGATTGTTAAGCATCATTTTCCCATGAATTATATTTTCAAGCCATGGAAACTTGGTCAGTGGGTCTACCAAGTTATCAAGTTTGGAATTTTCCAATATGTAAGTGTGCTACCCTGACTTTGAGGCTATATTCCTTTGGGCCGACAAGCTTTACAAGTTTCTTGACTTTTATATATATATATATATATATATATATATATATATATATATATATATATATACAACACAAACTCTGCAGATGATAATCAAAGCATTTACTGCTACTTTAGCAGTGATTCTTGAAGGTTTTGATGTATATTGTGAAGGAGACTTCAAATGGAATTGTGGGTAAGAAACACTGGTCATTTGGGTAGCTCTCTCCTTGATTTTTTCTTCTTGTTTTATGCTGGATTTGGCCTTTTAGCCATCCCTTTTATCAAAATATTTTTTATCATACATTTTCTTTTCTTCCCATGACAACGATATCCTTTGCTACTTTCCTCGGCTAATGGGAAAATATTCCTTCGTTTTATTGAGATTAGGCTTAACAGATGATGGTAGGTTAGTTAGTCTATGTGATCAATTACAGGTAGAATGTACAACTGGCAAGGAATGTACAACTATCAAGGTAGTTAATTATAGTCTACAACGGGAAAACAGTTAGTGGAGTTAGCGTTTAGTGTGTGTATATAATGCTGTGTACAGAAACAAAGAATTCATTCTTCCTTTCATCTAATAACAAAATATCTTCTCCAATATTTCTCTCTCTAGATTGATCTCCATTGATGAACTTATGGAAACATTCATGAAGCTCTTAGCCTAGATTTCTACATGGTAGCAGATAGGGGTGTTCATGAGTCGGTTTGGGTCGATTATTGGTCAAAACCATAACCAAATCAACTTAATCAGTTTTTAAATTTCTAAAACCAAACCAAACCAAACAAAAAAATAATCGTCGGTTTAGTTTGTTTTTTTCGGTTTATAACTTTTGCTAATGATAAAAGTTGAAAGTTCTAAAAAACAAATCCAATCTAACATATGAGATGTCAACCGAGTGTTGTATCTCAAACTTGAAACTAAGATGTCAATTGAATGTTATGCTTCGGCAAAGCCATGAACAACACCATATGAACACTTTTGAAAAAATATTTAAAAACTACATTTAACAGATTGATATGACAACCCTCAAAAGGTGAACACATAAACTTCTTGCTCGACAAGGTTAAAAAAGAAAGTTAAAATTAGTGATTGTCTATAGTCTAATGAATCTTAGCTTTAAATTTCAATGTACAACAAGATATTATTTTCACAATTAGTATCATTTGTCATTCAAAGTGCGAAATTCATTTAGAATCTCATGAGGTATTGTCAACTAGATGAAGACATATGACTGAATGTGTTACGACTAAAGTTAAATCATGATTAAAATATGAAATGTAACAAATATTTATATTGTATTTATGAATAATATATAAATAATTAATATGTTTTATTACGAATCTGTTTGCTTTTCTCTGTTTTTATCACTTATGGGTTTCGTATCTATGTTATGACACCTTTGTTCTATGCTTTACTATGTATCTGTGTAGTATACCGTGTCTCGAGCCGGGGGTCTATCGGAAACAACCTTTCTACTTCTTTAGAGGTAGAGGTATGGACTGCGTACATCTTACCCCCCAGACCCCACTATGTGGGAATACACTGGGTTTGTTGTTGTTGTATATAAATAATTAATATATATATATATATTTATATTGTATTTATGAATAATATATAAATAATTAATATATATATATATATATATATATTGGTTCGGTGTGGTTATTTTGTCGGTTACTTTAGAGTAAAACCAAATCAAACCAAATTAGTATGGGTTTTTGAAAATTCAAAACCAAACCAAACCAAACCAAACCAAACCTAACCAAATATCGTTTTTTTAATCAGTTTGGTTTGGATCGCGGTTCGATTTGGTTAAAAACAAACTGTGAACACCCCTAGTAGCAGAGCGTTAGATCTCGAGTGATCCACGTAAATTGCTTGTTTAATTTCATAGAGAAGTAATTACTTTGAAGCTCCTTAATCCGTACAACGGCGAGAACCAAATTGATGGCAATCATCCTCTGTATCTTGGATCGACGGATACATCGAGCTCTGTTCTTGTTCCGGTGAAGCTTACTGGTTCAGAAAACCATGGTTTATGGAGTCAATCAATGCGCATTGCACTGTTAGGGAAAAGGAAGTTAGGGTTTGTGAATGGAGTATGCTTGAAAGAGTCGTTCGAACCTGAATTACATGATTAGTGGGAAACTTGTAACGCACTAGTGTTGTCTTGGATAATGAATACGGTTTCAGAAGATCTATTAAGCGGATTTGTTTATGCATCAAATGCACACCTTGTGTGGGAAGATCTAAAGAAAAGTTTTGACAAAGTCAATCGCGTGAGGATGTGGCAATTGCATCGAGAAATTACAACGTTGATGCAAGGTAATAACTCTGTTTCTACCTATTTCTCAAAGTTAAAGGAATTATGGCATGAGTATGATGTATTGGTTCCTTCACCTAATTGACTATGAGAGGTCGAAAGATTATGTTGAGCACTTAAGCCAATAGAGGCTTCTTCATTTCCTTAGTAGTCTTAATGAATCCTATGATCAAGCTCGTCTACAGATACTCATGAAATTAGTAGCTCCGACTTTAGGACAAACATATGCTATGATTATCCAAGATGAAAGCCAACAAGTAGCAGCTGCAAACTTAGCCGCTAAAGCAGCTGATAAAGTTGAAACCATGGCTATTCACACAAGTTCCATGAGTTCACAGGCAGGAAGAGGTAGAGGATTTAGAGGAAGGCAACAACAGTGTGATTTTTGTAGAATGAAAGGCCACACAAAGAACTGCTACAAGCTTGTTGGATATCCACCTGGTTTTCGAAGTAGGAAGTTTTCTGGAAGTGGAGGATTTGGGTTTGGTAATTCTAATGGATGGAGAACAAATGCATACACTTCTGATAACTGGAGAAAGGAGCAACCACTAATAGTGAATAACACTGATGTAGCATCTGCATCTAGGATTAATGGAGGAGCTTCATCTTCTCGGTGCAACACTGGATTTCAGTCATAAAAACAGTTTTACAATCCCTTTTCTGCTGAACAATACGGACAGATCTTAAGTTTGCTGAACAAGGATTCGGGAGAACATCATGCCAACATGGTAGGTATTGTAACTTGCCTGATGTCTTATTTTTCTCCTAAAACGGAATGGGTCATTGATTCCGGAGTCATACATCATGTTAATGCAAATCTGCAATTGTTGAAGGATAGGGTTAGTCTAGATGCTTCTAAAAGAGATAAAGTGCATTTACCTACAGGGGAGAAAACTGAAATTACTCGCACAGGAAGTGCCAGCTTATTTGGGAATGAAACAATGAAGGGTGTGTTGTTTGTTTCTGAGTTTAGATTTAACCTTTTGTCAGTGTCAAAAGTGATTAAAGAGTTGTCTTGCTTTGTCATCTTTTTCCCTGATTTCTGTGTGTTTCAGGACCTCTGCAATGGCAGTGTAAAGGGGATTGGTAAAGAGCAAGGAGGCTTGTATGTGATTGATGGAGATTCAACAGGATCTATGGTAGCAAATAAGCTGAAAACAACATGTATGACCAGCAGTGCTGCCGATTATAGTTTATGGCATAAGAGATTGGGGCATCCATCATCCACAATAATGAAGAAGATTCCAGAGTTAAATAAGTGTTCTAGCACTACTTTAGAAAAGGATTGTCATATTTTCCCCTTGGCAAAACAAACTAGGCTACAGTTTCCACTTAGTGAAACTAGAGCAGATTTTCCATTTCATCTTGTACATATGGATCTCTGGGGTCCATATAAGATCCCAACTTATGATAAGAAATACTATTTCTTGACTATTGTGGATGATCATTCTAGATTTACTTGGATTTACTTGTTGCAATTAAAGTCTGAGGTGATTGTTATGCTTAGACAGTTTTTAGCCATGATACAAAATCAGTTTGGCCTGATGATCAAGGTTTTGAGGTCGGATAATGGTGTAGAGTTCGTTAATTCTAAGTGAAAAGAATTGTTGTTTTCTCTTGGCATTGAGCATCAAAGTAGTTGCCCTTATACTCCTCAGCAAAATGGGATTGTGGAGAGAAAGCACAGTCAGATTTTAAACATTGCTAGAGCCTGGAGGTTTCAAGCTATGATACCTCTTAGATACTGGGGATTATGTGTCAAGGCTGCAGTTTATTTGATGAACAGGTTGCCTTCTGTCACACTAGCTGGACATACACCATATGAGCTACTTTTTCATAAGAAAACTTCCATCACTTATTTAAAAGTCTTCGGTTGCCTTTGTTATGCTACAAGTTTGTTGAAAAGAGACAAGTTAGGACCAAGATCAGGATCTGCGGTGCTACTTGTTTTTTCAGAACTGCAGAAAGGTTCCATATTGGTTGACTTAATTACTAAAGATATATTTGTCAGCCGAGATGTAGCTTTCACCAGAGTCACTACATGTGCTATCATCATGCCCTAAGGTTATGCATCCAGTTTGTCTTAGTGATACAGGTATGGATTCACTTCACACTTTATCGTCTTCACCTTTGGATGATGCAAGTGATACTGATATGGTTCCTGAAGTGCAAGCACCAGCAAATCTTGCACCTCCTGTTACTGTTCCTGATCCTAGTGTTGTACTAGAAGATCAACCAGGACCTCTAAAGAATCCCTTTGGATGAAAGACTGTGTTGGTAGGCCCAAAGAACAATGCAGTAATGTTCTATATCCTTTATTTGACTATTTGTCTTATGCTAATACCTCCTCTACATCCCATTGTTATTTAGCCAATTTCTCATCATTTGTAGAACCTCAAAGCTTTAGTGAGGCTGTAAAGAATAAGAGATGGGTTGATGCCATGAAGGTTGAGATCAAAACACTTTAAGATAACAAGACTTAGGAGATTGTTGACCTGCCCGGTGGGAAGAATACAGTAGGCTCAAAATGGGTTTACAAAGTTAAACTTCAAGCAAATGGCGAAGTGGAGAGATTCAAGGCTAGATTGGTAGCCAAAGGTTATAGTCAGAGGCAAGGTCTGGATTATCATGAGACCTTTTTCACCTGTAGCCAAGATGGTTACAGTCAGGTCAGTTATCGCTCTTGCAGCATCACAAGGTTGGAACCTCTTTCAAATGGATGTGTTTAATGTCTTTCTTCAAGGTGACTTATGTGAAGAAGTATACATGGAAATTCCTGAAGGTTTCAGAAGACAAGGGGAGACTAAAGTGTGCAAGCTATTGAAATCTTTATATGAACTTAAACAAGGACAATGGAATATTAAATTGACTGAAACACTAATACAAGTTGGTTTTACTCAAAGCAATTATGGCTATTCCTTATTTACTAAGAAGGAATGAGAAGATATAGTAATCATCTTAGTTTATGTAGATGATTTATTAATCATTGGAAGCTGTAACAAGATGATAAACTCAGCGAAGGATGCACTACATCAACGTTTCAAAGTAAAAGACTTAGGAGAACTGAAATTTTTCTTGGGAATTAAAGTGTTGAGATCTAAGATTGGAATATTGTTAAATCAAATAAAGTATGTGTTAGAGCTAATTTCAGAGTTAGGGCTTGGTGGAGCAAAACCTGCAGCAACACCTTTAGAAACTAATATCAGACTCACTAGTGCAGAATTTGATGAAGCAACAGGAGAGCAAAGTGATGTCTTATTGTCAGACATAGGAGCGTATCAAAGGTTAACGGGAAAACTTTTGTATGTGACCATAACAAGACCAGATATAAGCTACGCTGTACAGACCTTGGAGTCAATTCATGCAAAGGCAAAAACAATCTCATTGGGATTCAGCTATCATAATGGTGAAGTATTTGAAGTTAGCACCAGGACAAGGGATCCTTATGAGTGCATCACCTAGTCAAGAGCTTACATGCTGGTGTGATTCAGATTGGACAGTTTGTCCAAATACCAGAAGGTCACAGGATACTTGATCAAATTTGGGGACTCACTAGTGTCATGGAAGTCAAAGAAGCAACAGACTGTCTCAAAAAGTTCTGCAGAAGCAGAGTATAGGAGCATGGCATCAGCAGTAGTGGCTGAAGGTACATGGTTGCTAGCTTTGTATCAAGAAATAGAAGTCAAGGTGAAACAACCAGTGAAGATTATGAGTGACAGTAAGTTTGCACGCATTTAATCCAATCTTTTTTGAAAGGACTAAACACATTGAAATTGATTATCACTTCATTAGAGAAAAATCAAGGATGGACTCATTGAAGCAGTGTAGAAGCAGATCTATTAACTAAAGGGTTGAGTAAAGCACTACACTCATATTTGATGAGCAAGCTTGGAGTGTTCAATATCTTACACCCTCCAGCTTGAGGGGGAGTGTTGAGATTAGGTTTAACAGATGATGGTTAGTTAGTTAGTCTACGTGATCAATTATAGGTAGAATGTATAGCTGGCAAGGAATGTACAGTTGTCAAGGTAGTTAGTTATGGTCTACCGCTTGAAAGCAGTTAGTGGAGTTAGCGTTTAGTGTGTGTATATAATGTTGTGTACAGAAACAAAGAATTCATTCTTCCTTTCATCTAATAACAAAATATCTTCTCCAATATTTCTCTCTAGATTGATCTCCATTGATGAACATTCATGAAGCTCTTAGCCTAGATTTCTACACGTTTTACCCTGCCTGGTGTCATTCAACATGAGGCCGTCCTTGTGTGCCTTTCGGTGAAGCTTAAGTTATCTTGTCTTTATGTGCATACATTTTGTTTAAGACACACAGACAGACCTGGGGGTGGGGGGCAGGCTATGATATGTTGCTCGGACTCTTCAAAAATGTCAACAGGTGTGTGTTGGATTCTTCAAAAGCAGTGTATTTATGGAGAATCCGACTCGGGTGCGGTATCGAAAGTGAAGAGTCCACGCAACTTAGGCTATCCCACAATATTCCATGAATAGTGACTGCATAGGCCTCAATATTCAATTAATGGGTATAAAGCTGCATCTATTTGGCAGATACTCCTAAAATAATTATTCGTCTAGAAATGTTTTAACATTTAATACCATGTTATCATGCTGATTTAACCATGTACCTAATGAAATAACGGTCCAAGATATCTCTTACATTATCTGTCTTGTCTTTGTAGGTATCCATATATGGCTGTGGTTTTAAATTTCAGTCAATCATGGGCATTGTATTGCTTAGTTCAATTTTATACTATTACAAGGGATGAATTATATCATATCAAGCCACTGTACAAGTTTCTAACTTTCAAGTCAATTGTTTTCTTAACTTGGTGGCAAGGCCTGGCAATAGCCCTGCTTTCTACACTTGGTTTCCTTAAAAGTCCAATAGCGCAAGCTTTACAGGTTAAGTCCAGCGTTCAAGATTTCATCATATGCATTGAGGTAATTGTTCTGGAATTGGGCGTGGTTTTATTACTTCTAATACCAAAATGTTTTGTTTGCTATCAGGAATTTTGCTTTTGTGTTTGCTCCTAAGGAATTGCTCACAAAATTTCTTGTTATGCTATTAAGGTGTGGGCTAGAAACTTGAAAGATAAGCATTTATCATACATGATGGATCTTGCATTAGTTCAACATCGTATGGTTTACAATTGATGCATCCATGTGCCATTGATCTATGCTTATGATGCATACGGATATGCTACTGGAACTGATGCATATTAATGTCGAAAGCTGCTCTCAGTAACTATTCTTTTAGACATTTAACTGCCTGCATAATACTCTAGAATTTGCTTCTCCCGTTGTGAGGTTTCATATGGTTTACTCTGGAGTATTACAGGACTGCTTTGTTCTTTATTTGGGGTGAAAAGCATGTTTCTTTTGCTATCTTATCCACAAAATGAGAGAAGAAAATACAAGCACAAACCTCCCCATAATTTTTTTTTGTTTCCAAAGGTTTCTTCGGAGTATGAGGGTCGAGGAATGGGTATTGTCACTGATGAATATAGACACTAATAGCCCGTTTGGCCAAGCTTACTTTTCCCAAAAGTGCTTATTTTTTCTCAGGAGTGCTTATTTTAAAAAATTGAGGTGTTTGACCAAACTTTTGGGAGAAATTAAGTGCTTTTGAGGAGTAGTAGAAACAATTTTTCATAAGCTAAAAAAAGTAGCTTCTCCCCAAAAGCACTTTTTAGAAAAGCACTTTTGAGAAAAATACACTTAAAAGCTTGGGTAAACACTAATTGCTGCTCAAAAGTGTGTTTCTAAATTTTTTAGCCAAACTCGAACTGCTTTTCACCAAAAGTACTTTTTTGAGAAGCACTTTTGAGAAAAACACTTTTCAAAATAAGTTGATTTGATAAGCTTGACCAAACATGCTATATGCTTCTATTTGTGATTTATTGATGCTTGATATTCCTCCAAAATTTTGAAGCTTTACAGCTCTTGTTATTCATCCAGTACAGATGGGCATTGCTTCTGTGGTTCACCTTTATGTCTTCCCTGCAAAGCCATACGAATTGATGGGAGAGTGTTTTACTGGGGATGTTTCAGTTCTTGGAGATTATGTATCTGCTGACTTGCCAGTAGATCCTGATGAGGTTAGAGACAGTGAACGTCGCACCAAATTACGTCTTCCTCAACCGGACATTGATGATAGGGTCGGAACAGCCATTAGAGAAAGTGTTAAAGATGTTTTTATTGGCGGTGGTGAATATGTAAGCATCTCTTTCTTTTTGCTATTTATGCTTTGAGCCTCTGGTATTTCTGAAGCCACCTATTAGTGTATCTAAACCTAATAACTTTCTATTGCAAATCCTGACATCTCAAGAATGCTTTTTAGTCCATTTAAGTGTCATCCAATTCTAGATGCTAAATATTTTCATGAGGCAGAGTTCAAGGATAGATGATTTGATCATTCCAAGGAATCCGAGCATTTTCTTCTCCCACTCACAGTTCCTACTTTTCGATTTCTCTAGTTCTAGGAGTTCATCATTTCTGAGGATTCAGAGTATGTTCTCCTCTCACACGCTTCATACTTTTCTTTTCTCTAGTGCCAGGAGTTCATTATCATGCAATAGTTCACCAGTTGAACTCATTGTTGAAACCAATTTTTTGTTTGTATGTATTTGTTATCCTTGAAGTAGGTGATTAGACATGACATAACACAGTTCCAGCTTACCCTGGACATGCCCTTAGATAGGAAGGGTTGAATGACACGGATTAGGATAGAAGGTTAGTGGTAGCAATGTATTGTCTTCTTGTTTGTTCATATTTATAGTTGTAGTATTTCTCTGTAGTTTCTTGTCCTTCCTTTTCTGTTATTATTTGTTGTTTCTTGTAGTTTTTGTTGTTTTTACTATTTTTTGTGTACTTCCGTTACTTCTTTTCGGGATTGGCTTGGACTATTTTTCTTGAGCCGAGGGTCTATCGAAAACAGGCTCTCTACCTCAGGTAGGGGTAAGATCTGTGTATACTCTGCTCGCCCCAGATACCACTTTGTGGGACTACATTGGGTATGATGTTATTGTGTCGAGCCTGCTGTCTCCATACTTCATTGCTAACAATACTTTCTGATTGCACAAGCAGATAGTGAATGACTTGAAATTCACAGTAACCCAAGCAGTCGAACCTGTAGAGAAAGGAATACAAAAATTACATAAAATCTCTCAGAACATAAAGAAGCACGACAAAGGGAGAAAAACAAAGGACGATAGTAGTGCTGCCTCATCATCTCCAGCACCAAGAGTCATACATGGGATAGATGATCCCCTTTTGAATGGAAGCGTAAGTGATAGTGGAACTTCTAGGAGGAAGAAGCACCACCGTAGAAAATCTGAATACACCAGTGCAGAAAGTGGTGGAGAGAGTAGTAGTAGTGAGCAGAACTTTGGTGCTATTCAAGTTCGCGGTCAAAGGTGGGTTACCAAGGATTAGTCGAGAATGAAGGGCTGAAAAGTAAAATCCTAAAGATCTGTACATATGCATCTGCTGCTTTGGGAGCTTGCGGAGTTGTTTAATTCCCCAGTTTATTGTTCTTCTACTCCAAGGAGGTAGAAGTTTTGCTTCAGAGAATTTCCGTTGGGCCTTCATATTTCCTTTTCTTACCCTCTTTTGAAATGAAAGTGCCATGTATTATGAAAGCACTTCTTGATTGATTATACATTGTCATTGTTGTTGCACAAAATGAGTTTTTGAATGTTGTATAGATTTATGTATCCTCCTGGGTTAACGATCCCTCTCTTAACAGGATTTGTTCTGGGATGGAGCCAAGTGGGGTTGAGGGGGTTCATCCAAACTTCCCTTGGAAGATACAATACGATTAAAATTATCTTTTATGTATGTGTAGTGGATTTTGACCCCCTTTAGCTTCTTCATGTGTGTACTTGTTCCTATTTTAAACTCTTTTAATGAAAATTTTGGCTCTACCATAGTATCTCATTGCTACTTGAGGTTTCTTCATTATTTGTAAAGAGAATATATAGCTTCTAAATAGTTGGAGTACTCTTGTTTTTAACATCTGAAACTCTGTTGTGATGTATTTCAGCATGACAGCATCTAGCAAATGAATGTATCAGTGTATCTAAAAACTCTTGACCGTCACTGCCCACATATACAGTTGGTTACACATACATACATGATACATATATCGTTACAATAAGATATTGTATCCTTGTGATTCTCAATTAGGATGAGATATTATTTATGTTCTGCTATATTTGGAAATCAGAGAGCAGCTACATTTTAAATAGGATAAATTAGGGTAAATTTTAAAAATTGACCGAAATTGAGGTGATTTTTAAATTTTAGCTCCAAATAAGAAAACTTCTTTAAAATAACTTTTACCTATTAACTAATATTTTATGGACGAGATTACCCCTGATCAATGTAGTAAATTACATAAATGATCATCATAATAGATAACAACTTCATATTTATATTTTTCAACTTTCATTTTTTTTTTCTCTTTTTAATTTTACTTTGATTTTTCTTTTTTCTTTTCTCTTTTTCTTTTTAATTTTTTTCAATCCTTACTTTTTTCCTTTTTTCCTCTCAACTTCTTTTTTTTTCTTTTTTCTTTTACTTTGATTTTTTATTTTTTTTCTTTCCTGTTTTGTTTTTTTGTTCTTTTTAGTTTTTCTCAATCCTTACTTTTTTTTTCTTTACACCTCTCAATGTCTACTTTTATATAAATTTTTTTTTTTTGATTTTGTTATGAAATATAAAAGCAAGAATAAGAAGAATAAATAGAGAGAACAGGGAGATGCTTCTTTATTTCTTTTGAGGGATGAGAGTGTAATACCCGTGCCTTTTCCTAGCTAGAAATCATCTCAAGAATGCTAGGACTTACTTTGAAATGCAAATTTATTTTTGTATATGCAGTATTTTTGAGATTTTCACTTTCTATTACGTGGAAAATTGAGTTGGCTTTCCAACGATACCAATTTCGTCCAAATCCGACATCAGACGAAGGAGTTATGGACGTTTTACTCGAAACTGTCAGAATCGCCCAGGTGCGACGACCCAGTTGGCGGACCGTCAAACTAGTGACGGACCATCACTTGGACCGTCACTTCCAAGGCAGAAGGGCCCTATTCTGGTTAAGGCCTGACGGCCAAGGTGACGGACCACCACTTGGACTGTCAAAGCCATGCCAGTTGAGCCACATTCTGGATAAGGTGTGACGGACGAGTTGACGGACCACCAGATATTTGATGGACCGTCACTCATACCGTCAACCCTTATCCAGTGAAGCCCATTTTTGGTCCACGTCTGACGGGCTAAATGACGGTCCACCAAGAGTCTGACAGACCGTCACACGCCGCGTTCAGTTTATTTCCAGGTCGTTTTAACAGGGATATTTTGGTAACTTATCACTCGTCTATATAAACCCAATTACACCCAATTTTAGCCACTTTTCACCATTCTTTCACTACAAACAACTAGGATTTCTCCCTAAATTAAATCTTCAAGACCAAGACTCAATCTTCTTCAAGAATCAAAGGATTTCAAATCCTTCCAGTTCAAAAACATCAAGAACCTTGAGTCAGGTATGCGTAGTGTTCACCTATGGACCCCTTTCGTTCATAGAGTTCAAGAACCATGATTTTAAATGAGAAGCTTTGATTTCCTTGTTGCTATGTGATGTTGTTCATGTCAATGACCATTGTTTAAACTTTAGACTATTATTTTAAGATGATTTCCATGAAGTATTCATGTTTGTGGTTAAAACCCATGAAATTAGGTGGTTCAAGATGATTAACATTTGTTGAGAAAACCTATGCCCAAGGTGTGCATGCAAGGTGTTTTTAAAAATTCCTAGGATGCTAGAACTCCATATTTACATGATTTTATGATACCTAAATGACAAGTCCATAGTAGATATACACTCAATATGAATTTCATGCTATTTATGTGTTGCTATTGTTGTGGTGTGAAGCATGTGTGATAATGGAATTATAGAACATGTACACAAAATGTATCCATGCTTTCCCTACCATGTTTGAGATGTTGAATAGACTCATGAAGTACACTATCCCTTACTTATGATATTATGAATTGTGGACTCAAATCTTGTGATCAAGTCATGTCATGTGTGTCAGTTTCCTTCTATCGAGTCGTGGGGGTATTCGTACCCGAAACTATAGTTGTGTGCCTAGAGCCATGTCATGTTGTCACGATATCTTCAGTCAAGAAATGTTCCATTGAATCCAGTCAGTCATGTGACTCAGGAAACCTCACAAACCTTATGATCTCAGTAAATTATCAGTATTATTCTGTCAGTCAACGAAAATTCAGTAAACCTAGTTCATGTATAGTCAGTTAAGTCATGTTCAGTCTCTTCAAATGGGAGTAGGAGTTAGCACCAAGTGAACCCAAGGATGGGAACTTACCTGCTTCAGATGAAGGTGTGATTCTTAGAAGCAATCCTTGCGTTCTAGAACTATGTAGCCAACATAGGTTGAGACATCAACACTGCCAGCTTGAGGGTTGATGGGGTGGACATCCGCCGTTCTCTTTTGGGGACATTGCCAGATTTGAGGGTCACTCACAGCATGTCTTTACCCGTGGCACAGTATTGACACCCTTCCTATTAGGGCAGCGATTGGGCCCCAGTTCAGCTACTTTAGCATACATGGGGCATGTCGGTTAAACAACTACCTCCCACAGTTTCAGATTCAGTCTCAGTAAAAGAACTCAGACAGTTTTTCAGATATCCGTGTACTAGGACTGTTAGATACAGTCAAATCAGCAGTCAAATCTCAGTTATAGTATGGAACTCAGACAGTTCCATCAGATTCAGGACTGCCAGATACAGTCCCTCATGCTATCAGAACTACATTTTCATCCATGTATTAGCGTACAGATTTAGCTATCACGTACTCACGATCTCAGTTACTATGTATATATGTTTGCACTCTTACGTTCATATCAGTCAGTCAGTTAGCATTATTTATGCATGTAAACCCTTCGCATTAGCCTACCTCGCTCGTATACTCAGTACTTCAGTTGTACTGACGTATTTGCGCTATGGTGCTTTCTTTTCATATTACACCATAGGTTCAAAGACACGAGTTCCAGACCAGCAGTAGCAGTCACATTCAGCACACAGAGTTGCAGTGAGTCCTCTTCATTCGAGGACGATATTACTTGATTTATTCATTTATTAATTCAGTTAGTTTTCAGTTTACGGAGTTAGTTGGAGACATGTTCCTTCAACTCCTTATTTAGACAGTACTTAGAGGTTTTCAGATTTAGTATTTCGATTCAGTTCAGATTCAGTTGTTTTGGGTATTTTCTACCCACATGGATGTCATGTTTTTGACAGTTTCTTTATTCAGTTGAACCTTATGGCCTATTGTTCATGTTTTCTGCATTTTACAAGTATATTATACAGTTCACAGGTACAGATATCAGTCATGGGTTAGCTTGTGGTCCTTCGGGATCATAAGCACCGTGTAGCATTCCGGTTCAGAAAATTGAGGCGTTACAGAGAGATCATCAGATTGAGAATACAATGAACAAAACCCTTTGTTTATAGGGAAAAATACTCCTAGTTTCTGACTAAAAGACAGGTACTTTAAATCCTGATAGATATCAACTTGATCTTATTAGATCTTGATAGACATTCATTATAATGTAAATATATTTATAACACTCCCCCTTTGAATGTCTAGATAGATAATGTGTCTCGTTAAAACCTTACCAGGAAAAATTCAGTGGGAAAAAAAATCTACTAAAGGAAAAAGAGTACACATATCTAACAATATGCATATCGGCTGCCTCATTAAAAACCTTGCAAGGAAAATCCAGTGGGACGAAACCTCATAAGGGAAGAGTACAACGCGTATTGACCCCTCTAATGAGAACATCCTTGAACCTTTGCATCCCGAACTTGTGCACTATTTTCTTGAAAGTTGCAATTGGAGGAGACATGGTGCATAAATCAACCACATTGTCACTTGAACGAATCTGTTGCACGTTGTTATCACCATTCTTTTGTAGCTTATGTATGTAGAAAAGCTTTGATGAAATGTGTTTTATTCTATCTCCTTTTATGAATCCTCCATTAAGATGTGCTATGCATGATGCATTATCTTCGTATAAAATTATGGGTAGATTATCATATTTCACACCACATTTTTCTCAAATGAGATGTATCATGGACCTTAACCATACACATTCTCGACTTGCTTCATGAATAACTATTATCTCAGCATGATTTGATGAAGTATCTACGATAGACTGCTTTGTATATCTCTAAGATATGACAGTACCCCCACATATGAACACATAGCCTGTTTGAGACCGAGCTTTATGCGGGTCAGATAAGTACCCAGCATCAGCATGACTAATAAGATCGAAACTACATTCTTTAGAATAAAACAAGCTCATATATTTTATCCCATTATGATGTCTCCTAATAGGAGCAGAAATACACCTTACTAACAAATTGACTGAAAAGGCTATATCAGGCCTTGTAGTATTTGCAAGATACATGAGTGCATCACTTGCACTAAGATATGTTACTTCATAACCAATCTAATTCGGTATATTTATCATTTCAGCAAATAATCTATTGCTTTGAAAACTCTCCAAGAGTTTCAATAATTTTCAAGCTATAAGCTTATACAATATAAGGATTATCAATAAATTTTTCAGAAACTTTTATATTTTGAATCCTTAAAGAAGTTTTCATATAAATTTTTGTCAAGTGAAAATATTTAGTATTTCATGTGTGATATCTTCAAGAATCTGGAGTGTAAATCAAATAAGTTTTACGCTTACCAAAATGCATCCTTTTATGTCATTTGATAAATGTTTCTACGTCAGCATGCTTAAATAAACGTAGAATTTCAATCCTCGTAATATTGCGCCATTATTGTATCGAAGATATTAATAGTATTTCATTTTATATCGGTTCACAGTGTGACATAACATTTTGAGATCTCATCACTTTAGTATTTTCAGGTACCTAAACCTCTCATAAGGTTTCATAAAGTGTTATGTCGTAGGCTCTTCAAGAGAACATTGCCTTCTCATCATGATTATTTGCTCCTTATCCTTTTCAAGGATTATTTCATTTGAAACCGATTGATCTATCATGTTTCACACATGCATAGACTTTATCCTTTAAAGACACAAAATAGTAGCACTTGTAGCTTAATATGAGATGCTTTCGGCATTTGACTTGAATTATCTTTTGAATGAGGATCTGATGATAATTCCTAACATATTTCATATCTGCTTATAATCTCTCCCTTATGTTAGAAAAACTAACATACATGCTCCATCTTCTTTGAGAAATTCATCTTTGTGCATCAGGGTATATTCATTAATCGTATACCGTACATCAAAACTATTAGATGGAATAGTTGGTTCTTGACCTTGGACCAAATGAGAGGGAAGAAATAATCATAATTTATTGATCTTATGCATACAAGTGCTATTGTATGCAACATATCATATTTTAGACCAACACGTGAAACTTTATTCTCATTAGTAATGATTTAGCTATTTATCGAAGGCATTCAATGCTAAACCATCATTATCAAGGTGAATTGTCTTGATTACACAGTCTGAAAGTTATGCTCTTAACTCAATTTTATTGAGCAAACAACTTTATGAATGTCAAATGCAGGTTGACAATAAATGTACATGTGATCATCTTATTGATGCATCTTTTCAACATATTACATGATAGGTGAACGAACCCTTATTCACCTTTTATAATTTTCAGGTTTTAAGGGATCCAATCCCAGTATTAGTTGGTCCAACTAACTTATCATGAGAACAAACAACATAATCAATTCTTGAATAATCTTCTAGTTTTTCAATACATGTCTAATACTCAATTTGTATATCTTCGAGATGTCAAAATCGTTCATATAAATTTATGAACTCATTTATAGTAGTAAACATAAGTTTATCATGACATGTATTTTTTTTCTTTAGTAAATTTCAGATTTACTATTACATAAATAAATTTCAGATTTACTACTTTAGAAGTAGACTTATTCGGAGGTGAGTTGTGATGCCATCACAATCAAGTGCACGTTTGAATTAATAAGTTTCTTATTCCCCAGGAATGGAATATAATCATGCCTTAAGCCTACCAAATTTTGATAGCTTGTAACCTCTTTTATGACATTGCTACTTCAGGAGCAAATCGAGGCATATATCATATATTGCTACCACATTCACCTCATGGATTGGAGCATATTCAATGAACAAGTTTCATGAATTTTCATCAAAAACACATTATTTTTTCTTAGCCATCATAATATCATCAATATGGTGCATTGAGATTCAAAATCAACGTCTCACCCATATAAAAGCATCTTATGCATAAATCAATGGGACTTGAACCCAACATATTATCATCCCTTTTGATAATATTATTCTTGAGGAGTAAATTTAAAACATAAATGGCTCCAAACCAATTATTTTTTCCTCAAATCCAACAATAATTATATTAGCAAAAGATAAATAACATAAGGAATTACTAACCTTGAAAGAAGTGATAGTAACAAGAGTCATCAAAAAAGAAAACTTACCTATTTATTATACCTAATATCCAAATAAATCACAAAGTGAAAGTGAAAGAGATGATGACAACTTTGTTAGTTTTTCATATGTTAATCCCTTATCTTAAAGTGGCAGTAGCATAACAATTAAAAATTCGTGATACGTTCTGCAATATTGCCATCTTTATTAACTTTTACACGAAAATAAATTTTAAGTGATTATAAAAACAAAAACTCTATCGAACATCTCTTGCTTTTTTTTTTTTCATAGTTTAATTGATAACACTACTTGAGATGGACATATCAAACTATCCTTTAAAGTAACACAATATATATCATTGTTAAAGTAATACAGTATATACCATTGTTTAAAGGATTTCTTACCGTATCAAATGAAAGAATCAAGCTTACCGTCGAATTGATTGAAATAGATATCTCAATTTGTTAGAGACTCGTGCTGATAACGTGTTATGAAATATAAAAGTAAGAACAAGAAGAATAAATAGAGAGAACAGAGAGATGCTTCTTTATTTCTCTTGAGGGATGAGAGATCATCAGATTGAGAATACAATGAACAAAATTCTTTTATTTATAGGAAAAAATCCTCCTAGTTTCTGACTAAAAGACAGATACTTCAAATCCTGATAGATATTATCTAGATCTTATTAGATCTTGATAGAGATTCATTATATTGTAAATACATTTATAACATATTTTTTTTTTGTTTTTTTTCTTTTTAAATTTTTTTTCTCAACCTTTATTTTATTTAATCTTTTTATTTTATTTTATCAACGTTTATTTTTCTCTCATTCTCTCTCAACTTGTAAATTTATTTTAATTTTTATTTTTTAAATATTTTTTTCATTTTCTTCTTTTTCCGTAATTTTTTTTGGTCCTTTTCTTCGATTTCTTTCATTCAAGTTACATCTCATAAGCAAGAGTTGACACCATCACATTATAAAGGCAAAACTTATGACTTTTAAACAACAAACTACATTTTATGGACAAGAGTTGACACTACCATATTGCAGAGGCAAGACTTATGACTTTCAAACAACAAGTTATGTTTCAGGGGCAAGAGTTGGTACTACCACATGGTATTTTGATTTATGAGATGTTCTACAACTATTGCCTTAGAGGCAAGACTTAGCTCAAAGACTTTCAAAGAACAAATTATGCCTTACGGGCAAGAGTTGACTCTACCACGTTATGTTTTTATTTATAAAATGTTCTACAATTATTGCCTTAGAGGCAAGACTTAGCTCGGGGACTTTCAAACAACAAGTTATTTTCCATAAACAAGAGTTGACTCTACCACGTTATGTTTTCATTTATGAGATGTTCTACAACTATTGCCTTAGAGACAATACTTAGCTCAAGGACTTTCAAACTACAAATTATGCCCCACGGGCAAGAGTTGACTCTACCACGTTATGTTTTCATTTATGAGATGTTCTACAACTATTGCCTTAGAGGCAAGACTTAGCTCAGGGACTTTTAAACTATAAATTATACCCCACGGGCAAGAGTTGACACTACCACATTATGTCTTCATTTATGAGATGTTCTACAACTCTTGCCTTAGAGGCAAGACTTAGCTCAAGGACTTTCAAACTACAAAATATGCCCCACGGACAAGAGTTGACACTACCACGTTATGTCTTCATTTATGAGATGTTCTACAACTCTTGCCTTAGAGGCAAGACTTAGCTCAAAGACTTTCAAACTACAAAGTATGCAACATGGGCAAGAGTTGACACTACCACGTTATGTCTTCATTTATGGGATGTTCTACAACTATTCCCTTAGAGGTAAGACTTAGCTCAAGGACTTTCAAACTACAAATGATGTCACACGAGCAAGAGTTGGCGCTACCACGTTATGTCTTCATTTATGAGATGTTCTACAACTCTTGCCTTAGAGGCAAGACTTAGCTCAAAGACTTTCAAACTACAAAGTATGCAACATGGGCAAGAGTTGACACTACCACGTTATGTCTTCATTTACGGGATGTTCTACAACTTTTGCCTTAGAGGCAAGACTTAGCTCAAGGACTTTCAAAT
The DNA here is from genome assembly GCA_030864225.1 of Capsicum baccatum var. pendulum. Classification (NCBI taxonomy): domain Eukaryota; kingdom Viridiplantae; phylum Streptophyta; class Magnoliopsida; order Solanales; family Solanaceae; genus Capsicum; species Capsicum baccatum. The sequence continues at coordinate 274,135,312 of CM061552.1, forward strand.
AATAAACTATGCCCCATGGGCAAGAGTCGACACTACCACGTTATGTCTTTATTTATGGGATGTTCTACAACTCTTGCCTTAGAGGCAAGACTTAGCTCAAAGACTTTCAAATAATAAATTATGCCACACAGGAAAGAGTTGACATTATCACGTTATGTCTTTATTTATGAGATATTCTACAACTCTCGCCTTAGAGACATGACTTATCTCCTGAATTTTCAAAGAACTTAGTAACGACAATTCATGCCCTTAAATTTGATTTGATGTAAAAAAAAGAAAATCCCTTTACGGATTATTCAATTTTTTATTTATTAGCAAAATATAATGGAAGTTGAAAAAAAAAGTGATCAAACAAAATAGAGAAATAAAAAAAAAATTGAGAAAAAAAGGAAAAGAAAAAAATAAAGATCAAGAAAAAAGCGAAGAATTTAAAAAATTGAAAAAAATAAAAATGAGAGGAAAAATAAAAATAAAGTTTGATAAACATGAGGGAAAAAAAGAGAACTGAAAAAAGAAAAAAGCGATCAAACAAAATAGAAAAAAAAAGATCGAGAAAAAAAAGGCAAGAAAAAAATAATGATTAAGAAAAAAGCAAAGAATTAAAAAAATTGAGAAAATAAAAAATGAGAGGAAAAAATAAAAATAAAGTTTGAAAAAAAAGAGAGAACTGATAAAAACCAAAAATAAAAGAAAAATAAAGGTTAAATACAAACAAAATTAAAAAAATTAAACAAAAAAAAAGAAGAAATAGATAATACTTTAGAAAAAGAAAAAAGAGAAAAAAAAAATAAAGGTTGAGACAAATGAATTAAAACATGAAAATAAAATTAAAGGAAAAAAGTAAAAATAATTAAAAATGGAATAATAAAATTAAAACAAAGTAAAATAAAAAAAATAGAATAATAAAATTTAAAAGTAAAAATAATAAAAAATAAAATTTGAGAGACAAATGAGTATGGAAAGTTAAAAAATATATTTGAGGTGTAGAGGGGCAAAATAGTAATTGTATTATACTTAAAAGTTAAGGAACATTATACTTTAAAAACATTTCTTATTGGGGTCAAATATATAAAACCACCCATATTTGTAGGGCTGTGCAAAAACCGAACCGACCAATAAACCGAATCAATAAGAATGTCTATCTATCTATCTATCTATCTATCTATCAACTCAGTTTGGCCCAACGAATTAAGTCGTACTCTGCTTTGACCCATTTTGATTAGAACAAATTTAACCCAGTTCCACAGTTTTATTGCTATGAATAATATAAAGATTCAAATGAGAAAAGATTAGAACTTAAAAGGTGAAAAAGAAAATTTATTTAAATAGTTAAATAAAGATTCAAATGAGGCTAACTCGGAAATTATGTACTGATTTTGTATTTCTTGTTTTTTTTTCCCCATCTATATTGTCATGATTAAAGGCTTAAAGAAGGGCGTGTATGTTGTATTTTTTTTATTTTCTGTTTATCTTTTGTGTTTTCTCACTATTAAACTTCTTTAGTTTAATTTTAACAAATTTTTTATTGTAGGAAAATAATAATTAAAAAACTAAAAAAATCCGAAAAATTGTAGCAAAATAATAATTAAAAAACTAAAATATCCGACCTGCCGGATTCGAACCAGCGACCTAAGGATATGCTGTTGACAAACTACAGTCCTCCGCTCTACCAACTGAGCTAAGGTCGGAGATGTCCATCCAACTATTAAGAATAATAATAATATTTTCAATTAGTCAATGTTAATTCACCAAATTTCCCAACCTATAAAGAAGAACAACAATAATAAAAAATGGACAAAATTTGAATACAAGATTCTATCTTATAAAAAAAAATGAAAATCATTTGGTGGCCGTAATTATCTGTCCACTTGTGATATTTCATGTGCGCGCGCTTTACCTAATGTAAAGGTTTCTAAATTTTGCTTTGCCGATTGAATAAAAATAATGAAAATAAAGGTCTGTTAGATGTGAATGGACGATGTTTTTCATCAAAAATATTTTTTAAGAAAAACTAAAAAGATAAGTGAGTTTCTTACTTATTATTCTAAGAATAATATTTGTGTATAATCTAGACAAGTACTATAGAATGTGGTGATATAAGTAGGGATTTTTGGGATGATGAGGAAGGAGCTAGGGAATTAAAAATGAAGATGAAGTGTATTGAAAGATGAGTACAATCAATACATATCGATGAGGACAATGAAGACATTTGTATAAATAAGAATCTATCACTATTTCTTCATGAGTTGATTGTATCTATTAATTTAGTCAAGTTGTTTTATTCCCTTTTCCTTGTTTTGTTGATTTTCATTTGTTTTACTACCCACGAGGATATTGTTCATCCACTTTTGAAACTAGATAGAGTATTTAAAATGGAAAAATATACTATCTCTGTCTCATTTTATTCATCCCAAAATTTTTAATTTGATATTCCATTTTACTTGTCCTATTTTACTTATCAAGCCAAGACAATTTTTTTTCCCATTAAACCCTTAGTGTAATTGATTACTCCTTGTTATTAGTATTCTTGAAAAATGTTGTAAAGAGGAGTACCATTAAAAATACACTATTAAAAATATAAATGGTGCTTTGGTATTAGTCATCCATCGATATTGGAACTAACAACAAGACACAATTAAGAGGAGCAAAATGGTAAAATTACATTACCAATCATTATTTTCTTAATAGCTGTATCATCTCAATTTGGGACGGGTAAAATAAGACGGAGGGAATAAATATCTTAATTGTTCTTGTCAAAGAGAAAATTATGATAAACTATTGCACAAAAAAATTCCTCACCTTTTTTGAATATTTCTTATTAATCACCCTCTTATACTATATGCACAGTTTTTGTCTTAAAAAAACTTCGTTTTCATTTGGGTAAATTTCATCCATGGTCACTTAACTTTGTATCTATTATCTAAAAGTCATTTTTCTTTCATTTAGTTCATCTATGATCACTTAACTTTATATCTATTACGTAAAAGCCACTTTTCTTTCATTCATTTCATCCATGGTCACTTAACTTTGTATCTATTACGCGAAAATCACTTTTCTTTCATTCATTTCATCCATGGTCATTTAACTTTAATCCGACCATCCCAAAAGTCACTATGACCGAATTTTACAATAATTTCATCGGAAAAATGATGTGACAACCTTAATTAGTTTTTAATTTTAATTTAAGTGAATATATAATATATTACTCATATCTTGACCATTTTTATATCTGCACAACTCAATTTTCCTTACGGATTATTTAATTAAAGAATACCAATTTTTTAATAGATTAGATTACCTAATAAGACTATTTACATAAAAAAAATTGATTGATATTTTTATGAAACATTTCTTAATATTGCATTCATTTGCCAAAAAGATGCACCGAAAAAGAGTGATAAACAAGACAAATTCTTTAAAACACATAAAATAGAAATACATGTATGATATTATTATTTTTTAAAAAAAATTATTTTAGTTCTTTGAAGATAAATCAACACGCTAAAAATAGTTTTAAAATAAAATCTTTTTAATTGTGTCATTGAATAAGTATTGTCAAAATTTGTACAAATAATGTTATATTAACGTACAGTTTTATTAATAAAAATTATAAAATATAAGTACTTTAATAGATATCTAATTTTTATATTTGTCAATTAAATTAATTAAACAATATGTAATTTATCAAAAATTGAATATTATAATAAAAACTTTTAAGAGAATTAATCGATTAGTCGAACAATTAAAAATACAAAGACAAACTCAATAAATAGAGTAGTTTATCATATTATTATGATATACCGAATGCAAAGACTCAAGTGGCAAGAAAAAGAATATGTGAAAAAAATAATTTTATCAACTACATGTCACATTTTAGAGGGAGAAAAATAATTTTATCAACTACATGCCATAATATATTAGTGAAAAATAATAATTACCAACATATGTCTCAACTTTAGAGGATTTTAAGAATATATAAGTAAAATTTTATTTCATAAAAATATCAACCAAATTTTTTTTTATGAAAATAATTTTTATTAGGTAATCTAATCTATTAAGAAATTAGTATTCTTTCATTAAATAATCCATAAGGAAAATTGTGTTATGCATATATAAAAAGGGTCAAGATATGAGTAATATATTCTATATTTACTTAAATTAAAAATTAAGAACTAATTAAGGTTGCCACATCATTTTTCCGATGGAATTATTGTAAAATCTGGTGATAGTGATTTTTGTGATGGTCGGAATAAAGTTAAATGACCATGGATGAAATGAATGAAAGAAAAGTGACTTTTGAGTAATAAATAGAAAGTAAAATTTACCCTTTTTCATTTTTCAAGAATATTCGATAATCAAAAATGTATTACATCCAATATCTACTTCTCCTTAAAATGTTTATATAGTGATTTTATCGATGTATAGAATTAATTTCGTATTCATAAAGTTGAAACACTTTATCTCTTCTATTTTGATTAAATTTATGAGGATAAAAACATTCTAGACCGAACAAAGCGCAACAAATTTCCTAGAATTATAAAGGGGAAATAACACTCCAAGTGGCACAACAATTTTTCCTGTTTTAACGACCTTCCTCAAATTTGGTCTTGTGTAACTTTAATCTAACAATGGCAGATGGCTGTATAGCCTCAAATAATATTAATCTCAAAAATCCTTTTGACAAATAATGATTTTGATCAATTGTGATCTCTAAATGAAGCCTTTGCTCTTGTCTCCTTCTCTTCTTCTCCCTCCTCCAATTCACCACCCCATTAATGAAGAGAGAAGGTTTAGACAAGGGCACGACATTTTTCCCTTTATCAACTGGCTATCAACCTATCGCAACCCTCCTTTTTATACCTATTGTGGGACAAACCAACAATTTATGTTGAGGATAGGTTCAAGCCAGGGTTAATTTGTCCATAGGGGGGAAAAAAGAGGAGATTGAAATCAATCAAAAATGAATGACTTATTTTCTAATTCGTTTAAAAGATATCAGGACCTTAAAAAACAGGTCCAAGTAGATGATTTAGAGGGTGGTCGAGTTGGTCCATCAGGAACTGAAAGCATTGATCTTGCTAATTTTTTTGAAGATGTAGAGAATGTGAAAGAGGACATGAAGGATGTCGAAAAATTCCACAAAAAATTACAAGAATCAAATGAAGAGAGCAAACTTGTGCACAATGCCAAGACTGTTAAAGAAATAAGGTCTAGGATGGACTCGGATGTGTCACAAGTCTTAAAACGCGTCAAGATGATCAAAGGAAAATTGGAAGCCCTCGAGCGATCCAATGTAGCTCATAGGAAAATCCCAGGGTGTGGTCCGGGTTCTTCTGCAGATCGAACAAGGACTTCTGTAGTTAGCGGGTTAGGGAAGAAATTAAAAGTCCTCATGGATGAATTCCAAGCACTCAGGGCAAGAATGAATGATGAATATAAGGAGACGGTTGCAAGAAGATACTTTACTGTGACAGGAGAGAAGGCTAATGATGATATGATTGAGAATTTGATATCAAGTGGGGAGAGTGAGTCTTTCCTCCAGAAAGCAATCCAGGAACAAGGTATCGCGTTAGATGTTTGCCCTGGTTTTCATAACGTGTTTGATCTTTTCCTATTTTTCTTCTTAAACAAATGGCAACACATCCACTGTTTAGACTTCTTTCGAGAATTTGTGAGACGTAAGTTTTAGCTATCACCTGTGTGAACCTTTTTCAGAGTAAATTAATTTTATGAGATTAGTCTCTTGATATCTTTATACTTTTTGCAATGGTGGAATATTCCTCTCTGTTCGTACGTGAAGATTAATGGATCGAATTAATACTAAGTTTTTGTATTTCCTTTAGTACTATTTTTCTTTAATTTTATCATTTGATACACATCCTTCAGGATATACTCTTATTAGTTTCTGCATGATACCTGGTTGTTTGGATCCTAACAGGTCGGGGCCAGATTATGGACACAATTTCAGAAATACAAGAAAGACATGATGCTGTGAAGGAAATTGAGAAGAATTTGATTGAGCTACACCAAATATTTCTAGACATGGCTGCATTGGTGGAAGCACAAGGGCAACAACTGAATGATATTGAAAGTCATGTGGCGCATGCAAGTTCCTTTGTTAGGAGAGGCACAGATCAATTACAAGAAGCTAGAGAGATCCAAAAAAGCTCAAGAAAGTGTGCTTGCTTTGCTGTTTTTCTTATTATTATTCTTATCATTCTCCTTACTTTCCCTCTCTGGTGGCCACTAATTGCTAGCAAAATAACAACATAAGGAATAAAAAAAAAAAGAAAAAGAAAACAACCTACCTGAATATTTTAATTAAGAAAAGACTTGTTTGGTTGTTTTGAAGAAGAAATTAACCAATAAAAGTTTGATCAGGTTGTTGTGAATTTTAGGATAACCTTTTTTTTCAATTTTTTTGGCTACATGACTATTGTTTGTAAGAATTTTATTCTTGTATTCATAGTAAATATTTTCTTTTCTTTTGCACTGTATTTATAGAAGTAATTTTTTGTCACCCTCATGGAACATAAAGACATCTTGTTGGACCTGTATGAAATCCATGTACATATGTAGATGAATAAGCAGGGAATTGCAAGATGAATGAAATTTTCTACAGTCGATTAAAAGGATGATTGCAGTTGAATGTATAGTGACTAACATCTAATTGCTCTTTTTTTTCCCTTGAAACAAAATTCCATTTTTTTTTTCATTATCTAGAAGTTCTTTATTATTGGGTGGTTAAAAAATAAATAAATTATTATCGGGAGGTTTGGTTGGATAGTTGCGCTTAATGATTTTGCTCAACAGTTATTGATTTTTAAATATACTAATCTTTAAACCTAAATATTAAGATATCGGTAGATCCAATATAAGTTTAGTGGTTAGCGGTCGATTTATTGGATAATCAAGTATAGGAGAAGTAAAGTTAAATTATTATTTTTTTCGCACTGATCCGCATAAGTTATATTTATACACAACGATATACTTTCTCGGTGGAGTTGATAAAAGAGACGCTTTGCCTAACTTATTTTGACAAAGAGATCCTAGTTTTGAAAAATTAAAAAAAGCGACACCCTAATGAGTCCACAAAAAAAAGTATCAATCCTAGCACATAAGTTTAAAAACGTGCATTTTAGTCTCACTTTCATTTCAGCTCCTATATTTTAGAAACTACACTTTAGCCCATGTCCAAAAATATAAATATTAAATATTAAATAAAAAAAATAAAAAGCTCAATCTTCTCAACCAAGCTCCACTACCAACCACTATTTCCTGATTTTCCCGCAATTTTTCGGACATTTTTCGGTTTATTTTTTCGGCATCCATCAGAAAGTGACATTACCTCCTTTGTTTTAAGCCATTTTCTCATATTTTTATTCCTACATTTTCATTCAAAAAACTTGAAAATCAGTCTCACTTTTTGAAATCGATTCTAGTCTCAATAGCAACATTCCGACACTCCTTAGCTTGTTCCAAAGCTTCCCTTTTTGCTTTTTTTTTTTTTGCGGGATTTTGTCTCAATATGAATATATATAATTGCAATGAACTTGTTTAATGAAAATCTTCTATTTCTCTATAATATTGTGTTTAATTTATCTTCGTTACTGTCTTAAATTTCTGGTTTTTTGTCCCTATATTCTAGCAATAGCAATTTCTAATAATGTGAAAGTAGTAATTTCAGTAATGATTTTTGTCTTCTATAATCGATCAGTAAGGTAATGGTTATGTCTTTTATAATCGGTCAGTAAGGTTTACTATAAACCCTTTCATTGTATGGTCTAAAAGGCCTGTAATTTTAAACAAGGACTAAAGAATGTTTATGTTATTTTAAGTAAGAAAGGATTGAAGAAATACTAGACTATGCGAATTATTTATTATATACTGATGCCGTTGTTGATTTCTACACATGATAAATAGGTTATCAATTTTTTGAGAAGTCGATTATTCACCAACTCATAGGTTTATGATCAACTATCTGAATATATAAACAAGTTAAAATAATGACAAAAAAAGAGAAATTAAATAAAATAAAATTAAAGTATAGCAATTAACACCTTTCAAACATTGTAAGTAATTTAGATACATTAATTGTGATACCAAATTACTTTTAAACATGATCAAGTGATATTTAAGGCATGCTATAGTCGTAAATCAGTGAGATGGGCTAAAAAAGGGAGAAATAAAATAAAATAAAATAAATAAGCACCATCCAAGCAATGCAAAATATCTAGATATCATCAAATGAGATTAGACATGTCTAATGAGCATAAGTAAGAGTAATGGTTGTGACTTGTGGATGTTTATGTGATAAGTAGTGTTTGAGAACAAGTAGTCCTTCTTAATACAAACGTTTGTTCTGAGTAATTAGTTGTTACTACCATTGCTCTTCCTTATACTCATTTGATCGAGCGTTTAATTATTTTCTACTTTCATATAATGATATTTAGTCACTTTTCATTGCTTGAATGGTGTTTATTTATTTTATTTTATTTTGTTTCTCCCCCTTTTAATCTCGTCTCACTTGTCAACAGAATTAGATGATTGATACTAGAACTATGAAATCACGCATATATTATAGATAAATGTATGTATCTATACCAGACTAAATTAACAGTCATGTATCGACCAATTGAGTTTAGTGAAAAGTAAGACAAGACTAAAAAGGAGAGAAATAAAATAAAATAAAATAAAATAAAATAAATAAACATCATTCAAGCAATGAAAAATGACTAAATATCATCATATGAGAGTATAGAATAATTGAACACTAGATCAAATGAGTATAAGAAAGAGCAATGGTAGTAACAACCAATAAATCAGAACAAACATCTGCATTGAGAAGGACTACTTGTTCTCAAACACTACTTGTCCCATGAACACCCACAAGTCACAACCACCACTCTTCTTTATGCTCATTAGACACGTCTAATCTCATTTGATGATATCTAGATATTTTGCATTGCTTGGATAGTGCTTATTTATTTTATTTCGCCCTTTTTTAGTCTCATCTCACTAATTTACGACTATAGAATGCCTTAAATATCAATACAATCATGTTCAAAAGTAATTTGGTATCACAATTGATGTATCTAAATTGCTTTACTATGTTTGAAAGGTGTTAATTGACATACTTTGATTTTATTTAATTTAATTTATCTTTTTTTGTCATTATTTTAACTTGTCCATATATTCATATAGTTGATCATAGACCTATGAGTTGGTGAATAATCGACTTTTTTAAAAAATTGATAATCTATCTATCATGTGTAGAAATCAACAATGACGTTAATATATAATAAATAATTTGAGAAGCTCCAACTGCACCTTGCTTAAAATTACAACTCTTTCAGGCCATACAATGATAAGGTTTATAGTAAACCTTAATAATCGATTATACAAGACATAAACATTCTTTAGACCTTTTTCAACGGTCATTTTTTTTGTAGCTCTACTATATAAATGAAAGGGACCTTTTTGAGCTCCTTCATGTTTATTTATTCACCCCTTTCTCATTTTGATTCAACAATAACAATGTCTCCCTTTCTCATTTGGAAAACTCCTTAGCTTGTTCCAAAGTTTTAATCTGTTATATTATTTCGGTGGTCATCGAAAAAGCGATATCAAGTACTGTACGAAAATCGGGTAAGAAGAAGACGACTACAGTCTATTAAGTCTAGGATTCTAAATGAACTTCTCCTCCTTGTCCAGATTTCTAACACACTAACCGGTGAAATTCAAAAGAAAATCACCATACAATCGGCAGGGACAGTCATAATCCATCAAATCAAAAAATTATCAACTTAAAAATACAAATTTTCAGTAAAATCAAGCCCCATTTTAAAAAAATAAAAATAAATTTTTCATCCAAATCAAACTAATACCTAATCAGTCGAATGATCTATTAAAAGAACAACAAAAATGCATGATGAAACCATCCCCACAAGAACATGCATCTAAAACACCATTACATTAAAGAAGAATTTGAAGAAAACCCGAATTTCTTGCCACATTAGCGATCAAATTCACAAAAATATTTCACCATACAATCGGTAAGGAAAATCATAATCCATCAAATATCCACCAACAATCAAATAAATACCAACTTAAAAATAAAAAAATTTCAGTAAAATCAACCCTCGTTTTTTAAAAAATTAAATTTTTTTCTCCAAAATCAACTCAATCACCACAAACCAAAACTGAAAAAAAATAATTTAAAAAAACTCATCAATATGGAGCACAAATTACTCGGAAGATGAAGAGAAATTACTTGAAGTGAACGATGAAAGATATTAGAGCTTTAGAGAAGATAGAAATTGAAAATGGAGGTTGGGTAAAGGGGAAGGGGAAGAGAAAATGTTAATGGTTTTGTGAGTGAGAGTGAGAAGAGACAAAATTAATATAGGTATTTTAAAGAAAGTGGGGTGCGAAAAGTATTTAAAAAAGATTTAAGGAGTGACAACAACTTTTTGAATTTTACAATTTAACCCATACCCCATACCTTTTCTATTTTCTCTCCCTAAATCCTAAAAAATTAATCCAAAAAGAAATACGTGTATCTTTTCTCAATTAAGTTTTCAAAGTGTTCTTTTTCTCAAATCTTATCTACTTTCCCTATCAACCCACGTGAACTTTCTTTATATATGCATTACTATTGCAAAAAGCCTTCTTACCTCTAAAAACAACACAAACAAATACAAAATGAAAATAATACATCATTATACATTTAACCTACTTAACATTGATATAATTATACATAAAAAAAAAAACTAATAAATCCCAAGTACTTGAAAAACCTTCTCTTGGGGATCACCTCAGGATCAAGAATCACTTCCACATGCACTGATCTCAACAGTACTGAAATTACCGTTGTTTTTCAGGTTTAGTAAAATTTATATTTTCCAACAATAACTTTAAGCACATGTTCAAACTAACATATAAACCATCAAATAAAGTTGTAACTCTATATTCACAACTTTGAACTTCAACAATAAGTTCGACTCAACTTATGAACATCAATTCAACTCAACTTATGAACATCAACAAAATGAAGTTCAAACTATTTTCTGAAAATAGCAAAACCAAACGTTTAGAAAGAGATGAAAATTGAAAGATTCAAGTCCACCGAATTCACGATGTATCCTTAAAAAAATTATTTTCCTCAAGTACCCGAGGTTATGAAATATATCTTCCCTGGATAAAATGAATCAAATCGACAAAATAGTAGTACCTCAAACTCTGTCGAACAACGAACGCACTCAACGATTCGTAAATCACATTTGAGTTTTTCAAGAAAAAAGAGTGTTTTCACTTTAAAATTTCATGCCTTATCTGAAAAAAATTAAGTATTTAAAGCCAAAAGGTGGTGCTTCATAAAGGAAGCAATGGTTCTGAGAAAATCACACTGTTTCGAACCGTCTGGACCAATTACGTCCGCAGATAGGCCACCTGCGTTCATCAAAAATAGAAAGTTGATTGTGACCTGCGTTGGCATTTGCGCCCGCAGATCGTTACATGCATGCACATGTCATTCTTTTTATCTTCAAAATACAGTGCCTCGAAGGGTTGTATCCCTTTGAGATGTGACATGTATCAGCACATGCTCGTGTGCGTCCATAAATAGAGAATATTTTTGTATTAAACATCATTAACTCTTAAGTTTCAAATAAATTTTGTCCAAAAAGATAATTTCTCTATCGATCATTTTCTAAATTTGAAGCCAAAGTCAAGCCGAGTGAGCGATGACAACGATGGTACGAGATTTACTTTCTTCTTTCATCCATATGAAGGAGAGTTTCTATACTTAAGCACAAGAATATTTACTTCTTCTATCAATGTAGGAGAACACTCTTTTTATAAACTGAATACACATTTCACTTTCCCTCTATTTTTCTTCCCTTCACTTACCATTCACATTTCGCTAGAACCCAACAGTATCCCACATGAATGGAGAACGACTATTTCATCAAAAAAATTATGAATAAGTGTGTGATCTACAAGCAAATATTAATTGCATCTAGATAAGTAATTTTTTTTAACTTTTCGTTGTGAACTTGCATCAGATGCACTCGAACTATTGATAGATGCGATATCTTTGAAGAGTCAAACTTTGGGGGACACGTAGACAACACAAGTCACACAATCAATCTTTTATCATTTATAGTTCTCACAATTTTGTTTGTTTCAACATGAGCACTTACTGATTTCATGAGAGCTTAGAGAATATACCTTTACTATTATTTTCCTTGAAGGGACTTCAATTTCACCCTCACATATGTGATTCTTAAACGTTTAATCCTATAACTCAAACTATTTGGTCAAACCTGTCAAACTTAGAAACCATTAAAAAATATAAAATCATAAACTTTATCCTTGTTTCCTGAATATTGACTTCATCATGAGAATGATGTGAGTTAATTGACAATATTGAACCGTCAGACACAACTTTGTTTGATCTCCTTGAACCTAGATCTTAGGATTTTCAGTCTACTAGGTAGAGTTACCACCGTGATGGCTTGTCCTAGACCATAAATCCATCCCTTTCGATGATCTCTCAACTCCCTCTCTAGATAGGTCTTTTGTAAGTGAATTCGACACATTATTTTTTGACTTCAGATAGTCAATCATGATAATTCCACTAGAGAATAGTACTCAAATAATTTTATATTTTTGTCTTATATGACAAGATTTATCGTTATACATCATGTTTCCTGCCCCACCTATTGCAGCTTGGCTATCAAAGTGTATGCGTACTGGTGCCAAAGATTTGATCCAACAAGGAATATCTTTCATTTAGAGTCATTCAGCTTCTTCATCAGTTTTATCTAACGCGATAAATTCAAATTCCATTGTAAAGTAGGTAATATATGCCTGTTTGCATGATTTTCATGAGATTGCTCCTCTATCAAGAGTAAATACATATCTATTCGTGGATTTTACTTCATTTGATCTGCTGATCTAATTTGCATCACTATATCTCTGCCCTATCTATTGCAGTTTGACTTATCACAGTGTCTGCATACTGGTGACACAAATTTGGTCCAATAAGAAATATCTTTCAAGAAATTTCATAGCCATTCAACTTCTTCACCGGCGTTATCTAACACGATAAATTTAGATTTCATTGTAGAGCGGAAAATATATGTCTGTTTGGATAATTTTCAATTGTTCCTCCACCAAGAGTAGATACATATTCACTTGTGGATTCTACTTCATTTAACCCGATGATTAAATTTGCATCACTATATCCTTTAATTACCGTTGGATACTTGTTATAACGCAAAATATAATCTTGAGTATGTTTCAAATACTCCAAAACTATTTTTATTGTCATCCAATAAGTTTGATTAGGATTACTCATGTACCGACTCAATTTACTAAAACACATACTATATTTGGTCGCGTACAATTCATGATATACATCAAACTTTCCAGCACTCTTGCATACTCCAATTGTGAGTCACTTTCACCTTCATTTTTTAAAGTGCAAAGCTCATATCCAATTGTGTGTTGGCAATATTGAAACCCAAATGCCTAAACTTGTTAAGTACATTTTCAATATAATGAAACTGTGACAATGCTAAAATTTATGGATTTCTATGAATTCTTATCCTTAAGAACACATTAGCAACTCTAAGGTCTTTCATATCAAATTTGCTCTCAGGCATTCATTTCATAACAATTATGTCAGAAATATCTCTACTGATGATCAACATGACATTCACATACAAACAAACAATGACTTTGTGATTTGATGTCTCTTTAATGTAATCACATTTAATTATCTTGAATCTGCTTGACAACATGGTTTGGTCAAACTTTGTGTGTCATTGTTTGGGTGCTTGCTTTAGTCCATAAAGTTACTTAACAAGTTTACACACTTTTCTTTCTTTATCAGAAACCACAAAACCCTCAGATTGTTTGATGTAAATTTATTCCTCCAATTCTCCATTAAATGGATTTCAATATCATATACCACAGCTAATGCAACCAACATACGAATGGACGTTATCTTTGTTACGAGTATGTGTCTAATCAAGACTTTTTTCTTGTCTAAAAGTCTTTCACAACAAGTATTGTCATGTATTTATCTATAATATCATCAACTTTCATTTTCCTTTCAAATATTCATTTACAACCTAAAGATTTATTTTTTATAGAAAGATCAACCAATTCTCAAGTGTGGTTGCTCAAGATTGAATTAATCTCACTATCAACAACCTCTTTCCAAAATGATGAGTCTGCAGACAACATCAATTCTTTAAATGTTTGAGGCTTATTTTTGAGAAGAAATGTTATAAAATTTGATCTGAAGGAAGTTAACGTCCTTTGACATTTACTACGCCTTAGATTATCTTCATCAAGTACATTCTTTCTTGGTTCATCTTGAGGTCATTTTAATCCTTCATTAGATATTTCATGTCTACTAGTTTAATATATGTGCTTTGCACGTGTGTCAAATAATTTAAAAGTTTATTTCTATTACATATTATAAGTATTACATAGAGGAAAGTGACCAAAGTAATAAAAAAAATCTATTGGAGAAAGAAAACAACTTAAGTAGAAAAAAAACTCTATGTAAGGTGAGAAATCAACTTTTTCTTAATTATAAGGAATTGGGGAATTGACTTAGATTATGACCATCTTATATGCATAATAATAAAATTTATTATTATTATTATTATTATTATTTAAACGACTATAACATATCTCCTTATATGAAGATTTTACTCTAAAATTTATCATTGATTCAACTCACCAAGATTATTCAATTATTCAAAATAGGTGTTTACAAAAAAATCGTCAAAGTTAACCTAACTTATCAATTTAAAGCTTTAAAGCAAAGAAACACAAACTTACATACTCTTGAGTGATCTAAGAAGCTTCAACTCCAATGCTCTACATCTATTTTAAATAAAATAACAAACAATTCAGTATCAAAATAAATCAAATCACAAAAAACAACAATACAAATATAATGCAATTTCACAAGTGGAGTCTGTGATACTTATAATTGTCCTTAGTTTATGAGATATAGAGATGTTATGTTGATGTATATTACCTAGATAACTCAATAAGAATCATCTCCGAATCATATTTACAAATTCATAAGTCTCAAATCAATAATGGTGGTGTGGAATGATTGAGGTCCCTTCACCCTTAATCAGATGCCTGTAATTCTTCAACTTTAACGCAACAAAAGGCTTTCTTATACACAACACTGATTGAACAAAAAAAGACATCTGAAATCAATTTACCTTTAAAATTGTGTTTATCAATCATGTTGATATTATCATCATCATCCGTCTTCAAGATACCTATAAAATAGATGTAAAATAAATCAAACATTATAATATAATTTTTGAAAGAAAAAACATTCTAAATTAAACAATCAAGAACCTAAAACCAAATATAAAATATGTTCAACAAAAGCACGTCATAGATATACATGGACTCAGAATTGTAGATGAAATAAAATTGAACATATTGCACGCGTGAATTTTTTAATCAACTTTTTATTTTTTTTCCAAGTTTAGATAGTATCTTTTATGGTAATTTTTGTTTAACTTTTTTACCACATATTTTAAGACTCTTTAATTATTACCTCCAAATATTTTTATCTTATCATATATTTTAATCTTTAATTTTTAAAATATAACTTTATGGGTTATATAAGGAAAATTCTCTAAAAATTTTTATTGTTTACCTTTCTTGTTTTCTTTTTATTCCTTTTACGTGTGATTCTTTTTTCCTTCTCCTTGTTTGACTTCTTCTTTCTTTTCTTTTTATTTGCATGATTTGCATTCCTTGTTACTCGAATTATTATTTCTTTTTCTTATAATTTTAGTTTATTTCAAATTTTTAAATATAAAATAAAAGTAAAAAGATAATTTTGTCGCAAGTAGAGCTTTTTAATGAAGGACAAAAAATTTACATCACTTTTTTTAGGGTCTTCCCACTTTTAATATATTATAAATTCTTATACTGATAAATGTGTTTAAAGAACTAAGCATTAGCTGATTCAGTTATTGTATTATCTTGATATTCAAATGTTCGAATTTATGAATAAAAAATCTATATGCTTTACTATTTATAGAATATTTGATGAAACACAGTCCACAATCTTTGATTCTATTTTCACCCTTTTGGGTATAGGAGCTTGTATTTTGGTTAGTCACCCCCACGTTTTAAAATATTTCAAGTTGGGCTTTCTTTCTTTTCATTTCTTATATGAAATAGATTGTGTCCTACTATTGGGCACTCAATCGAGTATTCGATTAGCTGTAAGGATAGTTTTTTCCGATAAGTTTTGTGGTAAGCCCGAAATTATAAGTAAGACATTCGTCATTTTTTTTAATGTTTTTTTTTTCGCAATATCATTTGTTTAAGGTGAGTATGAGGGTAGTAGTTTAATGGATAAGTTTATTTTTCAAACATATCTCTACAAAAGAAGATTCATACTCTCCATCCCTATCACTTCTCAATATTTTAATCTTTTTATCCAACTGATTTTCAGCTCCAATTTTAGATTGCCTTAATGTATATATTGTTCATCCTTAATATTCAACAAATAAATATAGCAATATCTAGTGCAATTGTCAAAGCTATGAAATACTTTTTCTTCACCACGAGATGGTGTTGACTCATATCACAAATGTCTATGTGAATTAAGTCTAAAGGGTTGAAATTTCTTTCAATAGACTTATACAGATGCTTAGCATACTTAGATTCAACACATATTTGACACTTTGATCTAGTACACTCAAAGTTAGGCAAAACTTTCAAACTAATCAGTTTCTGCAAGATTTTATAACTGCCATGTCTTAAACGATTATGCCACAAATTATTTGACTTAAGCAATTAAGAAGAAGTTTCATCTTTATTTATTTCAACAGCCATTACATCAAGTTTGAAAAGGTTTTCATTGAGGTAGCCCTTTCCTACATATATTTCATTCTTGCTTATTACAACTTTCTCTAAAATAAACACATACTTAAATTCATTTTTAATGAAAAATATTATTGACACTAAGTTCTTCCTAATAGTAGGAACATGGACAACATTGTTGAGATTCAACACTTTGTCAGAAGTCATTTTTAAAAAGATCTTTCCACTTTATTCAACATTGGTTGTTGCATTATTTTTCATAAAGATCACTTTTTTAGGATCAGTGATATCATAACTAGCAAAAGCTTTTTTCTACGCACAAACATGTCTAGTAGCTCCTAAATTAAACCATCATTTATTTGAATTTCCAACTAGATTGCATTCAATGATTTTAACACATAAATTTTCAGTTGTTTCAGTTGTTTCTTTAATTTATTTTCTTGTTCTTATTTAGAACTTGATAATTTAAGGCTTTATGGCCAATTTTACTACAATTGTAGCACTTGCCTTTGAACTTTTTCTTATTCTGCTCTTTCTCTTGTCTAGAAGACTTTTTCCTCTTCTTATTATGTATAGCATCATCTTTAGAAAAATTTGCATCCATCATTGATGATTTCTCATGCAACTTAATATCCTTGTCTATTTTGAGAAGAATCACAATATCTTTCAAATTAGACAATTGGTTTTCGATCATTCTTTTTTTCTGGAATATAAAAATCTACTTGTAAAATTTTACATTTCAAATTTGATTAGCCAAAAAAACATCATTTGTTTCCATTATTAAAAGTTTATACCAGAAACTTTTTCAGGTTTATCTATCAATATCATTGCTAGAGTAACATCTGAACGACTTAATAACCCAACATTGATTATCGTTGGGAAAAAACCATTTACAATCGATTCAACTTGTTGTTTAGTTTCATTCATTACTTTTTTGTCAAGATTTGGCAAACACTTTAGTATTTCAAAATACTAACAATAAAGACTTAATCTTTAAACAACTTGTTTCTATTCAACGAGTAAGTTTTAATGTCTTCAATCGTCAGTGAAATGAAATTTGAAACCTGATGAAGTTTTTATGTTCTTCTATCAAAATGAAATTCCAACAGAGTGAAAACCCACATTTTTTTAAACTCCAGAAACTAATACAGAGAATTAACTAAATCGGTGAAGTTTTTATATTCTTTGAACTGACTTTCTAATTCAATTTCTCGATAAATTTTATATATTATTCTGACGAGAAAGTAGAAATCAAAAGATTTTAGTCTCCACAAATTAGACTCAATACAGATTAACAAGTACTTATTAATATTTTTAAGATTGTTGCTTTTCGAGTTTAGTAAAATCTTTATTTTTTGAACAATAACTTCAAACACGTGTTCAACTAACATATGAACAATCAAATGAAATTGTAACTCAGTATTCACAACTTTTAACTTCAAAAATAAGTTCAGCCGAACTTATGAACATCAATAAAATGAAGTTCAAATTATATTTTGAAAAATAGCAAAATCAAACGTTTAGAAAGAGATGAATATTGAAAGTTTTGAGTCCACCGAATTTATGGTGTGTCCTTAAAAAAATTATTCTCTCTAAGTACCTGAGGTTATGGAATATATCCTCTTAGGATAAAGTGAATCACATCGACAGAATGACGATACCTCAAAATCTGCCAAACAAAATACCTGAGAAAAAATCAAGTATCGCCAAAAAGTGGTGATTTGGAAATGAAGCAGTGGTTCTGAAAAACTGCACTGTTTTGGACTGTCGGGTCCACCTACACCGTAGATGGCCCACCTTCTTTCTTAAAAAAATAGAAAATTGATTGCAACCTACGTTGGCATCTACGACTGCAGATCGCTGCATGCATACACCATCGTCCTTTTCATCTTCAAACAGTGCCTCGAATAGTTGTATCCCTTCGAGGTGCATTGTGACATATGTTGATACCTAATTTTTACTCTCCATGCTTAAAATTAACGTCTTCGGTCTTCCTGATCGTTAAAGGACACAAAATACATTTTTCACATATTTTTTTATTGTTGACAAATTATTGCTAATCATCTTCACTTTAGGATTTTATCAATTTATTGTCATATTTTGCTTTTCATAATTTATTGATAATTCTCTGTACATTAGGATTTTTATCAATTCATTATCGTCTTTAATATTTTTCACAATCATCTGCACACATACACATCATGAAATTACATTTATTTTTATAATATTTTCAATTTAATTACATTTTTAATTTTCTTTACATTTTTAACTAAGTATCAATTTCTATATTTTATATATTTTATAATCTGCAAACGCTAAGTCGAATCAATTAGTTCTACACAGTATAATAATTTGATGTCTTGTCATATCTGACAATGACCACACAATAATATCTTGTCATAGCCAACAATGATTATACAGTGATGTCTTGTCACATCCGACAACGACTATACATAATATTTCGTCACACTGACAATGACAACTCAATGATACTATTCTTTGGATAATAACTTTATCCGTTGGTCAAAAGAATGAAAATCCTTTGATCAATACCCTAAGGACCAAAGGGTGTGCTATTAAGAAAAAATAGGGACACCCCTTTATCTATTGGATAATAAGGGGTGTCAATTTTCATTATAAATAGTGGAGGGTGGAAGACAAATGACACACATATTTTTTACCTCCCACACATATCTTTTCTTCTTTCTTCTCTATTAAAACACAACACACAATACATAATTTTTATTCTTCTTCTACAAACACATACATTTTTTTCCCTTTGTCCCATTTTCTTTCTCAAAAAAAAAAAAAAATACAAAAATACATACACACATTTTTTACATACAAAAATCTTGTTTATCTTTTTCTCTCAAAAACACCAAAAAATCTTTCCTCATTTTCTATTCTTCTCTCTAAAAAATACACATATTTTTTCTCTTCTCACATACAAATACACCAAAAATATGCACACAAGCACCCACACCTACAAATTTTATCCTTTCTCTCAAATAAACACACAAATAAATAAAATACACACACACACGTTCTTTCTCTTCTCTCATTCTACTGTCGACTGGTTCACTTCCGTCGGAGCTCCAACAAATCTTGCCGTCAGTCACGGAACCAATCACACCAATCCCCCATGCTGTAAACTTACCATCTCTACTCTTCCTGCCCGTCGTTGCCTCCTATCGATTAAACCAGCGCCGCTCCAGCAACACCAACTGTCGTCGCCTCTTTTTCGTTCTCCAATGTTGCTTCACCGGGGTTGGCCGCCGGCGAGCGAACCCACAAACCTCCAACACACCGCACCACCACTGCCCGCTGAAAAAGAGGCCAGCTGGCCGATTTTATCCTCTTAGGCATTGCTCCAATATCCGTCGTGGAAGCAACGCCGCTACTCGTGACTCCTTCGTCTTCATGTATTTCTTTTAATATTTTTCTGATATTATTTAGCCGGAGTTGCATATTTTTTGCGAATTCCATGGATTCCGATATTTGTTTATACGTTTGGGCATTTGCTTTCAATTTCTTGAGCTATGTTTGCACTGCTCACATATTTAATTGCTATTTTTTTACTACTCCGCAGATTTAGGATCGATTTTTAACTCAGGAAATTCAATTCAGTGCTTGTTTTACTTAGCTAATTGATTGGCTGGTTTTGGACTATTTTAGGTGTTTGCTCATCATTTATTACACTGATAATAAATAATAATAAATTTGATCGATGACAATATCTATGTCGGATTTTCGAGGCCACCCCATAATAAAAGACGAATTTTTATTTCTCAAAGTTTACTTATTTTACATTAAAATAAATACATGTCCGATGAGACTATATCTCCGTTGGATACTTGAGACCATCCTATTGCAAAGACAGATTGTATTTTCCCAACTTTATCTATTTTATATCAAAATAAATACATAGCCGATGATAATATCTCTCCGTCGGATTTTTGAAGCTACCCCATAACAAAAGATGTATTTTTATTTCTCAAAGTTTACTTATTTTATGTTAAAATAAATACTTGACCAATGAAGAAATCTTCCGTCAATTTTCAAGGCCTTCTCAAACAAAAAGACGGACATTACGTGTACAATACGTAACGAAAATAAATTAACTCGGACGATGATGAAATCTTTACAATATCGCGACAACACAAAGGTTTTATGATTCGTATCTTGGCAAGGCAATTTAGGACGGCCGATTAGTCGAGCAACCACTTCGTAGCCATGATGCATCTAAAACTTAATCTGACCCCACGCCATAATAAAATTTTATTTTTTATATATACATATCTGTGCACATAATTTTATTTACTTTAATGATTATTTGTTCATTTTTATTACTTCTATCAAGCACTTGTACAGGTTCTCGATAACACATTCTGAGGTACTACTTAAAAGAAAGACCTGAGTTTTATATTTATATTATATTTCTCATTTGTATAATTGTACATAAAGATAAAAGATAGTGGAAACTTTACTTTTTGGGTGTTGGGCGGGAACCTTGTTACTTATACAATATTCATCACGTGTTTAGGCAAAACTTAGGCCGTTAATATTTACAAAAATAATAAAATAAATTCATTAATGCACACATTTATATCATAAACATTGTCTAGACTCTCTTTTCAAGTAAACTCTTTATTTTTCTTTGCGTAATTATTTGTAAAAATATTTTTCCTTCTTATAGTATATAAAAAACACTTTCTTTTCACATATTACAAAATACTTTTCTTTTCGCATGTAATTTGTACATTTTTATACATATCTTTTATATATTTTCCCAACCATATATTTCATACTTAATATACATATACCTTTACATAGTTTTAAACATTTATATGTTTTCATAAGAATTATTTTATACTTAATACATCTTTTACATTATTTTAAATATACTTCCTTCCTCTTTGATATATTTAGTCTAGTCAGATATCACATTTGTAGATCCTGAAGGGTGCCTAACCCCTTCCTTCGGGATAACTTAAACCCTTACCTAGAATCTCAATTGACTTTTCGTAGACTAAAACATATCACAATGTTAATAAATTAATAGGTTTTCTTATTTTTCTTAAAAATTAGGTGGCGACTCTGTACAAATATCAATTCTTTTAGATTCCACGAGTCATGTTTTGTTTAATCTTGAGAAAAATTGGTCATGACAACATGAATCTGCACATACTCGTGTGCATTCGTAAATAGAGAATATTTTTGGATTAAGCATTATTAACTCTCAAGTTTCAAATAAATTTTATCAAAAAAGATAATATCTCGTCAATCATTTGACAAATTCAAAGTCAAAGCTGAGCTGAGTGAGCAACGACTGCTACAACGTGGGGCTTGCTTTCTTCTTGCCTTACTATCCATATGAGGAGTGATTCTATACTTAAGCACAAGAATGTTTCCTTCTCCCACTAATTTTTTCATAAAATGAATACACATTTCCCTTTTTTTTTTCATTTTTCTTCAATCTATTTTCCATTCATATTTCACTAAAACCCAACACTTACACTCTAAATTTTCAGTTGGTCTTACTCAGCCAACACCCTTTAAATTCCAATATTTGTCTCCAAATCTCCATTCTAGAGTTATATTTGTTGTGAGTACCGTCAATCAATACTAATTCATCAACGAATAACAAATACAATAGCATCTCACCTTGAATTTAACGTGTTAGTTCTTCCATATAACCAATGCAAAGAGAAACAGGATAAGGGTCGATCTCTGATGTAAGCCTATCATAACTGGAAAGTTCTTTGAGTCTCCTCCCACTATCCTCTCCATGGTATTTACTCCATCTTCTATATTACCCTAATATAAGAAACAAGTTTACCTTTAGCCTCCAATCATCTCCATTGTACCTCCCTTGGAACTTTGTCATATGCCTAGTACTCTAGATCTATTGTTGGGTACTATACAGTTTTAATGATTGACAATGTGATATAAAACATGTCAGTCAAGTTGGTTCACAGACACACTGTCTCATGTAGCTGAACTTATAGAAAAATCACCGATGATTAATGACAAGGGTGTAAGAAATTAAGGATCAGATGAGTGGTTAATTTTGATAAACTCAAGGAAATAAACATATGATAATTTGAAGAAGATGAATTTGATTCAAACACTTAATGATAAGAGAAAGAAAGTTGAGTTGGAAAAAGAGTTTTATGAGAAGAAGGAGTTTCACTTCTGACCATATCCTGAAGAGTCCTGTGTGTCGAAGGAGAAAGATTCCGAAGATTGAAGAAGTCTACGCAAGATATAAAACATACTAATTGAAGGACTCTTTGTTAGATCAATGAAGTTTTTGGTGACTGACACATGAATGAACCATGTTACTCAAGCTGGTACAAGCATAGAGAGACAGGTTTTAGTTTTCACTGGGAGATTCAGTCAAGATTGCTTAAAGTTAGGAATGGATAAACAAGCCTAATTCTGATATACTTAAAGTATTAATCACGAGTGATAAAGAAGAAGTTGTTTTTGAATACAACACTTAAAGATAAGCTGAAGAAAGAGTTTCACTCAGATGAGGAGATCAAGTTGAAGAAAGAGTTTTACCTATGCAAGGTGTTAGACTTAACAAAGGACTTATACTGGTAAAAAACTCTGATGAGTGGAGTGAATGTCTCAAGCAAGAAGTCACATCCACTGAAGGACTTATTGAATAAATGTGGTTAAATAGAGAAAGTGATTGACATAATCACTGGCACACTTACAAAGCTGAAAAGGGCAATTAACAGACTGACGAAGTGCTACTCAATCACTGAAGAGACACATTAAAG
Source organism: Capsicum baccatum var. pendulum (assembly GCA_030864225.1). Taxonomy (NCBI): domain Eukaryota; kingdom Viridiplantae; phylum Streptophyta; class Magnoliopsida; order Solanales; family Solanaceae; genus Capsicum; species Capsicum baccatum. The sequence continues at coordinate 274,158,993 of CM061552.1, forward strand.
AACTTGATCCTAAGTATAGAATCTGGATAAGAGTATTAGCTTTGATTTTTGGGAGTTGTTTATTGTGCTTGAGCTATTGATGTAATATTAGTTTCAATGTGTTATAAACTGAACTAGGAGCTAGTCTTCAAGTTGGGAAAACTTAGAGACTTTGAGAATGCATACCTTGGTTGGTGTGTGTGTAGTTAGGAATTAAAGTTTATAATTCCTAGTTGTTGAGTTATAGGAATTAGAGTTTATAATTACTAGGTTAGAAGAGTTTTGTTATCAGTCGTTGTTGAAGCTCAGAGTTATTTAGTGAAGTTAGGGTTAATTCCTGTAGAGGTACAGGTCGTGTTTTTTTACACCTCTTTGATCTGGGTGTTTTCCACGTGAAAATTCACTGTTATTTACTTACTGTTTTAGCTAATTTGAAACACGTTTATCAACCTGATTCATTTATAAGAAACATCTAGGTTAAAATAAAGTAATCAGTAGGGCATGTACTATAACAAGTGGTATCAGAGTGAGGTTGTCTTAAAAAAGGTTAGCACCTAAGACAAAGATCACTGTGATGAATTTTGTACCACCTACTGGTCACAGTGAAGGTCAATCCACTATACCTCCACTCTTTAGTGGTTTTCACTTTATTTGGTGGAAAGCTAGGATGGAAACGTATATTTAAAGTAAAGATTATGAATTATGGGATAGAATTATTGATGGACCAACAATTCCCATGAAAACAGTGGTGGAGAACAAGTGAAAAAGGTAAGGAGTGAATTCACTCCAGAAGATCTTGTTACACTAAAAAAGAATGCAAAATTCAAAAACATTATGATTGTGGTCTTGGTCCATCTGGGTACAATAGAGTGTCTATTGCTATACTGCTAAACGAATCTAGGATACATTAGTGAATGCACATGAAGGCACTAGCCAAGTGAGAAAATCCAAAATTGCATTACTTTTGACTGAATATGAGGCTTTCAAAATGAAGAAAAATGAGTCACTATAAAAAAGGATAACTAGGTTAACTTCATTGGTAAATGAGTTATCATCTCCAGGAAAAGATTTATCTACTAAGGAACAAGTAGAGAATGTCTTGAGAGTTCGACCAAACTCTAAGTGGGATGTCAAAGTTACAGCCATAAGAAAAGCTAATGATCTCACTAGAATGTTCCTTGATGAGTTAGTTAGTAATTTGAAGACCTATGAGATGAACATAAAAGATATAAATAGGGCATCTGAAAGTGATGAATTCGATGATGAAGAAGTTAATGAAACTGCTCTCATGGCCATTGGAGATTCGGACATGGAAGAAGAATATGGAGCCTCTGAGCTAAGTATGTCTGAACTCAAAGAGAAATTGCATTTATTTTAAAAAAGAAAACTTGTTTCTTTAATAAGTGCTTCAATTAATGATTTTCAAGAAATAACATCTGATAGAGATGAAATCTTCAGCAGTCTGGCAGGCCTAAAGTTTCATTATATCGATCTAGAGGCTTGTAAAAATACTGTTGAAAAGGAAAATACATCCTTAAGGAACAAGTTAGCAGACTTGATTCATCAAACCTAATTCTTAAATCTGAAGTTCTAAAATTGTCTCTTTCTGAAAAGGAAAAAAGGGTCAAGAGTGAGGAACAAGAAAAAATTGAGTCAGTATTGACTAAGATTAAACATGAATACATTTGTGGAAAAGAAAAGGCTTATAAACTAAGTAAAGAAGTTACCGAATTGAAACTTGATCTTGAATGAGAAAATAGATGAACACATTCTTCAAGAATTATTCATAAACTGGGTCAAAGAACTCACAATGAAAAGGATGGGTTGGGATTTTATAAATGTTCTAATGCTATTAAAGATCCTGTGTTATATTTGTGGTAACCTAGTGTGATGCCCCAGAAAAATTTTCCGTTAAGATCTCGGACGAAAATGTGTTGAATTCTATACTTTATCATAATTAATAATTTTTTATATGGAATTTTTGGATATGCAACTCGTCATCACGTAGAGCATCGAATAATCTTTCCAACGATATGTGGATCATCCAAAACAGACACTCGAGCGATGAGTTATGATCATTCCGATCTAACCGTGAATAGTGGTGAACAGTAAATGTGCAGGAAAAAAATACTGAGGCCAGGCGAATTTTAGGGTCAACTTCAAACTATCATAACTCTTTTTACATAATGATCTGGGTGAGCTATTATATATCAATAGAAATCTCTGAAAGTCCTCTTTCATATGAAATTGGTTTCATCCAATTTGGCCATCGGAGCAAAAAGTTATGGTCAATCTACTTCAGCCTATCAAAATAGTCCATCAAATGACAGATTTGACATTATTTGATTTTTAAGGGTATTTCGGTCATTCCCACTCCAATCCATCCGGGTAAACCATAGATTTAAGTCCATTAAGAGCATTCAATAGCTCATTTTTCTCCAAAATTTCCTAAGGCTCAAACCCCAACCCTACTTCTCTAAATTTCATCCTTCTATGTCTCTTGATTGAACCATAGAAATTTTAAATTCATTATGGATTTGAGTTGATCATGTTAAGGGCTTCGAGAAGCACCCTTTATTTTCGTGAATAAAGTTCCGGAGTCGGAAGTTCATATTCATCTTCCATTTTTAGGTATGTGGGGCTTTGAACAAGATTATCTTTGTGCCCGGTATTTTTTTTGAATAACATTGACATGATATTTTACATGTTTTACCATGAATTGGAAATATGGTTTTATATCTTATATTATTGTCCATGAGCTATGGGATTATGTCATCCGATATGTGTATGATGTTGAGATGGAATTATGTCCAAAAAGTATTTGATTATGAGAGTAAGATGATTTAATTTGTTAAGCCTTGATTTATACTATCATTCCACTATTTCCTTATTATGAATTTATAATTGATATTGGAAATTCTATATCCCTACTATGGGTTGATGTCTCAAGTACCTTTAAATGAGAGTTGGATGGCAAATTGAGAAATGTTGATATTGAAGTTGCAAAGAGTCTTGGTATTTTCTGGATGGTTTTGATGAGTTAAATTGTTGAAAATATTATGTATTGAGTCTTTATATCCTTGTCCAAATGTTGAGTCGGTTATGGTTTAATGCATTGATACCTTGTCGATGTTAAGGAAGATTAAAATATTTTGAGCTAAAATGTGTTGAGTTAGGAATCCACAAATTGATATGATTTGATAAATGAGAAAGAGATTTGATTTGGTCTTTATGATAGACCCTTGTGATGTTGTGGTGGATTTTCTAATACGTTCTAAGCTTGTCGGGGAGTAGTACTTAGCATCGAGAGGGAAATTTGGTATTTCCCTAAACCTATGTGCCACCATAGGGTTGTTTGATGAAGATATTATTGGCCAGAGAGCCCGATTATGATTATTGCAGTTTTAAGGTCGTACTCCCTGGCAAAGAGTATGACGCTCTCGCCAATGGAGATTTCAAATGTTGGTATTCCACGTAGCTCACATGGGTTGTCGGTTATAGGAAACTCCCCTGTCCATAAGAGTCATGTTTATTGAAATACCGAGTCACTCCGAGTTTTAATGTGGTAAGTCAAGTTGCCTATGATGATCTATAATGATTTATGAGGTTTTTCTCCTACATTTCCTATCTAAGATATTATGAGTTGCATGATTCAATGTCACTCAAGCCAGGTGTGTCATTATGGTCCGTATGTACTTTTTTACGAAATTTATGATATTATTTATATTTTGCATGCGCCCCTACATACTCAGTACGTATCTTGTGCTGACCCACATATTTCTCTATGGGCTATATTCTTAGCGTGATGTAGGTTCAGGTACTCAGCCGCAGCCGCAACAGTGATATTCGAGTGTCGCATCTACGTTCCTTCAGTGGTGATTCCTCATGGTTTGAGGACCAAGTTTCTAGTTTTGGTGCTATTGTTTTTTGATTCCTTAGGTCTGTTGAGTCAGTTGGGGGTTGTCCCAATGGCTCGTTGATTTTGCTGTATAGAGGCTATGTCAGACTAGTATATGGTTGGGTTGGTTTGTGTATAGATATTCTATATATGTACAGTCTAATATTCCGTGCCATGTGCGATGTGATATGATATGTACTTATATATATCCTTAGCATAGCGTGTATGTTGTTGTGTTGGAACCCAAGGGTAGTGTTTTGGCTTAAAGGGTTAGCTTGAGGATACGTGTAGCCTTGGACATCGTGTGGCATCTCGGGATGATATTTTGGGGCGTTACAAACTTGGTATCAGAGCCTAAGGTTGTGAAGAGTCCTAGAGAGTCTGACAAGCCGCGTTGCGTAGAGTCTTGAGCATCGGTGTGTAGCGGACCACACCTATGATCAAGAGGCTGCGGGGCATTCTAGGAAAAGTTGCTTCTTTCTTTCTACAAGAGTCTATCATGCTTATAAATGTTTTTTTCTGTTGTTAATTCGGGCATTCTTATGACAGAAAATGCCTCCACATCGAGCTCACGGAAACAACAACCAACCTTAACCCGTTGATCCGTTACATGAGACGGTATCCCATGCCGAATTTTGGGTAGCTTTTCAGATGCTAGCCCAGGCAGTTACCGCCAATACTCAGGCCAATGCTCCACTTCCGCAGGAAAATAATTCGGCAGTAGCACAAATTCATGACTTTATACGGATGAATCTGCCAGAGTTTCATGGGTCGAGAGCAGGTGAGGACCCGCAGATGTATGTTGATGAAATGAAGAAAATTACACAGATTATGCACGTAACCGAGGAAGAAAGTATGGAGCTGGCTTCTTATCGGTTGAAGGATATTGCCTATGACTGGGTGCAGATGTGGAATAAGGGTAGAGAGGAAGATACCACTCCAGTGACTTGGCAATTATTCCAAGATGCTTTCTTGGATAGATTCTTTTCTCTTGAGTTACGAGAAGCTAAGATAGAGGAGTTTATGAATTTGTGACAAGGCTCCATGTCGGTTAAGGAGTATTGTCATAAGTTTAATCAGCTATCGAAGTACGCTCCCAATATGATGGCTTACTCGAGGACTAGTATGAGCAAGTTTCTAACTGGGGTGTCGAGTTATGTGGTGAAAGAATGTAGATCTGCTATGATCAACAGGGATATTGATCTTCCTAGGTTAATGATTCACGCCCAACAAATTGAGTCAGACAAGATAAAGGAAAGAGAAAGAGTAAGAGGGATTAAGAGAGTCAGATCGGAGCAACAGGGGTCTGGTCAGACTAGATTCTCCAAAGGGAGTAGCCTTCAGTTTTAGAGACGTCCATTTTTACCTGCGCTTTCCTCAGCTAGTGCTCCCGTATATCGGGGCAGGCAGGATCTCGGGAATAGGTCGGTACCTTCCAGGTCTCAGGACAGTGTAAGCAACCGGCCTTATCCTCCTTCATATGCTAAGTGTGATAAATACCATTTTGGGGAGTGTTATATTGGGCAGCGGGGCTGTTTTGGTTGTTGCAAGTTAGGCCATATACTTAGAGACTGCCCGTATGCCAGACAGCGGAGTCATGATGCCCATCCCCAGAGTCAGGCTACTAGTGCCCCACCTTCCGCAGCCTGTCCAGTTTCTCCTCAGGGTGCTTCATCTAGTACTGCCAGCGGTCAACACCAGAATCATTTCTATGCTATACCACCTCGTCAGGAGCAGGAGGACTCTCCCGATGTTGTCACTGGTATGCTCCATGTTTTCTATTTTAATGTCTATGTGTTGATGGACCCCGGGTCGAGTTTTTCTTATATGACAGCTCTGGTTGCTGTAAATTTTGAAATGGATCCTGAACTAATTTCTAAGCTTATTTTGGTTTCTACTCCGGTAGGAGAGTCTATCATTGCTAAGCGGGTGTATAAGAAATGTCCTATTACTGTCTTTCATCAGGTTATGTTTGCTGATTTGATTGAGCTAGATATGGTTGACTTTGATATCATTCTGGGTATGGATTGGCTTCACTCATGCTATGCATCTATTGATTGTTATGCCCATGTGGTCAAGTTTTAGTTTCCTGATGAACCTATCCTCAAATGGTCCGGGAGTTTTGTGATTCCTAAGGGTCGTTTCATATCCTATCTCAAAGCTAGGAAGTTGATTTCCAATGGTTGCATCCACCATTTAGTTCGGGTTAAAGACACTAAGTCTAAAACCCCGACCATTCAGTCAATTAATGTTGTTAATGAGTTTCTTGATATCTTTTCGGAAGATCTCCCTGGATTACCTCTTGATAGAGAGATAGAGTTTGGGATTGACCTTCTTCCCGATACTCAGCCTATTTCTATTCCTCCATATCGCATGGCTCCTGCAAAACTTAAAGAGTTGAAAGAGCAATTGAAAGATCTTTTAGACAAAAGATTTATCAGACCTAGTGTGTCCCTGTGGGGTGCACCTGTCCTGTTTGTACGTAAAAAAGATGGTTCTTTGCGGATGTGTATTAATTACCGGAAGCTTAATAGGGTTACTATCAAGAATAAATATCCGCTTCCTTGAATTGATGATTTATTTGATCAATTGCAAGGTGCGAGCTACTTTTCGAAGATAGACCTCAAATCCAGTTATCACCAACTTAAGGTTAGGGAATGTGATATCCCCAAGATAGCCTTCCAAATCCATTACGGTTATTTTGAATTTCTAGTGATGTCTTTCGGGTTAACTAATGCTCCAGTGGCTTTCATGGATCTTATGAACTGTGTATTCCGGCCATATCTGGATTTATTTGTAATAGTGTTCCTTGATGATATTCTTATTTACTCCCAAAGTGAGGGTGATCATGTGGATCATCTCTGAATCATGTTGAAAACTCTTCGAACTCATTGGTTGTATTCTAAGTTCAGTAAGTATGAGTTCTGGCTGAACTCTGTAGCCTTCTTGGGTCATGTTGTTTCTTCTGAAGGTATTAGAGTTTATCCTCAAAAGATAGAGGCTATAAAGAGTTGGCCTAGACCTATTTCTCCTTCTGATATCCAAAGTTTCTTGGATCTAGCTGGTTATTATCGTCATTTTGTTGAAGGGTTCTCATCTATTGCGTCTCCTATGACCCGTTTGACCCAAAAGAAAGTGAATTTCCTGTGGTCCAAATCTTGCGAGAAGAATTTTCAGGAGTTGAAGACTCGACTCACTTCAGCCCCTGTGTTGACTTTGCCTGACGGTGTTGATGGTTTTATGGTGTATTGCGATACTTCCAGAGTTGGTTTGGGTTGTGTATTGATGCAAAAGGGCAAGGTTATAGCTTATGCTTCCAGGCAGCTAAAGCCTCACGAGAAGAATTATCCTACCCATGACCTTGAATTAGCAGTCGTGGTTTTTTCTTTGAAAATCTGGAGACATTATTTGTATGGTGTCCATGTAGACGTCTTCACGGACCATAAGAGCTTGCAGTATGTATTCACCCAAAAGGAGTTGAATCTTAGGCAGAGACGATGGTTAGAACTGTTGAAAGATTATGATATGAGCATGCTATATCATCCAAGCAAGGCCAACGTAGTAGCAGATGCCCTTAGTCGGAAGTCCATGGGTAGCGTAGCACATGTAGAGATTGGTAAGAAGGAGTTGGCCCGTGAGGTACATCGTTTGGCTAGATTGGGGTTAGGTTGTTTGGTGATGCTAAAGGTAGTATAGAGTGCAAAGCAGTTCCGAATCCTCTTTAGTTTCGAAAGTGAAGAAGAAACAAGACAAGGATCCTACCTTGGTCAGGTTAAAAGAGTCAGTTAAAAACCAAAAGGTAGAGGTTTTCTCCCAAGGGGGAGATGGCATTTTGAGACTCCAAGAAAGATTATGTGTTCCTGATGTTGATAACTTGAAGCAGAGGATTATGGCGGAAGTGCATAGTACGCGATACTCCATCCATCCTGGTGCTACCAAGATGTACCATGATTTGCGGGAAATCTATTGGCAGAATGGTATAAAGAGGAACATAGCAGAATTTGTGTCGAAGTGTTTCACGTGTCAATAAGTTAAAATAGAGCATCAAAGGCCCAGTGGCGTGATACAAGAGTTTAGCATTCCTACTTCGAAGTGGGAAGAAGTGAATATGGACTTCATAGTTAGTTTGCCTCCTTCTCGTCGCCATCATGATTCGATTTGGATTGTCGTAGATCAGCTGACGAAATCAGCTCATTTTTTGCATGTGCATTCATCGTGTACAGCTGAAGATTATGCTAAAATATATATTCGAGAACTCGTCAGACTTCATGGAATCCCTTTGGCTGTTGTTTCTGACAGAGGTACTCAGTTTACCTCTCAGTTTTGGAAATCTTTCCAGAAGGGTCTCGGTACCCAAATTCGTTTAATTTTTGCTTTCCATCCGCAAACAGATGGTTAGGCCGAGCGGACCATTCAGATTTAGAAAATATGTTGAGGGCTAATGTGCTTGATTTTAAAGGTAGTTGGGATGAACACTTAGCATTAATCGAGTTTGCTTACAATAACAGTTTTTATGCTACTATTAAAATGGCCCCGTTTGAAGCTTTGTATGGTAGAAGGTGTAGATCACCCATTGGTTGGTTTGAAGTTGGTGAGGCTGTCGTGACTGGACTGGATGCGGTGTTCGAGGCCATGGAGAAGGTTAAGTTAAATCGGGAAAGGTTGAAAACCGCCTAAAGTTATAAAAAATCATACGCAGATGTAAGAAGAAAAGACCTTGAATTTGATGTTGGTGATTTAGTGTACTTGAAAGTTTCACCCATGAAAGGGGTGAAGAGATTTGGGAAGAAAGGGAAACTAAGTCCCCGTTACATTGGTCCCTATAAGATTGTGGATCGCATTGGGAAGGTAGCGTATAAGGTTGAATTGCCCATGGAGTTATCTAACGTCCATCCGGTTTTCCATGTTTCTATGCTTAAGAAGTCTATTGGTGATTCTGTTGTGATTGATCCTTCCGAAAGCTCGGGTATTCAAGATAGTCTTTTATATGAAGAGATTCCGGTTGAGGTTTTTGGCTTTCAAGTTTGTAGGCTAAGAAACAAGGAAGTTCCTTTGGTTAAAGTGCTTTGGCGAATTCAATCCGAGGAGAGTGCTACTTGGGAAATCGAAGCAGATATGCGCGCCAAATATCCCCACCTCTTTCCTACGAATCCTGAGCATGTCAACGGTATCATTCTCTTTTGATTTAATCCTTATTGCTATGTTTATCTTGGCTTGTGTGTTTTCTACGATATCCAAAAAAATCTAGAATGGAGTATATGTTTGGGCAAGATGGTTTTTCTCTATATACTCATTTTCATAGTATTCTTGACCTACCTATCAATATTCGAGGAAGAATGTTTCCAAGGGGAAGATGATGTGATGCCCCGAAAAAATTTTCCGTTAAGATCTCGGATGAAAATGTGTTGAATTCTGTACTTTATCATGATTAATAATTTTTCTGTGTGGAATTTATGGATATGCGACCCGTCATCGCGTAGAGCATCGAATAAGATTGCCAACGATATGTGGATCATCCAAAATGGACACTCGAGTGATGAGTTATGATAATTCCGATCTAACCGTGAATAGTGGTGAACAGTAAATGTGCAGGAAAAAAATACTGAGGCCAGACGAATTTTAGGGTCAACTTCAAACGATCATAACTCCTTGTACATAATGATCTGGGTGAGCTACTGTATATCAATATAAATCTCCGAAAGTCCTCTTTCCAATGAAATTGGTTTCATCCAATTTGTCCATCGGAGCAAAAAGTTATAGTCGATCTACTTCAGCCTATTAAAACAGTCCACCAAAGGATAGATTTGATATTATTTGATTTTTAAGGGTATTTTGGTCATTCCCACTCTAATCCATCTGGGTAAACCATAGATTTAAGTCCATTAAGAGCATTCAATAGCTCATTTTTCTCCAAAATTTCCTAAGGCTCAAACCCCAACCCTATTACTCCAAATTTCATCCTTCTATGTCTCTTGATTGAACCATAGAAATTTTAAATTGATTTGGGATTGAGTTGATCATGTTAAGGGCTTTGAGAAACACCCTTTATTTTCGTGAATAAAGTTCCGGAGTCGGAAGTTCATATTCATCTTTCATTTTTAGGTATGTGGGGCTTTGAAAAAGATTATCCTTTCGATTTTGTGCCCGATATTTTTATTGAATTACATTGACATGATATTTTACATGTTTTACCATGAATTGGAAATATGGTTTTATATCTTATATTATTGTCTATGAGCTATGGGATTATGTCATCCGATATGTGTATGATGTTGAGATGGAATTATGTCCAAAAAGTATTTGATTATGAGAGTATGATGATTTAATTTGTTAATCCTTGATTTATACTATCATTCCACTATTTCCTTATTATGAATTTATAATTGACATTGGAAATTCTATATCCCTACTATAGGTTGATGTCTCAAGTACCTTTAAATGAGAGTTGGAAGGTAAATTGAGAAATGTTGATATTGAAGTTGCAATGAGTCTTGGTATTTTTCGAATGATTTTGATGAGTTAAATTATTGAAAATATTATGTATTGAGTCTTCATATCCTTGTCCAAATGTCAAGTCGGTTATGGTTCAATGCATTGATACCTTGTTGATGTTGAGGAAGATTAACATGTTTTGAGCTAAAATGTGTTGAGTTAGGAATCCACAAATTGATATGATTTGATAAATGAGAAAGAGATTTGATTTGGTCTTTATGATAGACCCTTGTGATGTTGTGGTGGATTTCCTAACGCGTTCTAAGCTTGTTGGGGAGTAGTACTTAGCACCGAGAGAGAAATTTGGTATTTCCCCAAACCTATGTGCCACCGTATGGTTGTTTGATGATGATATTATTAGCTAGAGAGCCCGATTGTGATTATTCCAGTTTTAAGGTCATACTCCCTGGCAAAGAGTATGACGCTCCAGCCAACGGGGGTTTCAAACGTTGGTATTCCATGTAGCTCATGTGGGGTTATCGGTTATAGGAAACTCCCCTGTCCATAAGAGTCATGTTTATTGAAATACCGAGACACTCCGAATTTTAATGTGGTAAGTCAAGTTGCCTATGATGATCTATAATGATTTATGAGGTTTTTCTAATACATTTCCTATCTAAGATGTTATGAGTTGCATGATTCAATGTCACTCAATCCAGGTGTGTCATTATGGTCCGTATGTTCGTTTTTACGAAATTTATGATATTATTTATATTTTGCATGCGCCCCCATATACTCAGTACGTATCTTGTACTGACCCACATATTTCTCTATGGGCTATATTCTTACCATGATGTAGGTTCAGGTACTCAGCCGCAGCCGTGACAGTGATATTCGAGTGCCGCATCTATGTTTCTTCAGTGGTGAGTCCTCATGGTTCGAGGACCAAGTTGCTAGTTTTGGTGCTGTTCTTTTGTGATCCCTTTGGTCTGTTGAGTCAGTTGGGGGTTTGTCCCAATGGCTCGTTGATTTTGCTGTATAGAGGCTATGTCAGACTAGTGTATTGTTAGGTTGGTTTGTGTATAGACATTCTATATATGTACAGTCTAACGATATTCCGTGCCATGTGCAATATGATATGATATGTACTTATATAATATATCCTTAGAGTAGCGTGTATGTTGTTGTGTTGGAACCCAAGGGTAGTGTTTTGGCTTAAAGGGTTAGCTTGAGGCTACATGTAGCCTTAGGCACCGTGTGGCATCTCGAGATGATATTTTGGGGCGTTACACCTAAGGCATCCAACCACTGAATGTCCAGTTGCAGCAAAATGCAAATCAAGAAGCATAAGTCTAGCAAAATAATTTGATTCTATGTTAGAACAAGATAACAAGATGGTCAAAACTGGTAAGAGAAATAAGTCACATAATCTGTTGCCTCGATGGGCTAGAAGGGACCTCATTCATTCATGTGATCACAAGAAAGGACCCAAGCTTGTCTGGGTGCCTAAAGTTAACCCCTAATTTATTTTACAGGTGAGAGTGAAAGGAGGCATGTAAAATTAGTACATGGATAGAGCTTGCTCAAGGCATAAGACTGGACAAAAACAAAGTCCCATTCGTTCACCACATTTAAAGAGGGAATGAATCTCTTGGAGATAACAAAAAGAGAACCATTACTAGAGTTGAAAAGATTGGGAGAACTAAAACAAAAGTCTTTGAAAGATGGCCAGATTTGTAGTGCTCATGTATGGGGGAAGCAAGGGAGATCCTCTTTCAGTACAAAGAATCATATAAGTACGACTAAGTGCTTGGACTTGGTTCATATGAATCTTTGTGCACCAATGAGGATAAGAAGCAGAGAAGGGTAAGAGGAGCATGTTGTACCACTTGTTCCAACTATTGTGTAGACTGAGGGTATATTGATAGGGGGAACAATAAATCAAGAAATTGATTTATCAATAACACCAACATAAGCTACTTATAATTTTGTTGGAAGTTCACAAGCATTGCTGCTGAAAAACTACAAGTGTCAAAGCATTTGTGTTATCTGTGGAGGAGAAACTACATAAAGTGTGGGCTTATGTGCAAGATTTCAAGCTAAGCCTAAAGAATCTCAAGGACATCAATGACTTGGGACTATGGTATCCAAAGAAAAGCAATTTCACTCTTGTGACCTATAAAGATGTTGACTGTGTGAACTACTTAATTGACTAAAAAAGCACCACAGGCACTAAGTAGAAAGCATTTTGAAAAGAATTAGTTAGGCTTGTGGATGATTAAAATTGCATGAACTCCCCTCAATGATCGGCTAGAATTTTTTTTTTTAATTTTATTAGCTAAATGTTATTCAATTCATCTTGCACATTTAGTTATGTATTCCAATTCCAGATTTTTGACTCCTAACCTCATCTTGTATTAGATTGTGCAGAAAAATAAGTACAAGCAAGCAATTGTGACTGCAAAGTTCTTCTTATCGGGTATGTTCTACCCTAACATAAGCATAGGTTATCTAAGTTGAAATAGTTGAGCACACCTATTCAATTCCTCACACTTCATCCTCCCCCTGTCCTATAAAGCAGACGAATTGGTACATGATTTTTTTCATAATTCTCTCTCTAAATCCACTCTAAAACAATGTATCTTTGCACTCTATCAAAAGCATATGTTAATCCTACATCATAAATTTCTTCTCTCTCAATCAAAATATCAGTTTTTGCATATGAATTTGCTAAGCTTGATTATCAATCACATACAGCATATGTTTCTGAAGAAAAAAAAGGACATACTCTCCCTTTTGGATTTTAATTAGCTCAGATTTCTTAGGACTTCTTAGTCCTAGTTCAGGTTTGACTTTTCAAACAACAAAGGATGTTCTTGAATAGATGAATCATGTTACTCTACTTGTTTCAATGAGGACTAACACTCATTTGCAAAATAATAATAATAATAATTATAATAATAATAATAATAATAAAGAAATGCTTTAGCTAAGAAAAATTCTGAACTAGAAGCTGTACAAGATAGTCATGAAGTGGAATAAGAGGTCCTTCAGGCTAGAATCATGACTTTGAAGCTTGACCTTAAAGAGAGAGAGAGATAAAAATGTTGAAGTCATTCGTCATTTGACACAGTTGATATCAAATGTTCCACCTTCCTCATCAGCTCCTCACTAATCGTATCCTTAGCCATGTCCCACTTTTACACCATATTCTTTTTTGATTAATGCTCAGTTTTTTTGTTTTGTTCAGTACTAAATTAGGTTTAATGTGGAACATTCTCTAGCAGTTTAATGTAATAGTTATCTTTACTTAATTGACTCATGTTTTTGCTCTCTTTAATACATTACTATGTTGGCTAAAGTCTTTGTCTGATTGTTTTGGTGATAGCCCCAGTGGCTATGAATAGCATAACTAATCACTTTAGCTAGTACATTATTGCATTGAAATAGTTTTTTGATGATTTGACAAGGGGGAAGATAAGGGTTGTGCAGTGTTTATAACTCATTGGATAACCTATTCCATTCTAGTGTTTCATACTTCAGTGTCCACAGGTAAAGATGTTTGTATGCACAAAGACAAGAGGTTTGTCATCATAAAGAGGGGAGATTTGTTGGGTACTATGCAATTTTGATAATTGACAATGTGATATCAAATATGTAGTCAATTTGGTTCATAGACACACTGTCTCATGCAACTGAACTTATAGAAAAATCATCGATGATTAAAGGCAAGGGTGCAAGAAATCAAGGACCAGATGAGTGGTTAATTTTGATAAACACAAGAAAAAAAACATGTGATAATTTGAAAAAGTTGAATTTGATTCAAACACTTAATAATAAGGGAAAGCAAGTTGAGTTAGAAAAGGAGTCCTATGGGAAGAAGGAGTTTCACTTCTAAGCATATCTTGAAGAGTCTTATGTGTAGAAGAAGAAATATTTTGAAGATTGAAGAAGTCTACGCAAGATAGGAAACATAGTAATTGAAGGACTTTTTGTTAGATCAATGAAGTTTTTGATGACTGACACATAAATGAACCATGTTACTCAAGCTGGTCCAAGCATAGGGAGACAGGTTTCAGTTTTCACTGGGAGGTTCAGTCAAGATTGCTTAAAGTTAGGAAAGGATAAACAAGCTTAATTCTGATATACTCAAAGTATTAATCAAGAGTGATAAAGAAGAAGTTGTTTTTGAAAATAAAACTTTAAGATAAGCTGAAGAAAGAGGTTTACTCGGATGAGGAGATTAAGTTGAAGAAGGAGTTTTACCTATGCAAGGATTTTTACTTAACAAAGGACTTATACTGGATAACAAACTTTATGAGTTGAGTGATTGTCTTGAGCAAGAAGTCACATCCACTGAAGGACTTCGTGAATAAATATGGTTAAATAGAGAAAGAAATTGACATAATCACTTACATACTTACAAAGCTGAAAAGGGCAATTGACAGATTGATGAAGTGCTACTCAATCACTGAAGAGACACATTAAAGAACCTGATCCTAAGTATAGAATCTGGCTAAGAGTATTAGCTTTGATTGTTGGGAGTTGTTTATTGTGCTTGAGCTATTGATGTAATATTAGTTTCAATGTGTTATAAACTGAACTAGGAGCTAGTCTTCAAGTTGGGAAAACTTAGAGACTTTAAGAATGCATACCTTGGTTGGTGTGTGTGTAGTTAGGAATTAAAGTTTATAATTCCTAGTTGTTGAGTTATAGGAATTAGAGTTTATAATTACTAGGTTAGAAGAGTTTTGTTATCAGTCGTTGTTGAAGCTCAGAGTTATTTAGTGAAGTTAGGGTTAATTCCTGTAGAGGTACAGGTCGTATTTTTTTACACCTCTTTGAGTCGGATGTTTTTCATGTGAACATTCACTGTGTTATTTACTTATTATTTTAAATAGTTTGAAACACGTTAGTTAACCTGTTTCATCTATAGGCAACAACTAGGTTAAAACAAAAGTAACCAGTAGGGCACACACTTTAACATCTATAAACACCATATGTACATCTCTTTTCCTCTACGTCTTCACTATTCTTCTCACAAGATGAATGCCTTTTGTGGTAGAACACCCTGGCATGAAACGAAACAGGTTCCCAGTATTAGATCACATACCTCTTCTCACCCTATTCTCCAATACCATCTCTCATATTTTTATAATATGGCTGGAAACTTGATACTCATGCAGTTATTATAGTTCTAAATATCATTATTATTCTTGTACAATAGAATCACTATACTCCACTACCATTAGCTAGATAATTTTACATCCCTAAAAGATGATATTGAACAACCTAGTCAACTACTCCAAACCTGCCATGTCAATGTTCTTTCATAAAATTCACTAAAATCTCGTATGACCTAGTCTCTCTTTCCTTGCTTATCATATGAATAACACACTTAAGTTCGGTCTTTATAGATTACAATATTTGAAATCCTGCCACTTATCGAAGTGATCCAACTCTCCCGGCTTGATGTCCCCGTACCTTTCTTTATTTAAGAGTTTATTGAAGCGCACTTGTCATTTTCGCATAATGAATGTCTCATCAATTAATTTTCTGCCTTTCTTATCTTAAATGCACTTCACTTGGTTCAAATCTCGCGCCTTCCTCTTTTCATCTTGACTAGCTTGTACAACTTCTTATCACCATCTTTGACCCTGGTTTCTTTTACAAATATCTAAAAGTTTCTTATGTGTGGTATTTTTTTACTCTCTTATGCACATAATAGCGACTGTGACTACTTGTTGTGTATGTCATGTGGCATCTTATGGGTATTTTTAAATTTATTTATTCAAGCCTTAGAATATTTTAGTACTAGGTATAGTTCAGAGACGAAAATAATAATTCATTTCAAGTTCGAGAACACTTTCACCCTTGAGCCTTTAATTATAAATGAGTAAGGAGTAAAATGAAATAGACAAAGCAATACTCATTATGTTTTAATTTGTTTGACCTATTTTGATTTGACACAGAGTTTAAGAAGGTACATGAGACTTTTGAATTTTGTGATCTTAATTACAGACATGTCAACTGTACTAAATGACTTTAAATTTTGTGATTAAACATGTCGTGTAGAAAGTTGGCATTTTATTTTATTTGGGATTCTTACTAAAAATAATTATTTTCAATTTACTTGTCTAATTTATGAAATAAAAAATAGTTTCTTATTTTCTTTTAGTACTATCCCTATTATTAAATGACTACTTTAAGTATTTGTAGACAATTTTAGATTTTCAAAGAATAATTAGTAAGGTTGTTTTAGTAAAATAGACCTTTAATGGATCGTTTGGTTGTCAACAAGTTATCCTGGGATTATTTATAGCTGGATAAGTTATCCCACCATGTATATAATAACTTATCTATCACTATGGTGTAAATGATGAGATAAATAATCTCAGACTATCTAATACCTTCAACCAAACGCAAGACTAAATAATCTTATATTTCATTCCGGGATTATTATATATTATATTTCCACCGTTTCAAAAATAGTTGGTCCTTGTTGACTTGACACACTCCTTAAGAAAATATTTATTAAGGATTTATTTTACCAAATTAGCCTTATTAATTATGCTTTTAAAAATATAAATTTGAGTAGGAAAAAATGTGCGACAATACCAGTACTTAGGCAAAATTTGCAGTTACGCATCCTAAACTTTGCGGGTGTCCTATGACCCCCCCCCCCAGACTGTTGTTTACCATATTTAACTGACATATATTTGCCCCTTATTAAATATTATTTCCTTACGCACTCAATGTGCGTGAAATATATGCAGTGATCTAAGTGGCCAAATATATGCAAGTCAAATACGGTAAAAAATAGTTTAGCAAAGTTCAAGATGTGTAACTGCAAATTTCGCCAAAGTATAGATATTTTTCGCACCTTTTTCCCATTTGAGTATATACATTTTGTGTAGTTTTTTAATGAATAAAATCCTCTTGATTTCATAAATAAGATAACTAAATTAGAATAAATATTTTTGAAAGGGACCAACTATTTTAAAATGGATGAAGTACTTCACACCATACTACTCATAATAAATTTTCTTTTCTTAAGACGGGTGACAAGTCAATAGGGCGAGGTAAAATGAAACGATATTAAGCTACATCTTTTAGGTGACCTTAAGGAGTTGTTTGGTTGGAAAACAAGTTATCCCAAAATTATTATCTCGGGATTAGTTATCTCATCCTCAAGGAGGGATAAAAAAATACTCTACAATCCCGGATGAATTATCTCATGTATTTTGTCCTAATCAAACATGAGATAAGCTCCTCCTCTAAATTAATTCCGGAATTATTTGTCCTTATCCCTCCTACCATACGACCCCTAAGTTCTTGTCTAAGCCCTTGTCCAATTGAAGCAGCCTAACATCCAAAGATCAGTTTCATTTTCCTCTTTGATCTCTCATACTTCACAAAAGCCATGGCTACTTCGTTGATCTCTCATCCTAAACCACTTCAACTCTTGTTCAGTGTCACGGCTTTGGCGGCGCAACTAGTAATATTCTCTTATACTCTTTCAAAACCGAAGAGTACTAGACATAGGCATATTTTGAAAAGGAAAGTAATAATCCGTGCCAATTTTGAGAGGTTTTCACAACTTCAGCTTTAGGGGGTGTTTAACCATGAAAGTTTCTTTCTTTTTTTTTCTTTTTATTTCAACTCTAAAAAATACGTTTTGCCACAAAATTTCAAAAATTCAAACGAAAAAGGTGTTTTATTCTTTTCACTCCAAATAATTCACGGGATATAAAAATAACTCTAATTTATTTCATTACAAACACAAACTTTAATTTCCAAATAGAAAAAAATCATCATTTCCACCCTAAACTATACCCGAAAAGTCGAAGACACACTTAAACTATCGAAACGATCTAATACACACCTAAACTACGTAAAAGTGAATTTATTTACTCCACAAAAGCTGATGTGGCAACAAACTATAAAGAAAAAGAAAAGAAGCGAGTTTTTTTTTCTTTTAAAATATAGTCACATGGACTATTTTACCTATAAAAAAGAATTTAAAGAAGTTGTAAAGTAAAGTTCATCTTCTACAAAACAAGAAAATCAATTTAAGCTCAATACTTGAAATTTTATTTCTTTATTGTTTGATAGATATTGTTAGAGGGTATTAGTTGTAGATCTTCTATGAACATTGTTTATTCCTATTTGAATAAAATCAAAATAGAAAAGAAAAAAAAATCATAGTCTCCTCTCTTCTATTGATATCTTTCCTGTTCTTTTTTTTTCTTTTTGTCCCTCTTCTCTTCTCCATTTTTCTTGTCAATATCATTTTACTTCGTTCGATCTATTTTTTTCACTAATTAAGTGCTTATTCTTCACGATTTGATGGTGAAATTGGTGATTTATGAAAAATTAGTAGTGCGTATGTTTTTGATTTTGATGATTGAAAATGATAATATTGTAATTTTGATGGCGAATGCAAAAAATTGTGGTGATTGTTATGAATTTCAATAATAACAATGGTGGTAGCGTAATTTTTGAGGTGAATATTTGACTTTTGATCTCGATTTTTTGTGGGTCATCTTAAAATTTGTGTAACGCCCCGAGTCTGGTACCCCGGAGGCTATACGGTGCTCATAATCCCAAAGGATCACAAGCTAATCCTTGACTGATATCTGTAACTGAGCACTGAATAACATACTAAAATAAATGCGGAAAACCGGTGGAAACTTGTCATAAGGTTCAAATATCTGGAATAAAACTGAACAATGTTTAACAATACCGAAATTAGAATAACTGTCTAAAAATACTCTAGTATGTCTGAACATTTGGTCAGAAAAACCTCTAAACTATCTGAACTGTGGAGTTGATGGGACAATCTCCCAACTAACTTCATCTACTGAAATGCTAAATCTAATGAAATAATAAAATAAGGAACATCCTCGAATAATGAGGACTCACTGCTAAGTCTACTATTGTTGGCTGAATCTGACCTGCTAAGGGTGCTCTGGATCCCGTGCTTCTGAACCAATGGTATAAAACACCATAGCGTAAGAGAAAGGTATGTGTCAGTACGTGAGAATGTACTGGTACGCTAGATGAGGTAAGGCTAAATGCAAGGGTTTACATGTATAAACAATACTGAATGAATAACATGAGACTACTGAATGAGGATACATGCATGAGTGTATAAACTATAACTGAAATTATAGCAACACTGAATACTGAATTCTAATAACTGGACTTCTGATAACTAAGTTTACTAATACTGATACCTGAGATTCGGCCTACCTAGCGGGTGATAGCTGGATCTACTAATACTGATACTGATTGGCTGAAGCTGAGGTCAGGCCTAGCTAGTGGGTGATCTCTAAATCTACTGATAATGAGAATGATTGACTGAAATCTGAGATCAAGTCTATCTAGTGGGTGATCTCTGCATCTATGAAAATTTCTACATTCTTTACAAGCTCGAGTGACTGTATCTAACAGTCTTGATTGATTTCTATAATACTGATCTGAGTTCTATTAGCTGACTAAATGCTACTGAGTTCTGAATTGATTACTGAATTAGACTGGGATGCTGAGATTACTGAACTTTCCTAAATCATGAAGCTGACTGAGTTCACCCGAATATTGTAACTAACTGAGAATATTCTAATCGTGACTTGACAAAAAGTACTATAATTGACACTGGCTCTAGGCACACAACTAAATTATCGGGTATTAAATACTCCCAGGACTCGATAGCATAAAAGTAAAACATAACAGTTCTTGAAATACAATGGCAATCGTCTATCATTCGCAATACAATCACTGAAGTATCCTTTCAAGTATTTGAGGTCATAAACTTATAGACGTATAAGCATACACCCTAATGTCTCATAATTCATTCACCAAAGTCTTTCAACAAACACTTAACATACATTAAATTGTACACAAAAAGGAGAATTTCAAATTAACATGCTATAATGGAACTACTTCATTCACCTAGGCATTTAATCAAATATATAGGGAGCATGCTTTAGTTATACAACCAACAATACATCTAAATAACATGGCTACATCAATCAACATGCAATTTGAAGGGTTTATCATGAACATCATACCAAGCATCACCTACTAGGATTAACTCTTGGAATTTGAAATCTAAAACATGAATCAAAACCCAACAATAACATAAACATGAACTTCAATTCAATCATAACCATGGAAATCATAAATACACAATCTTTGCACTTCAAAAACGATTCTTGAGCTTCATGGGTGGAAGTAACCCACGAATTAGCATCTAACATACCTCAAAATCTTAAATCTTGAAAAAGAATAACTTTTCTCGAAGGTTCTTGAATGGTGACATTTTGATTCTTGAGTTTTTTTTAAGAAGGGTGTAAATCTTGTTCTTGGGGATTGATCTTTAAAAAAATCCTAATTTTGATGTTATGGATGAATGAGGAGTTGTGTGCTTTGATTTGATGAAATTAGGTTTTAAAAAGGGTGGAAAAAAACCCAATTTTGTTTTTAAAAATGGCTTAAAATCGCTAAACGGAGGTCCGAGACGGTTTGGGCGACGAACTGTCGCCCTGGGGATTGACCGTCCCTTCAACCCATCACTTTTTATCCAGAAAAATGGCTTATTTCCTCAATTGCGGTGGTTCGTTGTAGGCGCGACGGTTCGTCAGCCTTTCCATCGCACTTTGGCAACCCGGACAACTCACTGTAAAACGACCATAACTTTTTACTCCGATATCGAATTTTGGTGAAATTAGTATCGTTGGAATGATAATTCAATTATATATATGTTGGTGGGTCATGAGCTCAAAATTTCATAGTATAACAAAACATATGCTCATTTGAAGTTGACTATGGCAATATCCTTCTCAAGAATTCAATCGGTAAGGGATGTTTTGGTTCGTCTAATAGCTAGGACGTATTTAAGTCCTTAATATACATCAAAATCGATTATAATACTACTAAATCACTAAAATTTATTTCTCATACGCTTGAAGTATGGTTTTACTATCGGTTGGGATTCTCGGGGTCTCATAATATCTCCCTCTTGGGAACATTCATCCTCGAATGAGGTTGGTTAGGACTGTTGATAGACTGAGTTTATACACTGGATATGCATATATGATGCATGGGATACATGATTGAGTTCTTACACTGAGCATACATAACTGACGCATAAATAACTGACTCGTGAATGCATGACTGAATTATGCAAGGATAATTAATACTAAGTTTGTAAGGAAAATCTGAGCATGAAACTGAATGGATTTAAGGATATGAAAGCAATGGGGAATTATAGGGTATCTCCCCCTTGGGACACTATGTACCTCTACGAATGCTTACTTGACTGAGATACTGGGGAAAACTGAGGCGATGCACAAGGCTCCTATGAACTAGATCATGACTGAATATCTAGGATCTGAAACTAATGCTTGATTCACGAACTGAGCTAAACTCACAACTACTAGGATGATCTATGTGGGAATAGTTGCATTCTTGAGATCCTTGATAATATGACTAGATGGAAAGATGGGGAAAACAAACCATATAAATTTGACCGCTTGACTGCTAACCTAAATTACTAGCTTTACTAACCGACTCATGCTAAAACTTAAGCATAAATGGGAGCAAAGGATCTAACAAAGCATATCATAAAGATGAAAGACTCATAACGTACCTGAATCTATGCTAGGGGAACTTTTCTGATCATGATGAGTCTCAAGTGCATAGAATCTATTCTGACGCTGACCACTAGTGGTACTGGAAGTGGCACCCTGCTGGCGCAAATATCTACCCCTCTAAGCCATTATTCTACACTCCCGCAACCTGTGGCCTGGCTTACCACATCCAAAACATACCTCGCTGCCTGCTCTACATACACCTAGGTGATTCTTACCACACGCTTCACAAAGTAGATAGGTACGCTCACTTTTCACACTACCCTGGGTTTTGGAGCCTGGCGCCCCATCATGACTGTCATTCTGGAACTTTGGTACTGGTGCACTAGCTAAAGATGTATTTGGGACTAAAAACTTCTGACTATGCTGAGAACGGTTACCACCTTGTGACCCTGGCTGAGAAAAACTAAAACTACCAGTTCTGGCTTTTGTACTTACCCTCTCTTTTTCCGTAAATTTCTCTATCTTAATCTGCTGAGTGTGCATCATCAATCTAGCAGGATCCATGTCTCTATTGAGCATAGCAATCCTACACTCCTTAACCACCAACCCAGACACACCGGTCACAAACTTACTCATGCTTGCTCTAGGGTCATCCATCTGCTCAGGGGCATATTTAGACAACTGGTTAAACTTGAGGCAATACTCCTTCACTGTCATAGAGCCCTGCCTCAGGTTCATAAACTCTTCTATCTTAGCCTCCCTCATCTCAAGTAGGAAAAACTTATCTAGGAACGTATCCTGAAATATCAGCCAAGTCATGGGAGCTGCATCCTCCCCTCTACTCTTCTTCCACATCACTACCCAATCATAAGCAATATCCTTCATCCTATATGATACTAATTCTACACTCTCCTCTTCAGAAATTTGTATAACCTGGGTGATCTTCTTCACCTCATCAAGATAAAGTTGTGGGTTCCCATCTGCTTGTGACCCAAAGAATTCTGACGGGTTCATTCTCATAAAATCTCTTATTCTAGCTGCAGCTAAATCCCCATCTTGATGAAGTGGGGCTGCAGATTGACGGCTACATTAAATATTAGTTGTCATAACTTGGGCTAGCGCCTGAAAAGCTGCCCAAGACTCTGTATGCGACATATTCCCATTCAAAAAATCTATGGGCTGAGGTGGTTGGTTATCATTCCTACGGGCATTAGCTCTACTAGGAGGCATATTCTGTAAATGAAAGGAAGAAACAGATTAGACCGAGGGTTTTACTGGAGCTCATGCTCACTCGTACGACATGAATACTGAAAGAAGGGAAACTGTTCCTAAAACATCTTATAGCCTCCTGTACATAAATGTGGCATGCAACATACCCATGCACAAGACTCTACTAGATGCGTCTTTTCAGATATCCTAGGACACTGTTGAACCTTAGGCTCTGATACCAAGTTTGTAACGCCCCAAATATGGTACCCCAAACTCTATACGGTCCTTATAATCCCGAAAGATCATAAGCTAACCCTTTACTAATATCTGTAACTGATCACTAAATAACATACTGAAATAAATGCGAAAAACTGACAAAAACTTTCCATAAGGTTTAAATATCTGACATAAAATTGAACAATATTTAACAATACCAAAATTAGAATAACTGTCTAAAAATACTCTAGTCTGTCTGAACATTTAGTCTGAAAAACCTCTAAACTGTCTAAATTGTGGAGTTGATGGGACAATCCCCCAACTAACTCCATCTACTAGAATGTTATATCTAATGCAATAATAAAATAAGGAACATCTTCAAATGATGAGGACTCACTGCTAAGTCTACTGTTGCTGGCTGAATCTGACCTGCTAAGGGTGCTTTATATCCCGTGCTTCTGAACCTATGGTATAAGACACCATAGCGCAAGAGAAAAGTATGCGTCAGTACGTGAGAGTATACTGGTACGCTAGATGAGGTAAGGCTGAATATAAGGGTTTACATGCATAAACAATATTGAATAGATAAAATGAGACTACTGAATGAGGATACATGCATGAGTGCATAAACTATAACTGAAATCTTAGTAACACTGAATACTGAATTCTAATAACTGGACTTCTAATAACTAAGTCTACTAATACTGATACCTGAGATCCGGCCTACCTAGCGGGTGATCTCTGGATCTACTAATACTGATACTGATTGACTGAAACTGAGGTTAGGCCTAGATAATGGGTCATCTCTGAATCTACTGATAATGAGAATGATTGACTGAAATCTAAGATCAAGTCTATCTAGTGGGTGATCTCTGCATCTATGAAACTTTCTAAGTTCTTTACAAGCATGAGTGACTGTATCTACCAGTCTTGATTTCTGTAATACTGATCTGAGTTCTATTAGCTGACTAAATGCTACTGAGTTTTGAATTGATTACTGAATTGAACTGGGATGTTACTGAGACTGAACTTTCCTAAGTCATGAAGCTGATTGAGTTCTACCGAATACTATAAGTGACTGAGAATACTACTGATCGTGACTTGACTAAGAGTACTATAACTGACACTAGCTCTAGGCACACAGCTAAATTGTCGGGTATTAAATACCCCCAGGACTCGATAGCATAAAAGTAAAGCATAACAATTCTTGAAATAACATAGCAATCATCTATCATTCGCAATACAATCACTGAGGCATCCTTTCAAGTATTTGAGGTCATAAACTTATAGACGTATAGGCATGCACACTAATGTCTCATAATTCATTGACCAAAGCCTTTCAACAAACACTTAACATACATTAACTTGTACACAAAAAGTGGAATTTCATATTAACATGCTATAATGGCACTACTTCATTCACCTAGGCATTTAATCAAACATATAAGGAGCATGCTTTGGTTACACAACCAACAATACATCTAAATAACATGGCTACATAAATCAACATGCAATTTGAAGGGTTTATCATGAACATCATTCAAAGCATCACCTACTAGGATTAACTCTTCGAGTTTAAAATCTAAAACATGAATCAAAACCCAACAATAAGATAAACATGAACTTCAATTCAATCATAATCATGGAAATCATAAATACACAATCTTTGCACTTCAAAAAGGATTCTTGAGCTTCATGGGTGGAAGGAACCCATGAATCAACATCTAACATACCTCAAAAGCTTGAATCTTGAAAGAGAATAACTTTTCTCGAAGGTTCTTGAATGGTGACGTTTTGATTCTTGAATTTTTTTTAAGAAGGGTGTGAATCTTGTTCTTGGGGATTGATCTTGAAAGAAACCCTAATTTTGATGTTATGGATGAATAAGGAGTTGTGTGCTTTGATTTGATGCAATTAGGTTTTAAAAAGGGTGAAAAAAAACCCAAAAATCCTTTTAAAAGCGGCTTAAAATTGCTAAATAGAGGTCCGCGACGGTTTGGGCGACGAACCGTCGCCTTGGGGATGGACCGTCCCTTCAACCCGTTACTTTTTGGCCAGAAAATAGGCTTAATTCCTTAGTTGCGACAGTTTGGGCGATGGTCTGTCGCAGGTGCGATGGTTCGTCGGCCATCTTGTCTCACTTTGGCAGCCCAGACAGCTCACTGTAAAACTGCCATAACTTTTTACTCTGATATCTGATTTTGGCTAAATTGGTATCGTTGAAAAGCTAATTCATTATCTATCTGTTGGTGGGTCATGAGATCAAAAATTCATAGTATAACAAAAGATATGCTCGTTTGAAGTTGACTATGGCAATATCCTTCTCAAGAATTCAATCGGTAAAGGATGTTTTAATTCATCTAATAGCTAGGACGTATTTGAGGCCTTAATATACATCAAACTCGATCATAAAACTACCAAATCACTAAAATTTATTTCTCATGAGCTTAAAGCATGGTTCTATTATCGGTTGGGATTCTCGGGGTCTCACAATTTCCATGTAAAGATTTGAATTTTTTTAGCATTATTATGGTGGAAATGAGAGTTGTTAAGTAAATTTGTGTGTTTTTAATAGTGGTGTAACAAAAAATAAATAATTTATTAAAAAAAGGAGAAAAATAAATAGGAACAAGTTGTCTCTCATGAAAGATCTACAACCATGGTCAAAACGAAAAATTTTCACAAGCTAAGAAATTTAGTAAAAACTTGTTGCGGTTTTTAATAGTAATAATATTTTGGTTAACTTTGAATTTGATGGTATTTTGTGAAAATATTTGTGATGGAGATGTGGGTGATGATAGCTTCAATGGTGAATTGATGGTTTATAATGAAGAAGAAGCAATAATAATGACATGAAATTTATTTATTATAATTTTCATATATTATCTGACGTGACAGTGACATGTTGATGATGTGTGGCGAGTGCAGAACACCTCTCATCATGAAAGTGGTTGTATATGTGTTAGGGTGTAGAAGTATTTATTTTTACATAGTTTAGGTGTGTATTAGGTCACTTCAAAAGTTTAAGTGTATCTTCGACTTTTCGGGTATAGTTTAGGGTGGAAATGATGACTTTTCCCTTTCCAAATATTTGATTTTACTTTAAAAACTAAAACTATTTTTTCTATTTTCACAATGAAATATAACCAAATTAAAGGCCTACTTAGTTAAATAAGGAGGGACCAACAAGAATTATGATGGAGTGATAACTTCCATTTCATTCTTAACTAAATATCTTGAGTTTGAGTCTTTTTGAATAAAGAGAATACATAATTACCCCCCAGATTTTGTCCGAGTTTTGTAAAAAGACACCTAAACTTTAACTTCTACCTATTAACCCACGATTCTTTTTTATTTCGTTGCAAACACGCCATTTTCCGCTGAATCTCAGTTACAACAAGAAGAGTGAAATACACACGCCAATCAGGTGTTGCCATGTGTCAAATATGTTTAATTTTATATTTTTTAATTTCTTAATACAATTTTTCTTTTTATTTAATTTAAACACCCACCCACGCCCTCTTTCCCCCCAAATCCAGCACCTTTCGCACCCCTCGCGTCCAGCACCTCCCCCTCCCCCCACGTCCAGCACCTCCCCCTCCCCCTCCCCCACTCCTTGCGTCCAGCACCTCCCCCTTCCCCCGCGTCCAGCACTCTCCCTGTCCAATTTTTTTTTAATTCAAATCAATTCAAAAATTAGTTTTATGATTGAATTGAGTTTTAAGGATAGTTAAATGATTGAATTGAGATTTAAAGATAGTTAAATAAGCTTTAATGGGTGAGCTTTAATGGAGATTTAAAAAAAAAAGCTTTAATGGTGACATTGTGTTGAAGAGCTTTAATGGTGTTGAAGAAGATATTTTGTTGAAGAAGAAATGGTGGGTAGTTAAATGATATGATTTAATTGCAAAATGGAGCTTTAGTGATATGATTTAAAAAAAAAAACTTCAATGGAGGAGCTTTAATGGTGGCATTGTGTTGAAGAAGAAAGGGTGGGGTTATGGTGATGATGATGATGTTGTTGTTGTGACTGTAATTGTTGTTGTTGTTGTTGTAATTGATGTTGTTGAGTGATGGTGATGAAGAAGAAGTTGGGGAAGAAGACAATAGTGGATGGGGGGTTGTGGGGGTGGGGTGGGGTTTGGGGGGTATGAAATAATTTTTAAAAATAAATAAATATTTTTTTTAAAAAAAGAATATAAATTATATATTAAATTATTTTACACGTGACAGCTTTTAATTGGTCAAAAAGTCAAATTTGAGCCCTTTCACGCACCTGTGGCGCGTGTGTACACACATGGGGTCAAAATAGTGTGTTTGCAAAGAAATAAAGAATCGTGGGGTAATAGGTCGAAGTTAAAGTTTAGG
Source organism: Capsicum baccatum var. pendulum (assembly GCA_030864225.1). Classification (NCBI taxonomy): domain Eukaryota; kingdom Viridiplantae; phylum Streptophyta; class Magnoliopsida; order Solanales; family Solanaceae; genus Capsicum; species Capsicum baccatum. The sequence continues at coordinate 274,186,692 of CM061552.1, forward strand.
TGTATTTTTGCAAAATTCGAACAAGATCACGGGGGTAATTATGTATTTTCTCTTTTGAATATAAAGTCTCTTTTGTTAGAGAGCAATTTACTCCCAATGTGAGACTCCTCAACGCGAATCAGTCGAACTCCAACGTGATTACCAAACACTTAGGAATCATTTAGTAGAGTGTGATAAAAAACCAATACATGTATTAGTTCTATGCATTGCTAATACCTTGTTTGATATACTTTTTTAATCTATGTATAACTAATGTTTGCGTTAGTTATACACTTTATTGTGTATTATGCTATGCATAACTAATACCATCATTTTTTTTTATGTATTAGTAATACAAAGCTTTTAACACATGCATTAATTTATTAAATGACTAATTTTTCCCTCAGTCTTCTTTTTCAATTCCTTTTCCGTTCTTGTTCCAAAAGTATGCTCATTTCATTGGGAATCGAATCTTATAAATAATATAAAATTATTGCAAATTAACTTATCTTTTGAATCTTTTATGCCAAAGGAAATGGAATATTATAATTTGCTCAAGTTTTTTCTCTATTTCATTTTTCTTGTTTTTTCAATTTCTTGTTTTCCAGTGAAATTACCAATCTTTTTGGCCGATTTAAATTTCTGGGCAATGTCTTCTTTTCTGGGCAATGTCTTTTTTTTCTGGGCAGCGAAATCAGTTTTTTCGTTCGGTATTGCTTCTTTTATATTGGTTCATTACTAATCTCTGGTTAACTTTTCACATTTCACTGAAAAAAAAGTTTGCCGGTTTTGTTGCCCAGAATTTTTGGTTTAAACGAAGCGAACACTAGGGTGGAATGCTACTTTCACTGGAAAAGAAGCAACACCGGCCATGACGGAACAATGAAGTTTCAGTCGAACGTCGAACATAACACTAATGGGGAGACTTTACAATAACCATAGAGACCACAATTTATAGAGAAGATCAGAGAACACATTTTGATCTGATACAAAGTAGAAACACAAGAAACGATAAAAAACACAGACCAATATGCAGAGAACATTAAGGACAACACGAGAGGAAAAATACTTTCACACACAATAAAAAATAGTGAAGAGGGGAGAAGGAAGAAGAATACACAAGGCTTCAATTTGTTGGTATGGGTTTTACCGAAAAAAAAGTGAAGAGGGTATTTTTGTCAAATACCTTTTTTAATAAAAATTATACAAAACATATTATTTTTAATACATCAGGCCAAACATTGCATAACAAAAATACAAGCATAACTAATACAGACATAACTAATGCAAGCATTACTAACACAACATTATTAATACACCATATTTTATATTACTAGTTTAGGTGTACGCACCTCGCGCGTGTACCTCACTTTATTGAGTTCAAATGTTACACTAAATAGGATATTTGTTTAAATAATAAAGATAAATACAATAATTAAATTCAACATCTTTTAAAAAATTTATTTAATTAAACCTAACCTTTACAAAAAAAAATTCTCAAAGTTGATCGACATTCATCTATCACCTGTAAACTGCAACAAAACAATATGAAGAACACATAATTTCATAATAGAGGTAAATTTGTTGGATGAGAAGAATTATACCTGAATATATGAATCTTATTGGTTGATGGGTAGATAAAGAAGGTTAATTATGAGCAATAGAAATTAATATATTCTTCTAAAAGGACACATAGAACGATAAAAAGGTAGAATAGAGGTAAATTTGTGAGATGAGAAGAATTATACTTGAATATGTAGTAGGTTGGTAGATAAAGAAGGTTAGTTATGAGCAATAGAAAATAAATTATATTGAGTTAACATGGCACATTAAGCTAAATTAAACTAAGCAATTTATGTTGGCATAGCAAGTAATATTGTGTTTAAATTAACAAAAGGGAGAGATGATATAACGACAAAAATCTGAAAATAAAATTATTGAAACCGTGTTGAGAAGAAAAACAATGAAAGATCGCAACTGCTTATAATGATGAACAATGAAAAAGATCAAGTGTTTATATAGAATAACAGAATATGCAAATCAAAAATGATACAAATTTGAATGTATAGGAGAAAAATGATTTTTTGGTTGAAAGAAAAGAACTTAAATTAGAATCCAATTTTGAATTGCTGCAGCTACACGCACATTTAAACATGCAATTCCTATTTGAAATTGTTTTAAGGAAGTTTGGTACTTTTGCTTCAAATTACAGCATAGAAGTCCATTAAGGACTTATGAAATCACGCATACCTATAGTGGATAGAATTCGTGGTTTTAAATTGGAAGAAAAAAAAATGTGTGTTTTAATTAATTAAGTAGAGAAAAAAGTTAAATTTGATTGTTTTAACAAAGTAGGGAAAAAAAATGTGGGTTCTAATTAAATTAAGAAAAAAGCTAAATTTGGTTAAAATTTAGTATATTTATTTTGAAGAATTTAATTGTAGAGAAAATGATAAAAGACGATTTTGTCTAAAACAAAATATTTTAATAAAGGGCAAAAAGTTTAATTCACTTTTTTAAATATCTTCACACTTTTAATATATTATACATTATAGATATAGATTATAGATTATAGATATAGATTATATATTATACACTACCAAACACCTCCCTGTTAAAAAAAAAAAATTAAGTGAGGGGAGTAAAATGGAATAGACAAAAGCAAATATAAAAACACAAAACTACGTCGTTCCAACGCCCTTTTCCAATTAAAGCCTAACATCCCAAAAATCAATTTCATTTTTCTCTTCTTCGATTTCTCATACATCTCAAAACCTATGGCTACTTCATTGACAATGGCGGCTCGTCGAGTTGCAGCCTTCAATCGATTACCCACCTCAACCACTTCCACTCTTGTTCAGCGCCGCAGCTTTGCCGGCGCAGCTGGTGATTTTCTCTTATACTCTTATTTTGATAATCATGTATCGGGTCAGCTTTCGTGCACCTCGACTAAATTTACCAAATAACTGACACCTACGACGATATTAGATAATTATTTGATCGATTTATTTTCTCTTATACTTTCTTTATCTAAATTATCGGGCCAGCTTTTGCGTACCTCCAATCCACGGAATACCTGTCACCGACAATTGATAATAGATAACTATTTTGATCGATTTATTTCGATGAGTAGCATTTTGTTGACGGCTTCATTTCCGTTAATGTTATTTTTTTTTTTTTTGATAACTGTGGTGTTGGGTCAGCTTTCGCGCTCCTAGAGTGAATCAACAGAATACTTGTCACCTGCTACCGGCGACAGATATTAGATAACTATTTGATAGATTATTTAATTGATTTGTTCAAATGAGTAGCATTTTGTTGATGGATTCATTTCCAATATGTTGATATGTTAATATATGTGATCAAGAGATTACAGATTTAAGCTGTGGAAATAGTCTCTTGTAGAATTGCAGTTTAAGGCTGTGTACAATAGGCCATTGTGGTCTGGCCTTTCTTTAGGCCCGCGTATAGTGGGACCTCTAGTGAACTGGGCTGTTTTTTTTCTTTTTTGATTCATGTTTAGTTATTATTTTTTTTTTTTTGGTTTTTGATTTGTTGATTGTATTGAAATGTGAATACTGCCAGATCATCATGGGCCCCCTAAGGTCAATTGCTGGAAAGAACCGATGAATCCTGCTCAATGGAAGGAAGAACATGTTAGCTCTCTTACTGCTCTCTCCTTGTTATTGAATAAGCTTTGTTCTTATTAGGGGTAATTTGGTATGAGGATAAAGGATAATAATTTTGAGATAATTTTATCCTGCTTTTGGTTAGGTGTACTAATTAGTCCAGTATTATTAGTATTATTATTTCTACTGTAGTGATGGGATAAGTTGTCCCATATGTATGGTGGGATAACTAATCCCATGTGATATTTCAATTTGTAGGATAGCTAATCTATCCCATTCCATACCAAACAATCCCTAGGCGGTCATTTGGTACGCATATTAATTATCTTGGCATTATAATCTCTGGAATACTTTATAATAATTCCAAATTGAATTGGATAAGTTGGGATAACCCAGTATTAAGCTGGATCAAAAAGCGGTATAAAATTTATCCCAGGTTTAATCATGGGATATCTCACCTTATTTGGCGTATCAAACGACCCCTTAGAGTACATTTTTTGATAGTGTAGTTGATGTGGTAGTGTAATTTCTTGCCATTGTCTGTTGAAAAGGAGCAAACTCTTTTGGGGCTTTGACGAATTAATGCTGGTGTAAGTTTGACAATTGCTACTCAGAGTATCATCAGATTCAAACATGTTATCTCAAAAGAAAAGTTACCATATGATTGTCTATTTTCTCTCAAGAAATGCTATAACAGTATTATATGTTCACACTTATTGTAATAAACAAACACTAAGCGACATTATATGTTCATTTCTTCTTGTCATACAAATAATCATACAAAATCAAACTTTTAATTTGAAAGGGAGAGTGTATTAGTGCAATTGTATGAATGTTATTGGATTTCCAGGATAACAAGGTGTTACATGAGCTAATATGGAGTACTAATGACAAAAACAAGACAACTAGATTGTTTTTCTGTGGAAGGGACTGTAGGTATATTATGCATTAAAAGTGGCTTTATATCAAAGACTTTGATTAAGACACTATCAAAAGAGCTACTCGAATAGTTCCTAGACACATCCATATCAAGGATGAATAGGTACTAAAAGAGTCTTTGAGAACCGACCCACTAGCTACTAGAAAAGTTTTCTGAACGCTTAATCTGATCTCCCTTACAGTAGTCAATAGTCATAAAGAGAATAGGAGAAATACCTGTAGCTTACTGAAGTTGAAGGAATTCTGCTGCTCTGTTTGGTGATACAAGTATATTTTACTGAAATAGGAACAAAAAATGAATTTTGCTGAAGAATGATATCTTCGTGTAACTATGCGCTGTTGTTGGTCATGATCTTGTTTGATCTACTAAAGTGCATTTATTATATAACGAACTTGTATCACTTATCTTATATATATGATATGAGAAAGTTTGTATTTTCCAAAATAAGTACTGGGTTGGCATGATGAAATTAAAACAAACACAATAGTGAATTGTGTTGCTGGTGGTTGTTTTTTTGGACCAAACTAAACCTGGGTCCATTTTGTTCAAGTCCTTTTTGGTGTAAAACTAATTTAAATTTTGCAGATTTTGGACCCAATTTGATCCATATTTGGTACACTAGAATCTTAAAACAGGAATAACCTTCTACCTATTATACATGTATTAAGAAAGTTCACAATCTCAACCTATGTAATGCTGTCTTTGGTGCTTTTTGGAATGTAAAATGCAGACATTTATGGTTGCAAATAATGTTTCTCTTTGCAGTTTGTGATTGTATCTTTGTCCGGTTGGGGCTTGCTTTTCTATGGTGGATACAAGTTATTCACTGGAGGGAAGAAGAACAAAGAAGAGGTACTTGTCTGTTCTGCTGAAAGTGCAAATAGTGCTACATATTTACTTATGACAATCTGTTTTAGGAAACTGAGATGATCATATCTGCTATAGTTTTTCAATAGATTGCAGTCTAGTTAGAATCTTAATCAAAATTAGGTTGAGACTGAGAAGAGAGCGTCATGTAAATTCAATGGCCGTTTAAAACATCAAAAGGTTACCTGGAAGAACTTAAAAACCATTAAATGGCTGTTTCAGAACCAAGTTAAGAATCAGGAAAGTAAAGTATGGTGTATATGTTTCTTTCTTAAAAATCTCATACCAGCAGACAGGCAGTCCGTGTCTCTGTAAATTCCTACAAAGATGCTGTGGTGTTCTTGATTTAAAGAAAAGAACGGGGAACTTGAAAACTTTGGAATAACCTTAATAAAAATACATTTTCTTGGTTGAAATATCCAACTTACTTCCTAGTATGTTTTGAAGAACCTTCTTGTTGTTGAATAACATTGCTACAGTTTCTTTACGGTCATAGGAAATATGGAGACAAAAAAGGAGCCAAGTTGGTTGGATAGGGATTTCTTTTGTTAGAAGAAAGAAATGAGGCTAGAGAATGCGGTTGATAAAAGCTTTCTTCAAAAACAAATAACTTCTCAACTTTTATTTGTGTACCCAAACCTCGAAAGATTTTGAGAAAAAAGTCGAGTGTATTTAAAAAAAAAGCTATACCTTAGACAAAGAGGAGTTCACGACAGCCTATACGAGACATCGGATATAGCCAACCTTCAGAGGCAGAACAGTAAACAGCTAGTTTCGATTCAAATTAGAAAAATGTTGAGCTTTGAACAAGGTTTACATTTCAGTGAATTCTGATATTGAGATAGCTTATATAAGCATAGAATTTACTAAAATCAATTCTTGATACATGAATAGAACAAGAAATTTGAGCTATATTTGGCGGATGGACCTTTATTTTATTCAAATTTTACATTTAGGGCACTAAAATCCTGTGAAACAATGGTAGATTAATTATGATTGAAGGAAATTCTTCTGATACAATTACACTTCTTTTTGAGTGTCCTTTACCTTCCCTGCAAACGGGGATGAGTTTATCTCTGTTTGAGAGGATGACATCGCAGTTTATCCTTTCTTTGTGCAGAATTTGGTGCAAGCAACACAATAAGGTGGGAATTTACGTGGCATCATACTGAGGTTCGGATATTTCAAGTCCGAAATTGAGAAGTTCCCTCTAATAATACAACTTATCAGACATTCAATCTCATTTTATGAATTCTCTTTATCATTGTAATTGATAAAAATTACCAGAGAGCCTGTAAGCTACTAAATGGTGGACAAAAATCGGTTGCATCAATAGTGCAACACGCTTCTTTCTCTTGTATACTGTGATAAATGGAACTGTTTTTTTGTCAATTTGCGTTCTATAAGCTTCGTTGTCAGCTTGATCAGTAGTGTGGAAATTGTGTACTCATTAATTTTGAAGAATCGTGTACCATAATTTGTGGAAGCTTTGCACATGCAGTAAATACCGAGTATCATTACTGTGTACCATAATTGAGTTAATGAAGATGTCCTCAAACAACTGTGTAATTTAAACTTAAATCACAGTCATTAAGCATTCATAAGCATAGCTGATACACCATTAGTATCATTACCGAGTCTGGATTGTAGAAAACATGATTTACTCAATGATTTCATGAAAATTTCCCAAAATCATCCTTCATAGCGAGCTTAAAAGTTGGTGTTTTCCATTTTACACCTTTACCTACTGTTATGATGAGATTACTTCTCCTCATTATTCTTTTCCGTGTTCCTTTTGCAATATTCTTATATCATGGGGCATGGTGAGTTTTGTGTGTCCGGGTGTAGGTGTGGGTGGAGGGGGAGGAGGTTGTTTAAGAGAAATGGAAGTGCTTAGTAAGTGGAGGCAACGAATTGCAACTGCTGCAGATTAATGTTGTGGATCTATGAAAATCAATTGTTAAATATTTAATTTTATTTTAGTAATTTTATTTATTATTGTAGAATAGGGTTTTATATTTTCTACTTCTATAAAGATTAGACTTTCTTTATTTATTATTGTAGAATAGGGTTTTATGTTTCCTACTTCTATAAGGATTAGACTTTCTATAGGGTTTTATGTTTCCTACTTTCATAAGGATCAGACTTTGTAGAATAGGTTTTTAATTTTCTTACTTTCTTAGACTATTGCTAAACTATTGCCGAAAACTCCTATTTAAAGGGTTTTTTTTAGGAATAAATCAATAAGTCATTTCAGCCAAAAGCAAGAGATTGGAGTTCTCTTTTCTATTGAACTCTAAGGTTTCAGTCTCCCTTTAACGAGAGCGAAAGAGATTAGAATTCTCTCTTTCATTGAACTCTAAGGTTTCAGCCTCCCTTTAACGAGCTGAATCCATTGAACTCTAAGGTGGTTAGGTTTCACATCTTGGGAGAAACACAATTAAGGTATTATCAACTTAAACGAGCAGAGACCAAAGAGTTGGGAAGAAGTAAAGAAACATTATTTGCAGCGATTTGGACCTAGTAAAAGTAGCAATACAGTGGGCAAATTAGTCACACTTTGGCAAACTGGTATAGTTGAAATCTATCTACGTCAATTTCAAGAAAAATTGGGTAGGACTGGAATTGGATGATTCAATTTCCCTAGAATTCGAGCTTGAGTACAAGCTCATTCAACATGAGGGGAGTAATAATGTTGTGGATCTATGAAAATCAATTGTTAAATATTTAATTATATTTTAGTAGTTTTATTTATTATTCTAGAATAAGGTTTTATGTTTCCTACTTCTATAAGGATTAGACTTTCTATAGGATTTTATGTTTCCTACTTTCATAGGGATTAGACTTTGTAGAATATGTTTTTATTTTTCTTACTTTCATAAGGATTAGACTATTGTAATACTCCTATTTAAAGGAGGTTTTAGAGAATAAATCAATAAGCCGTATTTCAGCAAAAAGCAAGAGATTGGAGTTCTCTTTTCTATTGAACTCGAAGGTTTCAGTCTCCCTTTATCGAGCTGAAGAGATCAGAGTTCTCTCTTCCATTGAACTCTAAGGTTTCAGCCTCCCTTTAACGAGCTGAATTTATATATCGCCCTGTGAATCGATCCTTCCCCCGAAGAACATAACAATTAACCAATATGTAAGTGTGCGTGTTACATTAAACTGAAAATAGAAGCATAATCATCTTACATGGAAATGAAGCAAACATTTAGCATTCTGTCAGGCAACTGTATATACTTCAATTCAGATACCACATCTGTTTTCAATTCAGGTCTTCTCCCTCCCCTTGCAAGGCGGCAGCAGAGCCTTTAGAATGGTCTTCGTCTTCTGTTTCTTTGTCATTCTCAGTGTCAAGGTTGCTATCTATTAAAGCCAACAACAACAACAACAAGGTTGCTATCTATTAAAGCCAACAACAACAACAACAATAAATCCAGTGTATTCCCACACAGTGGGGTCTGGGGAGGGTAAGATGTACACAGTCCATACCACTACCTCCGAAGAAGTAGCAAGGCTGTTTCCGATAGACACTAAAGCCATTTCTGCATTTTGCACATGTGTGGAAGAACTGTGAGGAGTGCCATCCAGCCTTTGTTCTGTGTCTGTAAAAATGGTGTTGCTTTCCTCATTTGCTTGTGCTATGCTATTGAGTTTTTGATATCTGGCCCCTTGTAAAATTCCTCTTGACTGGTCTATCTCTGCTTTTACATCTCTTTCAGCAATATTTGCAAGCTCCGAAGAATTGGGAAGGTTGTCTGCGTGTTTTTGTTCTTGACTTTCTCTACTGATGCCTACTGTCTCTTGTGATTGTGTAGTTTGATAAGTTGCTCGGACTCTTCAAAAATGTCTACGGGTGCGTGTCGGATCCTCCAAAAATAGTGTATTTTCGAAGGATCCGACACGGGTGCGGCAACATTTTTGAAGAGTCCGAGCAACTTAGGTAGTTTCATCCAATTTTTTGTTTCTGTCGTCTTTTGAAACTCTGTTAACCGTAGGAACAGCTGTCTTTGTAGGCACTTCCTGAGAACTCCAGGGCATCTCAGATTCCATATTGTTGGCTTCTATTTCTTGCCCTTCCCCAATTATCTCATTTGTATCATATTTCCTGCCTTCTCGGTTACCTTGATCAGTGCCTGCAGATTTCATAGTGTTAGGTAATGTCTTATGTAGTGGAGCATCACAGAGGTTTGAGCTATCATCCTGCATTTTCTTTCTCATATCTAATTCCTCCAGATCTGTAAATTGTAGGGTTTTGTAGGTCATGTCAATCCTGTGATGTTTTCCAGATTCATTCCTGCTGTCCGGGTCCATATTCTTCTCTTGCTTATGATCCTGTATCTCCTGTTTACTGCCTCCTACTCTCTCATTTGTTTCCTGTATTTCTTTAAAGAACTTTCTGTTTCTCATGCTTATAATGCTTCTCTTTTTCGTATTCCCACCACTTTCAGCAATTATTCGCCGATTCTTCCCTTTCGTCTTTCTTATGTGCTGTTGCTTCAGTCTTGATTCATCTGTACTCTTGTGATTCTGTTCAGGCTCCTGGTTATACCTTGAGAATCCTCAAAATTTCCTTGATCACCTCCGATTGTTGTTCCATGTTCTTTCCAATCTGCAGCATCTACTACACCAACATCCTTGCTTTGCTTTTGTACTTGACCACTACGATTGATAGATTCCATGGATGCATTCTCACCATCGTACCTTTTCTCTTCTATGAAAATTTCCCAGTTTTGGGACTGTCAACTGTCTCTCTTTTGCCATCCAAAGTCTGAAAAATGGTGCTGCTTTTGTCACCTGGAACATCTTCTTGAGCAGTTCTCAACTCCTGAGACTCCTGCTCTCCATCTTGTGCTTGTCCTCTGTCTTCACCTTGCACTGCTTCATCTCGTTTGAGGGCAGATTGATCCGCATTTCTTGGTATATTTTCTGTTGTTGAATTCTTCTGCTTCACGCAATACTTCAGTTTCTCCTCCAGCAGCCTTGGTGAGGTTTATAGTTGGATTTGATGGATCATCTGCACTCACTGACCAGATCTTTACAGGTATGTCAATTTCAGCTTCCTTCTGTTGCACCGATTCAGAAATAAGCTTAGCCCGGGAATCCTCTCGGTTCGTTTCTGTAAGTTTTTCCGTAAGCATGTTGATTTCTGCCTGCTTTTCTTCGAGAGCCACTTCTATTATTCTTTGTTCATCTTTAAGGGAAGAGATTGTTGATTTCATTTCCAAGATTCTGCTCTCTAGATCCCTTTTCTGCATACGAACCCACTGCATCTTCGATTTCATTTCCTCCGCTTTTGTTTTAGCTTCTTTCGCATGTTCTCTTTCTTTTTGTCCCACAGATGATAATCACTATTAGCTTGGGTTGTAGCATAATAAATTTGCAAGATAATTGTCGCATGATATTAGAAGAAATGCAGCAATAATCAATAATCAGAAACAGGCTTTGTTCGAGGTACATTTCCCATCAGGTATCTAGGTTTACCTCTTTCCCCGAAGAAATTAAGCAAGCTAGAACGTAACCAGCTTTTGAAGATTACTGAGCAATTCATGCTGCCTCAGCAAGACAACTCTCTTATGCAGCAAGAATTCAAATCATTAATTTCAGTCTTGTTTTTGGGGCTCGGTTTTTATACTGCCTAAGGGGGTGCCAAAGGAGGTGGAGAGGAAATGCAGAGACTACTAATGGGAAGGAGTTGAGGAGAAGAGGAAAATTGCTTTGGTTGCTTCGGAAAAGGTGTGCCTTCCTAAGAATTATGGTGGTCTAAGCATCAAAGGTTGTACACTAGAAACTTAAGATGGAGAAAACAAGAATGTCCTTAATCTCTCTCTCTCTAGCTCTTCCTATATGTCAAAGAGAAAGTGTATCTTGCATGTTGCTTGTCATCTCAAAGTGGTTTCCAAACTGCCTACTCTCTCTCTCTCTTTACTATTTCTATGCAGACATATATAAATGAAGGTGCATTAAGAGTGTTTAGTAATGTTTTAAAAAATTCTCTTGATTGGTTGGCCAAAAATTTTTAAAATACATTTTTTTTGGGATAACAGAAGTACCTTGATGACGAGTACAATAAAAATAGAAAAAACAAATTTCACAAGTGATACCCCTCTTTTCCATCCTACAACACACTCAATCCCGCCCCCACTTCACATAACTCCCACCTCCACCACTCCACACTTCTACCTATAATAATATATACAGATTTTCAATCTTGTTATTGTTGTTATCAAACACTAGAAAACAAATTTTTAAAAGAAGTACTTTTGTTCGTAGTAAACACATCCTAGAGAAAAGAGTGGCGGAAATAACAATGTTAGGAAGGATAAATGTGCATGGCTTGGGGAGGAATATACACATCTTGCATTCCTTTGTTGTCAAATACTCCTATCGTTTAAGTGATCTTTCTTAACTTGAATACAACCCCCAAGAAATTACTCATTATGAAAGATAAAATGCATTTTTACCTGCGCTTAATAAATATCTAGAAAAAGATGTGTCTATTAATATCTTGGCTAAGGGTGTTAAGTGGGCTGGGCTGGACAACCTGGAACCGGCCCGTGATAGTTAACTGGGTTGGTGGGCCGATCCGGTCCGATTTGGGGTTAAGTTGGCTGGGTCGGGTCCGGGTTCAACAGTAAAAAATTTAAAAACAATCCTGATCCGGTCCACTTAACCTAACTCGGTTAAACCCAGTTAAACAATAGGTCATATCTGGTTAAAAAATCGATCAAACCTGTTTAAAAAGAAAAAAAAAAATTCAATATACACTATATACACTACAATTATATACACTATATACACTCCAATATACACTATATATTTTTTAATAAATATATACACAATTACTCATATATACGTACCATTCAATATATATGACTATATGTATTACTTTAAATAAAACATATACTACAATAATACAATATATATATACACTACAATATATATATATAGTTATATACTAATTTATAAAATATATACACATGTATACGTAAAATATATACTACTTTAGAAGATATATACACATATATACTACAATATATATATAGTTATATACTAATTTATAAAATATATACACATTTATACATTAAATATACACGTCAATAGAAGATATATACACAAATATACGCATCATTCAATATATATGTACTACTTTAAGTAAAACATATACTACAATATATGTATATACTACAATATACACATAGTTATATACTAATTTATAAAACATATACACATGTATACATTAAATATACACATCTATAGAAGATATATACACAAATATACGCACCATTCAATATATATGTACTACTTTAAGTAAAATATATACTACAATATATATATAGTTATATACTAATTTATATAACATATACACATGTATACATTAAATATACACGTCTATAGAAGATATATACAGATATATACTACAATATATATAGTTATATATTAATTTATAAAGCATATACACATGTATATATTAAATATACACGTCTATAGAAGATATATACACAAATATACGCACCATTCAATATATATGTACTACTTTAAGTAAAACATATACTACATTATATATATATATATACACGTCTGAAGAAGATATATACACAAATATACGCACCATTCAATATATATGTACTACTTTAAGTAAAACATATACTACAATATATGTATATACTACAATATATATATAGTTATATACTAATTTGTAAAACATATACACATGTATACATTAAATATACATATCTATAGAAGATATATACACAAATATACGCACCATTCAATATATATGTACTACTTTAAGTAAAACATATACTACAATATATATATACTTATATACTAATTTATATAACATATACACATGTATACATTAAATATACACATCTATAGAAGATATATACACAAATATACGCATCATTCAATATATATGTACTACTTTAAGTAAAATCATATACTACAATATATATATATATATATATATATATATAGTTACATACTAATTTATAAAACATATACACATGTATACATTAAATATATACGTCTATAGAAGATATATACACATATATACGCACCATTCAATATATATGTACTATTTTGAATAAAATATACTACAATATATATATATATATATATATATATATATATATATAGATATAGTTATATACTAATTTATAAAATATATACACATGTATACGTTAAATATATACGTCTATAGAAGATATATACACATATATACGCACCATTCAATATATATGTACTACTTTAAATAAAATATACTACAATATATATACACTACAATTTATAAACACACTATATATATAGTTATATACTAATTTATAAAACATATACACACGTATATGTTAAATATATACTACTTTAGAAGATATATACACATATATACGTACCATTCAATATATTTACTACTTTAAATAAAATATACTACAATATATATACATTACAATATATACACACACTATATATATAGTTACATATTAATTTATAAAACATATACACATGTATACATTAAATATATACGTCTATAAAAGATATATACACATATATACATACCATTCAATATATATGTACTATTTTAAATAAAATATACTACAATATATAATTATATATATAGTTATATATTAATTTATAAAACATATACACATATATACGTTAAATATATACGTCTATAGAAGATATATATACACATATATAAATTAATAATATTAGATAGTAAATTAATAATATATTAAAACTAAGTTATAATTAAATCCATTTTTTTTCCTAAAAAAAAAAAAACTTAACCGGGCCGGACCGGTTAACTGGCGGGCCCTAACCGGACTTGGTTCGGTCCGGATTAACCATGCCCAAATCAATAAAAAATTCGGTCCGATATCCGATACCCTAAAGTCATAGGGCTTACCGTGCCTGTTTTTGTAAACGAGACGGGCTAGATCGAGCCAGCCCGACCCGTTTAACAGGCTTAATCTTGCCTACATAAAACACTTTTCATTTAAAGAAGCGGAAAATTGAAAGAACATCATTAATATTATCTTGATTATTTAAAACAATCACTTCGGAACAAAATGGAAAGGTTAAAATATTATTTACTTATGAATGGACGGAGTAATAAATACCTAGTGTTGCCTAATTGGCCTGATTATTCTTGTTAGTACTCCCTCTGTCCATCGATGATTGTCTTGACGCATAGGTTAAGAGATAGTAAATGATAGAGTAATTTTTATTATATTATTCTTTGAATATAATAAATTTAGTGTTTTGAGAAATGCATTGGATAATGAATCACATTAATGCTAAGAGTAAAATGAATAAAAATAGATAAATTATTTATTATTTTTTAAATTGAATAAATATTATTAAATATCTATTTTTAATATAATGGATAAATAAAAGATAAACGGAGGGAGTATTTCATTGTAGGAGAGTTGGCTTTTCCACATTTTAAAGCAACTTCGGGCAGGCAAAAACTGTCGCACCGTTTTTGTGATCAACCAGGCTCTACATACTTGTGACAGTGACATTTTTTTTTTCCATCCGTTACAATATTTTAAATTTCCATAAATTCCCAGCACCAACATCTCTTGCCAAATGGAAAAAATAGTTGAAATTTCAATCGGTAGTTTGACTGAGAGAATAAGCAACAGGATTCAATCAAATAACTTAAAAGAAAAGACATGCTAGGATCTATGGAAAATAGTCGTTTTATTTTTATAATAGAGGTTAACTGACGTTGTGGGACTATACTGGATATGTTATTATTGTTGTTATAAGTATGCATTCGACAAATATAAAAAATATTTACAAGTTCCCAATTTATAATGACTTTTCGTCTTATAAGCATTTTTATTTTAATACAAAATTTTTCTTATAATCTTGAAACACTCTTCTCAAACAAAACCAGTAGTTTTTTTTTAAGTTGTATATCCATGCGACGATACGGGTAAAACAAATTTAAATTAATGAACAGTTTAGGTATATTTCAATCAGTTTAGCAGAAGTGACAGTCAGTTCACTCAACTAGGTGACTTTGCAATAAAAAAATTAAACTAATAAACGAAGGTGACTCTATTGCTTCAAACATTATTACCCTTTTACCGTAATTCAAAAACGAAAATTTCTTGCCAAAGTACTTTTGTCCTTTTAATTTGTTGTATTGCACTTTTATTTAATCACATGCATGATATACTAGATTCTTGAAGCACTCATAAAATTGATGAAATTCAAATGAAGTATAACAATCGTCTTACACACTCCATGTTGAACTCTATATGCTTTTTGTATAATTTTTTTTCTCATGATGTCCGAATCAATTTTCGTGTATCTCGATTATCTGCTATTTCCCATTAGCAACAAATATCATGCAACTTTGTCCATCAAGGCTCGGATGGATGGAAAGAATCACCTAGTGTTTTTTGTCTTTGCTGAGATTTAAACCTGAGACCTCAGATTCTCAAACCACTTCATTGATCACTAAACCATATCCTGTATGGCATTTTAAAAAAACTAATGCCCTTAAAGTCCAAAGTTTCATCCATCAATAGAGTTGAGGATTAAAAAACACTTAAAATATATCAGCTTTACATTTTAGTAGATATAGATAGGCATGGCATGTAAAACATGCCATCACAAAAACTCGAACATATATAAAGCTCAACAGTACCTTGAAGTAATGTCAGAATCTCTGTCTTGCAAATGTGCAACGACAAGAAAACTGTAATACAATCAATATAATGTTGCTATGTTGAAAGCTCTGCACATCTGAATTACGCGACAAAACAATAGCTCTTGAATCCATAGAACATTTTGCAAAATTCAATCCTGGAGCTATCATCGTGAACATATTCAGAATCACGATGATTACATATGCTGCTCATGATGGTGCTCATCCCCACCTTGATGCCATGAACAACATTGTCATTCATCCACCGGCGTAGGCTTAAACTTGATGAATCTGCTTGCTCGGAAAAAAGAATAAAAAGCTGCAGCAGAAATTGAAAACCAGTTTCAAGGACAGTACAAAATTTGCTACTACTTAAAATGGACCTGACATTTAACAAATTGATGAGCACTATTCACAATAACAAGGCAAATGAACCAGTGCCTGTTTACCTAAATGCTGCTGCTCACCCGACCAGGAAAGCTCGGGAAACCATCAGGCGGGAGCTGGGATAGTACCGTTCCAACTTGAGGGGCATCCAGTGGGCAGGGTAGGTTCAACCTGAGTATGTCCCAGGGGAACCTGATGAAGGTGGTGTCTTGAGCCAGAGGTATAGCAATTGTTGGAGTTCATCCATTGTTAATTACATACAATGTTCCAATCTTATCTACAGATCTCTCAGCTGTACGACCAACTGCACAGAATGCACCAGGGTGGGACCTATTCAATGTGCAAAACTCTAGGCCTTGTTTCATGATTAGGACTCAACCAGAACTGCTTGCATTCTGCTGGAGACAAACCAAATTGGAGCTGATCGTGTCCAGAACCACGCTGAGGTACTGCCAAGATTTGAACTTGGAGAAAGGGTATTTCACTGATTTTTCTCCTGAAATGATTATTGGAAGATATATGAAAATAAACTCTGCTAATTAGGACCAATTTATCGTTAAAAACTATGCTTACAGGATGTAAATGTTGGTTTTCTGTGTGTTAGCAAGAAAAAAGTCAACTAATCCCTCCTCCATTTTCACACCAAATTCTATTTGAATTGGACCAAAATAGCATTTCAGCAATATGTTGTCATGGAAAGCTTTCTACTATTTGAGACATCATATGGATCCTTATATCTCGTCCTATTTGTTTGCTAATGTGCCCAACTCCTATAGTGTTTTCATAATTCTGGTTATATGTCATTTCATTTAGCATTCCCCAGCAAGAATCTCTGCTGATACTATCACGGACTACACAAATTTTAGCATTCCAAACTGCAACTTGCGTAGTATTTCATGGCCTTACAGCCACTATTCAGCAAAGACAGATGAATGGAGGATTTTCAACTCGACTCGCAGCTTAGTATAGCACTTCCAGTTGCTCTGAGCTCCACCCCGCTTCCACCCAACAAAAACAAAAAAGTGGTGGCTCCAATATGAGAATCCATAGTTTAAGGCTGTTAAACAAGATGACACTTGCGACTCAAAGAATACTACATCTCAATCACAAACCACTAAACCAGACAGTACAGTTCAATACAATATGGGGTGTACTACTGCTTTATAACTAAAAGATAGAAGAAAATGCATTATTGTGAGAAGGACACTAAGTTGACATTTCCCAACGTTCCAAACTCGAGACCGTCACACTGTAGTAGGGAAATAATTCCAGACAATAAAACTGTAATCGAATAAGGCACAAATCTTTCCATTCGAATCCCTTTCGTGGGTTTTTGGGGTTCCTGCTAGAATAGCTATTAAGCATGATACAAATTTTCAGATATTTTGCCTACTTAATCAATGCTTTGTATCCATTCTCTTAGCGTTGAGGAAACATTACGATCCAAAAATTCAAGAGTTGGGATTTCAAATCAATATTGATTAACAAACGATTTAAAATCTGTAAGAGTCGTAAGCTATGTTTCTCGGACTCTTCAAAAATGTCAGCGGATGCATCTCGGATGCTTCAAAAATAGTGCATTTTTGGAGGATCTGACATGGGTGAGATAGTGTTTTTGGAAAGTCCGAGCAACTTAGGTCGAAAGAGAGTGCAAGCTTGTTACTTACAGTAAGAGTGTTATCGTGGTCCAAAAGAAGAATTTCCAGAGCTGCCACCGTGACTATGTATGGTGTTAAAAGTCAACCTCAATATATTCATCAACAGCAGATGCATGCTGCTCCCTTTCAGGTCTAACTATTGGAGCAAGGAGGGATGTTGCGGTAGGGTGGTTCAATTCTAATGTCTACCACCAACTTCTGCTTCCTTTTATCTGTTTGAGAGAGTCAACTAACTGCGGCCTTATTTCCAGGAAGAAGGGAAGTATTTCCATCTCTGGACAATCTACAACTTCAATTGTCGTTAAGGAATCACAAATCATTGGATCTCTGCATATGCTTCTCAGTCTTGGTATAGAAACTAATCTTAATTTTCGCAAACTTGGGAGGACCACTTCACCATTGTTTTCTTGAATGCCCTCTTCATTTTCCACTTCTGTAACTATCTCCTCCAGCATCGAACAGCTTTGCAACTCGAGCTCTTCAAGGTTTTTGAGTTGCTGCACTAACTCAAGTGGAAGCAGAGTCTTGAGATTATCACAACCAATAACATTCAACACCTTAAGGTTGAACGAGTTCCTGCTGGTGGAATCCCCTTGCATAAATTCTGCAATCTGCTCAGACCCTCGATCTCTAATAACTCTAGACGGGGAAATGTGCCCCATTAGGGAGTTATAATCCATTCCATCTCATCGCAATACTTTATTTTGCAACATTTTAGGTCGGAAGAGGCGTTCATAATGAACATTGGTAAATGTGAGATGCCAGAACATTCATGAATGGCCAACTCAAGTATCCCTGGCTTCCCTTTCAACAATGTTAATCCCAAAGAATCCAACGCTATTTTTTCCCGGTAGTTTAGAGGATTGAGGATAGCCTATGCAAAATTTGAAACTCATGAGCGTGTTCCAGTGATCTGAAAAGACATAATAATTGAAGTCCTTGGCTTCAAAGTTTGTCAAGTTGGTGCAGCGTTCCACAACATTAACAAAATCCCGACCGAGCATCAGAGGTTGCCACAGACCGATAGTTAAGAGATTCTCCAAAAATCTGTACGTTCCTAAAATTTGAATATCAAATCCATATACTGTAGTGTAGGAGAGATCCAAATGCTTTCCATCCCAAGCGGCATACACTCAATTGATGTAGAACAGAGATCTAAAACTCTCAGCTCCTTGAGTCTTTCCATTGTTGGCACGTGACACAAGTTCCAACAACTACGTAGAAACAAAGCATGGAGGTTTTCCAGATTAGAAAGTGAATCAGGCACCCTAGCAATGCCCGTGTAAGATAAGTCCAAAACTGTGAGATTCTTTAGATGGTTAAAGAAAGAAGTAAGTATGCCCTTTGACAATGAATTATACTGCAATAGCAAGGTGGCTAGCCGAGGACATTTCGGTTCAAAACTCAAGGAGCTCAAATCATTTGTCATTAATGAGATCCTTTCAAGGCCTTTGAGCCATTCACTCTCACCTGGTGCGTCACAAATTTCATGTCCTGCTCGGATCATAAACAGCGGACTCACCCTTGTAACAGATATCGCCATATCCCTAATTAAGTCATGCATCTTGACATATTCATTCAAACTACCTTCTTGACATCCAATCTCTAGCAGGCTCACATTTTTCAGTTCATCTAATATCATCTTTCCCTGCAGCATCTTGGATTCTCCGTACCCAAGATTATCCAACAAGCCTTCCCATGTCCAGTACTTAATCAGTTCGTCAGTTTCGATATGATGATCCTCTGGGTACAATGCACAATAGAGAAAACATGACCGACTCACGCTTTCCTTAGTCTTTCATAGCTAAATCTCAGACGTGCAAAGACTCGATTCTCCATGCCCTCTATTCTTCCTGTTGCACTTTTCAGCTGGCTTAACGCATTTTTCCATTGCGTCAGATTATTTTCTCTTCTTAAAGCCCTACCAACTGTTACAACAGCTAGTGGGAGACCACCACACTCATTCGACACATCCTTGGCAACAACTTGTAACCCTGGGGATGCTAGCACCTCGTCACCGACCTTTTGTTTAAAGAGGTGCCACGCTTCTTCCTCGTTAAGCACACTAACTTCGACCTCTCTCGCTGTTTCCATGCCACGAAAAACCATCATGGATCTTGTAGTTATTATCAACTTGCAGTCATGTCCATAACCTGGGGATGGGATTCCTATAACCTCCAAAGGAAATGCTTCCGACATATCATCTATAATTAAGAGAAATCTTCTTCGTCGCATCAACACTTCAAGTAATTGAGCTGATCTTTTCATTTCATTCTCTTCATCATCAAAAGATAAACCAACTGCTCTAGCAATATCCTTTTGCAATTTTTGGACATTTGAATCGTTGGATGCTGCGACCCAAATGACATTATCAAAAATTGTGCCCTCTCAAAAGTCAATTATTGATTGCTACAAGATGGATTGTTTTCATCCCAAAAATGCCTTCAACTATGAAAAATGACGCTACAATTATCTGTTTGT
Organism: Capsicum baccatum var. pendulum; assembly: GCA_030864225.1. Classification (NCBI taxonomy): domain Eukaryota; kingdom Viridiplantae; phylum Streptophyta; class Magnoliopsida; order Solanales; family Solanaceae; genus Capsicum; species Capsicum baccatum. The sequence continues at coordinate 274,207,299 of CM061552.1, forward strand.
CCTATTTCATCTTTGATTGTGTGTCCTACCTTATTTTTTATTGTGAACATTAATTTATTACTTATAATGTCCTATTTCATCTTTGATTGTGTGTCCTACCTCATTTTTTATTGTGAACATTAATTTATTACTTATAAGAATCAATAATTTTAATCTTTCGTGTATGAGTTAAAATACTCCATACATAAAATTATCTACTATATAAGCAAAGGACACACGTGTTAACACAATGATATATTCAAATAAAGATTTTATTAATATAACAAATAGAAAAAGGCCTAAAATGCACTTTAACTATGTAAAATAGTGTAAAATACCCTTCGTCTATCTATTGGGCCTAAAATACCCTTTCCATCTACCTATTGGACCTAAAATATCTTTTTCACCTATCTATTGGGTCTAAAATAGCCTTCTCATCTACCTATTGGACTTATTTTGCCCTTTTACTTAGGCAAATTATATGAAAAGACCATTTATGAAACTTAATTACATAAATAATAGTACTTTTTCGATATTAAAAAAATAAAAGTTTTTTTCTTCATATAGCCATTTTAAGAAATAAAAAAAGATAATTATAATTCCTAATTTAATCCAATAACTAATTATCTATTCACCTTAATTTAAGATATATCTTTTCAATCTTCAAATTAAAAGTAGAAAAGATAATCCTTGCTTTCAAATATTTTTCTCTCTTATATTCAAAATTCATATATTTTTAAATAAACTACGTATTCCATTATTTGCTCGTGTATGTTTCGTTTTATTTTCATGTATGTTAATCATCTAGTATTATTTTATTATTGTGTATTTTTAATTCTAATGTAATGGAGTAACCATAATTTTTTATGGATAAATATTTATGGAATAACAATCATTTTGTTGGAAGTACAGATATATCACCTATTTTTGTTGTATAAATATAATTAATGTAAAAGTCAGATTATTATTATATTTTTTATATAATTTTTGCACTATTTGATATAATATCAAACACCATTTGTACGATTTGATATAATATCAAACACCATTTGATATTATATCAAATGGTGCAAAAATTATATCAAAAATATAATAATAATCTGACTTTGACATTAATTATATTTATACAATAAAAATATATGATATGTCTGTACTCCCAACATAATGATTTTTATTCCATAAATATTTATACATACAAAAATTATGGTTAACCCATTTCATTAGAATTAAAAATACACAATAATGAAATAATACTAGATGATTAACATACATGAAAATAAAATGAAACATACACGACCAAATAATGGAATACTTAGTTTGTTTAAAAATATTTAAATTTTGAATATAAGAGAGAAAAATATTTGAAAGCAGAGATTATCTTTTTCACTTTTAATTTGAAGATTGAAAATATATATCTTAAATTAAGGTGAATTTATAATTAGTTATTGCTTTTTGATTTTTTAAAATGGATTTATATGAAAAAAACTTTTATTTTTGTAATATCGAAAAAGTACTAGTGGATGACCTTTTTGTATAATTTGCCTAAATAAAAGGGTAAAATAGGTTCAATAGGTAAATAAGAGGGGCATTTTAGGCTCAATAGATATGTGAGAAAGATATTTTAGGTCTAATAGGTAGACGAAAAGGTCATTTTAGGCCCAATAGGTAAACGAAGAATATTTTTGTACCATTTTACATAGTTGAAGGGCATTTTAGGCCCTTTTTCGTTTATTATATTAATAAAACCTTTATTTGAATAGATCATTGTGTTAACATGTGTGTCCTTTGCTTATATAGTAGATAATTTTGTGTATGGAGTATTTTAACTCATGCACGGAAGATTAAAATTGTCAGTTCTTATAAGTAATAAATTAACGTTCACAATCAAAGATGAGGTAGGACAAACATCTTGATGATTGTAGCACAAGATTAAATATAATTTGATCTTAATTATGGGAGTGGTGATATTCCACCTTCTTGTGCTAGTACATTTCGTATGTATTGAACAGAACAATTATAGATATTTGCTTATGTTCTGAATATTAATAAACGATTTCTCTAGTCTATTACATGTACTTATACTCTTAATCTTGATATAATTATTATAATCTATGTGGTTTGTTTTGTCGTTTTAATCTATTAAAAGGTGACTCTTTTGTGAGTCAATATATTCCTGATATCACTTAGTGAAATATTAATTAGTTGATAGAACCATCTCTCGGACTTGAGATAGAAGACACTCCTTTACGGTTGCTTATAAGTTTTCACGTGAAAACCTAGCAGGTGAATTTTGTATCCGTCATGTGAAATAAGTTAAGCATTATAAATAAAGGATTAAATTATTCAACGAATTAAATTTTTTTAGAGAATTTAATTTAATTAATTGGTATCGGTAATTTTAACATGGGGAGTTAAATAAGATGTAATGGTAGATTTTAAATCGAGGAGTGCAATTACAGATTCTTAGTGGAATGATTTATAATTTATTATGATATGATAATTCTTTCATCACCAAATTAATATTATAATTGGAAGCCTCACTTAATAAATCTGCGCTCCCTACCATACCGGATTAATTAATCATTTTGGAAAAGAAAGGAAAAACTTTATAGAAGAAGTGATTTTGCTTTAATTACTGGTCTTCTATTAATAAGGAAAGAATGAATTAAAAAAACAGGTTTAATGACTGCATTAAGACCAAAAATATTTTGGATATTAAACCCATAATAAAGGCAAAAACGTTCAATGGCATAATTGTAGCAATAAGGGCAAAAATGTTTTGCCCCCTTTATCTTCCCTTTTCATTAAAGATTGAGAATAAATAAGGGCTAATTTTTTGATTCAATACCATCTTATTTTATGAAAAATAATCACTTGCCACTCAAGTGTTGATTGAAAAAGATTAATTCGATTTTGGTAGAAGATCCCAGTCCTGAAAAGCAAAGCGTTGAACGAGTTTTGTGAAAGTTTCAAAAGGTAAGTTTTTTGATTCTCATTTTAGTTATGTTATCTAGATATTATGTAAGTTATTGATCCTGTAGAATTATTGCTTTTGCTATGCATGTTCTAACAATTGGTATCAGTAGTCTTCTTACATATGCTAGATAATGTAAAAGAAATTACATGATTTGTTATACATGTTTCGGATAATAATTGTATAAATCATGTTGTTGATGGATGCTTTTCATGTTTTTGATATAATATTGTTGTTGGCTATTTTTCATGTTTTTGATGATGTTATTGGTTCCAATAAAACTTAAGTTTATCATTAAGAAAGTATAAAACGACTTTTGCATAGTTTTGTGAAAATTAATTTGTAGATTAAGGGCAAAAATATGATGAGTCTCGACTATGACCAAATATAGTCATTACTCACTGTATGAATAGTAGCAGTAAGGCCAATCAGTGCAGGCAACCCTGCTATCCCTCGCAACAGCTCGTCCAATCATTGCCGATTTGGTCGGTTTTGTAGTTCTTCAGTTTTTTGACAAACTCCGAATGACCTAAAATTTGGTATATTTATTGAAAACGACCCACTGAACAATACTTACAGTAAACTGTGAGACAGGCCATTTTTTGGCCATTCAGGGTCGTTTTGATGAGTTTTTGGACGTTTTTATGTTTTCAAAAAAATTTAAAATTTTGAAAAAAATTATTTTTTGCAAATCAGTGGTGATAGGGATAATTACTTATGATTTACAGTGGTTAATAACAGTACATAATATGAGTTTACATGTTAACATCAGTCATCTTCCCCATTGGATAAACTTGTATATTGTAATACTATTTTATAGTCTCTTGTTTTTGATGACTTGTATTAACTTTTCAACTAAGTTACATGTTGGTTCATGTCACGCCCCAAAATCCCATCGGGCCGGACTGGCACCCGAAGCCGAGAAGGCCCGGGAGAACCCGTTCAAATACCTGTACCTTCACTTACATTCACCAAAAAATTTGGGCAGCACTTCGTTACATATAGAAGGGTCTAATTTCCTGTATCAGCACAACACACACAAATATATATATATATATATATATATATATATATAATACTTGGCCGTCGGAGTCACCACATATACAAATATAGCATCACTATATAAACTCCCATGAATTGACACTTCTTTATGTCTACAAAGCCTCTAGGACATATATACATGACATAACTAGGGTCGGGACAAACCCCCGCCCACACATGACTCCTGTACAATAACAAAATATAAGGAACCGACTCGGAAAGCTCCGAAGCAAACTGGAGCTCACCAACAATAGCTGTACGGCCCGACTCCTACCTATGCTGTGAATAAGCTGAAGTACCTATGCCTGCAGCATGAAATGCAGGTCCCCCGTGAGGGACGTCAGTACGAAATATGTACTGAGTATGTAAAGCTGTAGATAATCATATGTGATATGGGGGATCAAGAAAATCATACACATGTGAATAAATCATAATAGAAGTGAACCACACTTCATAAACACTTTTAGGATCATGTACATTATCATTAATCTGAACTGGGTTCTTGGATTCAAACACATTTGTGGAACGGTATATATTCATTTATTTCATTCTTTACAATTATCATTCGCCATTACCTCCTCCTCCCGAACCTCTAACCACCTAACAATAATCAATACTATACCGTACTGTGACCATTAGGCTGCCTCCAGTACATATCAATTGGGATCGACCCATGCTAGGATTATGCCCCTGGGATACCACCCACACGTATATCAAGTAACACACATAAGAAATCTTTCCAATAACTTAGTTCAAAAGCTTTTGAGATTATTACATTAGTGTTCATGCCAATATAGTACCTTTGGAACAATGATACATCAATAGGAATCAAGTAATAGACCTTCTATACAATAACGATGTAATAAAGACTCATTAGTACATCAACAATGTGTTTCAGAATCATCAATATCACAACAATGAAATAGGAGCCTTTTGGTATATCAATGAAATATTTTGACACTTTATAGAATGGAACAACTTTGTTGGTAATGTAGAACAATACATGTGTTTGGACAACCTTGGAATCTTACTTGATGGAACATTGGTGTTTTCATGCCAAAGAACATCGTTAGAGTATGCGTTACATACCTCGTTGTAGATTCAGACACCAATTCGACACAACTTCCCGCCTTTACAAATCACTTATCTACAATGAAATATTTGACATCTAGTATTAACAACCCAACACCACAATTCTCTTCCATAATTCCATACAACCAATATTTGTAAAACATTCCAAAAACCAACTTGATCAATAGGTTTTTGTGTATATATATATATAATCATCATTTCAATACCACATTATCACACCAAATCCCTTCACAATTCAACATAATCCAACCATGCACAAGAATAATCCAACATCATTTCCAATCATCTTTCAACAACAATCAAATAACATACTTCTTATGCTCACATGCATATATATATATATATATATATATATATATATATATATATATATATATATATATATATATATATATATATATATCCACATAAATAACACCAACATAATTTACATCCTTACCATAAAATGTCCCTTTTGATTTCGAAGTCCTGTTGGCACAAATAAGGGGTGCTTCTCGAAGCCCTCGAGACGGTGAACACAACTACGGAATCAATTTGGATTTTCTACGGTTGAATCACAAGATAATTGGTGTTGAAATTAGGCTAGGGTTTCTTATTTCCAATAATATGATGATAATTGATGGATATAAGACCAATTATATCTATATAATGACCAATTTTCGTCCAAGAGGTGATGGAAAATGACCATATTGCCCTTAAAAATTTAAGTAAATCCGAATCTGTCCATGGTGGACTGTTTTGACAGGCTAAAGTAAATCAGCCATAACTCTTTGCTTTGATATCGGATTTGGGTGAAATTGTTATCGTTGGATAGATAATTCAAAGGGCTTTCATTTCATATAAAGTAGGCCACCCATTTCTTCCTGTACAAGGAGTTATGATCGTTTGAAGTTGACCATAAAAATCTGTTTTGAGAGGCTGAAGTAAAACGAGTATAACTCCTTACTTAGATGTTGGATTTGGATGAAACCAATTGCATTGGAAAGAAGACTCAAAGATATTTCTTTTTATAGGTGGTATCTCTCCCAGTTCATTATATTGAGGGAGTTATGATCGTTTAAAGTCGACCCAAAAAACTGGCAGGCCTCAGTAGTTTGAATTTCCTGCACATTTACTGTTCACAATTATCCCGGCCGTCGTTTTATAGTTTCGAACGTACTCGATTATATCCGAAACTTATCCGTTTTTGGAAATATTTATATCGTTGGAAATCTTATTCAATAAACTTCGTAAGGAACCATCGACGGGCAAATTACGGTATAAATAAAGTCGATTCCCATACACATATAATCAAACTATACACTTGAAACCATCTCAAAATAATCAATACTCATACTTAAACTCATGTATACCTAACTTAGGATCAATACATATACTCCAACACATATAACCATGGCTAATGCACATAATTAAGTATGGGGTGTTACATCCTTCCCCCCTTAAGGACATTCGTCCTCGAATGTAAATGTAGTTATTTAGCCGAAACAAGTTCGAATTCATAATTGATATTCACGTCATCATATAGATATTATGCATATGTAAAAACTTACTTGTTAGTGTCCCAGTTACACTCCTTGCACTTCTTTTTCACCTTTGAACAAATAAGGGTATTTCGATTTCATTGCTTCCTCCGCTTCCCATGTATTCTCTTCCCTTTGTTGATTTCTCCAAAGTACTTTCACCGATGCTACTTCTTTATTTCTCATCTTCTTAACTTGACGATCTAATATAGCAATAGGCATCTCCTCATAGGTAAGATCTTCTGTTACTTGCACATCTTCAGTAGAAGTAATAAGGGACGGATCTCCGATGCACTTTCGAAGCATCGATACATGAAATACTGGATGCACTGATGAGAGTTCCTGGGGTATCTATAATTCATACGCAACTTGCCCACATCTTCGAATAATCTTATATGGGCCTATATATCATGGACTCAACTTTCCTTTCTTGCCAAATCTCATCACCCCTTTCATTGGCGATACCTTCAAAAATACCCAATCTCCTAATGAAAACTCTAGCCCTCTTCTTCTACTATCCGCATATGACTTGTGTCGACTTTGGGATGTTTTCAACCGTTGCTTAATCACCTTGACTTTTTCTATGTCTTGATACACAAGATCCGGTCCGAACATAAGAGTTTCACCCACTTCGAACCATCCTATTGGTGATCTACACTTCCTCCCATATAAAGCTTCATATGGTGCCATTTTGATACTTGAATGATTGCTATTATTGTAGGCAAACTCAATAAGAGGTAAATGATCATCCCAGCTGCCTTTAAAATCTATAACACATGCTCGTAGCATATCTTCAAGTGTTTGAATGGTGCGCTCTGCTTGTCCATCCTTCTGAGGGTGAAAAGCTGTACTCAGATTCACTTGTGTTCCCAAACTCCGTTGGAAAGACTTCCAAAAGTTTGTAGTAAATTGAGTTCCCCGATCCGATATAATAGAAGTTGGCACTCCATGCAATCGGACTATTTCTTTAACATACAGCTTCGAATATTCTTCAACTGTGTAAGTGGTCTTAACGGGTAAGAAATGTGCGGATTTAGTAAGCCTATCCACAATCACCCATATAGAATCAAATTTTTGAGCTGTACGAGGCAAACCTGTAACAAAATCCATGTTGATCATGTCCCACTTCCAAATTGGAAGATCTATGCATTGCATATAGCCTCCGGGTTTTTGGTGCTCAACTTTAACTCTTTGACAATTTGGACATTCAGCTACAAATTCTGCAATGCTCTTCTTCATGTCATTCCACCAATACATATCTTTCAAATATTGATACATTTTGGTTGATCCTGGATGAATGGAATACCTTGAAAAATGTGCCTCTATCATAATCTTCTTTCTTAGCCCGTCTACATTCGGCACACACAATCGGTTTTGGCACTGAAGTACTCCTTCTCGCGTAAGCTCAAATGCCTTGGTCGCACCACTCTGAACGTTCTCCTTAAGCTGTAATAAAATAGGATCTGCATCTTGCTTCTCTTTCACCTCAGCTACTAATGAAGATTCCGCGGCATTATGCACAATAAGCTCCTCGTTCGGAGTTCCAAGAAGGCGAACTCCCAAACTAGCTAACTGGTGAAGATCTTTAATCATCCCTTGCCTTTCTATGGGCGCCAACATAGCCTTACGGCTTAACGCATCAGCTACCACATTTGCTTTTCCTGGATGGTACAAGATATCAACATCGTAGTCCTTTAATAGTTCAAGCCATCTCCGCTGCCTTAAATTTAGATCCTTCTGATTAAAAATATATTGCAAGCTCTTATGGTCAGTATATATATCAACATGAACCCCATATAAGTAGTGGCACCATATCTTTAAAGCAAAAATAACTGCTGCCAGCTCAAGATCGTGTGTAGGATAATTTTTCTCATGTGGCCGCAATTGTCTAGAAGCATATGCTATTACCTTACCATGCTGCATCAATACACATCCTAAACCAATTTTGGAAGCATCACAATACACTGTATACCCTTCGGTGCCTTCTGGAAGTACCAACACGGGTGTAGAAATCACTTGTTCTTCAATTCTCGGAAACTCTCCTCACACGCATCATTCCATTGGAACATGGATGCTTTATGCGTTAGCTTGGTTAAGGGTGCTGAAATGGAAGAAAAGTCTTTAACAAACCTTCTATAATAACCGGCTAACCTGAGAAAACTACGAATCTCCGTAGGCGTTGTGGGCCTTGGCCAGTTCTTCACAGCTTCTATCTTTTGAGCATCAACCGTTATCCCTTCACTAGATACAATATGACCCAAAAATGCCACCGAATTTAACCAAAACTCACATTTAGAGAACTTTGCATAAAGCTTACAATCACGAAGAGTCTGCAATATCTGTCGTAAGTGATTGGCATGGTCCTTTTCTGATCTAGAATAAACTAGAATATCATCTATAAAAACTATCACAAATATATCCAGGAATGGCTTAAACACCCTATTCATCAAATCTATAAAAGCTGCAGGTGCATTTGTTAGCCCAAATGACATAACTAGAAACTCATAATGACCATACCTTGTTTGGAAAGCTGTTTTGGGTATATCTTTTTCTTTGACCCTCACTTGGTGGTAACCTGACCTCAAATCAATCTTAGAAAAGCACTTGGCGCCCTGTAACTGATCAAATAAATCATCAATTCTTGGGAGTGGATATTTATTCTTAATAGTCACCTTATTCAATTGCCGATAATCAATACACATCCTCAGCGAGCCATTCTTTTTGCGCACAAATAACACTGGTGCTCCCCAGGGGGACATACTAGGCCTTATGAATCCCTTCTCTAGCAAATCTTTCAATTGCTCTTTCAATTCTCGCAATTCTGCTGGGGCCATTCTATATGGAGGAATGGAGATTGGTTGGGTGCCTGGTATTACATCAATACCAAACTCTACTTCTCGTTCAGGAGGCAAACCTGGAAGATCTTTAGGGAATACATCAGGAAATTCATTTACCACTGGTACAATGTGAAGATCTGGTGATTCCGATTCCGTATTCTTTACTCTAACTAAATGACATATGTAGCCCTTGGAAATCATTTTTCTCGCTTTGAAATAAGAAATAAATCTACCTCTTGGTGCGCCAATCTTACCTTGCCATTCAATAACTGCTTCATCAGGAAAATGTAAATACATCTTTTTCGTACAACAGTCAATTTTGGCATAACAAGACGCCAACCAATCCATACCCATTATAACATCAAAATCTTCCATTTCTAGTTCCACAAGATTGGCCATCGTGTCTCAACCACACACAGTTACTACACAATCTTTATAAACTCTTCTAGCAATAATAGATTCCCCAACCGGGGTAGACACTTCCAACGGTGTATCTAACAATTCGGGGGTCCTTTTGAACTTTCCAGCAACCAAAGGAGTAACATATGATAATGTAGAACCGGGATCAATTAGAGCATATACATCAAAAAATGAAAATATGGACAACGTACCCGTAACCACATCTGGGGAAGCCTCTAGATTCTGTCGATCCGCTAAAGTATAAGTGCGATTCTGAGTCCCGCTGGAACTGGCGACTCTTTTTTCATTGCTAGCGTGACCCGCAGGTCATGCACCCCTACCAGAATAAGATACCGATGACGATGATGCAATAGCTGATCCCAAAGGTCGTGCTATGCCACCTGCGCCTCTTCGTGGGCATTCTCTCATCATATGCCCTGTCATACCGCACCAATAACAAACATTTGTTCCCATTCGACATACGCCAATATGATGCCTTCCACATTTATTGCATGGATCTCGAGGAGGTCTCGATTGGTTCATATTTCCTTGCCCATGATAACCCACAGATCGCGAACTATGACCCTCACTTCTTTGCCCAAATTGACTGCCTCTGAACCCCTGATGCTGTGGTGGAGCACTAGCTGTAGAATAAGAAAATAATGGCCTAGGTGGTCTAACAGAAAATTGAGGTCTAAAACCTCCTTGTGACGCCATAAACTGCCCTGTAGATCTGGCCCTCTTAGAAGATCCGCTTTCAAATTCCTGTGTTCTTCTTCTTTGCCTCTGATCTTCCATTTTCTGTGCAAATGTTTGGATCCTAGCTTTATCCATATCTTTATTCAGTGCAGCAATAGTACAATCCCTAACCAAATACGGATCCAATCCATTCACATACCGATGAACTCTGTCATCCATAGTAGCTATAACATTAGGAGCATATCTGGACAAGGAATTAAATCGAAGACTATACTCCCTCACACTTGTATTACCCTGCCGAAGATTTAAGAACTGATCCGCATGGGCCTGACGAGTCTCATATGGAAGATAATGATCAATAAATGCCTCTTTGAACTCTTTCCAAGTAGATGGGGGTGCATCAATGCCCCTTGATCATTTCCAGTCTTCATACCAATATATAGCCTCACCTTTGAATCTATACGCGACTAACTCCACTGTCTCTCTGCCCGATACATGCATCACCTCTAGGGCCCTTTGGATCTGATCAATAAAGTCCTGCGGATCTTCATTAAGATCGGATCCGGTAAAAGTAGGCGAATCCATCTTAAGAAAATCTTGCGTCCGAAGACTAGCCGCCCTATCAGTACCGCTAGAACCCGCGGCAGGAATAGCTTGCCCTTGGACTTGCCCAGCAACTATACGATTCAAAAGTTGCACTTCATTTCTAAGATCTTGATCAACAACATTAATAGGTGGCTCTGGGGATATAGTTCTCCTCCCCCTTATTTCTTCTGGACTGGGGGAAGTTTCTGATGCATGCTCAGCTGGAGCCTCACTTTGATTAACTGGTATAGTGGGTGACTTACTAGTCCCCTCTCCGGCAGTCACATCTACTTGCTTACCGGTATTCTTCCTTCTGGTAACCGGCATCATTACTATAATAAGAGAAACAAACTGATTCAGTGGTCAACTATGACTTCATATACAATATAAGCTCTATCGCACGATCTAAGACATGAAGAAAAGACACAATTCCTAAATGTCCATAGCCTCCTATTTATAGATGTGGTGCACAACACACCGATAAACAAGACTCTACGTAGACACGGCTTTGTAGACTCACTAGGACGAACCTCTCTGATACCACTTTTGTCACGCCCCAAAATCCCATCGGGCCGGACTGGCACCCGAAGCCGAGAAGGCCCGTGAGAACCCGTTCAAATACCTGTACCTTCACTTACATTCACCAAAAAATTTGGGCAGCACTTCGTTACATATAGAAGGGTCTAATTTCCTGTATCAGCACAATACGCACAAATATATATAGTGTAGGGACGGCGATACATAACGCCTGCATTCACTTAGGCAAATCCCACATCGGTAGTGAAGGGGAACGAAGTGTGCCTTATAGGTGCATGGATACCTTCCACGTATGTGACGCGTTTTAAAACCATGAGGAGTCGAGGCTCCAAAGTGGACAATTTCGCATGCGTCGGTGGGCTGGGCTGTTACAGTTGGTATTAGAGACAGTGTCGGTGCCGGTGGTGGGGAAAACCTCAGAGAGGACGCTGAGTCCCTACGGGGGGTGAGTGTAGGGACGGCGATACGTAACGCCTGCATTCACTTAGGCAAATCCCACATCGGTAGTGAAGGGGAACGAAGTGTGCCTTATAGGTGCATGGATACCTTCCACGTATGTGACGCATTTTAAAATCGTGAGGGGCCGAGGCTCCAAAGCGGACAATTTCGCATGCGCCGGTGGGCTGGGCTGTTACAGTTCAATGGTATAGAGACTTATGAAATGTGATATTTATCTAACTTAAATCAACAGTTGACTCTCCAACTGAGTTGGTTCTGTTTCATTTAAGAGATAAATTATCTAACATTACATGTATTTGCTTAAGTGGTTAAGTTTTCCTAATGATTCTAACTGTTTATGTGCATGGTTATATCTGTGATGTGGTTTTGAAGAATTTTATTATTCTACAGCATGTCTAATGATCTATTTTAATTTGATTATATAACAAATTAACCATGTCTTCAGTCAATCCCTTAACTTCTATCCTGAATCAAAATAAATTAGAAGGTCCTAACTATGTGGACTGGAAATATAATTTGGATATTGTTCTTACTGATGAGGGCTTTAAATTTGTGCTGGTTGAGGAATGTCCTGTTAATACAAATGAACCCACTGATGATGAGATTAAAGCCTACGATAAGTGGGTCAAGGCTGATGAGATCGCAAGATGCTACATTCTTGCCTCTATGGAAAATGTGTTGTAGCATCAACATCAGTCCATGACTACTGCTTATGATATGCTTGAATCTCTCAAAGAGATGTTTGGTGAGCAAAATCATACTGCAAAGCAGACGGCTGTGAAAACTCTTTTGACCACAAAAATGGTTGAAGGAACTTCTGGAAATTCTTGGTGTGGTTATTGATAAGGAGTCTTAGGTTGAGATGGTCCTATAGACTCTGCCAGACAGTTTTCAGCAGTTTCGCTTGAATTATAACATGAATAAGATAGACTTATCTCTTATGAAACTGTTGAATGAACTGTAAGCGACAAAATCTATCATTAAGCAACAAGCTTTTCCTGCGGTATTGATGGTTGACGAACCTTCGTCTTAATCTTCTAAGCCTAAAGGCGAAAAAAAAGAGAAGAAGCTTCGTAAGGTTTCAAGTGCTAATGGTGGTGTGGCTAAGCCTAGAGGAAAATGCTATCATTGCAAGCAACCTGGTCATTATAGGAAATAGTGTCCCGGCTACATAGCTAAGATGCAGAAACAAGGTACATCTTTTTCATATGCCATTGAAGCATTTTTAGCAACTGTTTCTACCCAATTTTGGGCTATAGATTTGGGAGAAAGTAATCATATCTGGACATCCTTGCAGGGGTTTCAGCAAACACGACGCCTAAGTGAAAATGAACTTAACATGTTTCAAGCAAATGGGAAACCAGCACTAGCCTTAGCTATAGAAAATATTTCTTTTTCATTTGGTATTTCTAGAGTTTTGACTTTGAATAATGTTCTTTACGTACCTTCTATAAGAAGGAATTTGATTTCAGTTTCAAGAATAATGGATGCTGGTTATAATATTTATTTTGCTAATAATTGTGTAATTATTAAGTTTAATAAGCATTTTATTATTTCTGCTCCTAGAATACATGATTTGTTTGTATTTGATGTTTTTGATGATATGCTACAAAAAATGAAACTTAATAATGTTGATCAATCACATAAAAGAAAACGTATTTTGAAATTGAGTGAAACATACTTATGGCACTTACGTCTAGGTCATATTAACTTAAATAGGATCTCACGGTTGGTTTCTGATGGACCTTTGAGTTCATTGAAAGTGGAGGCACTTCCAACTTGTGAATCCTGTTTAGAAGGTAAAATAACTAAGATACATTTTCCTTCCAAAGAAAATAGAACCGGAAATAAGTTAGAATTAATTCATACTGATTTGTGTGGTCTATGAATATACAAGCAAGAGGTGGTTTTAAGTATTTTGTGACTTTCATAGACGATTACTCAAAATATAGATACATTTATTTGTTGCGTCGTAAATCTGAATGCTTTGAAAATTCAAAGAATTTAAGATGGAAATGGAAAAGCGACATAACAAACATATCCAAACATTATGATCTGATTGTGGTGGTGAATATCTTTCCGCAGAATTCATTAAATACTTGTCAGAATCAGGAATTACATCTTAATATTCTTCTCCAGGAACACCATAACAAAATGGCGTGGCAGAACGCCGAAATAGAACTCTTATGGAAATAGTTAGATCAATGTTAAGTTATTCAGATTTGCCCTTTTCTTTTTGGGGTTATGCATTAGAAACTGTAAATTATATTCTGAACTTGGTTCCTACAAAATTAGTACCTTTAACCCCATCTGAATTGTGGAGTGGGCACAAGCCTAGTCTACGGCATATTCGGATTTGGGGTTGTCCAACACATGTGCTAAAAAGAAAAATTGATAAATTGGAATCTAGGACAAAAGTGTGCGTTTTTATTGGATATCCAAAAAGGGAAAAAGGGGGTTTATTTTATTATCCTAAGGAACAAAAGGTAATTGTTTTAACAAATGCCAGATTTGTTGAAGAGGATTATTTAATGAACCACGTTCCTAGAAGTAAAATTATTTTACAGGAATTGGGCAATAGAATAACGAATAATGAAACACAAGAACAATTTTTAAAATTTGTTATTGATATACCACTGCATCCACGTGGTGGGAGAAATGTCAATAGACAAGAGATTGCACAAGAGAAAACACTTGACACTACACTACCTCAAAGTAGTGGATAACGTCGAGCAGCCTGCAATTGTGGAGGAAAACGTTCAGGATAATGTCGAGGAACTTGTCATAGTACAGGAAGACATTGAGGGTGTTCAAAATTTAGTTTCAAATGTAGCAGATCCTGCAGTGACTAGTCATTGTAGTGGGATAATTATTAGAAAAACTTTATGATTTGTGCTCTTGGGAGAATCGTATGATAGAAATCCTGAGGAGCCTAATATGGAACCTCTTAATTACGCCGAAGCACTACATGATAAAGATGCTAAAATGTGGATTGCCTCTATGAAATCTTAAATGGAGTCTATTTATTTGAATCAAGTCTGGGAACTTATAGAACCACCTACTGGATTCAAACCCATTGCATGTAGATGGATCTATAAGCAAAAGAGATGAGTGGATGGAAAAGTGCAAACTTGTAAGGCTAGGCTTGTTGTGAAAGGGTTTACTCAAAAAGAATAAATTAATTATGAGGAAACTTTTTCACCGATAGCTATACTTAAATCCATTAGCATTCTCTTATCCATTGCTGCTTATTATGATTATGAGATTTGGCAAATGGATGTCAAGACGACTTTCCTAAATGAAAGTCTTGACGAGTGCATTTGTATGGTACAACCAGAAGGTTTCATGGAAATTGGTAATGAACATAAATTTTGTAAACTTAAGAAATCCATTTATGGTTTGAAACAAGCATCTAGAGCATGGAATACTTATTTTGATAATTCGATTAAGACTTTTGGTTTTAATTAATGTGAAAATGAGTCATGTGTTTATAAATAATAGGATAGAGACAGAGTAGCATTTTTGATTCTGTACGTAGATGACTTTTTGCTTATAGAAAATAATGTGAGCATGTTGAATTCTGTTAAGGAGTGGCTGTTCTCACATTTTGATATGAAAGACTTGAGAGAAGTGGATCATATCCTTGGGATCATGCTTATGTGAGATCGTAAATAAAGTATATTATGCTTATCTCAAGCACTTTATATTGATACTATTCTTGCAAGATTTAGCATGCAAAATTCCAAAAAGGGATCCTTCCTCTTAGGCATAGAATTACTCTATCAATAAACCAGACGCTCAAAATGACCGATAAGATAGAGAGAATACAGGGGGTTCCTTATGCTTCTGCCGTAAGGATCCTCATGTATGCTATGTTGTGCACTAGACCAGATATCTGTTTTGCTGTTGGCATGGTTAGTAGATTTCAGTATAATCCTAGGCAAGAACATTGGACTACGGTTAAGCATATAATCAAGTACCTTAAAAGGACTAGGTATTACATGTTTGTCTTTCACTCTGAGGATCTTGTACCTATTGGGTATACTGATTCAGATTTTCAGTCGGATAAAGATTCTAGAAAATCTACCTCAGGATATGTGTTTACTTTAGGAGTTGGAGCCATTGTTTGGAGGAGTATCAAATAATCATGTGTTGCTGATTCCACCATGGAAGCCGAACCTCTGAGGCGGCTAAAGAAGCTATTTGGCTTGGTAACTTTCTGAAAGAGCTTGGACTTGTTCCTTCAGTTCAAACACCACTACCACTTTATTGTGATAATAGTGGTGCAGTTGCAAACTCGAAAGAACCACAAAGCCATAAAAGAAGTAAGAAAATTGAGAGAAAATATCACTTAATTCGGGATATAACTCAAAGGGGTGATGTGAGAGTTTTGAAGATTGAGTCGAAGAACAATTTGGCGGACCCATTACAAAGGGATTAACTCAGAAGGTTTTTGATAAGCATGTGGAAGAAATAGGTGTTAAAGTTGTGCATTCATGGTTATGAGTCTAAGTGGGAGATTGTTAGGATATACTATTAACCATGTAATTTGTGTTATTGTATTATATTTTCATCCCATGCAAAGACCATTTATTATATTAATAAAATCTTTATTTGAATAGATCATTGTGTTAACATGTATGTCCTTCGCTTATATAGTAGAAAATTTTGTGTATGGAGTATTTTAACTCATGCACGGAAGATTAAAATTGTCGGTTCTTATAAGTAATAAATTAACGTTCACAATCAAAGATGAGATAGGACAAACATCTTGATGATTGTAGCACAAGATTAAATATAATTTGATCTTAATTATGGGAGTGGTAATATTCCACCTTCTTGTGCTAGTACATTTCATATGTATTGAACGGACCAATTAGAGATATTCGTTTATGTTTTGAATATTAATAAACGATTTTTCTAGTCCATTACATGTACTTATACTCTTAATCTTGATATGATTATTATAATATATGTAGTTTGTTTTGTCGTTTTAATCTATTAAAAGATGAGACTCTTTTGTGAGTCAACATATTCCTGATAGGTTGGATGATGACGAATCACTTATTCAAATATTAATGAGTTGATAGAACCATATCTCGGACTTGAGATAGAAGACACCCTTTTACGGTTGCTTATAAGTTTTCACGTGAAAACCCTGCAGGTGAATTTTGTATCCGTCATGTGAAATAAGTTAAGCATTATAAATAAAGGAATAAATTAATCAATGAATTAAATTTTTTCAGAGAATTTAATTTAATTGATTGGTGTCGGTAATTCTAACATGGGGAGTTAAATAAGATGTAATGATAGATTTTGAATTGAGGAGTGTAATTACAGATTTTTAGTGGAATAATTTATATTTTATTATGATATGATAATCCTTTCATCACCGAATTAATATCATAATTGAAAGCCTCACTTAATAAATCTGTGGTCCCTACCATACCAGATTAATTAATCATTCTGGAAAGGAAAGGAAAAACTTTATAGAAGAAGTGAATTTGTTTTAATTACTGGTCTTCTATTAATAAGGAAAGAATTAATTAAAAAAAAAAAGGTTTAATGACTGCATTAAGGCCAAAAACGTTTTGGGTATTAAACCCGTAATAAAGGCAAAAATGTTTACTGGCATAATTGCAGCAATAAGGGCAAAAACTTTTTGCCCCTTTTATCTTCCCTTTTCATTAAAGATTGGGAATAAATAAGGGCTGATTTTTTGATTCAAGATCATCTTTTTTTCTGAAAAATAATCACTTGCTACTCAAGTGTTGATTGAAAAAGGTTAATTCAATTTTGGTAGAAGATCACAGTCCTGGAAAGCAAGCGTTGAACGAGTTTTGTGAAAGCTTCAAGAGGTAAGTTTTTTGATTCTCGTTTAGTTGTGTTATCTAGATATTATGTAAGTTATTAATCCTGTAGAATTATTTCTTCCTCTATGCATGTTCTAACATGGATGTCTTACCAACTCCCTGTAGACACGTAAAATTTATTGGATCAAATTCATATAAATAATTTTGAGCTATAAAAATAATAAGTCCATTTTATTCCTCATCAAGGACTTCAAGGTTCACCTCACCTTGAGGCCTAAACTTATGCTACGTGTCAAGTGATGTGGCATCCCAGTTAAATTAAAGACCAATGAAGCAAGACCATACACATCAAATGATTTGGCAATCCAAGTCAAGTTCAAGAGCCAATAAAACATCGCCAAGTGTCCCAAATGACATGTTTTTGGCCAATCACAAACAACCTTGTCACATAACATTTGTGATAAGCTTGAAAATTGAATGGACCAATCAAAATGAGGCAAAAGAGGTTATTTACACTTGGACTGCCTACCATCTACAACTATAAATAAGAGGGTTACACAATTTTCTGAGGTCATTCTGGAAGCATTGGAGGACGCTTCTACATTGACTACATAGCTCTTCAACGAATCGACTAATGAAGCTCTTCCCGGAGGTCAACTCGATAAGATGAAGTGCTTTCAAATAATTCCTGGATATCCAAACAATTTTGGCACGCCCAATGGGACCGGTTCTACTCTCCATCTTTTCTTCTTGCAAAATCAAATTCAACTACTGCTATGGACTTCGAAAATACTAAGTTGTCTCATGCAAGAACTCTACTATTACCACATCTGATGAGCTTAGCCATATTGGTTACTCACTCGGCACAATTTGAAGACTAGTGGCTGGGATGCATCTGAATACTCCACTTCTTTGTAGAAGGCAGAAAAGAGCAAATCTCTTATGGCGGCTGGAATCGCAACTCGTGGGGGCAACTTGACATCCTTGCTATATGATGAACTCTCTCAGACTGGCGTCAATTTTAGTGGATCTGAAGATTTGACTGATTCTCCAGTTTCAACAAAGGTCAACGCCTTATGGCTAATGCAACTGATATGGATGAGAAGTTTACAATAATGGAACAAACCATTGAAGTTTTAAAGAAATCTGTTAAGGATAAAAATCTTTAAATTGCTCAACTACTGAACAAGTTGGAGTCCTTCACCCCTGGAGAATCGATCCACGACCCTGCTTATCCACCCGGCTTTACTCTCCAAAATAAGAGTGTCGACGAGTCACCTAGCAAGACTAAATCTCAAAAAGAGAAATAGTCTACTTCGGTTGGAGCTCTGTCTGTTCAGCAGTTGCAAGACATGATAACTAACTCTATCAGGGCTCAATATAGTAGAGAACCATAAAGTTCACTATATTAATCCAAGCCTTACACAAGGAGAATTGACTGTCTATCCATGCCAACGAACTATCACCACCAAAGTTCCAGCAATTTTATGGCAAGGGAAACCCGAGGCAATACATCGCCCACTTTGTCGAAACTTGCAGCAATGCTGGAAAAAATGGCGATCTCCTGGTGACGCAGTTTGTTCATTTGTTAAAAGGGAATGCATTGGATTGGTATAACAACTTGGAGCATGAGTCAATTGATATTTAGGAGCAATTCGAGAAGAAATTTCTCAATCGGTTTTACAGAACTCGATGAACTGTGAGTATAATAGAGTTGACTGGCACTAATCAAAGAAAAGATAAGCCTATGGTGGATTACATCAATCGTTGGAGGTCATTGAGTTTGGATTGTAAAGATCACCTTTCTGAAATATCCGCTATAAAAATATGCACTCAAGGAATGCATTGGGGCCTTCTATACATACTGCAATTAATCAAACCATTAACATTTTAAGAACTTACTACATGAGCACATGGCATGGAGTTAAGCATCTCAAGTCATGGGAAGACATCTCTTTTGTTGATCTTACTAAAGAAAACAAAGAGTTCAAGAAGGGTACAACCTCAAAGATCCATACTAAAGAATCCATGGCGGTGAAAGAAACTTCAGTAAAGGTCATGACAAAGCAAAAAGTGAAGGAAGATGAAACCTTCAATCAACAGCAGAGGGAGGAAAAACGTCTCCAAACTTTGAAAGAGTTGGATGCAAAAGTTTACCCATTTCTAGATTCAGACGTACCTACAATCCTTGATGAATTGTTAGCCCAAAAAGACATTGATCTTCCAGAATCAAAGAGGCCTGAGGAAATTAATAGGGTTAATGATCCCAAGTACTACAAGTTTCATCGCGTCATTGGCCACCCGATGGGGAAATGCTTCGTTTTGAAGGAGAAAATCATGACACTAGTAAGTGAAGGAAAAATCATCATCGACATAGATGAAACTATGGATTCAAATCATGATAGTGTTGTCGATCAACAAAAATGCTCTGTGCCACTGACTATGTGAAGCACCATCTTATTGCAATTTGGGAGCTTCAGGTCGGTTGAAGTTGATGCCCCAAGAAGAACTTCTGAAGTTGCAATAGAGGTAGACGACAATTTTGAAAATAATGAGGATGACGGTTGGACTCTTGTTTTTCATAAGAAAAGAAAACATCGAACGGTTCTAAGGATACGACTTCTTAAGATGAAAGTGATAGGGTATAATGTGGATCAGCTACGACCATAAAAAAGTGTCAAGTTTAATGCTAACAAGAGGACTAGTGGTTTCTTGTTACTGAAGGCCTGAAGGCCTAAAGGCCTAAAGGCCTATTACATTGCATGAATTTTTTTCTAAAATATTCCTTCAAGATAGCCAAGTTAGGATGACACATGTAATTTCTAGCATAGAAGAACCCAAGGAAAGCAAATAAGAGCATCATCTAACAATAGCACAAGAATGTCATGTTAAGCCAGCAGTTGCACAGTGTTTTGCTGTAATTTCCTTCATCGATGATGATTTGTTGTTAGGGTCCAAACTACATAACAGGCCTTTGTTTGTCATAGGAGCTATTCGAGAACATCTCAATCGCATACTGATCGATGATGGTTCAGCGGTTAATATCATGCCAAGGACAGTGCTCAAAAGGCTTGGAATCTCTATTGATGAACTGTCCAAAAATAATATAACAATCCAAGGCTTTAATCAAGGAGGGCAGCGAGCCATGGGAAAAATCTCCGTAGAATTATCCATTGGCAATATGAAATCAAACATTTTGATTCACATCATAGACGCCAAGACATCATACAACTTGTTGCTTGGATGCCCCTGGTTGCATGAAAATGGAGTGGTGACATCTAGTTTGCATCAGTGTATGAAGTATATGAAGGACAGTGAGGTAGTCAAAGTTGATGCAGATATTCATCATTTCACAGAAATAGAGTCGTACATTGTAGATGCAAAATTCTACTTCGACACTTGTGAGTTAGATGTGAAGAAGCCAACACCCTCCAACCCAACCGGGGTCAATTCAAAAGAAGAGGTAGGAGTGCAAACGGGTGTTGCTAAGACGTCTAAGGAAAGAACTAAAGGAATCGCCATTAAGTTCCCATCATCTGAAGGAGACATGAAAGTAAAGAAAAATAATGAGCTTTTAGTCTTTCACTACATTCCACGTGAGCGTCGAAGAGAGGGACAACCCTTGCTAGAGGCATGTAATCAATAATTTCTCCATCCAAGAAAAGAAATGAGCCACAAAATATTGCAAGATATGAAGAAGAGTATGACTGTACCAGTCGTACAATTCCAACCTATTACTACTGACACCTTAGTTGAAAAGATAAAAGGTCACTTTGATCAAACGGATTTCACATTACTTGAAAAATCAGGTTATGACTTCTCCAATCCGACAAGACTAGGAGAGCTCAATGATGAAGTCACTGGCAAAAAAATACACGACGTTACAGCATCCTAAATAAAGTTGAGAAAGCAAGGATATTACGTCACTACTCCTAAGTTTGGGCTAGGATTCAAATTGCTAGAGCCTCTTAGAATTTCAGCTAGGAAGGTGAAGGAAACAACTTCATCTCACCACATCTTAGTAGAAGGGGAAAACAAGTATGAGGATGATAAAACACCACAATAGACCTCAGTGTTTAATCACATAGGAAAATCAACACCTCGTGTCTCTATATTTGATAGATTAGGAGGCAAAGATGGAAGTGGAGTTTTTAACTGTGTAGAAGGACGTGTCACCATCGTGAATGCCTCTGTTTTTCTTTGCTTGGGAACCATAGAAAAGACCTCATCTAGAAAGATGTTATTGGGCCACAAACAATAATATTTCTTTACGGACATTGATGACAAGAAAATTCATAGTGCTTTCCCATCGCGCATGAACAGAAAGTCTATTTTGTTAATTACCACAGATGGCCCGCTGAAGGTAAGAAAAAGAACTATTATTTTTACCAACCAACATCTTGGAGAAACAAAAGAGGATCCAGAGGAAGCCAGCGCATCATATCATGTAACGGTGGAGGATAATCTGTGCCATGATGAAATGGATGATGATATTCAAGAAACACCCCCACAACTAGAGGATGGAGTACAATCGACTATAGATAAACTCATGGAGATAAACCTAGGTACATTGGAGAATCCGCGCCCAACCTTTGTTAGTACACTTCTTACAACGCAAGAAGAGAGGGACTACTTCAAGTTATTAGTCGAGTACAAAGATGTCTTTGCCTGGTTATATAAAGAAATGCCTGGCCTTGTCCTAAGGTAGCTATTCATCATTTGGGGATAAAAAGGAGGCACGTCCTATAAAACAGTCACAACGAGTGTTTCGCCCTGAGTTAGTAACATAAATTGAAGTAGAGGTCAATCAGCTCGTTGAAGCCAAATTTATTCGAGAGGTGAAATACCCATCATGGATCTTAAATATTATACCTATAAAAAAGAAGAATGGCCAAATACGTGTGTGCGTTGATTTTTGAGACTTGAACAAGGCGTGTTCGAAGGATGATTTTCCGATAATAATCATAGAGCTCATGGTTGATGCAACGACTGGACATAAAGCTATGTCATTTATGGATGGGTCTTTCGGATATAACCAAATCAGAATGTCCCTAAGAGACAAAGAATGCACTACTTTCCGAACTCCAAAAGGGATATATTGCTACAAGGTGATGCCTTTTGGTCTAAAGAATATGGGTGCCACCTACCAACGTGCAATGCAAAATATTTTTGATGACATATTGCATAAGAGGGTGGAATGCTACGCGACGACTTGGTGGTGAAGATAAAGTGTAGGGATGACTGTCTTGATGATCTTCGCATTGTTTTTGAGAGGTTAAGAAAATTTGACTTGAAAATGAATCCACTCAAATGCGCATTTGGAGTTACTTCGGGAAAGTTTCTTGGCTTTATTACGCGTCACCACAGAATTAAAGTTGATCCCATGAATATTAATTCCATTCAGAAAATGATGGAGCCAAGGAACTTGAGAGAGCTCCATAGTTTGTAAGGAAATTTGGCATTCATTCCGAGGTTCATCTCTAACTTGGACGGACGATGTCAACCCTTCAGCCATCTAATGAAGAAAGATGCCCTTTTCCACTGGGATCAATCATGTCGAAATGCTTTTAAAAGCATCAAAAGATACTTGTTGAATCCACCTGTATTGAGGGAACCAACTCCCGATAAGCCATTGATACTCTACATTGCATCACAAGAGTGATCACTTGGAGCGCTTTTGGCTCAAGATAATAAAGCTAAGAGAGAATAAGCATTGTACTAACTAAGTCGAACTTTGATAGGAGCTGAGTTAAATTATACACCCATTGAAAAGATATGTTTGGCTTTGCTTTATGCGATAAATAAATTAAGACATTATTTTGAAGCATACACCATCAAGCTAATTTTCCAAGACGATCCTGTGAAGTTTGTGATGACTCGGCCAGTTCTCTCAGGACATCTAACTAGATGGTTTATATTGTTTAACCAATATGAGATCATCTACATGCCTCAAAAGGCTGTAAAAGGGCAAGCACTTGCTAATTTCCTTGCTGATCACCCCTTGCCGGCAGAATGGGAGATTTTGGATGAGTTTCCTGATGAAGATGTATTATTTACTGAAGAAATGCTGACATGGACAATGCTCTTCGATGGATCAGCAAGTCAAGATGGTGTAGGGGCAGGCGTCATGTTGATATCACCAGAAAAACTAATCTTGCCATTTTCATTTATTCTAGGTGAAACATGTTCCAATAATGCTGCAGAGTACCAAGCTTTAATTATTGGACTTGAAATGGCATCCGATATGAAGAATACATAATTGGATATCTATGGTGACTCTAAGTTGATCATAAATCAACTCTTAGGCAGTTACGAGGAGAAGAAAGAAGATCTTATACCATGTCATCGATACACTACTCATTTGCTTGAAAGGTTTGATCAAGTATTCTTAAAACACGTTCCAAGAGAAGAAAATTGTATGGAAGATGCTCTGGAAAACTTATCTACGATGATGGTACTTGGAGAAAATAAGTCAAAAAAGTGCAAGTAAGTCATCGGTGGGATATTTCCGGTTGCCTTGATCTTCAATTAGATGAAAGCCTCCATATATCTATTCGAGTTGTTGAAGAAGAAGATTGGAGAAAACAACTAATTGAGTATCTTAAACATGGAAGACTGCCCGAGGAGTCACAAAAAAGAGCAGACATTAGGAGAAGGGCACCACGATTCATCTTCCATGAGGGAATTTTATTTCACCATTCTTACGAGGGGTTACTTTTGCGGTGTCTTAACAAAGAAGAAGCTCAAAAAACAATGGAGAAAGCATATTCTGGCATATGTGGAGCACACCAATCAGGGCCTAAACTTCTTTTTCGCATCAAAAGGATGGGCTACTACTAGCCAACAATGGTGATGGACTTTCTAGAGCATGCCAAAAGGTGTCAAGCATGTCAATTTCATGGTCATTATATACATCAGGCTCCAGAGCATCTTCACCCAACTATATCATCATGATCTTTTGATGCGTGGGGACTTGATGTTGTTGGACCTCTCCCAAAGTCATCAATAGGGTAGATGTATATTTTAGCTGCTACCGATTATTTCTTGAAATGGGCTGAAGCCGTGCCGCTAAAAGAGGTAAAAAAGGAAAATATTGTTGATTTTATCAAGTTGAACATCATCTTTAGGTATTGCATACCAAGATGCATAGTTACTGATAATGGAACTCCCTTTAATAATAAGATCATGAGGACTTTATGCGAGAAGTTTAATTTTAAGCAGCATAAGTCTTCAATGTACAATGCGCCTGCCAATGGTCTTATCGAAGCTTTTAATGAAACACTTGGTAACCTCTTGAAGAAAGTGGTTGAGAAAAATAAAAGAACTGGTATGAGAGGATCGGTGAAGCTTTGTGGGCATATTGTACGACCTGCAGAACTGCTACCCAAGCGACTCCGTATTCATTGGTTATGGCATAGAAGCAGTCCTTCCACTAGAACAACAAATTTCATCGCTACGAATGGCGATCCAAGAAAGTCTTACAATTGAAAGTAATGCTCAACTTCGTCTGGCAGAGTTAGAGGCATTGGATGAAAAGAGATTAGAAGCACAACAAAAGTTGGAGTGTTATCAAGCTCGACTTGCTAGATCTTTCAACAAGAGAGTGCAGCCATAATCATTTCAAGTAGGAAACTTGGTCTTAGCAGTTCGAAAAACCATAATCCTCAACAAACGCATTGGTGACAAGTTTACATCTAAGTGGGATGAGCCATATGTTGTGAAAGAAGCATATTCAAGTGGCGTTTATAAGATCATCGATCAAGATAGTGTAAGAGTTGGTCCCATCAACGGCAAGTTCCTGAAGCAGTACTTTCCATGAAGGTCATCTACACTCCTTAAGGCATGAGTATAAACTGTATGTCCACTCCTGGCCCGCATAAGTCTAAAATGTGAACGACTCTAAAAAATACAAAAAAATAATTTTAAAAATATAAAAAAAATGCAACTCATCATCCTGAACTACGTTATGACTTAATCCTCTTGAGGTACGTAGGCAGCTTAGAGTATGCTTTTTCTCTTAGTTCAGTCATATGAGTTAAAAAAAAGAGAAAAGGAAAAGGATGTGTCATTACTTAAACACGACAATAATACTTTGAAGTGACACAGATATCACATGAATTAGATGTTTCTTCGCTTAGTTTACCACGGATGTGCAAAGGTGAAGAAACAAGTAAAGTAAAGAGGACTTCGATGGTATATCTAGATAAATCCGTAAAGGATGTGGCCCTGATTTTTACATATTTTGTAGCTCTTGGTGTTATATTTGTAAATAAAAGTTGGCTCGTAATTCAAAGACTTCTGCATCAAGTCATGAAGTTTCTACCATAGCCGCTCAAAGCTGAGAAAGAGACCCTCGCGTTTCAAACTGAGCCGACTTCAATGATGAATCTGTACAAATCCGTAAAGGATATGGTATTGATTTTTACATATTTTGTAGACCTTGGTGTTATCTTTGCAACAAAAAAATATGGCTCATAATTCAAAGACTTCTACGTCAAGTTATGAATTTTCTACCACAGCTACTCAAAGCTGCGAAAGAGACCCTTACGTTTCGAAATGAGCTGACTTCAATGACAAATCTGTACAAATCCGTAAAGGATATGGTCTTGATTTTTATATATTTTGTAGCTTTTGGTGTCATATTTGCAACAAAAAATATCGCTCATAATTTAAGATTTCTGCGTAAAGTTAGGAAGTTTCTACCATAGCCGCTCAAAGCTGAGAAAGAGACTCTCACGTTTCAAACTGAGCTAACTTCAATGACGAATCTGTACAAATCCGTAAAGGGTATGGTCTTGATTTTTACATATGTTATATCACTTTGTGTTATCTTTGCAATAAAAAAGATGGTTTGTAATTCAAAGACTTGTACATTGAGTTATGAATTTTCTACCCTAGCCGCATAAAATTATAAAATTAGACAGATTCATGGTTAACTTCAAGAAAAATTAATTCTGGTTAATTGGAAAGAAGTTTGATTTTGATACATGTTGTCAACAGAGCTCAAATTTTATTCATGATTGGGGGCAAATTCATCTAGCTTGATCATTTAAAAAAGAAAACAGATGCAACAATATTTAAATGAAAGCTAAAGGTCACTTTTATTGCACCAAAGACAAAAATGTCACTACATCATAATAAGCAATAAAAAAATCCTAAGCAAATATCTAAACTACGGAAAAGATTAAAATTCCAGAATTTGCTGACGACTAGCCTCAACCGCCTTTTTCAGTTTGGATAGTTTCTCCACTTCATCTTCAGATACTCTAATTGCATGAAGAACGCCCTCGAAAGTGATAATCTTCTCTTGGCTTTTAGACAACCGTTCTTTCTGCTCTTTTATGCATGAAATGGTCTTCTCCCTCTTCGTAGATAAGAGCTTCAGTTCTTCATCAAACTTAGTAAGATTTGATTGGAGATCCTCCATGCACACTTGCTCCTTGGTGTTTTTCTCTTTTACATTAACAAGGCTTTGTTGCACATCAGAGAGCAATTTTTGATGGTTCTCTTTAGTTATTTTCCGGGATGAAGATGATTTCATAGCGTCATACTCCTCATATGTTTTTATAAAAGCATTAATAGAGTCCTCTAGAATAGAGGTATTGTGACGTTAATACATTTGAGGTCCTCCAGGAGCATGTTCACACCATTTTTCAACTTTGAGAATTTATCCGACGATTCAACGAAGAACATGGTTAGCCATTCATGCAATACACCACACATCTGAAGAATGTGAGACTTCTTAAAAATAGAGGTCGTCTCTTGTGGTTCAAAATTTGGAGCAATAAATGGCGATAAACACAATGAAGGCTCATGAACTTTGGGCGACTTAGCTTGTGCAGCCACAACATCTATGTTATTTATCAAAGATTCTGTGACAGGAGGAGAAGATGTATCAAGGCAACTTGGACTCATAAAACCATCAAAAATGTCATTAAGCATATCAGTAGAAATGCCTTGGACATCCTACTTAAAAAAAAAAGAGAAAGATTAGCAGGGTAATATTATTATTTTTTTTTTAAAAAAGAAAGTAATCTTACTTGTTTTGCGAGTTCAAGCAATGGCATAATGGAGTTAGGGTCATTAATAGAAAATGCCTCGCTATCTATAATAGCAATGTCCAAATCAACAAACTCTCTTGATTGGTCTTTTGCCTTCTTTCTTTTATGCTTCCAATGTTGGTCTTTATTTTTTTCCGTTGAGCTAGTGTCACCATTAGCATCTACAACTTCATTAACTATGCAGATAGGCGGAATCTTATCTTCAAGTGGCGTTTTGGTTGGCATCTTTCCACTATTAATCTCAAGCAAAGAAGAATCATTGTTTCACTTGCGAGTCTTGTTCGAAGCCACAGAAGGAGTGTCATTCAATTTCAATGAAGGGAGACTTGATTCTTTTCTAGTTTTCACCCACTTATCCCTTGAAGGTGAAGACTTAGAAGATAGCGGGCTCGTCTTTGACTTAACAAGGGAGAAAGTGGAAGACTTACCTTGTTCCGATGGACGAAGGGGAATTTTTAAGATAATTTTATTTTGCCCAACAAGGTTTGTTCGACCAATATACCACCAATTTGCATACCTGTTGGCCGCTAGAGGCCTTTTAGGATGTGGTGGTATACTAATGGTTGAAGAACTACTAAGACGGGTGCAAGAGTCCCAAAGTTGTACCAATTCTTTTAGTGTCCTATCATATAGTCGTTTGATGAAGTTCCCAGGCAGGTCTTGAACAAATCCAAATTGTCAGCTGAATCTATGGGGACTGTTAGGCTCCATGACAAAGTAATCATCACACCAGAGGGTAACGTAGCTCGAACGAAGACTAATGAAATAATCGTTCCAGGAACTAGACAACTCTCTGTTGTCTGTTATAAACAACTCCTTGGGTTGTAGCATGGTCAAAGTAGGGAGACTGCAGATATTGACATTCTGAAATAATCATCTTGTGTTAGAAAGATCAAAGTTTCTAGCCATCCTTTCCCAGCAATCCTACACATACGAGCACCATTGTAATGACGTGCTTGATAATAGGAGTTAAAAGACACACCAATCCATCCATAGACATATTGTATGGGAAAAATTATATCGCCTGCACCTAAGTTTGTTGAAGTTGTGATCTCTGTCAAGCCTCTGTAGATGCTAGCCAAAACGGGAATCGCTAGTGCAAACCTCTCCCCACGAGCCATTAGACTTGCAATCTTAAAGACGCTAGGACGGATGTGGCCAAGTTTCTTAATTGGAAGAACGAACTTGCAAATCCAGAAGGCAAGAAAAGCAACCAAGTTTGTTTCTTTTCTAAGAGACCCTTCCACACCTAACTTGACGAAAGGGACGTTCTCTTCTTCTGTTCACGGTAAAAATGACATATCAATGTAGTCGTTGAGACTGTGATTTGACTTTGGTTTAGCATTCTATTTAGGGCCTCGTGGTGGAGGCTTTGTGTACCGCTCCGATCCTTTGAACCAAAAATTCACCCAATCATTAATAGAAATCTCCTTAGACGCACCATTTGAAAGCTGATAGAATGCTGAAAATAAGTAAGCACAAGTCTTAGGCAAAAATGGATTCCCTTGCTGATCTGTTTGTGACAATTCTTTAGCCGAAGGGACGACTTCATCAAAGAAAGTTTCGTGTAATGGAATGCCTCCAATCATATGCATGTCCCACAATGAAATGGAAAGATCACCAATGCCAACACATATTGTATTAGTCGAGGAATGCCAAAGTTCACAAAAGGCCTGCAAAACATTCCCGTTGACGTCGTACATGAATAAAGAGGCAAAAACAATATCATAAATCTTAGTTCATTCCAGCGCATCCTTGCTACGGCTAAGGACATCCTCTACCCACTCCCAATATCAAGTAATATAACGAAACTCACCAAAACCTGATTAGGGATAATTCCATGTAGTAAGGCCTTTATTCGAGCCTTTGGGGTAGGTAGCAGGAGATTCTTTGTCATGTGTAGATGAATGCAGCACAAAAGCAGTAGTATTAATGACCTTATTGAAGTCAAGGACATTAATTTCTTCTTTTGTCGACCATTTTTCTAGATGAAGGGACATGTCGGGTGATCCTTTGTCAAGTGGGAAGGCACCTATTACTGGAGGATGAACTTTCAAGGTAAGGACACTAGCAGTAGAATATCATTCATTGTTTTCTATTTCAAGTAGAGGATATGATGACTTTTGGTCACGAAAGTTCACTATATTTCAAAGCACCGAAGATATCCTCTCTGTGTTTGAAGACCTGCCAAAAACATTAAATTAAACAGTAAGTCTGCTAAAGGAAAAAAGAGCACCACCAGATTTAGGCTGTAATTTCAAAAATTTACTTGAGAAAATATAGAAGTTTTCTGCTAATGGATTTCATTTGTAACGTAGATATACGAGTCTACTTTCCAATTAAAAAACGGCACCTGATTCCGATACTTCCACGTCGAGATATGGAATTTATCGTGACGCTGCGCAAAGCTGAAATAACTAGCGAACCACGATTAGAAGGCCATCTTTGGAGAGATATCTGGGACGATTAAAATGCAATATGATTGTGGTTTTCACGTTGGACGTATATATACAAATCTACTTTCCAATACAAAAAATGGCACCTGATTTTGATACTTTCACGTCGAGATATGAAATTTATCAGGACGCTGTGCAAAGCTGAAATAACTAGTGAACCAAGATTAGAAGGCCGTCTTTGGAGCGATATCTGGGACGATTAAGATACAATATGATTGTGGTGTCCGTGTTGGACGTAGATCTATGAATTTACTTTCCAATGCTAAAAAAAGGCACCTGATTCTGATACTTCCTCATCGACATATGGAATTTATTGTGACGTTGTGCAAAGCTGAAATAAATAGCGAACCAAGAGTAGAAGGCCATTTTTGGAGCGATATTTGGGATGATTCAGATGCAATTTAATGCTGGTTTCTACGCGAGATGTAGATATACGAGTCTAGTCTTCAACGCAAAAAATGGCTCCTGATTTTGATGTTCCTATGTCAAGATATAAGAGTTTTCGTGAGACTGCGCAAAACAAGTAAAAAGTGATGAAACAGAACTGAAAGTTTGATTTTGAAACGATACCTGGGCAAATATGGAGTTAAATTGAGCGTGGTTTTCGCGTAGAATGTAGCCTAGCGAGTCTACTTTCCAACACGATAAGCCGTTTGTGATTCAGACACCTCCACGATGCGTTATGAAGCTTCTTCCACAGACGCCCCAAAGTACCCGAAAGCTCAATTGTGAAAAAGAGCAAAAAAAAAAGAGGAGAAGAACGGGAGTTAAATTTCTGCTCAAGCTGAATTACAATAACTTAATGGGGTAGTGATGTCCTTTTATAGACTCTGAAAAGGCCCCCAGTTTGATTTCGAAAAGGAATTTGCTGAACAAGTTGTCTTCAAGAAGAACTGGGACTTCCAAGTGTCCAAAACAAGTCAAATTCCTAATCCTTTTCAAAGTGGGATAACATCATATTTAATCCTATTAAAATTCGATATAAGAATAATACCCGAATCCTACAAGGTTTGGATATATTTAGTTTTAAACAGAATTTTATATTCTTAAGGAAGGGATTCACTTTATTCTACCTAGATTATGATGACTTCAAGGAGTCAGATTTCGACAAAGTGCTCAAGTCTTGCAAAAACATAAATAAAAAAATAAATGAGGGCTCCACAAATACTTCAAATCTCATCTCTAACAGATTCGACAAATCAAACACCTTAACGAGTTTTGAAGTAGGGGGCATCTGTAGACACGCAAAATTTATTGGGTCAAATTCATATAAAAATTGAATTTGACCCATATTTTATTTGGTTTAAAATCATTTTGGGCTATAAAAATAATAAGCCCATTTTATTCCTCATCAAGGACTTCAAGGTCCATCTCACCTTGAGGCCTAAACTTATGCCACGTGTCAAGTGATGTGGCATCCCAGTCAAATTAAAGACCAATGAAGCAAGACCACACACATCAAATGATGTGGCAATCCAAGTCAAGTTCAAGAGCCAATAAAACATCGCCAAGTGTCCCAAATGACATGTTTTTGGCCAATTACAAGCAACCTTGTCACATAACATTTGTGATAAGCTTGAAAATTAAATGGACCAATCAGAATGAGGCAAAAGAGGTTATTTATACTTAGACTTCCTACCCCTACAACTATAAATAGGAGGTTTACACAATTTTCTGAGGTCATTCTGGAAGTATTGGAGGCTTCTGCATTGACTACACAGCTCTTCAACGAATCGACTAACGGAGGCAACTCGATAAGATGAAGTACTGTCAAACAATTCCTGGAGATCCAAACAAATTTCTGGGAGGCTCAAATCATCCAGAAGTTCGATAATTACACTACTAAGGCCCTCGAATTACGAAAAAGCTTAGGAGTGAAGAATCGAGAGAATAATGGAATTGTACCCGCAAAATTACTTTAAATAAAATTACTCTTTTTGTTTATTTTTATTTTTGCTTGCAGTTAATTTTCCGCAGAACGAAAATTTGTTGCAAACACTCCCCCATTCCGTAAATACCAATTATTCCAGTGTGTCCATCATTCAAGTACTTCCATATGGCCTCCAAACTTCTTTGTGCAGATGAGGTTGTTGGCAATATCTTTCCCCTTTGAGGCATCACATCAACCAACAAAGCATCTGGAAATATGCTCTGTCCCAGCAGCCTGTCGACTTCTTTAATTTTCTTATTAATGAATCTCCAGCTTAAAACGACACATATAATTCGGCAACCACCTCTTGTCTTCAATAATTTTCTCTTGCATGCTAGCAATACTACTAGTAACCTTTCTTACATTGGTAAGCCATATATTTACCTCAGCCTTTGGCTCCATTCCGCGCCATACATTTTCCGCATGTAACTTCCTTTTAATAGCCTCCTCCCGAGCTTTAAGAAATTCCATCTTTTTATCTTAGTCTATTTGCTAATGAAAGAGGCTTTCTTAGGTATGTACATGTTTTGGAAATGGATTGACGAGAACAGGTCTCTCCACAAAAACACTGCATCATGCTTAACACTGCACCAACGATTTCCATGGCAAATATGTCTGCAAAATGACAGAGGCAAAGATAAAGAACAACAAAACCAACAACAAGTGGATCATCTAATCTGATATCTAAGAAAAAGACATTGAATCTAACCCAAGACCAAGAGACTACAACTCATACCCCAGCTAAAGTCAGACTATAACCATAGGTGGACCCGGGATTCGAGCGCAACAGGGGCACTACTAACTTTAGTACACAAAGTTCAGTTGGTCTTCCACAACAAAATCATGAAAAGTGCCGCCATGAAGGCTCAAACACGGGTTACCAACTTGCATTAAGAACCGAGGGGCCCAACAACCAGCTGCCCCAATTGAAAAAATGTGTTTTGAAGGTCCTCTTAAAAATATATGATAATTCTTCAAGGTATATACACATATATATGCAGAACTTTTCCGAGGTTAACGGATACTCATGCATCCCCTATTGAAGGCTAGGTCCGCCCTGACCATAACAATTAGCACCCCTTCCCCACCCCCCACCCCCACCCCGCAAATCATCCCGGAATGCACCAGGGTTTAGATATTTGGAATATGAATAACATATCATTGAGGTTCAGTATTGGACAACCCTATATCAGTAACTGGTCTAGCCCTAAAACCACATTGATTGAGGTAGGTGTATTCTCTTTTTTGATAACCGTGGTGTTCAGGCTAGCCTGTATGCAGCTGAACTGATTTCACAGATACCTGCTCCCTCCCACATAGTACAGGTATTGGGTAACTCTGTCTACCCAGAGTTGGACAAAGAGAAAGAAATCACCTCATGTTTTTGTCTTTGAGACCTCATAATTCTCAATCCAATTTGTTAACCACTATATTGTCTTTGAACAATTCTCAGCCTCAAACGTCAGCTCATAAGGTGAGAATCATTCAAGAACATATAAAGATATTACAACCCAAACTCTCAACTAATTTGAGACTTCAACACTGATAAATCACAACAAATAAGGTTTAAGCTACTAATCAGATAAGTAACTGTCTAAACTAAACCCACCATATTGACTACCAAATATAGTACTATAGCCATAATGGTGGTTCCAGGTTCGGCAGAACCAGTAACTTTTGCTCAGATCCAAAATACATTTAATGTGTACAATGAATGCATCTAAAATCCAATAAGCAAACAGAATTATGTTCTAGAACTCATGAACAAAAAACTTTTGGCTCCGCCTCTAACTGAGGTATAATCATTGTTCACACTATCAATTTATACAGAACTAAATTCTTTGAGTTTCCTGGTTGTTCTTGAAGAACTCACTAATCATTTTCCAACATCTATTAAGAATTCATCATCGAAATATTAATAGATATTTATATTCACAAACGGACATCAAAATATTCACTAACTTAACTTGTAAAAGATGGACAGAAATTGAATATTAACCACTTTGATTTTCTCTAGTGTTCTTGAGGGGGAGGCTCCTTACATTATCTTATTTTTCTGTGAAAAATTATCAGAAGAAAATTAACATGGCTAAGGAGTGTAACTAGTATACGTTAAATATAATCAACTATTGAGGCAATCGAAAGTCAGGCCAGCTATGGGTTGATTTGAAGTCAATCTTTATATTGTACTATATATAACTAAGAAGCTTCATCTGTCATTTTCCTGCCCCACATTGGAATTTCACTCCTCAAATTACTGTTGAATTTTTTCTTTTGTTTCACATAGCACGTAGAATATTCACATTTGTTTTCATTAAATTTGAATTCGTACATTCTAGGATTCATTTTTGAATTGTGAACTTCCAACGGGATTTTTCTTATTTTTGGAAGCAAAAGCACGAGATTTCTAGTGGAAAGCAACTATCTTACCACAATCCATGCTGAAATTTTGACATTCCATTAGTCACTAGTATTGGTCTAATTTAAAATAAAAATATTAGTCCTTTTGGCTCACCGAATCTTTTTTTTTCTTCAACTATTCATAAATTAGATTTTGGCCCTTTTGTACTATTTAAGTATATACATATTTAATATTAAATTACATAGATGTATTATTTATGGTATTATATTACTCTCAAATATTGAGTAAAACATGACAAACTTAATATAGAAAATGTACAACTAATTGGTTTAATAGTTAACAATGTATTAAATTTGTGAATATTCACAAGCAAATTGCTAAAATATACATTTTAATTATCTAAAGGTCAAGACTTTTAACTAGATATCATAATGACGAGAGTACAATTTGCCAATATTTGAAGGACGAAAAGCGCAAATTTTCCTCTTTGATGTTGTCTTTGGCAACTAATATTATGTAGTGAAAAGACTCAAATATGCCATCGAACTAACAGAAATGACTTGGCTTGTTTATACCATCGTCGTTACAAAACAAGTTCATTCATGCCATTGCTTGTTAACGGTGGTTTTTCAAAAACAGCTTTGCCACATGTCGTCTTACTAGAGGTCCACATCATTAATTAAAAGAAAGAGAAAAGGCTCAAATATGCCATTGAACTAACAGAAATGACTCATTTATACCACTCGTTAAAAGTTTGGCTCGTTTATGCCACTGCCGTTACAAAACAGGTTCATACATGCCAGTACTTGTTAATGGTGGTTTTTCAAAAACAGTCTTGCCATGCATCGTCATACTAGAGGTCCACGTCACTAATTAAAATTATGTGATTGTCCCAATTAAGTTAACTAAACAATTGAATATATTTTGAGATATTCTTAGGCCAAGTTCCAACAACTGTAAAAACAAAAGAGGCCTAAAATATTCTTTTTCAAGCCTTATAAACCTCAAAACGACTAGTTAATCATTCTCCGTTGCATACATTTTGGTTGACTAATGTTTATGCTTTAGAAATTTTTCATTCAATGCTATGACAGGTGATCTTCCTAAAAAATTCAGGCACTGACTATTATGAACAAAATGTAAGAGAAAATAAATCAATTCCTATTGATTATTTTAATTAATGACGTGTACCTCTAGTAAGATGACACATGGCAGAACAGTTTTTGAAAAACCGTCATTAACAACTACTGGCATGTATGGACCTATTTTGTAACGACGATGGAATTAACGAGCCAAACTTTAAAAGGATGACATAAATGATTCATTTCTGATAGTTCGATGGCATATGTGAGTCTTTTCTCATTGTTTTAATTAATGATGTGAACATCTAGTAAACGACACGTAGCAAAGCTGTTTTTGAAAAACCACCGTTAACAAGTAATGATATGAATGAACCTGTTTTGTAAAGGTAATGGCATAAACGAGCCAAACTTTTAACGAATGACATAAATGAGTCATTTCTGATAGTTTAATGGCATATTTGAGTCTTTTCCCTATTATCTAATTCAATAGGTTTTTCAATATTTAAAGGACTAAAATGCACAACTTGTTCTCTTTGATACATACTGTCTTTTGGTAATTAAAATTATCTAATTCGAAAAAGAAAAAATTGATACATGGAAAAAAAAAATTGATACACAAAATATCATAAGTTACTAGAAGGATAAAGATATGAGATATCTTGACGTTTTCCCCATTAGAAAGAATTATATAGTTAAGATTTTCATTCAGAGTAGTCAAAATATAACAAAGAAAGAAGGCAAAAAGATTCAATATCTACTACATGCACATAAAAAATAATTTTAGTAACCTTATATATTAAACAATGTAATTTTTTTTTAAACTAGGGGGGTTACCCTAGCTCTGCCCATGCGATCATGTTTCTGTTACCCTTGAACTATAATTTTCAAGAAGGTACGTAGGGTCTTCTAATATCAGTTGTTTCACTCTTTGTATCTTCCCAAAGAGAAAAAGATTTATGAGTGTAGTTGGGTCCTCCCAATAACTAAAAGATGTATTAAGCAATCTCGTGGAGTCAAATTTGCATCAGTACGGATAAAGGGAATGTACCACGGGGCTAGGATGTTCAACGTGTTTGGGAAAAACTGTAGCTCTACAAAAGGGACATGCTTTCTACCTCACCAACCACTTCTCGATGCATTCAGCATGAAATTCATGGCCACATTCAAGTGTGCCAATAGTATCACAATTTCTATATCCAACTAAACATATAGCACATACTTCTTGTTCTTCAACATGATCATCACCTTCATTAACACCACCTATATCCATAGTTAGATCATGATAACTTCTTGTTTTTAAATACTCAGACACGTCATCACAATCCAAAAATTCATTATAATTTTCTTCATCATCATCAACTTCATCAAGAATTGATTGTTTCACTTAATTACTACAAGGATAAAGATATGAGATATCTTGACAGCGGCACTTAATTGGATGAGCATTAGTGTTCTCCCCATTAGAAAGAATTATAACAAAGAAAGAAGGCAAGAAGATTCAAAATCTTCTACATACGAATAAAAAATAATTTTAAAAACCTTATATATTAGACAATGTAATTCTTTTAAAACTAAGGGGGTTACCCTAGCTCTTCCCATGTTATCGATGTTTCTGTTACCCTTGAGCTATAATTTTGAAGAAGGTAGGGTCTTCTAATATCAATTGTTTCACTCTTTGTATAATTCTTAAACGAAAAAAGATTTCTGAGAGTTGTTTCTTGAATTCGAAAGAGAAGAATTGGGTTCTCCCAATAACTAAAAGGTGTATTGAGCAATCTCGTGGAGTCAAATTCGCATCAGTACGAGTCAAGGGAATGTTCATCGTGTTTGGGCAAAACTGTAGCTGTACAAAAGGGACATGCTTTCTTCCTCACCAACCACTTCTTGATGCATTCAGCATGAAATTCATGGCCACAGTCAAGTGTGCCAATAGTATCTTCATCTCTATATCCAACTAAACAAATAGCACATACTTCTTGCTCTTCAACATGATCATCACCTTCATTTAACACCACCTATATCCATTGTTAGATCATGATAAATTCTTATTTTCAGTTAGTGCATTTTAATATTTTAATTATATTAAAGTATATTATATCAAATGATAAAGTGTGTTGTTGATGGTTGCACTTCTCCAATGCACATTAGTGGAATATTATTAAGAGTAAAAGTGTATATTTACTTTGTGTAACTTTTATAATCATTAACACTTTATTTCACTCATTATTTTTATGGTAGAATGTGACATTTAGTTCTTGTAACATCTACCATTAGTCTACCTCATTGCTCTTGTAACTCTTGTAACATTTATAACCTATAAACCATTTATGTACCACTTTACTACACCACATTCTTCTTATTCAATAAAAGGATGAATACCTCACCTATAAATAGAGGTGGTCTTGCATGCTATTGTACGGACAAGAAAATATGATAAGTGTGGAAAAGATTATAGAGTGTAGTAGTGAAAGAGAGAGTTGAGACAAAGAAAATATTCTAAGTTTTTAACCATATTCACTACACAAAAGAGAGTTATTATATTAGTGAAAGAAAGAGTAGAGATAAAAAAAATATTTTAAGTCTTTTACTCTATTCACTATACAAAGAGAGTAAATATATGTTGAAGGAAGGTGTTCTTATGGTGGAGCTTTGGACTCTTTAACTAATTCAGAGTTGCTTGAGTTGTACATCGTTGAAGAGCTGTTGTATCCTGGAGGGGACAAGTCAAGAGATATACTGCTAGATCGGTGTAGATTATGCCACAGTGGGCTTGAATCTCCTTAAAGAGAACAAGATATCCGTGCCTCATCCAAGAAGAAGATTATTTTATTTTTTCACTTTTGTTTATTTTATTTTCAACTGTAATCATTTATTGTAATTGTGGTATATTACATCCACAATTTTAAGGAGAATCATGTTTTGTTACAGTTTGAAAAATTGTGAATATCAAGATGAGGGATCTCAAAAGATAGATAGCAAGAGATGGCCACGTAAAGTATCTTTCTACTCCTCAACTCAAGCGGAGGAAAGGTAAAAACTTTTCTAGTTGTTGCGGAGGAAAGGTAAAAAGTTATCAATTATTTTTCATAAATAAAATGATACTTTTCATGAAAATTTATCTTCTTAAAGTCTAAAAATAGTGGGGGCTAATGAAATGAGAAAAAATCACCATGAAATATGTGATTTTTGCATTTTTGAGAATGCTTTGAGAAAAAAAAGTTGCAAGTGCATATATTAGTCTTGAAATAAATCACATGTTACTATTTGTGTATTTATTGCTGTCTTTGGATCTAATATGTATTTTATCAAATAAATGATAAATTGCATAGGCAATTTGTCATTAAATATTTGGATGAGATAAATTTCATTCTTGAAATAAAAAATAATTACATTATGTGATGAACTTTTCCTTGACATGTCACATTATGGTGAAAAAGAAAAATTGTGACATACATTTTGTTGATTGTATGAGCCATGCAACTCCTTTTGATTCAAATATGTGAAAGTGATGTGACAAATATAAAAAGAGTTTGCTAACCTAATAAAAGAAGAGATAGGCGGCTAATTGTACTTGGCTTGATATTATCTATGCAAAAGAAATATTTTACAGGTAAATGCAGGCGAATCAGGTATATTTACTTGATAAAAAAAATTGTGGCTTATTTTATTAAAATAAATCCTATTGTACTTAAAAGTGTTTTTGATGCAAATGAAAAAACAACTTGGTGATAGTTACTGAAATGAAGAAATAAATTATGATGTGCTAACTCAGTCATGGAGGTTGAACTAATTATTTTAGCTTCAACTAGTGAAAAAGTGAATTGATCAACCACTTTATGTTGAGAAATTGATTTCTCTAATTTTGAATTATTGTGATAGCACCAAAATTTAGTATTAAATTTTAAAGTTGTTATTACAATAATAAATTAAGACCCTGATGATAAAATAATATTGTGATATTATGTTTGACAAGTGGTACCACTAACATTGATTATGTCAAATTATGTAATTATCCTATAGATGAACTAAGCAAGACTTTGTCAAGATAAAAGGTCTGAAACGCATCGAGGGAGAGGAAGGAAGCTAATAAAAAATCACGAGTCACGTATGAGAAAACCCAACCTTGAGACTAGTGATCCTATAACCAGGTTCAATGGGAAGAACCGATCATATGATGACTTGGTGTGGGATGTACTATTGTTTAATCCTTCCTATGATGTGAGTGCATTATTCCTGTAATGATTTGTGAAAGTTGAGCCAAAGAACTCTTAATGAAATTTTGTATCTTGTATGAGTGGGGTGTCAAAATTACTGGATCACCTTTGACAGATTTCACCTATGTGAGTATAGAAGTAGTCTGCTTCCTATGCGAATAGGGCTTATTCTAAAATATGCTCATGAAAAATCGGGATAGCACAAGGCCGTAATGTGCTGGCTATTAAAGCTTATGTCAGTACCTTAACTATGGTGTGTAGGCAGTAAAATTTTATTTCCCTAAAGCAGTCATAGTTCAAGTTTGAGACCACTATTGACTTTGAAGTAAAGGTTATTGTTTACTTAGCGAAGGTTTAATGCAGAACACACCTTCATTATATATAGTAGTCTCCCTTTGATACGGTGATGACAACGAAATACGAAATCATTCCAAAAATAATCCACAAAATGAAAGAAATTTGTGAACCCTTTTGGAGACAAGTCTCGGCTTCCCAAGAACACCATAACAAGAGGATAATAAGGTATTTATTACACCAAATCAGTGGACAACAAACTAGATTAACAACATAAGATGATGAACAAGAAGAAACAAGATTTGGATTTAACAATAACAACAAGAACATAAGATTACAACACAAACACTAAACAAAATTACAAGAAGGTAAAAGGATAAATAGCTAGACAAATTGAAGGTATAATCTTAAAAACCTAAAAGTCTATTCCACTCTTGGACCTCTAACATCACACACAACGAATACCTAACTCTTACGTTGGCACAAGAGTGACCTTGATCTCCCAAGCATCCAACGTTTCCAAGCTTGAGTCCAACACGAGTGAATCCATACTCAATGTTGATTTCCCTAGTTACAAGGTTCGGCTATGGGGGCCTTTCTCACAAGAGAGAGAGTTTCAATTGTTACAACTTTAATATTCAACAAAAACTAGTGAATGAAACCCTAAAAGGTTCTATTTATAGATATTATAAAAACAGTGTGAAATATCCATAATACCCCTCAAGGGTGAGGTGTCCATCAAGCGCAAGAAGTGGGCTGATTTTGGTGGGTTTAGGCCCTCTTTTACACTTCACTTGTGCTCTTTCTTGGATGAATTCATCACACACTCATTCACGTCCATCCTCGTGGTTGTACTTGTATCATCCTCCCCTTCTTGAAAATGATTCAACCTCGAATCCATACCTCGTAAAATAAAGAGAAGACAACAAGCACACATCCTTAAGACATGAGGGGTTAGGGTTAGCAAAATGCACACATCATATTTCATGCCGGGGGGGGGGGGTACAAACTTGGAGTATATCCATGGGTTCTTTGTGTTGAACATAAAAAGCTTAGTACAAAAGATACAAAAGAAGTGGTCATCATCCACAAAAAGAGATAAGAAAGAACTTTGTCTTCCTTCATTAGCACCCACAACCAAACATTGCTTGTCGTCTTGACCAAGCATTAAGTGGGGAGTGTAGAGATTTCCACATTCCAAGAGGGTGCCGGGATTAAATGGAAAAATTAGCCAAGGACCTAAGCCGAGGCTAGCACTTCCTTCCCCTAGAATGTCACTCCCACACTCACACATAAAAATATTTTCATACACATGGTCTCTATGAATAAAACTAATTGCAATACTTTTACCACACAAGATGTTCAAAGAGTCATGTGCATTATGAAGATCAATTCTATAGAGATCCTCACTAACTTGAGAATTTTTAAGCACACTATTCACATGCTCAAGTAGTGAACTACATTTAAGAGTAAATTGATCATCATGCACCCCAAGAGTACTACCAAGAGTACTCATTTCTGAGACTACACATTCTTTTTCCATAAGAGTACTGTCATCTTTCAAGAAAAGATTTTCACCTTTAGGAGGAATGTTGTCACACCATAGTACGTTAGCATATCGGCTATAGCCTTCACGGCAAACTATATCATCATTTTCACTACTAGGTCCATTAGGAGTGTTTATATCATCTTCAAACAAGACATTAAACCTAAAGAGATCATGATCTATCTCATAAATATATTTGGAACTAGCAAGTGACCGTTAGTTGTACATCGTTGATGGGTTGTTGTATCCTAGAGGGGACAAGTCAAGAGATATACTGCTGGATCGGTGTAGATTATGCCACAGTGGGATTAAATCTCCTTAATGAGCACGAGATATACGCGCCTCATCCAAGGAGAAGATTAGTTTATTTTCTTCACTTTTGTTCATTTTATTTTCAATTGTAATCATTTATTGTAATTGTGATATATTACACCAATAATTTTAAGGAGAATCTTGTTTTGTTGAAGTTTGAAAAATTGTGGATATCAATATCAGAGATATCAAAAGATAGATGGCAAGAGATGACCACGTAAAGTATCTTTCTACTGCTCAACTCAAACGGAGGAAAGGTAAAAACTTTTCTAATTGTTGCGGAGGAAAGATAAAAAGTTACCTATTATTTTTCATGAATAAAATGATATTTTTCATAAAAGTTTATCTTGTTAAAGTTTTAAAATAGCAGGGGCTAATGAAATGAAAAAAATCACCATGAAAAATGTGATTTTTGCATTTTTGAGAACGCTTTGAGAAAAAAAAGTTGCAAGTGCATATATTAGTCTTGAAATAAATCACATGTTACTATTTGTGTATTTATTGATGTCTTTGGAACTAACATGCATGTTATCAAATAAATGATAATCTGAATAGCAAATTTGACATTAAATATTTTGGGTGAGATAAATTTCATTCTTGGAATGAAAAATAACTAAATTATGTGATGAACTTTTCCTTGACATGTCACATTATGGTGAAAAAGAAAAATTGTGACATACATTTTGTTGATTGTATGAGCCATACAACTCCTTTTGATTCAAATATGTGAAAGTGATGTGACAAATAAAAAAAAAGTTTGTTAACCTAATAAAAGAAGAGATAGGTAGCAAATTGTACTTGGCTTGAAATTATCTATGCAATAGAAGTATTTTGCAGGTATATACAATCGAATCAGGTATATTTACTTGATAAAAAAAATTGTGGCTTGTTTTATTAAAACAAATCCTGTTGTACTTAAAAATGTTTTTGATGCAAATGAAAAAAGAACTTGGTGGTATTTACTGAAATGAAGAAATAAATTATGATGTGCTAACTCAGTCGTAGAGGTTGAACTAACTATTTTAGCTTAAACTAGTGAAAAAGTGAATAGATCGACCACTTTATGTTGAGAAATTAATTTCTCTAATTTTGAGTTATTGTGATAGCATGAAAATTTATTAATAAAGTTTGAAGTTG
This sequence comes from Capsicum baccatum var. pendulum, assembly GCA_030864225.1. Taxonomy (NCBI): domain Eukaryota; kingdom Viridiplantae; phylum Streptophyta; class Magnoliopsida; order Solanales; family Solanaceae; genus Capsicum; species Capsicum baccatum. The sequence goes on from CM061552.1 coordinate 274,250,628, forward strand.
TTATTACAATACTAAATTAAGACCCCTGATAATAAAATAATATTGTAAAATTATATTTTACAAGTGGTACCACTAACATTGATTATGTCAAATTGTGTAATTATCTTGTAGAGGAGCTAAGCAAAGCCTTGACAAGATAAAAGGTTTGAAACGCATCGAGGGGGAGGAAAGAGGCCTATAAAAAATCACGAGTCATATATGAGGAAACCCAACCTTGAGACCAGAGATCTTAATGACCAGGTTCAATGGGAAGAACGAATCATATGATGACTTGGTGTGGGTGCACTATTGTTTAATCTTTCCTATGATGTGAGTGCATTGTTCCAGTAATGATTTGTGAAGGTTGAGTCAAAGAACTCTTAATGAAATTCTTTATCTTGTATGAGTGGGGTGTCAAAATTACAGGACCACCCTTGACAGATTTCACCTATGTGAGTGTGGAAGTAGGTTGCTTCCTATGAGAATGGGGCTTATTCTAAAAAACGCTCATGAATAACCGAGATATCACATGGCCGTAATGTGCTGGCTATTAAAGTTTATGTCAGTACCTTGACTATTATGTGTAAGCAGCAATACTTTATTTTCCTTAAGCAGTCATAGTTCATGTTTGAGATCACTATTGACTTTGGAGTAAAGGTTACTGTTTTATTAAGTGAAGGTTAAATGAAGAGCACACCTTCCTTATGCATAGTAGTCTCCCTTCAACTAAATTGTTGAAGAACTCTCTTATTTGAATATTAAAATGAGTGGTGGAATGTTAGTGCATTTTAATATTTTAATTCCATTAAAGTGCATTATATCAAATGACAAAGTGTGTTGTTGATGGTTGCACTTCTCCAATACACATTATTGGAATATTATTAAGAGTAAAAATGTGTATTTACTTTGTGTAACTCCTATAGCCACTAACACTTTATTTCATTCATTATTTTATGGTAGAATATGACATTTAGTTCTTTTAACATCTACCATTAGTCTACCTCATTACTCTTCTAACTCTTGTAACATTTGTAACCTATAGATCATTCATTTACCACTTTACTACACCACATTCTTCTTATTCAATACAAGGATGAATACCTCACCTATAAATATAGGCGGTCTTGAATGTTATTGTATGAACAAGGAAATATGATAAATGTGAAAAAGATTATAGTGTGTAGTAGTGAAAGAGAGAGTTGAGACAAAAGGGATAGTATTATATTAGTGAAGAAAGAGTTTGAGACAAAGAAAATATTCTAAGTCTTTAACTATATTCACTATACAAAAAGAGTAAATATATGTTGAAGGACGGTGTTCTTATGGTAGAGTTTTGGACTCTTCAACTAATTCGGAGTTGCTTGAGTTGTACATCTTTGATGGACTGTTGTATCTTGGAGGGGACAAGTCAAGAGATATACCGTTGGATTGGTGTAGATTATGCCACAGTGAACTTGAATCAACTTAAAGAGAGCGAAGTATCTGTGCCTCAATGAAAAAGAAGATTATTTTATTTTCTTCACTTTTGTTCTTTTTATTTTAAACTATAATCATTTATTGTAATTGTGGTATATTACACCAACATTTTCAAATGCTCAAACACATCGTAACGATCCAAAAAATCATTATAATTTTCTTCAGCATCATCATCTTCATCAAGAATTGATTGTGCCCCCGCTCGAAAATTAATCATGTAACGAGTGTATCTATTATTCATCACACTCATTGGAGCCGTAGCACGTCTAGGTCGTCAAACTACATTACCAATTTGTTCACTTGTTTGATCATGTGGTAATATTGTAGGAGGACGTTGTTGATCATCTTGAGACATAATAATTTATTTTGTTGAAGAAAAAAAATAATATTTGTGGTACTTAAGGTTAATCTATCCTATTTATAAGGATTATAGGATGAAAGAATTGTTTCCCTGTTTGATTGGAATCTAGGATTTTATTTCTGTTATTCTTCCTACTCTTATTTTTATTCCTATTCCTATTCTTCTTCTTGTTATGATTTCGGTGTTCCATGTTTTATTAGGTATCTGAGTGCTTCCCGATGTTTCCTACTACCTATGCGTTACTTTATATTTATATTTATATTTATATTTATATTTATATTTGTGTGGCGACTGTCTTGAGCCGGGGGTCTATCGGAAACAACCTTTCTACTTCTTCAGAGGTAGAGGTATGGACTGCGTACATCTTACCCCCCCAGACCCCACTAGGTGGGAATACACTGGGTTTGTTGTTGTTGTTGTTGTTGTTGCACTAAGTGATGAATAACATTTAATAACAAGACTAAAATAGTTAAAAAATGATAAAAATCATCCATTGATTTTCCAAACTAGACAAGTATTGTTGAACGTCACTACAATAAATTTGATTATTTAGGACGAATTATTTTGTCACTTATAAGTCATATTTCGTCGCAAAAGATTTAGTGTGATGAAAAAAATTTCGTCAATCAATTGTCTTCAAAAGTGGGTCATTAAAAGTAGACAAAGACGATTGAGTGTTTCGTCGCTTAAAAAATTAAATTGGCTACAAAAAATAAAAAATCATCCCCAAATGTGTAACATTTATAACGAATTTGTTGGTCATAAAAATATATATTTTTTGTAGTTAATGATATGCTTTTGTCACTAAAGAGTTGTCAATACCGACAAAATTTTATCGTCGCTAATTATTTAGTTCAATCAGCACCGACACCAATTGTCGCTAGAGTGTTATATATTTCGTGGTTGAACAAATGTATTTTCGTCACTATTGACAACTTTTATATACAACACAAATTTTCGTCCTTAAATGTATGAGTTAGTGACAAATTTATTATTATAATAAAGATTAATAATTTTATAGTTAAATCTACCATTTTGTCATTAAAAATAGTATCTTTTTACCGATGATGTAGAATCGTCACTAAATTATTATGATTACTGACAATTATGATTGTCTTAAAATACAAAGTTAATTTGTATCAAATAAATAGAAAGATATTGAGACAAATAAATACGTCACTAAATATAGTCAAACTTATGACGAACTAATTTATTTCGTAACAATATTTATCCTGAAAAGTCTAATTTAATTGTTGCTAAAAGTTATCTTTGATAATAAAATCTTGTCACCAATTACAAGAAAACGCTTAATTATTTCATATCGATATTATTTTTTAAATTAAAATTGAATAAATCAAAAATAAAATTATAAAACATGTCAGATTGATAAAATTCACCCATAATCTTCCAATTAGAAAACTAAAATTATACTAAGATAATATCTTCTCACAGGGCAAAGAAAAGTAAAACAAGTCCAACATAAAGAAAATCTAACTTAAATATAGTACTAACTATTACTCCTATCCTAAACTAAGGCAGATATGTAGAGATTTCTTCCAAAGTACCAATAACGTGTTGAGCTTGCAATTAGTCTTCATTAAACTCACTTTTACACCTGTGGAAAAGAGAAGAAAATTAAGATTGATGATGATACTACACTGAGACAACAAACATTAAATCAATACTACACAAAGACACAAACCATTGCAGCAAAAGCACAAAAATAAGAAAAATGAAATAAGATCAAGACTTTAGTTAGTTACCAAGTGAAAAATCTGAAGTAAAGGTCCTCCTCAGTTCTTACAGTTAAAAATCTTAGGAAACCAAAAAGAACCCTTTTTGAATAAATTCACCACCCATTGATCCACATAGTTAAAGAAAACAAAAAGGTACACAACAAAGAATAAAACGTCATCAAACAACAATAATCTTTGGATCACTCTTACAAAGAAACCAAAACCATTGAAGAAAAAGCACAAAAAGAAAGTCAGAAAAAAGGCAAATCTAACAACCTACAAGTTAAAGACAGAAAGTGCATCTACTAACTAACATATCAACAAAATGAACTGAAAATTCTCTGAAATAAGAGATCACAAATACATATCTCAGGAAACTGAAATGATCCCTTATCATAATAAAAATCCCACTAATCTGATCCACAAAGTTAAGGAAAATAAAAGGGTACACAAAAAAGATTAAAAATTCACCAAACAACCACAAACTAAAACAATAAACTTTGGATCACTTCTACACAGAAACCAAAGCCATTGCAGCAAAAGCACAAAAAGTGGTCGAGTCAGAAAAAAGGCAAATCTAACAACTTAAAAGACAACACAGATGAAGAAACCCAACATAGGGGGACAACTTATGAGGTTCCAAATTTGGACTCCAACCTTTAAACCAGATGAAGAAACCCCCTTGGTTCCGGTCTGGGTAATCTTGCCAGAGCTGCCTTGGCACTGCTATTGCATGGAAGTAATAGCTCGTTTGTTGTCTCCAATAGGTAAAGCTTTGTTTTTGGACTTAGCTACTTATAAAAATACAAGAGGGAGTATGGCCAAGTAATGATCCAAATTGATTTGACTAAGCCTAGACCACAACATATGTGGTTGGGTTTTGATGAGGATGAAAACGGTGAAGGCAAGTGGCAGCAGGTGCAGTATGAAGGAGTTCCAGAATTTTGCCCCTATTGTAAGCATCAAGGCCACCACATCTCAACTTGCACTATCAAGAGATGGGATGATGAGATGAAAAGGAGGAAAAAACAAGAAGATAGTGCTGAAAAGAGTGAAAACCAGCAACAAAAACATATGGAAAACACCCAAAATTAGCATGTAATGAAGGACAAAACTTCTACACAACAAGACACAATTCTGGATACAAGTCACAAAACCATCAAGGATGCTTCAAATCATGACCAGGTAGACACAGGAAAAGGAATAGACAAGTTACAAGAAGGTACCACCGGTTTGACATAAGATCAAAAACAATGGAAAAAACAAAAAAGAAGAAGAAAGAAGACCAATGTTCAACAACAAATGCAACAGCAACACCAAGAAAAAATGTACAAACCAAGAGCGTCACCAGATACTCAAAAATTCTCTAAGAATCAAATTGATATACTTGAACCACAGAGCACCCCAGGTTTGGATTTAAATGCTTTTGTTCCTTGTATTTCTGCTGGTTTAGCCGCTGGTGGTGTATCTAGTGAAAAAGAGGTGCTGCAATCGTGTCCCACCCTTCCGTTTCACCTGTGTGTTTTAATGATGAACATGATGGTGTAGAAGAAGTTGGGGGTGTTTTGCGTGTTTGCAGGAAACAAATAGAGGGGATAAACACCAAAATCTTGATGATGTGGTTGTTGGTAATAATCGCAAGGATTGTGAAATTGAAGATAATTCACTTGCACCTACTGATCTGGTACTGACCAGTTAAGTAGGAAAAAGGAGGAGGTTCTGGCAAGGAAGCCAAATAAAATGGATAAGGAAGAGTCAAATAGGAAGGATAGGGATAGAAAACGAGATAAGCAGCACAAGGCTCAAAAGAGATTTGATCTTGTTGCAGAACAACTTGATGAACAATTTTCCCCCCTTCCAAGAAAAGATTAAAAACCTGCAAGTTCCAAGGATTTGTGTACTGAAAATAAGGCTACTTCTCCTCTCGAGGAAGATGAATATATGGTCATTCACTCAGAGGATGAAGTAGATTATGATTCAGGTGACAGGAAAGAGAACAAAGAAAAACAACAAGTTGCACTAAAAGAAGGTCTGTCCACAAAAAGTTTTCAGCAGAGAGGTCCTTTCTCTAAAGCAAGACCCAACTCATCAATCAATAGACCTCTTATAAGGTCACAAAGTAGGAATTTTTGACATCATGTGGGGTATTTATCTTCTTCATCTATATAGAGTTTCCTTTTTGGCATATTTTATATCTCTTCTGTCAGGCTATAGTGTTGATTACTATATCATAATAGAAGAGATTTTTTTGTATGAGCAAAATCATAGATTGTATAGCCTAGTTATTAGGTTTTCTTATCTACATGAAGTTAAGCTACTAGGTCTTATGTTAGGTAGCTTAACTTTCATCCTCTTGTTATCTTTTTATGGGAGGTCTTGGCCTATTTCCCCTCCTTGTACTTGCTTTCTTGTTGAAATAAAAAGCATGGGGGTGTTGCTCAACCCCTGGCCCATCATGGGTCTCTTAAATTAAAAAAAAGACAACACAAAAAGTGCATCTAGTAAATTTATGTTACCTCTAACCTTGACGGTGATGGGCTATCAAGAAGTTGCATTTTCTTAAGCATTTTCTCTTGGCATGCCGCTACAGTATTCAATTGAGAATTTAACGCTTTTTCTGCGACTGCTGGTTTTGTATCTGTTATTGCTGACTTTCTACCACAGTTTTAGCTGCATTTAATCATTTCTGTAACTCATTTTGGGCACTAGCAGCTTCCAGTTTTGCCTTTTCGAGGGAGTCTTCTAACTCTGTCATCCTCCTTTGTGTTGCCCTTGTAGTATTAGGTTTAGGACCATAACCAAGACCTTTTATGTACCCCGACTTTGTACCAAGTACAACATCCACAATTTCATCAATAGTCATAGAAGACTCTCCAGAAATATATAGAGCTTTCAAATCATTCATGTTGTTCTGCATAAAATAATAACACATTTAAAGGAGAAGACATGAAGAATATTAATCAAATAAATGTAATGGTATGTTACTAAAATATTAATTTTTTACATAGTTAGTCTCAACTTCTTCAGATGACCGTCCTTTTTCACTCGTGTAATGAGTATGCTTGTAGAACTCAATTCTATCAGGCTCTACACCTTTAAATTCCTTTTCACCCTTATAAGAAAATATTATGAAATAGTGTTTAGAGATATCTGACTGAAATGGGCTACAACTTACATGCCTATTCTCTTATTTACCAAACAACACAATATTAAATAGTACCGAAGTGTCCTTAGTAAAAAGAATTAAAATGGTATAACTTACTATTTCAGCACGAGCTGCTACAAATGCTTTTGATCCCATTAAATGATTAGATTTAAGCCTAGTTCGATTGACCTTGTTTATTTCGCATCATTTCTACAAAGAAAATGTAAACATCATAACTTAAATAACAATGATAATAACATGAATAAATTACCTTGTGCTTTGGATCGTTCCACATGTCACAAAGCTTATTCCAATTTTCTGAGGTCAACTATTCGACTTCCATTTTACGAGCCTCTTCCACGGAGCGTGCACTTTCAAATTTTTATTTTTACTTGTAGCGCCATTGTCGGCTTCTATTTTTCAAAATATCCTCATAGCTATCTTTCACATAATGCTCATCCAAATTAATGTCAAACCTCTCCTAAAAAACAAATAAGTATTTATGAAACAAAAAAAATGATAGAAATCCCTTTAATTTAAAATTATGATCATAACATCTGCTAACATACTTAGTAACTTAAAACTCTAATGCCTTAAAAAGCATATATTGTAGTTTGTCATGTAATAAATTTTAAAGAGTATAGAATCCTTACGTGGCATCTAATTAATGTTGCATCTTTGTCCTCTCTTGTAAATTCCTTCCACTTGTTTGGAAGTGGAAGAAAATTCCGAGCAATTATCCCTAATTCATTGGATAGTTTAGTGGATTGAATTGGCTTAGTTGACCTTCCTTTACCAATAGGAATCTCTATTTTCATCTTGCTTCCCATAGCCTTCTTCATTTTTTCAAGACCTTTTCCTCTAGTCTGACCTTTCCTGAGTCTAGCGGAATCATCTGATGAAAAAATATCAATTTAAAATACCACCTAAATCTAAAAATAATAAAGTAAATATGTAGATATATTTACACATATAGTAATAATACATAGGATAATCAAGTTCACTGATTTATTCAATCTGCAACAACAACAACATACCTAGTGAATTCCCACATAGTGGGGTTTGGGGAGGGTAGAGTGTACGCAGACCATACCACTACCTCAGATGAAGTAGAGAGGTTGTTTCTGATAGACCCCCGGCTTAGGACAAACTGAAAACATAACATAGAAGAAATTAAATTTATGTTACCCCATTATATCCTATAGACAACTAATATCTTTAACGACAACTACGAAGAAGCTACACGCAGACACATAAGCATGAAAAGCTCAACTGAGTCCATCTCAAAAACTAATGTTACCAGCATTATAACATAGTGCTGAAGTATAAGATAAGACATGGGTCTCTGTTCACCCAAATTCTTAAAATAACAAGCCGAGTTTACACTTAGAAGTTAGAAATCACAGTAGAGAATTTCAAATAAAGCTACATCTTCAAAACAAATTTCTCCACTCCATGTTCCAAGTTAGTTTGACAATAACTATATGGAATATAGGTTATCAAAAAACAACCGTGTGGAGTACAACCCTTTTCGTATAGCGACAATGACAATTCATATACCCTATCAATTTTGAAAGTTCTATTTCAACAAAGTATCTGGTCCTCTCGGATCATATATAAACCTTAAAAAAACATGTTTATAAATATTCTAAATATGGTGTTGACTGTTCATCTATAGTATCCCATTATCAATGTTGACTACAAGTTCTATTTCAAGTTCAAAAAAACCACAAACATTCATACTATATGCTTCACAAACAGAAGAATGTGGTTACACTTGTCAACTCTCGTGTTCCGATTATGGTTGATTTTACCAAAACACAGAAACTATCAAAAAGATTGCTTCTGCAGCAATTTCTAAGTTGCAGGAAGTTGTTATTTGTTCTCAAATAGATTTTTAAAAAGTGATAGTAAATGAAAATAAAAGAATAATACTTAAATTTGAGGAATCAGAATAGATGTCTTTCGTTGAAGTAGTTATGGAGGTTTCACTAGAGAGGACCAATCTTTCTGGGCCAAGGTGAAAAAGATAAATACGGTATGGAGGGGTCTTGGATGACTACACAAACTAACAAGCCTCATACATACAGCATCTGAAGATCCCTAAGGACCTTATGGCCATGTCGCTTTAACAAGTTGAGTTTCTCTCTAAAAGATGGTAGGAAGATCAAATTTTAGGACGAAAGCTACTGGCAACTTTAAACAGAACTTCCCTGATATGATTTTGACTTGTGCCTATAACATGAAGCAACAATGCAGAAGCTATGGTCTAAATAGGGCTAAAACATCACCTTTAGAAGAGCTTTACATAACCAGGAATCACCTAGAATCACAGAATTCTTCAATACTCTAGAACTATGCAAAGGATTGCAAGAAGGGGAAAGCTCACACAGCTAGCAGAAACATAGCAGTGGGTTATTTACAACCAAATCAACTTATGAAGACATGAACCAGAATGGACAATAAACTATCTTATGGACATGAAAACACGTTTGCGGAGTTAAAAATACCATATAAAAGTGGCATGCTCCACCTGGTTTTGTGGCAATAAGAGTTAACCTAACACATAACAACCTAAGGGAAAAAGAAATTCCTATAGTGTCAAGGTGTTGTCTATGTGGGTAAGAGGCATAGCCAGCCAACCACTTATTACTTCATTGCATTCTCACTAGACAGCTGTGGGACTTGTTCGTCAGTTTCAGGGGTATTAGCTCAATAATACCAAGAAGCATCCTTGAATTTTTGTCTTATTGGAATGCAGGGAGAAACCGTAACACAAACAAGGATAAATGGAAAATTGTCCTAGCTGCTATTTGGTGGACAGTTTTGAAGGTACTCTAGATGCTTTGAGAATACAGTAACACTACCAAAGAATAAGGTAGAAGAGTAAAACCAAGAGGGTGCAACGGGCGGAAAATTACACTGTATATACGAAGTTGAAATTATTTTTTATGTATATATACTAAATTTTTAATCCCCTTGGCTTCTTGTTTACTTATTCATATTTTAAACCCCATAGTGAAAATCCTAGGGAACTCACATCATTTCTCATATTAATATAACAGTAATATCTTATTCAATATGAGTTCACAAAAAAGGTCCACTATCAGAGAAATGAGATACAACCAAGGATGGGATCTTAGGTTAAGGAGAAATCTTAATGATTGGGAGGCCAACAGAGTAACTAAATTATTTAACATTCTGGAGCAGCACAAAGATCTAAACTCAAGTGAGGATAATCTTTTTTGGTTACCAGATAAGCAAGAAAGGTTTACAGTTGGCTCGTCTTAAAGAAAATAAAGAGAGCAAGTCCACATGTCGATGGTTGGCCTTCGAAGATGATTTAGAAAGTCAAGGTTCCTTTAAAGGTAGCATGCTTCACTTGGCTTCTAGCCAAACATGCTTTATGATTATATTACCAAGTATTAGACATTTTTCCTTTTTGAATTTATACTTTCACTATTGACTATCAAGATGAGGATGTGGCTGAGATTGTGTGAAGGAAAGCATGTGCCATTATGTGGCCTAGGAGGACTTGGGAAGCAGTAGTAAGGTGTAAATTGTCTTTATGTAACTGCAAGCCCTTGACATTAATAGTTACTACATTAGCAAGCTCAAAATTTAGCTACGCTTCTCTAACCATCTCTGTGTAATGCTTTCCTCCTGAAACTATAGCCACCTACAGAAGTTGGATATGTCTCTCCTTTTTTTCCTGGTGTATGATCAAAATAAAAATAGGTTTTCTTGTCACAATTTGTTGTAATTTTGTTTTATATTGAATATGAGTTTTGTTCACCTTTCCAATAACCTGACTTAGCTCAACAACTTGAGTGCCAATGCCAATTCTTTATGCCGACTTATGTCTATATGAATATGAATTGGATTCATGTGACTTTCCAGTTCAAGTTCATTTCACGTGCACATGTTTAGCAACATATAGAATGATAAATTTATTAGCAATTAGTTTCACAGGTTGCTAATTCATATGGAATCAATGTTGGATTACCATCTCCACTTTTCATACAATTTTTTTAGTCGGTATGGTGTTCAATAAGTCTGCTCCTAAGTGAGTTCAACATTTCAGGAAAATGAAGGTGAATTGGGAGAAGATGGAGTTGACAGGCAGGATCTTACTGCTGCAAACATTGGCTTTGATCAGGTAATGCTTCAGTAATAGATATGTTAATGTTTGATGCAACATACTCTTTTCTTACCATTTGAGATAACTGTTATGAAACGGACAAGAATAAGCAATACCACAAACAAAAAAGGAAACAAGAAGAACACACAGATATACGAAGTCTTATCCCAGAAGGATTTGTCAATCCAACAAATTCAAAAGATACAAGGTGGAGAGGTATTCTGGGACATGGGTTCAAGAGGAATTTCCATAACTCAGAGGTGATTTGAGTTCCAAAGATTGCTAGATTTGCTTCACAAACAATGTAATCAATCGATAGCCATGCATGAGGGCTGGAGGTGGGTTTTGGGAAATAATTGAACTTTCTTAGTTAATTCTTTTTATGAAAAACTTTTTGAGTAGGGAGGTGATTGCATTTTCATACAATCTAAATGGACGGAGGGAGTGATATGGTATTAACTAACTATAACTATGGTTAAGCGTATATTATTTTCTTGTAAGGGCCGTTGATAACCATTACTATGTTGAGCTCTTTTGGTCTTTTTTGGCCTACATCTGGTTGTGTGTTCTCCCTCCCATTCAAATAACAACCTTATATGATGGCCTAAACATGAATACTGCATGCAGTGTAGTGCATCTGCTAAGTAATAAATAATGGATGTAAACATTAATCATAACTATAAACAAATATTGTATGTCGTTTAGCTTATAAGAGTGTTCCAACATTGGGCCTGTGCTAGCACGGGCCATCACTAACTAGTATAATACAAGTCACCTTTTTCGAAAATAAATATATAGTTGAGTTGAATGTATTACCTGTATTAACAACGGGAGTAGGGCTATTTGATTAATCTAGTGATTGAGTTGCTTCAATAGTTCCTCCGGTAAGTGTAGTTTGCCTAAAGACACCCCCTCCCGGTGCCATTGATTTGCTAAATTTTGCTCAAAGTAATATGAATGAGATTAAAAATAAGAAAAAACAAAGAAGCTATGTTCCAACATAAGTAATACTATTATAGGTAAACAAAAAGTAACTACTGAAGGCACCATTACAGTCTGTAACAGAGCCATACAGTGCCTTAAATGAGATAAGAATTCTTAATGAGTAAAAACATAGTAAAAACATATCTAGGAGAAATAACAACAACAAAAAAGCTATTATGATCAATACTTAGAACTAGTTGCCAATAAGAAATGAACGTTAATGATTTACAGCAAAAACTTTGCATAAGAAAACTTGGCTTCACTATTGTTGAAATCAGCACTATAACCAAGTAAACCAACAATGTTGGGACAAATATACATTTGCAATCACCTATAGATTGCAAACAAACTAAATGGAAAAAATAAAGCCTTTAACATTTAATGTTAATTAAAATGTATGCTGAATTTCTTTCTGTACAACTATATAACTTACAAGCTAGAGGTAACTAAGGAGGACGATTCAGGTTGTTTCTCTTGTTTCTTTTTGTGGTCTGCGACACATAAACTACCAGAACACCACTTCTTTTCACAAAGTCTCACCAAGTTAACCTTGAGAAGGAGTGGAGATGAAGAAGAACCTATGCTTATTCTACAAAAGTTGCCTAACCTATTTACTGACCAAAGGATTGAGCAGACAACAACATGCTGTTTAACATTCTACACCTTCCAACTTGAGGGGGAGTGTTGAACTAAGCATGAGCATGTTACAGTCACTTATAATTAATTAGTAATTATTTTTGTAATCAGTTAATATTCATAGTTAAATGATTAGCTGGTAGAATTAGTTGAGTCGGTACGAGTCTATATATGCATTAGCTTGTACAACTATAACAGATTAGATTAATACAGTTTCCAATTTAGAAAATTCTTCTACTTCCTTTATCTCACAAATTCTCCATTAATGAACTGTTGAAGCTTAAGCTCTCGATCTAGATTTTAGCACTAACCTATTTACGTAATAAAATTACTGTTCAACCCTGTTCAACTTTTTCACAAATGATACTAACCTTTTCCCATATGAGTACAATGGCACCAAAGGCACAAACAAAGCTACAAAAGGATATCTCTAAGAAGAGGGCACTCAAGGACACACCTCCAGCCTCAAAGAGTGTGTCCAAAAACTCAAGTAGGACTAAGGTGGACTTTTCCCCTAGATATGAATAGAAACAACACTCCTCTTGGACAATGAGGGCTGAGGAAAAAAATAGGGAACAAGCCAAGGCCACTACATTTCCAGCCGTCGTCAAGATTGCTACCCCAGTAAACCTTTCCTAGTCTGAAAATGGAAGGGACCAGGGGGTAACAATAAGTATGCTAAAGAAGAAAGTTCCTCATAGGAGGAGGATGAGTCCAACCTCGAATAATTTGAGGGTTCTGCTACTGCCCCACCTTAAAGGGGCATGGATTCGAGATGCTGGATAATCCTAAACTCTAGGGATTATTACACTAATGGGATCTCAGTGACAAACTGGGGGAACAGGAAGAGCATCATTCAAGAAGAACCAAAAATCCTACGAGAGTCCATCCAGAAAATTCTAGCATTAGTTCATGGATTTGAGCGATATGAGATGGGATAGATGACAAGACCCCTATGGAACTATGTTTTAGAGTTTGTAAGTTTTACTCCAACAATGCATCCATGCTAAAGAATATGAATCCTTCAGGGAAGGAGGATAAGGACATGAAGAAGCAATCCATACTTAACACTATATGGGTCCAGGACACTAAAGTAGATATCTCTATCAAGGGTATCTCTAGTTCCTTGTTCGGAGTTGCATTTGAGATGACTGAGGAGACTGTAGAGTATAACTTTTCGATGAATGACTTAAAGAAGGTCAAGAGGTTGAGTGTGGGTGATACGATGATGCACTATAGGTGTCGGCGGGCATTACTGAAGTTGGTGAAAATGCCCCATGATCAACATGGCCACAATCTACAAGCACGGTCTAAGGTTTACTGCCAAAGTCTGGTGGTCAGTGGTCAAGCACTGGATCACACCCACAGCCAATGATAATACATCGGGCATGACCAATGCTTTCTAGGTAGCTGCATTTGTTTCTGGAGCCGAGTTAAACATCCCACTAATCATTGCAAAAGAGATACGAAATAGGGTGCTCTGGTTTAGCACTATATTACCTTTCCCCTATCTCATTACTCAACTGATGAGACGTGCACAGGTCCGACCAATATAAATAATACTATTAAACCACAGGGAATTGATGAGATGTGCATAGGTCCCGACCAGATCTGATGAATATAAAGGCGGCCTTGACCTAGCTTAAGGAAGTGGTCAGGGTATTGACTGAGAGGGCTGTTAAAACACCTCCTCAAAACTCTTAAGCTACAGGGCTGCCAAATTTAGAAACTTGGAGGGTCGAGACATGAGCCATGCCTAATCTAGTTCATCTAGAAATTGAAGAACAAGACCCTATGTTTTTTTTTTTGTCATGAAGCGTTGAAACTTCACTCGTCCTGATCCTAAAGACTTTGTGGTTAACTCCAACAAAAGCATAACCAATCCACCTAACTCTGCTTTCAAAAAACACGAATTAGCTACACATCTTTTGCTAATCCATTGCTAAGTAACTTGTAAGTAATAGGATTTTCTGACAATCCGTTGCTAAATAGGATTCACAACAAAATTTGTACATCGCTAACTCCTTTTTTTAGTGTTTCACCCATATGTGCCAAACACCAATTAACAAATCAATCGATATATGATTGTTACATGCAATTATTTATCTAATTTCATTCAAAGATAAAGTATGAGGACTAATACATACCTGGTCCGCTTATTCAGGTTCAAAAATTCTGCTTCACTTTGCAATGGAACCCCTTTGTTTGTTTTATCATATATATGGTGGTTTTCCTAAAATTCTTTTGGAGCCAAAAAACTAAAAAAAATTAAACGTAAAAAAATGGTTTCTTCCTCCATTTTCCCTCTTTCTGTAATTCTTCTTGGTGCGCTAGTGAAGCAAGTAGTGTGTAGTGCCTCGTATCAACCCAGAAAATCTAGGAAGTTGAGTAGTGCTTGGAGAGGTCAGAAATGTTTGGAATTTTATTTTTTTGGGTTAAATGTTTGGAGAGGTCAGAAATTCTTTTTGGGTTAAATGTTTGGAAAGGTCTAGACGTATTCAGAAAAGTAATTTTATATGTACAACAATTTACTTGTATGTACTTTATACGTACTTTGATTAAATAAGCATTTACTTTTTCTTTTTGTGTACTTTATGGTATATTAAATTATTTTTAGATTTGAACCACAAAGTACATACAAGAAAAAAAAAAAAATATTTATTTTTGCAGCAAATAGTTACACTAACTTAATAAATATATTACAGTATATTCAGTAATAAATTATCATAAAATTATAATTAATTTAAATACATAAATTTTTATTTAATCACTATCACTAATATATTAAAAATGTTATTTGAACTTCTTGTCCTTCACTACAAGAGCTCATGATAGACAAAATTATTTTTCCCTTTTTTTTTATATATAAAAATAGTATTTAATTATTTTCCTATTATTTATTTTTTCTTATAAAATTAATAAGAATTTACCATAAGTAATAGTCATAATTTAGGTAATTCCCTTTTATTTTTTGATTGGGCTTTCACAAAATCACCTCATAAGGGAGTTCTAATTGGCAAGGGATTGAAAGTGAGGATATGACTTTTTGGTCGTCCTCACATACCTATTTTGGTCATTTTCATAAAGTTACTTTTTATTAAATTTAACCTTTTTTTCATTTTGAATTTGAATATGTCACTCTTTGTTCAATACTCGACGTGTCTTTCAAAAGTATAAAATATCTTTTCAAAAACTTACTGGCACATAATATTTGACTGCCACATGGTTGTAATGTGTCTGGTTCTTTTTGTCTAAGTGTTTATACTTTGTCATTAATATATTTGTCCTTTATTTTAATCCTCTTTGCACTTTCATCTAATTCTCAATGCTTCATTTTGGCACCCTCATATTATTTGATATGTTTATTGTTTGAAAAAAAAATTAATAAAAGGATGATCAAAATTAATAAGAAAAAATCAAAGATATATAATTATGACATGTAGTTGATATAATACTTTTTTTTTTTTTGCCAAATGAAACTTTGTATGTGGTGTGTCATAATATGATAAATCAATATTGAGTTTTTTCTTGAATTTTTAATCGTTTAACTAAATTTTTATATAAAAAAAATGAAATAGTGGAGAATTAAACCTTCACTAATAAAGTGAGAGTCCAAGTTGACAATCAATTGAATTATTTAAATTTTTCTAGTGTTTAACTATTCGGATGAACTGAGTATGATTCTTAATATTTTCTAATTACTTTTTATGAATTGAATTAAAAAAATTATGAATAATTTTATCTTGCTTTTGAAATTATCAATAAAATATTTTAAATATTGAAAGTTGAAATTATTGACAAAGTTAAAATTGAAGATAATGGTATCAATTAAGATCAGATTAACTTGACGTCTTATACGAGGTCACTTCAAGAAAAATTCACAAGTATTTTTATAGTAATTTTGCTATATCATTTCTAATTAGTTGTTGACTATCAATGCCATAAAAGTTTGAACAATGAGAGCAATATATATTATTAAAAAATTAGAGATAATACCCAATTACCCCCTTGAACTATACCAAAAAAGGTGATGACACATCTCAACTTAAAGGGGGTCCTATTACCCCCTAAACTAATTAAAAGTGTAATTTTTACACCCTTAGTGCCTATGTGGCACATATGTGGCACAACACACTAAAGTGTGCACGTAGGCACACGTGTGTGCCACGTATGTGCCATGTAGGCACTAAGGATGTCAAAATTACACTTTTAATTTGTTCAGGAGGGTAATAGGACCCCCTTTAAATTGACGTGTGGCATGGCCTTTTTGGGTATAGTTTAGGGGGTAATTAGGTATTTTTTCAAAAAATTACACAAAAAATATTATAAAACATTACATAGAAATTATTATAAAAAATTACCCCTATCATTTAATACATCTTAATTCATGTGCCAATAGAAAAGTAGACAAGTAAAGATGGACGGATGGTAATATGGTAAAATACTCCCTCAGTTTCATTTTATATGACCAATAAATAAATACCTACTATGTTCCAATTCATGTGATCCACGTTCTTTTTTAGTCCTTTTAAGAAAATTGACTTATTTTTATACTATTTAGTAACAATTTAACTTTAAAAATAATATTTTACTCCTATTGAAATGATTTATAGCCACACAAACATCATTGACTGACACTCTCCGTTCCATTTTACTTGGTCGTTTTACTAAATAAAATAGTTATTTTAATTTATTTATCCAATTTATGAAATTAAGAGAAGTTTATCATGTTCTTACAATACTACAAATATCACTAAATGATTATATAAAAGTTTATATTTTCTAAGATTAATTAATAAGGCTAGTATAGTAAAATAAACCCCTAATCAATATTTTCTTAAAAGAAGTGTCGAGTCAGCAATAGCCAAGTAAAACGATATGCGCAGAGTATTTTAGACTACAAATTTCAAAAGTCTTTCTTCTTAAATTTTGTACCTAGTCAAATTAATAAAAATTGAGACAAAGGGAGTAGTAATTTTATATAGCACTCTTAATTATTATAAGTCAACGCATCCTCAAGAAAAATGGATAATGCGTAATAATAACGATAAAAGAAATATAAAATCATAAAGTATCTTTTGATTTTTTAAACTGGGCATCTGTTTTAGTATAATGGACAAATAAAAGATGGACGGAAGGAATAAAAGCTTCACCCAAAATATATTTTTGGTCAATATAATTTTTTGATAAGAATATTTTTGTTTGAAAAAATTAAATCAAGTTGTGGTGTCCAATTTGGTATTTTCTTGGTTCATTTTTACTTATCACATTTTGACTTAACATATTTATTAAGAAAAAATAATTAATAACATCACTAATTTATTATAATACTCTTACGAAATGATGTCTCATTGTGTCCCAGGATAAAATGGCTTAACAATCCGTGATTGGATTCTCTTCGAACTCGCTCAACGAGAGATGATCACACGGAGTATTTTAGAAGCAAAAAATATTTTTCAAGTGCAGAAAAATTCGTTACAAACTTGTGGAAAAATGTAGATTTATATAGCCATCAAGTGCCTCTTAAGAAAGGAGGCAATGGTTCATTCGAAAGGTGTATCCTTAATATATAGTCATATCTATCCATTAGAAACAGTCTCTTCCACTTTCAACATCGTTTCTACATGCAGAAGCATACATGTTAATGGAGGATCAAAACCTGCAAAAACTGTTGTGTTTTTTTAGATAGAATTTCTTCCCAAGTTTCAAATAAAGTTTATCTAAAAAGATTAATTTCATCAATCGATCATTTGACGAAGTCGAAGTCGAGCGAGCGAGCAACTACGACTACGACAACGGCGCTAGGAACCTCTTGATTCTTGCCTCACTTATCATATGAAGTAAGTGTTTCTTAATATAAACACTTGAAAGTTTCATTCTCCAACCAATGTGGAAGAATTAGTAGACTTTTCTATTTTTGAGTACACTTTCCATTTTGAGTGTTATCTCAATTTTTTTCCTCTACTTGGTTCCCTTAATTTTCCATTCACACTTTTAATCTTGAACCTAACAATCCCCCACATGAATGAGGAATGATTATTTTTTTTATAAAAATTTACAGACAACTACATGATCATCAAGCAAAGACTGATTGCATCCAGATAAGTGGGCTTCCCTTTGAACTTTTTGTAGTAAACATACATCGGATGTGCTCGGTCAATCGGTAGATTTGATATATTTGAACCGTCGAGCTTTAATGTACACCTAGACAACACATGTCACACAACCAGCCTTTTATAGTTAATGATTTCCACAGTTTTATTTATTTTAGCCATGAACACATTCCGGTCTCATGAGAGCTTAGAGAATAGGCCTTTACTAACATTCTCCTTGAAGCGGCTTCCACTTCGCCCTCACATAGGTAATTTCAAAACATTCAATCCTATAGAATAAAATATTTAGTCAAATCTGCCAAATTTAGATAATCATTAAAAGACTTCACATCATAAGTCTTATCCTTGTTTACTAAACATTGTCAACATCATGAGAATAGGTTGGGTATATTGATAATGTTGAACCTGTCAGACACAACTTTGTTTGATCTCTTTGGACCTAGCTCTTGGTATCTTTAGTCTGCTAGGTAGAGTTACTGCCATGCTGAATTGTCCTAGGCCGTAAATCCATTCTCTTAGATATTCTCTCAACTCCCTCTCTAGATAGGCCTTTTGTAAGTGGATCTGACATATTATCCTATGATACATAGTCAACAGTGATAATTCCACTAGAGGAAAGTTCTCTAATGGTATTATATCTCCATTTTATGTGATGAGATTTATCGTTGTACATCATGCTCCCTGCCCTACCTATTGCCTCTTGACTATCACAGTGTATACATACTGGTGCCAATGGTTTGGGCCAATAAGGAATATCTTCAAAGAAGTTTCAGAGATTTTCTACTTTTTCACTGGTTTTATCTAATAAGATAAATTCTGATTCCATTGTAGAGTGATCAATACTTGTCTGTTTGGATAATTTCCAAGAGACTGCTCCTCGACCTATAGTAAATACATATCCACTCATGGATTTTATTTTATTCGATCTGATGATCTAATGTGCATCACTATATCCTTCAAGTACCACTGGATATTTACTATAATGCAAAGCATAGTCTTGAGTGTATTTAAGATACCCCAAAACTCTTTTCATTGCCAGCCAAAGAATTTTATTGGGATTACTCGTGTGCCGACTCAATTTACTAATAGCACTTGCTATGTCTGGTCATGAACAATTCATTATATACATTAAACATCCCAACACTCTTGCGTACTCCAATTGTGAGTCACTTTTATCTTTATTCTTTTGAAGTGCAAAGGTCATGTCCAATGGAGTCTTGGCAATACCAAATTCCAAATAATTGAATTTTTCAAGTACCTTTTCAATGTAATGAGACCATGATAATTCCAACCCTTCTGGAGTTCTATGGATTCTTATTACTAAGATCACGTCCGCAACTCCAAAGTCTTTCATATCAAACTTACTCTCGAGCATTCGTTTAGTAGTATTTATATCAGAATTGTCTCTAATGATGATCAACATATCATCCACATACAAACAAATAATGAATTGATGATTTGGAGTGTCTTTAATGTAAACACATTTATCACATTCATTTATTTTGAACCCATTTGTCAATATGGTTTGGTCAAACTTCGCGTGCCACTGTTTAGGTGCTTGTTTTTTTCCATAGAGAAACTTAACAGGTTTACACACCTTATTTTCTTTTCCTGGAACTACAAAACCCTCAGGCTATTCCATGTAAATTTCTTCCTCCAATTCTCCATTTAAGAATGTTGTTTTCACATCCATTTGATGGATCAAGACCATATATCTCCGCCAAGGCAATTATCATCTAAATTAACGTTATCCTTGTTACTGACGAGTATGTATCAAAGTAATCAAGGCCTTCTTTCTGTTTAAAGTCTTTTACTACAAGTCTTGCCTTGTACTTGTCAATAGTACCATCTACTTTTATTTTTATTTTGAAAATCCATTTAGAACCTAAAGGTTTATTTCCCAGAGGAAGATCAACCAACTCCCACTTATGGTTGCTTAAGATTGAATCAATCTCACTATTGACTGCCGCTTTCCAAAAGAACGAGTCAGAAGACACCATTGTTACTTTACATGTTTGAGGATCATTTTCTAAGAGAAATGCTATAAAATTTGATCCAAACAATGGTAACGTTCTTTGATGTGTGCTACATCTTGGATTTTCATCTTTATGTACATCCTCTCTTGGTTGATCTCGAGGTCATTTAGACTCCCCACTAGACTATTCATGTCTAGTTTTATACGAATAAATATGTTCAAAGAATTATGCATTATTTGATTCAATTATCGTATTTTCATTGATATACAGATGTTTGAATTTATGTACTAAAAATTCGACAAACTTTACTACTTTTAGCATATCCTATAAACACGCACCGTCTTAGGTCCTATATTTACCCTTTTAGGCATAGCAACTTGGGACCTTCGCTAGACACCCCCGCACTTTGAAATATTTAAAGTTAGGTTTCCTCCTTTTTATTTTTCATATGAAATTGATTGTGTCTTACTATAGGGCACTATTGAGTATTCGATTAGCTGTAAGGATAGCTTCCCCCTACAAGTTTTGTGATAAACTTAAACTTATAAGTAGGATCTTCACCATTTCCTTTAAGGTTCATTTTTTCCTTTACGCAATTCCATAAGATTGAGGTGAATACGGGTTCGTATTTTAATGGACAATTCTATTCTTTACACATATTTCCGCAAAGGGAGATTCATATTCTCCGCTCAATCACTTCTTGTTATTTTTATCTTTTTCTCTAACTGATTTTAAACTTCTGTTTTATATTGCCTAAATGCATCTATTGCTTCATTCTTACTATTTAGCAAATAGATATAATAGTATCTAGTGCAATCGTTAATAAAATTTATGAAGTACCTTTTTCACCACGAGATTGTGTTGACTTTATATCTCAAATGTTAGTGTGTATTAAGTCTAAGGGATTGGAATTCCTTTTAACGGACCTATTTGGATGCTAAGCATACTTTGATTCCACACACATTGGACATTTTGATTTATTGCACTCAAAAGTTTGGCAAAACTTCAAAGTTAATCAGTTTTTCCAAAATTTTATAATTGACATGTCCAAATCATTCATGCCACAAATCATTAGATTCAAGCAAGTAAGAAGAAACAAAACTTTTATTCATTTCAATAGTCATTACATTCATCTTATAAAAGCCCTCAGTGAGATAGCCTTTTCCTACGTACAGTTTTTCTTTGCTAGTGTAACACCCCGCACTTAATTACGTGCATTAGCCATGGTTATATGTGTTAGAGTATATTTATTGATCCTAAGTTAGGTATATATGAGTTTAAGTATGAGTATTGATTCTTTTGAGATGGTTTCAAGTATATAGTTTGATTTTATGTGTATAGGAATCGACTTTATTTATATCGGAATTTGCCCGTCGATGGTTCCATACGAAGGTTATTGAATAATCTTTCCAACGATATAAAGATTTCCAAAAACGGATAAGTTTCGAATATAATCAATCACGTTCGAAACTATAAAACGGCGGCCGAGATAATTGTGAACAGTAAATGTGCAGGAAAATTTTCTGCACACAAACTACTGAGGCCTGCCAATTTTTTGGGTCAACTTTGAACGATCATAACTCCCTCAATATAATGACCTGGGAGAGATGCGACCTATCAAAAGAAATATCTTTGAGTCTTCTTTCCAATGCAATTGGTTTCATCCAAATCCAACATCTGAGTAAGGAGTTATACTCGTTTTACTTCAGCCTCTCAAAATAGATTTTTAGGTCAAATTCAAACGATCATAACTCCTTGTACAGGACGAACTGGGTGTCTTACTTTATATGAAATGGAATCCCTTTGAATTATCTTTCCAACGATACCAATTTCACCCAAATCCGATATCGGAGCAAAGAGTTATGACCGATTTACTTTAGCCTGTCAAAACAGTCCACCATGGACAGATTCGGATTTACTTAAATTTTTAAGGGCAATATGGTCATTTTCCATCACCTCATGGACGAAAATTGGTCATTATATACATATAATTAGTCTCATATCCATCAATTATCATCAAATTATTGAAAATAAGAAACCCTAGCCTAATTTCAACTCCAATTATCTTGTGATTCAACCGTAGAAAATCCAAATTGATTCCGTAGTTGTGTTCACCATCTCGAGGGCTTCGAGAATCACCCCTTATTTGGGCTAACAGGACTTCGAAATCAAAAGGGCCATTTTATGGTAAGGATGTAAATTATGTTGGTGTTATTTATATGGATATGTATATATATGCATGTGAGCATAAGAAGTATGTTATTTGATTGTTGTTGAAAGATAATTGGAAATGATGTTGGATCATTCTTGTGCATGGTTGGATTATGTTGAATTGTGAAGGGATTTGGTGTGATGATGTGGTATTGAAATGATGATTATATATATATATATACACATAAACCTATTGTTCAAGTTGGTTTTTGAAATGTTTTGCAAATATTGGTTGTATGGAATTATGGAAGAGAATTGTGGTGTTGGGTTGCTAATACTAGATGCCAAATATTTCATTGTAGATAAGTGATTTGGAAAGTAGGGAATTTGTGTTGAATTGGTATCCGAATCTACAACGAGGTATGTAAAGCATACTCTAACGATGTTCTTTGGCATGAAAACACCAATGTTCCATCAAGTAAGACTCTGAGGTTGTCCAAAAACATGTATTGTTCTACATTACCAACGAAGTTGTTTCCATTCTATAAAGTGTCAAAATATTTGATTGATATACCAAAAGGCTCCTATTTCATTGTTGTGATATTGATGATTCTGAAACACATTGTTGTTGTACCAATGAGTCTTTATTACATCGTTATTGTATAGAAGGTCTATTACTTGATTCCTATTGATGTATCATTGTTCCAAAGGTACTATATTGGCATGAACACTAATGTAATAACCTCAAAAGATTTTGAACTAAGTTATTGGAAAGATCTCTTATGTGTGTTACTTGATATACGTGTGGGTGGTAGCTCAGGGGATTAAGCCTAGCATGGGCCGATCCCGATACTTGATATGATTACAGTTGATATGTACTGGGGTCAGCCTAATGGTCACAGTACGATACAGTATTGATTATTGTTAGGTGGTTGGAGGTTCGGGAGGAGGAGGTAATGGCGAATGATAATTATAAAGAATGAATGAACGAATATATACCGTTCCACAAATGTGTTTGAATTCAAGAACCCAATTCAGATTAATGATAATGTACATGATCCTAAAAGTGTTTATGAAGTGTGGTTCATTTCTATTATGATTTATTCACTTGCATCTGATTTTCTTGATCCCCTATATCACATATGATTATTTACAGCTTTACATACTCAGTACATATTTCGTACTGACGTCCCTCACGGGGGACCTGCATTTCATGCTGCAGGCACAGGTGCTTCAGCTTATTCACAGCATAGATATGAGCCAGGTCATACAGCTATTGTTGGTGAGCTCCAGATTGCTTCGGAGCTTTCCGAGTCGGTTCCTTATATTTTGTTATTGTACAGGAGTCATGTGTGGGCGGGGGTTTGTCCCGACCCTAGTTATGTCACGTATATCCTAGAGGCTTTGTAGACATAAGGAAGGGTAAAGTTATGGAAGTTTATATAGTAATGTTATGTTTGTATATATGGTGGCCCCGACAGCCAAGTATTATATATATATATTTGTGCGTGTTGTGCTGATACAAGTAATTAGATTCTTATATATGCAACGAAGTGCTGTCCAAATTTTTGGTGACATGTAAGTGAAAGTACATGCATTTGAACGAGTTCTCCCGGGCCTTCTCGGCTTCGGGTGCCAGTCCGGCCCGATGGGATTTTGGGCCGTGACAGCTAGTTACAACTTTTTTGAAAACAGTTACACATTTGAATCCATTTTTGTCAAGAAGTGATACAGAAATCAAGTTCTTTCTTAACTCTGGTGCATACAGGACATTGTTGAGAGTCAACACTTTGCCTGAAGTCATTTGAAGTCATTTTCAAGCATACTTTTCCTGTTCTATAAACTCTTACAGTTGCGGAGTTTGCCATGTAAATTTTTTCTTTGCCTTGAGTCGGAGCAAACATAACAAACAACTCCTTATTTGCAAAAACGTGGCGGGTTGCACCAAAATCCATTCACCATTCTTGAGGATTTCCCACTAAGTTTCATTCAGACAACATGACACATATATCGTTCTTGTGGTCCTTCTTTTTGCCTTCCTTTGAGGCATGATAATCTGTTGACTTGTGGTCAATCTTGACACAATTAAAGCATTTCCCCTTGAATTTCCTCTTTTGTTGATTGCTTTCTTGTCCAGATTTCTTTTATTTTTTTGAGTTGTTGTTGTCGTCTTCTACAATTTTTCTCCATTCATTGAAGAATTTCCTTTCGACCTTTTTTCTGTGGCTTTGTTATCTTCTTCAACACGCAGTCTCACTATGAGATCTTCGACTGTCATATCTTTTTATTTTTGTTTCAAGTAGTTCTTGAAGTACTTCTACATAGGTGGCAACTTCTCTATTATTGCCACGACTTGAAATGCCTCGTTCATGACCAAACCTACAATAAAGTTTATGTGAATATTAAGAACATTTTTAATATGTTCAACTAAGGTATTTACTAAACTCATACCTTCCGCAAGGAGATCGTGAATGATAACTTGCAGTTCCAGTACTTGGGATAGAACAGACTTGTTGTAATCATTTTACACTCAAGGAATCTTGCAACAAAGAGCTTTTTGGTTCCAGCGTCCTCAGTCTTATTTTTCTTTCTAGCGCACCCCACAACTCTTTTTTCATCTTCATTCCACAATACACATTGTATAGGTTATCTTGGAGGCCACTTAGAATGTAATTCCTGCATAGGAAATCAGAGTGCCATGCCTCCATAATGACAAATCACTCCTGATCAGAAGTTCCCTTGGGCAACTCTAGAGCTTCTTTAGATGTAAATCTTTGAAGTCATAATATTGTAAGGTAGAAGAACATCTTCTGTTGTCACTTTTTAAAACCAACACCCATGAATTTTTTGAGTTTCTTCGCAGGTACCATTGCTTGCGGAGCACTCGTACGACTCATTGTGGCAACATTAGTTTCTGCCACAGTCATTGCAGCATCATTCACATGACTATCAGTAGTCTTTTTACTGTCACAAAAAGATAGTAAATTTTAGTATATCGAAATACTGTTTATAAAGTTTTAGCAACTTTAAACAATATTTGTTTCTAGTTTAACGATGAAGCTTTTATGACTTCCAATAGCTAAACAAATGAATTTTAACTTGTGATAAATATTTTATGACTTCCAATCACTTATTAAGTTCAAATAGAGTAGAAAGCGTAAAGCTTTAATCACCAAAAATGAAACAATATAGATTCTGAAGTTTATTTTCTTAAGATTGTTATTTTTGGGTACACAAAATCTGTATTTTGGTAAAACAACTTCAGCACAAGTTCAAAAATAAATCAAGAACACTTATAAAGTTTTCCAACACCTTCAACACAAGATCAAAATAACCTTTCAAAGAAGTGTGTTTTCAGTATTTTTTTTTAAAGAAAAATAGATAAAGCAGAAAAAGCAAAGTCCTCTGAATTCACGGAGTGTCCTTAAGGAAATAATTCCCCTCAAGTACCCAAGGTTGCAAAATTTTTATCCCAGGATAAAATGGCTTAACAATCTGACAGTAGTGGTACCTCAAATGATCAGATTCTTTTCTAACTCACTCAACGGGAGATGATCACACATAGTATTTTAGAAGTAAATAATGTTTTTCAAGTGCAGAAAAAATCATTACAAACCTGTAGAAAAATGTAGGTTTATATATCCATCAAGTTCCTCTTAGTAAAGGAGGCAATGGTTTAATGGAAAGGTGTATTCTTAGTGAATAGTCATGTCTTTCCATTAGAAACAGTGTGTCTTTTTTGAACAACCATAACCATTCAAACAATCATACCTTTTCTTGAAACAGTGTGTCTTGTATTCGAAGAGTTGTGTTTTTTCCCAGCAACTTTCAGCATCATTTTTGCATGCAGAAGCATGCACGTTAATGGAGGATCAAAACCTACAAAAACTGTTGCATGTTTCCTTTGGTTTTTGGGATAAGATTTATTCCCAAGTTTCGAATAAATTTTTTCTAAAAAGATTAATCTCATTAATCGATCATTTGACAAATCCAAATCCAAACCCGAAGCCGAGCCGAGCCGAGCCGAGCGAGTGACGACGACAACGGTGTGAGACATCTCTTGATTCTTACCTCACTTCTCTTATGGAGTAAGTGTTTCTTAATATTAACACTTGAAAGTTTTATTCTCCCACCAATATGGGAGAATTCATAGAGTTTTCTATTTTTAGTACACTTTCAATTTTGAGTGTTATCTTAATTTTTTTCCTCCACTTGGTTCCCTCTATTTTCCATTCACACTTTGAACCTTTTACCCAAAATCCCCCATATGAATGGGGAATGACTATTTTTTTGTAAAACTGTATGGACAAGTATGTGATCATCAAGCAAAGACTGATTGCATCTGGATAAGTGGGGTTCCCTTTGAACTTTTCATAGTGAGCATGCATCAGATTCACTTGGTCAATGGTATATTTGATATCTTTAAACTGTCGAGCTTTAATGTACACTTAGACAACATATGTCCCACAACCAACCTTTTACCATTTATAGGTCTCACATTTTTGTTCTTTTCATCCAAGAACATGTCTGGGTCTCATGAGATCTTAGAGAATATGCCTTTACTAACATTCTCGTTGAATAGGCATCTACTTTGCCCTCACATAGGTGATTTCTAAATGTTAAATCCTATAGATTAAACTAATTGGTCAAATTTTTCAAGTTTAGATAATCATTAAAAGACTTCACATCATAAGTCTTATACTTGTTTACCAAACATTGTCTATATAATTAGAATAGGTTGGGTATATTGACAATGTTGAACCTGTCAGACACGACTTTGATTGATATCTTTGAACGTAGCTCTTGGGATCTCCAGTATTCTAGGTAGAGTTACCTCTATGCTGACTTTTCCTAGGCCGTAAACCCATTTCCTTGGATGTTCTTCAGCTTCCTCTTTAGATAGGTATTTTGTAAGTAGATCTGACACATTTTTCTTTGACTTCACATAGTTAACAGTAATAATTCCATTAGAGAGAAGTTCTCAAACAGTATTATATCTCTGTCTTATATGACGATATTTACCGTTGTACATCACGCTCCCTACCTTACCTATTAACGCTTAACTATCACAGTGTATACATACTGGTGCTAATGGTTTAGGCCAATAAGGAATATCTTCCAAGAAGTTCCAGAGTCATTCTACTTTGATACAAGTCAAATGGTCGCCTTAGCTTTTGATGACTTCTTTGGAAGCCAACACCTAAAGGCCCAAGACTTAGTCACTCTGGGGGCACAAGAATATGCAAAGAAGACCCATTTTGAGCAAGACATAAAAAAATCCTATGTGTAGAAGGTTGCTTGGATGCTTGCCTTGATACTAACCCGAGGACCATAAGCCTTAAAAAATGAACTATCCTCGATTTTGAGAGCATGAAAGAGGCACCATTCATCAAGTCCAAACACATAAGGCGCCAATTATGAAATGGAAGCTCGTGAGAGTATATTACATTCATCCAAGGGAGTGTACTTGCTAATATGTGAAGAGGGACCTTGAATATACTCCAAGGCAACCTTGGATACACTCCAAGGTCTCCTTAACTTAGGGGTATTATGGTTTTTTGAGACCCCTCTTTTACACTCCAAAGGAGCACCCTTCATTAAGGGTATTTTAGTCTTTGTTTGTAACAAGTATAAATAGACAATTAGGCTTTTATTTTCCTTAGTTTTTGAAGAATTAATTAAGTAAAACTCAAATTGTATTTTCTTTCCTTAGTGTAGGGTTTGGAAAAACCATTGTAGTGTAGGTCTTGAAAAAGACATTGAAACTAGGGTTAGCTTGAGTGTGGATTCACTTGAGTTGACATTTTGGCAAGAAAGGTGGGTGCTTAAGGAGTTGATCCCTTTGTGTCTACCCAAGAGTGTGGTGTTATTCTCTATTGGTGTTGTGTGTCTTGGTATTTGATACCACACCTTGGTGCTATTCATTAGTGTAGGTGTATGTCTCATTATCTATCCTTTACATTTATGCAATTTTCCCTTCTTTTGGTTTGAATTCGTGTGTTCTCTTCTTCATCTACTCTTCTCTAGTTGCTGATTTTAGTTTCTTAGGAGTAATTTCGTGTTTAGTATTTTATTTTCTTATCATTTGGTATAAAAGCCATGTATGAGATTTGTTCCCACAACTCTAAGCCTTGGATCTAAGAAAATCTCACAACTTAGATCTACTAATTTTGTTTTTTTTGTTGGTTTCAAGTGTTAGATTTTTGTTCTCTGGCACTTAAAGAGTCTAGATCTAAGTGTAGAACATAATTTGGTTGTTTTTGAGCTATATCCACCATTGTTGTGCCTTGTTTGAAGCTTTTTGGAGGTGGTAACATATGGTTTTTATGTTGGTTGGACGATTTGTGCTTGATTTGTTGTTGGTTGAGATTGTCTTGGTAAAGGGAACCTAGATCTAAAAGAAAAATTGAATTTAGGGTTCATTTACCTAGTGGTCAAACCTTGGTCAACTCTTGAATATTCATATTGTTCTTCCTCAATCTTCATATCTTATTGGAGAAGAATATTCAAAGCTTCTTGTTTGATCTTGAAAAGGGAGGAAAGAAAGAGTACTAGTTGTTCAAGGCAATTTCCAAGAAGCTTCCTAGCCTTGCCAAAAGAAGAAAACAACAAAGACAAAAGGAATCTCTAAGTACAATTACAAGTACAAGGGGGGACCAACTTATTTTGAAGCTTAAAAAGTCTCCAAACTTGTATATTTTTTCCTCCAAATGAATTCTTTTCCTTCCCTAAGTGTTGTTTGTTCGAGACAAGAATTTGAGAATTAAAATTTTTGAAAAAGGGACGTCCAATCATAAGCTGCCACATCATCACTTATATAAACAACCAAATTGAGCTCTAAATTATATTTCTAAGTTTTTATTTGTTGTTTCTAGTTGCTTTTGTGTTCATTCTATCACTAATTACCAAACTAGTAATTACCTACTAGGTTGATAATTCGTCTAGAGTTCTTTGTTTCGTGTCTACGTTTCTTTTATGCTTGTATCATTTGTAATTCGTTGTAACTTGTTGGTTCAAGTCTGTAAGCAATTTTATTTAAGCCATATCAAACGAAAATCCATTTCGGGCCTAAGTAGAATCATCCCTCACTCACTTGCCAAGTACATGCCAAAGTTTCAACACTTGTGAGACCAAATGTGAGGTAAGAATCTGAGAGTGAGAGAGTTAGTGAGGATATTTGAACTAACTTGTTTGTTCTTTTTGTAGGTTTGTTTCTTTCTTTTAGGTACCATGTCTGCCAATAATTTAATGCAACATTTGATTGCATCAATGACCATTATGATAGCTTCATTGTCCATGCTGAAAATTGCATACGAACCATTAAAGAGATACGCCAAATGTTTAGTGCACTAAATACCAATTTTAGGAAAGGAGATGAAGAGGTGAAACAAAGGAGAAGACTTGACAAACTCCTTTGTGATGTGAGCTTCTCAAAGGAGAAAGTGGGCTACCATGATCCGAACCAAGGTAAAGTATAATGTGCTCAAGAACTTAAAGGTAAAATATCTAACTCTTACACTTTTATTTATGTGAACGATGATTGTGTGGCTAGTAGCCTATTGACCATGAGTGGTAGCTTATCTATTTGTGAGTCTATTGTTTCTTTTCCCCTTGATGATGATGTACATATTGTGAGTATGGATACACTAGTTGATCCTATTGATGACTGAATTGAATCTTCTTGTAAGATCAATTTAAGTCCACCTTGTATTGAAGCCAATATGATGAATGAACGTACATCGTCTATTGATTCTTTGCCTATTGTTGATGATGTACATGTTGTGAGAGTGGATACACTAGTTGATCCTATTGATGACCGAATTAAATCTTCTTGTAAGATTGATTTATGTCCACCTAGTGTTGAAGCCATTGTGTTGAATGAACGTACATCGTATTGTAAAACTTATGTTGATCAACTCATGTGTGAAAATACCCACCACTTGAGGTTATATATATTGTAATTAATAGAACTCAAGTGAGTGAATATTTGATAATGTTGGTCAACAAAATAAGAGTGAACTCGAGAGCTATTCTCGAAATAATATTGTGCTTGAAAGCGCTTTGAAACTTGATATTGATCTTTTAGAGAGTGAAGAGCTTGTGCGTTCTGAATCTACCTGTGGATTAGATCATGCTCTCTTTAGGAATAATGTATTATTTGAAGATGATATAAACACTCCTAATGATCCAGTGGTGAAAAGGATGGTATAGCTTACTTTGGAGGCTATAGCCTATATACTAACCCACTATGGTGTGATAGTATTCCTCCTAAAAATAGAAATCTCTTCTTGAAATATGAGAGTACTCTTAAGGGTAAGGAATGTGTAGTTTATAAAGTAATAAACAATTGGGTGATGAATACTTTGATTTGCTTGAATATTTAAGAAACCTAATAGGCGGTTTTTACTTAAAAAATGATTGCGGATGTGATCTTTTGTATGACACCCCACCTTTGTTTATTAATTATGAGGATAAATTTCTTGCTACTTGTAATGACTTAAGCAATAATTCCTTTGATTTTTATGGTGGTATGTGTTTACTTGAGGGATCTTCCATAAGAGGAGAAAGTGTCTATTTCTTGGAAATTTCTTCTTCTTCTTCTACGATGTGTGACCTTATTGTTGAGAGTACTTATGGAGATGATGTTGAAACTAGTGGTGAGTACATACATGAAGAAACCTTAGTAGAAGTTGACTTGAGTGATACCTTTCTCTACTCTCTACTTGCTTTTGATGATATGTATGCTATTGTAGAGAGTATGTCGTGTAGTTTGGGTGAAGCCTATGGGAAATAGGAGTGTTATCTAGACTCGTGTCTATGACCACTCTTCCCATTTAACCCCGGTGATAAATATAGAATTGATGATGTTGGTGAACCCAACTTGTTACTTGGTCTACATGACAAGCAAAGTATCACTTTTGGTGAATCCCATAACCAAATCCTTTGTGTATCTTTCATTGAACTCTTAATATTTGATTCAAAGGATCCTTGGTTATATTGCAAATATGTGCAACCATGGTATCTTGAGATGATTTATTGTGCTAATCCTAACCCTCATGCCATGAGGATTTTGTATTTGTTTTCCCCTATTCGATTTTGCAAGGTTTGGATTCGAGGTCGAATTCTTTTCAAGAAGGGGAAGATGATACAAGTCAAATAGCCGCCTTAGATTTTGATGACTTCTTTGGAGGCCAACACCTAAAGGCCCAAGACTTAGTCACCCCGAGGGCACAAAAATATGCAAGGAAGGCCCGTTTTGAGCAAGACATAAAGCAATCCCGTGTGTGCAGGGTTGCTTGGATGCTTGCTTTGATACTAACCCGAGGACCATAATCCTTGAATAATGAACCATCCTTGGTTTTGAGAGCATAAAAGAGGCGCCATTCATCAAGTTTAAACACACAAGGCGTCATTTATGAAGATGAAAGCTCGTAAGAGTATGTTGCATTCATCCAAGGGAGTTTACTTGCTAATTTATGAAGAGAGACCTTGAATATACTCCAAGGAAGCCTTGGATACACTCCAAGGTTGCCTTAACTTAGGGGTATTATGGTCTTTTGAGAATCTCTTTTACACTCCAAAGGAGCACCCTTCATTAAGGGTATTTTAGTCTTTATTTGTAATAAGTAGAAATAGATAATTAGGCTTTTATTTTCCTTAATTTTTGAAGAATTGATTGAGTGAAAATCAAATTGTATTTTCTTTCCTTAGTGTAGGGCTTGGAAAAGCCATTGTAGTGTAGGTCTTGAAAAAGACATTGAAACTAGGGTTAGCTTGAGTGTGGATTCACTTGAGTTGACATTTTGGCAAGAAATGTGGGTGCTTGAGGAGTTGATCCCTTTGTGTCTACCTAAGAGTGCGGTGTTATCCTGTATTGGTGTTGTGTGTCTTGGTTTTTGATACACACCTTGGTGCTATTTATTGGTATAGGTGTATGTCTCACTATCTATCCTTTACATTTATGTAATTTTCTCCTTTTGGTTTGAATCTGTGTGTTCTCTTCTTCATCTACTCTTCTCTAGTTGCTGATTTTTGGTTTCTTAGGAGTAATTTCGTGTTTAGTAGTTTATTTTCTTATCATACTTCTTCACCAACTTTATCGAATGCAATAAATTCTGATTCCATTGTAGAGCGAGCAATACATGTCTATTAGGATGATTTCAAAGAGGCTTCTCCTCCACCTATAGTAAATACGTATCCACTCGATGATTTTACTTCATTTGATTTGTTGATCCAATTTGCATCACGATATCCTTTAAGTACCCTGGATATTTACTATAATGTGAAGTCTAGTATTGGTTGTATTTAAGATACCCCACAACTCTTTTCATTGCCATCCAATGAGGTTTATTGGGATTACTCGTGTACCGACTTAATTTACTAAAAGCACATGCTATGCCAGGTCGTGAATAATTCATTATATACATTAAACATCCCAACACTCTTCGTACTCCAATTGTGAGTCACTTTCACCTTCATTATTTTGAAGTGCAGAGCTCATGTCTAATGGAGTCTTGGCAATACCAATTTCTAAATACTTGAATTTGTCAAGTACCTTTTTAATGTAATGAGTCCGTGACAATGCCAACTTTTGTGGAGATCTACGGATTCTTATTCCTAATATCACATCCGCAACTCCAAGGTCTTTCATATCTAACTTTCTCGTGAGCATTCGTTTAGTAGTATTTATGTCAGAAATGTCTCTACTGATGATCAACATATCATTCACATACAAATAAATAATGACTTGGTTATTTGGAGTGTCTTTAATGTAAATACATATATCACATTCATTTATCTTGAACCTATTTGCCAATATGGTTTGGTCAAACTTCGCATGCCAATATTTAGGTACTTGTTTTAATCCTTAGAGCGACTTAACAAGTTTACACACTTTATTTTCTTTTTCTAGAACTACAAAACCCTAAGGTTGTTTCATGTAAATTTCTTCCTCTAATTCTCCATTTAAGAATGTTGTTTTCACATCCATTTGATGGATTTCAAGACCATATACCTCCACCAAGGCAATTAATATCCGAACTAACATTATCTTTGTTACAGGCGAGTATGTATCAAAGTAATCAAGGCCTTCTTTTTGTTTAAAGTCTTTTACTACAATTCTTGTCTTGTAGTTGTCAATAGTACTATCCACTTTCATTTTAATTTTAAAGATCGAGTTAGAACCTAAAGGTTTATTTCCTAGAGGAAGATCAACCAATTCCCACTTATGGTTACTTAAGATTGAATTAATCTCACTATTGACTGCCTCTTTTCAAAGGGATGAGTCTGAAGACGCATTGCTTCTTTAAATGTTTGAGGCTGATTTTCTAAGAGAAATGTTACAAAATCCGATCCAAGTGAAGTTGACATTCTTTGATGTGTACTATATCTTAGATTTTCATCATTATGTGCATCCTTACTTGGTTTGTCCCGAGGTCATTTTAACCCTCACTAGACTGTTCATGTCTAGTTTTATATGGATAAATGTGTTCAAAGAATTCAGCATTATCTGATTCAATTATCGTATTTTCATTGATATCCGGATGTTTGGATTTATGAACCAAAAACGACATACTTTACTACTTTTAGAATATCCTATGAACAAGCAGTCCACCATCTTAGGTACTATCTTTACCCTTTTAGGCATAGGAACTTTGACCTTCGCTAGATACTCTTATATTCGCTAGATACTCCTATACTTTGAAATATTTCAAGTTGGGTTTCCTACCTTTCCATTTTTCATATGGAATTGACTTTGTCGTACTATGGGGCACTCTATTGAGTATTTGGTTAGCTGTTAGGATAACTTTTTCCCATAAGTTTTGTGGTAAACCTAAACTTATAAGTAGGACATTCATCATTTTCTTTAAGGTTCGGTTTTTTCTTTCCGCAATTCCATTAGATTGTGGTGAATACGTGGCCATAGTTTGATGGAAAATTCCATTCTCTGCACATATTTATAGAAAGGGAGATTCATATTCTTTGCTTCTATCACTTCTTATCATTTTGATTTTTTTTCTAATCGATTTTCAACTTCTGTTTTATATTGCCTAAATACATCTATTGCTTCATTCATACTATTTAGCTAATAGACATAATATTATCTAGTGTAATCCTTAATAAAAGTAATGAAAGACTTTTTTCCACCATGAGATGGTGTTGGCTTCATATTACAAATGTCAGTGTGTATTAAGTCTAAGGGATTGGAATTTCTTTCAACGTACTTATATGGATGCTTAGCATACTTTTATTCCACACACATTTGACATGTTGATTTATTTCACTATAAGTTTTGCAAAACTTCTAAGTTAATCAATTTTCACAAAGTTTTATAATTGAAATATCCTAATCGTTCATGCCACAAATCATCAGACTCAAGCAAGTAAGAAGAAACAGAACTTTTATTCATTTTAATAGTCATTACATTTATCTTATAAAGGCCCTTAGTGAGATAGCCTTTTCATACACACACTTTCTTTTTGCTAATTACAACTTTTTCAGAAACAGTTACACATTTGAATCCATTTTTGTCAAGAAGTGATACAGAAATCAAGTTCTTTCTTAACTCCGGTGCATACAGGACATTGTTGAGAGTCAACCCTTTGCCTGAAGTCATTTTTCAAGCATACTTTTCCCGTTCTTTCAACTTTTGCAGTTGCTGAGTTTGCCATGTAAATCTTTTCTTTTCCTTGAGATAGAGCAAACGCAACAAACAACTTTTTATTTGTACAAACGTGGTGGGTGGCACCGTAATCCATCCACCATTCTCAAGGATTTCCCACCAAGTTGCATTCAGACAACATGACACACAGATCGTCAATTTTTTTCTTGGATTCAGCCATATATGCTTGGTCCTTCTTCTTGCCTTCCTTTGAGGCATGATAATATGTTGACTTGTGGCCAATCTTGACACAATTAAAGCATTTCCCCTTGAATTTCTTCTTTTGTTGATTACTTTCTTGTCCAGTTTTTTTTTTTGAGTTGTTGTTGTCGTCTACTACAATGTTTTCTCCATTCATTGAAGAATTTCCTTTCGACCTTTTTTCTGTGGCTTTGTTATCTTCTTCAACACGCAATCTCACCATGAGATCTTCAACTGTCATCTCTTTTTATTTATGTTTCAAGTAGTTCTTGAAGTACTTCTACATAGGTGGCAACTTCTCTATTATTGCCATGACTTGAAATGCCTCGTTCATGACCAAACCTACAATAATGTTTATGTGAATATTAAGAATATTTTTAATATGTTCAATAAGGTATTTACTAAACTCATATCTTTCGCAAGGAGATCGTGAATAATAACTTGCAGTTCCAGTACTTGAGATACAACAGACTTGTTGTAATCATTTTACACTCAAGAAATCTTGCAACGAAGAACTTTTTGGTTCCAGTGCCCTCAGTCTTATTTTTCCTTCTAGTGCACCCCACAACTCTTTTTTCATATTCATTCCAAGATACACGTTGTATAGGTCATTTTGGAGACCACTTAGAATGTAATTGCTGCATAGAAAATTAGAGTATTTTCACGCCTCCATAACGACAAATCACTCCTGGTCAGAAGTTTCCTCGGGCAACCCTGGAGCTTATTCAGATGTAAATCTTTGAAGACATAATATTGTAAGGTAGAAGAATATCTTCTGTTGCCACCTTTTAAAATCAACACCCGTAAATTTTCTGGGTTTTTTTGCTGGTGCCATTCCTTGCGGAGCACTCGTACGACTCATTGTGGCAACATTAGTTTCTACCACAATCATTGCAACATCATTCACATAACTGTCAATAGTCTTTTTTCTGTCACAAAAAGATAGTAAATTTTAGTATGTCGAAATACTACTTATAAAGTTGTAGCAGCTTTAAACACCCCTCATTTCTAGTTTAACGATGAAGTTTTTATGACTTTCAATAACTTACCGAAAGACTTTTAACTTGTGATGAATATTTTATGACTTCTAATAACTAACCGAATGACTTTTAACTTGTGATGAATATTTTATGACTTCCAATCACTTATTAAGTTCAAATGAAGTAGAAAGCGTAAAGCTTTAATCACCAGAAATGCTACAATATAGATTCTGAAGTTTATTTTCTTAAGATTGTTATTTTTGGGTACACAAAATCTGTATTTTGGTAAAACAACTTCAACACAAGTTCAAAAATAAATCAGGAACACTTATAAAATTTTCCAACACCTTCAACACAAGATCAAAATGACCTTTCAAAGAAGTGTGTTTTCAGTATTTTTTAAAGAAAAATAGATGAAGCAGAAAAAGCTAAGTCCTTCAAATTCACGGAGTGTCCTTAAGGAAATAATTCTCCTCAAGTACCTGAGGTTTCGAAAATTTTCTCCCAAGATAAAATGGCTTAACAATTTGACAATAGTGGTACCTTAAATGATCGGATTCTCTTCAAACTCACTCAATGGGAAATGATCACACAGAATATTTTAGAAGCAAAAAATATTTTTCGAGTGTAGAAAAATTCATTACAAACCTGTGAAAAAATGCTGGTTTATGTAGCCATCAAGTACCTTTTCAGAAAGGTGGCAAAGGTTCATTAGAAAGGTGTATCCTTAGTGAATAGTCAATTCTGTCTATTAGAAACAATGTTTCTTTTTCAAACAGCTATAACCAATCAAACAGTCATACCTTTTTCCAGAATAGTGTGTCTTTTACTCGAAAAGTTGTGTTTCTTCCGAGCATCTTTTAGCGTCGTTTCTGTATGCAGAAGCATGCACATTAATGGGGGATCAAAACATGCCAAAACTACTGCATTTTTTCCTTTATTTTTTCGGACAGGATTTCTGCCCAAGTTTCAAATAAATTTTTTCCAAAAAATTAATCTCATCGATCGATCATTTCACAAATCAAAATCCAAATCTGAATCCAAAGCTGAGCCGAGCGAGCGACGATGACAACGACGTGAGGCACCTTTTTATTCTTACTTTATTTATCATGTGGAGTAAGTGTTTCTTAATATAAACACTTGAAAGTTTCATTCTCCCACCAATGTGGGAGAATTCATAGACTTTCCTATTTTTGAGTACACTTTCCATTTTGAGTGTTTTCTCAATTTTTTCGCTCCACTTGGTTTCCTCCATTTTGCATTCACACTTTTAATCTTGAACCAAATAATCCCCCACATGAATAGGGAATGATTATTTTTTCATAAATTTTACGGACAAGTATGTGATCATCAAGCAAATACTGATTGCATCTAGATAAGTGAGTTTCCCTTTGAACTTTCCATTGTGAACATGCCTCGGATACACTCGGTCTATCGGTGATTTGATATTTTTGAACCATTGAGCTTTAATGTACTCCTAGAAAACACATGTTACACAACCAACCTTTTTACCATTTATGGTTCTCACGGTTTTGTTCGTTTCAGCCATGAACATGTATCGGTCTCATGAGAGCTTAGAAAATTGGCCTTTACTAACATTCTCCTTGAAGCGACTTCCATTTTGCCCTCACATACGTGATGAATAAGCGTTCAATCCTATAGATTAAACTATTTGATCAAATCTTCCAAATTTTGATAATCATTGAAAGACTTTACACCATAAGATTTATCCTTGTTTACTAAACATTGTCCACATCATGAGAATGGGTTCGGTATATTGACAATGTTAAAATGGTCAGAAACAACTTTGTTTGATCTCTTTAAACCTAGCTCTTGGGATCTCCATCCTGCTAGGTAGAGTTACCACCATGCTGACTTGTCCTAGGAAGTAAATCCATTCCCTTGGATGTTCTCTCAACTCCTACTCTAGATAGGCCTTTTGTAAGTGTATCTGACACATTATCCTTTGACTTACACAGTCAATAATGATAATTCCATTAGAGAGAAGTTCTCTGACGGTATTATGTCTCTATCTTATGTGACGAGATTTACCATTGTACATCAAGCTCCCTGACCTACCTATTACCGCTTGACTATCACAGTGTATACATACTGGTGCCGATGGTTTAGGACAATAAGGAATATCTTCCAAGAAGTTCCGGCGCCATTTTACTTCTTCACCGACTTTATCTAATGTGATAAATTCTAATTCTATTGTAGAGAGATCAATACATATCTATTTGGATGATTTCCAAGAGACTTCTCCTCCACCTATAGTAAATACGTATCCACTCGTAGATTTTACTTCATTTGATTCGGTGATCCAATTTGCATCACTATATCCTTCAAGTTCCACTAGATATTTACTATAATTCAAAGTATTGTCTTGAGTGTATTTAGGATATCCCAAAACTCTTTTCATTGCCATCCAATGAGGTTTATTGGGATTACTCGTGTACCGACTCAATTTACTAATAGCACATGCGATGTCTGGTCGTGAACAATTCATTATATACATTAAATATCCCAACACTCTTGCGTACTCCAATTGTAGTCACTTTCACCTTCATTCTTTTGAAGTGCAAAGCTCACGTCAAATAGAGTCTTGGAAATACCAAATTCCAAATACTTGAATTTGTCAAGTACTTTTTCAATGTAAGGAGACTATAACAATGCCAACCCATATGGAGTTCTATGGATTCTTATTCCTAAGATCACATTCGGAACTGAAAGGTCTTTCATATTAATCTTGTTCTCGAGCATTTGTTTAATAGTATTTTTGTTAGAAATATCTTTACTGATGATTAACATATCATCCACATACAAATAAATAATGACTTGGTAATTTGGAGTGTCTTTAATGTAAAGACATTTATCACATTCATTTATCTTGAACCCATTTTCTAACATGGTTTGGTCAAACTTCACATGCCACTATTTAGGTGATTGTTTTAGTCCATAGATCAACTTAATAAGTTTACACACCTTATTTTCTTTTCCTTGAACCATAAAACCCTCAGGCTATTCCATATAAATTTCTTTCTCCAATTCTCCATTTAAGAATGTTGTTTTCACATCTATTTGATGGATTTCAAGACCATATACCACCGCCAAGGCAATTAACACCTGAACTGAGATTATCCTTGTTACTGGCGAGTATGTATTAAAGTAATCAAGGCCCTCTTTCTGTTTAAAGCCTTTAACTACAAGTCTTGCCTTGTATTTGTAAATAGTATCATCCACTTTTATTTTTCTTTTGAAGATCCATTTAGAACCTAAAGGTTTATTTCCTGGAGGAAGATCAACCAACTCCTACTTATGATTTTTTAATATTGAGGCTATCTTACTATTGACTGCCTCTTTCCAAAAGAATGAGTCTAAAAATGCCATCTCTTCTTTAAATGTTTGAGGCTCATTTTCTAAGAGAAATGTTACAAAATTTGATTCAAACGAAGGTGACATTCTTTGACCTTTACTACGTCTTGGATTTTCATCATTTTGTACATCCTCACTTGGTTCATCTCGAGGTCATTTAGACCTCCCACTGGTATATTCATGTTTAGTTTTATACGGATAAATGTGTTTAAAGAATTCAGCATTATCTAATTCAATTATCGTATTTTTATTGATATCCAGATGTTCGAATTTATGAACTAAAAAATTGACATACTTTACAACTTTTAGCATATCTTATGAACTCACAGTCCACCGTGTTAGGTCTTATCTTTACCCTTTTAGGCATAGAAACTTGGACCTTCGCTAGACACCCCCACACTTTATAATATTTCAAGTTGGATTTTCTTACTTTTCATTTTCATATGTAATTGATTGTGCCTTATTATGGGGAACTCTATTGAGTATTCGATTTGCTGTAAGGATAGCTTTCCCCCATAAGTTTTGCGGTAAACCTGAACTTATAAGTAGGACATTAATCATTTTCTTTAAGGTTCAGTTTTTGCTTTCCATAATTCCATTAGATTGAGGTGAATATGGGGCCGTAATTTGATGGACAATTTCATTCTCTACACATATTTTCTCAAAGGGACATTTATATTCTCCGCCACTATTACTTCTTATCGTTTTGATCTTTTTCTCTAACTGATTTTTAACTTCTGTTTTATATTGCCTAAAAACATTTATTGCTTCATCCTTACTATTTAGCAATTAGACATAATTGTATCTAGTTTAATCATCCTTAAAAGTTATGAAATACCTTTTCCCACCACGATATGGTGTTGACTTTATCACAAACAGTGTGTATTAAGTCTAAGGGATTGGAATTCCTTTCAACGGACTTATATGGATGCTTAACATACTTTGATTCCACACACATTTGACATTTTGATTTATTGCACTCAAAGTTTGGCAAAACTTCTAAGCTATGTCATAATCGTTCATGCCACATATCATCAGACTCAAAGAAGTAAGAAGAAAGAAAACTTTTATAGATTTCGATAGTAATACATTCATCTTATAAAGGCCCTCAATGAGATAACCTTTTCCTAAGCATACTTTTCCTTTGCTAATTATAATTTTTTCAAAAATAGTTACACATTTGAATCCATTTTTGTCAAGAAGTGATACAGAAATCAAGTTTTTTTTTAACTCCGATACATACAGGAACATTGTTGAGAGTCAACACTTTTTCCGAAGTCATTTTCAAGCATACTTTTTCTGTTCCTTCAACTTTTGCAGTTACGGAGTTTGCCATGTAAATCTTTCTTTACCTTGAGCCAGAAGAAAACGCAGCAAACAACTCCTTATTTGGAGAATTCGAAGTCGAAGCCGAAGCCGAGTCAAGCAAGCAACGATAATGACGGTGCGAGGCATCTCTTGATTCTTGCCTCACTTATCATGTGGAGTAAGTTTTTCATAATATATACACTTAAAAGTTTTATTCTCCCACCAATATGAGAGAATTAGTAGGCTTTCCCATTTTTGAGTACACTTTTCATTTTGAGTGTTATCTTAATTTTTTTCCTCCACTTGGTTTCCTCCATTTTCCGTTCACACTTTTAATCTTGAACCCAACATTAAGTGTAACAAGGGTTCTCCCAAAATATTTCTAAGACTTTAAAATGTGAATTTTATTCACTCTAATAATATTCTAATCTTCCCTAAAACACTAAAGAGGAGAATTAACTAGGGTTCAAAGTTCTTAAGCTCTAAGGGCCAACATTTCATCGATTCCTTTACGCTAAGAGGTATGTCGAACGACATTACTACTTATGGGTTTAAAAACATGTTTCCTAAACTCTTAATCTCATATAAAACATGGGTTTCAAACTTATTTCATGAGCATGTAGTTTGAACTCTACTGATGTTAAGAATTAAGTATTTAGCTAATGTTGTGGGTTACTTAATCATTGAAGAAAAGATTAATTTCTGAATGCTTTTCTTTATCTACACTACAAAATAGTGCATTTATAGCTGCACAATTTAAGTTATGAATTTAAAAGTCATAATTATTATCTAGATATAAATACAAAAACTCAAATTTTTTAGCTATTTACAAATATGTAAAATTTCTTAGCCACGAAATTCAAATTGGCGAAGCTAGTTTCTCATTTTTGCTATAATTACTAAAAATTGTGATAATAGTTGCCTAAATAGCTATAAATTTATTGCTACAATAAAATTTTGTAGCTGATAAGAAATATTTACCATGCCATAAATGTTATTGTAGGAAGAGTAACCTTTTTTGCCACAATACGTTATTTGAAATAAAATATTATAGCTAAATAATTTTTTTTCTTTAAGTTATAAACCATTGTGACAATGGTTAAATGATATAGCCACTATATTTTTTTGCTATTATAAAATTTTGTAGCTAACTATTATTTATCGTCACGAGCTAAATGTATGTTGTAACAATAACATTTTAGCCGCAAAAATTATTTGAAATAAAATATATGGGTAAAAAGAATATTTTTGCTTCATATTACAAAAGTTGCAATAGTTAAATAACATAGTCAAATATTTTTTGCTACTATAAAATTTCACAGCTAATTATTAATATTTGCCACTTATTGACACTTGTTATAGCAATAGTGGCCTTTTAGCCAGAAAAAAGGTAATTTAAAATAAATATTGAAGCTAAATAAATATTTTTTCTTTGAGTACTAAAAATTTGATGGCAATAGTTGGCTTAATAATAGCTATAACTATTTGTCATGATAAGATAATTTAGCCACAAATTAATTATTGTTATTGAATTTCATAAATAGTTATTTTTTAATAATAATCTGAAATTTTTATAGTAATACTAACCTCGATTAATTAGAGGTGTTAATCGTTAGATTCGATTTACTACACATGTCTACTTGGGAATTTCATATAAAGTTATGAGATAATACCCAATTACCCCCCCGAACTATACCCAAAAGGGCTATGCCATACTTCAACTTAAAGGGGGTCATATTACCTCCCTGAACTAACTAAAAGTGAAATTTTCACCCCCTTAGTGCCTATGTGGCACATACGTGGCGCAACACACTGAAGTGTCCACGTAGGCACATGTGTGTTCCACATAAGTTGAGGTATGGCATAGCCCTAATTAATTTTAATTATATTATAATGTTAAAAAAAAACAT
This sequence comes from Capsicum baccatum var. pendulum, assembly GCA_030864225.1. Taxonomy (NCBI): domain Eukaryota; kingdom Viridiplantae; phylum Streptophyta; class Magnoliopsida; order Solanales; family Solanaceae; genus Capsicum; species Capsicum baccatum. The sequence continues at coordinate 274,293,761 of CM061552.1, forward strand.
AACCTCACTAAATCTCACTAGAGTTTCATCTTAATCAAGTGCTTCCAGAAATAATATATTTATCGATCTAATATGATTGATGGTGTTAATAATTTGATTTGATTTAATTTTATTGTTCGTAAGTCTTAATATAACATAACTAAACACTTAATAATAGTTGTTCGAATTATCTAATCATTTAAGTTTTAGCAAAAATTCAAAAGTCTTATTCAAACTTCATGCTCACTAAGTGTTTTCTGAATTGTTATTTGAGTAGGGCGTAATACATTGATATATTACCTTTATCAAATCAGTGTAATTAGAGGTATTTATCATTCAACTAGACATATATATATATATATATATAAACATACATACATCAAGTACACGGAAGTGAACCCCCCTAAATATAGAGGGTAAAATTCGGGGAAAGAGGAAAAGAAAAGGAAGTAAGTTAATGAATACTTAAATGTAAATAATGTAAATAAGTATATAAAAGAAAATGCGATAAATAAATTAGACGACAGGGCCGACCATATGCTAATGATGCGATGAATAAATTAGATGGCAGGGCCAACCATATGCTAATGAAGTATTTAATTAAATAAAGTAGGTGGCGGTGCCAACCATATGTGATAAGTACAATAAAAAGATAAGTTAGTAAAGTAATATAAAAGACACAATTAGAAAAATTGAATTTTGATATTAATATCAAAAGCGAATTTAAAAATTACAAAGAGAGAGAGAGAGAGAGAGCAAACTCTAACCAAGACTTCTAGTGAAAGAGAGCTTCTTTCAAAGAAAATAATATGTTCTTATCAAGAGGAGAAGTGAGCTATTTATAGAAAAAACATGCTACAATAAAAGTGCTACAGTAACACTTTTAATTATTGCTACAGTATTGCTACAGTGAGCTATAGTAACATTCACTATAATGAGAAATTGTAATTGGTATCAAAGTCATGGGGGAAAGTAAAGATTATTATTCTTATTTTTAACTTGATATTATATGGTACTGTCAGATCTATAATTTAAATGGTAATACTTAATCAATCTACTAGACTAAGCAAAATCTATTTTACAAAAAGATCATTTTGAAGGTGGTACTGTGATCTTTCAGATCTACACTGTAGGTTGGTTACCTAAGCATTAATGGTTGGATTGCCGATGAAGACTTAGGGACTTATAGATGGTTATTTATAACCTTTGGACTATCTGATTAAAGAACCTTTAGTTAAAGTTGATCTATCTAAGACATGTAAAATTGAGACATACATCCTATGTTCCAACACCATCAACAACCAGGGACGGACCCACATGGAGTCCTCCGGGTGTGAAAGCACATACTGAACTCTTATCGAACTTTATATATGTATACGAACATTAATAAAAAACGTATATAATCTAATCAGTGAGCACCCATAGTAAGAGTTGTTTGGTTAGCCTGGTTGTTGCTTATGGGTGCTTAAGGCTATTTATTTCTTTTGGTCTTAAGTTCAGTTCCCACTCAGCACATATTTTTTTAATTTTGGTAACCAACTCTTCTCTCCTTATTCACTTTAAACTTTTATTTTTTTCTCCCTTACTCCCTGTGTTGATTGTTCGAACTCCACTATTTTTAAGCTAAGAAGCACCCACTATCTAAAAACCCTAGATCCACCACTTTCAGCAACACCACACCACAAGTTTCAACAACGTCAACCCCACCAACAACATCAATAACAACATCAACAATAAAGAAACAAATAAAATACATAAAAAAATGATACTGCCAGCAAGGCTTTTAAACTTCTCCCAACAGATGACTTTTTTTGCATCTTATAATAAAAATTCTCGGTTTATTTATTCAACAATTAAAAGTCCCTTCAAATTTTTTAAATAAATATGATATGGGAAAATGGTAATTAAATAAAAAAAGATATAAATAACTTGCAAGAAGAAGACGAGAATGAAAGAGCAATAGTGAGTCATACCTTAATGTCAAAAGGGGATCAAAACAATAATTTCAGTTGAGAAATCTAAGATATGGATATGGATCGGTTTAGATCCGAAAGGAAATTTATGTAAAAGATGAGAGAGAAAAAAAGGTTGTGATAACCCTAAAGAGGATAGAAATAACAAAACAAGAGAGACGAATAAAATAAATTTAGGGCTGAAGGAGAGATGAGATAATTCTAATTTCTAGATGTACTATCCTTAATATTAAATGACTAAACAAAGTGTATTTATTCAAATTTATATTTTTAAAGCATAATTAATAAGGCTAATTTGGTAGTAAAATAAACTCCTAATTAATATTTTCTTAATACGTGTGCCAAGTCAATAGGGGCTAACTAATATAATATAAAATGGAAGAAGTATTAGGGGTTTCAATATTCATTAATTAATATTCATTAATAATTTGAGGGGCACGAGGAAGAAAATGGGTGACATTGAAAAGACAAGACAATACTTCTCAATGAGAGTTTTAAGTTATCCAAGAAACATTTTTTACCGCCTTTAGTACTACTACTACTTTATCTACTTGGACAGAAGCTTGCTTTAAAATTAAAAGAAAAAAAAATATTTTCAAACAAATATGTCGTCCGTTGCAATAGATATAAATATCTGTTTGAGAAATCCCAATAGCTCAGTCATCTGTGACAACAAATGGAAATGTTCATTTGATAACTAAATCAAAAATGCCATCTGTTACAACAAATATCAATATCTGTTTGAAAATTTTCAACAACTCAGTCATCTGTCACAACAAATTCAAATGTCTATTTGATAATTAAATCAGATATGTCATCTGTTGCAATAGAATTTATTATCTGTTTGAAATTCTCTAATAGCTCAGTCTTTTATTGCAACATATTTCATTACAATTGATTTAGGTGGAACTACGGATGAATGAATGAGCTCCTCATTAGCTTAATGTTAATATTAATAATAGTACCTACATCGATCTAGGTGGAACGAGGGATGAATGAATGAGCTCACAGGGTCAAATAAAAATCCAATTGAGTCGTTGCATTTGCATGGTGTTAGTATTGCGTTCATCCCGACCTAAGTCGACGATCGATCACTATGAGTTGAAATAAGTTCTCATTAACTTAATGTTAAGGTTAATAATAGTACCTACATCAATCTATGTGGAACTAGGGATGAATGACTGAGCTCAAAGGGTCAACTATAACTTTAATTGAGTCTTTTGGTAATTTCATGATGAGACGGTATTGCGTTCTTCCCGACCAGATTGATCACTCTGAGCCAAATCGATTCTTACTACCTCATATATTTAACTATTACCTTAATTGAATAATCAGAGACTAGGGATGAGTTCTCATAGGGTCAACTAAAACTTTAATTGACTCTTTTGGAAATTGCATGATGAGGCGGTACTGCGTTCCTCCCAACAAGAGTCGTCGATCGATCACTCTGAGCCGAACCAATTCTTACTACCTCATATGTTCAACTAATACCTTAATTGGTTAATCTAGGACTAGGGGTGAGTTCTCATAATGTCAACTACAATAGATGACAGTGCCTATTGATAATTTACAATAGATGGGTAATCTATTTTGACATATGACATTATCCATTTGATAATTTACAATAGATGGGTAATCTATCACAATAGATGACTTAATCTGTTTGATAGTTTACAACAGATTCGTGATATGTTGTAACAAATGACGTAATCTATTTGATAGCTTACAACAGATGCATAATATATTATAACAGATTACTTAATCTATTTGATTTGATCCAACAAAAAAGACATCTGTTGCAATAGGTTGAACATTTGTTTATATATAATTTAATTGAGTTCATATGTTAGACTAATACCTTAATTGAATGTGGTTCTCATATGGTCAACTACAACTTTAATTGAGTCTTTTGGCAATTGCATGATGAGACGGTATTGTGTTTCTCTTGATCAGAGTCATCGATCGATCACTCTGAGCCAAACCAATTCTTACAACCTCATATGTTAGACTAATACCTTAATTGATTAATCTAGGACTAGGGTACTAATACCTTAATTGAATAATCTAAGACTAGGGGTGAGTTCTCATAGGGTCAACTACAACTTCAATTGAGTATTTTGGCAATTGCACGATGAGACGGTACTGTGTTGCTTCTGACCAGATTCATCGATTGATAACTCTGAGCCGAACTGATTCTTGCTACCTTATATGTTCAACTAATACCTTAATTGATTAATCTAAGATGGGTCCTAATACCTTAATTTAATAATCTAGGACTAGGTGTATGTTCTCATAGGGTCAACTATTGATTAATTTAGGACTAGGGGTGAGTTCTCATAGGGCCAGCCACAACAGATAGTAGCGCCTATTTGATAATTTATAATATATGGGTAATCTATTGCGACATGTGTCCATCCATTTGATAATTTACAACAGATGGAGAATTTACTGCAACAGATGACTTAATTTGTTTGATAATTTATAATAGATTCATAATTTGTTATTACCTAATCTGATTGATAATTTACAACAGATGAGAAATCTGATGCAACATGTTGAACATTTGTTTTTTACAATTTCAATTGAGTTCATATGTTAGACTAATAGTACCTAAATTGATTAATCTAGGACCAGGGTGAGTTTTCATAGGGACAACTAGAGTACTCGATCAACTACAACTTCAATTGTTTTTATACAATTTCAATTGAATTATTCTTTTGGCAATTGCATGATGAGAGGGTTAAAAATTATGCATATATTTTATGATTTTAAAAATAATTAAGACCAATTCGGACCAAATTAATATTTTCAAAACTTGTCATTCTTTTCCAAAATATAAATCAACCCATACAAAAAGTTTCATCATTTCAAATCTCGAGTTCTCGCTCTTTGTCTCTCATTGTCACTCAACAAAACAGTAAAAACAACAACTACTCAACAAATTTGCTCAATCCTCCACAACAGATCACTTTTCTTCTCATTTTTTGACCACATAGGTGTTATTGTCGACTTCATTCTTGCTTGTATCAGTCGTTTTCTTTGTCTTCGTAGGCAACAGAGTTTGAGAAGAGCTCTATATTTGTTATTTTTTTCTAAAACATAAGGGTTTTTAAGTTAATTATGAAAAATAAAACTTTTAGTTGTATTATGTTCGAGAATGGGTTTACAATTTTGAGTTTTGATGGTAAAATCATCAGAAGTATTCGAGAAATCCCTAGTTTCCATCGTAGTATTCCATTGACTGTCGTGGTGTTGTTGGATGGTGTTTGTGGTGTTGGCGGTGGTGGTGGTGGTGGTGGTATTTGTGGTTGTTATGGTGGCACTGGTGGTGGCATTAGATGGTGGTGTTTGTGGTGGCTATCGGTGGTGTTGGTATTCGTGGTGTTTGTTTGTTGGCATTGGTTGGTGGTGTTTGTGGTGGTGGTTGTTGGTGTGTCGGTATTCGTGGTGTTTGTAATGTATTTTTTAAAATTTATGCATATATCAATTGTAATGTAATTTTTGTTTTTCCTTGTTTGTGGGTTAAACATGTCTCCCCAAAGAAAAGAAAGTTAAAGTGGATCAACGTCTGACCACCCAAAAAAAAGGCTACAGTACAGAGGGATTCGGAGGACCTTCCTGAACAATCTCAGTCAGGGAAAAGTGAAGCTGAGGAGAGATGTGAAAACAACATTGAGGGAGGTGGACAAGGGTCTATAGATGGTGATGAAGAAAATAAAAGTAAGAAAGAGGAGGAATTGGAGAGTGAGAAAGAGAAAGAGGATGATCATCAACATGATGATAATGGATTACCAATGGCCCTTTTATAAATGCTATTTATCCTTACACACATATTGATGCAAATAGTTTTAAGGCTACTTACAAAAACCAAGAAATTTCCTATCCTTTTGTTACCAATCCAGTAAAAAGGGACATAAATGCTTTAATTGATATGAAGCATCGACAGGTAAATTTCTTATAGCTTGAAATGATGAGTATGAATATTCATAATACTATGAATTCTGTGAAAATTCAGGAAAAAATAAAAATGCTTTCTAATCAATTGATGGTTGATGTTTGTACTGAACACCCTAATGTTTTTTGGAATCGCAAAGAGCATATTATTACTCTTCCTTATGAAGATGATTTCAGCGAAGATAAAATCCTAACCAAATCTCAACCCTGCCAAATGAACACAGAGTTAGTTAAATTCTGTAAAAAAGAAATTGATAATCTCTTACAAAAGGGTCTTATACAACAACAAAAACAAACCTAGTGTATTCCCATATTGTGAGGTTTTCGGAGAATTAGCAAGGCTATTTTTGATAGACCATCGGCTCAAGATAAGGAATAGTAATGAAATCCGTACAAAAGGCATAGAACAAGATAACAAGGTAATAAATATACCATGTATAGGGAATAGTGATAAAAGAATAGTAAGAAATCGTAACACGACATACAACAAGGTATCATAAAAAGAATAATAGACCCACCAAGTAATTCCCTACCCTACCGACCCAAACTGGCACTAACATTTTACCCTAATACGCGCCCTCTAGATCTTCCTATCTAGGGTTATGTCCTCAGTAAGATGAAACTGATCCATGTCCCGCCTAATCACCTCTCTTTAGTATTTTTTCGGACTACCCCTGCCCCACCTGAAACCATCCAAAGCAAGCCTCTCAGACCTACAAATCAGTGCATCCGTGCCCCTTCTCATCACGTGTCCGAACCATCTCAAATGGACTTCCCACATCTTGTCCTCCACCGAAGCCAGTCCAACCTTCTCCTGGATAGTTTCATTCCAAACTCTATCACCCCTAGTAAGCCCACACATCTAATACAACATCTGCATTTCTGCCACCTTTAATTTTTGAATGTGAGAGTTCTTGACTGGCTAACACTCTACTCTATACAACATGGCAGGATGGACTGCCACCCTGTAGAATTTGCCTTTAAGCTTGGACGATACCTTCTTATGACGCAGCACCCCCAATGTGAGCTTTTACTTCATCCATCCCACCCCAATACAGTGAGAGATATCCTCGTCAATCTCACCATTCCATTGAATTATGGACCCGAGATACTTAAAGTTATCCCTCTTACACACCACCTGAGAATCCAACCTCCCTTCTACCTCGTCCTCTTGCCTCAAGCCATTAAACTTACATTCCAAATATTCGGTCTTGATCCTACTCAACTTAAACCCTTTAGACTCAAGGGTATGTCTTCACACCTCTAATTTATTATTCACACCTCCTAAGTCTCATTAATCAGAACCACATCATCTGCAAACAACATACACCAAGGCACCTCTCCCTGGATACGTCGCGTCAGCATATCTATCACCAAAGCAAACAAAAATGGGCTAAGAGTAGATCCCTGATGCAACCCTATCAAGACAGGGAAATGTTCTGAATCACCTAAGAGTGGGGATACCTTTGTCTACAAAAAATAGACAAAGGTATCCCCACTCTTAACGGATTTATACCATTTAGACTATGTCTGTAATTTGGATAAAATTGACCAGATGTATTTCTTTATAGAATTCTCCACTCCATGGATACATAAATGGGATGTTGAATTTGGTTACATTAAAGAACAAATACCCGAACTCTATAGAGTATTCTATAATAATTTTTGGAAAAAACTGATCAGAAAAGATCCCCTTACTAAATGACCACATAGACGAGAATTGATCGAATCCATTAATAGAAAAATCCTAGAATATTCTACCACTCCTCAAAAGAAACTTGTTGAAGATAAAAATCTCAGTTCTATTTCCCGAAGAATCTCTATACATGAACGAGATAAGATGGAAATGATTGAGCAATATTTAGAAGAAGTCCAAATAAATTTAATGAAAATTGTTGAACAACAATTGGATACTTCTATGAAAATTCTTACAAGTGACGAAGCAGCAGAAACTGAAGATATTCAAGATTCCCAGCCACTTAATCTAAAAAATGTTCTTGACGAAGGAGAAATAAAAAAAATAGAGGCATTACTCTACCAGCTAAAAAGAAAAGACAAGATGTGACCAGAACATTTGCTAAAGCATTAGATGCTTTCACTATGTTTATCTCATATGTATAGGACCCATATGTGGACCATTCTACTGTTTAAACAGTAAAAACACTATGCGTAGAGACCCAGATGTGGGACCCATAATACCATGCGCAAATGTTTTTTTTTCTTTATATATAATTGCCTCATTTGTTAAGGAGGAACAAGTTAGAAATTTTATTTTTCTCTCTTTCTCTCTCTATGCCTGAACTTCCCCTTCTTTCTTCTTTTGTAATTATTTTAAGGTTTGAATAAAAGACTGATAGCAGCCGATTAACATGTATTCCGGCCTTGCATCCGGCCACTGTTTAGGTATTTATTTCTTTTTCTCCTGACATACTTTTAATACTTCTTCTTCCCTTCCAGCCGTTACTATGTCTGGCTAAAAACCTTTCATACCTATGCCAGAGATCTAACTTCTCTTACTTAGTAACTATGAAAAATCTAGACTCTATCAAAATATAAAAAAAATTTCTATAGTTTCTTGACTTGGTTCCGAAATAATGGTACAGTCGCATTTAATATTGTTTATGTTGGCTTTGTCATAATGACTACGTCTAGTAAGCTGTGCCTCTTTATCTCGTGAAAGATGGAGAAAAAAAGGGCGACTTTTTGCACAGTCAGAACTTCTAGACAAATGGGTTTAACATAAGTATATTAAATATCTGACAGGCCCCTTGTTTGGGTAAAAAGATTAATTCTTCCATAAAATCAGTAAGCTATTCAAAAATTCTTTTATATTTCGGTTGGTACTTTGGTTCGATACTCCGACTATGGCTTAATCTGATATTTGGAAACTAGTCTTGCAGGCGTTGTGGCTTACCTTGGAAAGGTTCTTAGGCATCCTTACAAAAGGGCCTTATAAAACCTTCAAAATCCCCTTGGTAATGCACGGTATTCTATGTAAATAATGCTGCTGAAAAAGAACGTGGTATGCCAAGATTTGTAATTAATTATAAACCTCTTAATAAACTTTTGAAATGAATTAGGTATCCCATACCTAATAAAAAGGATTTGTTATCTAGATTATATAATGCTAATATATTTTCAAAATTTTTCATAATTTTTTCTTACCCTTAGGAACTGGAGGAAATATCATTTTGAGAAATGTCCTTTTCAATCTTTGAAATTCTATGATCTGAAATCATTTGATTCTGTTTCAAATAAACAATTTCCTTTTTTAAAATTTCAACTTCTATTTTTAAGTAATTGAAAAACGTGTCTTTACCAGGTGTTTAACTAATGACAAGACATCTATTAACTTCAGTTAGAGAGTAAGGAATAATATCAATAATAAAATTAGTATTTTTCTTAACATGTTTATTATCAACAGGTTTTGAAGTACCGATTTGGGAAGAAGTAGGATCAATAATTTTTTGTTGCAGTTTTTCATTAGTGACTTCTTTTAATAATTTTAAAGCGCTATCAACAATGATAGTTTGAATATTTAAATCTAAATCTTCAAACTGGGATTGCAATTTATAAAAAGTTTCATCACAATCGCAAGCATTATTATTACAATCAGTGCAAACATTAGAACAGGGTTTTTCCTCGGCATGATTTTCATTATCAGTTAGATCAAATAATTCAACCTCAGTGTCAATCATAATCAGATTCAGAACTTGAAGTATATAATAACCGACAAACCTTATCATGAATCTCATCAGAAAGTCCTTAGTACTTAATTTTTGAAGTTTACAATTTGGAGCAATATGACCAAATTGACCACAATTGTCACACTTGATTTTTGATAAGTCTCTCTTAGACCTATTTTTTGTAAATCTAGTAGACTTACTATAGGTTTTTCTAGCTTCGCGCTCTTCTTTGGATCTATGTCTGGATTTTCTCTTTATCCTATAGGGTTTATCAGGGTCATTAGTTCTAACAACAACATATATATGACTCTTTCTCTTAGAAGTAGAAGTAGGATTTTTCATACCAAATTCTCCACAAAAATCACCTAATTGAGTTTTTTCTTTAAGCCTATCTACCTTAATTTGTCTAGAAAATTTTAACTCATTACAAAGATTGAGACCTTCTTGAGTACAGGCTCCAATAAGCTGACCATAAGTAAAATCTGTCCAAAGGATTGCACCAAATTGTCCCTTAATAGATTTTTTAACCCTTTCTGCAAAAAGAGGTAGAAGTCCATCTATAAATCTAGCCTTCCAATGTTCTAGCCTGGATTCGGGTAGATCTATAACTCTACTAATAAAAGTATCATTGAACCATCGGAATTCTCCTAAATGCTTACATCTAAGGCCATTTAAGAGGGTACGAGTATTTTTATGTGGGTTGGTAAATCTACCCCCAAATTGTTGAATAATGGTGAGCATAAGGGTATAGACAACATCTTCTCTACCTTTTGGTAGTTGTCTACCTAGGTTGTCAATGCCAGGCAACATATTCTTAGCCTTAAAAATTTTGTTTCTTTCATCGTTGGAAAGAAAGTTGTCCCACCATCCACGAAGTTGGCCAGTAAAACCTGCAACAAGCATTTTGTATATAGTGGTATCTGTTCAAACAGGATTGTCTTCACTTTATTTTGGGCTAGTGACTTTGGCAATAATAGAATACATTAACATATGATGAACTAGAATGGATAATTGTCTTTCTGATAATCCATCTAAATTCCATTCATAAATATGATCTCCACTAGATGACATATTTGTCAAGGACCAATCTCTTTCCTCTATCAGAACATCTTGAAGAGTTGGTCTTGGATAATAAGAAGTTTACATACGGGGAACATCAACATATTTTTTTCCCAGTTGTTTTCTTAGCAAACCTCTAAGTTTATTTAACTCCGAGTAGATTTCAGCACCTACATCCGTAATTGGAGTAGACGCAAGGTTATCAGCAAAAGCATTTGACAAATCAATGGGTTTTATGTTTAAACTAGAAAATTTTGTTTCAAGTAATTGTTCAAGTTGTTCTAATTCATAGGGTTTTCCAAATCCTTGAATATCAGGGAGTCTTTGAATATGAGGCTTAGCTGTCAAATCTTCTATTTTGCTTTCCGATATGGAAGCAATATTAGATGACCTTTGACTATCGCTTAGCGTCTTAATCAAAGTTGTCATAGTAACAAGTTTTTTATCAAGAGAAGAAATATGTTCGCCAAGAACTTTCATATACAGGCTCAAATAATTATTTTGAGCAATTAAACTATTTATTTAAGAAATAGTGATTTTTCCAACTTCATCATCAACGAATTTTTGAAAAGCAGAAAAAGTTATACCAGTATTATTTGGTAATATAAAAGATGATTGAGGAGGGTAAATATCCTGAGCAATAGTACCATTTGAATTTTGGTAAGATCTTTCAATAATTTTTACATATAAAGGCAGGTAAACAGATATAAACCATGGCACAAAATAAATAGTTTGATTATTTAATGCACACATTTCATAGAATTCTTCAGAAACATTTTTCATTTCACCGGGACTATAAGTTTCAAAAAACCATGTCCTAAACATTTTTCATTTTTCACCAAAAAATTCCCTTTTAATTTAATTTCTTATCTGTGAACCAGGAATAAAATCAATTAGGTGAGAAATCATAATTTAACAAGAATTAATATCAAACTCTATTTCAGAGGGAGTGGGGTTATCCCTATCTGGGACATTATCATTATCTTGAACTATATTTATTTTAGGATTGATTTTAATCTTTTCAATACTTCTAAGAGGAGTATGCAAATCTACAGAACTTAGAGTAGGTAATAATGCAGCACGGTTTCTAGATGGACCATAAACTGGTTCAACTGGAGAGATGTAATGCATGGCAGGTAACATTCTAGGCATAGAAAAAGAGTTTCAATTATAAACGGTAGAATTTTCATCAAATTGAAGGCAAATTCTTTCGTCAGCATTTTGAGTAACATGAGTTAACTTTGAATTTGTCAAATCTTCCGCAAGTTGTTTTGGATAAATGACTGAGTTTAAAATCCATGTTTTTGAAAAATTAATCTCATCCCATCTTATAGGTCTCCTGGTAGTCACCTTGGATTTTGCAAAATTAGTTTCAATAAGTATAGTATAATCAGAAGCATCATCAATCAATTTACATCGAGAATTCATTGTATCTAACAAACGATAATAAATGGGATAGGATAAATAGATTAGTTCAGATCCAGGCGCATAATTATAACCATGAGTTTATACATTTAAACTCAAAGCATCAAGAATATTCATATCAGTCAACGATAATTACAAATTTGGATGAGTGTTAAAATATGCAGGGCCATAAGCAAAAGTAGATTCAATAGATCCCATTAGAGACTGTCAGAAATTTAAATTTCTAGCATCACGTAGTGTAGCTAGAAATGTTTCTGGCAGACCTTTCAAGGTTAAAGGTTAAAAGCAATTTGCACTAAACCAATATGCATAAAATTATACTAATTTTTAAAAGTATCAATATCTTTTTTATTCAGTAATTCTATGGTTTGTTCGTCAGCATTCAAAGCAATAGATTGTTCAGTGGTTTTTATTATCTACTTATATTTAAATTTATCAAGAAAACCACATTCATAAATAGTTTTTATATCTACGTTTGGAATAGTCCATTTATTTAATAAATCTATATTTTTAGGTAAATCAACCTCTTCAAGTTTTGTACTTTTCGTACTAACTTCTCCTATATCCATTTTATTAAAACATCACACCTATGCCATAGACTTCAGATCTATTACAACATTACTATAAAAGTTCCTAGGCTCTGATACCATAAAAGCAGGATCTTGTCAGGCGGGGTAAGCCGCGGCACCTGCCAAACTAGCTTTCAAATATCGGATTAAGCCATAGTCAGAATACCAAACCAAAGCACCAATCAAAATATAAAATAAATTTCAAATAGCTTACTGACTGTATGGAAGAATTAATCCTTTTACCCGAACAAGGGGCTTGTCAGATATTTAATATACTTATGTTGAACCCATTTGTCTAGAAGTTCTGACTGTGCAAAAAGTCACCCTGTTTTTCTCCATCTTTTACAGGCTAAAGAGGCGCAGCTTACTAGACATAGTCACTATGACAAAGCCAATATAAGCAATATTAAACGCGACTGTACCACCATTTTGGAACCAAGATAATAAACTATAGAAAAATTCCTATATATTTTGATAGAGTCTGAATTTTTCATAGTTACTAAGTAAGAGAAGTTAGATCTCTATCATAGGTATGAAAGGTTTTTAGCCAGACATCGACACTGTTGGAAAGGAAGAAGAAGTGTCAGAAGAAAAAGAAATAAACACCTTACCAGTGGCCGGATGCAAGGCCGGAATAGTTGTTAATTGGTGGCTATCAGCCTTTTATTCAAACCTTAAAATAATTACAAAAGAAGAAAGAAGAGGAAGTTCAGGTGTAGAGAGAGAAAGAGAGAAAATAAAATTTCTAACTTATGCCTCCTTAAAAAATAAGGCAACTATATTTATAAAAAAAGCATCTGCGCACAGTATTATGGGTCCCATATCTGGGTCCCTATGCATAGTATTTTTACTATTTAAACAGTAGAATGGTCCTACATATGGGTCCTATACATATGAGATAAACATAGTGAAAGCATCTAATGTTTTAGCAAATGTTCTGGTCACATCTTGTCTTTTCTTTTTAGCTGGTAGAGTAATGCCTCTATTTTTTTAATTTCTCCTTCGTCAAGAATATTTTCTGGATAAAGTGGCTGGGAATCTTGAATGTCTTCAGTTTTTGCTGCTTCGTCACTTGTAAGACTTTTCATAGAAGTATCCGATTGTTGTTCAACGATTTTCATTAAATTTCTTCGGACTTCTTCTAAATATTGTTCAATCATTTCCATCTTATCTCCTTCATGTACAGAGATTCTTCTAGAAATATAATTGATATTTTTATCTTCAACAAGTTTCTTTTGAAGAGTGGTAGAATATTCTAGGATTTTTTCTATTAATGGGTTCGATCAATTCTCGTCCATGTGGTAATTTAGTAAGGAGATCTTTTCTGGTCAGTTTTTCCTAAAAATTATTGTAGAATACTCTAGAGTCTGGGTATTTGTTCTTTAGTGTAACCAAATTCAACACCCTATTTATTTATTCATGGAATGGAGAATTCTATAAAGACATACATTTGGTCAATTTTATCCAGATTACAGAGATGGTATGAATGGTATAAATACATTAAGAACGGGGATAACCTTGTCCATTTTTTGAAGAGATGCAGGTATTCTTCTGGCAGAATTTTAATTGTAGGGCCATGATATGACCACCAATGAATAAACCAATTTGGAATGGGATCTTCAAATACTTTAGAACAGATTTTTAAAAACCAAGTATACTTATGTTTAATGTTGTTGTAATATAAAGTCTGGGTAAAGGGCTTAATATAGTCCCAATCTGTAAAGGAAATTTTTTATCCTTTCATCATCATGGCCTTTTCTGACATGGAAGTAGTTCCCCAGTCTTCTATTAAAATGAGTTTTTTAATAACAATCTTGGAGTATCCTTGAACATCTGGGGTTGACTCGCCCATCTGGTGATGTTCCAATTCAATACTTTCAGTGGACAATAATATTGATTCATAGAATGCTCTTGTTTTATAGGATTCCCCTGCAAAATAAAGGTTAGCTAGTAAGTGTTTTTGGAGGAGTCTCCAGGGATCATTTTGTTTGTATATTTGAGAATTTTCCACGAGAAATATTAGCTCTCGATTTTCAAGTTTTTCATATTGTTGACTTTCAGTAGAGTTTTCTTTAGTAATTGAAGCAAACGAATCATCTTGTTTTGCAGATATAAAAGATTCCAGTTGCTCATATAAAGGATGATCCTCCAGAATATCTTCTAGATGGATCGAGGTGCTTATATTCTGAGTTTTTTCATCCTTCGAAGAAGATTCTGCAATAGGCAGAATCCTTGCATTTATCAGGATCATATTTCCCCTTTGCAATACTGGGAAATTAGATGAAGACGTAGTATATGATGATGATGATGGGGAGTATATTCCCCCTGATGAGGAGTATCTTCCTCCGTGGCTTCTTTCTCTAACTCAACTTCTGGCTATTTGCCAGGGCGAATCTATAGCCATACTGCGTAGAAATTTAGTCATATAAATCAACATCATACCAATCAATTTCATCGTGGATATCTGCAAAATTGGGAAGAAATAAATCTTCTTCTATCATATCATGGATGATTTTTTTCTAATATAATAAAACGAATATCTTCATTTAGAGGAATGCATTTGATAATCGTAATTATTTTTTTTCTAGAAAAGAAGTATGTATAAAAATTTATTTAATTATTTAAATATTCTCTAGACAAAAAATCAGGTAAGGAATTTTCACTCCCTTTCTTGTATTGTATTTCAAAATCAAAAGGGGCTAATTGAGCTTGCCATATTGCAAAGATTGACTTGGAGGCATCATGTTTAAAATCTTTATCAAACATATATTTAACTGATTGAGCATCAGTCCTAACTATAAACTTTTGATTATATAAATCATCGTGGAATTTTAAAACACATTTAACAATAGTCAACATTTCATGAGCCACAGTGACGTATTTTTTCTAACTTTCAGACCATTTTCCAGAATGAAACCTAATGAGGCTTTCAATACTATTATAGGGATTTATTTGTTTAATTATTCCACCATAAACAACATTCGAACCATCAGTCTCAGCTATTTTTAACCAAGAAGGATTAGCTAAGGTTAAACAAGGTAAAGACTCAGCACATTTTTTAATTGTTTTTACCAGATTAGTGTGAGAATCAGTCCAAAGACCTTTGTAATCCTTTTTTAGCCTATCATATAATGGGGCTAAATCACGAGACAGATTCTGAAAAAAAGGAGAAATGTAATTAAGGCTGCCTAAGAACCTTTACAATTGAGTTTTATCAGTTATAACATCAGGGAATTTTTTAGCAAAGTCAAAACTCCTCTGTATGGGTTCGATTCTTCCTTGGAAAATATTGTATCCTAAAAATTAAACATTAGTTTGAAATAAGCACATTTTTGGTTTAGAGATGACCAAACCATTTTGTAACACAATTTGCTTGAATATATCCAGATGTCTATAATGCAATTCTAATATTTTTGAAAATACAAGAATGTCATCAATATACACAACTATAAAATCCATATACGGATTAGATATATCATTCATGATTTTTCAAAATTCAGAAGAATCATTTTTCATACCAAATGACATCACATTCTGCTCATATTGTCCAAACAGAACATTAAAAGCAGTTTTATATGTGTGCTCTTGAGAAATCTAAATTTGCCAATAACCAGATTTTAAATTCAAGCGGGGTAAGCCGCGACGCCTGCCCGAATAGCTTCAAAATATCGAATTTAGCCATAGTCAGAATACCGAACCAAAGCACCAACTAAAATATAAAAGAATTTTCAAATAGCTTACTGACTATATGGAAAAATTAATATTTTTACCCGAACAAGGGGCCTGTCAGTTATTTAATATACTTATGTTGAACCCATTTGTCTAGAAGTTCTAACTGTGCAAAAAGTCGCCCTGTTTTTCTCTATCTTTTAAGGGCTAAAAATGCACAGCTTACTAGACGTAGTCACTACAACAAAACCAACATAAGCAATATTAAATGTGACTGTACCACCATTTCAGAACCAAGTCAATAAAATATAGAAAAATGCCTATATATTTTGATAGAGTATGGATTTTTCATAGTTACTAAGTAAGAGAAGTTAGATCTCTGGCATAGGTATCAAAGGTTTTTAGTCAGACATAGTCACGGCTAGAAGGAAAGAAGAAGTGTCAGAAGAAAAAGAAATAAATACCTTAACAGTGGTCGGATGCAAGGCTTGGATAGTTGTTAATCGGCGGCTATCAGACTTTTATTCAAACCTTGAAATAATTACAAAAGAAGAAAAAAGGGGAAGTTGAGGCGTAGAGAGAGAAAGAGAGAAAATAAAATTTCTAACTTGTGCCTCCTTAACAAATAAGGCAACTATATATAAAGAAAAAAAAAACATCTGCACACAGTATTATGGGTCCCACATTCGGGTCCCTACGCATAGTGTTTTTACTGTTTAAACATTAGAATGGTCTCATATATGGGTCCTATACATATGAGATAAACATAGTGCAAGCATCTAATGTTTTAGCAAATGTTCTGGTCACATCTTTTCTTTTCATTTTAGCTGGTGGAGTAATGCCTCTGTTTTTTCGATTTCTCCTTCGTCAAGAATATTTTTTGGATGAAGTGGCTGGGAATATTGAATATCTTCAGTTTTTGCTAATTCGTCACTTGTAAGACTTTTCATAGAAGTGTCCGATTGTTGTTCAACTGTTTTTATTATATTTCTTCGGATTTCTTCTAAATATTGCTCAATCATTTCCATCTTATCTCCTTCATTTACAGACATTCTTCTAGAAATATAGCTGAGATTTTTATCTTCAACAAGTTTCTTTTGAGGAGTGATAGAATATTCGAGGATTTTTCTATTAATGTATTCGATCAATTCTCGTCTATGTGGTAATTTAGTAAGGGAATCTTTTCTGATAAGTTTTTCCCAAATATTATTTTAGAATACTGTATAGAGTCCGGGTATTTGTTCTTTAGTGTAACAAAATTAAACACCCCATTTAAATACATCTGGTCAATTTTATCCAAATTATAGACATGGTCTGAATGGTATAAATTCGTTAAGAACGGGGATACCTTTGTCCATTTTCTATAGAGATGCAGGTATTCTTCTGGCAGAATTTTAATTATAGGGCCATGATATGACTACCAATGAATAAACCAATTTGGAATTGGATCTTTAAATACTTTAGAACAGACTTTTAAAAACCAAGTATACTTATGTTTAATGTTGTTGTAATATAAACTCTAGGTAAAGACCTTAATATAGTCCTAATATGTAAAGGAAATTTTTTATCCTTTCATCATCATGTCCTTTTCTGACATGGAAGTAGTTCCCTGGTCTTCAATTGAAATGAGTTTTTTAATAACAATCTTGGAGTATCCATGAACATCTGGGGTTGACTCACTCATTTGGTGATGTTCCAATTCAATACTTCCAGTGGACAATCATATTGATTCATAGAATGCTCTTGTCTTATAGGATTCCCCTGCAAAATAAAGGTTATCTAGTAATTGTTTTTGGAGGAGTTTCCAGGGATCATTTTGTTTCCATATTTGAGAATTTTCCACGAGAAATATTAGCTCTCAATTTTCAAGTTTTTCATATTTTTGCCTTTCTGCAGAGTTTTCTTTAGTAACTGAAGCAAACGAATCATCTTGCTTTCCAGATATAAAAGATTGCAATTGCTCATATAAAGGATGATCCTCCGGAATATCTTCTAGATGGATCGAGGTGCTTATATGCTGAGCTTTTTCATCCTTTGAAGAAGATTCTGCAATAGATGGAATCCTTGCATTTATCAGACTCATATTTCCCCTTTGCAATACTGGAAAATTAGATGAAGATGAAGTATATGATGATGATGATGATGATGATGATGATGATGGGGAGTATCTTCCCCCTGGTGAGGAGTATCTTCCTCCGTGGCTTCTTCCTCTGCCTCAACCTCTGGCCATTTTCTTGGGAGGATTTGTAGTCATACTGCGTAGAAAATTAGTCATATAAATCAATATCATAGCAGATCTGCAAAATAGGGAAAAAATTAATCTTCTTCTATCATATCATGGATGATTTTTTCTAATATAATAAAATGAATATCTACATTTAGAGGAATGCATTTGATAATCGTAATTATTATTTTTTCAAAAAGGAAGTATGTATAAAAATTCATTTAATTATTTAAATATTCTCTAGATAAAAAATCAGGTAAAGAATTTTCACTCCCTTTGTTATATTGTATTTCAAAATCAAAAGGGGCTAATTGAGCTTGCCATCTTGCAAAGATTAACTTGAAAGATCATGATTAAAATCTTTATCAAACATATATTTAACTGATTGTGCATCAGTCCTAACTATAAACTTTTGATTATATAAATCATTTTGGAATTTTAAAACATATTTAACAATAGTTAACATTTCATGAACCACAGTGGCGTATTTTTTCTGACTTTCAGATCATTTTCTAGAATGAAACCTAATGAGGCTTTCAATATGATTATGAGGATTTATTTGTTTAAGTATTTCACCATAACCAACATTCGAAGCGTCACTCTCAACTATTTTTAACCAAGCAGGATTAGCTAAGGTTAAACAAGGTAAAGACTCGACGCATTTTTTAATCGTTTTTACCAGATTAGCGTGAGAATCAATCCAAGGTCCTTTGTAATCCTTTTTTATCCTATCATATAAAGAGGCTAAATCACGAGACAGGTTCTGATAAAAAGGATAAATGTATATAAGGCTGCCTAAGAACCTTTGTAATTGAGTTTTGTTAGTTATAACATTAGAAATTTTTTTAGCAAAGTCCAAAGCCCTCTGAATGGGTTCGATTCTTCCTTGGCAAATATTGTGTTGTAAAAATCGAATATTAGTTTGAAATAAGCACATTTTTGGTTTAGATATGACCAAACCATTTTGTAACACAATTTGCTTGAATATATTCAGATGTTTAAAATGCAATTCTAATATTTTAAAAAATACAAGAATGTCATCAATATACACAATCATAAAATTCATATACAGATTAAATATATCATTCATGATTTTTTGAAATTCAGAATGAGCATTTTTCAGACCAATTGGCATCACATTCCACTCATATTGTCCAAAAGGAACATTTAAAGTAGTTCTATATGTGTACTCTTGAGAAATCTAAATTTGCCAATAACCAGATTTTAAATTAATATTTGAAAATATATTAGCATCCTTTTTATTAGGTATGGGATACCTAATCTATTTCTAAACTTTATTAAGAGGTTTATAATTAATTACAAGTCTTGGCTTACCATGTTCTTTTTCAGCAACATTATTAACATAAAATGACGTGCACGACCAAGGGGATTTTGAAGGTTTTATAAGACCCTTTTGTAAGAGATTATCAATTTTTTTATAGAATTCAACTAGCTCTGTGTTCATTTGGCAGGGTTGAGATTTGGTTGGGATTTTATTTTTGCTGAAATCCTCTTCATAAGGAAGAGTAACAATATGCTTTTTACGATTCCAAAAGCATTAGGGTGTTCAGCACAAGTATCAACCATCAATTGATTAGAAAACATTTTTATTTTTTCATGAATTTTCACAGAACTCATAGTATTATGAATATTCATACTCATCATTTCAAGCTATAAGAAATTTACCTGTCGATGCTTCATATCAATTAAAGCATTTATGTCCCTTGTTACTGGATCGGTAATAAAAGGATAGGAAAATTCTTGGTTTTTGTAAGTAGCCTTGAAACCATTTGCATCAATATGCGTGTAAGGATAAATAATATTTATAAAAGGGGTTCCTAAAATAATAGAAGGATATAACTGATTTTTTATTAAGAAAAAGAAATGCGAAATGCAAATCTTATTTCTACAAATATGTGCATGAGGTAACTTATAATTAATATCAAGAGAATGACCAGATGCAGATTTAACTATATGCATGTGTTTTTTAAAATATCTGGTTGGAATTAGTCCTTTCTGAATGCAACTACATCCGCAACATATCAATCATAGCCACATTAGTTATAGAAAATTCATTATCAATCAAAATAGTACAGTTTATATACCATTTATGGGTCGTAACTATTTGCATCATACCCAAAAAATAATCATTAGCAACATCAAGATTAGAAATAATATCATTTTCAGAATTTTTCACAATTTTTTCTTTCCCTTTGGAACTGGAGGAAATGTCCTTTTCAATCTTTGAAATTCTATGATCTGAAATCATTTGATTTTGTTTCAAATAAAAAAATTTCTTTTTTAAATTTCCAACTTCTATTTTCAAGTCATTGAAAGACGTGTCTTTACCAGGTGTTTGACTAATGGAAAGACGTCTATTAACTTCAGCTAGAGAGTAAGACATAATATCAATAATAAAATCAGTATTTTTCTTAACATGTTTATTATCAATAGTTTTTGAAGTACCGATTTAGGAAGAAGTAAGCTCAATAATTTTTTGTCACAGTTTTTCATCAGTGACTTATTTTAATAATCCTAAAGCGCTATTAGCAGTGATAGTTTGAATATTTAAATCTAAATCTTCAAACTGGGATTGCAATGTATAGAAAGTGTCATCACAATCGCAAGCATTATTATTACAATCAGTGCAAATATTAGAATAAGGTTTTTCATCGGCATGATTTTCATTATCAGTTAGATCAAATAATTCAACCTCAGTGTCAAAAGCAGATTCACAATAATAATCAGATTCAGAACCTGAAGTATATAATAACCCATAAACTTTGTCAGGAATCTCATCAGAAAGTCCTAAGGACTTGATTTTTTGAAGTTTACAATTTGGAGCAATATGACAAAATTGACCATAATTGTAACACTTGATTTTTAATAAGTCTCTCTTAGACCTATTTTTTGTAAATCTAGTAGACTTAGGATGGATTTTTCTAGCTTCACGCTCTTCTTTGGATCTATGTCTGGATTTTCTCGTTATCCTATAAGGTTTATTAGGGTCATTAGTTCTAACAACAACATATCTATGACTCTTTCTCTTAGAAGTAGATGCAGGATTTTTCATACCAAATTGTCCACAAAAATCACCTAATTAGGTTTTTTCTTTAAGCCTATCTACCTTAATTTGTCTAGAAAATTTCAACTCATTACAAAGATTGAGACCTTCTTGAGTACAGGCTCCAATAAGCTGACCATAAGTAAAATCTGTCCAAGGGATTGCACCATATTGTCCCTTAATAGATTTTTTAACCCTTTCTGCAAAAAGAGGCAAAAGTCCTCCTATGAATCTAGCCTTCCAATGTTCTAACCTGGATTCGGGTAGATCCATAACTCTACTAATGAAAGTATCCTTGTACCATTGGAATTCTCCCAAATGTTTACATCTAAGGTCATTTAAGAGGGTACGAGTATTTTCATGTTGGTTGGTAAATCTACCCCCAAATTGTTGAATAATGGTGAGCATAAGGGTATAGACAACATCTTCTCTACCTTCTGGTAGTTGTCTACCTAGTTTGTCAATGCCAGTCAACATATTCTTAGCCTCAAAAATTTTGTTTCTTTCATCGTTGGAAAGAAGGTTGTCCCACCAGCCACGAAGTTGGCCAGTAAAACCTACAACAAGTATTTTCTATATAGTGGCATCTGTTCTAACAGGATTGCCTTCACTATATTTTGGGCTAGTGACTTTGACAATAGTAGAATACATTAACATACGATGAACTAGAATAGATAATTGTCTTTTTGATAATCCATCTAAATTCCATTCATAAATATGATCTCTACTATATGACGTATTTTTCAAGGACCAATCTCTTTCCTCTATCAGAACATCTTGAGGAGTTGGTCTTGGATAATAAGAAGTTTGCATATGGGGAACATCAACATATTTTTTTCCCCGCTTGTTTTCTTACCAAACCTCTGAGTTTATTTAACTTCGAGTGGATTTTAGCACCTACATCCGTAATTGGAGTAGATGAAAGGTTATCAACAAAAGCATTTGACAGATCAATGGGTTTTATGTTTAAACTAGAAAATTTCTTTTCAAGTAATTGTTCAAGTTGTTCTAATTCGGAGGGTTTTCAAAATCCTTGAATATCAGGGGGTCTTTGAATATGAGGCTTAGCTGTCAAATCTTCTATTTTGCTTTTCAATGTGGAAGCAATATCAGATGACCTTTGACTATCGCTTAGCTTCTTAATCAAAGTTGTCATAGTATCGAGTTTTTTATCAAGAGAAGAAATATGTTCACCAAGAACTTTCACATATAGGCTCAAATAATTATTTTGACCAATTAAACTATTTATTTAAGAAATAGTGATTTTTCTAACTTCATCATCAATGAATTTTTGAAAAGGAGAAAAAGTTATACCAGTATTATTCGGTAATATAAAAGATGATTGAGGAGGGTAAATAGCCTAAGTAATAGTACCATTTGAATTTTGGTAAGATCTTTCAATAATTTTTACATATAAAGGCAGGTAAACAGATATAAACCATGGCACAAAAAAAATAATTTGATTATTTAATGCACACATTTCATAGAATTCTTCAAAAATATTTTTCATTTCATCAGGACTATAAGTTTCAAAAACCCATGTCCTAAACATTTTTCATTTTTCACCAAAAAATTTCTTTTTAATATAATTTCTTGCCTGTGAAACAGGACTAAAATCAATTAGGCGAGGAATCATAATTTAATAAGAATTAACATCAAACTCCATTTCAGAGGGAGTCGGGTTATCCCTATCTGGGACATTATCATTATCCTGAACTATATTTGTTTTAGGATTGATTTTAATCTTTTCAATACTTCTAAAAGGAGTATGCAAATTTGCAGAACTTAGAGTATGTAATGATGCAGCATAGTTTCTAGCTGGACCATAAACTGGTTCAACTGGAGAGATGTGATGCATGGCAGGTAACATTCTAGGCAAAGAGTTTCAATTATAATAAATTTGGAATAGTAAAAGTCTATTAGAATTCTTCAATTATGAGTTTTTAATTTTAAGATAATAAATTTTTATTTTTTCAAAAAAAGGAATAATGTATTTCAAATTCATGATTCTAAAATTTGTTAGAATCTTATAAAGATAAGATTCTAAAATGTCATGATTATCTTATAGTTTACTTATTTTGAGTTTAAGAAAAATATATATATGAAATTAATGATACCAATTAGGAGTTTTCTGCAAATGAAATAAACGAAATAAGAAAATAATATTTTAAATTAATGATATTGATTCTAAAATATTAGTATCAACTTATTTTAACTTTTTCATATGTGTTTTCCTTTTTGTTCTCTTTTATTCCTTTTTATTAAAAAATAAATTTATTTGTTTTAAATCTTATATAATTCTTCTCTATTATTATTATTATTATTATTTTTATTATTATTATTATTATTATTATTATTATTATTATTATTATTATTATCATCATCATCATCATCATATACGCATGTACTACTTCTACTATTGCTTCTATCATTACTATTAATTATTATTATTATTATTATTATTATTATTATTTTAATATTTTTTTTATCTTTCCCTAATATGTAAATAAATTATATTTAAATATATTTTATAACATTTAAATTTTATAAGAGATAATTTGAAATAGTATATGTCTATTAGAACTCTTTAATTATGAGTTCTATTTTTAAGATAATGAAAAAAAAAATTGTAAAAGGATAATTTATTCAAATTCAAATACTTAATCTTTCAATTCAAAATTTTTATTACAATATTTTTAACTTTGTCTTAAAATATTTTTTAATATTGTCCTTAAAATTGTGACGTGACTATTTTAATATGTTGCCACTTGGCATCTTGTCTTGTTTTAGTTTTGTTTTTATATATATACTAGTATGCATATTCACGTGATGCACGTATAATATTAAATTATTATTTCTAATCGCTTCATAGTGAAATATTTCGTTCGATCATGTTAAATCATATTACTCATATTACCTTACAAAAAGTTCAACTATCATATTATTTTTAATAAAATGTGTAAAAAGAATTCTACCCCTCACCTCCACCTTTATCTCTCTCCCTCCCCAATATCAACTTTAAAAATAAAAAATAAGATAAAACTCTACCCTCCCTCCCCACCACCACCTACCTCCAACCCTACCCATGCAGTCCCCCTTCACCCTAACTAAATTATACGAAAAAACTAATCATGTAATTGCAAAAAGAATTATGTTTCATATTTTACTTTATTATACTATCACAATTAAAATAATATTAGGTTTTTAATATTCTCTCTCCTCCCCCCCCCCCCCCTCTCCACCACACACAAACACCTCTAACTAAATATATATGAGTAAAAATAATCATGTAATTGTAAAAAAAATAATATATATTTCATATTTTTCTTTATTCTATTATTATAAATTTACAGATTTCAGATTGTCAATAACGATTTAAATTTTCATCATACCTTCTCTTCATCTCTTTCGTTTAAAATTTATAAATAACTGTGCATTTAAAAACTTGTTTTTATACCATGTTAAATCATATTACCTTAAAAAATAGTTCAACTATTATATTATTTTTCAATGAAATGTGAAAAAAGAATTCTACCCCTAACCCCCCACCCACTTCAATCTCCCCAACTCTAACTTAATATAAAATATTTTATATTTTTATTATATTATCACAATTAAAAAATATTAGGTTGTTAATATTCTACCCCTTTTCCACCTCTAATGAAATCTATATGAGTAAAAATAATCATATAATTATAAAAAAAAATTTATATTTTATATTTTTCTTTATTATATTGTTTACAATTTAATAGATTTCAAAATGTAAACAAGCAATTTAAATTTTTATTCTACTGTTCATCTATCTCTTCCTTTTAAAATTATAAATAATAATATGTCCATTAGCTAATTACTTTATTAAATTCTCAAAATTAGTTTGGATCCCTCCCCCCCCCCCCCCCCCCACAAAACCTCGATTTACATTTTTATGTCTGTATTTTATGTTGGTTACGTTTATCTAATTTGACTTTGAATTAACTACATGTATTGTAACATTAAAAAGAAGGAGAATAATATCAAACACATATTTTAATTCTTCAATATTCATTAATTTTAAAATAATTAATGATAAGGTTGGGTTGAGAAAAAAATAATTAATTATTTATTGATCTTTTAAATTAAAAATTATTTTGAGACAAATATTTAATAAATATGTCAACTATTTTTTTTTTTTTTTTATAAACGTGATGTTGGGGCTTGCTTTCACGCATAAAGATGTTAGCTATATTAAGACGGAGAAAGTAGTATCAATTTTGAATGATGTGTGACGAATATAATATTAATACTTAACTTTTAATTAGCATGTCACTTGACTTAATATAATTGTCCACTACTTTTCTTTAATACATCATAAAATCGTATTCCTTATATTTTTCCTTTTATTATTTTTTTCACAATTCTTAAAATGTCTAAATTTGTTAATAATATTTTTGAATATAATTTATTTACTTTATTTTATTTTTAAATTAAATTCTAATACTCACCATACATGTAGCCCCCATAGGTCATAAGTTTGTATTCTTAATTAATACTTTACTAACTTATCACCTTGCTTAATTTTAAAATATAATTTTCTATTGAAAAATAAAATTTTGATTTAATATTATTTAAATATTCATTAAATTTCACAATTACCTCATCAGTATGAAGTCTCAATAGTTAATTGTTTTTATGTCAAAATTAATACTAGCTAAACATTTGCGTATTTTGTAATGTGAAGCAGTAAATTAACATGTACATGTTATATTATTTAAAAAATTAATCTATACTAACACATTCAAACAATTTTAGATAAAATTCAGTTTTATCTTGACATATGAATAATTATATGTCAACTACTAAACAATTCAATTTTAATTTTGAAAATATATCAAACATTGCTATGATTATAAGGAAAGACAAAACAAACCAAATCAATAAAATAGACTATTTTACAGTTTGCATACTTTTCCGTCAAAATTTAAAAATGCTCATTTCAAAATCAAATTTAAAAAGTATAATTTCTTACATTCCTAGGTATTACTAAGAAGTATCACTATTATTTTTGGTGCTAGTGTTACTGCAAAAAATATTAATGAGAAATTTTTGAAACTTAGATTTATGAGTAAAATAAAAAAAAATCATGAGAAAAATAGGCATCAAGAACAAATATACCACATCAAACTCATAAGAAAATTTCATCACCAACAATTGAAATTAGAGAAAAATTGATGAGGATAATTAATACAACTTATTTCTTTATATTTGTTTTTATCAAAAATCAAACGAACAAAATCATAATAGAAAATATTACTTAGTTGAATTTAAGCTAGACAAATAGACTAGCGTATAATACCACCACCATTTATTTGCATATAAAATTGTTAAAACAAAAATAGAATAACCACCATTTATTTGCATATAAAATTGTTAAAACAAAAATAGAATATGAAGAATGCAGTAAATAATAACTTATAAAATAAAACCTCCTAAAAAAAAGAAGAAGAAAGCTTAGCATTATAAATAATTGTAGAAGTATATATAGGAAAAGTTAAGTAGTAGAACTTCATTCCAACTCGAATTTTATTTAAATTTAAATTCAAAAAATAAACTGATTAGGATATTGATTTGAATAAATATAATAATTTTTTTTTGAAAGAAGCAAAAACTTGTAGTTGTGAATAAAAAGGAGCCCAAAAAGAATTACAATTGGGATAAATGATGGTTATTTAATTTATATTTAGATTCAACCACTACTGCTTCTGCTACGTATTATTATTTATTTATTTATTATTATAATTATTACACCTGAATATTGTCACTACTATTTATTTACATACTTTATTATTATTATTATTATTATTATTATTATTATTATTATTATTATTATTACACATACTACACGCTAGTACTACTACTTTTACTTGCTAAGTATTATTTATTATTAGTATTATTATTATATTTTTATTTAATATTAAATAAATTTATATTTAGATAGTTTTATAGCATTTTTTAAATTTTTAAAGAGATAAATACATGAAAGAGTAAAAGAAGAAAGCTTAGCATTATAAATAATTGTAGAAGTATATATAACAGAAGTTAAGTAGTAGAACTTCTTTCCAACTCGAATTTCATTTATATTTAAATTCAAAAAATTAACTGATTGGGATATTGATTTGGATAAATATGAATTTTAAAAAACAAAGAAGCCTTGTGAATAAAAAGGAGTTGGGATAAATGATGGTTATTTTAATTTATATTTAGATTCAACCACTACTGCTTCTACTACGTAAGCAGTAGTTATTGTTTATTTATTTATTTATTTATTTATTTTTATGTATTATTATAATTATTACACCTACGTATTTTCACTACTATTTATTTATTTACTTAATTATTATTATTATTATTATTGCTACACATACTACACGTTACTACTACTACTTTTACATGCTAATTTTTATTATTAGTATTATTATTCTATTTTTATTTTTTATTTAATATTTGAATAAATTTATATTTACATAGTTTTATAGCATTTATTTGATTTTTTAAAAGAGATAAATACATGAGAGAGTAAAAGTTCATTTAGAAATCTTTAATCATGAATTTCTATTTTTAAGCTAATGAATTTTTTTTTCTAATAAAGGATAATATATTTTCAAATTCAAATGCTTCTAATCTTTTAACTCATTATTATTACAATATTATTAAGATTTGTCCTAAACACTGTCACGTGGCTATTTTTATATGTTGCCACTTGACATCTTGTCCTGTTTTTCTATTTTTAAGCTAATGACTTTTTTTTTTTTTAAAAGGACAATACATTTTCAAATTCAAATATTTTATCCTTTAATTCAAAAATTTTATCACAACAATATTAATCTTTGTCCTAAAATTGCCACGTGGTTTCTCAATAGCTTGCCACATGACTTCTTGACTTACTTTTAGTTTTGCTTTTATATATATAGTAGTATACGTACCCGCGCGATGCGTAAATAGTATCAAAATATTATTTCTAATCGTTCATATTGAAATGTTTCATTCAATTTTTTTTATTCAAATTACCTTTAAAAAAATTCAACTATCATATAATTTCTCAATGAAATGAACATAAGAATAAAATAAATATTCTACCAACCCATTATATATATAAAAAAATCCATATTTATCATCTCCCACTTCTACATGGGTAATTCTATCTCTTGAGACATGCCACCAGTCCTCAAGTGTTCAACTTTGACTTGCTCACAAACCATACACTTAGCCATAAAGTTTTCCATATCTCTCTTCATATTATTCTACCAGTAGATTTTCTACAAGTCATGATACATCTTAGTTGAACTCGGATAATACATCGGGACTCATGAGCTTCAGTCAAAATCCTTTCCCGCAGCACCAAGAGATGATTTAACCACTTCCTAAACAATTGCTCCTCCATTCTTAGAGTCCAAAATACGAACTTTTGAATTAGTCAACCAGTGAATATCCTTCACTAACCCTTATTTCTCCTTATCAACATGAGATATGATCCCCATAGACAACCTGCTAAGAGCATCAACAACAATATTAGCTTTACTTGGATGGTAGTAAAGGCTCATTTTGTAATCCTTAAGTAGTTCAAGCCACCGCCTTTACCTAAGATTCAATTCCTTCAGCGTAAACACGTACTGTAAGCTTTTTTGGTCTGAATATATAACCACATGCACCCCATACAAATAATAGCGCCAAATCTTCAACACAAATACCACAACAGCCAACTCTATATCGTGAGTCGGGTGATTCCTCTCATAAACCTTAAGCTGCCTGGAAGCATAAGATACAACCTTACCATATTGCATCAAAACACAATCTAGTCCCACACAGGATGCATCACAATACACCATAAATCCATCAATACCCTTGAGCAAGGTCAACACTGGCACAAAAGTCAACTTATCCTTCAACTTCTCAAAACTACCCTCACAATTAGTAGGCCATAAAAATTTAACATTTTTCTGAGTCAACCTTGTCAGCGAAGTAGCAATAGATGAGAAACTCTCTACAAACCTCCTATAATAACCAGCCAAGCCCAAAAAGCTCATAATATCGGTTGGAGTCGTAGGTCTAGGCCATCTCATAACTGCCTCAACTTTCTATCGATCCACTTTTATCCTTTCACTTGACACAACATGCCCATGAAAAGTCACAATACTAAGCCAAAATTCACACTTAGAAAAATTTTCATACAACCTCTGGTCATTAAGAGTTGGCAACACAATTCAGAGGTGATTAGCATGATCCTCATCACTCTTAGAGTACACCAAGAAATCATCAATAAAGATAATAATAAACAAATCTAGAAACTATCTAAATACCCAATTCATAAGATCCATGAAACTAGCCAGAGCATTAGTCAACCTGAATGGCATAACTAAAAACTCATAATGGTCATATCGGGATTGGAAAGTAACTTTGGGAATATCAACCTCATTTATTTTCAACTGATGGTAACCCAAACGAAGATCAATCTTAGAGAAACACCTAGCACCCTAAAGTTCATCGAATAGGTCATCAATTCTTGGAAAAAGGTACTTATTTTTCACAATAACCATATTCAACTAAGAAAAGTCTATACAAATCTGAATAAACCCATCTGTTCTGCATGAAAAGTATAGGAGCACCCCACGGAGAAACACTAGGACAAATGAGACCCTTATCAATAAGATCATTCAACTACTCCTTAAGTTCCTTTAGTTCAGCCGAAGTCATCCTATAAGAAGGAATAGAAATAGGATGGGTATTCTATAGAAGATAAATCTTAAAATCTATTTCCCTATTAGGAGAAATTCCAGAAAGATCACAAAAAAAGCTTTAGGAAATTCACTAACCACAGGACAGCTTGCAAAGAGGGACTTTCAGATTCAGAAACGTTAACCTGAACTAGATGATACAGACATGTCTTAAAAATCAACTTTCGAGCTCTAAGATAGGAAATAAACCTCCCTTTGGGTACTAAGGAACTCCTCTTCAATTCAACCACTGGTTCATTAGGAAAATAAAAACTTACCTTTTGGGTCCGACAATCCAGAGAAGCATAGCACGAATGAAGTCAATCCATCACTAAGTTTACATTAAAATCTACTATGTCAAGCTCTATCAAGTCGACAAATGTTTCCCTATGAAAGATAGACACCACACAACCCATATAGATTTTTCTAC
Organism: Capsicum baccatum var. pendulum; assembly: GCA_030864225.1. Lineage (NCBI taxonomy): Eukaryota > Viridiplantae > Streptophyta > Magnoliopsida > Solanales > Solanaceae > Capsicum > Capsicum baccatum. Next base: position 274,324,540 of record CM061552.1, read on the forward strand.
CCATAATAGAATAACCCAGCGAAGTAGACATAGAAAAGGGGTCAAAAATATTTTCAGGACTAAAACCAAAGTGTACAGCCACATAAAGGGTCACATAAGATACGGTGGAACATAGATCAAGAAAATAATAAACATCACGAGAGAAAAGTTGTAACATACCAATGACAACATCTGGGGGTGTCTCTAATTACTGACGAGTACCAAGAGCATAGTGACGATTTCGGCCAGCGCTGGTACCTGAAGTAGTGCCCTTAGGTGTAGGAGTCGAAAAAGTGGCAATTGGAACCTTATTAGCTCCAGTAGCAACTCTGGTCGAAGAAAAATCTTACTGCATATGACCAAGATGACCAAAAATATAGCACCGATTTCTCCCCTCCTTATAATATCTATGTTAAAGTTGTCCATAAAAATGGCAAAGGGGATAAGGTGGGGCTGACTGAGCTCCACTAGCCTGAGATTGGGCACCCTGTATCTTAAGACCATCGCTAGCCTTAAAACGACAATCACCCAAAGGCTTAGGATAAAGAGCACTAGCTGTCGAATAAGATTTTTTCAAATTCTTGCTTTTAAGTCCACTGCCTATCATCTCTCCCACTGTTCTGCTGATTCGCACCCTACCTCAAATGTCTAAACTTCTTATTCTGCCTCTCTACCTACTTCTTTTTCTCGTTCTCTACTTTCTGCATATAAACCACTAGCCTAGATATGTCCATATCATTATTCAACATAGCAGCCTAACACTCTAACACCAAATCAAGGGACAAACCAGAAGCAAACTTTCTCATTCGAGACCTCATATTAGACACCAACTCTGGAGCATAATGGGCCAATTACTGAAACTTCAGGGCATACTCCTTAACACTCATCTTACCCTACTTCAAGTTTATAAACTCATCAGCCTTAGCTTCCCTAACACCAGAGAAAAAAAATGATCAAGAAAAGTATCTAAAAATTCATCCCACACAGCCGACTCAACATCATTACCCCTTATTGATTCACACTTTCCATGCCACTAATAAGCCATGTCTTTCAACTATTAGGCAACAAACTCCACACCCACTATATCAATGGAATGTATCACCCTAAAGATCTTTTCTATCTCATCAATAAACCCCTAAGGATCCTTCTCAACCTCATAGCCTGTAAAGGTTGGGGTATTTAACCTCATAAATTGGCCAACCCGAGTTACCTCAGATAAACTAACAACAGGACCAACATGATTAGACAGATGAGACTGCGATGCCACCAACTGAGCAAGCACATGAATTGACTATTGGAACTCCATATTAGAGATATCTCCCTGAGATGAATGAACATAGGTATTACCAACCCAAGAATCCCGAAGAGGAATATAGGGACCGGTGGTACCCCATGTTGAGTAGTACAGCCAGGAGCAAGGACCCTAGATTGGGTCATCAATCTATAAATAGGGCGAGCTCCCTCTACTTTTCCCCCGGGTGGGTCAGAGGTTCCAACAGAGTTTCTACGACCGTTAGATCTTCGGGGAGGCATGATCTGAACTACAAGTAAGCCAAGAGTTAGAGAAGTTTCAAAGTACTAGACTCTATAGCCCAAAAATAGAATAAAATAATGGAAAATATTCCTAAATGCCTTATAGCTTCCCCCTTATAAGTATGACACGCTACACACCACTCTACTAGACATTGCTTTATGGATACCTAACATGATACCAATCATGTTACACTGAACACCGTCCTGGTCATGATTGGTATCTCAAGCCCACCATGGGGAGGAGATCACCCCCTTAGTCTTACCTCAAGAGCACATTAAAAATAAATAGTAGAAGACAACCAAAATATATAATAAAGATACATAAGTCTAATCAATATCTAAGATTCAAAATATACAATCATCCACACTTGTCCACCAAAGCCTCTAAAACTAAAAATGCCAACTAAGTTGGGACATGCCCCAAGTATAACCAAAAGAATCCAAAATAGAATACTAAACAATAATGAAAACAATAAAGAAACTAGCAAAATAACAGGGCCTTCCAAAAAATGAAGGCTCACCCCACTTCACAGCAGATCCACAGGAATATTGAATCATCTAACGCTGCACATGAGCAACAGAAAACTCTTCAGACCCTACATCATGAAATAATGTAGCATCCAAGGATGGTTAAGGGGAGAGTACTTGCATGTAACTCAGAGAAAGGGATAAAATAATGCTATTTACCAAAATTAGTCAAAAACATATGCACAAAATTCATATATACATATATAGGATGTTGGGATAGGGACAGGGGCTGAGATCATGAGAGTTTAAAGATTTAACCTAAACTGTGTCGCTCGATCCATCCTAAAGGAATTAATGGGCTATATGGGTCTAGCTCCCCTATCGGAAGGAATCTAGTGCGTGTTAGCCTACAAACTAAGGAAAAAACCGAGGAAAGGCTTAAGACACCAAGGCCATAGCATATATATATATATATATATATATATATATAATGTGTGCACCAAGCACACAGTCACATGGACCCCCAACGCAAGCAAACATGGTTTTCAGTGTTGATACCCTCCCCCCTCCGGATCTACACTTCCACGGTAAGCTACACAATTCTCTTTAAGCCCAAATTAAAATTCTTTCCACATAAACCAACCATTAACCTAGGATTCATTCATTAATACATTTACTAACATGGTATCGTCATACCAAATATGCTTGCAAGTTAATATAATTATGCCAAATCAATCCATATAATCAAATTAACTCTCAAGTTTCATTTAAAATTCAAAATCATATTCATTCATTTATCAGTTAATGCAATGCAGGGGGTTCAAAATACAAGTTAAACCATGCAATTATTCATATTCCAAATCAAGTTCACAAGGTGGGTTAAGGTTAATACAATTACCAAGTAAAAATTTTATCAATTTGAGAAAATGTATGTCCTCCTTTCCAACCATTAAAATAATGCACCAATTCAGTCCCAATAACCATTAATTAAAGCATAAATAAATAATTAAAAACATGGAGAGTACAATTCAAGTAATAACCATCAAAAGTCCTTAACCAAATTTCAAACCCTTCAATTAAAATCATATAAATATTTAATAATTTAATGCCACTATGTAAATATACAAGTTAGGGATGGACAAAATGCCTGCAATACACAAGAAATTGAAGACAATTTGAAGTTTGAAGCCCAGAGTAGTGATTTCTTGATAAACCCTTGAGCTTTCTTGGGTGGAGAGATAAACATGAAAAAGTAGAGTTTGATCTTTAAAAACTGAAGGAAAAGGGCCATTTTTATGTTTATAAGTTGTACAAGGTCTAAATAGACTAAAAGCCCCTCAAATCAAGTAACAAAACAAAAATTAAGCATTTTTAACACAGCGGCGTGGCACGCTGCTATCACGGAGGGTAGACTCTGTGCCACGCCTTTATCATGGAGGCTAACCTTCATGACACACAAATATCGGGGAGGCTAATCTCCGTGTCACGCCAATATCGTGGAAACTCACTGCCTTGGGATCCCAAAATAATCCCAAACCCCTTTCAAAAATTTTAGAACTTTTCCAAAACACCCTTTTAACATCTCTAAATATAATTCAAGTAAAAAATTGACATTATGCACATGGGAGGATAAAAAATAAATCATTGAAATTTTGTAGGGTCTCATACACTGGAGCATTATAGTGCAAATTAGGAGGATAAGAAAACTAATGAAAGGGGTATTATTCCAAGTTCAACACAAATTCAGAGAAGGCAACTCATTGATGGATTTTTTTTGAACTAACTGGTGTTTAGTTTTGTAAGTACACAAGAGTTCACATCTTTTGAGTCGTTACCAAGGCAAGCTAAGAGCATCATGTTACTAGATAAGTTAGGACTACCACATATGCAAATCAGATCCATAGAGAAACCGACACCAGACTGAGTAAAATGAAGTAGAAATTGTGATAACAACATGAAAAAAAAACATAAAAACAAGCATGGATAATGCAACAAAGAAACACAGTGTAACATACAATGGCACAAGCTTGAGACTTTAGCTTAGTAGATTTATTTATAAAGGTCATGGTGTGAAAAGTATAATTTCATAATTATTTGTAAGGGTGGTATTAATCCTTTCAAGACTCATTCATTTATAGAGAGTTATACAGCAGTACATTTCATACCTTGACAACAGTTTCAATCTATTAGATCTGAAGCAATCTGACCTGAATCAAGATGAAACATCAAGTCATGGAGCAAGCTCCATTTGGTCTAGTTTACACAATACCTGGTGAGAGATTAACGTGACTTGAAGTACAAATAACCTAAAGCAATAATATTTGTTATCTAAGTTCAAGTAATTGTAGAAGGTTGTTACTAAATAAAAAAAAATAATGAATAAAGATAAGCTCGCCTGAAGCAGATTGAGTTGAGGACAGCAGGTAGAGATCATCCTCCTAGAACTCTAATGGCAATAGAGATCAGAATGTGAAAAGTTTTAGAGTGTTCTCAAAGGGTTCATATGCATGAACAATAGTTGGCTGAGTAACATGAATATCATTGAATGAGAGTACGTGTATATATGAAACTACTGTAAATACTGATTATGCAATACTATGCACATAACTACGTATACTGTGACTAAGATCATTATAACACTAGATACTAAGTTCTGATAACTGGATGAATGATATTAGAGTTCACTGATAACTATATTACTATTAGTTGGGTGACTATTTCTGAAAGTCTTGATACTGTAGAACTGAACTGAGTTCTATACTGAGTTGGATGACTGTGTCTGAGAGTTCTGGTTCTGTAGAACCGAACTGAGTTTTATGCTGAGACTGAAACTAAAATTGTAGGAGGTAATCATCTAACTGACAAGCCCCAAATAAGGTAACTGGGGTCCAATCTATAACTATAAGATCCCGCAAAATTTCTAGCTTAATTCAGTCCTTTAAGCTTGTTAAGGGGTCCTTGACTTAGAAAATTCTAGCTAAGTATTCAGACTTCGAAAGTTGGAAATCTTATTTCACGATCTATACATCCGTTAAATGCTGATATTTTAGTTAATTTATGATTAGGAGGGTCAATAGGTGTTTCTGAATGAGTTTTGGATTTTTTGGACCTCATTTAGACCATGTTTGGAATCCCAAAATAGTGAACCAATGCGATCTTGGCACGCCGCGTCGACTATCACATTGGTTAATATTTTCCCCATCTACCACCGTGCAATTCTAGTGGACCGGTGCGATCTTTGCATGACAATTGGATATCACATTGATGCCATCGATGTGCCTCATCGATCTACTCATTGGATATCGCATCGATCCCATTGATGTACCTCATCAATCTGTGTGTTGGTAGCCCAATTATCAGTCATTAAAAGACCACGTTCTTAGGAGTATTTGGGTCTTTTTCCCTCGACCCTCAGCCCTCAAAACATGAAATTTAATACCCTAGAAATCAAATAAACTCATTCTTTCTCAATCTCTCTTAAGAACAAGCCTTAGGGTTTTTAATTTCAAATCAAGAACTGAAGATTTCCTCCATTAGCTTCCAGAAATTCTTCAACAAAGGTATGTAAAGTGTTCATCCAAGGGTCCCTTCCACCCTTGGAGTTCAAGAAACTTTTTTTAAAAACATGAATTGTGATTTCTATGTTGTGGGTTTGAATGTAATCATATTGATATTGTAGTATGTGTTCCAAGTTGAAATCTTTATGTATTTCTTGATATTATGATAACATATATGTTGAATTTTGTTTCTCTTATATTGAAACCCTTGAATTATGAATTCATGTTGTATTAGCATTGTTGTTCATGCCCAGGTATGAAGCTACGCCTACCATGTATTTGATAAAATGCTAAATTGAGATTATGGTGCTTTTATGATCCTTTGGTGATCTAAATGGTGAACTTATGTTTTACCCACATGTTCCCAATGTCTTTCATGCTAAAGCCATACCTTGTATGTGTTTGATGGAATGCTCAAGAGATTGGTTTAATGAAATTATGATGTGTTAAAATGTATTCCTATTCATGTGCAAGTTCATGACTTTCAAGTGATTAATGAAATGCCTCATAGATTGTATTGTGAGTTGTTGACTATTGTCAAGTATTCAAGAATTGTCATGTTTTATTATTTTTATGCTATCGAGTCCTAGGGGTATTTAATACCCGATAATTTAGCTATGTGACTAGAGCCAGTGTCAGTTACAGAATAGTCTTAGTCATGTCACGATCAATAGTACTCTAGTTCAGTTACAGAACTTAGGAAAACTCAGTAAACTCAATATTAATCCAGCCCCATTCAGTTCAATCCTTGGTAATCTCAGTCAGCCAACCAAACTCAGTAGTATTCCGTCAGTCAATAAAACTCAGTTCAGCTCAGTTAATCAGTACAATCATTCCAACCTAGTATGAACTAGGAAATTAGTCCAGTGTCTATTCAGTTGGGAGTAAGATTCATCACCGAACAAACCCAAGGATGGGGCATCACCCGCCAGCAGAGGGTGTGATCCTTAGAAGAAATCCTTGCATTCCAGAACTACATAGCCAGTGTAGGTCGAGATATAACCCTACGAGTCTAGGGTTAATACATTTTATTTGAGTTTTCCTACCAGTGAAGAGTTGACAAAAGTGCTCCCTATCAGAAAGGGTTAACTCACAACTTGTCTTTACCCGTGGAACGGTACTAACACCATCCCAATTAGGGTTACAGGTTGGAACCCAAATAGTTTAGAAAAGGGCATATCGGTTAGATAATTACCTCCCACAATCACAGTCTCAGTTTTAGTTATCTATAAAGAACTAAGATAGTTCTATGAATTTTAGGACTATCAGATATAGTCACTTAGCTCAGTACGGAACTCAGCTAGTTTCATTAGAAATAGGACTATCAGACACAGTCACTCAATAAACAGTATAACAGTTACGTCAGTTAATCAGTATTCAGACTCAGTATTCAGTATTATCACGATCTCAGTTACAGTTCACGTATTTATGTATGTACTCTCATTCAGTCATACACATGTTATTTAGTTGTTATTGGCCATGCATATGAACCCTTGTATTTAGCCTTACCTCACTTTGCATACCAGTACATTCACACATACTGACGCATACTTTTTTTACGCTATGGTGTTTTATACCATAAGTTCAGATGCATGGGCCCCAGATCATTCTTAGCAGTTTAGACATTCAGCAGACAGAGTAGTGGTGAGTCCCTATAGTTTGAGGACATGTTTATCCATTCAGTATTTTAGTACATTTTAGTAGTCGAAGTTAGTTAGGGACATGTCTCATCAACTCCACAGTTCAGATAGTTTTAAAAGCTTTTCATACTAAATGTTCAGACAGTATTCAGTATTTCAGATTCAGATTTAGTTTTATCAGATTTTATCATTTCTCTTTCTCAGTATTACAGCTGTAAACCTTATGGACTTTTATCCCATTATTTTGCATTATATAGTATTATTACTCAGTTATTGCAGTAGGTACTAGTCATAGGTTAGCTTGTGGTCCTTTGAGATTATGAGAACTGTGTAGTGTTTGGGGTACTAGACTCGGGATGTTACAAACTTGGTATCAGATCCTAAGGTTCAATAGAGTCCTAGAAAGTCTGAAAGCCGCATCTAGTAGAGTCTTGTGCATGGGTATATAACGTGCCACACTTATGTAAAGGAGACTATAAGAAGTTGTAGGAACAGTTTCCCTTCTTTCAGTATTTATGTCATGCGAGTAAGCATGAGCTCTAGTTAAACTCTTCTTTTAATCCGTTTCTTTCTTTCAGCTACAGAACATGTCTCCCAAAGGACTAATGAAAGAAGAACCAAAAAACAGTCAGCACCTCATCCCATTAAAGTAGATCCTCTGGATGAGCATGTCTCTCATGCAGAATTCAGAACTGCATTCACTACTTTAGCCAATTGTAATGCCCCCAAAAATGGGTCCCAAAGCGTCACACGATGCTTGAGGCTACGAGTAGCCCTAAGCTAACCTTTTGAGCCATTTTTATTCAGTTCAACACAAATCAACAGGGGTTTCCATTAATAACCCTCAAGTATCAACAGAGTAATCATCATCCAAGAATAAAAGAATTTTAGAAAGATAACAAAATATGACTTATTTGTCAACTCCCAATAGCTATACTAGTCTGACAAGCCTCTAAGAAAATCAATAAAACCAACGAGCCATTGAGACATGACCCAGCTGACTCATACTCAGTTATCAAATGTAAACAATTCCGTGAAACCAACATCAGACATCACATCCTCGGAATATGAAGACGAATCACCACAACAAAGGATGTAGAACAGCATGCCCAAAGAATCACTGTCAAACCTGGAACTGAGCACCTGAACCTACATTCCGAGAAAATGCATCCCACATCCGAAGATGTGGTTAGTACCATGAAAAGGAACTGAGTATATGGGGGTGTATGTAGTTGTATAAACATCATCATCATAAATATTTATAAGAAATATGCAGGATGAATGAAAGACTCACATAGCTTGAAGAAAATCATCATAATAATGAGAGGATGAAATAAGTACAATAACACATGTGAGTCATCATATAATTTGTCAAACACTTTCAGCTCATCAAGAATATCGATTCTTATAATGTAAATATCATTTAAATCTTTCGAAAGAATAACTTTCACAATTCCACTTTTAAATCACTTCACCATTCACCATAGACACAAGAAAGCACACACACACTGGGAGATCCTATAACCGACATAAACCATGTGAGCTACATGGAGTTCAATGTACAACCCACATTGGGGAGAGCCGTCCTATCCCTGCCATTGGAGTAGGACTATTGATATCAAATCCACACAAACTAGTGATTACTATATAAATCAACCTGAGGCTCACTCCTATGGGGGCACATAGTTCTAGGGAAGTAAGGTCGCTTTATACCTTCCACTCGGTGCTAAAGATTTCTCCCGAACTTAGCTCAGATCATTTCAAAGACAATCCACAATAAAACAATTTCAGTAATATATAAATATACATCAGGAGCCATCATGCTTTCCATCTATCAAAATCAACCACGTTGTGGATTTCTTTCACACTCGAGTTTGAAACAACTCCATTAAGATCAAAAGGTCAAATCATTCAAAATATCTCAAATATTCAACATCAACGTGCTTATAACACACATGTTCTCAAAAAAACACAATTTCCAATGGGGATTCACGATCCAAACATCAAAATCATGATAAATATCGTTCAAGATTCATGCTTTATATCACCACACATGTAAATTCATCTTTCAAAATTATAAACATCAAGATTTCATAATAATCATCATAAGATATGGGTTCATGCTTCAAATTCATAAAAATCAAATAAAAATCATATCTTTGTAAAGAAAATTACTTTTGGGCACAAGAACGAAAGAGAGTTCTTGTTGAAAAATCCCACATACCTTGAATGATGAACTTTTGATCGATACTCATTTTTGAGATATTAATAGTGCCTTTGAATGATGGTTCTTGGAGTTCTTGAACTAGGAACTTGGAATCTTGAATAAATTTGCAGAATTAATAGTGAACTTTGGAGGTTCTTGAAGTTGGATGTAGGAGCTTAGGGTTTTCTTTTTGAGGGAGTTTGATGAAATATAACATATAATGCTTCTAATAGGCTTTAATATAGGGTTTGGACGGATTTTGGGTGAGGGTAAATGACCAAAACGGCCTTAAAAATCAAAAAAATTCTCGAATCTGTCCTTTGGTGGACTATTTTGATAGTCTAAAGTAGATCAACCATAACGTTTTACTCCGATATTGAAATTGGATGAAACTAATGTCATTAGAAAGAGGACTCTTATATCTTTCCGTTGATATATAGTATCTCACCCGGATCATTGTGTACGAGCAGTTATGATCATTTGAAGTTGACCCAAAAATTCACTTTTGATAGGCTAAAGTAGATCGACCATAACTTTTTTGCTCCGATAGACAGATTGGATGAAACCAATTTCATTGGAAACGGGACTCGCAGAGCTTTCTATTAATATATAGTAGATCACCCAGATCATTATGTACAAGGAGTTATGATTGTTTAAAGTTGGAGAAAAAATATGCCAGGCCTCAGTACTTTTTCCTGCATGTTTTACTGTTCACTACTATTCACGGTTCGATCGGAATGTTCATAACTCATCGCTCGGGTATTCGTTTTGGATGATCCACATATTGTTGGAAAGCTTATTTAATACTCTACGCAATGGTGCGTCATAATCTAAGACATTTTGCATGAAAAAATCATAATTCATTCTAGAATATAGAACCCAACATGTTTACGCATAAAATTTCAACGAAAAATTTCCCGGGGTATTACACCAATTCAATAGTAGCCCAGAATAAATGTCCAGCTACTTTTTTGACCAACCTAGTGGCCAATGCTTCATCAGCCAGGATTCGGGACTTTACCCGAATGAATCTTCCTTTATTTTCAGGATTAAGATAGAAGAGGATTCACAGAGTTCCTCGATTAGGTTCAGAAAATCACAGATATCATGGGAGTGACTTCCAGTGAAAGTGTTGATTTAGTTGCCTATCAACTACAAGATGTAGCCCATACATGGTTTAAGCAGTGGGAGGTAGATAGGGGTACAGATATAGAGCTCATAGAATGAAAAGAGTTTGCTATGGCCTTCTTAGATAGATTCTTTCCCTTAGAGATGAAAGAATCCAAGATGTTAGAGTTCATTAACCTCAGGCAAGGCAATATGAGTGTGAAAGAGTATTCCTTCAAGTTTACTCAGTTAGCCAGGTATGCTCCTCATGTAGTGGCAGACAATAGATCCGGAATGAGCAAGTTTGTGTCTGGGGTATCGGGTAGAGTGGTTAAGGAGAGCAAGCTTGTGATGTTGATTAAGAAGATGGACATATCTACGCTTATGGTCCATGCTTAATAGATTGAGGAGCAAAAGCTTAAGAAGAAGGAGATACAAAATAAGAGAACTAGAACAAGTAGTTTCAGCTTCGCTCAGCCTAAGTCAGAGGGTGGGAATCGTTCTCAGTTTTGCCTGAAATCTATAGCCCCAGTTCCTTCTTCATCTAGTGCACTAGTACCAAAGTTCAGGAATGACAGTCATGATAGGGATCTAGGCTCCAAAACCTAGAATAGTGCAAGTTGTGTTCGTACCAACCCATTTTGCGAAGAATGTGGTAAGAATCATAAGGGGTGTGTAGATCCAGTAGTGATGTATGTTTTGGATATGGAAAGTCAAGTCACAGAGTCCGATATTATCCTAAGCCTATCCCATGAAGTCAGCACAATCGTCCTTCAGCTCTGTTTGGTTGCCCGAATCAGCAGGGTGCCACTTCCAGTACCACCAGTGGGCAGCACCCAAATAGACTCTATGCACTTCAGTCCAAGAAAGATCAATAAAGTTCTCCTGATGTGGTTACTGATACATTACAGAACTCCCCTTTCACATGCTTATGCCTCATCCAATTCAGAATTTTCTCTGTCTTTTGTAACTCTTTGCATAGCAGTTAACTTTAAAGTCAGACCAAATATTAACAAAATCTTTCTAAGTCTCCACCCTAGTGGGTCAGTTTATCATAGCCCAACGGGTATACAAAAACTGTTCGGTTATGATATCTTAGGAAGTCAGGCTTTCAGATTTTGATAGTGATATTAGTACGTGTAGAAAAGTAAAGGGTGGGAATGTGCCCAACCCGTCTTTACCTCTGTTCAAAGTTTTGTACTTCAGTCATCATGATACTTGCGCATGCTTCATGTCTCAGCTCCATGAACACAGCTTATATTCATGCCCTTTCCATAGAATCATGTGTGCTTACAGTTCCTAGTATGAGGAGTTCCAGTTCACTCAGTAGTACGAATCATGTTCTGTGAGTACAAAAAACTCCAAACTTTAGTTATGCAGCTCATGACCACTACTCTCATGCCTTATAGTGTGTTCATCCCACATTATCATCTTGATTACAGTCATTGTTACAGTCTCAGACATAGTATCAACCTCAGTCTCAGTTCAGTAATCAAATTCGTAACTCGATTTAGTCTTAGGATTGCTCAACTATAGCTTACAATTATCAGTGGCTTACATTTTAAGTATTTCAGTACCTCAATTTACAGACTATTTCAGAATCATATCATATGCTTGTTTTTACATTCTTAAATAATACAGTTTTCATGAATTTGTGCTCAGTTATTTCATGTTATCCAATCAGTCCTTACCTCATATACATGACACTCTATGGTTTCAGTTCAGTTATTTAGGCTAAGTATAGTTCTGTCTTGCAGACCCAGTAATTCAGTTATCTGTCATTCAGTTAATCTGATAAATAGTCTTAGGTAAAGGGGTTGTACTAAGGTGGAGAGTATAGTTAAAAGGATATTCAAGAGATATCTCTAAGCTCGACAATTTTAGTTGAAACACATAAGGCTTAGCTACTTCATCTTAGATGATGTTTCATAAGTCATGACTCATATTACAGAACTTATTCAGACTATACCAAGATTTCCTTACCACCTAAAGCCACTAGAACTCTATATAAAGAGTGTCAGCAAAAGGCCCCAGTCAAGAATAAGTTTTTAGCATAAGTTAGTCTACAGAGCTCATGATTCAGTTTAGCAGTCAGATAGACAAGTTCGTATGGTTTCCCATCTTTATATTTATTCGTACTATTTGAAGTCTCATGAACGTAACTGTTCCAAGATAGGGAAACTAGGTAGCTGTGTATTCATCCCAATCCATCTATCATGTCTCAGTTTCAAACCCCAGATATCATATCCAGTCATAACTCGATTCGTAGGTGCCCTGTGTATCATCCCAGTTTTCCTCAGTATCTCAGCCAAGTTAGTATTCTTTGAGGTACATAATGTCCCAAGGAGGAGATGCTCTATAACCCCGATCTATTCTGTCCTAAGATGGTGAATCTCTACACTTACTTTCTGTAAGACTATGCTTTAGGGATATAAGTAAAACCAAAGCTGGGACATAGTAAAACATGGATACTATATGAATACTGGATCTAAAACTACATGATGAAGACTAATATAGATTGAGGATTAGAATATACAATCACATTGAGCACGAATGCATAAACATACTAACTTATCTGATTAACTGAATAACCGATAGCTGAATACTAGGCATGTAAGACTAAACTATACATAGTCTGAATAACTAGATTAAAACTGTAGAGTATTGTGCATATGAGGAAGGGACTGACTGAGTAACATGAGATAACTGGACATGAATTCATGAAAAACTATATTAGTTGGGAATGCAAGACCAAGAGTATAACATGATTCTAAAATAGTTTGTAAATTGAGTTACTAAAATACTGATAACTGAATAACTGATAACTGTATGCTATGGTTAAGCAAACATGAAACTAAACTGAGTTACTAATCTGATTACTAGACTGAGATTGAAACTGTAACTAAGATGGTAACTGAGACTATAACTGGACTGTACTAGAACTAAATATTGAACTGATTTTTGTGAATACATGCACTAACATGAGGATGCTTATACTGCTGAGATATAACAAGAGAGTTAACTTATGAGTAATTATTACATCAAGATGGGCCTGATTTCGTGAAGAAAAGATAAGATATTTAGTACATAAAAAGCTCAAGACTCTTACAAACTAAATCCTGACTGACTATCTTGGATCTAAAATGTGACCCATGAACTAAACTGATTCACCATTCACATGGACACTACTAACTCTTCCTACTGGAGTCTGAGCTTGACTAAATTCTCCCACTATGTATATATACAAGCCTATTCAGATCTACAAGATGCACACATAACACTGTAATACTTACACTAGTCTGGATCATAAATTTCCACACTCCCTGTATATTTTTTTACGTTCCTCATTTAGAAGAGGCCTAAGAAGAGGAATAGAATACCAACACCATGGGTTCATCAAAAGACCTAAATTGAGGATATCCATGACATAATATGAATTTAGCTGATCATTTAGAGTATGGCATGAATGTGGGAACTGAACAAACTGTAAATCATGAACACATGATTCATAAGTTGAATGACTTGAGAGCATGAATTTTTGAATTCGTGGAACATGATTCACACTGCTAAGCAAACTAGGACTCTTCATATGAGGGACTGGGATCATACATGATTCTATGGTAAGTGTATGAATGTGAGCTATGAGCATAGAGCTGATGCATAAAGCATGAGTAAATATCTTAATAACTGAAGTACAATACCTTGAACTGAAATATAGCTGGTTCAGGCGAATCTCCCCCTATTGATGTTCTACAGTACCCTACTTCGCCACTTAGAATCTAAGAGCCTGACCTGATTACTTGCTCTACCATCTCCCTCTTAGCTTAAAGCAATCATTCTCAATTTGTAAACTACTTACTCAACCACTCCAATTCAATCACCAAAAACTATATGACCAAGAAAAGCTACTGACCTTAGCCAGAATTTGCACTTACTGAGTTTAGCGAACAACTGATGAGATCTGAGAGTTTGTAATACTATTCTGAGATAGACGCATGATCGCATTCACTATGGAAGTAGACAAGAATGTTATCAATGAAGACTATAATGAACATGTCCAAGTACTGCTTGAACACACGGTTTATCAAGTCTATGAAAGTTGTTAGGGCATTGGTAAGACCGAATGACATGACTAAGAATTTGAAGTGACCTTACCAACTTCTGAAAGTTGATTTTAGAATGTCACATTCTCTGAATCAGAGATGATGGTAGCCTAATTTGAGGTCTATCTTAGAAAAGTAACTGGCACCCTGAAGGTGGTCAAACAAGTCATCGATTTTGGGAAGTGGATACTTGTTCTTGACCGTGACTTTGTTCAACTGACGGTAGTCAATACACATTCTAAGAGAACTATCTTTCTTACGCATGAAGAGAACTAGTACGCCCCACGGAGAGACACTCGGCCTGGTGAATCCCTTATTTAAGAGATCCTTCAATTGTTCTTTTAATTCCCTGAGTTCTACTAGACCTATTTTGTATAGCGGGATAGAGATAGGCTGAGTATCTATAAGAAGGTGTATTCTGAAGTCAATTTTCCATTTAGGAGGAACCTTGGAATATCTTTGGGAAACACATTTGTAAATTCACATGCTACAGGAACTAACTTAAGCCTGGGATTATCGAAATTAGAATCCTTAACTCAAAAAAGATGATAAACACATCCCTTAGATATCATTTTTCTTGCCTACAGGTAAATAATAAGGTGACTCCTAAGTGCTAAAGTAATATTCCTCCATTCAAGGATAGGTTCATTCAGAAACTGAAAATGGACAAATTTTTTTCTACAAAAAACTGAAGCATAGCATGAATAAAGCCAGTCCATGTCGACAATGACATCAAAATCTATCATCTCTAATTCTACTAAGTCCGCTGAAGTGATATTTTGAATACCATAACCGGACAGTTCCTGTATACCTATTGGGATATGATAGATTTACCTACTGGGGTAGAGACTGAAAAGGGCTCTGCTAGGATTTTGGTACTGACTCCAAATTCAACAGCTATATAAGGAGTTACAAAGAACAAAGAAGCTCCTAGATCTAGCAAAGCATAAACATGTAAATGATAAACTTGTAACGTACCAGTGACCACATCAAGAGAAATTTCCTGATCTTGTCGGGACTGGAGTGCATGAAGTCTGTTTGGGTATTCTCCATTGGTAGTACTGGAAGCAGCACCCTGCTAAGATGGGCGATCGGACTGAGCTGGGGGATGATTATGCTAACTCTGTGAACCTGACTGAGGACAATCTCTGATCCAATGGCCTGGCTTGCCATATTTGAAACACAAATCACTACTAGCCCAACACATACCCTGATGATTCCTACCACACTTCCTATAGAGAGGGTTAGTACGGCCACCCTTTGGCCTTAACATTATGGCCCTCTTATTATTTCTCCCTTTTTCCCTATGCTTCTCTTCTTTACTCTATGGAGCATGAGCCATAAGTCTAGATAGGACAATAGCAAGTTGGTTGTTTTGAGTATATACTAAATAATCTAAGGCAATGAGAGCAACCCTGAGTTTGGGGTTAGTGACATGCTCATTTAAGGGATCTGCCTGAACGAGCAGAGGTGCTGGCTAGTTTCCAGTTCTTCTTCAGTTAGTCTTTTTGGGGGACATATTCACTGTAAACGGAAGGGAGACTTGAATTAGACAGATTTTAATCTAAGCTCAAGCTCTCTAGTACGATATGAATACTGAAGAAAGTAAACTTTTCCAAAAATGCCTCATAGCCTCTTGTTCATAAGTGTGGCACGCTATACACTCATGCCCAAGACTCTACTAGACGCAGCTTACATACTTACTAGGACTCTATCAAACCTTAGGCTCTGATACTGATAACGCTCAATCTACAGCTCTCGTAGGAGTGTAAAGCGGTCGTTGTCAAATATATAACCCAACTGGGTTGGGTATCGATCCCACAGGGAATAGCCGGTCAATAAGTAAGCAAAGATTATTAGACTTTTGGTGCAAGTCTCGTGAAAGGGGGGATTTTAACGTGCAAATAATGTAATCAAAATAGTAAAGTGAAAACAGAAAATAGCAAAGTAAAAAGAAAGAATGTTTAGTAAGATGTAAAACAATGAGAATTGAGAGTTAGGGTTATGTCCACCTTATGAGTTATACGTTCAAATCAAAATTTGAAACCGACCTCCTCGTTTTACACCTCTTTGCGCCTACATTTACTCAAAAACAACAAAGACGATTAGAACGATGGGTTGCCTCCCATTAAGCGCCTTAGTTTTGGTCGTGGCACGACTCTTCTTTTTTGATTTTTATTTATCAAAAGCAAACACGTAATAGAACGAAAGAAAGACAAAAATGTAAAATGATGGGTTGCCTCTCATCTAGCGCTTGATTTATTGTCACGGCACGACATAGTTACCTCGAGTACTTAGACTTTATCGAGATAAGTGATGGCCATATAATTTATTGAGTCGAGAGGACCGATATAAGGTTTTACTCGTTGTCCATTCACCTTGAAGACAACACCATTATTGTCTTCCAACTCAACTACTCCAGACGAGTAGACTTGCTTAACTTTGTACGGACCAGACCACTTGGACTTCAACTTACCTGGGAATAGCTTCAATCTGGAATTGAAGAGGAGTACCATATCATCCTTTTGAAAGTTTCGTTGATCAATCCGCTGATCATGATACTTCTTCATCCGCTCCTTGTATAGGTCTGATCTTTCATAAGCCTGGAGACGGAATTCATCCATCTCGTTCAGCTGCTCCAATCTCAGATTCATTGTATCATCCCAATTCAAATTCAATCGCTTCAACTCCCATAATGCTTTATGTTCGAGCTCAATAGGTAAGTGACAAGCCTTCCCATACACTAGTTGGTACGGGGACATGCCAATTGGCATTTTGAATGCAGTCCTATAAGCCCATAGTGCATCGTCCAGCTTCCAAGACCAATCTTTCCTATTAGCATTTACCGTCTTAGTAAGGATTTGCTTGATCTCTCGATTGGAAACCTCTACCTGTCCACTAGTTTATGGGTGATAAGGCGTGGCTACCTTATTTTGCTTGACACAATATTTTTCCAACACGGATTTGAATAGCTTGTTGCAAAAATGAGATCCTCCATCGCTTATGATAGTACGTGGTACTCCAAAGCGAGAGAAGATATTCCTCTTTAAGAATGCTACAACACGCTTTCCCTCATTGTCGGCCAACGCTACTGCTTCGACCCATTTTGAAACATAATCTACAGCAACTAGGATGTATTTCATTCCAAACGAATTGACGAATGGACCCATGAAATCAATACCCCATACATCAAAGAGCTCTACTTCAAGAATTTTCGATATGGGTATCTCATGGTGTTTCAAAATAGCACCTTATCTCTGGCATTAGTCGCATCTTCTAACAAAGTCGTAGGCATCTCTAAATATCGAAGGCCAATAATATCCACTTTGCAATACCTTTCTTGTTGTCCGATTACCTGCGTGATATCCCCCAACGTGGGAAGTGTGACATGCTTCCAATATATTAGGCACCTCTACATGAGATATACATCGCCGAATAACACCATCCGTGCACCGTCGAAACAAATATGGTTCATCCCAAAAGTAGTATTTTACATCATGCATGAACTTCCTCTTTTGATGGTAAGATAAGTTTCTAGGTATCACATTACTCACCACAAAATTTGCAAAGTCGGCATACCATGGTAACTTCTCCATTATCGTTGCTAAGATCTCCTCGTCGGGGAATGCATCATCAATCTCGATTTCGGGCTGCGCTATATGCTCGTTTTCGAGTCTAGATAGATGATCAACCACTTGGTTCTCGCAACCTCTTCTATCTTTAACCTCGAAATCAAATTCTTGCAGCAGCAATACCCATCGAATTAGTCTTGGTTTTGCATCCTTCTTTGTCATTAAGTACCTCAGAGCTGCATGGTCTGTATGAACGATTACTTTAGTTCCCAACAAATAAGCACGAAACTTCTCAAACGCATACACAACCGCTAGGAGCTCTTGTTCTGTGACAGTGTAGTTCTTTTGGGCTTCGTTCAGGACCTTGCACGCATAGTAGATAGGATGAAATAACTTCTCCCTTCTCTAGCCAAGTACAACACCTAACGCTACCCCACTAGCATCACACATGACTTCAAATGGTAAAGACCAATCCGGTGCTACCATGATAGGAGCTTCAATTAGTTTTCCTTTGAGGAATTCAAATGCCTTCAAACAATCTTCATTGAGGTCAAACTTTGCATCTTTCTCCAGAAGTTTGCATAATGGACTAGCAATTTTTGAGAAATCTTTGATGAACCGCCGATAGAAACCTGCGTGCCCGAGGAAACTACGAACTCCCTTCACAAAAATTAGAGGTGGTAGCTTCTCGATAACTTCAATTTTAGCTCGATCAACCTCAATTCCTCTTTCGGAGATTTTATGCCAAAGAACAATATCTTCTTTAACCATAAAGTGGCACTTCTCCCAATTCAGCACTAGGTTGAATTCTACACATCTTTGCAACGCCATACTTAAATTTGATAAGCACGCTTCAAACGTCTCGCCAACCACTGAAAAATTTTCCATGAATACTTCCAAAGTATCTTCGACCATATCAGAGAAAATGGACATCATACAACATTGAAAGGTGGCTGGTGCGTTACATAGCCCGAATGGCATACGTTTAAAGGCAAACGTACCATATAGGCATGAAAACGTTATTTTCTCTTGGCTTTGGGAGCAATACAAATTTGATTATAGCCTGAATAACCATCTAAGAAACAAAACCATCCTTTCACCGCTAATCGATCTAGCATTTGGTCCATAAATGGCATTGGAAAGTGATCTTTGAGTGTCCATGAATTCAGCTTTTGGTAGTTCATGCATACTCTCCATCCGGTGACGGGTCTGAGTGGAATAAGTTCATTCTTTTCATTCACGACTACCGTCATGCCTCCTTTCTTGGGAACACATTGTACCGGGCTTACCCATGCACTGTCAGAGATTGGATACACAACCCCCGCATCTAACCACTTGATAATTTCTTTCTTTACCACTTCTTGAATAGGTGGATTTAGACGCCTTTGATGCTCAATGGTGGGTGTGCAATTTTTTTCAAGCTGAATCTTGTGTGTACAAATCCCAGGTGGGATACTAATAATGTCAGCGATGGTCCAACCAATGGCTCTTATATACTTCCGTAGAATAGCAATGAGAGCTGCAACTTGTTGCTCACCCAAATCTGCCGCTACAATAACTGGAAGTGTGTTTCCGCTTCCTAAGAATGCATACTTTAAATGACTAGGAAGCTCCTTCAATTCTAACGTGGGTGGCTCTTCAATAGATGGCTTAGCTGGTGGTGTGGGTCGATTTTTGAGATCGAGGTCCTGCTTCTTGGGAGCGTGAGGATATGACCTAATCCTGTCAGAGCACCAATAGTTTCTTCACAATTTTTAGCATCCTTACTCTCACCATTCATGAGCACAACCGCCAATGGGTCATCAATAATTTGCTCTTCTTCAAGTAATTCTTCCTCATCATTATCGGCCACCGAAAATACGTTCAGATCTTTGGGTTGCTTCATTGATTTGCACACGTCAAAGCGAACTACTTCGTCATTTATTCGGAATGAAAGCTCATTTGCTCTCAAATCAATAAGCACACTTCCTGTAGCAAGGAAAGGGCACCCCAAGATTATGGGAAATTCTGAGTCTGCCTCACAATCCAAAATTATAAAGTCTGTCGGAGAGATGAATGAAGAAACCTTTACCAATACATCACATAGAATACCAACAGGTCATTTCACTGACTTATCCGCCATTATGAGCCTCATATTGGTTGGAGTAGGATCACCCAACCCCAACTTTTTATAAATAGATAATGGCATCAAATTGATGCTGGCTCCTAAATCGCATAATGCTTTGGCAAAATTCAAAGATCCAATGGTGCAAGGAATAGTGAAAGCACCGGGGTCAGCCTTCTTCTGAACTAGTGATCGAGTAGCGATTGCGCTGCAGTGATGAACAATATCCTTCAACTCATAGCTTGCTGCTCGCTTCTTTGTCAAAAGATCCTTCATAAATTTCGCATACCCATACATTTGTTCTAGTGCCTCTACCAACGGAACATTAATAGTCAGCTGCTTTAACATATTCATGAATTTGCTGAACTTTGTATCATCCGCAATCTTCTTCAATCTTTGAGGAAAAGTGGTGGTGGATAAGTAATTGTTTTCTCCACGGCTTTCTTCTCCTCTTGCTTCTGTTTTTCAGTCTTTTCAGGCTGCAACATACTCGGTGTGACGTCATGGACGTCGTGGGTGGTTTCTACAACAGCTTCTCCTTTTGCCTTATCATCGATGTCTGCTGCCTCATCAACCACTTGCTTTCCTTTGGATGAAGTTTCCAGAACCTTACCACTTCGGGTAGTAATAGCCATGCATGATTCGTCATTTCTTTGATTTTGCACAGTGTCGCTAGGTAAGGTGCCAGCCTTTTTTTGATTGAGTGCTGCTGAAAGTTGGCTCAATTGCTGCTCTATTTGCTTGATTGAAGTAGAATGTGAGTCAACCAATTGCTTTATTGAGGACAAATCATTTATTACCTCCGTTACTCCCGCGCTGGTTGCTTCCACTCCTTTCAACAGTTTAGCCATCATATCTTCCATGCTTCCGAAACCAGATGTGGTGGTGTCACGTCTTCCTGGGGGAACGTATAAACCACTCTTTTCATTCTTGTTCTTCCAACTACCTTGGTCCTTGTTTCCAGATTTATCATAGTAGTTCCGACCTTGGTTTCCTTGGGTATTACCTTGGAAACCCCCCTGATTGTTTAAGTAGCTGGCTTCTTC